>OY754891.1:9561334-10927227 GCA_963576445.1 Lithosia quadra
ACGCCTACTTAATTCCTAATTTATTTGGGATTATCTCATCATTTTGTTTGTCTATTTTATTCTGTTGATTTAAAATGTGTGAGTTTACGATCTATAAGGCTATATAGACAGATTCACTTAGCACGCCATTTACAGCATCATTTTTGTTGGTATTAGCGTGAGGTAATCTGTCCCATCTTTCTACACTACAATAATAATGGATTAATGTCTTCTTTAACGTGTAAACAAACTCGTTTTTCTTAATTTACTTCACATAAATTTCATAAGTTCATTTTTCGATTTTTCACTAGCACTGAAGTGTGCCAAGAATTTACTGCAGAATTATCTATTTTTTCTTTCATGGACTTTCTTAAAGTAGATTATACCTAAGTAATCATTATCTGTTAGCAGCAATGAAAGCATCAATCTTATGAAAAATAATTACCTCATATTATCAAATATTTTAGAGTTATTATTCCTATTACGTACATTACCTACTACACTACAGTGAGGTGCTTTATGTCTTTATATGAAGTCCACTGCTATAAACAGGAAAGTCTGGTTTGAAACTGTACAGGAAAATATAAAAGTAAATAGTTTGAACAAATTTGTATACTTAGTTGTGAACGTTCAAAAGGTATCCCGAGGTTGTAAATTCAAAAAAGCATTTTCATAGAAGATGTAAGTAATCAATAAACTTTATCAAAGAGATTACTTAAAATAAGAAAATTTACTATTACTTTATTTAATAATACTGCTAGGTAAAACTAAATATACAAATAATCTGCCGAATATAGATTTCATTACAGCAAGTTACGCAAAAAGCCACTGTCCATAAAAGGTCACTACATAAGTGCCAAATAGTTAAACTCAGTTTGAGTGGTCTAGTTTTTACTTTTTCTCTAATTTGAGCATCTGTTGATCGTTCTAAACTGTATGGACAGTAAGTATCCCTAACTAAAGAACCATTGGTCAGTGAAATAGATTTCTCGTCGTTATTTTAGCTTGTACCAACCGCATCGAAGTACACTTGTTTCGAAAGCGTTTGCAACTATTTGTAATCTAGCTCGTATCTATTTTAATTATTAACTACGACTAAGAACCCTACATACCGAAGACAACATTGTTCTCTATATATATCTAATAATTTAATCTTAGCATAGCGCAGAAATGTGATCAATGGTTGTTTTGAATTATGCCTGTTCAAATTCATTGTTGCTTAGGACAGAACTCGTAAACGACCTCAAAACGGCATTCGACCTAGTCGAGCGTAATAATCTAACATAACTCAAGTCGTACCAAAATCTAAACGCGAAAGTTTACGTTTGGATATTTACTCGCATTTTAAAACATTGTATGCTTTATAGCGTAGGCACTAAGGTTCATTATCGCGTTCTATAATCAGGGACACGTGCGGAATGGAGGTATTAATGGAGTGTTGTATCTACAACCAAGCGTTGTAGCGCTTTACAATTTTGTCGAGTTCAATAGCATTCTCGTTCTCGCTTTTTTCAAGTCAGCGCTTCAACGCTGTTGGAGCTATTTTAACCGCGATGACTCAAGCCTCGGTAAACAGTATGCGGGGCGATGAGTCACCGTTTTACACATTCGCGTATAGCGTTTGAGTAGTGTTGTCAGTCTACAGTTGGACTCGTCAAGTAACCGCATCGTCCTAGGTGTTTATATCGCAGGTTTACTGCCAAACGCCTAGACTAGCTACACATTACTGGCTAGATAAGCTACTGTAATAACAAACATTTAGTGTACATTGGAACAGAACAAGTTTGTGTGAAAGTGTAACGAGTAGGTCTAGTTTTATAACTTGAGTGTGTGCGTGTCGACAGTGAAACGGTCGATAAAGTTGGTGATCGTTTTGTGCTATTTGTGGATTCCACACATACTTCTGGATTGGATTGTTGGATGTTGGATTAATGATATAACAATGCCGTCAAACAAAAAATTAATGTCGAAAATGCGACAGATTGCTCAGTGGATTCTAGTGGTTCATGTGGTGAGTCCATCGTTCATTTCATTCACGCTTATGTTACGTTATAGGAAACACATACTAGACGCTTCACTTGTTTTATATAGTTTAGGTATAGACTATAGTGTGATTTATTAAAAAGTTGAATTCACGTAACAGAACAATTCATTTGTTGAAATGCTAACGTAATCATTTATAAAGCTAGTTTAATAGTAGAATGACAATATAAACAGACACAAACAAGTACTTATAAAAGGAGCCAAAAATAAACTTAGATTGAGTGTAGTAGGTAAATATTGATTAGGACCCTGAGGCACCCTTCAGATTGACTTAACTCAGTTATAAGTTCAGAGAGCAAAGTTTGCCCCTCGATATGCGAGGAGCAGTCTTTTTATTTCAGATTCCTTCAATATCATAATAATAAAATTTGAACTAAGTTTGTATTCAATAGCAGAAAGATTAATCTAAAGCGCAAGAACAATACACTATGTTATTGAACTATTAATAGGTAACGAATCTAGCACTTGAATTAACAGAACCCGAATTTCAATATTCGTATCAATGACAATAAAAGTACTTAAGTACACTATTGTTTTCAATTAAAAACATTGTTTATTTTAATGTATTTACCTGTGGCTTCAGTCTCGACTTTTGTGAGGAATACAATATTATCATGTTGCTATACAAAAATCTAGCAACGGTTAAACAATGTGAATAAGGAATTCCGATTGGGTTCCCTTTCATAGCCACAATGGCGGCCATAACAGTCTATTCTTAAAAGTGTGACAAGATTTCTCAAAGTTAAAAAAAAATCTTGTTAGATTCATTGTGCCTATTCAAGTCTTGCGAAACAATGGAAGGAGTGAATGGAAGGGTGAGAACTTCAATTAATGAAATTATTGTTTATCATTGTGTCACATGACAGACCTAGGTATAGAAAATTATTATTACGGGTACCCAGGTATTGCTTTTATTATTATCATTAACGACTTAAATCTCGAAAGTCCGAAGACCCGTTCAAGGAGGTGTTGAAAATGTTCTCCATAATTGCTCTCTTCTTTGAAACATTTGTAAGGGTCTACTTTAAAAGACCCCTGTGCCTTTCGGGCGACTTGGACTGGCAACGTAGTAATTAAGCTTATTTTCCTCGCAGTCGTGTCGCTTTTAACAATTGTGTGCCCAGTTAGATTAGTCATCCAAACAGTTGCAGAGTAGACATAAAAACGAAAATACATTTGACATCGATTAGAAATACTTCACTATGATAATTTAGGTAAAACGAGGAATTCGTTTAAAATATCTTGAATTATTTTCGATGGAAAACATCAATATTATGAATCGTTGGCACGTTGACTAGACCAGTCACAGACGTGTCAGAAGACAGAGTCAACTTCAAATTGAAAAAAAAAACAATTCAAAGCTTGTGAATGTAAAAAGAACGAAATGCAATCCGTTTAATTCAGTTTTGCGGCTCCTGTTTGCTGTCCTTGGTTTGCTGAACGTGACCAGACAGAAGTTGGTGGCCTATGACAGTGTCAATTGTCGGCTGGTAAATGCAATTGCATCTAACGAATTCCCCTATATTCAATTTATACACGTAGTTCGCATTGGTATTTCAGCTTGAATAAAATAAAAAAGATAGGCTTAGTTCCCCTTCGCATACGTACTAGCACGTATCAGTAAAACAAGGAGATTATGTTTAGAAACAACATGCAGATGATGATTGTTTTGCAGATAGCATGTTGTCTGTTTGTCATCACTTGTTATTGTAAACAAAACAAGCAATACTGCTTGTGACTCATACAATATTATCATTCTCTTAACAGATGCTAACAGTTTAATAATAAGAAGGCTCTTACATATATCTCATTAAAACTCTTCAAGAAACGCCTTAATTATTTAGAACTATCTACACTATCAAAATTACGATAAAGATTCAAGAATTTTCAATATTATTTGCCACTATGCCACTATTCATTTACAAATAAATAATTTTAGAATTATTTATAATATAAAAATGGTATTACCAGTACACATACCACCTCATAAAACTCCATTAGAATCTTTTTATTTGGAAGTCTGATTCAGCGTCCAAAAATAATCCATAGGAGTGAAAATAATCATAAAAATATGTATAGCTAGGAACGTATATTACCATATCGAAGTCACGCGACACCGCGCTATTTTAGTTCGGGATCCCAGGAGGCGTGTCTCCGGTATTAATACTTGGTCGAGCCGGTGACTCATCTGGCCGTCTGAAAGCTCCGTCTTGTCCCACATCCTTCATACTGTTTGCATTACTCACACTGGGTGAACCCGGAATCGTTTAATGTGGACGACTTCCTCGGTACCTATTAACAATAATTATTATTTACCATTGTACGAGATAAATGATAAATGTGAACATTAATCAAATAATCTTTTCTTTCTTAGTAATGTTTCGCTCGAAGTGGAAGATTTTGTCATGACAATAAGTATCTAAAACTAAGTATAAATTCGCAATGAGTCATCATAAAATACGTCATATAGCACGTGCTTTGTAATTTTATTACTATTTAGGTACTTAATATCCATCATTTGCTGAATTCACCTCTTTGGTGAAGCCATAATTGTTTTATGACCATCCTAGATATTTATAGTAGTTTGGAAGTAAAGGAATTATTTTTTCAATCAAATTACGCTTAACGTATAGTAGGCATTTTGCTTATGTCTGACTAGAAATATGACTACATGTTCAAATGCTACAAGCAAATTCTCTAATAGGTAGGTATATTGTAACAATTGCAGCAGGAAACTAATTTCATTAGTTCACGACCAACATCAGTTGTGCCGCCGCTTCGGCATAGTAGCTACATTTATATAAGCAATACGAGTGCAGGAAGTGAGCTGTTGACTACTCTACCCCATTATACGATACAATTCATGAATAGCCAGACGGGAACATGTGTGCTTGAGCAAAATTCAATTTGATCCCTTTCAGAGTTAACCCTTACGGTTGAATGAGGGTATTGATTTGAATCCATCTGCAAATAACATACAGAGTAGTGCATACTATTATAAAGATCTAAAAACGAGGTTCTGTTTCGAAAATCTTGTATAGTTTTATAGATGAGAGACCTTGACAATGTTGATATTTATTGCAAGACATCCAAAGATTAGATTATAACGTGATATGATCATATATTAGCAACTGAATAGAACTGGCCTTGGCAAAAAATTCAACCTTCTGACGGCGTGGAATAGGTAGGCACTTACGACATAAAATACTTATGTAAATTTATAATGATTAAGCATCATAATATGCAAATAAAGAAAGCAAAAGTCTGTGTAGACATCACAAATCAAAAATAAAGGGTGGCCCAGGCCTGGCGTTTAATTATGTAAATAAATTTTCATGCATAGCAAGGAATCGTTAAACAATGCGCCAGATGAACTGGCCTACCCTTCTATAGTAAAAGTTTTAAGAGAATCGCCCGTGGCTGAAAACGGGTCCCTCTCTTTTGTTCTTTTTGGCGAAATTGCTTGAAAACAACTATAGTTTCGTATTACGTTTCTGTAAGCAAACACACGTCACAAGCATTGTGGTAATAAAATCATAAACGCTTGTCGAAACGTAACAAATTCGCACCATTAAATCGTATTTACTTATTACGCAAGCTATATAAAAAATGGTGCGCACCGCACAGTTTACGTAAACAACTCTCAGCGCATACCGCCCAGTTACTAATTTAACCCATAATGAGAACTCTTGGTAAGAGACCCTTCGTGACCGGAGGCGCGGAAGCGGGAACTCATCACTGTCTCTAATGGCCTGAAACCACCCCTAGGTTAAACAGATATCATCATATTTTGACGTTCAAAAATAAAAAAATGCTAAATTTTATTCATTCCTGTTGGGTTACATTTTTAATTGCAAGTCTTTCACAAGGATTTCTTTGAGTAGCATTAAAGCTTGCATATTTTAACCAAAAATATGTTTGAATATTGTTGTAAAACTCGTAAATTTTTTCGTACCCTTTCAGACTGATAGTCAGACCAAAATACATGAACAAATATCCCAGAAATGCGCTATAAAAATTTGTCTCCGCACTGGCAAAATTTGGCAGCGTCCCTCGAAATGTTATCACCTCATAGTATCGTCGATTCAGGCACAATATTTCATAATATTCTTTATATCCATCCCCATAAACACAAACGGGTCGTGGTAATGACGCCCTGTTGAGGGGAGAGAGGACGTCTAACCGGCCGTTACGGTCGCTGAATATGTGACCGCTGCATTTTATTACCACTTTACTCTGCCACATAATCGACCTTCATGAGAAGGGGCTTCTCTTCGACTAATAGTCAACTGGTATGCTAGTTTTGTCCTCCATGACCATGACGTGGGCTCTTAGGAGATCAAAATTGTTGTAATGATCTTTTAAAACAAAATCATCAACTGCGCCTAAGTACTTTTTTTAATGTAATCTTTCCTTGTTGATAGGTTGAATTCATAGAAGCATATTGCACGCCACGTGACACAGCTCGCCGTTCCCCACAACGAAGCCGTCGTTCCAGAGAACCACGTCGTTCTCCCGAATCCTCTAAATGGCGCTACGACTCCCGCCGTACAAACTACGATTTTGACTCTTGCCGACGTCCTTACGAATACGAGGGTCGAAGGCACTACGGAAGGGAATTCGACGGAGATTCTGGCAGGCGAGCTGAATTTGACGCCGGTTCAGCCCGCAGACGCGCAGACTACGAGTCTGCTAGAAGGACCGACTTTGATTTGTCCACTCCGAGCGTTTCACTCAGAAGTCCTGAGAGTGCACCTGAAGGTTCTGTCGAGTCTCCACCAGAACCGGCACCGTCAGCGCCATTCAAACACGATAAGCAGTCAAGACATCGAGCTCAACCTTACTACGAATCTGGTAAGTTTCTTGCATAGTAACAGTAGTAATAATTATTATAATGCGATTAATTACCTACGTTACATAAATTAAAGTCCAATGAGAAATTTTGATTGAATACTAATTGACATACAATTAAATAATTTAAAAACAATATACTCGTAATGGATTGAAAGATTTTTAGTCATCAACAAATTTCTCTTCTAAATCTTGCGTTGTAAATCGTTAACTAGTTGTACCATATCAGTTACAGTGGTTAGGTAACATCTATTGATTGAAATCAAGGGTTGCATGATATAAATGTTAGAAGTGACTGTTCAAAAAAATAGTTAGTAAAACAACTTGTACGTTACAACTAACAACGCTATACATAAAAGAACAACAAGATTTAATATTTATCTTTATCGCGAGAGTCTTTGTTACCGACATTCTTTACCGAGAGACAAAATCTTCAGCAAAGATTTTAATGCGACAATTTCTTATAACACGGATTCTTTTACTAAAAAAACTTCGTTGGTTTGGACTGAGCTCACAGGAACAATGTTTCACGTTTCATTTTCTTGGTTTACGCTCACTCTTACGTTTTCGAGAACGTCCTACGTAGGACGGTTGGAACAAAAGCTCTATTCTTGCATTGCAGCAATCTTAGTAGAGCCTAGTTAGACTATTGTTACTGTTATGGTTGTGCTAGAGAGTCTACCTTTAATAAAAAGGAACACGTTTCCACATTACATTGGATACTTTCTCCTTTCATTGGAATTTATCAACTATGGCAGTATGTCTTTTTGTCTTAGTAACAGATCAGTAGCTATTTGAAATTATTCATTAAGAATTTTGTAACAAAACACAGATATTAGACAGACTATAAACACCTTCGAAACCAATAAAACTTTCACAGCAGGTTTGGTCCTGTTACAAACAAATTTTGAAACATCTTTGATAATATAGTACCTACTTAGATAAGTGTGTGAAATCATTTACTTGATAACGATTACGCAGAGGCAATTTAATTTACGTTTACAAAAGATTATGAATCGACAATTAATAAAGTGAAAGTACCTACCGATCCTATCACGCAATAACTACAATTCATTAAAAAATGCAACTGCAATGTTTTTTCATCCGTTCATCACTCAGAGTTTTTTTACTAATACCAGCTCGTATTGATGTAACAATAGCAAGTTTTAATCAGCCCTTTTGTCGTTTGTCTGGTTCGTCTAGACTAGACTGGAAAATGTCCGGGATTTTATATTAATAGAAACCTTTACTGTAAGCTGCGGAGTTTACACAAAAGCTTTTTTTTTTTTTTTTTTTTTTGTTTGGATTACTGTTCCTGTTAATATCTTCTTAGTTAATACTAGTAAAACCAACTTTAACAAATATCTGTTTTATCACTCTAGATGTATTACATAATAAAATCAAGTAATGTTTAAATGTTTGCCCAAAACATACGCCTTTATTACCTTTAACCTTTCACTGCCATCACGTTTACGAAAGACATTTAACACGTTAATCGCGACAATTTAACAAATTTCGAGTTGTGTGGCATGGACATTCACGCGGAAAAGTAATTACGTCACGTAATGACGTCACTTACCCCTCCATCTGCACTCTCCACGCCGCTAATAGACAATTTGAATAGTTTTAACGCCGTTTTGTTCAATCGACTCAACATGGTGTAGTTACTTCCAAACTCCTATTATTTTTCATGACAGCATTTTTACATTACATGCAACAAGAGAAACGAGAACTCTTTTTACTTAAAATAATAATAAATAAGGAAATACTCATATTGCGTAAATTTGACTACGGAGTTAAACAAGCATAATTATTTAATGTTAGTTTAAATGACTACGAATGAGAAAGTAAAAAAATTAACAGGAATATAAAAACTAAATAAGAGTCCCTATTTAAAAACCAAAGACAATGTCTACAGAATAATCTAAATGAGACAACAGGAAATACGGTACTGAAACAAAAGCCCTTGTTGTGCAGAGCACATTTAAAAGTTTATAATAAAATTGCATGCTACGTGAGCCTACGATTCGTTAGTATTTTCCTATCATCTCAGTTTTTAACATCGAGGCTTTTATGTTCATGTTCCATTCAGAATGAGTCTTTTGTTACATGCCTCATAACATTAGCTTCATGTGAAGGCACGTACAAGAGGAGTTTGTCG
This sequence comes from Lithosia quadra, assembly GCA_963576445.1. NCBI lineage: Eukaryota > Metazoa > Arthropoda > Insecta > Lepidoptera > Erebidae > Lithosia > Lithosia quadra. The sequence continues at coordinate 9,570,369 of OY754891.1, forward strand.
TATTCATTAATTTAAGCTTAGGCTAAATTCTATGAGTTTAAGGTATAATATTATTAGGTACTCCTGTTTCGATTAAAGTGGCAATAAGCGAGTACAATTTATGAAAGGAATATTTTTTTGCGTTATAAATTTCTATGAATCATTGCTGTTGTCTGTTACCTAAGTATGTGTTTCTTTAATGGAATCGCAAAATATTGATCGATAAGGGCTGACTCATAGATATCGCGTTACTCTATGGAGCCCGCAATCTGATATGAGAGATAAATAATATTTTTTTATAAATATTGATAACCTAAAACGGTCATGAATACTTTGAACATGTCTTAAAAGGACATTATATCGTTTTCGACTAACTCGTTTATATAAAACCATCAAACTATAAATATCTTTTTGTGGTATCACTAGGTAAAACATAAAAATGATGTACGGCAATATTCAATAACATATTAATTTATTGGCCTGTAACAATCTGTTACACACTTGGTTGAATAACCATCGAGACGCAAGCTTGGTTTAAATGATGCCACTTGAGACGAGTTGAGCAACAGTAGATGCCGTCAAATATAAGAGTAAATTCAAGACTTGCTCGTTACCATCCGACATTTATTCTTATTCTCTATTTTATTTTTACTTCTCAACAAGTTAATGCCTGTAAAATACATGAAAATTTTTTCTTTGTTATAGAATCGTCTTCAGACGATAGATCGACTTCATCAGAAGAAGAAGAGGAGGAATTTGGTGAATTTGACCCATTTGCTACCGCACCATCCTTACATTCACCAGATAGTGCGCGTTCCGATCCACGATACGCAAACGCGCCCCGTAGAAATCCTAGCCCTTACTACTACGGCGATCTATTTAAAACACCAGTACAGTCACAGGTCCCGTCCGCTCCCACAATTTCTACGACATCATCATCCCGTGGCCCACGGTACAGAAAATCAGCTAGCTTAGACGCTCCACACGTGGCACCCCGACCGAATCTGCCTAAAAGGTTCTCAGTTGCTGAAGATGGTTTTCGTGAACTAGAGCGATCATCATCTTCGTCCGGTGAGAGCGCGTGGATGCCGCCGAGGCGGCGTGGGCGCGACGCGGCCGGCTGCGTGTGCGCCGCGCCCGAAGATGTAGAAGATCATCGCTCTTCTCGTAGCGTCTTTTACGTGCCAGCGCCGTTGCCCCGCTGGCCGCAAGAGATGACCACTAGACAGATTTATGAAACAGCCTTTGACTGTAAAATTGCACGCTCAGATGATGATTTAGATGATTTCGACAGAGTTAGCAATCATCCAGCGCTTTTACAAGCAGAGGGCCGTAAAGTTATATCTTCTGCATCTTCTGCATTTGATGCTGTTGAGCATAGTGAACCAGATTATAAAGGTCGCCGTAAGGTGACTATGAAAACTGATAGTGTTCGACGTTCTAAAATTCCAACGATTCGTCAAAAGAGGGAAAATGAAAGCAATGCATGTGCCTTGTCAGAGGAATTGGAAAATGTCCATATTGAAGGAGATGGAAGAACAGCCTCAGTATCTCAACTCCCATTTCGTGGCTACACACCTTCACCACCGTCTACGGCACCCCTTCCAACTAAATTCCAACAAAAAGATGGATCTACCATGAATAGTATTAAGAGTGCTCCAAACTTACCGCAGTCTCAACCAGCACATCCTCGCCTTAAAGACTTGAGGCTGCCAGTTAAATCATTGCGTGCCCGTGAAACGCCAACCAGCAGTGAAGCCAGTATGGCTGACGTGAAGGGTTCCACTGAACCAGCCCTCGGACAAAGACTCAGAGATTCTAGTCGTGAATCTCGTGATGGTGATGATGAAGGAGGACAATCAAAGGACGGTATTTTTTTAGAGATTAAGGGTCGACCCACTTCCGATTCTGACACACCTGAATTGAATCGGTACACGGGGCCAAAGGGGGTCGGCCCTATAATGGAGTTTAAAGGAAGGCCTAGCGTAATACGTCCACGTCGTAACCGTACCATTCCGTACTCTAGTACAGAAAGTATGGCCACAAGTAGCAGCGGAGGAAGTATGGAGTCATTGCGAAGTAGTAATAGTGAAGGTGATAGGAGTAGCAGTAGTTCTGAAAGTCGTCATTCATCTTCGTTAAGTTCCCACAGCTCTGACTCAGGCAATGTACCTTTTACCAAATCACATCACATGCAATTATCGGGGTTTGGACATCATCCCACTAAGCTACATATTTTAAGTCCCATATCTGATAAATCATCGCAAGAACCGGCGTCAGAAACATCAGACAACAACAAAAACAATAATTCACAAAAAGTGTCTCCTGAAGACGTTGAAATTGGAAACACGATAACACAAACAACCGTAGAAATTGTTGCCAAACCTAAACGCCGAGCTTTGCAAAATAGAAATATTTTAAATTTAACATTTAGACACTCAACAACCGGTGATGCGGAAATTCAAGGTTCTGACAGTGGGATATCAATACATTCTAGAGAGGGTGTAGATTCTCGAAATGCTTTCATTAATTTCAAAAACAGTAATACCGAAGAGGAACAAAAAGATGAAGACGTAGATTTGTCGGATCTTCCTTTTGACATGCCGAAGTTACGAAGACGACGAGCTGAAGCTGAAGCCGACTTACGATCCTTGCCATTTGATATGCCCAAACTGCGTAGAAAACTACGAGGGCAGTCATTACAATTTAACAATGACTTTGGAGGGGCTATCTCAAATGCTTCTTCCAGCCAAAGTGTTCAAGATTTAAACCAAGGTTAGTATTTTTATACACCAGTTTATAAATTTCCGATAAAAGTCTCTAAAATGTCCAAATTGTCGAGTATGATAATTTAACAAACGCGCGTAAATACTTTAGACAGTTTAGACAATTTTCTATAATCCTGTCATGTCAAAGGGATGTATTTGTCAATTTTCAAAGCAGTACGTATACCCGAAGGGTCTGTCAGCTCTGATTGTTCGATTCCTTTAACTCAAAGCGACCGCAGCCACATTATGCCGATTAAGACGTATGACTGCGGGTTGGTACACAAGAGTTTTCCTGGTCCGACGCCCATCTAATATTTAATTTACTTGAGTGCTTTTTGAGAGAACTTTTTCAGCTATATGTTAGGGGCAATTTGTAACCGTTCAGTTGAGTTAGGAGTTAGCAAACGTAGAAAATTGCTTGTCACTTGAAGTTCTATGAGAAGAGACATTTTAGCTTTTTTTTTTTAAAAAAAACCATGTTTTTGCATACCATAAATTTTTGATGTTTATTAATATTACCGTTTAATTTCAGAAAATAAACACAAGCCAAATTTGAAGTTAAATTTTGAGAGTGGTAGTGGTGGTTCAAGCAGTTCGAAGGGGTTGCATTTAAATCTAGGACCTATCGCTCCACCACGAGATCTCGTCGATGCTTCTCTTCCACTTGATAGACAAGGGTAAGTTGAAACTTTTTAAAGGCATTGTTCAAGTACCTATCCTTTTTCATTTACTTACTTTGACATTTATTTTTTTACATAACCAGTAATTTCGTGAACTACAGAGCCATATTTTTTATTTTGTTCCATTTTTTCCATTCCAGGTGGTACCATGGCACTTTATCTCGCGTCGAAGCCGAAAGTTTGCTTAGAGATGCAGATGAGGGCGCCTTCTTGGTGAGAAACAGCGAATCAACGAAGCACGATTATTCACTCAGTTTAAAGTGAGTATTTTTGCGTGAAACAAAACTTTTGAAACTATTCATGATAATTTGCCAAAAGATGATTTTAGTCGACAATTACTGATGTATTAATAATATTGGCTTTCTCGTTTCAGATCAACACGCGGCTTCATGCACATGCGTATTTGTCTGCGCACTGAGGGATATACGTTGGGTGGTGCGGCTACGGCATTCCCCAGCGTGCCAGCTCTGCTGCGACATTACGTGACGGCACAGCGCCTGCCAGTGCGTGGCGCTGAGCACATGGCGTTATCCACGCCTCTACCGGCCGTCTTACTTTGAACGTGCCGTCTTCACAGATGGAATACAATTTTGAAAACAGAACCGAATCCGCATCGGTCGGTTCTAAAACTTTCGAATCTTCAACGATGTCGTTAACAGCTGCAGCGTTCGAAAGTCGGAGATGTGATTCATATTTGTTGAGGTCGCTGATAGAAGCACAAGAGACGGGAGTTGTTTATCGTATTTGTATAGCTTTAGGTGAACCCAGTGAATGATACCAAAGAGTTAGGATATTTGTAATATTTTGCTATAAGTCTGGCTTATATTTTTTTGTATACGCTCAGGTAGTACTGTAATCAATAATCATACTAGTCCCCATATTGCAGCAACGTATTTATAATAAATATATTATTTATTCGCATGTAATCATTTTCGAATTAAACTATATTGTGTAACGAATTAGTACTTATGTTTGGCTACTTCATACTCGTTCATCATTAACCGCATGCCACGATTGATACGGTATATCTTTTATTAGTTAGTGTTAACTATGTATATCGTATATTTATTTGACATTCAAATAATGTTATTCAAGTAGTTATATTAATGAATGATTAAGCATTTTACACTCAACTTACAATGAATCATCAGAATGTAGTTATCTTTCTGATGACCTTTTTGATATTTTGTAATAGCGTGGCCAATAGTGCTACAAACATTACTGGCTTTTATGAGTATAATAATATCAGTATGTATAATAACAACAACAGAATACTTGTCTTACTGGCAATCGAAGTGAGTTTTATCTTTACATCATTATTAAAGTCTGAAAGTAATTTTAAGTTCTAACAGTCATCAATTCTGTTCATGATGTATAATTATACTACCTTATACGATACTTTACCGCGTACATATAAACCGATTTCCCCATTGATTCATAGAAACGCAAACATACAGGTGCAACGAATCGTGTCTGAATTTAAAATATGTTTTAACAATAGTGATTCATTACAAAAACATTTACATTTACATGTTTAACGCGTATAAACTGCTGACGTAAAATATAAATTGTACTCACCAAGGTTGAAAACAAATCATATAGAATATAGTGAATTTATTTATAATACAAACATGAAGTAGGTGGGTACAGTTGTCTCGTCGAGAGGTATATTATCAGACTAGCCTTAGTAGCATTAAAACAAGGTTTAGTTTGCTTAGAAAAGTAATGGATGAGTCATCGTCGCGTGGGCCAGAACGACACAAAAATAATTTCAATGTAGTACAAAATTGTATGCGAAGCAAACTTAATAGCTACTGGAAAATTGTCACACTGCGTGTCAAACATAGTATAAGTGTTTATTTTTATATCGAACCTCAAGTACATTTGCTCACATAACTACAACATTACCGTGGTATGCCTCTTAAATGGTTTCTTAATCGTTCTTGTGGGTGGTGAATGTTGATATTTAATTGGCAGATGTATTTGAGGCCGAAATATTGGCCAATTTGTAACTATATAAATAGAAATGAATTTTTAATATAGCTTTCATACCATAGTTACAAGTGTAAGCTAACCAAGCATCATATTAATGGCACATAACATATTAATGTAAGATCATAGATGAAGATGGCACATGTTATGTAACTTTCACGTGATGACTTATTTATATTTTTTGTTATATTAGAAGTTAAGTAAATTAACGGATTGGTATTTATGGGGTCCTCAATGACGATATAGTTTAGTCTCTTCATAGTTTTATGCCACTTGGTATATTTACAATGATACACAGCAAGTGATATATCCAATGGAAGGTGTAGCAGCTATAATTATTAAATAGTTGTTTCTGTGATTTTGTGTTTAATGTCTAAATAAAAGCCAAAAAAATGTTGTGTATTTAGGTACGTACTAAGTTCTTATTTATTGTATAACGCGTATTCATGCTTAATAATTTCACATGTGTATAGTTATGTACAACAAGATCTCATTATATACTTCCTGTGGATGGTTCGGTTACCTTAGAGTTAATTTTGATTGATTTGTACCTGATTTTTTGAAAAGTAATGTTGTTCGAGACTTAAACAATTAAGTTTTAACAGATTTATTTTGTTAATTTAGTGATTTTAGACTAATAATAACGTAGATATGTATGGGAATGAACGAATTTTTCGAATGTATGTTACTAATGTGACTATTAGTGTATGTAATTACTTAACCACCGCAGAGCAGCTTTTGCAAGCATGCAATTAATTTTAGTATAGAATTTAATATACTGTTTAATTCTTAAGAAATTGTACTTATTACATGAGAGGGATGAAATGTTTGGGTCCAGAATTATCGTCTTCGAGAGTATTCTTAATGTCTACTCTCGTAAAAAATCAGAAAAATCTTATAGATTCACCTCATGTACTAGGTGCGATGTATGATAACGTAGTAAACGCGTAATGGATGGTAGAATAAAGTAACGGATGAAATTCTTATATTTGAAGGTTTTGAAAACGTGTCAAATTTTTTTTCATGAACATTGTAGATTCTGGTATGGAGTTAGATAAAATTATAGCTTATGGTATGTAGTTATAATCAACTGTAATTTTGAAGGTGTAGTTTGAAATTGACAATGAAATAAATAACATGAAAAATATAACATGGTTTTAATTTAACTATTTCATCAACATTCTACAAATATAATATTAAATAGAAATATTTTTTTTTATATAAAAAATATATTTCTATTTCTTCACCTCGCCTGATGGTAAGCTGAAGGTAAAGTCTCAGGCAAGAGGGTCACCATTAGGTACATACACGTACCATGTTAGCAATGCTGGCACTCAGCTTGACGGCCTCATCAAAAGGATTGTCGCAGCACCGCGTGACATCCACCGGTCCCACTAGTGTTACGTTTGTCTGCGTAGGTCTACGATGAAACACGTTTACCTAGACGTAGTCAATTAAAAAAAATGTTACTTAACCACTATGTTGTGGTTTAGGAAATCAAGTTACGCAACTGGTTTTAATATCGAGAGGGCCCAGGTTCGAATCCTACCTATAGACTACCGACATGATTCACTCCTTACACACACACAATTTAGGTTTAGAGGGAATAGTATCAGGTATCTACCTAATTTTGGTTATTAACATTAATATTCTTTTTCAAACGAAAAAAGATAAATCAATTTTTGTGTTTCGTTGAATTTGAATAAAAATGCTTATATTGCGCTGTAACTTTATACACAAGCGATTTTATGCTCATTGCGTTGCGTCAAGCATTGCAACACAAATTGCTAAGACAATCATTACAAAATAATTCGAGGACAATCTATAGGTAGGTACCTACATACAGCGCTTTCTGGAACCAAAGTAAAAGTAAGTAACTTAACCAGCTTATGTTTATTCGTGTTAGAATGTAGAAAACCGTATTAGATACGTTTTTTTGGATAAGTACCAACTAATGGCAATAATCATGGTAACACAATTTTTCGACAATGTGCTAAACTCCTTTTAAAACGTTAATAAAACACAATCATCTGGCCATAATCAGGGTGATTTTATAGAAATATCTTCCTTGCGGCCCCCTATGCACCACTAAAGCTATGGTGAAGTTCAAATATAGTGCTCGGCATCTAACTTGGCCAGGTTTTGGAGTAGTGGGGCTCCAAAACCTGGCCAAGTTAGATGCCGTACCTACACTAATACTTGTTTCTATGCGACGCATTTTGTCACAAACAAGTATAGTGTACGACTTCGAACTTGGCAAGGTTTTGGAGTAGTGGGGCCCACTGACACTACTCCAAAATCTTGCTAAGTTAGATTAGATGCCGTGCACTATAATAAAAAATGAATCTAAAAAAATCTATCAAAACCAGTCTCAACCTCTAAAAAATCAATCTTTATAATTTTAAAACTTTTTTTTTTCTTTATATTTTTTTTATTTATTTCCTATAAGTATTACTGCAGAGTATTTTTGTACCTACCTATTAGTAAGTAAGTATATACCTGTGTAGGAAGGTAATAAGTAGGTAGGTACCTACACAAAATTTGATGATCGTTATATTAAAATGTAAGTAGGTACCACAAATATCTTTGTATGGGATCTCTCATTTTAGGTTTTTTAAAATTATGAACAAAAATATAGAACGAGAACTGATATGCACTTTTTATAGAACTTGATATTTTTATTTTCACACTGCCATCTTTTACCAATATCTGACAACATTAACATGGCACTAAATAGCGCCATCTATTAACGGAGTTCTGCAATGTAATACTATTCGAGTGAAGATAAGTCATATTATAAATAGTTCCATTGTGACACGTATAGATGTCGTGATCTAAATTCATTGTTATTTAAATAATATTTATCTTAAACACAAAGGTTTAGGTTTTGATTCTTGATTTCGATTTTATTATGTTAAAATTTTATTACCATTTAAACTATTTATCTTTTGTTTTACGGTTACACGTTTATACTCATAAACGAACAAGCGCATTATTCAAAATCAAAAATTGATAATAAGAATGAATTATCATACTATTAGTGTAGGTTAGGTAAATAAAAATAAAGATGTTCAAGTTATTATAAATTAATATCCTTTAATAATGTAAAATTCAAGCTCCAAAAACTGACTTAAAGCTACAGATATTAGTGAAGGTTCATTAGTATCTCCCATGTAAGTAATTAATGCATAATTGTGAAATTTAATTGAGTTCGGGCCATGATTACAGTAGAGTTATTTAGCCACTGATTACATAAAGAATCATTATCTGAATGTTGTATGAGTAGAGTAATCAGTACCTAAGTAATTGCTTAGTTCTGTTCCAATTTGCTGAGTACTAACTGTTAGTATTACAGGGTTGATCCAAGCGAGACAAGCGAGATATCTGTGCCAGATTCTGTTCATGACTTCAAAAATATGTAGGTTTCTAATAAAAAAAGTTATAATTTTTTCCACTATGCCCTTTTCTCTCTGTGTATGGTAGTAGGTACTTGTATGTTTGTGTCCTTTGAGTCAAGAAGATTATGCTGGCCGAATTTTTTAATAAGAGTATGATAATAAAATAAATATACGATATATAAAAAGACAATTTGAGTTCGTTGCCGGAGGTATTCCATTAAAATTTGCTAAACATTATTAGTACCTACATATTTTTAACATTTCGTACAAATCCCTATAATTATTTATAGCCCTATAATTATTACGCCAGTGGCATAGTTCGTCCCTGCAGTTTTCAGGCAATTTTTGAAAATTTTCTCTCTCACCATCCATCCTCGTACTTCGAGGAATAATCTAAAAAAATTATTGGCGAAATCGGTTCAGCTGTTCTCGAGATTTGAGATTAGAAACACATTCAGCGATTCATTTTTATATTATAGACTAGCTGATGCCCGCGGCTCCGCCCGCGTGGATGTCGAAATCCGTTTCAAAAACTATCCTATCTCTCAAGTTGGATCGAACTGCACATGGTGTGCGAATTTTATTATAATCGGTTAAGTGGTTTAGGAGTCCATTGAGGACAAACATTGTGACACGAGATTTATATATATTAAGATTTATATTATAGACTAGCTGTTGCCCGCGGTTCCGCCCGCGTGGATGTCGAAATCCGTTTCAAAAACTATCCTATCTCTCAAGTTGGATCGAACTGCACATGGTGTGTGAATTTTATTATAATCGGTTAAGTGGTTTAGGATTCCATTGAGGACAAACATTGTGACACGAGATTTATATATATTAAGATATAGGTAGGTAGATGAATTTTAACCTTGGCTTGAAACAGGGCGACTCATAACACCTCGACCGAAAATTAAATGAAACAGTAACGTCTTCTCTAAAGAAAAAGAATGAAGATATTACCGTTTTCAATGGAAAGGATATCTCGAGAAACTATTATAGCCGAGTAAAATTGTAAATCTTCACATACATGCGTTCACATACGTTCTGTGACCTGTCTATCCACGTCCGCGAGAAAATTAATGAAGGAACCCTTTGACCTTTTCTGTTACGAATTATCCGCTTCCGACAGTTTTTCGTCTGAAAGCCATTAAGCTCTCTAAGTGTTTCTATAAAAGGTTGGGTTCATTTATATAAATGGTGTTCATCGTTGAATTGTCAAAGCGGATGTTCGCGGTTCCGTCTGCGCGGAGGTCGCTTGTAATTTATTAGTCATATCTCCGGTTCTACTTAACCAATCGCTATCAAATATACCTACGGCAGATTTTAAATTAAACAAAGCCTTTCTGAAGGAAAATACCGTTTCAAAATCCTTAGTAGTTTTGGATCCCATCGTGAATAAACAGACAAACAGCCACGAGCTCCAAAAATAGTACCTAGAGTCATTCATATAACATACCTAGCCCAAGCTTTTTTCAACTATCTCCAATATAAAAACACAACTAATGTACATCTTTATAATAGTAAGTAAGTATAAATAAATAGATTTTCAGACAAGTCAATAATGCTTGACTCTGTATATCATTTAAATATGACCGTTTCCGTTAACTTATTCCCGAAATCAAAAGTAGCCTTATGTGTTTTCCAGACTACAATCTATTTATACCTTTACCAAATTCCAGTTATACTTATTCAACCGTTATAGCGCGATTGAATAACTAACATCTAAAGATGTTCACAAATTCTCACATAATATTAGTAGGAGAAGGATAGAATAACTTAGGTAACCGCACTGCCAGCGATTGCGGAAGTGTATCAAGATTCAATTTCCAGCCTGTGCCCACCAAAGCAAGAGCATTAGTTTTGGCAAGGAAGAGCAACAAGCGGACGTGTCACGTTTCTGTGCGAGTTCTCTACGTGTCAGCTACGTGAAGATGCAGCAATCACATACTAATAAAATTTACGTGTCTTTTATAGAATACGGTATCTACATCTGTTGTATATTAGTGGTTTCAACCACGTGTAATTCTGTACAAGTTCTGACTGCCCAATAGACTATGTATTGTGTTGTATATAAATGTAATGTAAAAATTACTATCTCTGTACGAGATTTTAGCAACATTTATCCATTCTGTCATTCTTGCGTGAAAGAGTTTTTTTTTTATACCTACCTACTACTTAGGTGGCAGACCTTCATACCTTCATTCCTTACAGTAACAAGCATTCATACCTTCACTAAACAAACTTTCGTATTTATAATAGGTATTCGTAGAAAAGTAGGATACGTGAAACAATCGTACATGCGATTAACAGTCCATAACCAGTGGTTTTTTTTTCTCCAATGGGACAGGTGGTTTAAATCCGGTCAATGTTGAATTCAGGGCAACTTGAAAGATACTTTTTAAATACAAAGCCTCCAACTGAAAAGGTTTTAAGACACTCCAATTAAAAAAGCACGAGTTTTTAAATTGTATAAAAGCTTTTTGCTATTTCATTCACTCAGCGGTAACTTACTAAATTGTTTTCTTTGTCATTGTATAGGAGTCGGGCGACAACAAGCAATACACTACATAGTATCAATGCAAACAGTGCACTTAAATTCAATGTTGTACTAAATAGGGAGGTACTCGTATTTGGTTTTATGTTGGAGAAATCCATGGTATAAAAATATACTTCGTCGTTGTGTCCACACTCTCGAGACTACTCGAGACACAGCGGTCCCGTGGGCGACACAAATTTAAGCACTGCAAATCAGAGGGATACCGAGATACTCAAAGCTTCGAAGCAGCCTTCTAGAGGCCCACACCTGCCTCGGTCGGCTCTTGCCCGGATGCACCGCGTGGAGTTTTACACCCTATAGTCATTTTCGCAGTACGGTAAAGTTCCATTCGATTTAAATATAATATTAGTAGGTGCTGTATGAAATAAATGTACCTACAACATCCAACCATTAAAAGTTTCAGTTCCTTCTGAATATCGAATCTATCATGTTTGCCTACACCTGTGTAGCTAAACTTAGGCACGGATTATGTAAGTTTCCACGAGGAAATCCAAACTTCTTACAATAAGTTTTCAGCCTAACTGACTCCTAAGTGTATTATTCAAACTTGTAGATGAAGTTTCGGGGCGCAAGACTTAGATAAAGGTTTGAATTTGTAATTCTTCTGCAAATTTGCAATTAAGCCTTCCTTATATAACCATAGTTTATTTGCAACTTGCTGCAACTAGATATTGCCCTGTTCCCGTGCCTGCTTGCCATGAGAAAATATTTTAGAGATAAAAAAGACGTACCTATGTGTTATTCCAGACTATAATTAAATATTTCCGTGTACCAAATTTCAGCCAGATTCGTTCAGCTGTTAGAGCATGATTGAGTAACAAACATAAAACATCTTCACAAATTTTCAAATTTATAACATTAATAGGATAAAATGGCCTCTTCTATCGCTATCTATATATAACTATCGCATATACCTACTAACTTTTAAACAGGCAATCCAAAGGCCCTATCCATATACCTATCTATGATCACGATAATTCCCGTTAACTTTGTAGTGTGCCTATCACTAACGCCTACCTATTTTGAAAGTATACTATAAATTTGTTACGCAAAAATGTACGTTTCAGAAAAGATAAGGGAGTGGGGCCAATAATGTAGACTTTTTTTTTTTTTTTTTTTTTTAATTTTCCGGGTTTTTTATTTCAAAATTATAAATAATATACATAAAATCATACATTTTATTAATTATGATAAAAATACAATGACAATTAAATAATATTTACATTAAAATAAAAACTAAAAACTAAACTAAACAAAATAAATAAAATAAATATTTATAATATAAATAAATAAATAATGTAGACCAGATGTTTATTTCCCACCAAAACAGCATAAAATCTAATGTTATGTGTAGCATATCTAATACCCATATAATAGTGTTCGACCCTCATCATTCTTCAAGAAAAGTTTTTTTATGATCCGTTCGTAATATCGCATGAAACTTCCGAGCCCTAATTTTCATGTTGTATGTTAGTCATTGTATTATCAACGGTAAAGGTTAACATATATTAGTAAATTGAGCATCACGTGCTCTTTATATAAAAACAATAGATGTACTATTTTTTTGTATGGAATTCTCCATGAATACGTTTCTTTTGTGGTTCATCTATTGTCCGAGGCGAAATGAAATGCGTATTGGGCCACCTTACATCCCGACGCTAGAAAACCCAAGACGGCGTGCGATGTTAGTCGGTTCAATGCTGGCATAACCTCCTTCGTCTTCAGTGGGGGTGGTTATGTGGACAATTTTAAGTTTAATTAAGATCTTTCTGAAAGAAAATTGGATCAAAATTGGTTTGTTATTTTTGGGTCCATCGCGAGCAACGCATCAAATAAGCAAGAAATCCAAAAGAAAAAGTGTGTTTGCTCTTTTAACATGTACAGAAATAACAAATTTACGATTTTATAGCAGCATTATAGCTTACAGTTTTATGCGGTATTTTATCTGTACCAACTAAAATTAATTTTCATCACAGCTGTCGTGACGCCATTAAGACCACAATACCTCAGCCATTTTGCAGTGACAAAGATGAATTCAAACAGGCTATAAATTCTAGCAGCGTTTATGATGAGGTTACCTAAATACTGAACCGTGAAAAAAAAGGTTTATTCCAACTAACAGTTCGATTGTCAAACACAATCTAACTACTTGGAACATTTTTGTCCAAGTAGTTCGATTGTCAAACACAATCTAACTACTTGGAAGATTTTTATCCAAATAGTTCGATTGTCAAGCACAATCTAACTACTTGGAAATTTTTTGACCAAACTGTCCGATGATCGAACTGTTAGTAGGACTAGTTGGAATAAACAAAAAAAAACTCACTATAGGACGTCACTGAAATGCTCAACAAATTTCTAATTTTGATTGTCTATAAAGATAATTCGAAAACATTTGGGGACTGTAGCCTTACCATGACGCTCTTATAAAAAATCAAAAGCAATTCAGTTTAGCTGAGGGAGAGAGATGTAGCTAAACTCCGTGTATATGTTACGGATAATACCCGAAGTGCGGCTGCACCTAGTTTTAGCCGGTTAGAACTAGGTGTAGCCACTTACTCTTGGTTAAACCTAGTATACCCGAAGTGCGGCTGTACCTAATTTTACCAGGTTAGAACTAGGTGTAGCCACTTACCCTAACCTAACCTAACCTAACCTAACCTAACCTAACCGGCTAAAACTAGGTGCAGCCGCACTTCGGGTATTAGCCGTAACATATATAAATAGATTTCAATAATATATGGCAGAAACGTCTAAACGCATGGCAATTCACCCTAGTTGAATTAAGGTCCGTATATTATCCCGTCCCAGGTGTTGCCTGAAATATTTTAGCATAGTGTTACGTTTATTGTGCCGTATTCTATGAAGGCAATATGATGGAAAAATTGCTCGCAAACAGCTATTCCTCATATTCTAATTTAGTAGTCAATGGTAGTTAAAGTATAACAGTAATAGTGAATCTGAGGGAAGGAAGCTATCGAAGGAAATATCATAGGGCCCACTAGTTTGGGGTCTAATTACTATATAAAAAGTCAGGACTAAGGCTATATCTAATACTCGTAATATGTACAGTTAATCTATCTCACGAAGGCGGGTGAACAATTAAGTAGTAGTACCTGTGTCTTGTAAATACGCGTACATGTGTGTGCGAAAGTTCATATCACGTCAAAAGAAATTCATGTAGCAGTAGTAGAACAATAATTGCATTGCAAATAATTCATTTTTAAAAGTAATCTGTATAATTATAATGTTTCACTACAATGAAAGCTAAACCGCCTTCGTGAAATAGAATATCTATACTATGATAATAACAGTTCTAATTACAAACTTTCGTCTCAGAAAAATAAATCAGTAAGAATAAGTTTAGTAACTTTATGGAATGAGTTGATAATAGAATTCAACAGACATTTTGTTAATTGCCTGCGTACTATAGGTAAATTCATTTTTTGAGTCCTAAAACTCTCTAATTGACGCTCCATATTTGCTAATTTTGTTTCATAATGACTGTGACGTACGCGCCGACAGATACACTAGTTTATGCTATTATAATACATATTTTTTTCTGCAGGAACTTATAATAATAAAAATGAATATTGGATGCATGGGGATATTTTTATCTGTCTAGTAATTTGAGTGTAAAACGATATCTAGCTTAGGTAAGTGCGATCCTGAGAGTCAAGGGTAAATAGGTAAGGACCGTAGTATGTTGAAGTGGACTAGTGCAGAGGTGACGGAGTCATCTCCTGTTAAATGTCAACTTCTGTCAAGGTGAAGAGGCACCTAATCGTTGCCCAAAGAAAATTGGACTTCATCCATGAAGATAACATAAGCAACTTTTCTTACTTAATATTATAATAAACGTTATTTCGTTACCCATATTATAATAATGATATTAAGCATATTGTAACGGTAATAGAATCTTCTACAAAGGTATTTCATTTCCCCTAATGTATTTCCCTTTATATTGTAGAACGTTAATTGACGCTGATGCTTGCGTTTTCATTTACGTCAGTAACGGTACCTGAAATTTAAAAATATATAGGTGAAACGTTTTATCATTGTCGAATTTAATGTTTCATACCGGTGTCACTTAAAAATACTGTGAAAGTTATGCAAAAAGATCATAAAAAATGGCTTCCATTTAAGGTTTTCTTTCACTTGAACCAATTTTTCGCTGACTAAATGTGTCATCCTTATATTGTGCTATCAAAATGAGTCTTACAAAAGGAAATTGAAATAGATAAAATGTCCAACCTTGTACAATTCGGTAGGCTTAGATTGTGACACTTTGAGATTGGACAGTCAGGACAAGGAGAAAAGGAGTCCCTAAAACAAATGTATTATTGTTATGAGTCAATAATATAGGATAATGTTTCAAAAAACCTTTCATACGAAGAATATTCGGTATTTTATAAAACATTTATCTACTGCTAAATAAATGATTATGCCCAGCTAAAGAAGAAAGAAATGTAACAAGTGTTTTACTTCTAAAAAAAACTACTTCTCTATAGAATAAAATGATCAAATATTTAGAGATAATAACTTATTTGACATTCTTCTTCTTTGGTGTCGATTGCAATTCAAATTTGGTTTGCCCAGTTGAGTGTGCCGCTATCTCAATTGCCTTCTCAGAGGCGCTCATAAACTCCTTCGGTCTACATGTGTTTGGGCATGCAGTACACGTTAGCAGGTGGGAGGTCTGTAGAGTAACTGCACACTCACATCGCATGCCCTATCCAGGCAATCCTACCTAGACCTGTTTTCCTTGCTGCAACCGACCTGTGTCCGGAGTCTGTTTAGGGTCAGTCAAGGTTGTTTTCAGTGAGAAGTGCCTCCTGAAGCGGGACAAAAGTGTAAGGAGAATGCTCTGTGCTGTCCAAAGATTGTGTCTGACTTAAGAGGGTTTGCCGCTAATGGGAATTTGATATTTAATATCTATGTCTATGACAACGGAATATAAATTTATCCATGTGTTACCCATTATGTTAACTGGTATTAGGATAATAATAATCAACATATTCTAGAAACACAAGTAATACAATATTCAATAGTAACTTTGAAATTCTATAATAGAACGTAACTTTCTCTAGGCATTGAGTATCTGAGAAAAATATCCAATACTTTGTATTATCATTTCGGCTTTTATGTAGGTATAAAACACGATCTTTTAGCTACGTTCCTAAGTTTTCCAGTCATAAACTTTGCTATGGAACTAACTTTTTACCTTTTATATTTGGAAAGAGGTCGTATAAATAAGCCAGAACTTTCTCTCTTTGTTACCGTGTATTGAAGAAATAACATCTGTGACCTATTATGTAGTAGGGAAAAGAAATGTGTGCGTCAAGGATGACCCTTGCTTGACATTTATATCTGCTGGTTAATGCCTCTGGACCTGAAATACGACGGATAGATAGGTACTTCATTATTCTTTGAGAGAGGTAGGTAGCTTGCAAAATTTTAATAGTCTGTCTTGTTGATACTTCCCTATTTTATTTTTTATTTTTTATATTCAGTTCGTCAATCGACTTTACCCCGCTGGATGGTAAGAAGCTAAGGTAAAGTCCGAAGGGTCCGGGCCGCCATTTTAGACACCATTCGTCCCAAAACGGCGGTCCCTACTTTACAGCCTAGACAGATGCCTATTCACGCTACGCTTAAAAAACCCAGGATTGTAGAAAGAAGGAAACACGTGTGCAGGAACAGGTCGAACATGTTAAACTGCCATATTAATCTGAAAATTAATCTGTGATTGCACAAAAATCAATATGATAAGCGCAATCCCTTCTGTGATATCGAGATACGCATACAAAATTCAAGCGCATCAACTCTGCTGAATCATTAATCAAGTTACAAACAAATCTGCTTATTTGCTGAAAAGCAGATTACATTTTGAACTGGCCATATTGATGTTTTTTTTGCTGAAGTATTCAGAATGTATGCAGAGGGAATGTTTTAAGCATAGAGTCCGTTGTAAGTGTGAGTTAAATTGTATGTTCTTTGCAATCAGTAATCAGCATCCCTTTATTTGTATTGAATGTAGGTCAGCATGTTTTACATAGTAGGTTTTACACAGATCGAGTGAAGTGGTTATTTTTTACCATTATTTGAAATAACTTTTGTTTGGGTTCGAGTTCGTTGCCACTTTCCTTTACCGCATCATAAAGACTTGACATTATTTACGAGCGCATAAATGTTTCCTTAACTTACCATCAGGCGAGGTGAAGTCATGTTGACGTGTCCAATATAGAGAAAAACTCACTCACTACATTTTTCACTTACTTATATCGATAACCATTTATCATTTCGGTGTTAAACTGTTCCAAGTTACGTGTTTATTAGATTTGTATACTAAATCAGAAATGGACTGCTTAACCAGACGTAAACATGACTATTACCGTTTAAATTTAGAAGATATCAGCTTAGTTTGTTACCTGTCTAGTTACTCGGAGTAAGTAAGTTAGGTTTATTGATGCAGATGACTGTAATATTATTACGAGTATCTGAATACGGATAGTGAAAACGCTCTGCAAGTTTCCACGGTATACTGATATATATTTAACATAGTCAAATTCAAAAATCACTTATTCTGTTCAAATTAATACGATGACACTTAGGAAACATAAAAAAACTAGACCAATATTTAGCAATATCTGTGGCATTATTATGTTTGAAAATAAGAACGAATGAATGTTAACAAATGAACCAATTAATTTGAGTCAAAACCGGTCAGCGATTGGTGCGGGATCGAGTAACAATCATCCAAACATACGAACATCTTCATATTTATAATATTAGTTGGTAAGTAGGATGTGAAAGTTCGAAGATATTTGTTACTCAACCACACTCAAACAGCTGAACGCATATAGCTAAAATTTGGTGCAGGGATTACATTATTTTTATCCCTAAAATAGGTTCCCATAGGTTGTGGAAACGGCATCAGAAATCCACGCGAGTGGCATCTCGGAAAACCACTAATAAATAATATTTTTTGAATAACAGATGTAAAAAAACAATTTTCTTCTGTAAACTCATTGAGATGTAATTGTGATAGCTACCCAAACAAAGCGCTTGGTGCCTTTTACAATAAACAAATCAATTCTACTACACCGCCCTTCAACGATGATATTAGAACGAATAAAAAACAATTCTATTTAGTATTGATGCTATCTGTAATTCACAAGTGTCTAGCGAGCGCTTGGTTTCTGAATAATACATTGCTCCTTAACTAGGTCACGTGGTTACACCGTAGAATTTTATTACAGTATCATATTAGGGGGAATCTTGATTTAGGACAGCTTTTATTACCATTTTGTATTGCATTTCAATAATTCGTGTCCAGAGACCCTCACAATTTAATGAGGTTCGTATTACGATCGATGATACATTAAGATGTGGAAATCAAATCGCAAGAATGACGCAATATATAGTAGAAGTATTATTTATTTCGTTTTATTACGTCACATAATATCTTTTTTTATACAACTTAGGTGACAGACAAGCATACGGCCCATCTGATTATCGGCAGCGGTCGCCGTGGTCTATGGACGTGTGCAATACCAGGGGCAAAACATTCCTGCTACTGATCCTGTAAAGCCTCGTTAAAATATACATATACAGGGGGAATTTTTGAAAAGGGCTTAGATGGCTAAATCCGAAACTTTATAGAATAGCGAAAAATGCTCAAAGGAGTCACGTGCCCGATTTTTATGAAACTTAAAACCTCACATTAGATTTAAAAAAAAACCAGCTAGCTTTAGTGCTGCTTTGATATAGTATAGAGGGCTTATTATCCCCAAGCCTGTAAAGTGACATGTAGGCTCCGTCTGCTTGCTGAATAATGTCCATCAACATACACACATGCACATCATTACTACGTGGCAAAGCAAATTAAGGGTTAAGACTCCCTTAATTGCTCGCAGTTTCACGATCAAATTTTAATAATACCCACCTTTATTATCATGAACATTATCTAATATGCCGGTTATGAAACCATTTATTAGCTTCTGTTTTATGTGCAGATTATTATAAAGCTGAAATAAAAGTATTACGTAAATTTCATAACATTTTTTTTTTCTTTTGGATATTCATTTGTGACTGGGTTAGGCAAAAGTAATTATTATCTTTCAAGAATATGATAATAAAGACAAAGGAATGAGGCCAGAGAGATATTAATAGACGGCTAGAGAGGTGTGATCTTCAAATAGGAAACAAAAGGAGGTGACGGAAGGGGTCATCCAATAAATAGGTCACATTCTCTTAATAGACGAGGTTGCCTGAAACGTTGGTCATAGCCGGTTGGAGGAGAATCTACGTTGGGGTGATATCCGATAATCTAAAAAAGGTATGACGCTAAATAAATGCATCAGCTCTTTCATAATCGTAGGAGGTAGGACACTGGTCGTTCTTTTTCATTTTTGATATTTTTTGTTGCATAAGAATAATTTTGCCGAAAAAATATCATTCAATAGTGATACAATCAAATAACTTTAAAATGTACTTACAACCTTACAACAAATAAATAGATAAGATTTTGCAAAATAAATTTCACAGGCATTTTTAAATTGAAACCGGGTCACATAATACTTTAAGGTGTTTATATTAAAAATAACATACCTACAAACTTATAACGCTTATCTAACCTATACAATCAGCAGGTTATATTATATCCAGCCTTAGAGTTATTCAGGTTTCACGGTAGGTACAAGAAAATGTTATACTATTCGTAGTTTCTCTTGTATCATATTCTCTTGTGTCATACAAGCTAACTCCAAACATTTCGCAGGAAAATTCCGAACGAGACTTTATTAGATATTTTCTGATGGAAGATAACTTGAAAAAATATTTCTGCTGAATGTGCAAATTTCACATGTAACAAAAAAATTGCATTGCGTAAGTGGGCTTCACCATCATCTTAACGTTATTCCTGATTGCATCTGACGCTTCCTGTATTGTTCTTTGTCTGCTGACAATCGAAATAGCTGTTCAACGGAGGCAATATTGGTCCACTCCCTTATGTTCCGCAGCCCAATTTCCTTTGGCGCCCAATACGTCTGACATCAACGTAGAGGGGGGACCTCTACGTTGCCTATCATTATGAACTGTAGCAGCCTGTACCTATCTAAGGCCAACTTTCAGAACTGAAGAAGCACATAAAGAAGCAAAAAAATCTAAGGCTTTCACTTCAGAGGTAGGCGTCCGCTGATATGATCTGGTTTAGATAAGGCATTGAAAATCTCCATAGTTTAACATAACGTCATTTCTCTGCACTCCAACAACGACTACAAAGCTATAACAAGGTAAGTATACAACCTAACTGGACTACCTCAAGCGTAAAATAACAGGAAAAAATTAATGGATTAATAAATAATGCGTTGCTTGACCGAAAATGTTTGAATATCGATTCGACTATAAGTAGGTCAGGTTAAATGTAGTTTGTTATTTTGGGAACGTCCTTTTTGACGTTGGTCTGGACGTAAGCATAAATAAATAAGAGTACGTACGGGGTTGAATGTAACCATTTCATATTCATAGAATTGTTAAACTTGTCAAATGAGATTGTTCGCGGACAGCGATTTATTCCCGAAAGACAACAGTACATGAACTTTATAATAGAAGTACAGCGTAGTATTATTTTTACTTAGTGCCTGCTATTCTAATTAGCATGAAAACTACCCTTGTCTTTCAGTGTAATTTTAATAAAAACATGAAACCAACTTTAAAAACAAAAAATGCGCTTTATTAATGAAAACTTACAGATTTAAACTGAATAACTGAATTTTTGAGAGGAACGTGGCCGCAATCGCTTGTTTTGTACTCATTGGCAAATTTTGCCTACTATCAGTACCAGTAGGTAGAAATTATATCCCATGATATGTTCAGGTACCTAATTAATTTCAAGTGCGGATGATTCGTGTCCTAACAATTTAAAAAGGGCGGCATTTCATACGAAGATGAAATGTTTCGCGGATGAGAAATGTCACCTAAGTCATAAATTCATTGGGCTTTATTGCCAAAGTCAGCAAGTTAAACTGATTTGTTACATAATTATTTGCATATTTGAACAATATGTGACATGCTTTGATTGATGGTTTGACAGAAAATCGTTAATGATAAAGTAGAACACGCCAGGATTACATAGAGGGTGAATTTTATATTAAACCATTAATGAGTATTTTATAGTTAACGAATATTATGAATAATTCGTAACCAGGTGCTTTCTATTTGAGGTGATTATTTAGATTGTCCCTGATTCCTTAGTCAAATATACTTGTCCCGATTGACTGACTGACTGACTGATTGGTTCATCAACGCGAAGCCTAAATCGCTTGACCTACAAACTTGAAATTTCAGTAGTAGGTACTTAGATGCCTTTTATGTAGTACCTGTATATATTCACTAGTAAATAATTTTTAGAAATTGCACTCCTAAGGTGGCAAAATAAGGGATGAACGTTTGTATTGAATTCGTGAAAAATATTCTATCCTTAATTTTATATTTCTAATACGTAGTGGTATTATTTAATCCGTGCTAATCACAGAACAAAGAAAAATCGTGCTAATGTATAGTTATTCCTGGTACAATGTTTTTTTATTTATCAAGTAAGTGGCTTGTGATTGAGTTTTGTTTATTCGAATTAAGTCGAAAAATACAATAAAGTACTGGCGGATTTTACCCTACCACTTAGGTTCTGTTACGATGGCAGTTTTCATTCTAATAATTCTTTCTAGTAATCTAAATAGGCTTTCACATGATTCCAATTTAGATCTTCTTGCATATCGCAAAAAGGAGACAGTTATATAATTATCTTTTTTCAATAGTTTATGTCGTAGTTTTATCTTATATTTAGAATCAATAAGGTCAGATGGCAGTCGCTTTACGGAAAATATCGAGGTCCAGCCAAATCCACAGTTAAGATTTGTAAAAGCGGACCCCAGACTCCGAGGTGAAAGCTTTGGATGCGACTGGGATTAACGCTAGGTTAAAGAAGAAGATTTAGGATTAATATACTTACATTTAAGATTCAAGAAAATGTAACAACTTATTTCTGTATAATTATGTAGGTACTTACCTACATTATATTGTAGCAATCAACTCAAATTCTTAGACAAAAATTACGAGTTTAGGTAATTTAAATCAAAAGCGTCAGTTAATTAAAAATAAACATTTACCTTCTGAGGCACTGTAATTCATCCTTAAATTTTTACGTGACTGTCTTAATAGTTGAGACAGAGAGAGAGAGAGAAAATATTAAAGAATTTATAATAGTAATCTATGTGCAGATTTTTAAATAAATCCTACGGTCTTTCGATATTATCAGTAAGGCTAGTAAATCACCTTCGACAGGATTCACGAAAAACGTGATTAGAATTTCATTTAAATAAAACAGTGTTTGAGAATTCTTTTGCAGGTAAGTTATGAACAATGCTTTATAATGAATGAAGAATATGCAGATATAAAACTTAGATACTCTTATTTAATTGGGCGTAATTATAATAGCATTGTTTACAAATTTATGACTATAGATGATACTACAAATTATACATTATTTTTGGCTGTTGGCTAGAACCTTGTTCATAATAGAAAAAAAAACTGTACTTACCATAATTTTAGCCTGTATTATTGCAATTTAGTACCAGTATTTACTTCGAGGAGAAGTAGAGGTCAAAGATATAAAACAATATAATCAATGTGCGCCTAGACCTCCCGATTCTCCGCCTTCCACATCCATTCTATCCCAGCTACCTTTTCAGGTCGTCCATCCCTCTAGCTGGGCTACGTCCCACCTTCCGTTTGCCAGCTCGTGGCAAATTTGGTGCACATTGGAAGAGGCCTTTGGCCAGAAGTGGACGTCGACAGACTAATTGATTGATTGATTAATTTTAATCAGATGAAAATTATATTGATGTACTACTTTAGTACCTAGCTCAAGCAGTCACCATAATACACTTGTTCACGAGTTATATTCACTTGTACATCCAGCCGTGATTGACCTGTTCTTTCAAGACGTTATTTTCATGACGAATAAGTTATATTACATGCTTCGGTGACTTACTGGAGAAAAAAATGTTAGGTACAAATCAGCCTTAATTGCAGTTATATCGGGAAAAATACGAACGAATTGGATCAATCGGGGTCATGCGAGGACTTATGGAAGCTTAACGAAGCGCGAGATTTGGTTACTACCCGATTACGGTGTTGTTCTGTACATAATTTATGGTATAGGCAGTTAGCCACAGAATATATATAATGCTACTAACGTATATAGGTATGTAGTAGGAATTCTGGTTACTGGAAATTCAGTCAACGTTAAATTGTGCACAAAAAGGAACAAGCCACAACAAACTAAAGGTCGGCCAAAAATGCTCCGAAAACAAAAAAAAATGTGTAACATTTTTAAGATTTTTATGATCATTTCGTTTTATTACCGTAGAATTAACCTCCGTGTTTTCCAGATAGCAGTTAATAGGGAAATTTAAAACCTTTTGTAATGGTAATAAAGGCAATTATATGGTTCGTATACGAGAGATACAAAAGCTTTTAACTTTTAGAATAAAACCTGTTGTTGCGTAATTCGTTATAATTTTTCTCTGAATTTTTCCCAGTACGCTGGTTCTTTTAAAAATATACCTATAATGTATAAAAAATTTCCACTTAGATTTTTTTTATATTGGTAATAGGCTCACGTTTGACCACAATTTCACCTGTTGGTAAGTGACGATGTGGTCGACGGTGGAGCACGCTTGCCTAGAAGTAACCTTTTTTTTTCCTAGAATTTTAACATTGTATATTTGTTATCAACATTGAAATGGACTTACAGACAGTTCTGTTAACCTTATGATCGCATGTAGACTGTGGGCATACACGTGTTTACGTTTACCTTAAACTTTCTTAGCGGTGAAATGACGCGGCTGCACTTCAGCACAGTCATTTAGACATGTATAGGTTCTGTTAACTGGTACAATCTTGTATAACAGTATCAGATATCACAACCCATGTACACTCATACTGCAATCTGATAGAATACTTTAAATAAGCAGACGATCAAGAATATTCTAAAAGAAAAACAACTCACCCGATCTGATCATAAAATTGAAGTCGACAATTGCGCGACGAGGAGGTTGCAAATACCCTTCAGAACCAACAATGTATATGTATTGTAAGTCCATAAGTCTAAAGAAATACAGAAATGTGAACAAATTGATTCTTCCAACACATTTGATGAATACCTCTTAACAGTCAAATGGTCCTTTAAATTGGATAACAGTTCAAAATAAAATATCGTAAGTCAACATGTCCGTAAAAATCCAATATATCAAAGGTAAATCTCAATTTATCCGGTTACGGCGAGGCGTGGAATTTTGTTTCGGAAGAGGTATAGCTGTATTGATGTTTTTATTCCGTCTATCGGAAGAGGAAACTACGTCGAAGCCATAGAATTTTAGGTCTAAAATGCTTTTACATCTTTTGTATGCAGTGACGTAGAGACTTATTAACGGTGTCGGTAAATCTTTAATGTTTATATACTTGAAAACTTAAATTTTAGAGATAATCATGGCAATAAAACTGTTGACAAAACTCTTTTCACTGTCCGATAATAAAATTTCAAAAGTAGTTTCTTTGCCTATAAATTAAACTGGTTCCGAATTTAACTCGCTATAGAATTATTCAATGGAACATTTGCTTGAAATTGACATTTTAAGCAATTTTATTCCTTTAGTATAAATCCCAAATATGTAGGTGAAATATCCGTAACATTCCTTGAAATTTGTTTTATTTCAATACACAAACACGGCAAATATTCTAAGCTTTCGCGAACAGAATTAATATATCTACATCATCTTATATACATGTATTGATGCATTAAACTTCCCCTTAACGCCTTTAGCAAAGAAACTCTTGACAACAGCTGCTTAAAAACTTGGGAAGCAATGACAAACATAAGTATTTCTGGACAACACAAAGAAATGTCTTACTTCACAACAAATAAGGACAATCTACTATTGTCACTGAAACCAAATGAAAGATTTTCTTGAGAAAGACCAACTTTTCGAAAGCTTTGCATCAGTTTGTGGAACAATAGGTACATGTCAAACATACGGTGTTCTAATATGTCATGTAACCGAATTATGTGAAGGTAAATGTCGCCTTATGATCTAAGAGCCGGTGAAGATCGACTATCATCCATCTGATAACCAGTTTAGATATATTTTTTTAATAAATACTATTCACCTATTAACATGCCAATGATGACTTGTCTATTCAAACGTATTCATGATTTTTTATTATCACATTCACTGTATTGATAACAGATTTTTTATTTCAACTGATAGTTTTAGCATGGAGAATATACATCGGTAAGCTTGCCTACTTATCATTGTTCATGACTGTCAGGCAAGTAGGTTTTTATACAATTTCAGGTAAGTCGACATAGGTGACCTATATATAGGCATCAATCAAAAGTGGTATCATGATATTATCATAATATGTTGGCATAATTGTGAAGGTCGATCTTTACCGGCTCCTCTACTAATAGGTGAACAATGACAACCCTTACGTATGACTAATTACTTTCATTTGCCTTAGAATGTATGTTCGTTAAGCCTTTAACTTACCTCAATAATTCGAGAG
Organism: Lithosia quadra; assembly: GCA_963576445.1. Lineage (NCBI taxonomy): Eukaryota > Metazoa > Arthropoda > Insecta > Lepidoptera > Erebidae > Lithosia > Lithosia quadra. The sequence goes on from OY754891.1 coordinate 9,596,371, forward strand.
TTTGAGGTGTGTGAAAACTATATGAGATGTAACTAACTAAAACAAAAGTACAAAAACAAAGGAATAAAAGACGACGAGATATGAGGCAATTATGACGCATACTGTAGTTGAAACATACTGTCAGAATGTATGTACCAACGAAATATTTAATAAACTAAACTGTCACCAGATTTAATTTCCACCAGGCGAGTTGGGTTAATATTAAGCCTAGACACAATGGCGAGCAAGCTGTAGTGAAACTTAATTAAAGTGAAACCAAAATGGCCTATTTTCATCTGGCTGGACTATGTTGTTGCACAAATTGAGTCTTTGTACACCAGACCCACGTATATAATTTATTTATAGTGTGTATTTATAAATATGACTAATTGTTGCCCGAGGCTCCGCCCGCGTAGATGTCGGTTATCGCGCGTGGACTTCCATACAAACTGTATTCCATATTTATACAAAGTTTCATGCTTCTTCGAAACTTGGAAAATGACAAATTTTCATACAAACTTCTATCTTCTATTTGAATCCCTCCAAGACTTTTTTCGCGTCATAAGGTAGTCTAATTATCCTTTCCAAAGTTTTAGTCCATTCCTGTACCGAATTTCATCAAAATAGGACCATCAGTATAGGCGTCAAAACGTAACAGACAGACAAACAGTTACTTCCCATTTATAATAATAGCAGGAATACATTTTTTTGAGAAAATCTTCCTTATGACGGATGTATTTGGCTTTAAAGCATCTTCAGGATAGGCACGTTTAACCAAACAAACTCTTTAGCTTTATAATATTCCTATAGATATATAACTATCCTGCCATAGGTAATGGAACGGTAAACTTACAACAAATATCTCTGAATCACACAAATAATAACGATGTATTTCCTGTGAGGAAAACGCTCATTTATTAGATCAAAAATGTATGAGAAGCAATCAACAATGTTATAACGAACACCTGACCCAACATTACAGAATAATACAGTCATGTATGTGTCAGATAACTGACAAACTTATTGGGGCCACAACTGTGTCGTGTAGGATTATGCAGCCTTTTGTATAGGTAAGTTTATTAGAGAAATTTTTAGGGTTAGTTGTAATTCTAGGGGGCCATCCCGAAATCGGAGATGGCCCTGGGTCAGCTGGGTGCGAACTTTTATCACGGAGCAGCGTCTGAACTCCAAAACGGCAGGCGGTTTTAGTCGGTTCGAGTTCGACATATTCGCCTGTGTAGGCCAGCCGGCTCAGAATTGGTATCCGTGAGTGTTTACAATTTAAAAAGAAGGGGTACTGTAATTCTTATTTGTATTTTTCAGCAGATATATTTAAAATACATAACCGTAGTAACTTTCAATCTAGAACATTTTAAAAAACCTCGATTTGGAAATCAGGCCCCATATTAATACTATTCGAAAAATCGTACCGTAACCACCCACGTTCGTATTAGCTGACACATTCAAATTGGTTTAGTTTTACACCGGTTCTTTCCTCTATGTTACCTATTGAAATCGACCAACTTCTCACGTTTCGACTGTGATTAGAAATCGATGTACATGTACTCGTACATCCTACTCATGTACGAGTACGTGTACATAGATTTCTAATCTATAGACTCTATGCCCACGACTTCGTGAGATTATGAAATCTCACGAAGTCATGGGCATACAGCTGGTAAATAATATAAATCTATTTCCAAATATTATTGTAGAACAAACTAACTATACAGTGTAAGGTCGTTTTACGAGTAACCAACCTTCCTATTAAGCTACCAACTTTCCTATTAAGTACTTATGCCTTACAAAATTACGTAGCTCCACTCCACTACAGTTATAGTTACCTACTCGTCAATTAGCACTTTCAGAACTTGTAAAACTTCGCATTATGCTTGGCGAGTGAACAGAGTGCTTTTAACAAGTTTTACCTTAAGTCGCCGTAGTTTTCACTAACGGCATTCGAAAAATACTTCAGTTCCATTCAGTTACAACCTATATTGGACTGTACACCATGGTGTACGGTAAATATTTGTCGCCGTTTGGAACTAAACTCGAGTTGCGACTTTACCTTCATCTTATCATCAATTGAGAAGTCATATTGACGGAACCAATCTAAAAAAGGATGTATTTGAATAAATTTATAAAGAACGCAATTAAATATTGAGAAATTAAATAAAAATGGAAAAAGAATAAAAATTGGTCGAAATAATAAATCTATACTAAACTTTAATAGGTATTGTGAAGTATTCTGTTTGTTTGGTTGAACGGGCTAATCGCAGGAACTGGTTTGAATTGAAAAAAATATTGAGCAAGCCTATATCATTGCGCTAGCCTAGCTGCCGGGGAGCAGAGCAGTAACCATATACAAATTAGCAATATTTCTATACATTATTCCAAAACTATTAAATTACGGGCATTTATGGTTAAAAAGGTGCCACGAGGAGGAAGTATGTTATGGGCGAAGCCGTGGGGAACAGTTAGTATAGGGTCATAGTTTAGTAGGTGTTGTCTTTACTAAACTATGGACCATTTTGTGGTAGTGCATTGTTAGATTTGACAAAAATAATCCATTAGTTGAACTCCAAGGTAATAGTTACAATATCTTAGCCTTGTCTTTGAGCTCACTCGCTAAGAGATTGGACACATAGCTTAGAGCGAACTACGAGTATTCATCTCCTAAACAATACAAGCTTTCCACTTTTCTTCAACTTGCATTTTGTTTTTACATCTTCGTTAGTGCAGTTCTCGAATAGAATTGTAGTTGTAATACCGAAATGCAAATAGCATTCATGAGAAATAACATATTTGAAGTGTACTTATTTGATTACTGACTCACTTGAACATAATAATACTGTACATACCTACCTACTTCGAAAAGATAACAGCTAACCTAACGAGATTAAATAGAAATACCTTTATCTGTCCTCAAACTTAAAATAAATACATCATCTTTCTTTGTTTTTTTTTTTATACTACTTAGGTGGCAGACAAACACACGGCCCACTTGATGGGAAGTGGTCACCGTGGCCTATATGGACGTATGCAACATCAGGGGCGAAACACTCGCGCTTCTGACCCTGGAGGGGAGGGGGGAGGTTTGGGAGGTTGGTTGGAGATGAGATTAGGGGATGAGGGGAGAATTGTGAGCTCTGGCTACCCTTATTACCGGCGGGAACATAAAACTATGGTTATTATGGCCGCGGTCTTCTGTAGGTTTGACTTTGTATATATTCTCCTGCTTTCGAATGCTTTTGATTTGTCATTTTTCAATACATCATTAATTTGTCAGTGTGTAGTATAGTCCTCCAAAGTTGACCGATGTAATTAAAACAAATTAAAATTATTCAAAATAGGTAAAATAATAATTTATCCAGAACGTCTACATAACTAATACCTACCCTTAACAGAAATTGGTCAAGATAATGATCTAAAATTTAATCCACCTATATTTTTCTACATGTCAGATTCCGTTGGATAATCCGATCAGAGTCTTTTGTGATATATACACTGAAATTTTCTTGTTAAACTCGTCAATATCGCAAGTACAAAAATCGGTCTTTCAAGTTGCGACCCCTTTAAGCCGCAGGCATTTCGTTAGATCTCAGTGTTGGCTTCGTTATCTTAAAGCTTCTTCCCCTTTTCACGTTTTAAGTGACCTATTCTATTATTTATTTTTGTTTCTTTTTACTAAACAACGATGACTGAAGGCTTTACCAGCTACCCACTTGAATTCCATAAAGTATTGCGATTATACAAAGAGAGTTCCCTTAAAATAAGCGGTGGAGTTTTGTTTAAGTAAGGCAACTTGAAAAATTTAGCAATGCTTTAGTTGTAAAACCATAAAATATAGCACCATAAAATCAATGTGAAAGTTAGGATGAATGGATATTTCTTATTCAATTACACTAGAACGATTAAATAGATCTGGATGAAATTCGAATTATAGTCTAAAATAGCACTATACCTGCGGCACGATATAATGGCCGGTTTGACGTTTGTCCGCTCATGAAGTTTCGTATTAATTATTGTGACATTTTGAAAGAGCAAATTGCTGTTCTTTATTGTCAATAGTGACGTACAGTAAGTCATAAAATTTTATCGAATGTAGGTATAATTTTAGGACACAATATTTATTTATTACATTGATTTCTGAATTATATAATGTATATAGAGCAAGAGCCCATGAACGCCAGACCTTCGTTATTTTATAAAAGCTGAAAGTTTGTCAGCGCATGCTCCCAATACAGATAAGAACGATGGCCCATTATGAAGTTCGAGTCATGGTGGCTTTGGCAGATACACGGTATTAAAGGGTAGCTGTAGGAGCGAGCGCAGGGGAGTGGGTGTGAGAGACATGGCGAATCAGGTCTATTGCGATCCTTCACAGCCCATGTATTGGAATTACACAATTGGAATTATAATTCCATTTATATAATGCCAATACATGCGCAGTGAGGGATCGTAATAAACCTAAAATTAGAATTAGAATTCCAATTTTATAATTCCATAATATACGCAGTGAGGGGTCCCACTGCCTTGCGCTTGCTACACTTTAGTACCGTTTATCTGCCAAAGCCACCATGACCCGAACTTCATAATGGGCCATCGTTCTTACCTGTATTGGGAGCATACGCTGACAAACTTTCAGCTTTTATAAAATAACGAAGGTCTGGCGTTCATGGGCTCTTAGTCCAATATTAGTGTCCCACGATCATTTATTTTTTATTTTTATAAGATTATAATTACCTATTGGTGTACTTATTTCACACAACTCGGTATTTGTTTTTCGAAATTCAATTTTTTTAAATAAAATCTATATAATCGACACTAGGACCACTGGCAAGCCCAATAATACCTCCGGCAAACTTACGTCAAAACAAAGCATTTTCGACTTGACGTTGCTTCGAAAAGTACAAACTAGGAGTGCAGTGCGATTGCGATATAGTTTAGACCTCCTCGCCTGATGGTAAGCTAAATGGTAAATCTCGCCTGATGGTAAAGTCTCAGGAAGGGGTCCCCATTACATACACTAACAGTGATAATTATAATGGTAGCCCTCAACTTACTCTGTTTACGCCTTTTGTTGTGGATTTCGTCGATATGGCCGAACATACGCAGAGCTGAGTTCTAAACAGTCAGGCACGTGTGTTCGTTATAGGTACGCCTTCGTAACATTTCGATCGTGAATCTCAAAATGGAAGGTCAATTTTACCTATAACTGTTAGACGAATAGATAACTAAAGAAAAATCTGGCGAGACTGGCACAGAAGAAAATAAACTTCACACACACAGAAAAAAACGAGCAAAACCAGTCGAAGACATGTGTGTAGCTACTATTTACGGAAGGAGTAGGTATCCAACAAGAAAAAAGCTAGTGCAATCACTGAAGGAAGCTGGATTAATATATACTCATTTTCATTCCTAATTCCAATATTCAGTTCGTTCAAATGTATTAAGTAGGTAAAAATTTATATTTTTTTACTAAAGTTTTTGAATCAGGTACCTAGGTAAGTACTGCTTGCAATAAAAACTTATTAGATTTGATTATATTTTTATCGAGAGTAAATTGACATTTCCGTCACTATTGTAATATGTCAAACCGGCCATCATATCGTGCTGCTACTGTAGTTACCACAGGACTAGTTGTGGATAACTCAATAATATACGACATACGTACCTACAGCTATTTTCTTTATAAATATAATTGAATATTGTGCGAGGCATAGGAACACAAGGCGATATAATTAAGCTCTATTGTTTATGAGAAACCGAAATACAAAGGCACAGTATATCTCCGAGGCGTTAATCCATGAACCTCATAAATAGTACCTACTAAGTGTAAGCCGCTTAGTCAAATTCTAAACTTAAGTTTATAAACATGAGTCATAATAAATTTTGCTTTGTCTATACCTACCATTATCTTTGCATTGATCCCATCAAAGGTTTTCACCTCAGAGTATACCGCATGTTCTAAGATTTGGATAATTCGATCATTATTAGTACCTAATCCATTTTGAGAACGACTGCAATTTGGCGTATCTATCTCGAAAAGGGACATCTTCAGCAGAGCCTCTTCTATCACTTAGTAAAGATATTGGTTAGCCCCTATCATACCTTGCTTCGTACAAAATGTACTGCTTGAAACATATTGCTATAAAAACTTCTCAGTGCCGTATTGCGGAATAATACCTAAATTATATATGCAAGCTCATGTACCTATAAACAAGTATATTTTGTTCGCTCTATACCTTTTTTATTTATCTACTTGGTTTATAAATAAATTAAGTATGTACCGCAATTCCACTCTACCACTGTAATTCAACCTTATTTCAGGTATTCGGATACCGACAGCATTCAGACAAAAAATATGAGGCAAATATTTGTTCACGATTCATTGCTTATTCCCAACGGTACCGTTTCTGAGTTGCGACAATAGCATGTAATCGAATGACAAATATTGCCGTAAAAACCACATTGTAAACGCTGTTCCTAAAAGTGAAACTCAAATAAGCAACGTTTAAGCCCCGCGAGAATCATCCGTATTTTTTTTACTTTCCACAGAATTCATTTTGATAGCGAAAAGATTTTTAAGTTTTGTTTTCCCTAGTACTTGGTTATTCATAATTTTAACTTTGAGATATAGAATAGGCATACAATAAGCCGGGTGCATGGTAAGCGATAATCATATCGTTTAGGTGTTTCAGGCAAAGGTATCAGTTACCGGAATCTTGCAAGGTTTTTCAATGTAAGTTAAGACCAGGGAAAATAGGTAACAGTAACAAGGTCGTTATGGGCGCAATCTCCTTTATGGCCCCCATAAAGAAAGCATATCTCAGTATTTTGAATGGTCTTCCCTTTGCTTATCCTTACATACTTCATAAAGAAACTTTATCCACCTAAATTTTCTTCATGTTAAGTATAACGTAATAGTCCGTTATACTGGATAAAAATATCATAAATATATATATGATGATAGTGTATGATGTCTCACCAAAATCTATGAGACGGGACGTTTTTAAGAAATAACAAAGCTCAAAAATATTTGCCACTTATTTTTTTTTTTCTATAATACTACTAACACATTTTTCCATTAACTAAAATAAAGTCTTTGTCACAGCACGAATGACATGATAAGACTATAAACATATGACCAGATGCTTTTATGATTTCAGACGGCAATTTCCATTTTGAATTTATTTTATGGTGTGTCATAGCAATTTCCAAATGCATTTGCATTTCTCCTGCATCATACGAGGAACATACATTTATATTTGTCTTGTGACGCAGTAATATCGAATGCGAGTGTTGTACATGAGAGGGAGGAGTTCGGAGGCTAAGCGCGAAATTTCTTGCGAATAGTAAGCGAATCGTATTCGTAACAAGAGACTGGACACAAATAATAATCGTGAGGCTGTGAATAATACTAATTATGATGTGCAAGATGATTTTTGACATATAAGAATAATGTGTTAAATTTTAACCCATAGACAATTAACACCTAATTTGTGTTTGTGTGTTGGGTTTCTTGTATTGCTATCTTTTACTCTGTTAGAAGACGAGTTTAGTATTGAACTTCATACGCTAATTTTGTAAATAATACCGCTGTTCAATTATATTTCTTGAAATCACAGTGACAAAGTTTACCTGTAATACCTGTTTACCTGTATAGAACATAGGGACTAAATATAAAGGGTTAAATAAAATATGACCTCCCAAAGTATACTTCCCGTTCATTATCTTGATAATTTCCCATAGGTGTCGTAGCATTGTAACAGGCTATTGCAAGAATAATACCAAAAACGGCAGCACGCACCTGGCCCTTACCCGTAACTTGATGAAGCAATACATACTATGGTATTATTATTAGTTATAATAAAAACAAAGTATCTAGCAATATCTCCTTTTACTAAGATATATTTTATACTTTCAAATTGGAATAAACACGCTTCTAGGTAATACTAATTATAACAAATTTTGAACTAGTTCAGAGTCTATATATATATTATTTTAGATACTTAATTAAGTATAATAATGGAATGATGTTAGCACCAATTACTAATAAGTTTAAAGTACGCTGTAACTTATTAAGCTTAATCCTTGCCATAAAAATGAATGCAGAAGTTCATAATAGGCGTACATTCCAATTTAAAATTATTATAAATTAGTAAATTAAGGGTACCAAAAAGGTACCCAGAATATTATGAAAACAATAATGATTATTAAATGTTTAACCCGCGTGAAATTATTTTCCCGGGGTTGACAACATAATCTGTAGGTTTATGTTATAAGCCCAACCTGGCTTATAACTTTTAACTCTAATTTCTTTGTTGTTGAATCAATATCAAATTATTGAATGATAATTTTGTTGCTTTTGTTCAATTCGATACAACATTTAATTCTGCAACACTGCTTCCTGAAATATAAATGATACCCTTACTCTTGTACACGTCCATAGGTCACAGTGACCGCTTCCCATCAAGTGGGCCATATGACTAATTTATTATAGTTATAAAAGGTGTATAATGATGTATGCTTGTCTGCCACCTACATAGCGTAGAATATAAATATCTACAATTTAATTAAAATTTTCGGTTTCTTGCTCTAGAGGTCTTAGATTTACAGCCGTCATAGAACCTTGTTGCTGTCTGTCTATCCGTATAGACAAACCGAAACTAAGGATTTTATGTAAACTACGGTACTCTAAAAAGGCACTAAACTTTAAAAATAACTGAAAATTTGGCACAGGCTGTGAATACTAATTCTAAAAATTAGTAAAAAGCATTATAGTTACAAAAGGTGTATATGATGTGGGTTCCTTAAAACCTAAGATAAAAATAAAATTATTTTCGAGCTGTTAGCATACTTTGTCATAAATTTGTGGAAAAATTGGCAAAATTCATGATCCAATTGAAATTTGTAAGTTGTTAAAATTTAAAATTTAACAGACGTAACACCATCTTAATATATATAAATCTCGTGTCACAATGTTTGTCCTCAATGGACTCCTAAACCACTTAAACGATTATAATAAAATTCGCACACCATGTGCAGTTCGATCCAACTTGAGAGATAGGATAGTTTTTGAAACGGATTTCAACATCCACGCGGGCGGAGCCGCGGGCAACAGCTAGTACATTATAATTTATTATGGTCTAATAAACAGTCACATTTGACCAACGAACCACAAAGCTGTTGCTATTTTCTCTCCCTTGAAGTAAGCAATCAGTAAATTAGTAATGTATGTAAGCAAGTGGCTGGTTGTACCTTGAATTCTGTACACTAACATATTGTACGTGCTAAAAGAGCCCAGCGAAATAGAAGCAATTAACGAAAGCGATTCGGCAAACGTTAAATGGTACTGGCACACGTAGTGAAGTTAATTATAACAAATTAGGAGTAGAAGGAAGGAAGCTGAGTCTATTGCTCTAGATTAAAACATAAACATTATACAAAAACGTTTTAGTTTAAAAGGCTAGTGCCAATAACTATAACTAAAGTGTACAAAACCATGATATTCCTTGCAGAGTTTATAAGTAACTCATCAAAAAAAAAATAAAAAAATATGAAATGAATGAAATAGTCATTAATAACGTGGATAACAATTTAACTAGTTGATATCAGGGGCACTAATCTGAGACACTTTTCCGAATTGCCACTTTATAATTTTAATATGACCTATGATCAGAGTTTACATTTAATGTCTAGTTAACATGTAAAAAGTTGAGCTGCTGACTCTTTTCTTAAAGCACATATAAGAAAAGAGTCTGGTGACAATCGCTCAATGATCGACTGGGTGATTCATGGCACGCTTTTAGAGGATGTGATCGTTACCTGCTATACCAACGATACTCTTGCAACGGCCCAAGGACTGACATATCGCGAAGCATCCATGAATACCACGGGCTCGAGGTAGCCCTCCACATGTTAAAGGCTCAGAATTAGCAGAGCCTCGTCTTTCAACTGCAGGTGTACCTAACTGAGTTTGGCTTGGGTCCCGAAGATCTAATTGAGGCTTTAGTGTAAGTATGTGTTAATGTTTCCAGATTTTATATAAAATGTTACAACAAGAAGACAAAGAGTCCGTACAAAAAAGGCTAGGTCATCTTATTCTGCAAAAATTACCTTATTCTTATATCACACATACGGTTGGTAATATTTTATATGGAAATGTATCACACATATGCAAAATTCTTTGTTGCCTGCGGCAAAGTGATTGTACTTGTCATACAAAGTTCCCTTATGCTCGCTGAGGTGTAAATTTATAGAAGGAAATTTCTCTGTTCCTTTTTATAAGTGCCATATTTTGTGTTGCGAGGGTAAAATAATTTTTTTACTGTACAATTATGACACAGGTGCTATAGTAATATTTTGCTGACATGGTTGTGCTCTAAAAACAAGTTGCTGTGAAACTAGCAAGTAGTGGAGAGACTTGTCAGTTATTAAGAACACAGTTTGGTTAGGGGAATATTAAAAACTTTGTAAACTTAAATTCAAACTTTAGCACTATTTTTTAAAGTTATTTGATAACTATCACAAAAATTATGAAAATACAGCGCATTATATTTTTAGTCTTTTAGTTTAGCATAATATTCCTAAAATGAATATTATTATAAAATATTTATTTATTTTTATTATTTTGCACAGTCCATCAATTTTTAGAACTTTAAAACTTCAAGTGTCTAGCTTATTTTGAATTTGTTAAAAATCAACTACGTAATTGCACAGTACATAAACCGACATAAAAAAAAACGTAGCAACCTTAGAGTAATACATACCTTTTAGAGTACTAAGGAGGTAATAAAAAATAAGTAGTTGCCACCGGCTAACGCTATTCCCGTCTCGCATACCAGGTTAATTCCTTCCTTATTTCTTTTCTGTATTTCTGCTGCTCTTTTATCAGAAAATGTTTTATGTGATTACGTAGGTTATAGCGGCCGTACCTACCTAGAAAACAACACCAACTTAAATTAATAATCCAGTCTGCCAAAACACCGATTTACAGTCTCAACATGGCGAACACGAGATCTTGTTTCAACACGGCAGAAAAATATGTCATGTGATCATAGTGTCGGGCTATGGGGCAGGAGCATGGGGTATTATTGTCAGCTGGATAAAAAATGAATTTTATTTTATTAGCTATAAAATAACATGGCTAATGATGGCTCATTGAATTTGGCAGAAATTTGATACATGGATAAATTACAGCCCTTTTTATCCTCGAAATAGGTTTACACGGTCACGGGAACAGACTTTCTCGCAGGCCTAGCCGTAGGCAATAGCTAGTACGCAAAAAGGGATAATGATTCACCATAATCCATTAATACCATTTCAAACCTCATCAAATATTTTATCGCTACCTTAGCTAATGTACACACTACCTTAATTGAATTCTCTGCAATGTCAGCTAATGAAATTAGCAATTGGAAAGTCTAAGAGCAAGTAAATGCAAACTTCGTGTAGTTTCGTTGGTTTTAGAGTTAGTCTATTGACTTATTACGAGTTGAGAGATCTGACACAAGTTTCAAATTTCTTAGACATTTCAGGAATTAAACGGAAGGTGTTGCGCAAGTTCTCAAAGACTTATCTACGCCAGACGTTGATAAAGTTTATAACGTCTTATGCATTGGAATACGGTAAATGCATGCAGTTAGAACTTTGTCTACTCCTTATGATGATTGGAAGCAGCATTTGCCGCTCAGCTGTTGCCGATCAGAAAGGTTGCCCGAGCTTAATATCGTTAAGTGATCTCCTTTGTTGTTAGAAGCATTTTCAGTTCGCAGTATTATCGTTAATGGAATTTATAGTTTAAACAAATTACATTTTAGTCATATAGTTTCCGTTAAAATAGAATAATAATGATGTCTTCACTTGCTAATGGTAGGGGAGCCCATGAAGGGATTTGAAGAGTTACCCGAGCGCGTCAGAAAACTATATGAGGAGAAACCTTATTACTTGTAATGTACTCCTACCAAATATAAACCCTTTATATAAGGGCGTGCTCCGAGGACAGCCCGTCAGATTAGTAAAAAAAAATCAAACCTCAGAAAAACTCGAGCGCGTCAGATTAAGGCCAGGTAAGTTAAATACATACAGAACAGACTATATTTCAATAATCTGATGATTTTTGCGTGGCATAAGGAAATGGGTGAGTGGCAAAATTGTAAAAAAAAAACGTCGCTGTGAAATACTCGAGCGCGATTAATTTTTTTTTTAGTTTGAAGGAAATCCTATGAGAATTACAGAATAAAATAATCTGACGATTTTCATGGGGCGATGTAGCTTAAAGCATAAATAAAGTGTGGTGTTATACAGCTGCTGAGAACTGGATTGAAACTCCGCGCTTCTGTTTCCTTCTCACTTTTTCTTTATATTTCACTCTCTCGCACCATCACATCACATAATCATCGCACGTAGCTTGGCCAGGTTTTGGAGTAGTTCGCGCATCGTGCACTTTGAGCCAATCAAATTATTCAAAGTACGAACGAACGGAACGTTGATTCGCTACAAGACGTCTCTCGGAGACATCTGATTGGTCCGTCAAGTGACCTCACTTGACGGACCAATCATATGCTCATACCTCAAAGGGGACCTAAAAATCGACCTTACATATCAGGAGATACTGTAGATTCATGTACGTTTAGGGTTTTGCTCCGCTGTACCCCTGGTTTATACCACCGGTGGTAGAACGGGTAAAATTGGTTTGCTCCATGGTTCCCCTCAGGGGTAGAGTGGAGCATATGTTCACAAATGTTAATAATGTATTCGAGTGTGCTTCTGCAGATATTATGATGCATACACACGAGTACCACTTTCACTTTGGTAGGATATGCTATTGGTTCCGTCGCTCGGTGAATGAATTTTGAACGTAACTTAATATGTATATGAATTTTGTCAGTTACTTAAGTTTTTTTCTAATTTATCGGCAAATTGCAGGGAGATACAAAATTGCAACAAAAAGGTCATTTATGTGAACCGAACCCTATACAAAATGAAGCAGATTTTATAGTACATGGACTTGTAAAAAGTGAGGCTGAAAACTCCGATCGGGCAATACAACAAATATATAAAGGAAAAGTTTTAGAACTACTGGAAGCCAAAAATGACATAGCTAACAAATTGCCACAATTTAGTAATATAAAGCACGGTTTGTACAACGCACGAAACAAAAGTTTAGGTATCCAAAAGCTATTTTACACTGACGCATGTTCTGTGGAAATTCCAAATATTCATACAGACTTTGTTTTAGCAGATTACTCCCACGAAGATTCACGTATAATTATATTTTGTTCACCAAGTGTTACTAGTGAGATTAGTCACATTGGAGAATTTTTTTTAGATGGAACTTTTGATAGTTGCCCAAAACCATTTTTGCAGCTATTTACGATTCATGGCGAGATCAATAGCTCCCAGAATAATACTAATGTTAAGCCCCTTATTTTTGCTTTATTGTGTGATAAAAAAATGAAAACTTATGAAGTTACATTTAATTTAATTAAGTCGCAACTCAAGGATTGGAATCCCAAAACGATACACTGCGACTACGAAGCTGCTACCATAAACGCTTTATATAAAGTTTTTCCCAATGTTCAAATTAACGGTTGCTACTTTCATTGGTCACAGAAACTGTGGCGACAAGCAAAGTCGTTAGGTCACACTGGTAGTAAAGTTGAAAGAAGAATAATATCCCTGTGTTCAAGATTGCCATTATTGCCAGGGGATAAAGTTGCAACTGGCTGGAAATATATAAAAGAGGAGTGTTCAAATATTAAGCAAATGCCAAAATTTATAAAGTATATGGAAAAAATACTGTTTAAGAGTAAATACCGTTCTATAATTTCTGTGTTTGGACATCGCCATAGAACGAATAATGCTGTTGAATCCTGGAATGCCAAAATCAATAGTCAAATAGTTAAGCATAGAAACAATTTATTACGCCTATTGAATGTCCTTAAAAAAAATGACTCGTTACCGATAGAAAATAAAAAACGTAATAAAAATTTAATTTCCAATGATGATTTCATACAACACGTACAATGCCAACTAATTAATGGTTTAATTACTGTTGGTCATGCATTGGAAAAACTGCGCTAATGTGTATAGTAGTGTATAAGGAATTCAATTAATTAAACATTATTTTATTATTAAATTAGATTTTAAATGAATTCCTTTTCTTTTCCCTCTCATATTTTTCATTTTCTTTTCTCTTTCCGCGAATTACCTCTCCACCCATTGATGGACTGGTTGATCCAAATATGTGTATATACACCTTAATAGAAGTACTCACGAGGGGAATATTGGATCATATATATTTTCTCCACTCTACCCCTGAGGGGAACCATGGAGCAAACCAATTTTACCCGTTCTACCACCGGTGGTATAAACCAGGGGTACAGCGGAGCAAAACCCTACGTTTATTTTAATACTATAATACAAAAGAAATAGAAAATTATATTATATTATTATATTATTATATTATTATTATATATTATTATATTTATTATATTATATTTAGAAACAGAAAATGAAGAAGAAATTGACCAAGGAGGAATCAATTTTGAAGATCAATCCAGTGAGGATGAAGATTAAAAAAAAAAATTTATTTCTGTAGGTGTAATTTCACCTACATAATATGCGTAATAATTTATTCCATTCAGGAAAAAAAAAATTTTTCTTTCAAATTATCAGATTAAGAATATTCCTTCATATATTTGTCAGATTATCATTTGGGACGACTAGAACATCAAGTTGAACCGTTTGTGTAAAAATCTGACGCGCTCGAGTATTTCAAGGTCACTCTTTTTTTTTACATTTTCAAAAATCTACCATAACTTTTGACCACATCCAAATCGTCAGATATTTTAATAAGACACTTTTTTGAGTTTTCTAAATATTCCCTTCAAATATCTGACACGCTCGAATAACTTTTTTCTTATTTTTTTTTCTACCCTTTTCTACAGCCATCCTCCCCTATATACTCGTCAGAATAATATCTCTCGGTTGTTAGAAAAACAAAGCGGGTAAACACCGTGAATGTCTGACGCGCTCGAGTATTTTTATGTGAATGATTTTTTTAACATTTTTGAAAATTAGCACACGCTCTCCTCCTCACTAAAATGGCAAAATGAATAAATTATTTTTCGTTTTAGGCCTAAATCTTCACAATCTAATCGGTCCCCATGACGCTTTAGTAACTGCAAATTTAGCGGGCCGGCCTCCCCTACTATAAACCATTCTAATAAGGACGGTACAAATCTATCTTATGACTTTTATAATTTTATTAATTTGGTCCAAATGTTTTTACCGTACCTACCTATTAATAAACTTATTGCAAATGGAGAACTTTTGGAATCAAACTACAAACTAGGTATTTTTTGTATATAAGTTCTTCAAAATGGAAGTTGTGTACCTATATTAATTAGGTAATTTGAAATTCAATCACTTTCTTGTATTGTTTATTCAAAGGAATTACATTCGAAATATACATAATTTAGAAAATTGACAAAAAATGAACGTGATGCCAGTCTGTGTTTAGAATATTATATTTGAAAATACATTTATACTAAAATTAATATTATTTATAAAATTTTAGACATAAGAAGTTCTAAGGATTTTTAAAAAATAAATCCTTTTTCGTGCCTTTTCCCAACCAAGTTGGAGTCGGGTTTTCAGTCATACATTAAATATCACTAGTCTGTTAAGTCAGCGTGTATGGCTAGACACGAATAGTTGTAATAGGTAAGTAACCAGCTCAGTGAATAGCAAAACACGTCAGTCTACATTATAGCCTTCAAACTATAATTATTCCTAACCCATTATAATCCATAATAATGTCCTTGTTCACAGTTTGCGAAACAAAGCGTATTTGCATGACTTCATCTTTGTTGTGAAGGCCGAAACTTGAGAAACTACTCAAAAACTTGAGCAAACCCTTCGATTGTAGGTTTGAAGTGTTACTGAGACTTCAAAGGCGAAATGCTGGCTTATAGAAAGTAAACACGTGAAATCTTAGGAAAGTTCAAAGCAAGCGAAGAAATTTCTACTAGTACGACAATCATTTGTTTTAATTGATGTTAGACGACTTCTGTGTGGTGTAGCGGTAGAGTGTTAACTACTTCGTCGTTTAATTCTGGCTCAATCTGATTGTTTACAAAAGAAAATATATTGAAATATATTTATCCACATTCTAGCATCTCTATCACGAGCTAGTTACTCTGAGCTTACTGGGGATCTAGCAAAAAATTGTGTTTAGACATGACTTCTTACCTTACTTATAAAATGAGCCTAATAATCACCATACAAGGAATATATAGTATTGTTCAAAGCGCTTAAACATAACGTAGGTTTCGAGACTGCTGATAACAATATTAATAGGCAAAGTTACCACGATTCTGAATTAACAAGAACATTATTATTGTTAACTTGCCTAGTTGTGCGATACAAACAATATGTGTATTGTTTTTGGAACTGTTTGGTGGTGTTTAACTTTCAGTCTGGTAACTTTGCCATATAAATGACTATTATGAATTTAACTTTTGCTAGGACTGCGTAGTTGATTGATAAAATACGCGTAATTTTATTTACATACATGCTTAACACAATTTCTTCGCATCGTTGCCAGTGGGTGGTGTTGCCAGAATTTTGGGCGGCAAAGTTAACTCTTCGGATGAGATAATATCCAGACTTCTGTGCCCGTAGCCAAGTGGCAAAAGTCTAAATCACTATCGTATCGTATCGAATAGAATAGTTTAGGTCGACCAATCACACTCCAGCTCGTGATTCCACCGCGGCGCGCACATCGTACGCCGGCGACGAGCTTGGATGTGATTGGTCGACCTAAACGTTTCTATTCGATTGCGATTTACGCTACGGAATACACTGACATTTGTCTATGGGCCCTGGTCACGTGTGACGTTGAACAACTGATTTACTAAATCTTAGTAGATAAAATCAACTAGAATTTAAAGTAAAGAGTATTTACCGCCTTTTGATATTTTCCGAGAGCCTATACTCGATTATCTTGTTTAGTTCAGAAGTTCCTATGGACACCTTCCGGCGCCTGCATCAGACCAGCTTCATAGTACCGTATTATCGCATTGTCACCAAGATACGGAAGTTTACTAAAGTTGAACTCAATCTGACGTCAAGAAGTGATTCTAATTAGGCTTCCAAAATTTGTCCCATACTAACAAAGTAACAAACAACAGATCAAGATAAAATAAAGCTTGCAAAATAAAAAACATATGCGCAGAGTTTGAGCTTGCTAGCATTGTAAATATGTACACGGATAATACAATGTTATGATATTAAAGTTTCAAGTAGTACGGAAAATTAAAGTAGTTAGTTGTTGAACATAATAATTGTAAACACAAACATGTTTCAAACTCGGTTTGTCCTCAAACATTATTGTGAAAATTGTAGTTTCAGCAAATTGCATGCATTAAAAGTGTAATTATTATTTGAAACTTAATATTGGTAGCGTTTATGTTTCTTAATTAACAGAATAAAGAATATTTTTCAAAGAAGAAGAACATTCATTTTGTTTTTCTGCTATTTTTTATTTATGTAGCCTCTGTAATATTGAAAGTTGTAAAATCAGTTTTTTGACGGTTAGTATATTACGAAATCATTATTAATGATGTTTTAAAATGCTGTTTTGGTTATGTTCTTATAACATTATTAAAATTTCAAAATTATTTTAAAAACTTAATTTGAAATACTTTACAGTGCAAGCTGTCTAAAATTCATTCATATTTCTCTTCATAAGAATGTCATAAAGTGTACCACATTTTTACCGTCATTTATATCCAATTTATTCTAAATTATTCTAGAACATGTCAGTCAGTGGAAGGAGATAAGCGAAGTATTTCGTAAGTGATATCAAAGTACGACCATTATTACATCGTTTGTGTTCAGTTATGTTTGTCGATCCTCGCAATAACTCAACATTAATGGTTACAACAACAATAGCAAGCACAATAACCGTTAACAAGCTGTAGTTATAACAAGGTTGTTACCTTTTAGTGATGTCTTAACAAAGATAATACTATGTATACAGTATGACTTTATTATTTACTAGCCTTATATTCACGTTTTTTTAGTATATCTCCCGTTCTACTCAACTAATTGTGATCAAACATGCGTAAAATTTCAAGTCTGACCAAGACCCTTCACAAAAACAAAAAACACAACAAATCCGTTCAGTAGTTTTTGCGTCCATCGCAAAAAAACAGACAAACATAAAAGGATTTCAAAAAACATGTTTTTGTGTTCTAAATCATTCATTTAATTTTTTTTAAATATCTGCAATGTACAGACGCAGCTACTCAAAATTTTATAATAGTATAGAAGAAATGATTTTGCAAACGGAGTTACATGGCAAGAAATTTAATAGTAAATTTATAATACAAAACTTTAGCGCATGCAGTAAGTTCACTCCCGAGAGACTGGTTAGGTGCAAAGTGGCAAAGTAACGGATAAGAAACAAAATCTTTACCATTTTCTGCAAGGTATCTTGTTAAGTTTGCTACTTTTCAACATAGTAAAAAGACAATGCAAATCTTATTCAATTTAAAACTTACTTATTGTAGTTATGGTCTGAATAAAATATGTTCCAAGACATTGAACACACTAACGCAAATGATGGCTCAAACTTTATTAGCGTTATTTTTTATTAGATACAAATATTTTGTTTGAATGGATTTGATGGGCTATCAACCCATCAAATATATCCATGGCACTATTTCTAAGGATTTTTTTGTAAATTTGCAGACACTACAGCGCTGCTAAAAATAATTTTTTTAAATATCTAGAATATCTAGATGACCGGGTATCCGACAGCGATGCCATATAGAAGTAGTCTGAAGTATCCTAAATAATTTATATAGACAATTTTACTGAAAGGAGAATTCATTTTGATTTTAAAAACAATTGAAAGTGCATTTAAAGATTTTCGAAAATTGACGAAAATATTCAGTAATCGAATACTAAACTCCAAATACTAAATTTTGAAAATATAACATCCTGTACTTTTATAGTATCAATTAATAGGGTCAATTATAGGAATCAAATCTCTCTAACAAACGTTCGTATATTTACATTTACTTAACATTATTTACACAATGTACAACTATGTACATTTACATTGTAGCATGAAGTTCGCATCATGTAAATGCAATTATTGTTTAACTTAGTTTTCCTTTTTTATTGTAGAATTATGTAGAGAATCCTTATGCTCAATGATAGACATTCTATAAGTGAATTAATGATCACGAATACATTATCAATATTGATCACTTTTAATGGAAAGATTGAAGAGGAAAATGGTAAAGGAAAATATGAAAACGTAGAAACGGAAATGAAGGCATCAAAAAATCTCACAGGTAATGGAAGATGAGAAAATCATGTTATGTTTTTAATTTTAGTATGTAAAATAAAAAGCATTTTTCTGCATTTTAACCAATCTATAAGAGACAAATTAACTTCATTATTTATGAAATTGTATACCTAGTAGTTTTGTCTGTACTTGGAGATATTTTAAAAAAATACTTGGGTAATATTAAAATAACGATTCTGAACACAAATTTAATAGGTAAATTTTTTTGGAATTCTTGTCTGTTTGTATATTTTTAGTTTTACCGATTTCGATGCAGTTTTTTTTTTTGTAAGGTCTTGATAAGACTTAAAATCTGTCGCATGTTTGATTACAATTGTTTCGTTAGAATCGGAGATATGCTAAAAACGTTAATCTCCAGACGAGCGGAGTCACGGGCATCGGCTAGTTAATAATATAAACAAATAAGTTTATAGAAAGAATAAAAAGTTGCCTTTTATAACATTAACGTTGATTAGATTACGGATCAGCCTTTGATGGTGTCTGTCTGTGACTGAAAGGCATCGTCTGTGACCTGTCCTTCAAGGTCAAGACCTGTCTTGACATAGAACTATGCATTTCTAGAGAATAAATGAGAAAATAGTGTTATAGAGGATTAAATCTTTTGTAACTATTATTTTGATAGTTTGCGAAGAGGACCAAACTCAAACGATTATATATTTTGTCTAAATAACAATTAGGTAGATAATATTTTACTCTACATATGAAAAATAATAAACTATAGCAAATTTAACTATTTTACCTAATTCTGTCAAGTACAGTCAACTTAGGTCAATTCGGTTTTCAGTCTGGTTCTCTTTTCTCTTTTGGGCTGGAAGAAATACAGTTCCACCAATTATTAGTATACCCGTTAGCTCCTTTAGCTCAGCTAAATTGTTTTTGTTGGGAGTGGGTGGTGTAATGGCCAAAATTAGAATCCTCTTAAGTCTGACTCATTCACCACTAAGCTAACGATGCTTTCATATTTTGTAGCCAAAATCTTCAGACTTTAAAAAATGAATGAAATACAGAAATTCAACTAATATAGTTTTTTGTAAACCCTTAATACATTAAATTACTTGTTGGGCAGAATAAGCTTTAAATAATTTTCTCTCAAAAATCAAGGAATTCAAAATAAATATTAAGCTGAAAAAAAAACAGATACTACATTTTGATCATAGCCAAAAGGCCCAGAAGCGATTTTTGGGCAGTCCTACAAAAACCACATGCTTTATATAAAACACTAGCGACCCGCCCCGGCTTCGCACGGGTGCAATACTGATACTAAATTAAATACACTACAGAAAAACTATGAACGTTGTATATAAAAACATAGCGGCCCCTCCCCCGCTCCCCCCATCCACTCCCCGCACTGCCCCATCCGACCGGTACTGCCCGCCGCAAACGCAAATTTTAAATTAATTGTAATATCCCCGAAAATATTTGTTTAATTTACATGCTGTAAGGAACCATATTTATCTATATTAATTGCACACTGTATTTAAGGTACTTAATTCGATAAGGATTAATGCCGTATTGCTTAAAATAGCTTCGTAAATAAGCCATTTTTTCACGTAAAAAGTAAACAATAAAAATGGTTAATGTGGGTTATCCCTAAAAGATAAACATATACCATCGCGGACTTTTTTGTAGACCTTTTTATGGTGTACAATACTGTAGTACATTAATTTGATCTAACTCGTAGGGTTTAGGCAGCGTTTTTGCTAAATTGCTAAATAAGCCCAAAAAAATAGGTTAATTTACGACATCACGTTAGAAACCTCTAAAATTAGCAATGTTGCCTTAATATAT
Source organism: Lithosia quadra (assembly GCA_963576445.1). Classification (NCBI taxonomy): domain Eukaryota; kingdom Metazoa; phylum Arthropoda; class Insecta; order Lepidoptera; family Erebidae; genus Lithosia; species Lithosia quadra. The sequence goes on from OY754891.1 coordinate 9,617,531, forward strand.
GATGCATGTATTATACATATAAACCTTCCTCTTGAATCACTCTATCTATTGGAAAAAACCGCATCAAAATCCGTTGCGTAGTTTTAAAGATTTAAGCGCACATAGGGATATAGGGACAGAAAAGGCGACTTTGTTTTATACTATGTAGTGATTCCGAAGCACATCAAAGTAAAACACCGCATACATAATTGATTTAACCAAAAGTTCTAACAACGTAACTGGATAACAAGCACAAAGGTAATATACGGCCCAGTGCATTCAACTACAGGCCTACCTGCCTACTAAAACGTAATATACCTACACAGGTAGCATCAGGTAGCATAGTGTATAGTATAATGACTTAGATTGGATTTGTTTGTACGGGTCAAAGGTGAAGGAACTCTTGCGTGATCGACTGTATTGTACGCTAGACTGCAGTGTCGCGGATGTATGAAACACATGTTAGAAGGCAATGTTTATTTCTTGGAAGTAATTAGTATCACAAATGTTAAAGATTTTTATAATACTAAGATAGGGAATAAGTAGTTAATACTGTAGTTTATAGACGTTTATAATACTAAAGAAGTAGTATATTTAGAGATAATTTAGTTTTATGAAATAAGGAGATGAGTGAAAAGAAATAAGGCTAGGCACGCTTTCTGGAAATCTTACGAACCTTACAAAGAAGTATCTATACTTAAATTTTATTATATTATTAGAGAGTAATAAACCGGGACCTAGATAATAATATTAATTCTATAACTATTCAGCGACGCTTCTACTACCTACTTCAATATGTTGCTGCTTGGACAACATAAACCTCTTTCAAACAGTTAAACATAACAAAATAATTTCATGTATTACACTTAAAAAATAAAGTCTGTATTAGCAGTTTCTCTAAAGACAAATGGTTTAATCAAACCAGACTAACAACTGTGACCGAACGACTTATATAGATCTACGCACAGCTACGTGCTACGAATCAAGTAAGAGATAAATAGTGCTACGTCGTAGACTTCGTACTGAATAACTTGGTTTACTTACCAAACGTAATTCACTTGAATAAAATAAATAAGATAAAAATCTTTGACATTTGTGTAATCGAATTAATGGATCATCGGGTCCCATTACATTTCCAGCTGCCGACAAAGTATATTTCGAAAGGGAAGCTATTTAAGAGAATTGATGAATTTTCGGAGAAACTTTTTGCAAGACAATTTTTGAAAGACGTATTTAGGAAGATAAAGGAATATTTTTCCAGCGTAATTAATAAAAATGTGTTGTTTATTGGTTTATTTATTCAATATAATTAATAATAAATCTCTGTGTTTAAAGGATTTCTTTGATGTCTGCTGCTGACGTGCTGAATAAAAAATTGTGAAGCAATTATACACAGTGAAATTATCGGGATTTTTATTCACTTATTTTAATAGGTTTCCAGACTGGTTTAAATATTATGTTCATTTGTCTGTGCAAGACTTTGTTTATCTATCACAAATAAATGTGCTTTATAACAAATATTGTTATCATTAATGTAAGTGGATAATACTTTCGACGAGAAATCTGTAATCTAATTATATAAAATAAATTAATTTATAAGACATTCAAAAGAGCCATTTAGACACAAGTGAAGAATAACTCATAACTCATTTATTACACGTTACACGTCAAATTTTTGCATTTCTTAATGTAGATTACAATTACGAGCATTATAACTTAATTTAATTTAATTTATAATTTATTTTAACATGCAGCTTTTAGTGTTAGCTTAGCTTTTTTATATTTTGTAATTTGAGTTCTATTTAATATGCTTAATAGAAACGACTATTAGAAACAACGTAAGAGTCCTTGCCTCCAGGTCCCATGGCGGAGTCTCGGCTAGGAGATACTTCTGGTTGTCAGGTTGTTTACATTTTTCGAGCTATTATCTATAAAAACAGACTGAATGCCACTATAAAAATATTATTCTGAAAACTAGAATTACTGGTAACTGAAATAACACAATAATTAAAGACACCTAAAGCTAAAATTTAATTGAACGGAGTCTGTTGACCCCTTCATCACCTTTACTTCACAAGCAGACCAATCTTCGTAGCTGCATTGAAACACTTTATACAAGCGTTCCTTAATTTATAGACAACGGATATCCGTAAGATAGTGCCGTCTAGTACAGTTAATTTAAAGTCACACGACTATGTTGTCGTGTGACTTTAAATTAACTAACGAAACAATGTTGTTTCTCGTTACATACATTGTATGCATTTACTGACCTCCGTGGCAAGGTTTAGAATATTTGACTGCTTAAGTAGGATCGCGGGTTTGATTTTCAATCAGTACAAATATTTATACACATGAATAATTCATCTGGATTCATTCAGAAGAATCATGAAAATATACAGTAAAATTATAATTGCACGTATTTCTCTACTATCTTTCTATTTAAACTAAATGAATGTTCATTTATATTATTCTGAAAAAAAAAACAATATAACTTGATCTTGATGAAAAAGATTATTTTGCAGTTGAAATAGGAGTATGGACACAAAATCTTACTGAGGTAAATTAATCATTTTGAGGGTTAGTGCGACAAAAGAAAGCTACATTTTATTTAAGTATTTTTTTATATTGGGCCTAAACGATCAAAATCAAAAGTGTATTTCATCAGAAATAATGTTTATAGTATTGGTGAATTATTAATTATAACAAAACACCTTTAGCAATAAGTGTGATCGAAAACCGAGTCCAGTTTAAAATTACAAACCTATCAAGTTATATAATTTGATGTCTCAATTTTAAGAACTTAATAAGAATATCTGAATCTCATCTAAAAAACATATGAAGATTCAGTTAAAGTTATTCATCGAAATCTATGAATATATTATAGAAGTCTTCAAAAAGATTCATTTGGAATAGTAATATCCACTTCAGTGCTCTACTTCAGTTTAATGACATGAAATCTGGCAAATGATAAATGTATTTTTAAGCTATCTTGAGTTAAGACTATGACCATACACGGACCCCTATCCATCATCTTTTAGAGACGTACAACTCACATCTAGTTTAACGATACGACAATTTCATTATAATATTAATTCATAAAATTGTTAAAAAGAACAAGAATATCAGTGAATTAATTATGAATTTTCTCTGTGCGAAACCGGGACAAGCTGCTAGTTGATATATAAAACGTTCAACAGAGCGTGAAGAACACTTTTCGCAACGAGATGATTCAGCCAATGTTAAGTGGCACTTGGTCGACATAAGAGTCGAAATCCTCTCCACTTACAAAGCTTTATTAAGGCTTTGATGCTTATATGAGTTCAGTTTAGTATTGGCTCTCCTTAGCTTAATTTGAGTGGGCATTATTTTTACCTTTGTTTATAATAATTTGCACTATATTTCAGATATCAGTTCTTTAAGGTATGCTTGTTATGTAATGATATAAAATCGCAGTATAGCTAGCTCTCTATAACAACCTATAAAAAATTGATAGAATTTTATGCCAACACCATTATTATAATTTTTTTGTTCTAAGATTATTACCATAGTCTATCTTATGAGATAATATGAAAAAAAAGTTATCAGCTTACATTTACCTAAACTTCGAAGCAAATATGAGGATAATATTAAGAAGTTCTAAAATTACACTTACCCAAGATTTCAAAGCAGAAGTTTTTTCAAACAGGGTACAATTAAAATTTTGAGAGTATAACTTTCTAATTTTCTTTCTCAAAAGAAAGTTTTAACAACAAATAAGAGCACGGTCACACAACGGGATTTAATCAAACAGATTTTTTTGGGTTACGAAAATGTTCTTTCTTAGATATATAATAAGTCAGTAACGTTTTAGATTTTTTCAGTTACGTACATGTGCTCTTAGAAAAAAAGTAACGTTTTCACGTGCGATTAGATTAATGTTGACAGCTAATTAATTATTAATTAATTAGCTGTCAACGTTGCCGAATTTTGGGCCGGCTATATTTAATTTATATTTTTTTATTGCAATCGAAACGAAGAAGAAGAAGAATGTAATGGAACAAAAGAGACTATTGGTCCCATCAGTTCGGTTATAAGGAACATAATATACCTGATATAGAGAATTATTTAGCTGTTACAGCAAGAAAAAATATTAGTGTAGTTGTCCTAAAAAGTCCAACAACTGCAGATCCTACCGCAGAACCTTGATATCGCCAATGGATTGTACAGGTCAGATGGTAGTCGCTTCACAGAAAATATTCGTACAAATTCACAACTTCATAGCAAGACTGAAAACTCGCGCCCCAACTGAGTTGGGAAAATGACTTGGAGGATTATGATGATACCTGGTGTAGTGGTTGAGTATCTTTTATCAATATCACTTTTAATTTCAATCTAAGCTGATTTGAAATTCCTGAACACGAATTTCTACTTCAAGCGGACGTGTGTCTTGGAGAGCACGTTAAGCTGTCGATCACGGGCGATACTTTTTATGATGCAAGACTCTTAAAAACGACGACACGACATATTAAATTAAATAGGTATATAATTCGTCTCAAACCTGATAGCTTGCAGTAATTGAAAATTCGATAATAATAGAATGGAGTAGAATATCACACCGTTTTACATCACAAATACCTTCCTTGAACCAATGAGTTCTAACTTTTCCAAGATATCGTAAGACATTTTTATAACCCATAAAAGAACAAAACGGCCGATAACAGAAAAATCTTATAAAGAACTCAACATTATTCATCGTAAGTGATTCAAATGCTTGTTTGGAAGTGCCACGATTTATGTTTGCATTATCTACCACGTACCGCGGCGTTGTGACACGCACAAAACGTACTTTTATTTACACACAGATATTTCACGTGAATATAGTTAGTGTAATTTTATTGTTACATATGTTTTATAGTAACAATGTTTAATGAAAGTTACATCCTAGTAAATTTAATCTCCATTATGTATTCACGACTGCGTGTTACACGCATGGCTTGAAACTCTTAACATAATAATCAATGTGTAGTAAAGGTAAATAGATAATGGTGTCGTTTGTATTAAGGTTATTGCTGATGAAAGTTTTTGGAAAATGATATCCGCTGATCGCATCACTATTTATCGCGGTTATAAATTTATGAATATCAAACAGGTTTACTACTAGTTCACCTTCTAAGGTAAATAAAAATAAAAGAACCAGTGTGCGGTGTCTCTTAGCGCCAGTCTGTTTGCGTCCAAAGTTGATCTCTGGAGCCTGGAGTCCACTTCTGGCGGTTGCCCGAGGGAAAATCCTGCGCCAAAGCATCATTTATCAATAAGTTGGTACAGGTTTGCAGCAAGGTGGCCTTGGGTTTCCAGATCTTAGGAGTAACCTCAGACTTCCAGTGCCTGAAATTCTGCCAAATTATTTAACGAGTGAGTGATGCACGCCAAAGAGACTGCGAACACACCAGGGTCTCTTGTCAACGTTACATTCTACCAATGGTATCACTTATTAGCGAATTGTCAAAAGTCTGAAATGTATGGGCAAGGCATTGTTTTATGACATAACAGGTGTAAGAAATGAATGGTTCCAGTTGTTCCTAAAGTAGAGAACTAGTATTCGCCTAGTACACGGCAGACTTTTGGGTATCTTGGAAGTAATTATAAAACTAAAATTTTCACTCGTAGGTACGCTAATTTATCTATCTATCGTGACCATTCCAGTTGTGCATAATTCAGCTCATTCAGCCCGTATTTCTGCAGTTAAGTTATGTACGTAAACAATAGCCTAGCCAGAATAGGAATTATCTCACAAAAGCTTGTAATTTCTGAGTTAGATATTAATTGCAGCTGCAGTGGTATTTGTGATGAATGTTCTGTTCCTAAGTTTAATTCTACTATTTGAAAACGTAGTTTAAATATCCATTTACCGTCCTATCTGTTTTTTGCCGTTAATAAATGCATAACCAACAATAAAGTCTTTTTTTATTGGTAATTGGCTCGCGTTTGACCACAATCTCACCTGTAAGGTAAGTGATGATGTGTTCGACGGTGGAGCACGCTTGCCTTATACTTACCTAATGGAAATTGATGTTGAATCACTGACTTGCCACATCTCAAGATATAATTTAAAAAGTAAATTTTACATTGTTATCTACCTTATATAAATTTAGTATAATATTGTAGCATTCGCAATTACGCAGTTCACCAGTTACCAAGAAAGAACATCAATATTAAAAGCTCTCACAACAATAATAATCTCAAGTAATTGCACTCGCAGATTTCCCGAGTAATCTTATATTTTATGAATGGGAAAAGTGGGCCAATCTTTTTTATGTTGCTACATTAAATTGATCAATTCAATTTGTGCAAGACGATTAAATGGTATGAATTTGGTTTAACCGCACAATATTATATAGTATTTTATCATGTAGTATGGTTACCTACCTATCTAAATAAATGCAGTAGCATTAGGCACAAACCGTAGTGGTTTATAAATGCTACTATATTTTCACTGTACCTACATGTATAATTTGGTAATAAATAATAAAAAAAAAAGTAGCGATTGTTCTTTAGATTACACCTGCTTTGTCTTTAGAGAGGAAATGTTAACTGTATTTGAAAACTAATGAAATTTTGACTTTATCCATATTCGTAACTGAAATCGGACTTGAACCCGCAGATGTTCCGATCAAAATCATTTGAAAACTTATACACAGTTTTGGATTTTGGACAAATTAGGTGGCAGATAAGCATACGGTTCACCTGATGGGAAGCGGTCACCTTGGCCTATGGACGTGTGTACAACAGGGGCTTCACACTTCCACTGCCGTTAATATGTAATGAAAAGTAATATAAGGCAGGTCATTTAATACAGATATATTATATTAGATTGAACATACTATGTTACATTATCCTACAAATACGTAAGTGTGCCTGAATATCAAGAGATAACAAGTTATATGAGAGAGGTTTACAGTTCCTAATCTTGCCCGAGTTTCGCTAAATCCAATGTAAATCTATGCCTTTGATATTGATCCTTCGATGATCCCCTAATAACTATAATATATCTATGGTAATTAAGCTAATGTAACTTAATTTAGAATTTCGACAAACATAGTCAATGCTCCTAAACAACAAGTAGTCGCATAACATTTATCTGCATTCTAGAAACCCAATGACAGGCTCTACTAAGTCAAGTTTATTGTTATACACTCTTCAACAAACAATATCCAACGACACCATCTTTCTAAGGTCGTACAAAAGCAACTTGATACATTTTTTAGGTGTTTCTATGATACGTGACCTAGAAACTCGATGAAAGGAAATGTCTCCAATTAAAAATTTACGGCTGTTGGCCCTCACGTCGTAGTGAATGTGCCATGTATCAGGAAAGTTATGTGATTGAACGCGGTATTTCATGGAGTTTATACGATTGGGAGAAAATTTTCAATTTATAGTAGGTATTGTGGCGTTTTGAAAGTCCTACGGTTGAGAATAACATGGGATAGATTTTATTAGGACTTTAACATATTTATCAAATGTTATACTCAACCCTAATAAAACTTTTCAGTAAATGTACTTGTAGATTTATTCATGTTTAGATTTTTTGAGTGCTCTCATCTGTTCAATGACGAAGTTAAAAAGCGTGATGCAATTTGTAAAAAAGTAAACAAAATTATCTGCACGGTTTTTAAAGTGAAAACGTTCTTTATGACTTTTAAGTTTATTAGAAGCACTCTACACTGTGTTTTTATTTGAGACTTTGATTTAAGTAAACATAGTTATTGCTTAATCAGATGTAAATATCGCATGTTAAATTTGATGCAATGAAACGTACGGTGATCGTGATGAGTGAGTTACCGAAGCATAATCAATGTTATTTCCCTCTCGAGGTTCTTGATGAGCTCCGTTAATAATTTCAATAATATTGTGTAGTGACTCTTCATATGAGAGTATTACATTCAGTTCATTCAATTGAGCACTGATATCAATAGCAACAGTAGTAATCTTTAATTATGAAGTGTTATTTGAATTTAAACTATGATGATATAAACTCTTCATATTGAAAACTCTGGCGATAGTTGGATAGAGAAGCATTATTCTATCTCTCCTATATTAATGTTCAAACCAAAGTATAACGTGATTTAGATTGAAGTGGGCTCCAGCAAAGAGCCAAATTTTGTGATAACATTTACAATGGCCATTTACCTTGTATCATTTAAATGACAGGTAAGATGGGCATTACATTTTCAGTCGATGTTATTATATTATACAATAAGCATATATTATAATTATCATTCAAGTCTAACATCTAAAACATTTATTCCTTTTTCAGCCAATAACTGTAAAAATATTTCACCAAACTAAACATTTGTGTTTCTTTTTGGATAAACACCTTAATTTTCAACAACATCTTAATATATATAAATCTCGTGTCACAATGTTTGTCCTCAATGGACTCCTAAACCACTTAACCGATTATAATAAAATTCGCACACCATGTGCAGTTCGATCCAACTTGAGAGATAGGATAGTTTTTGAAACGGATTTCGACATCCACGCGGGCGGAGCCGCGGGCAACAGCTAGTATATTATAAATAAATAACGTAATCGGTTGAGTGAGCAAGCTTTTTAACGTTATTATTGTTATAGTTATATTCTTACATACAGCAACCACAATTAGGATTGTTTATTTTGAAATGCGTCAATCTATCATCGACTTGGGGTAAGTAGCGAAAGACATCATCATTAACTTTATTTGAGGTAGGAGGTTTCAGAAATTCACTTTTTTTTAATACTGACGGATGGTTAGTACCTATTGGTAAATTTTGATCAAACAGTACTATTTTACGTATCAACCAATCAATTACTTAACCTAATTGCAGTCCACTGTTGTAAATAAGTGTCTCCCAATGTGCGCGAAGAATATCTTCATAGCAAATTTAGTTTTTACATATTTATATATTATAGCCTATTTGGGTTGATTTTAAAAATAAAATGTCATTACAGTAAGTAAGGTTCAATAAATATTAAAAAGATAAGCAAAATATTTTTACCACTTTAATTTACATTTAATTTATCATATTAGAAATTAATATTCATTCGTTAAACCACGTAGGTAATATCGTATGATTCAATAAAGTGTGTTTAACTCATAACATATTCAATTCTGAAATAAATGTTTAAAATTCAAAATGCGCTTTTAACGGTTCATACGTCACAGATTAAATTGTTTGTCGTAAAACTTTTACGGGATCGTGAAACTCTTATTCCAATAACTTAGGGAGAACGGCCAATAAAATGGAATTGCTTTACAAAATTGTATACACGCATATAACTCTATAGTTCAAGGGTAGGGAGTATATTGTCAACCATTTAGTGATTAAATCCGCTGTTAAATTATTAATAGATGCATTCAAAGTATTCGATTGGTTTATTTTACTTGGTTCAGGAATTGAGAATGTACTACGATAATTTTGAATATTAAAAACAATTTTGAAATAAGAAGCACTATGGTCATCAAACAAATGTTTCTTTTCGAGTTGTGTTGTATATATTTTTATTATTAAATAAACAGTTTTATTTAACTCGACCTGTTTGTTTGGGTCAAATCTAGTAATTGAAATTTGACCCCCTTTCAGTGGTCTGATTGGTCTGATATTTGGTAGAAGTCTTCGGTTCTGACGACAATACAATTTAAAATCGTTTAACTTGAAAATATTTTTTACAATTTATTGTCTTTATTGATACAACTGATGCGCGCACTCCGCATGCTCAATCTCATTGATAGGAAGACTGACCTATTCTATTGTACTCTGAATTGTATTAAATTCCCAAGGACGGCATTATTCGTATTTGTTATAGAATACAGAAAAGTATTCTTATATTTTAAAAATGTATCTGCAATATCGCAATAGGATTCATCTTGTAATGGTAGTAAATGTAAAGTAAATAAAAAAACTGCTAACTGCGAGTATTTTCACTAGAGTTGTATCATCAAAGATAAACATTTACATTACCAGCTTACCATGACACTGTACTGTTTTTGCGTATCAAATCAATCATAATTATGGAGAACTGCTAACACAAAACGGTAGTGATCGAACTTGCCATAATTAGCGTGACCGTACATAATGAATCTTTCTTGCTGACACAAACCCTCGTGAAACCAACACGGGTTGAAAACATTATAATTTCGAGAACATCGTTAATTCAGCATTTGTTATAATGTTAGACTGGAAAATGATGAGACAAATTTCCAGGTCATTTGTTCGAGTATGGCGACTCTTAAGGAGTCTTAAGTAGCTACCTGATGAAAATGAAAATTATTGAATGACTAGTCATCTATGCTAAGCTTTGGAAAAATTAACCTGTATATTTTTTTTTCTTAACTTTTCTCGTCGGTATGACGGGCTAAAATATATATATAAAAGATATAGATTATAGTACAATATTACAAAATAAAGCTGTCATGAAATTTCTCTGTTGCCTATAATAAAAATGCAAACTCCAACAAAACTATAATGAACCAAAAAATATCGTTCGTTCATATAGTCCATCTTGAATCTTTACTCATTTTACAGAGATACTCTTAACGAAAGCTCATTAAAGATATTTTTATGATAATGAAAATTATTTAAGTTTATTGAGTAAATAATAAAATAAATGAATAAATAAGTAAATAAATATTCTACGACATTCTACACAGCGCTTCTTAGACCCAAAGTAAGCTTAGTTTAACTAGTTTGTGTTATGGGTTTTAGAATCTAGCTGATAAACATACTTATATACAAGGTATTCTTTATTCCGTGCCTATATACTTTTTGTTTTGTAAATACATACTCATTATACATAGAAACACCCAGACCAATGCAAATAGACATATTCATGCATACAAATATTTGCACTGAGCGGGAATTGAACCGAATAGAATGACTACTAAGCAAATGAGTAGTAAGCAGGTGACACACTATGTATCAAAGGCACGTGTAAATTGACTAGCAGACCTTACAAAACGTATCTACAGAGATCAAATTGATGTATGACGCCCCCGGTATTGCATACACTTATACGTCACGGTAACCACTACCCATGAAACGAGCTGTGTGCTTTGCTACCTCCTAAGTGGTATAATTAAAAAAAAAGGATAGGTCGAAATCACTTGAAACAGGTGACAGTTTCAATGACAGTTAAGGAGGTCCGTGAAGTGTGTGGCTATTGTTAGATGCAATCATAAACATAAATAAAGACGACGAATATTTTTTTGATATTTTAAAAACTAAACAGAAATTAATAGCAGTTTATTTTACAATTTCCAAACTGAGAGTTCATAAAGTCGTTATATCAAAGTCTGTCCGTTTAAAACCACACGAACTCCATTTTCAAATTTATTGCCAGTGCGGTGTAGCCTCTGGCATCTAAATGAAGCAGACAAGAAATTGTGCGCTGTGGGAATCAAACTCATTACAGTATGTAGACATGCAGTAATTCTTGCCTGCTATCGAAGAAAGTGCGGAATATCCTTCTAAAATATCTAAGTACCATTTTATTTTTAACATTGAGTTTTATCACCACTTTAGACTGAAATTGCGAAGTCTACTAACGAGTATAAGAATCGCAGAGATCTGTATTTCACGTGGGTGGAACCATGGTCAACTATTTACTTTACTATGAAAGTTTCATGGTAGAGAGAATAGTTTAATACTTACATTAAAAAGTTATTAAAACAAATACATGAAATTTAATTAACTCACACCAAAATCTTACGTATGACCATTGCTCGTACGTTTAATATGAAATCAGTGACCTCATATATCTGTAGAATCCAGCAATTTGACTGAAATGTGCAATCTTAACAGTATCCATATGACCGCGGAGAGTGAATCGATTTTATTAATTACCGCAGTCGGTGAACGCCCGGCTGACGCCGAGCTCAGCATACAAATAAAACGCCTGTTGGTTTACGTATGATGGATTGTGTTTTTCCTCTCGAATAGTTGTTTGTTTTTTAACCGTGATAACAGTTGTTGTAAAGTTTGTATTAAGGAATTGATATAGTATGGTCGTTAAATCATACAATTAATGTTAATAACTGATGAATGAATTGGTTTGAATCAATAAGAAGAAAATTAAGAAATAATTAGATATTATAATAGATATATTACCCTCTCAGCGACATCACCAACACTTGGAGAGGGATGAAGTCGAATCCCCTGCCGCCCACTACCTTGAAGATTTTTAACAAGTAAGAATAACGTGTTAATTTTGTGTTTATAATTATAGCATGTTAGATTCAAATTTGTTCCCACCTAGGTGGTATAAAAAAAGTAGTGGATGCGTCGTAGTAGTATCAACTGAAAACGCCTTGTAAAGTCAAATCAAAACCAGCGGGCCGTATTTAAATAACCTCAGGTAGATTAATATAAGTCAGATCGAATCACAAACTGAAATTATCATTGCTGAAATGTTAAGCTGGAGTTTAAAGGCCAATCAAATTCACATGTCAAATAAACCCCAATTTAAATCAGACTAACCAACAAGTTCAGTCATCGAAATACAGGTTTCTGTATTATCGGAAACATGAACCGTTCACCGCTGAAAACGTACAGTGTAGTCCCAAGTGATTCAACGTGTTTAATCCGATATCAACTTACTTTGTTTGTGTTTGTAGTCAAATCAATAGAGGTAAAGAAGCCATTTAAGAACTTACCAGTACAGCTATAGCACTAATTAACATTTTATTCGAGGCTAATTTTATGAGTTGTTTGACATAAAGTTTTGTTGGTTCATTTAACTTTATAAATCGATCTTGTCGAGTTTTGGGCTAGTCATATTTAGGACCAATTAAGTTCATTTAAGTAGTATTCAATGGACTAAAATTTCTGGCTTAATGTCAACTGGCTCCAATGAAAGTCAAGGCAAAGGACACCTTCCAATTTAATTCAATTTGTTTCCTCATCAACATACACACATACACAGTGAACAGTCAGCCACAAAAAAATATTTGCTATTTGCGCTTATGCAAGTAAATTAAGATAAGTTAAAAAAAAGAAAATTTACTATTTCTTCTGGCATTCCATGTTTTATACCAATGATGAAGCTAATAAAATTGTCATAGAATACATTTCTTGCTTCGAGAAAGATGTATCTAGTACATCCATAAATCACTTTTCATTTGACCTGACATAGCACTCGATAAGCGACACCCGAACCGTGTCTGAATTATTCATGATACCCACGCGTATAGAAAGACTTACCAGCGTTACTTCATAAAATTTCACTCTACGCAAGCGTTTTAAGTGTATCTAAAATTGTTATGTGAAGGTGTATAACTCAATAACTCTTCATTTATAAGGTTTTATTGTTTTCGTTTTTATAGCAATTGTTAGGATTGTGTTTTGACAGACCAAGATGTTTTCCATTTAACACATTTACAGCCAAACTGAAATGACTGTGAGTAAAATACTATTTTATTTAGAAAATCTACCGGTGTAGTCTGAAAATACGTGGAGCTGAATGCCATGAATGCAAGACTAGTGCCTCGCATATATGTAGCAGTCAAGGAGATACTACACTTATATACAGTCGCTGTCAGTAATAGACGAAGATTTCACCAATTTCAAAATAAAAATGGCGAATGAAAACAATAAAATATTTGTATTTGAACCAAAATTTTAAATATTTCAATAGAGTCTGCTAAATAGTTAAACTGCAGTAATTAACACTAAGTAGTTAGTAGTATTGAACGCGCTAAGTCACCGTTCACATAAAAAATGCACTTATCAACCCTCGTTAGCTTAATTATAAGCATTGTTAGCCATTAGATAAACTCAAAACATAGAAAACAAAAGAAAAACATTATGAACAGAATCTATACTTTTAAAGCTTTTTAATGTAATCATCATCATCATTAAAACATGAAATAGCTTCAAAAAACTCTGACTTCAAAATTTTATACAGTGATGGTACACTTATAAATCCTAGAAAGCATTGTTCGTAAAATTGTTCTCTTTTTGTGTTACTTGTTCACACACTTCACACACTTCTTCAAATCATTTGAAGCTTTGTCCTTTGTATATTTTATTTGACTCTGTATACAATGAACTGCACACTGCTACAAGGTAAAGAAAGATAAAGCATACGTTATCTTTTTGGTCGCGCAACTGAGATCAAATGCATGGCAAATTCAATAACCGTCAATTGTTAACATAAACAATGGCTAACATTTTCATACATGACATTATTGAACTGTGAAAATGTGAACTTATTGCAGTACATTGGTGTCGATTTAGTTGTGTATTTTCACTAAACTTAACTAAAACCTCTAAATTTTATGTTAATTTTAAAGCTAATTTGAGCTGTTGTTTTGTTTCCGAAATTGCGAGCATAATATGTATGTATAAGTTACGGCTAATACCCGAAGTGCGGCTGCACCTAGTTTTAGCCGGTTAGGTTAGGTTAGGTTAGGTTAGGTGGCTACACCTAGTTCTAACCTGCTAAAACTAGGTGCAGCCGTACTTCGGGTATACTAGGTTTAACCAAGAGTAAGTGGCTACACCTAGTTCTAACCGGCTAAATCTAGGTGCAGCCGCACTTCGGGTATTAGCCGTAATATATATCGCACACCCCGTACAACAAAGGAGTATATACACATATGCAATTTTTTTTTTATTTCGCCAATCGATGTAAAATACTTCGACACATGTTCTATATTTTTTTCGTAATTTTCCTTACAAAACTAAGAAAATGGCTAAGAAAAAACACAAAAGCTACTTCCTTAAGAAATTTCATAATTAACTGGCAAAAAAAACGTAAATATAATTGCTCGATGCATAATTTATTCAAACCATTAACAATATGTACGTAATCGCAATCCAGTCTTTATTGCTCAGGCCAAATTAAAAGATGTGCACTCGTAAGTTTACTTACTCCTTTATTGCACGATATATTTTTGAATAAATTTTTCGTAACTTCACTTAAGCGTCACTGTTAAACTTATTCTGAAACGTATGTGTACTCAATCCTTTATAATTTTATAGATTATCGTGGATGTTGGCTGTCGCCACCAAGTCTTTTTAAGCCGAGGGGCTGCCCGTACTGACTTTCAATGTCTATTCCTTGGTAAACAGTGGTAGGTAGTAGATAGTTCTGTCAAACCCTTCAAGGTTCCTTACAGTTCCGTGCATCGCCACAGAAAGTCGTTTTCGTCGTTTTTTGGTGATGTGGGTAAAGGTACGGTTTCTGCACTTTTCCTTTCGCAAAGGAGGTAGGACACGACGGTATCTCCCATCCGAAATGAGCAGTCCAACTGAGTACCATCCTCCATCAGGTGGGCCGTGTGCTTGTCTGCCACCTACGTAGTATAAAAAAAAGTTGTGCCAACGGGAATATGCTCTTTCTTTTTTCGAGCGAAAACTCCCTCGAGCTTCACTTCACCGGAGCCAACGTTGAGGTAGGCATGTCGGACTTTAACCGATTAAAATCACTAGGTCTATCGCAATATTGGCCTGGGTGATCGAGGAATCTGGTGTGTCCTAGTAAAAATATCCCAGAGACCCCGACCGGTTCCAGCCGCCAGCACTGCCGACACCGACATGTTATTAGGAATCTAAATCTGCTTCAAACATATTTCATCCATCTAGGCCTGCCCTACGCTTGATTACCCAAGTCGTTCTTTCCATTCCATCTAACGGAATTGGGATCGCTGCACCTCGATTTCTCTTGTGGCAGACCTCAAACCTTTATGCACAGGAAGTATCCTGTAAATAATGTCGAAATATGCTGCCTGAATTTTTAAATTTGCTTGCATTGATTTGATTTTTTCATAGCTTCAAGACGTGCACACCTAAATATTTCATGCTAGTTTCGACTTAATTTCTCCACGCCTACCTACATAATGATATATTTTTGTGTGATGGCTAACTACATACTCAGGTATTATAGATTTTTTTCTACATTTGTACTATACCTTGCTTTACACCAAATTAGATGATTTTATATCAACGGAAAGTACTCTTTAGATGCATTTAATTCCTTATATAGCATCGTCTTCTAACATAATATATCTTCAGCACGAACCAATTGATGCCTCTATGTGTTCCTGAGAAAGAGGCCTTGACAGACGGACAGAAGGACAACAAAGAGGTCCTATAAGAGTTGTTTTTTCCTAATAAGGTATATAAACCCTAAAAATAAATATATATTCTCTTTGTCTTTTAGCAATAAGAAACAAAGTATATTACTCTATGGAAATTTAGACCAAGTCACTTTTAGTTCAAAAAATCCAAAAAATCATAGATCATGAAAATCTGTTCAGCCGTTCTTGAGTTCTAACAAAAGCACGTTTTTGAAACATTTTTAGGGCTTTAGGGTTTGAATTTTAAAAAACCCTTTCTTAGTACACCCATACGCATCAAAACACAGACATTCTGCTAATTTCAAGTCTCTACGACCAGCGGTTTAGGCTGTGCGTTGTCTCTAGGTCAATCAGTCAGTTAGGACTTTGAGTTTTAGGCAATGATATTGGTTTTAGGTACCTATAAAATGTATTGATTATTGTAGGTACCTGATTAATTGACGTGCTATAGTATAATTATTATGTAAAAGTTACTTACCACAGTTTTAAAGACCGTTGCGTGCCATTCTGATTTTGTTATGGTTTAAATGAGGGTTCCAGAGCTATGGTTGTGAAAATATAATAATAAGAATTCATATTTTTCGTTTTGTAACTTTCATAGATGTAAGAAATTACTTATAGTTAGCGAAATAAATACAAAATAAAGAATTATTAAAAAATATCTATACTTCTGTACTAATATTATAAAGAGGTAAAGTTTGTGTGTTTCTTAAATTGTAAGGGGTAATCTCGGGATCTACTGAACCGATTTTAAAAATTCTTTCACCAATAGAAAGCCACGTCATTCGTGAGTGTCGTAGGCTATATATTTTATTGGAAAACTGGAATTTACACCTAGCGAAGCCGGGTCCCGGGTCGCTAGTATATTATAAAGAGGTAAAGTTTGTGTGTTTGTATATTTGTTAAATTGTAAAGGGTTATCTCGGGATCTACTGAACCGATTTTGAAAATTCTTTCACCAATAGAAAGCCACGTCATTCGTGAGTGTCATAGTCTATATTTTATTGGAAAACTGGAATTTACACCCGGGCGAAGCCGGGTCTCGGGTCTCTAGTAATATATATTTATAATTTCGTTGTATTCCTGCAATTAATCACCAAACTCTTTTTGATATATTGTACAGTAGTTGTAAAATTATAACAAATTAGATACCCACAATTCTCAAACTAAAATGTAAAGTTATTTTTTGTTATTATGAAAATATAAGAAAATATGTATTACTCTGTAAAATATTTCTTCGTGCAATAAATGAGTGTGTCACATACATTAAAAAACCTTAATAAATTATCACTGCAATAAACACTTATATAAACTTACTCATTATTTATTTTCAAAAATACACGTGCTATAAGTACTTAAAACTAAAAGCTCCGAGGTTATATCACGAGGAAAAATAAGCAATAAAAGCGTATGTACACATAAGATCCATGTTTTGTTTATACCTAAACAGCAAAAAAGGTGTATGTTTATTTACCAACAGTTATTTAAGAAAAACCCTAATACAATAAATAGGTAATTGTTAATTTTCCCTGTACTATGAAAATAGTAAATCTATCTTTAATTTCGGTAAATACATATTAAAGAGCTCATTTTGAGGCTTCTTGTGATATATGATACAAAGTACTATCATTATTAGTTCAGGCAATATTCCAGAAACAAACTGTTTTTTGGCTCTCCTGTAAAGTTGGTGTTTTCCAGATACGCCTTTGTTGTACGGGGTGTGCGATATATATATTTATATATATATGTATAAATTCTCATTATTATCGTATTCGAGTTATTATCTCACATCGAGATTGAGCCTATTAGTATATTAGCTATACCTACTTGAAATCGATTTTAGTTATCAAAGACCTTAATACCGTTAGTTTCAATTTAAACGTGGTCGGTATGTAATGAAAGGGTATGTCCCTACGCTTATCCCAAGTTACATATGTAAAGTGTAACCACAATTCTACGGTAATTGGAACCTAAATTCCCAATGTAATAAAGTGCGAGAGGGATTAGAACATGTGATCTGAATTGGAAAGTATCCCAAAGTATTTGTGATTGTAACTTAGAGAATTTACTAGGTAGGTCTATATTGATATCTCTTTTTTATTTTCTTTTTGCAAAAATATTAATGAAATGTAATTCAACCGAAAATTACATACCAATTCGAAAACAAAAGTTAAAACTAACCAAATAAATAAAAAAAATCTATGTTCTATTATTATAAATTCGTAGGGTAGTCTGTACATTGTAGATATTTTTTTAAAAATTGGGTAATGTTATATTAACGATACTGAACACAAAAATATTTTATTGGAATTCTTATCTGTTTGTCGGTTTGTGTACGATAGACGCAAAAAGTACCTACTGAACAGATTTTGACGCGGTTTTTGTTTTGAAAGGTCTTGGTCAGATTTAAAATCTTACAAATGTTTGACCACAATCGGTTGAGTAGAACCGGAGATATAGTCAAAAAACCGACGTCCGCGCGGGCAGAGCCGCGGACATAGGGTGGTAATTCATAAAATTGACTAGGTACCTACATCTTTCAAAAATATTAAATTTATTAAAATATTAATTCAGGTATTTCATGAAAGCTAGGTAGGTACCTAATTAGTTAAATTAATTAATTAATTTAATTATGTTATATTAGTATTAATTGGATTAATTACTACTAATCGTATCTTGCATTGGTGCGTATTCGTGCAATACGTGTAGGTATTGCTTAGGGATGGGGTATCTTATCTACACTCGAGAGCAATGAATCCGGGTCACTTAAAGAATGTTAAAAATCTCGGAAACTAAAAATGATAGGTTAATGCAATAAATTGTATTTAATAGACAATGTAATACTCCTTAAATGAAAGTAAAAAAAATATGAGTCACCATACATTTTATTAACACAAAATTACATAAAGAAAAAAACTGCTGATCTCTCCTTAAAACAAAAATAGGAAACATGAAATTTTTGAACTTTATTACGATTTTCTTGAATTTTAATACTTCGTATTGCCTCCTCGTGCTTCCATTACTGCGTTTACGCGGTTTGGCATGCTGTACACCAAGTTCCTTATACGATTTTGGGGAATATTCTCCCATTCCTCTGTGAGAGCAATTTTGAGCTCACGAAGCGTGATTGGGGGAGGGTTTCGTTGTTTTACGCATCTGCCTAGCTCGTCCCAAGCATGCTCGATCGGGTTGATATCCGGGCTGCGCGCTGGCCACTCCATAACGAGTAATGTTCATCTCTTGAAGGTAGTCATTCACAATCCTACCTGTATGAGGTCGGGCATTGTCATGCATAAATATAGCATCCTCACCTAAATTGACCATAAATGGACCAACGTGATCATTGAGGATTTCTTCCACATATCTTACGCTAGTTAAAGAGCCGTTTTCTATGATCACCAGCTCTGTGCGACTTTCAGAAGAAATTCCGGCCCACACAAGTACAGACCCACCACCGTAGGCTACTTTTTCTTCGATGCATGCTTGCTTGAATCTTTCCCCTGGTCTTCGATACACTCTGTGTCTTCCATCGTGCTTGTAGAGCATAAATTTTGATTCGTCGGAGAACATAACTTTTGACCAATCTTCAATACTCCAATTTACGTGGCTCTGGGCATATCTTAGTCTCGAAATACGATGCCCACGCTCCAGTTTAGGGCCGTTTGCAGGTCTAAGGGGTTTTAAGTTAGATTCAGCAAGCCGACGTCTTACTGTCCATGCACTTGGGTTACTTCCTCCGAGGCGTCGAAACTGATTGGTGAGTTCAGTTCCTGTGAGAAAGCGATTTCGAAGCATGGTGTTCACCAAGGATCGGTCTTCTCGTGCTGTGGTACACCTGGTTCTGCCCGTTCCTGGTCTGCGTAGGTTAGAACCAGTTTCTTCGTAACGTCGGAGAACTCTTTGTACTGTTGACAGCGACACACCGACAGTCCTGGCTGTATCGCGCTGACTCCGGCCGGTTTCCAGCATTGTAAGTATTCTGGTGCATTCTTCAGGCGTAAGCGACATAATTTCAGCTTGAATAATGAATATAGAGCACTATCAACATGGTTTATGTACCCACATAAATGACAGATTACAAACAAAAGCAAAACCAAATGCTGTAATTTCGTAGTTCCATCTTCGAAAGTGGCCCTTTTTCAAATTTGATTTTTTTATGATATAACTTTACAATAACTAAGAAGTTTTAATACCTTCATTTAAGGAGTATTACATTGTCTATTAAATACAATTTATTGCATTAACCTAGCATTTTTAGTTTCCGAGATTTTTAGGATTCTTTAAGTGACCCGGATTCATTGCTCTCGAGTGTAGTAGGTACAGTTGGAGGCAGAGCACATGGATTATGCCCGTATTTGTGGTTAATTGTACTGCAGACTGTTGTTCTACTGATATACATTGTTTATTATAATACTTAGTAACTAATGAGGTTATGTTTTCAATATATTTAGGTATATTATTCATAATGTAAATATGAGTTAAGTCAAAATAAAGTAGAAAAGATAGGCAATTTTTTATAAATAAATAAATAAATAAATCTTCTACGACATTCTACAGACAACGCTCCCTAGACCCAAACTAAGCTTAGTTAAACTAGCTTGTGTTATGGGTTCTAGAATGCTGATAAACATACTTATATACTTTTTTTTGTAAATACATACTTATTATACATAGAAACACCCAGACCAATGCAAATAGACATATTCATGCATACAAATATTTGCACTGAGCGGGAATGTATGTCTTTACATTTTGGAACTGACATTCGTAGCTTAGTATTGTAATTAAATAGAAAGAGAGAGTAGTAACTTTAAATACTTATGTACATTTAGGCCCAGTACTCCAACACTACCTGAACTAGGAATCAAACCCGGAGCCTTATGCACAACAGTTGCGCTTGGAACAACTTACTACGACACTGAGACAGTCTAATCCAGAATACTTAATTAGGTATATGTTGATATGATAACATCTAAATGAGTTTCAGATATATTTTATTATTTCACATATAAACGAAAATTAATGCTGAGACACTTCACCGATAAACATAAATTCTGTATCCAATAATCGATCACGTCCTTGACTACCTTTACATGTTTTATCGTAGATAGCGAACAATTTATTCTCGGATTACATATTTCTAACTTAACGAGTACTACCACACCGTCGAACTAAAATGTTTGTGTTTGTCTATACTAATATTATAAAGAGGAAAGATTTGTACCTATTTTTGTATGTTTGTAATGAATAGGCTCAAAAAGTACTGGGCCGATTTAAAAAAATTTTTCACCAATATAATGCTACATTCTTCCAATTTGACAGGCTATATTTCATTTTGAAAAAAATTAGGGATCCTTGGTAAAATTTGAACAATGTAACCGAAGGTGTAGAAAAATGAGTCTTAAAATGTCTTTCGTCGAATGCGCTGCCGAAACTATTAGCGATAGAACAAAATAATGTACAACAATATTGAAGAACATCATAATGTCTACAAAAAACTCCGCGGTAGCATATGTCCAACTATTGTAGTTATGTCACTACAACAACTTTTTTCATTTTAAAACCCCGTGCGAAGCCGGGACGGGCTGCTAGTATTTAATATAGGTACTATAAGATAGATACGCTTATATGCAATGCTTGCAATAAGCTTATAATTAGAATAACGTCTTAAATTTTTTTTTCGGCCCTATCTTTACCGCGAGTAATACCACTAGAATTAAAAATTCTCATCGGTCAAGGCACAGAACATTAAAGATTTTTCTTTGTTCTGTGGGTCAAGGTAACCACTTACCGTTAGATTTATTAATTGCCTTAATTACTGAAAATAGTTACACAATTTTGAATTTAAATGCCAAGTATAGCCTTTCCATAATACAGATACCTACTTTAAAATCGGCGGCAATAAAACTAAACTGAAGTGACAATTTTTTTTAAAATAGTGAATACATTTAGACTGAAAATAAAGTGATGCCAATATGTCATAACTATTTGAGGAGTGCCTACCTATAAGTCTAGATTGAACTGGTTACTTCTAGGCAAGCGTGCTTCACTGTCGACCATATTCATCACTTACCAGCAGGTGAGATTGAGGTCAAATACGAGCCGAACGACGAAAAAATTAAACATGCAAAATAATACGAGTAACGTCCGAGTCATAGAGTGACTCTAACAAGGCCATTTTAAGATATCCGCATCAGTGGCATCAGTCCACCAATATCAATATTAAACTGACAACTGACTTGCATAATTAATCAAATTTTAGCTTATAATTAGAGCTGTTGGTTTCTGTCAATAATCATTGTTTCCAAATTCAGTTCGATCAAGATATGCTACAAAAGGACTACCTTTTTTCGAAGGGCCATTGTTATGTTTATTTCCCTTTGAGCAATGGACTTTTATGATATGACGTCAGCAGACATGCTTTTCATACTGACAATATAATCTTTTATGACACCTACGCGAAATGTTGAGTTCTATATTCAATGTTACTGAACGGTCGTCACCTTTAGTAGTTAATTTTTATGCATGGCGTGAAATTCAGGCGTTTGTTACAACGCCTACTTACTGAATACTTTTTATAATAGCAACCCATTTATGTCCCACTGCTGGGCACGGGTTTCCTCTCTTCTTGCGAGAGAGCTGAGAGGGTTTAGGCCTTAATCCACACACGCTGGCCTAATGTGGGTTGGTGGATAAAATACTTTTTACGCTCTTCAAAAATAACTTACCTACTAAAAAGAAAATAACAATACTAAAATAAAAAACAGATAGGTAGGTACAATGTACAATGGTCACTATTGATAAAAAATCTAATTAATTGTTTAATATTGAATTTATGCTCGAAATAAATATTTTTAGAAAATATAGGTAACTAAGTATAATTTAGAATATCATCATAATGAAAGTGGGTAACCAATCGTATGTAGGTATAGTATATAAATAAGGTTAATATTATGTTAGTAATCTGAATTAATGTGAAAATAATGCTAATAATATAAACCTTAAAGACAACGTTAAATAAATTATTTGTTAATCTTTAAATATAAATGTAATGTAAGTAATGGAATAGAATCACAGTTACATGATAATCAATAGAGAGAAAGGATCAGTGCAGGTGAGGCAGAAGACATCTGTAATTTCCCACAGGAATAATGTCGTTAACGGTGTACGTCCCTAATATTTGGTATATTTATGGTTTCAAGCCACATGGCCAGATGATGCTGTCAAATTCTTGTATTTATGTAGCAAGATTAGAAAGTTCACGAATAAGAATCAAAGTGACCTGGATAGACGTACATCTTACATACATTTAAAATGATATCAAATTGTATATTTTTAACATCTATACTGAAATTATAAAGCTGAAAAGTTTGCTTGCTTAATTAAACGCAATAAGGAACTACTGGTTTGTTTTGATTTTTTCGTGTTAGTCTGTTTATCGAGGAATAGGACCTGGATAGACGTACATCGTACATACATTTAAAACGATATCAAATTGTATATTTTTAAAATCTATACTGAAATTATAAAGCTGAAAAGTTTGCTTGCTTAATTAAACGCAATAAGGAACTACTGGTTTGTTTTGATTTTTTCGTGTTAGTCTGTTTATCGAGGAAGGTATAATTTCATCACGCTACTACCCAGGAAACCCGAGCAGTAATCATAAATATATGTTAACAACTCGGGCAAATTTCCATACTTTATTAGGTGCCGCGGGGACGAAGTATGTCAGGGCTGAAACCGCGGGGGAAAGCTAGCTATCATTTACAAACATGTTTAATTAACTTTAAAGAGTGTGACGTCTAATTTAATTCAAATACATCGTTAAATTTAATTATTTTTGGGAATTGGAGCTGATCCTGTTACGGATGTCATAATGTAGCATAAAAGGTGATAATTCGTGAAGGACGGGAAAGGGTTTGTAATATGATCATTTATTTTTGAGTCGTGAGTATTACGTTTGTATTACTTTAATGATTCGTTTCTTTGTTTCAGTAACATCAAAACATTACCTTAAAATACCATTAATTTAATGAGTAGTTACTTTGGAATAATTCGAATAAAAAAAATTTAAAGCAATTACAATAAAGAAAACAATAACAAGTCCAACAGTTGTAAAACTCCAGAAACACGGTGACCGTTTTTCAACTGCATGCAGTTTACCAGTTTTCTAGTTATGAACTAAATATTGGTTGAAGCGACAAAGATGAATATATTCGACTTGCAAACCATTTTTAGTATCTAAAAGTTTACAGTTTTTCCCGTCTACATAATATACTCCATATTACGAGACAATCAAACGACAAAATTGTACTTTCTTATATCAGAGATATTCACTCAGAAATATTATTTGAGACATAATGAAAAATATATTGCAAGAAACGCCAGCGACGCGAATTCTGTACAATTGTAAATTCATGGTGCTGAATCTTGCTAAGTTTATAACGTTGAGTCCGTTTGAGTTCTGTTGAAATTGAAATATCTCACGAAATATCCTACAGGGGGTACTAGGTATTTGAATTTTTAATGTCCTTATTACGATGTCATTTGACAGTCGCCGAGAGCAACGATGAAATATTCATCAGTAACGGGAATGTATGACTATATGTATTTAAACGACTACATGTATGGCACAACATTATTGATCTCTATGTTGACTTTATTTGTGAATAACAAATAATCGGTCTGGGTCTGAGTGTACTTTGTGCTAGATAATTGGATATTTGCAACGTTGCCGCTCCTCAGGTACAATATTTATAGTTCAGAGGTTGTTTTTGATAAAAAAAACTATCGAATACATTTGCCATTCGTTTTATCATACAAACAAATAAATAAAAGTGAAGTGTCTGTTATAAATCAAAAATCAATATTTTTTTGTCCTTCTGTCTGTTGGAACGGCTGAATCGATTTAGTAGGACTTTCATCGGCAGATAGGCAATAATAATTGAATTGCAAGGCGTAATATAAGCTTTTTTAATTTTGGTAAAATAATTTTGGTCCTGAGGAAATAAATTTAAACTTTAAAAACCTTAATCGCCCCGGGCGAAGTCTTGACTTCACCCGTATAGCTAGTAAAGTATAAAAACGATTTGTTAAATTTCAAAAACATCGCTCATGGACTTGACATCATTCCAAGATAAGCAAGTGGCTTGATTGAGAGAATCCCTCTTTTGCGTGTGCAACACGCATCGTCAGTTTTTAGAATTGGGGCAGACAGAAAAGTTAGCGGAAGTAAATACATGCATGTTTATTGACGCTACGGAGTGGATGTCTGATGGGTAAAATTAGTGGTTAAGTGGTTGTCAGTGTAGCAACATCATTATTCTGTTTAGAATTGTACAGCATCATTATATTTTTATTTGATAATTTTTGAAAGCTACTGTTCAATTTTTTAATTAACTTCTCGAAATTTCCTTGCAAGGTAATAACAGATTTTCCCATTGAATTTGTATCACCCACCTGAGACGATCACTGGAATAACTGGACTACGATAGTCGTGTGCCATGACGAAGCGCTGTATGATTTTAAAAATTCTTTTCCAACACGTTTATCATAAAATATTTCTTATCTTTTATCTATTCTACTTTTATAGGAGGTCGTTAAATTTGCCAACTGGGCACTAACAGGAATGTTCCACAAAAATAGGTATTCTTGTGAACTTTTAGCTTTAATCGAAGTTCCTGAGTATTTGTCATTAAACGTATATATTCGAATTAGAATCTATAGGCTACGGTAAAAGGTTGTAGACTGTACTCTTGATAAGTGATATGTATTGATTGGACGTCCACATCACGTACGCTCACCTTAAAGAACGTACTCAACAAATACGATTTAAAAAGCGAAATGAAAACAGGAAAAGTCAATTTCCATTGTCGAGATTTTTCGTCGAAAAATTGGACCGTCAAATTTCAATAGTAACTGTTCGGCACTGTTCGGTAACAATCGCAAGCTAAAACCTTTTTGGTACACGAACAGTAAATGGAGCGAATTTTATTAGTATTTTGTTGTTATTTCACACAGTGGAGAATATTTTGAAACAACTGTAAACCATTCTAGGTACATTTGAAAACTTTAAGGATACTATAAAATTTAGAAATGTTTAGTAAAATAAGTAAACATTTTATTCACCTGAAATCACTTTCGAGTTCGACTTCCGACTTTCACTCATGATGAGGTCGACATTCAACATTACTCTAACATTATTGCCACCTGAATAAACTACCTACTTATCAGTCTTTTGTAAGTTACAATGAACACTTGTAACAGTTGGGTCAAGTAGCTCTTGATACTACTATGGGTTTTCTTTCGATAGTTGATAAACAAACAATAGTAAACTCGAACCATTGGTAGATAAGACGGATACAGTGAGTTTACTGCGTTTGAAAGTATCAATCACATCCATCGAGGTTTGCTGACAACTATGAATGTTAAATACGATTTCCTTCAGTCATATAATATGGATATGCTGTGGGATATGGCTGGGATTTTGATCGCCTCGTGATATGCAAGAATAAAGTATATGATACGTTTTATCTGCCACACTCTTTGTGCTGGCATAACTAGCTGCCATAACCACATTTTGATAATCTTTTTGTAAGTTATAATGGTTTTATTGTGTGATATTGTGATAAAAGTAGTAAATGAAAAATACTACTGAAATAATATCTTCACAGATAAGTAGCATTTATTTGACTATGTAACGCATTTTGACACTGGGATTAGGACTCGATCAAAAGCCTCGCAATTGCAACTAACACCTTTTGAACTGTCATTTAATAACATAATAACCATGTGATAAGTATTATATAATGTGAATTACACGGTTAACAGATAGAAATATTCTGGTACTAAGAAGTAGTAAGGAGTAGTATTATTATAAAGCTTTATTATCGAACATACGTCAAGATAGCGATAAAAATAGCAACACATATGTAACAGCAATAGGGAAAATCCTGAATATCTAATATTCAGGCGATCGTAATGCTGATTTCTCAGTAAAGTGATTACATTAATAAAATTGTATAACAGCTTACCGGTTCCCTCATTCCATAATATGTCGATTTTATATTCATATACTTTACTCTACACTGTATACGAAAAATGTAAATTTATGTATTTTTAAAATGGTATAATAACCCTACGTTTTCATTAAATTAATAGCCTTCTGATACCTGTGAATTCGAATTTTAGTTTGATTCTTTATAAAAAAATAAGTTAAATGACTGAAATCTCTAGTAGTAGTTTAGTTTCACTAGATGGGTCAAGGGAAGTACCCTTGACCCATCTAGTGAAACTAAAATGTTTGGTACTACGAAAGTGTAACGACCAGGATTCAAACCCGGGAACTCTAGATTGTAAGACCGACCGAGAGGGTAAAAAGTATTAACCATTATCTGCGGATCTTAAAGTATTCAGATACAGCGGACGAAGTATTACGAAGACGAAATTAGGAAAGTTGTATTGCTTACAACGTAAAATAAGACTTTTGAGTATTATTTTTATATACCTAGCTTTTGCCTGCGACTTTGCTTGCATGAAATTTTGAATAGTTTATCTCTTATTGTCAGATCAAGCAAAAACCAGACTAAAATTCATAATGATCGGTCAAGGTATTTTGGACGAGTTCATTAACAATCAGTGTGACACGAAATTTTTATGTTATTAGATAAATATTATTCCTGTTTCTCTTC
Organism: Lithosia quadra; assembly: GCA_963576445.1. Lineage (NCBI taxonomy): Eukaryota > Metazoa > Arthropoda > Insecta > Lepidoptera > Erebidae > Lithosia > Lithosia quadra. The sequence continues at coordinate 9,645,296 of OY754891.1, forward strand.
CTACTCATTTGATTTGCCTGGTTATGCACTTACTGGACATCATTTTTTTTAAGTATTTTTTATATTAATAACATATTTTTTCTACTAATACAACCAGAGCTTCGAATAGCAATTTCGCTTATAAGTACATAATATTATGAATAAAAGGTTTACAAAAAGTAAGATTTGAGTGCCTACCAAATTACATTATCCGAATTTTGTAGTACATCTCTGCGTTTAAATACATTGTTTTACGAGTACCTTGGTACTTGGTACGGACGAGAGGTACTTATATTTTGTCGTTTTTTATACGCTTATAAAATTAATTCCATTTTATTTCTTTTCTATAGTTTCCACTGAATTCCAACAGTCATTGTTAAAATTAAGACGGTGAACTCATCAGCATACATTTTTTGAGTAATAGCTGTATGAGTATTTATAATTACCTATCTATATCCCAATTTATTTGGAATCGGCGCAAAATGTCATTCTCTTCCATTCGATATATTACTCTTTCTTTTCTTCTTGTTTTCTTTATTCCTTTCTTTCTTTCATACTTTCTTGTCAAATGTTTCAGTTAGTCTTTGGCCTGCTATGGTCCTCTTTCACGCAATGAATCCATCTTATCTTCGGACTGCCTCTGCTTCTAAAACCATCTGCACATAAATAATTCTTGACAGGTAAATCTTCGCTCTAATAAATAACCCTTCTTAGCAGTCGGGTAAAAAGATCCGCTTGTAAGCATGTGTAAATATTTTGTTTGTTATCCCAGTGAATTGTATAAATTTGAGATCAAATATGTTTTTTACATTGTGAATTCTAAAATATATTTGCGATTTCATTTTGTGAAAATATTATAAAAGGGTAGGGTCGACGTACTAATCTTATACATAATGAAAAAGGCCCGAAGGTTGATTCGTTATTGCTTCCATTTATTCATATTTAAGGATGGCTGTTTATATTAAAACATTATTGAAATTTGATACTGACCTGAATGTAAATATTTTTACTATTTTATGTGGCCATCTACATGGCATAAATGATGCCATGTACTAGATGGCCAGGTAATTACAGGTTTCTCTTTAAATTTACATAAATGGCCCCACTGTAAGATATTTTTGTCATCATTAGTACAAAAACTATAATAGTTACATTCTTATTTCTGCACTAAAACTATTCCCACAAAATTCAAATACCCAACCTTTAAACGGAAAGGTCAGAAAGCACAACTTGGGATGAGGATTAGTATGCATTAAGGTAGATACAAGAAAACCACCACCATGAGTGTCTTGGGAATACACATATATGAGGGTGAATAAAGATACGCCGACCGTGCAAACAAGAGTGTGACATCGCAACACGTGGCAGAATCCGAAACGGTTAAACCGTAAACGGATTGCGTTTAGTTTTGTCACATCACAAACATGCCACGTATCGGGTTGTCATACCTATATACGATCTTCCCATCTTCCATTGCAACTAGGTACATTAGGATTAAAAATAGTTCAGTTGTTTAGCTATTATGTTTCTTTGTCAAGGCACACACATGTCAACTTGATAAAGTCTACAAAACTTTCTATTGTGCCATAAAGACGCAAAGTAAATTGTCTAAATATTAATACAGACCAATGGAGCGAAAGGATATCGTCTGATACTGACATTTGGCCGGGATTGGATATGAACGTTAGTTTTTTGGGATAGCGGTAAAGAAAGTCTCAATAAAAATCAATGTTTTTAGAAGTGGGCATACGTAATGTATTGGATTCAAGAACAGCTACAGTTAAAACAAATGAAGAAACTACAACTACTGTCAACTAGTATTGAAACAAAAACTGTAGGAGTTAGTAAGTTCACCCACATTTTCAGTAGAAATTAGTTAAGTTGTTGAAGTACACAGAAAGTTCTCCGATGACTTAATTAACTTGTACTGAAAATGTGGCGGCATCTCTTGGGAGTATCTTGATACTATCTCTTGTACTAACTTCATATAGTTGACACATGTTTAATACCCGGTGACATTCAAAGTATTTCACGGTGATATTCCTCTGATATGTAATTAGAATATCTAAACATAACTTTTCTGCAAGTAAGAAAAAAAGTAGTCAATATTTTTCAGTTCAAGGTCAAACGGATATGAAGTAGCAATAACTTTACGGTCAATCTACAGCATATAATATTGTTATCATTTGACGGTGTAGAAAAGGTGGCTGTTATGAGTAATTTTTATGTTACAAATTGATCAGCGAGCCGTTGATCAACAAACGATTATATTATTGATGATGCGTGATGACTTATGAGCTTCAATAAGGACACTCTAAAGAGACTTGTGTACCTATTTAATCTTGATCGCACCATCGTTAGCTAATTAAGACAATGCATGCCTAAGAATATTACTCTGTTGATGTAAAGTAAGTGTAAGTAAGTACCTACACGTATTTCTGAAGACGCATAATCTCAAATCAGACATTAAAATATTGTGTGTACATAAAATATGGGCAACCGACATAACATATCAAAACTCAACAAAATAAGTAAAAAAAGGTTAAAATAAATATAGAAAAATCAATACGAAAAACAAGAGAACTGACTTTAAGTTAATCAACTCATCAACAATTTATTAAATGATCAAAAAGTTTCGGTCGTAAATCTTGAGAAAATGAGGGACTCAGTTAGTAATCAAGGTAAGCCTTACTTAAAATGGAAGCCATGCGACTTGTGAACTTTGCTGAAAGTGCTCGGAATTCGTAACAAAGGTTTGGCACACATCACAGCTTTAGAAAAGGGCTCTTGAAACTCTTGAAGAATAAATTATAAACTATAATTTGTAATCATGTTCGTTTTTGGGCCCGTCGCTTGAAGCCTAAGTTTAATTTGTTTTCAATATTTATAGCGTGCGGTGCTAAGAATCATGAGCGAATTCTGTCACGTGCCGGATCTTTTTAGATTGCCCAAGCTATACTAAAAATTCATTTATATAAAAAATGTAACATTGTTGATCAAAATTTGATCATTGATTGTGAATTAGCAGTACTATTTTACTTTGTTGAGTAAAGAAATATTTGTTCGTAGGCATCAGAAAATATTCTGTTAATGGGTGTACGTATAGATAATAATATATCTCATTGAAGAGGCATCTACAAATTCCTATTTGGAGACCAACAAATTATGATCAAAATGTTTCAATGAATCAATTATAATATGATATTATGTTGTGCCCAGTGCAGTTCAGATGAACTGGACTTAGGCCTATAATCAGCGTTATTTTGTAAAACCAAGTAAGTAACATTTTAGTATCTTACATGAGGAGGATTTTTATTGCTGTTTGTTATTACGTTACGTATATCTTTTAAAGCATGTTCATGATGTTCATGTCATTTATTATTCGAGATAATATCGAATTGTACTATTAACATTATTATAATAATATTAATGTAAAAGTACAGATAAGAACAAACTTATTTAAATTAAATTACGACCTAGTTTAAGTGGTCACCGAGCTTTTGTTTGTGCGCTAAGTAATGCGGGATCTGAAAACTTGCTTAATTATGTATTTACTACTTTCCAAAGATAACGAGTGTGATTGTACTGTCAGTGTTAAAAGAAGACGATGATCGCACAGATTTAAAAGTAAAAAATCTGCATGAAAAACAATAAAAATGATATTTTAATCACTATTCAATTATTTTATAGAGCATATTAAGTAGCATTTTGCTAAGCAATATAAATTACTTTGGTCAAAAACTAACTTTTGAAATTTAAAATTTCGTCTATTTTAACACTGACGCTATTCCGAATATTATTTTTTTAATATTTCACTATTTACAGTCATATCTTTTATGAGATTCATATAGTGAATAACATCTAAAATAAAATAGCGTATAACGTCGGGCAAACTCATAAAGAAGATTTATATATTAGCAATTAGTTCCAGTGGTGTAAGAGGAAAACCGCGCCGTCTCCCTGAGTAATGATACCAAACAAAATATATAAAGTTGTTTATCACGAAATTATTCTTTTTCTAGATAAAGATTCAACAAATTCTAAGATAGAGGCAGTTTCTTAGATTGAAAATTTCACTGTTGTGATGAAATATATATTTTAGTAAACAAATTTGGCAAATATGAAAGAACATAAATAGACCTAAAGCTGATTATTAGTATTATTATTATTAAAAACAATACTAAAATTAATCCAAACTTGGAAAAAGAGACAGAGGAATACGAAGATCCATCTTCCTGTATTTCATATTGGTAAAAATTGTAAAAATCTTTTCGTTAAAAACCTTAGTATCCATATTTTTTCCACAAACTCATCTCTGTTTGTGATGTATCTCGTAGTCGAAAGCTACATGATGGATTTTGATGGAACGAAATAGAAACTTTTGTAATATTTTGTAACAAGTATAATTTAAAAGGATTCTATAGCAATTTATAATATCATAATTATCATTTGTACAACTCATAGAGAATGGGGTTTTTTATACTACTTAGGTGGTAGACTAGCACACGGCCCACCTGATGGAAAGCGGTCACCGTAGCCTAGACGTGTGCAAAACCAGGGGCGTTACAGCGAAGCGAGAGCGGGTTGCTAGTAAAATATAAAGTTATTTTTGCTCCACTTTGCATCGTTCTCACATATAATTTCATCGAGTGAAATTCAAATCTTTCAAAAACCTCTGAGCACGTATTATCGCGTCATAACTGTATCATAATTCATGATTTCGCCCACACACTTTAAATACATCCAACAACAGAATCTAAAATTTATTTTACATTCTAATAATTAATTCTTTTAAACTAAGATAGACTTAAACAATCTAAAACCTTTAATAAAATACCACAAAGGTGGTGTCAGTTCATTGAATACCTATTTTAAAATTTTGACGGACGTAAACTTTTATAACGATTACGAACTTTAAAATGAGTTTATCCGTACCAAGAAACTTGTTTATAAAGTTTAGAATATTCTCTTAGTAATTATAATTGCGTTGCGTCGATATTTCATTAAATTATAGTAGGTATTACTAGATCGAAATCTGGCTGAAATTTGATAAAGGGATATACTATAGTCAGGAATAACGTATGGGCTACTTTTATCCCTGGAATAAATGCCCATGGGTTCCGGGTAACGGATCAGAATTATATACAGGTGGAGCCGTAGGAACCAGCCATTATGGTATACGTAATATAGTCTATAATACATAATAAAATACAGATACCTACGCTTAATTCATAAAACTATTAACACTCATAAGCTGATATTGCGCAGAATATTTACATTATTTTGCGATGCCGATAAAATGAAACGATTGTTTTCATATATATAGTTTGTTTACTCTCTATTCGTCATTGAACTGACAGTTATTGGTTTACGTTAATTATATTTGGCTATTTCTGTCTTCGTCTAGACTGGTTTATTCAATAACAGTGGGATGGAGTGTACGGCGTACAATACCTGAAATGTTATTTAGATAATTAGTCTGTCGTTCCATAGCTATAGCTATAGCTATATCAATAGACTTTATCGATACCTTCGCGTATCAAGTGGTTCGTAAATTCCTTTTGTTGTCCAATGATAAATTACTGTACTGTTTTACCAACAACACGTGTTCCCCTCTACTCACAATACCGAGTTCTTAAAGCGAGGCGTGAAAAAGCATCTGTCGAGACCGTCAAAGTAGGGGCCACTATTTTAGGGACAGCATCTGGAAAAGTAGCCACTATTCTTTGGACTTCAACTTTACTTACCATCACTTGGGTAAAGTTAATTGATAGATCAAATATAAACAAAAAAGCTGCATGCATGAACCTGCAAATTTAATGTAGTAGCTTAACAACTTGCCTGCGCGTAGACGCTTTAAGTTGCCATGCTCCTATGTCTCGTAGCGTGTTACTTCTATATATAATACAGAAATAAATAAATTGTTAAAATTAACATGGTCAAATGGTTCAATGAACTAATAAACACTGTTTTATAACTGAGTAAACTACAAAAAATAAAAAATAATATACCTCTTCAAGCAAAAATTGGAATATGTTTATTATTATTAGAATTCCATTATTAACAATAATATAAGCTGTTTACCACGGCTTCACCCGCGTAGAATTATGTTCCCGTTCCCGCTTTCTAACAGCTATTCCAGGAATAACTTCCGATGGGAAGCTATTCCAGGGAGAAAATTTAATCGACGTGTTATTTCAGACTATAATATACCTGTACGAGAGTGTAATTGACTAACAAATATCCGAACATTTACAAACTTTCTTTATAATATTGAACAAATGTTTTTCTAAATTTTTCCACGTTCTCGTTTTCTGGCTCTCGACTCTCTTTTCCCAAACCCGAGGGGGTCACCTCGAAGTTGTAGATTGGCCCTGGGTCAGCCGGGATGCGAGGCAAATGCCTCTTGAGTCACATTATGCCCCGGCGTTTGAAGTTTTGGTCGGGCCGAGTCCGACATAACCACCTCCGATGGGCAACAGGGATGTTACCCGTGGTGATTCCCGCGCGAAATGAAAAAAAAAAAAGATAGGTGACTATTTAATTCATTCTTAACACACCGAGATTTTGTATGCCTCAATGAGCCTTTTACTTCTTCATTCCTTATATTTAATTTTATTCGGCAATACGTATCAGAAAATAATATGGACTATTTTTCACTAGAATTTTATAAAATTGGCAATGACTCGTCTAATTATTTATAAAGCCCGCGGAAACGAGAACCATTTTGTCATGTCAATCTGTTCAGTCCTCAGTGGGATTAAATATAACGAAGTTAACCCTCCACTGCCCAGGGATATCTACATTATACAAAAGCTTAATACATTGGCTGCGTAACGAACTGAATAAAGCTTTGTCATTATTAATAAGGAAAAAAAATGAACGCTTATACTCGTATTGATCTTGTACTCGTATAGGTTCCTATTGTTATGTTATTAAAAAGTAGGAAGTTGAAATTTGTGGTTTATGATGTCATTAGGTTAGGGTTCAAATTATATGTTTGTTTTTCAGTCATTTGTTATTCATAGAAGTTCTCGTGCCTATATAAGTTGGTCAGTCTTAGGATAGGGATCCCTACGTGTTCCAAAGAGCTAAGCCATCAAAGAAACACCTATGGCACTTATTACGGATGGTTGAAAATTCTTTTTTAGCTGAACCGATAGGTATTGATTGTTTATTATCAACTTTTTGAGGGAACAACAGCTGCCAGTTTGTTTTTGCAATTGTGACTAATATTTACGGCTAACTTTTAACTTTTCTGACTGAATCGATATCGTGGCTTATGGTAATGAGTGTAACACTAATATGCAAAAAAACCTTCTGGGCTAATGTTATTTTTATTCTTAAATAAGGATGAAAATAAGTTACCTACTATTAATTAGTATCAAAAGTATTTGAAGTATTAATTTTAGCCATAAGAAATTATTAAAATAGTCGGCGATTTGTTTCTGTTAGTCTGAGATATACCGTGCATTGAAGGAGTTACGACATCAAATCATTATTATTTTTTCTTTCATAATTAAAAAAAAAGGTGTAATAATTAAATTCTTATTAAATTAATTTATAGCTAACAGATCTAAACTAATTTAATAATAAGTGTTATCTTAAAAAGTCCAGTACTCAAATATAATAATATATGATGCGAAATATTTGATTACGGAATAAAATTAACGAAAATAGTAATTAAACATTTTAATTAACAAACTTAAATTATAATTTGTAAAACAGATTTTGTGAAAGACAGCAAAGTGAGACGTAATCCCCTCCGGGTTGTATCTAGATAACAGATTAATAATTTCAATGTTTTAGTACCAATTTTACTTTATGAACTTGTAAATGTTAAAATAGTCTCTTATAAATTTATACAATATTGTTTCTAAATAAACTTTACTTCTGATAAATTAAAACATTAATCTTGAGAGACGAAGATAATTCTCAGGGTGCGAGGGAAATGCTCTTTGGGCCACCTTACACCCTGGCGTCAGAAGACCTCAGACGGCGTGCGGTTTTAGTCGGTAAGAGTCCGACATTACCTGCCCCAGGTGGGTATCCATGAGGATTGCCGCACGGAAAAAAAGACGAATATAATTCTTACTGTTATAATTTGTTGATGGGATATTTACCATGTTTCTTTGTTTGTGATCATAGCACTTGAAAAAGGGCCAAAATATCCGATACTCAACAGAACGAGTAAGCATGGTAAATAACCCTTCAACTATTATAATTATAAATCAAATACATTTTCTGAATAATTATGACTTAAGCATTATAATAATAGCAACCCATTAATGTCCCACTGCTGGGCACGGCTCTCCTCTCCTCTACCGAGAGAGCTGAGAGGGTTTAGGCCTTAATCCACACACGCTGGGCTAATGCGGGTTGGTGGATCGGACATGTCCTTAGAATTTAGGACATGTGGGTTTCCTCACGATGTTTTTCCTTCACCGTCAGCAGATAGTAAATCATGTGATTAGCATATAAATTCCACAAAGTGAAATTCACATCGGTACTGTGACTTAAGCATTAAAATGTTTACAATAATTTCATAATACCAATATTTATTAGTAAGCTACTAATATAATACGGATATTATTCACGTGTACATTGGAAAAGCCCGACTAGTTTCGAACTACAGGGGCGCTTGATAAAGGATTAATAGATACTTGTGTAAACTTGCGGTATTCTGAGGATTATCCATATTATTATATTTACTTATCTATATTATTATATTATAATATATTTAAATACTCGTCTTATCCGACTGATTCATGAACGTACTGCGACTCCAAACTTGAAAAAACTTATTCATACATCGTTTGGGTAACTTTGAGCTGCATACTAAGACCAGCGACAGTTTTCATCTCTCGATAAGTTTCCTAGTAACTCATGTTTCTGCTTTTAAGTAGTCAAATAGATACACAAAACCTTGTTCAGCACCCATAAACGAATCCAGTAGGTATAAATATAGAATTAACTCTTACGAAAAAAAACCATTTCAACTGGACTTAATTGCCATGGTATCACATTTTTTCAAATAAAAATAAATCGATTCAGCCAGGAAGCTGAGTTAAATAAAATAAGAAAAAGAAAATACAGTCAAATTGAGAATCTCTCCCTTTTTTGAAGTTAGTTAAAGATACCGACAAAGGTAGAAATGCCTTATTTATATTTATTCATTTACAGAGTTAGTTTCCATGAGACTAACGGCCCACTTATTATAATTGGTTTAACTGCTTTATATTCAGGTTAGCGTGTACATAATACAATTATAAAGATTAATGTACTAACACCGATGGTAGTGGTTATTTATTAATACTTTCTGCACATTTTATAAACCAAAATACGATAATTTATATTTTAGATCGGTTGATGGACTGGTATGTAATTATAGATAAGAATTTAATTTCAACATTTTACTTAATAACATTTAACATTTTGATTAATTAAACTATAGATAAAATTATTTAAAGTTAACACCAATGTAAATAACCAAACATTGAAAAACGTGTTTTTACAGAGAATTTATTTAGGTTATTTCATCTAAAACCTCAATAATAGACACCTAGAAAAAAGTTTTATATTTTAATACACCGCTGACAGCACATCACGGGAACTGATAAATGCCTAAAAATTAGATCGTGTAGTAATGTGTTGCATACCTGAATTAGGTTTAATATTATTCTCCGTCGGTCCCGGTTGCCATACTAACATCTATGGCAGTCGTTACGGGTAGTTGGAGCCCACAAAAGTCCAACCAGTCTAACTAGGAACTTCGATATCGCCATTGGTCATAATGACCATTGGTTGTGGAGGTCAGATGGCAGTCGCTTCACGGAAAATATCGAAGTTCAGCCGCATCACAGTTAGACTGGAAAACCGACCCCAACTATGTTGGGAAAAAGGTTCAGACAACGATGATGATTATTCTATTACCCAATCAGAGGTCATACGGTATAATGTTATTTTATTATTAAACTTGTGGCTTCAGGCAGACATTGTCTTGCCATAGACCACGTTCATTACGATCATCAATTTAGCATTGTTCCTGGTTGTATCTTGTATCTAAGGTGTTCACCCCGAAGCCCGGATTTCAGGTTTACTCTTCCTTAGTCAGTTTGTCTAGTTTATGCGACTGTTATACCTACACCGGAGACTTATTCATCAGTCACCAAATTTAAAAACTTGGAGGAGCGTACGAAAAAAAAATAGTACAAATTAATTCTTTATGTCATATTATTACAACAGCTTTTTATTACTTGTAGGTATACCTAAGCCCTCCTTTTTCATCTTTACGAAGATCATCTTCTTCGTGTTCTCAACATCGTCTTAACCATTATTAATGTAGGTATATTTAACTATAGGTAATGTTCCCAATTAGTCTCTTAACCATTGTCTACAGAAGTATTTCCTACACGCCTTAACTACCAATACCAGACAGGCCGTGGCATGTTTATTTTGATACCAACACCTTTGAATTTCCTTTTGATAGACGCCACTCAGGCATGGCTATTGAAGACGAAATCCGAAATATACTGCCATCTCTTTTACTCACATATTGCAAACATGATGAGCTTTTTCAATCATGCACTGAATTCAGAACTGAAGGAAAGCTTTCAGTCCGCGGTTGAGCGGCAGGGCGCGCGGATGTGTGTACACGCCGCCCGGCTAGTCTTGCCGCGATATTTGAAACGCATTTCGTACAGAAGGTTTATTTTGCATACTGATTTGCAATTGCAAGTGTATATTTGAATATCGCCATATAATTACTAACTATACTGCAGCGTATTATAAATACTGTAATGACAAATAAGTTTTGCAACGATGAAATTCTAAGTGAATGCGTTTGTGACTTATTCGACGAACAAAGTTTATTTTCGTCATCGCCCCCTGTACCTATATAGAATGTGCATATTTCCAAATGTATCCTACCTATACAGTTTGCTTAGTTTTCTGCTGTAGACTCTACCCTTCATTGGACCAATAAAGTGACTTATAGTAACCGCTGATATCAATCCTTCATATCCTATACCTTAGTTTTGTAAATAAATTTTGTAAAAGTATTGTGAATTCAGTTTGAGGACCAAAGTTCGAACTCTGAACATAAATTTGAGTGAAGTGCTTTGTGTAAATAGTAATGCAACGCGAACATATCCCGTAAGCAAGTTCATACTATTGAAGTTTGTCTACAACGAAGACTAATTGATATTGATTTTCACATAAACAAGGTAAGACTATGTTCGTGAATAGGTATATGGCTTCATAAGTTTATTTACAGAAAATGGTATATAAATGAATTAAACACATTTGTTACAATTCCCAAGGCGTGTTTTACCTACGTTCAAGGGACATGTTTCGTGTTGAAACTAATGAAAATTGACAGTCAAGCTTCACTACTTTATTATTCAGAGGTTAAAGGTTAGGTTAGTTTTTGACTGACAGAATCTATTAACATTGGAAGGTATTTGGGGCGAAGTTAGGGGAAAGTTGAGGAAGAAATTACAGCGTGAAATAAGTTTTACGCCGGAATTAACACAAATTTAGAAATCTCTAGAATATATTTGATTATTTTTCTGTATGTAAGTATTTATTATTATTAAGGATTAATAGGTATATTATGTTAATTACTGTTCAAATTACCATTTAGGATAAAAAAACAATGTTATCGCGAAAAAGCACTTTATTCTGTATACTATTTTTCACGTGAAATCTTCCGCAATTGACGGTGTAGTAAGTAAGTGAGTGAGTGAGTGACAGACAGAGACTTTACAGGTAGTCTATATGTATACATCTGTCGATCGTTATAGATTTAGCTCAGAGCATCTTCGATACGTGTACTAACAATAGATTCTTGCTGATTTTACAAAGATTTCGTTTGTATTTACGAAACAATACATTGAAATTGTGGTAATTCCTATTATTACGGGCTACAACAAACTATAAAATAATCTTTTTCTCCATTGTTAATTCTAAATTACCAGTGTCCTTAATACAATGATTATTGTATCTTACTTTCTACTTAAGCTATAAATGTGAAAGTTTCGACAAATGTTAGGATATTTTATACCTGACAGGGTCCATAATTGTGACAAATTGTAAGCTAACATCTGTATACCTGACATTATGAAATGCAATAAATGTATTGAATATTGAATGTACCTATTGAGAATTGAGTATTTGATACTCAATCACGCTCAAACGGCTGAACGGATCTGGTTGACATTTGATACAGATTATATTGTAGTCTAGTAATAACATTAGGAAATAATATACTTTTATCCTAGAATAGGTTTCTATAAATTACCTACGGGAACGGCATCAGAATTTCACAAGGGCAGAGCCGCGGGCAACAGTATTATCTAAACAAGCTCTTCTAAGTACCTCATAACTATTTTGATTAAAAGCCCGATTCGACAACGGATTGTACTTTATAGTTTGCTTATAGACCGCAGGATACCTGTTTACATCCCTTTTACTGATCTGACTGTTCTTTGAACATAGCTCACCAGAATTGGAGTACCTAATCTGACGTATTAAAAATTATTATACGTAAACGGGAATTAACGCGATCACGTTAAAGGTATATACATACCTTTGGATGCCTGACGTTAACGTGATTGCGTTAATTCCCGTTTACGTATAATAGTCATGGAACGCGAAAGTTTAAAAGTTAGTATTAAAAATTACTTCCAAATGTAACTAAAAAGTCAAATACTTATACAGAAACCAGGTCAATAGGGTTTGGTTCGATGGGGTGACGTATACTCACATCCATAAGGGTTAAAGTGTGGAGTGACACAAGGGCGCTTAGGTTCGCCCACGCTCTTCAACCTATACATGAATCAAGTAATTAAGATATTCAGCAGTACACGAGTTGGATGGTAAATTGAGGACACTTGACACTACAATATTTTATAAATTAGTGCCATATTATCGGTATTGCTAAGTACTGCCATAGTACTGGATTAAGGGATTTAGTTTCTACATGCAAGAACATAATTTTTATGAACTAGTAAATAAATGTAGGTACAGTACCTTAATCATGCATGTCTTAATGCTTTTCAGAAGTCATAGTCACAGGGAGAGTGATTTCACGATAACTTTCAAGATAATGGATATAATAATAATTCGTTTGTGTTCATGATTTTCTGAAACATAAATAAAATATTACATGCATGCATCGGTCCCGGTTGCCATACAAACATCTATGGCAGTCGTTGGAGCCCTAAAAAGTCCAACAACAACGGTCTAGCTCCAATATGCTTCGATATCGCTTAATGTCACCATTAGGTTTTGAAGGTCAGATGGCAGTCGTTCACGGAAAATATCGAGGTCCAGCCAAATCAGCAGTTAAGGACTGGTAAAGTGGACCCCAGACTAAGAGGTGAAAGCTGCGACTGGGATTAACGGTAGGTAGAAAAGTACTGAGAACGCATCTGGAATCGTAGCCCGCATCTTCTAGACTTCACCCTAGCTCCTAACCATTCAGTGAGGTGCAGTCAACTGACGAACTGAATATAAAAAATACATTAAAAAGTTATAGGTAGGCAGACACTCCATGTATTTCAGTAAACATGCAAAACGACATTGATTGATCAACTAATTTAGGTCAATATTTCCCCAAAGAATGCAATTGACCTAGTATCGCACTGTTGCCAGGTCCGTATCCATAATTAATATTGTGTGCCGCTAGAGACGCATTCCTGCTACTGCTGAACGCATATTTGAAAACATCACCATTTATTTAAAGTTAACAATTCTTGTTTATAAACATCAATGCAGAAACGCATTTCGTTATGTGTCATTTGTTATGTGGCTATATTCGCCCAAATATTTGTCAATTATTCTTTACGATTGCGTTATGTGTGCATAAAAAGCAAATATAGGCGAATGCGCCCTTCGTTGGTGACCGTTCTCCTATTTCTCCGTTCCATGGTTTGATTAAATTTATCTTTACAGGAGCGGTGAGTTATATTTTTTTCGCGTGGAAATCCCCACGAATACCACCCCCGATTGTGAGCGGGGGTGGTCATGTCAGATTGTCATGTACCTACATAAACCGACTAAAACCGCCGCATGCCGCCTCGGGTCTAATGTGACCCAAAAGGCACTTCCCTCGCACCCTGGAGAGTAGTGCACCCTTAAAAGACAACCTGGTTGCAAGTGAGGTTAGATTGGGCCTTGAAGACACCCACCCTATTTGAATCTAATGACGTCACAAGTAAATTTAAATAAACAATATTGATGTATTTTACTAACTTTCCATGGTAGTAACGTCAGAAAATTTAGGATTCGTGGTTTGATTACCATAGCCACTACAAGGCTACACAGGCCCGATGACCGTAAAAAACATGAAATCCAGATCTGTAGGTAATATTTTAGAACCTTGGATTACCATATTCATTACATTGTATACGTTTCCACGTCCATTCTATGAATCCATTTCAAAATACCGTTGAAGGTCACATTAGGTAATGTTATGCTAAAATGCCAAGGACTTGAAAGGGTGTTAGCATTACAGTGACCTTTTCATTTCAGTTTTAGGTCATAAGTTGTGTGGTTGGTAATACAAAAAACTGGTTGCGGAACATAGACTGTACTAATTTTATGAACTATACAGAATCTGGCAAAGCAGGGAATTTTTACGAAATATTTAGTACATCTGAATGCAATTAGGAATATCCACTCACGTCCCCTGCATGCACATTATTCAACATTTGAAACTAAGTGCAGCTCGAATATTTCATAAAAGAGTACTATCACAAAGTAACATTCATACATTACAAACGGGTACAAAATGGACTATATTATTTGGAAATATCATTAGGCTGGTGACATTGCAGTGTTGTAGTTATGTGTAGTTGGTTTTAGTGAAAGATTCTAAAACTCAAACAAGCATCGTTGATTCGAATACGTCCAATCCTAGCTTGATAAGGAACGTTATATTTAAGGAATAGTTAGAGGCATGAATTTGTTTAATGGATTTTTAAATTTTGTGACACCAGTAAACTATTTGAAATCTGTGGGTATTTTGAATTTCCCACAAAAGCAGCCGTCCTAATTTTTATTGTATTTTATACTTTACTAGCTTTCGCCCGCGGCTTCACCCGCGTGGAATTCGGTATTGTCACCAATAAAACGACTCTTCACTCGACTCTCTACTCTACTCTCCACTTCCGCTCTCCACTCCACTCATCACTTCCTTCTCCACTCCACTTCACTCCACTGTCTACTCCATTTCACTCTTACCTGAAAAATGGATTAAAAGAAATTCATAAAATCCTAATTAAGTCCAATATCATCATCATCATCATACTGTATGGGATACTGTACAGTAAGATTAATGTGCGTATATTTATATGCGTATACAATGTCAGCATAACATTTTCGTTTACTATGAAAGCTAAAAATGTTAGCTGTCAAGAACAGTGCTTACTGCAAAGCTGACGATATAAAAGAAGGTTTTAAGAACTGGTTTTATACCGAAATAAGGTTCTCTTAACTAATAGCCTCCATTTTCAGTACAATATCATTTACTGTGATGAAGATAAATTGCGTATGAGGCGAATTTCAATGAAATATTATGCTGTCATTAGTTACCCTTATATGTTACTAGACACATGAATCAAATTACTTCAACATAAAAGGTTTTGCTAATAATTACACTTCTAATTTTAGAATGACAAAATGGTTCCTGAAATGTGTTTACTACAAACATTTGTCATCCGAATTCCGAATATTAAACTCGTAGTTTTTGTGCCAACAGTGCAAACACTTACCTTTTTGGACCCTAAGTATTAAAAAATCCTGTGGATTGATATATGGACAAGATACAGCCGTTACTGAAATGGTGTACTTATAAATTTTGTGCGCAGTACTCGCGTACCTTTTCATTTTTAAACAGTTTAATTTAACTCGACCTGTTTGTTTTGGTCAAATCTAGAAATTGATATTTGATCCCCTTTCAGTTGTCTGATTGGTCTGATATTTGGCAGAAGTCTTTAGTTCTGTTGACAATACAATTTAAAACTGTTTAACTTGAAAAAGATTTTTCACAATTTATTCAGACGTTACATAGTAATAGAATAGAACTATGAGCTGCTTTCTTCTCTCAAAGTTGACTGCTTTTGAGAATTATTGAGTGACTGATAAAGCAAATTTGTCTTCTTCATCATTATCTGAGTGTCAACCCATGTTACATCCCAAGCTTAAACTTTGAAGCTCGGAGTCTGTTGGGTGACCTACTCCTACTTTCTATATATTATTTATCTTCAATTGTATAGAAGCTACTTTCCTCTTACCTCTCAACTTTGAAAGAAAAGTTTGCACTAGAATCTCGTCCATTAATCAGCAGATACTGGCTTGCAGGTGTACCGGTTTGCAGGTGTACTGGCTTGTAGGTGAGAATTGAGAATTTAAGCGAGTTATTAACAGTTAGTCCAATTACTGCATAGTTAATCGACCGCACATAGTCGTCAACCGAATTTGCCTACTTACAAACTTTCCAAGGGGCATGAAAATGGATTGCTTTGCTCTAATTGATACATTAAAGCGGTAGCAAATGGCAAATAGACAGATTGTATTGAACATATTAGTCTCAGGTGAGATATCGCCTCCATATGTGTTTTCTACCACTAATTGAATGGACTCAATCACACACACAAATCGTTTACGTATTATGGTGTACAATAAAGAATATTTTATCATTATCTCTATCATACCTTTTACCATACAACTCTTGGTCAACTGGTTAATACTTTAAAACAAAAACATTAGGTTACTGTACGGCGAGAAAGTAGTTTCTTTCTGTATATATATCTTCCACGGCTTTTTTTTTCAAGAGAATGTTGTTTAGTTCATGCTGTGTTCTGTAGATACGAAATATTTTAAATGACAAACTTTTGTGACAAGAATTCCGTCCCTGTTGTAACTTGCAAACTTCAATATGCCCCATAGTCTACTTTAGTCACCATTCTTGTGACAATATCTTACTAAAAAAATAATCAGTTACAAGTAGGTACCTAATCGTTATACATTTTAAAATAATGGATCGTAGACGCCATTATTAATATGTAGCCTAAAAATGAAATAAAACATATTCGTGTTCATAGTACACGGTAATAACCTTATCGGCCAACTTCTGTAATTAAATATTTTGCGCCTAATTAGCAAAGAAATCCATTATACCCGTAATTACTACGGTTACGTTACGACGCAGTCACCGCATACTGCTGCTCTAGACGTGGTCTTTTCTTGTATTTTTATCTCTCCTTAATATCACATTTACAATTAAAATATCATATTTAGTAAGTTTATGTCGCATCTAAAATATCTTTGCCTCAATAATTAACAAGAAATTGTTTTAATGAGAGAAGGAAGGTACTCATATATTATTATTATCCATCCATCTATAATATAAAGTAATTTATATGATACTAACGCTACGCAAATTGAACTCAAATGAACTGTAGTCGCCTTGGAACCTGCAATTAATGACTTTCTAGAAGCGAAAAGATGCTATTCAAGCTAAAAGCAATAAGCACTTCATATGCCAAGCACCTACTAACTGTATTATTAGTAACATGAGATATCCATAAGTATACAGTAGAAAACGTAGATAAAACTCTAACAACAAATGTTTAAAGAAAAATGGCTTGTTACCCAGACTATTTAGGTGAGTACTACGTATAATACTCGTATAATATAGAAATTTAAAATACCATTTGATAAATTACGACTATGAAGACAGCTTTGAATTTTTAAACACGTTTGACCTGTGGGTTAAATTGACCTGGCCCTTGTCAGTACAAGTTGTGAGAGCCGATGTGCACATAACAACTTTGTGAAGTTTTAAGTGTGGTATAACGAACTAGGGGTCAGAAGGGATTTCGCACTCCTTAAATATTCAACAACATAAGGAGGATAGATAAAGTGGACATCTTAGGGTAGATAGGTTTGTGTTGTGGAAAATATGGTGATGATGACAGCCATGGCATGACTGCTCGAAGTGCCTTGTTATCGAATAAACTTTTTGATAAGGCGCCCTTGACGCACGTACTCATACACTTAACCTTCACAGACAGACGAACCTATTCTGTTCTGCTTCAAATAAATTCACAAGAACGGCATCATTTGTAAACAGTTTTATTTAACCCGACCTGTTCTGTTTGTTTGGGTCAAATCTAGTAATTAAAATTTGAACCCCTTTCAGTTGTCTGATTTGTCTAATATTAAGCAGAAGTCTTTAGTTCTGATGACAATACAATTTAAAACTGTTTAACTTAAAAATATTTTTTCATAATTTATATTAGAATTTTACGGTTTATAAATACTAGAAATTTTATTGATATTTGTCTTTATAAACTATAAATTTCTGATGCACGGGAACATATTCCCGGAATAAAATCGTGTTATTCCAGATACATACAGCCGTTTTTGTGTGAAAGAGTAACATAAATTCAAACATAAATCACTCCATACTCAAAAACTTTGACGTTTCAAATTAATAGGAGACCAACTCGTGCGGCGTGTTTGCGAAGTACAATTTAGCATGTAACATACGAATAAAATATTGATTCAACAGTAATTAAATTTAACATACATCAGTACAAATATGACACAGCCAACTTCGGAATGCCAAGAGGTTTCCATTATCTGACGTCAAGATTAATTATATGAAATCAAATTAAATTTGTGACTTCAGATACCAAAATTAATTACATTTTGAGCTATAATAACCGTGTTTTTATCAGGCAGGCGAAGGACATCCTGCTAAAACGCTTAATAAGATAAATAGTAATAATACATAAATATTTTTGCAGACCCAGTATATGCATACATATTGTACATCCAGACTAACGCAAATATTCATAATTCATGCTCACAAACATTCGCATTGAGAATATACCTAATAGAAACGGAATAGTTTGCTAAGAAAATACTTTCAATCTGCTGCATTTTGGTATAAAACTTATAACTCCCATCATACGTACCTATTAGATATTCTGTGCCCATACATACAATAAATAACAATAGTTGTTTAAATACACCTACTTACTTAAACTTTTAAACTATAATTTTAAGACTGATAACAGGGCGTCTTATTTCTGAGAGAATTTGCTAATATTTTCTGTAGGTAAATATTTTAAAATGGAGTTACAAGTGATTAAATAATGACTTGGTGTTGATGTCATCTGTTCAAAAGAATCTCGTGAAAGAACGTAAATTGGATAGCGATTCAACAGGTTTTCAATCTGTACGAAATTTTATATTAAATTTCTGGTTTTTGCCATCGGAATTACGCTTACGGTATTAAAATTTGGAAATTTGAAAAATAATCAGACATCAAATCATTTTCGTTTTATTTAATTAACTTTCAAAAATAGTCACAAGTTGAAATTTTATGTATGCTGTGGCTGAGTTGAATAATTTTGTTAAATAGTGAAGTTATTAAACTTTTTTTTAGGTTAGGCCGTCAATTGATGGCGCTCCACTAGATGGTGAGAATCTGGGGTATTCAGAAGATAATATGGGTTACCATCCCAAAGATGCTAACGATCCTCGATTCCCGAATGGAGATTTTTTCACGATCCGCTTGAAAAACTCAAAATCTCATGTAATTAAGCATTTATTGGGCGAGGGTTAAGTCCAGCAATGGGCGTCAATAGACTTATGAATGGATTGATTGAGTTAAGCGTTTTTCGTCTTTCAAATTAGAAGGTAATTCCATTACCTGTTAGAAATATAACTTCTTTATTACATAAACTTTCAAACGTATACTGATTAACATAGTTTTAAGGTCACACTACTAACTATAAGTTGAACGCTTTATTTGTGACAGAAACATTTCTTTCCACGGTATCGAGCATACTTTGTGCAAAATAGTTCCGCGTAACTTCAGTAATTCTGACTGTGGAGATATCTCCTACCGTTTTGTTAGTAACACGCAGTTTAAATTTAGAACATTTTTGTTACATTTATATCAATATTAAACAGCTCAACAGTTTGTGTGTTTGTTTGATTCGTTTGATTCTCAGAAACAACTGGTTCGAATTGAAAACCTTATCTTACCTTAACCTTACCTTATTGCAAAACTAATAAATTATGTATGGGCTAAAAATGGGAACGAAGTATGTCATAGGCAAAGCCGCAGAGACAGCTAGTTTTTATGTACCTAGGTAATATATATTCAAATGAAGAGAATCTAATATT
The DNA here is from genome assembly GCA_963576445.1 of Lithosia quadra. Classification (NCBI taxonomy): domain Eukaryota; kingdom Metazoa; phylum Arthropoda; class Insecta; order Lepidoptera; family Erebidae; genus Lithosia; species Lithosia quadra. The sequence goes on from OY754891.1 coordinate 9,665,483, forward strand.
TTCGTAGCATTTAAATTAATACTGAACTGCTTTTAGCTTAGCCTCGCTTAGTTGACAGCAAGATGGAATAATCTTGATCGAAATTCAATTGAGAGTAAATTAGTTTACCGACTACTTTTAGTGAACCTTATTAGTTGAGAATATGGTTGTGCTGGAGCTCATTTTATAAATTTAATTGTCTTAATTTCTTATGAAATATAGTTCTAATCAACATAGCATGGTATATGTGTATGTGTCCCTTTATCTGATCATCTATTTATATTTATTACGCATATAAACCTATGTAGAGTTAGTTAGTTATAATAAAAAATAGAAAATATAGTGAAAACAAAAAAAAACAAATGCATTTAGCTCAAGACATACGGTGTTCGGTAAGATCGGTATGCGGAAACTCTTTGTAACAGGCCGTGAGACAATGTCAGCGGAATTTCCTACACCACATCGCTAACCAAGTGAAATGGTGGTAATTATTCTTTTAATTTGAGTAAGGCGCTACGAAGGTATCTACTTATAACATTTACGAGTATATGCGGGCGAATAAATTCAGGCAACACTAAAGTAATTATATCTTCGTATTTCCATTGGTGAATCAGAGAATGCGTATAATTTAATTATGTTACAGTCACAGAATAAAAAAAACATCTGTAAGTAGAAGTAGCAAGGAGGCGGGGCTGCGTCACCACAAATTTAAGTGTAGATACCTACACTTAACTGAAGGAGTCACGCACTTGAAGGGGTTAATAGATTAGGTATATACATAGGTTAATGCTAATCAAAAATTGAGTTTATTTTGGTAAAATGTGTTTAATTGTACTTTTCCTATATTTTAAGGTAAAATATATGCATCCAATGAGAAGTCCTAGAAAACTGCGTGAGTGTATTTTTGGCAACAACGATTTCCTTGTATTTTTACTTAGATGCTACTTCTACACTGTTTTCTAATATTCTGTGGTTACAGTGGAGAATGACTTATGAAATTGTTTCCAATTATTTTATCATTCCAGTGTGTGTGTGTGTGTGTGTTCTAGAATCAAAAGATTTGAATGAATCTTGAGCTTTTATAAATGCTAAGAAAAGTTACCAAACCATCATTATTAATGTTAGTATACATAATCAATTTCCGACTATATGAACAAAATTTGTATCTACACCAAAACTTTCCGAATTATCCATTCTACAAACTATTTTTAGATTTGGGCAACAGAATAAAAATTCTGAATATACTTTGTATTTCTCTTTTTTACCGGTCGTAATGCCCTGGGCGAGGATGTGTTCGGAACGGTTAATTTAAATTTAGTTAGCCACGCCGGTGAATACCAAAATAAATAAAAATATTCAGTAACAAATTAATCGACATTTTCAGTAAATTTTTCATAACGACGAAGTTATAAAATATCGTCAATATTTTTTTAATGTAAAGGTCAGGAGGTTTTAATTTATTGCAATATCTTATCTCTCTTTTTTTCGTGCAGAAATCCCCACAGATACGGTTATGTATGTTACCGATTAAAACTGCACGTCGCCGTCTCGGGTCTTAGAGCACCGGGGTGTGAATAAGTTAGCCAATAAGTATTTTCCTCGCACCACAGCTGACCATCTCCGGCTTCGAGATGATCCCTCGGGTTTCAGAACTACAATGTCACCCGTCGCCACCTCGCTTCTGCTAGGGTGATAGGCGACACCCTTCACCCCTTAGGCCTACGCTTATGGAAGACGAAGATCGTTGAGCGATCTTGAATGCCTGAGCCGCCTCCAATATGTTATCCTTAGGAGAATAAAATATAGTGCCTACTATATTGGGTCAACTGAGAGGCTAGGTATAAATGAAAGTATTGCTAAATTGGAGTCACCTGACTGTTAGAAGTCACGTTACCCAATAGAATAATACTATTGAATAAGTCAGCATACTCAATCTAAAATAAAATTGTTCAATAACCTGTACCTATTAAATAGTTTATTCAGTACTGAATAAGAAATCTATCGGTGGAGACAATAATATATTGTCTTTGTTACTTACTACATTATTACTAGTAAAGATAATAGATTCCTAGGTAGAAGGTTTATTTTCAATAAGTTTCAATTTGTTTTCCGGTATATTAAATAAATTATTGTTGTTGTTATAATCATGATAATGTGTTTTGACAACGGTTAACTGTTTTGTCATAAGCAGTTAGCTCTACATAACAACTCAAGAAATCCGTTTACCTCATTTTGATTTGGTTTAAACGGCTTTAATGGAAGGAACTACTTTCTGACCGCCCAACTCCAAAAGGAAATCCTGCCCAAGATTCTTATGTGTCAATTGGCAGGTATAGGTACCAGCTTACAAATTAGGGTTGGCTTCATCCCAAAGATCTTGTACACCCCATTACATTATATAAAAATATGCACATATTCCATAAGTGCTAGCACCTCTGCCTACCTTTTCGGGGATATAGGCGTGAGTTTCCATAAAAAGAATATATTCCATAAAAAGTGAACACCAACAACTCATCCAATCATAAATTAATGTACCTACCTACGATTTTATCTGTTTAATTGACAACTATAATTGCTAATGATTCAACTGGACATTTTGCGTTGATGTCAGATACGAATGGCAATCATTCAAAATGGCAGCCACCTCCGACTGTATTATTATCATTCTCGGAAAATTAAGCAAATGATAATGAAGCTATTTGAGGAATGGCATATTACTAAAGGCGAAATGTGTCGAAATTATAATATACTAGCTGTAACTTAGTAAATTGCCATGCTCTGTGTAAATATACAAAAATGTAACGATATAATATTAGTCCGACACTGGTCCAACAACAAAACTTCGATATCACCAATAGGTTGTGGAGGTCAAATGGTAGGTAGGTAGTCGCTTCACGGAAAATATCGAAGTACGCCGCTTCATAATTAGACTGAAAAGCCGACCCCAACTGAATCGAGAAAAGGTTTAAAGGATAATGATGACGAGTACTTCTGACGCACATGCGTATCCTAACACCTACCTATTGTAATAAAAGTAATAATTGGGTAAGGCAAGGTTTATAAAATTTTCAAAATCTCAGCGTTGATTACATACCAATTGCATCGGATTCTCGATATTTTTATTCAAAAACGAAATAACATAACCGATAATTTTAGTGGTAAGTGTTGAGACAAGCATTTAGTCTTATTGAATAAACTATATTTAAATGATAACACAAATACCTACTCCTTCTAAACACAATTGTTTAGAAACGATATGAAAAAGAGGGTAGCACACGCAAAGGCTCCCTTTGCGATCGAAACGAAAATTCAACATTCAACACGCTATGTCAGGGACACGATAAAATTAAATGAAAAATGTTGTTCCATTTCAAATTTAAAACCGTGATTGCTTTAGAAGGTTGACGATCGCTTAAGCACTTCATTGTGCAGCTACAATTATATTTTAATGTAAAAATGAAAGATTTTGTTTCAAATTACATTTTCACAAGTTCTTCATAAATTGCATTTTTTATAATTATTGCATGTCACACAGCACAATGTGATAAACATAACACACGTCATGACACATAGAGAGTATAAACGAATAAATATTGCAGAAACAGATTTTTAAGGTGAAGAAACCATGTGAAGGTCGACCTAGGCATTCGTAAGTCAATCAAATCAAGGCCATTTTAAGGAAGGACCAATTCAAGAATATCCGCAGCATTGTATAATAAATTGAGTAAAAAATGTTTTACTTTAAGCGCTTTTATGCACAAAAAGCGGCCATATTGATTTTATTTTCATAGTAAGCTTTATTCTACCAGTCAAGCCCTTTCATTTGATATCCATATTACGGTAGTTATGGAAAAATATAGTAAGCCACCATTTTGTAGCGGCGGCCATCTTGAATTTACAACGGTACAGAAGAAATTAACTTGTATTATCAGCAGAACTAAAGATATGTGCCAAATATCAGAACAATCCGTCCACAGGAACAATTTTCAATTACCTAAGTACTAGATTTGACTCAAACAAACAGGGTTAATTTTAATAAAAGCGTTTAATAAAAACAATAATTATGAGATGAGAGAAGACTATAAGTATTCATCTTTAGAATAAGTATTACATTTAAGTAAAAATAACAAAAGTCAATACCTATGTACTTAGTTCTGAACTTGAGAAAAACTTTAATTATTAGAAGTAAAAAATAGCTATGGTAATATCAAATCTCTTCTTCTTCACCGAGTTATATCTGCATTAAATCTGTTCAGCCCAAAATTTAGGCACGTTGATAACACCATTAAGGGTGCTCTCAATGTGCCCAAATACATTTGCCAGGGTGCTTGGTTTAATTCCACAAATCTCTAGTTCTAAATCTAGTCGACAATATACCACGTAGTATGTATAGCGGGTATTGATACCCATTATGTGCTCAAATGCACAGATCCGTCTTGACATAGGTCTATGCATACCCTGTCTCAAGTCGAAATGGTTAAAGTTATAGGTCGATTACCTTTGTACGTAAAGATCAATATTGTGGTTAGGGATTATATATACATGTCGTATAAAATACTGAAGCAAGAATCGCCTCTATTGCTCACGGAAATTGTACTAAATTGATGTAATGTAATTGGATGTAACCGGTGTTCATCAATTTATAATATAAAGATGTTCTATGTAACGTCACTTTGCTAATGTAGGTAAGTACCTAATGAATAAATAGAGCTCTATTTATTTTAACATGTGTATGTACTGTATTTTTATTTAATAAACAAGATAGTATTCAAATTATTTATTAAATAGTGTGTGGTCAATCTTCATTGAAAGTGTGTCTAAAATGTTTAATAAATTATTAAACATGCGTAAATATAAACGTAAAAGTTTGTATGGACAATAATATGTTCCGTCTATAACATTTATTTGTATCAAATTTCATTCAAGTAATCCTTCATTTACTTGAATGAAATTTGATACAAATATATTTATTTTATTTTTATTTATTTAACTTCATGCACAAGGTACATTGTAGATATGTTTTGTAATGGGACTTAGGCTACTTTTTATTCCGGAAATAGGTTCCCATCGTTGGCAAAGCGTATCAGAAAATCTAGTTAGAATATTTAGTTGATGCATAATATATTCTAATTAAGAAAGGTTTGTAAACTTTTCTAAACTTGAAATGTACTTCATACCACCAAATTTTTGACATAAATATAGGTACTTCTATATGATCTGTTATTGGAAATGTATTAATAATTTTATCTGTCATTCAACACAGTAGATAAACAGTTAAGCTTTTCCATTAAGCAGCTAATATCGATACACGTTAATCCTGTAATACCCGGTATTTAGGTAATCACATCATTTTTAGATTTTGTCACGTTTTGGCGAAATTATAAAGTTTTAGGACGCCATTTTTATAATTAAAAGATTATTTTGCTTTCACAATACTCAATCATGCATTACAATAACACAATGTGATTTTTTTTTTTTTTTGTATGTACTTTTATTGAATTAAAGGGTGTTGCTCCGTGTATGTCTAAATGTAATAACCCAAAACCTTTAGAGTCAAGCCAATCCCACCTAAAAGTCGGTACTCCTTTTTTATCGTGTGTAAATCCCCATGGATACTACCCCCGTCGGCCATCGGTGCTGATTATGTAGGGATCGAACCGACTAAAACTGCACGCCGTTTTGGGTCTAATTACCGGGGTGTAAGGTTACCTAATAAGCATATTCCTCGCACCCCAGCTGACCCCGGGCCATCTACGGTTTTAAGATCCTTGACCCGCCCAAAGGGGGTTGGGGCGAGCATCGCGCCACTTCACCGACGGTGGGGTGTAGGGTGACAGAGGCCGTCAAACCCAACCGTCGTCGTCGGCGCACCGACAATCAGCTCGACCCCGCTCGCTCCCCACTATGTCCTCTGCAAGTTGGTACACCTGCCAGCTAATTGTTACACCACACTTAGGCGCAGGATTTCCTCTAGACCTCACATCGGTCAGACGGTAGTTGTGCCGTGTAAACCAAACCAAAAGAAGAAAACGATCTTCTTTTATTACACAATGCGCTGGATCTTAAACTGTCCGTTGAGACCTTTTTTTTTTTTTTTTATCGTGCGGAAATCCTCATGGATGCCACTCCCGTCGGCCATCGGGGGTGGTTATGTCGGGATCGAACCGACTAAAACCGCACGCCGTCTCGGGCCTTAGTAACCGGGGTGTAAGGTTACCCAATGGGCATATCCCTCGCACCCCAGCTGACCCCGGGCCATCTACGGTTTTAAGATGGCCCCCTCGACCCCCCGAAAGGGAGGGTGGGGCGAGCATCGCGCCACTTCGCCGACGGTGGGGTGTAGGGTGACAGACGGCCGTCGTCGGCGCGCGGACAATCAGCTCGCCCCCCGCTCGCTCCCCACTGTGTCCTCTGCAAGTCAGTGCTGACTGTTTGACCAAGCTTAGGCGCAGGATTTCCTCTAGACCTCACATCGATCAGACGGCAGTTGTGCGGTGTAAGCCAAACGAAAAGAAGAAAACGATCTTCTTTTATCACACAATGCGCGGGATCTGAAACTGTCCGTTGAGAACTGAGAGAATTTAAGTAAGTACTTAATACAAAAGTTATACTAATTTCGAATCATGCTATGCCTATTAATTGACAAGTGGACGTCGAACGTAAAGTGAATTTTTACAGTCTAATATGTATTTAGATACCTACTCGAGTTCAAGTAGATTTTTCCGTTTTTAGATACGATTGACGTAAGAGTATAAAATTGAAGGTTAGGTTTACATATTACTTCCTGCCTTCATCATATAATATTATCTATCTGTACTGACTTGGGTTTTATTATATAAACGATTTTGAACACAAGAATTTTTTTTCTTTTGGATTTCTAGTCTGTTTGTTTTAAGAAAAAACTTTAAAGAACGGATTTTGATGCGTTTTTTGTTTGTTTGAAAGGCCATGGTCAGACTAGATATCTTACGCATGTTCGATTACAATCGATTGGGTAGAAACGGAAATAGCACGTGAGAATCGATAAAAAAAATTAAATGGTGGATTCTCTCGAGAAGAGCGAAAATTTTACGGTGAATCGACTACTAAGCCTTTACTATATCAATTTACTAATACTAATATTTACTCGTATCAGTAAGTTGTAAAAGTAACTATTTGGGTGGGACCAGTATACAAAAATAAAAGAAAATGATTCATGTGATTGATGGATTGACTTTATTTAGGTGTGGTCATAAATCTAAAAAATCTAAGGACGGCACGCGTTGAACAATAGCACTGACGACGCTAGAATCGGCCCACTTCTTTATACGTACAAGTCAGCTCGCACTTATTTACACACTAGTCAACCACTACGCGGCATAATTCGATTCAGTCAATTTCACTAGCAATAAAGAAAAAAAAAACCATGTCTTGTGTAGTGAAATGTTGTAAAATCGTAGCGACAGCAAGAAAAATATCCAGGAATCATAATTTCAATTAAATTTGGTTACCACATTGCAATCCAAAATTCACAATCACATTTTATGATATAGTCTTGTTTTCAAAGCTTTCCGTCGGTAGTTTTTTAGGTTCATGGGCTTGGTAGTTGGAACATATGGATAAGGCTAGACTCAAAAGGTCAGCTAAGATAGCAAATAATGGTTTCACGCATTATTAGGTCCGTATATTTTTAAACTAATAGGTATCACTAATGGATTAACAATGTTTATACAAATTATGTTCACCTGATAATAATTACAAAATATGATATACCTAATACCGTATGGTAAGTAGTGTGGATACTACTAATATTACTGTGTTATTTTCGTGTCTTTTTTGTAATTCAGTCAAAGTCAAAAATCATTTATTCTGTATAGACCATAGACACTAAATCAACTATACCTAGATACAAATAAATGAAATTGAAGTATCTGTTCGTAATATTAACGTTTTCAATCAATGCTTATGAGTGTATATACATAAGCCTCTTTGATTTGAGAAAAGAATTAAGGCTTCACGTATAAAAATTTAAAACATTAAAAATTCACGTAGGTGAAGTCGCAGTCACAGCTAATTATCCATGCTAATATTATAAATGCGAAAGTAACTCTGTCTGTCTGTCTGTCTGTTACGCTTTCACGCCTGAACCGCTGAACCGATTTTGATGAAATTTGGTATAGCAGTAGATTTAATTAGACCTCGAGAATGAACATAGGCTATGTTTGGTCGCGATAACCGACATCCACGCGGGCGAAGCCGCGGGTGAAAGCTAGTATAATATATAATGAAGTATGTGGTATCTGAACTAAAACAAGTAAATTCCTTCATTCCCAGTATTCCGCTTTGTGATAACTTCCTTGATGGAAAACTCTCACTTCAATTCCGGCATAACCACTTTACTGTATGCTCTTAAGTGAACAGGACATGTTCTTGTTCCAATATGAGATTTTTGAATATAAATGTGGCGGTTTTAAGATTATGTACATTGTGTACATTATTTACAATACTTACCAACTTTTAAACTTTCGCGTTCCATGATTATACTAAATTATGTTGACGGGATTCGTCATCGCGTTAATTACCGTTAACATAATTAGTACCTATTTAGGTACAATACTTTTTTCACAAATAATATAAAACATTTTTTTCTTTACTAGCCTATGATGTCAGATTTAGCATTTTTTGACTACATATACATGCGTAAGGTTGTAAGTCTGACCATGATCTTTCAAACAACAAAAACCGCATCAACATCCGTTCAAATGCCTGAACGGATTTGTATTTATCGCGAACAAACAGACAAGAATTTAAAAAAATCATTTTCGTATTCAGTATCGTTAATATAACATAGCCCATGTAAGTATATTGTTATTATAATATCTCCAATGTATTTATTGAAGTAGGTATAGATTTAAAAGTTTATAAATGCAGCATAAAAAGATAAAGTAAATAACAAAAATACTAAGTAATAAAGTAAAGTACACCGAGGTAATTTAAATTTTAATCGTCCGACCATTAGACTGTCTACATACTAATTAATGGACTGTTACTTCAACATAATGTGAGGTGACCGATATGCATACTAAAGAAAACATATTATGGTAATCGACGCCAGTAGAAGCTATAATTAGACTCAAATAAACGAATCGGGCAAAGCTCTGAACTACTTTCATTTCATATGACGTCAGTTTACTTACCATAAACGCAATTGGGGTATTTTAAGACTGTTGGCATGTCCTTATACGAATGAGGCCATTATTTGAATCCATAATTAAGGCAAACAATCAACGTCACCTTAATTGTAGCTTGGGGTAATATTTGTTTTCATTAAAATGATAAACGAAAATTTGAAATACGGGGAACTTAATTAGGTTGATTTACGAGTTACAGTTTTCATAAGTTGGACAAAATACCATGTTGTTGGTACCTGAAAATGATTATAAATAATAAAATTTGCCTGTAAATATAATGATGGAACGATTATAAATATAAATCTAAATTAAATTTATTAAAAGCATGTTATAGTATTCCGTTGCGAAAAATTTAAGTTCAAGACCAGATACTTAATGGTTTGTTAGGGAAGCGGTAAGTGGATCCTACTTCTTCATATAGACTTGCGTTACCTTTTTCAAAGGTGAAGAGATTTTCAAATTTCATTAGGACTTTGACTTTGAAGTGAGTGTATAATTCAAAATTTGCAATAGTACCATTGTAGACCTTCCTTAGGCTCATGATTATCTGTTAAGAGTACGAACATTTTTTCTAAACGTTATCTCGCCTGGTGAAGTATAAATCGACTCGAAAAGAAATTGATGACGGTAACCCATTACGGACCCTCAGTTTGGCAGTTGCCACGACAGAAACGGTCAAAGATAAACTTTAACGAATTGCAATAGAAAGAAATGTCAAATGGAATCCCATAAAGTTAGTAAGAAGTTTGTTTATTAGAAGTGACAGTTAGGTTCAAACTAAGATGTGGTATTCCTTAAGGTGAAGTAAATCTTTCAATTGTTTTGACGAACTCTGTGATATAGCGGTAGAGCATTTGATTGCTAAGGTAGAGGTCACGGATTCGATTCCCATTAAGTGTATATTATATTTGTTTACATGAATTTTATTATTAGCATTAGTTGGGGGGTATTTACAAAAAAGTATCTAAGTATGTTTATTTGCATTCTAGAACTCATAACACAACAAGCTATCTGAGCTACTTTGGGTATGGATAGCGTTGTATAGAATGTCGTAGAATATTTATTTGTTATTATTTATTTTTGCCTCTAATCGAAGCATCCTCAGGACTATTTCAATAAAATTGAAAACAAGTTGGTTATAGTAACCTTAAACAAGCAGGTCGAGGTCATTCACACCATTTCAAGTGATAGTTGATCGATACGAGTACTATAAAAATAGTAACCGTTATCGGTCACATGTCTGTTACAAAGTTTAAAAAGTGGTTGGTCGGTTTTTATTTATTAAACTATAGAGGGAGAATTTCAACACTACAGTTTTCAATCATCATCATTGCAATTAAATCAAAAGTATCTAATATAAGTATCTACATTATATAAAGGTGTAAAAATAAAGGATAAAATGACAACCTGAAAAAGGTAGCTGGGTACTTGTACTGGATGCTAAGGGAGAAGAATCAGGCCTTCAATTCAGACAACTCTTTAATAATAAGAATTGATAAACCTTATACCGTATCTTTTAAACTCATTAGCAACAGATCCAACTGGCTTTGTTAGGCACAAAATATATTTAAGTTGCACTTGTGTAAATATGAACGTTAGCATAACAGAAAGTAATTAATGTTTACGCAAGCTTGTCATCAAAATAGTCACGTTTAACTATCTGGATATTCATTCCCACGAAATGAAGTATACTGAATGTATTTACGTCTCCACTTGTAGTAATACGAAAAGAGTATTTCCTGTAGTAACCATAACATGTCTTGTTTAGGGTTAAAGGATCTCCATCAAGATCTTTGGGCCAAAGCCAACCTCTCCTGCTAGCCAGTATATCTGTATCAGCAGCTGCAACTCTGGCATAGGATTCTTTTTGGGTTGGGGAGGTCAAACGACACATATTCAGAGATAAAATCTACTTTGAATTAAATATCAGTTTAATAATAATTACTAGTAGGATGTAGATACAGTATACAACACCGCTCGTATGTAATTTATCATGACTAGAGCTTGTTTTAATTTTCCTTCACTAAAATGCCAAAGTTAAAGCGTTTATTGAACGATGTTCATTTACATAGCTAAAAGCTTTTGCGATTGAATTTTGCTTGTTATTTCAAAACCAACTAATTTTAATGGTATGCAGTTTGAAATTTAATAGCATTTACTCATAACTGACAGCACCCAATTTAACTATGGAACTGCATGATCGGGTCATTAACCTAAACTCGAAACTGATAGAGATAGTCCATACACTATGTAATCCACCGTAAAGATGCATAATCACTTAATCAGATACATATTCCCAGTTCGTACCCGCATTTCAATTCCTTACACTTTGGTAGTAAGCTGTAAAATGACATGTAGGCAAAAGAAAGTGAGAGTGGTGAATTAGTGGCAGTGGCGTAAAGTATCGGTGGTATAATAGTAACAGTTGTAAAATAGTGATAGTTATGTAAAAGTGGTGGGTAATCCTCTCCGATTAGTGTAATTGCAGTTGGAGCAGCAAGGATTATACCTATATCAGCACGATTCATATTCTAACTTCCAAATCCTTAAAATGTGAAGATAACAATTATGACATCGTTGAACTAATTAGCAGACGACTCGTGAAGTTGAGATTTAGTTTCTGAGCAGACAATTTTGCAGACGGATTATATGGATTGAGCCAAATTAAAATGAAAGACTGCATATTAAGCTAAGATTATCTTGAAAGATGGTCTTTGAAAGTTGATTTACGAAATAATATCTGTCTTTATAATGGTTTTGTGAACTGTTTGAAGATAAATTGGATATACATACCAAGTTCTACTCATTTAGTTTTCAGACGGGTGGAGAAACAAGAGGGTCACTGATCAAGCGTGTTAAGCCATTCTATACGATGTGGAAAGTTGAACTCGCACCCTCGTAATTTATTACATTTTACTTATTTTTTTACAATAACTTAGTTACATTCTGAAAGCTTAATCTAAACAATCTGGCATCTAGACTTAATTACTTATGTAGAGTTAGCACATCATTTTTTGCAGCTTTGTTAACTTTGCATATACACGCTATTTTAAAAAGACTAGTAAATTACAATTAAACTGAAAAATAATATAGAGGCAAGTTGTTACTTGTTACTACTCAACCCAAGATTTAGTTACAATTAACCCCAAGGCATTTTTCCTTATATTTAAGTTAATTATTAAATCATTTAAGTAATCTCGGTAACTGTTATACTTGTAGGAGTCGCACTCACCCCGTCACTTGACTCTATCTCAAGGGTTGTAAATAAAAGTCACTGTTACTGATAACTATATGAAGAATGTATATATTTTAGTCATTTAACCCTAATACAAAGTTACACAGAGTTCTATCGTCTAGACCTTACGCGGTGCGCTGGGCTACTGCCCTTAGTCAGTTACAATTCACTTTTTATCTCGCTCTGCGGTGACGTCATTGCTACTACACATAGTAGGGGCACCTACAGTCATCCCCCCCTTTTTTTAAAACAATTACAGAAGAAATTTGTTTGTTTTTTTTAATACATAATATCACCCTGCAGTACAAGTACCCGATGTCTTATCCTAGAATTGCAGATAAGCAAATACTTTGTTTCATAGTACAGTTGTTATTATTAATAAGAGTCATATCATGTTGCATTACACCGTAACATCGCCCACAGGTGTTCATTTTACAATTGTTTGCGTTATGATACTTAGATTATAACAAGTAGGAATGGAAACAATGATTAATACATTTTAAACTATAGATTGCTAAAAAGATGATAGATGCCACAACTTAACTACCTTACAACTAAGTACATTGGGTTTCACTGAAAGTTGCACATTTATACATTGTACTGAGGGTTGTTTTGCACTGTCTGCAGCGGTATGTTGCTAACACTGTTACTCAGGTTTCCGAATTCCTTTCTTAAAAAACGCTTGGTCTTCCTTGCACAGAATGCATAGATTAAATATAAGAGCAGAATGGCCACCAGTACGGATATCACTGATACTACTATTTCAAACGTGTGAATTTTGTACTCTAAACGCTGATTCGAAGCATTGTTCGCGCCATTTTGCGCTATCACAATCTCTTCTTCCTTCTTCTCTACACTGTATGTTTTTCCCATTATTAATTACTAATGACAATGTATTCGTCAAGTTGTTAACAATGTAATGAATTGAATTACGTGTCTAACGCTTAGCGTTGCAGGCTTGCATGGTTTAGCCTTCATATGCACCGGAATTTGCTTACTCTACACGTCAACTTTAGATTAAGTTACGTATCGCATACGTTCTACGGTGAATACTTTACAAATGTACTGGTAGCAAAAGAAGCGGTGATGGTTTATTTTCACATAACAAAAAATAAAAAAAAAAATATATTATGTTAACTTAAATCTAACTGGTCTTTTTATTATGCGACCACTGCGCGATACCTTAATGTTATTTTCGGGATTATTTCTTACTATATTTGCCTCATAGCTGTCCTCAGCGCTTTCCCCAGAAAATACATTGACGGATTCACTGTCCTGTTCAATACACTCGGAGCTAGCTAAGGTGAAAGCCGGCTTAAGCCGGTCGATAGAGATCGATGTTGTTCTTTTTTCTAGCTGCACTTGATATACTTTTCCTTGCTTACTTATGACCCGATACGGTCCCTTGTAAGCAGGAGTAAGAGGTTTCCTAACTGCGTCGTCTCTAACGAAAACGTGCGTGCAATCTTTTAAGCTCGAATGAACAAAAAACTTCTTGGTACTAGAGTTGTTCTTAAAGCATGGTTTAAGATTGCAAATTGTTTGCTTTAATTTTTCTGCATAAGTAAAGTCGTCGGTGGCTTGAATAAAATCCTTATCACTAAAGAAATCGCCCGGCAACTTCAGAGCCTTTCCCATTAACATCTCGGATGGGCTAATGAACGAATTACTACGGCCAGCTGCTCTCAGGCCTAGAAGAACAGCTGGTAGTTCGTCTGTCCAAGAATTTGGATTTTGTAGCAACCGAGCTGTTAATGAACTTTTTAGACAGCGGTGCCACCTTTCGACCAACTCGTTGCTTTGGGGATGATAGCCACTCAAACGTCCGGGCGACTATAGTCGCCCAAAACTTTTTTGAGCAGAACGTTAAGGCGACTAGAGCGGCCTCGTTTGGCCGCGATGACTCATCTTTTTCTTATTGGAAATCGAGCTTGTTGTAGTTTTAAAAGGTTCACGGGTGGAAATACTAGATGGCTCTGTACTAAATAACGCGTCTATGGTATGATTCAACAGTCGCCACAGAGCAGCCAATGTTTAGAAAAAAATTGTTTACAAACAGTCTGTGAAGTGGTGTCAAGTGTTTGTGAAGTGATATCATATTTCTGCATTTTAACATGTAAGCAATAATTTATTATCAGCTTACTGTATTAGTGTTATATATTGAAATAATCCTCAAGATTCATAGTTTCAAAATATTATAAGTGTTATCAATACAAAATTTGATAAATTGTATTTACATGTAAATAAAGTCGACATGAGAAAACTTCGTCTTTGTGTGCCGGTTTTTCGGTAAGTTTTGTGTGATAATATTATAGTATTTTAACGAAATTCGTCTTATATTTGGAAGAAATGGTCATAATTTATATGTAAAATAAATTTAAGTAAAAGAATAATACCGAAAAGACTTAGGATTACACGTTTTTATATTCTCCGCCTTAGATTTAAATATGGCGATTTTAGATATGGTGTTGGTTATTTTGGTTTAATTTACCTACACTGTTTGTTCCAAATAATGAATTATTAGTATCAAAAGAAAGGTTATTTAATCTAGTTTAATAATGGGTAAAAACATTGAGGAAAGTAATAAAGTGTGGCGTCAAAATTTGTGAAAGCCAGTATTTTACTTGAATTTAACCCTTGTTGTCAAGTTCAACATTTTTTTATGTACTACATTATTATTTTATTATTATAATGATTAATTATTGTATTTTGATTAGGATATAACTTGATTCCTTAATAATTCAGCTTTATACTGGTATTTTTTAATTTGATATCACTGCAATAGTATGCTAGAAAATACATTTCGAATCAGAAATTGCATGGGGCGCGACGCGGTTCAACCCCGTTTTATGACCGTTCCGCGCCCGCGAACGTACGTGTCAGGGCGACTATAGCCGCCCGGACGTTTGAGTGGATAGGGGGTTGTATGAACTTTTGATATCCCTAAAATTTGTGTGAGTTTTCTGAATAGATCGCTTTCGAATTGTCTCCCCTGGTCGCATGTAATTCTTTCTGGAGCACCATATCTACTAATCCAGCATTCAAAAATACATTGCGCGACTGTTTCTGCTGTTATGTTTTTGACGGGTACCGCTTCTGGCCACCTTGAGAACCTATCAACCATGGTGACTAAATACCTGAACCCTTCGCTTGTAGTGCCGAGCGGTCCTACGATGTCCACGTGTAAATGCTGTAAGCTGGCAGAGGGTTGCTGAAATGATTCGTATTCTGAAAATGTATGTCTAGTGACTTTCGACTTCTGACATTCAATGCATGATTTAGCAAACTTGTTTATGTCCTTGTTCATGTTCGGCCAAAAATATCTACCAGTGATCATTTTCCTAGTTGTCCTAACACCGGGATGGCTAAGATTATGAACCGTGTTGCAAACTAACTTCCTAAATTCTAAAGGTATGTAAGGCCTCATTCGTTCAGTTGATGTTTCGCAATAAATCGGGACGTTACAATGTGGTAATAGTTTTAACTCAAACTTGAGTTGACTTTTTAACTTGTAAGTACGTTCTAACAATGTTGCAAGTTCTGAATCATGCCTCTGTTGGTTAGCTAATTCGTTGAAATTTAATGGGCTTGGACATGTGATTTCTTGTATTCGCGACAAAGCATCGGCTACCCTGTTCTCGCTTCCGCCCACGTGTCGAATGTCGGTTGTGAATTCGCTTATGTACATAAGTTGTCGAGTTCGCCTTGGTAATTCTTTGTTGCTACCGATTTTTGAGAATGCGTGGGTTAGGGGTTGGTGGTCTGTATAAATAGTCAATTGTCGACCTTCTACCTGATTTCTAAAATATTGAATCGCTGAAAATATGGCTAAGAGCTCGCGGTCATAGGTACTATATTTGCTCTCGGTTTGTGATAATTTCTTAGAGAAAAAGCCCAATGGTTCCCAACCTTTGCTAGTTTTTTGTTGGAGGGCCGCACCTAGACATGTATCACTGGCATCGGAAAATAGCCCTAATGGCGCGTTACATCTTGGGTGAGCAAGTAATGTGGCGTTTCTCAAGCTTGCTTTACAGGTTTCGAATGCCTGCTCCGAGTCTTGATCCCATTGAATCGGCGATCTATCCTTTTTCTTAGTGTTAACTAAATATTTATTCAAGTGCGTTTGATACTCTACAGCTTTGGGCAAGTGTGGCCTGTAAAAGTTAACCATCCCCAGAAAACGTCGAAGCTCATCTACAGTTTTCGGTTTAGGAAACTCGGAAATGGTCTGTACCCTATCTGGTAAAGGAGTGATGCCCGATTGCGACACTTTATAACCTAGAAAATCTATAGAAGACTTTCCAAAATCGCATTTTTTTAAGTTAATTGTTAATCCTATATCTTGCAAGCGTTTAAATAAAATATCTAAATGTTTGAGATGCGTTGACTCGTCCGACGACGCAATGATTACGTCATCTATGTACGAGTGCAGGCACGATGCAGCTCGGGTTTCTGCGTGGGCATTCGAACTACTTGATAGCGAGTCATTGTTGTGTGTATGATACATACTCATTTGTATGATTATTTTTAGAATTTACTACCAAAAATTGTATGTCCTGTAATACTGTAGTGTCCATGAACCTTTGAAAACTTTGGGCTGCATTGACAAGGCCAAATCCTAATTTTGGGAATTCAAATAATCCGAAGGGCGTGATGATGGCGGTTTTCTCTATGTCCTCCGGTGCCACATTAATGAAATGGTAGGCCTTGTTAAGGTCTATTCGTGAGAATATTTTTTTTCCCGCTAAGTTGTATACGAAATCTTGTACTCTGGGTATAGGGTAACGATCTGGCTTCGTTACAGCATTGAGACGACGATAGTCGCCGCAAGGCCTTAACTGACCGTCGCGTTTGGGCACCACATGTAAGGGGCTTGCCCATGGACTTTTAGAGGGTCTGCATATACCTAATTCCCGCATTATCCTAAACTCCTCTTTAATTTTATTGTACCTGTCCGGCGGTAGCGGTCGAGCTTTGGCAAATACCGGAGGACCTGTTGTTTCAATTACGTGGAAGGGTGTGTGTATAGAGACATTTCGGTAATAACTTGGTTTGGTTACGTTCTCATACCTATGCAGTAACTCGCTGTACGGATGACCGTCCTGAATTGTTTTTATAGATGGAGTGGCATCCCTAACTAACTTACCTACGGAGCTTAAATTAGTGGTTCCGTCAATGAGTTTTCTGTTGAACAAGTCTACACTGAGTTTGTTGGCATATAAGAAATCCGCGCCCAAAATGGGTTGTTTGACGTCACATATTACAAATACCCACTTAAAAGCTCTCCTTAAACCTAAATTAAGCTCTAAAGTAACACAACCGTAGGTTCTTATTTCAGTGTTATTTGCCGCAAAGAGTTTATAGCCGGATTCTTTAATGTTTTTGTACTTGTAATGCTGATACGGCAACACTGAAATATGAGCCCCGGTGTCTACCAAAAAATGCAAGTTATTTTTATTATCGCTAATTAAAAGACGGTGATTACAAAAAGGTACCTGTTCCGCCGTCTCAGAGTGTACCTCACTCAGTTTCCCTGCTGGCTGCTGTTCCGTCCGTTGGTGTCGCTGTTTTGTTTGTTTTTCCAGGAACACGGCTGCACACAGTTACGCGCATGCTGTTTGAATCTTCCATGATAAAAGCATAGACCTCCTCGCTCGTCGTATTGTGAGTTTGACCTTGATCTATTGAAGCCTCCTCTCCTGAATGGCCGGCTTTGGCGTCGTTGATTCTGTCCTTTTATTTCAGCTATGTCTAGGGTGAGTTTGTGCACCTGCGTGAGTAATTCTGAGAGGACCGCGTTATTTGAGGAGGTTGCCTGGCTGCTTACCTCCGCTATCGTTCCGTTATTGCTGATCGACTCCATGATCTTGTCGGCAACCTTGGCTAGATTCTCAAGGTTTTCATCCGTGGAAACTGCTATGACCGCTCGCACTGTGGATGGTAGTCTTGAAAGCCATAGGTTCTTTAGTGTCTGTTCCGACACTTGAGTTGCTTTACCAAGGTCTCTCATCTTGCGTAGTAGCTGTGTAGGTTTCTGAGTACCTAAGTCCAGCTCGCTTACCAGGCGTTGAAATTGCCGTTCGGCACTTTCCTCAAACGCTGTTATGAGTCTTTCCTTAACGGTTCTATACCTATTTGTCTCTGGAGGGGAGAGCAATATGTCACTTATTTGTTGTAGTGCCTCTCTGTTTAATTTAGACACCACCAAGTTATACTTTGACTCGTCTCCTTGCTTCTGCGACGAAACTATTGCTTCGAACTGCGCAAACCAGAGCCCTGGCATCTGGGTCCAAAATTCCGGTATTTTTGAGGCCACGGTAATCTGTGCTAGATCGGCGGACATGCTTATTCCTGCCGTACCTTTACTGTCAGCTACAGGTACTTTAGGCTGTTGTTGAGGTGGTGCTGATGGGATCTGGGTGTTCATTCCGTTTACGTATGATTTGCTTGGAGTACGAACGCGTGGCCGTAGGTTGCGGGCGAAGACGGAAGAAAGAAGAGAGGCAGGAAGCCCGATGTTGCCGCTTCCGCTCTAGGTAGTTGAGTCGTATTCACTTAAAACACGTGCTCTATTCCGGGGTCACCACTGTAGGAGTCGCACTCACCCCGTCACTTGACTCTATCTCAAGGGTTGTAAATAAAAGTCACTGTTACTGATAACTATATGAAGAATGTATATATTTTAGTCATTTAACCCTAATACAAAGTTACACAGAGTTCTATCGTCTAGACCTTACGCGGTGCGCTGGGCTACTGCCCTTAGTCAGTTACAATTCACTTTTTATCTCGCTCTGCGGTGACGTCATTGCTACTACACATAGTAGGGGCACCTACATACTACTTCATACATAGATCAATTTTAACTCTAAATAAAATATAGAATGCTCGATAGTAATTAATAAAGTCAACCGAAAATTTATGACAGTAAAATTATACGTTACCTACCGAAAATCAAACACTTGTACACACCCACTCACTGTGCGACTTGTCGGGACACCATAATTGTGGTGACATGATGTGGTGTGCTTTAATGATAAGATCGAATCAAAGAAATACGTTAATTAAGTTTAAATTGTCAGTGAAAACGCACTGTTACTACTTATCCCTGTTACAGAAGGCCCCTCATTCTTTATTACAGATTTTGAAGCTCCGGCAAAATATTATGCTACTACAGGCAATAGTAGTTTAGATATCTACTCGTATATGTTACCACCAATGAATTTTATGTATTGTGCGTAATCCGATGATAAAACATAATGGTTCAGATGGTTAAATAAATTTACACTAGTAAAATTTAAAAGTCGGGGTAAACTTTGATTAAACTTGGCTGTCATGTCTCTTACATGGTACGCACACTGGGCGACAGGCGACAGCGACATTTCGGCGTCTAGACGCGACGACAGGCTGCGCCGAGAATTTCATATACTTTGTTCTAAGCTCCGCACACTTGGCGTCAGAGACGCCGAGTCGCGACGACAAGCTGGGGGAGTCGCCGCGTCGCGTGGCGCTATGGAATTGTCGGCTGCAGTCTGTCGTCACTTCTAGACGTCGAGCTCTCACTGTTGCCTGTCGCCAAGTGTGCGCCTAGGGTTAGTGTTGTATTTTTTGGATATGCACACAATTTCATGAGTATTTTAAACACGCTTTTCTACAGAAATGTTATTCATTCGGTTTATAAAACAGCAGCACTAAATCTCGTTCTTTGTCCTGTTTGTTGCGGTTAGAGGTTACCGTAGTGTCAGAGTTAGATTCGGCTAAGCTTATTAAATTCTACAGCGTGTTCCGAGTTATGCTTAAAATCCTAGCTTATGTTATGAATACAAGAAAAGTAACTCATTAAACGTTAGCTTCGTACGTTTTCAAGTCCTGTAAACTAAATTATGATATTTAGGTATAATCCTGCTCAAGACAGGTTTTCTATTTAATAATCTCCCCAATTAGTCATACACAGAATAAAATATTTCTAGCGTTATTTCAATTTTATCTTTCTCTAGCATGACATGCACAGCTATAGTTAAATAAAAAGGCGATATACTGCCTATAGCAAGCTTCAGAGCATAGTTTGTTGTTCTTGGTTGTACTACCCGTATGTATAAAGAGAGAGACTGCTGTGTACACTTACCATCGTAATATAGTAAGGTTTCTGGTACTACAGAGCGAGATCACCTGCTAAAAAGTGGTCGATATCTGTCAGGAAACCTGTGAACTTCTTCCCTAGGGAACAGCCATGGTACACCACTATCCATGATAGCACAGTGTAGTTAAATAAAAAGGCGACATACTGCCTATAACAAGCTTCAGAGCATAGTTTGTTGTTCTTGGTTGTACTACCCGTATGTATAAAGAGTGAGACTGCTGTGTACGCTTACCATCGTAAGATAGTAAGGTTTCTGGTACTACAGAGCGAGATCACCTGCTAAAAAGTGGTCGATATCTGTCAGGAAACCTGTGAACTTCTTCTCTAGGGAATAGGCATGGTACACCACTATCCATGATAGCACAGTGTCATATAAAATGCCATTCATTTGATATCACACTTGACAACTCTAGTCGCTATTGAAACAAGTGACAATCAGTCTTAGATAGCGAAAGCTAGTTAGAACAACTTTAATTCCGTAAAGTAAATATACGCAACCATTTTCTTTGGTGAAATCTGACGTTAGACGTTGTCTCATAAAAGATTTATGTGTGTGTACTGTTTTACATAATATTATTTTGTTTTGGTTTACATAGTTTTATTTTAGTATCTGTATAAAATTTATTTGTTGTTTTAATGAAAATTTGTATATGAGACAGTGTCC
Source organism: Lithosia quadra (assembly GCA_963576445.1). Taxonomy (NCBI): domain Eukaryota; kingdom Metazoa; phylum Arthropoda; class Insecta; order Lepidoptera; family Erebidae; genus Lithosia; species Lithosia quadra. The sequence continues at coordinate 9,686,668 of OY754891.1, forward strand.
TGTTGATCAAAAATAACCTGTAACATCGTTAAGTTTAACCTTGCGGCTTATTTCCATCATATTTTTAGCAGCTCATGCTACTTTTAGCATAATGTTGCTCCACATTGTGTTCTACGTAATAAGAAAGCTATACATGTTGCTACTTTTTTCTGGGTTATTGTCGTAAGATCTTCAAAGGATTCTCAGATGCGGCCTTACGCTATTCCTACTATTGATTAAATAAATAATTATTCTAGGACATTCTACACAGCGCTTTCTAGACCCAAACTAAGCATAGTTTAGCTAACTTGCGTTATGGATTCTAGAATGCGGATAAACATACTTATATACTTTTTTATAGACATAGACACATACATAGAAACACCCAGAACAATGCAAATAGACATATTCATGCATACAAATATTTGCACTGAGCGGGAAACGAACCGAGTAAATATATATAAATACATAATTATGAATATATTGCAGTTTGCAGTATATTTATAAAGATACTCGATTTTATTGAACAAAATTCAGTTTTCCTTATTAAATCTTTAGATATTGTTAATAGAACGTTAAGACTACGTTATTAGATATATTTTCATTTATATTACCGAGGCATCTGTTCCGTTGGTGTTATTATGATTTTTCATAAAAGTAAACAGAGTCTGACCGCTTTGTTATCGCCGGTGTTACCCTTGAGTATTATGCTAAAACTATGGTAATGTTAAGGAAACCATAATGCGTAGATTACTGGGAATAGCGGTTGTTATTCCTAATTTGTTTTATTAAAGAAATGAACGTACCTATGTATTTTTATCTCAACAAAAAGAAAAGCACAAGAAAAGGAAACCTAGGTAGCATATAAGGTTTGATGATAGTAGAGAAAACTCGTGAAGCTTAATTCTGCTTACCCAAAGACCAAAAATGTGTGAGTGTACAAAAAGCGTTTCTTCAATAATTTTTTTTCAGCTATAACGGATGTAGTAATTGACGCAGTAATTAAATGAAATTAGTAGGTACCTAATACATTATTTAAATACCTAACAAGCAAGTGTGGATGATTTTGCTGAATAATAAAAAAAGGAACGATCTTTACATTGAAATACCATCATCATTCTCTGAACCTTTTTCCCAACTCAGTTGGGGTCGGCTTTCCAGTCTAACTGTGATGCGGCTGAACTTCGATATTTTCCGTGGAGCGACTGCCATCTGACCTCCACAACCACATCACACACACATTGAACAAGACACATTGAAATATATCCTAATGAATGTTATACCTAAATGTGAAAGTTTGTGAAGATATTCGGATGTTTGGATGTTTGTAACTCATGCTCTATCGGCTGAACAGATTTGGCTGTGGTACAGCGATAGATTTTAGTCTGAAATAACATATAAGCTACTATTTTATCCCTGGGATAGCTTCCTATGGGAAGCGGAAACGGAAATGTAAAACCCAGAGGAAAATGTTCGTAAACATGTTTCGTTTACTATTTTAATTTTATGAGAGGTACGAGTATAAATAGCCCAGGTGATCTGTAAATTGGCATGTGGTAAACTATTTTTGTCACTGACTACATTATCTTACCTACTAGGTACATGTATGTATTAAATGGCGCATATTGGGCTTTTTCCACATCCCAGAAAACCATAATAAAACAACATGACTTGCTAATGATATAATTATTGTTACTGATGGGAATTTAGTGGCATGGTTCATAAAAAACCTTGATCAATTTTGATACCAGAACGCAATGTTATCATAATGGAGTGTGGTTATCTATCTATATTTTTATCATTAGATATCAGCAATAAGCTTATTTTTGATATTTTACGTAATTAGTTTCAGTATTATGTAAGTATGCAATGGTCATTTTTGCAACAAGATAGATATCCTCTCTTTTTCCAAACGACAAAAATAATGTCTATTAAACTGAGTATAACCATGCAGTTTTTCAAGTGCCATAGCCAGTGTCTGGTAGAAGTAAGGTGTCCGACATAGAACTCCCAATAATAAGAGTCTTATTATTAAGAGTTCTATGGTGTCCGAGTTCCCATTAACTCCGAACCTAATACTTCTTTAGGAATAAGACCAGAGATTAGCATTCCGGGCCAACGAGTTGATGGGACGTAGGGAAGGATAATCCTTCAGAAAGTGATGTTTAATAAAAGTATAACAAGTCATAATTTTAATTTATAAACTGCCAAAAATAGATTACCTAAGCTGTGATGTTTAAATTAAATCGAAAAGTATAAAAAACAGCAAACCCTTATAATACAGCTAATACATACAGAGTGACCCTTTGTGGTGTTAAGCATATTTACACAATGTACAGCTGAGTTAGAAAATACATCGGTTTTCATTTTCTAAATAATACCCACTTTTGATTCATGCTCGAAATCCAAGATTTCTTTTTATTGTAAACATTTTCTTGAAATACGCTGAAAACCGTCTTGCAAAATTTAGCTTTTGATATGAAGAATTTAAATTTCATACTTTTTTAATCTTTCACTTATAATAAAACTATAGTCCCGGGTCCGGGCGTGAAAAAGGATTTGATGAGGCCGTCAAGATGGGAGCCACCATTGTAGCACTACGAGTAGGTACATGCAATGGTGACCTTCAGTCCTGAGACTTTACCATCAGACGAGGTGAAGTCATGTTGACATGCCAATAAAATATACTTAACGTACCTACTGTATGTACGGTTTGTTTGATATGTAAAAAAATTAAGTTAAAAGTCCGATATAAAGTTCACAATGAGTTTCTTTGTTCAATCATAATTGAAATTCACCCTTGTTTGAAATAACACGGTATTTTACATTTTGTGTATCGCAGATTTTGAATTCAGTGGTAATAAATGTTGACGTGCACATTTTGTACAAAATATATGTTTTAAACATTTTATTGTTTTCTGTGGACACAATGAGGATCAGTCACTTTTTTAGCTGAGTATGCAGTTTTATAGACCTAAAAAAAACAATAAATTCTGTAAAAAAATTATTTGAATCGGATCAAAAATGACGAAGTTATAGCCATTTTAGTGCGGTAATCTCAAAAACGCTCGCCACCGCGTAGAAACACCCTGTGACGTCATGGCTCACATCGTAGCGTGTCGCCGCCCGCCGCCCCGCGCCGCTATGGAGAATATAGGGCTATTCGGATAAAATATTTCATGATTTTTTTTTAAATTATAGAATTAAGTATTTTTTCTTTTTTTTATACTACGTAGGTGGCAGACAAGCACACGGCCCACCTGATGGGAAGCTGTCATCGTGGCCTATGGACGTGTGCAACACTAGGGGTGTCACACGTGGTGTCACCAGGGGTTCTGCCTACCCTGAAGGGAAGGGGGGGGGCGACTAGGAAGGGGTGGAGAGGCTAGGAAGAGGGGGGGGGGGGAGGGGTACAGTGAGCTCTGGCTACCCTACTTACCTTGGGGAACACAACACTATGGTTATTATAGCTGCGGTGTTCTGTAGGGCGGAGGTACTACCTCAGTCAGTCGGACTGTTCAGTTCGGACGGGAGATACGGTACCGTCGGGTCCCACCTATTATTAGATGTATTAAGAATATTTATATTTATATGAAATATTTCTTTCATTTGTAGTGGTTCGATAGCATTTTAAGGCATGCTGGAAATCAAGTACTTATATAACCCGTGCGGAAATCCCCACGGATATCACCCCTGTCGGCCATTGGAGATAAAGATAAAGATAAAGATAAAGATAAAGATAAAGATAAAGATAAAGATGAAGATGAAGATAAAGATAAAGATAAAGATAAAGAGCAAGAAGAGGACACCGTGGACATCTTGAAGCCGGAGAGGGTACGGGTCAGCCGGGGTGCGAGGGACATACCTTTTGGGCAACCTTATGTAACCTCGGCGCTAGAAAACCCGAGACGGCATGCGGTTTTAATCAGTTCGATTCAAACAAAACGCCCCGGTTGGGGGTGTTTTTATTTTTGTCAGTCCGCCGAATTGACTGCACCCCGCCTGATGGTAAGCTGAGGTGCAGTCCTAAAAGTAATGGACATCATTTCATCAAAACTTGAACACTTTCCCAAATAACGGATGTCTAGGTATACAACCACTCTACACGAGGTACGTTTATTTTTAACCAGAAGCAGCTGTATCAAATTTCGTGCTTCTTACTTTCAAAATAACGGACTTTCATGCAACCAGCCATCGCCTATTTTACGCCTTTAGTAGTGAAATTTTGAAAACGCTGGTATACATGTATATTTATTTCTAATCAGAAGTAGGTATATGAAATTTAATGCGTCTATCATTGAAAATGAAGAACTTTCATATAAATGTTTATGCCTTATTTTGCCACCTTAGGAGTAAAAATTCTAAAAATCCGTTCTTAGTGGATTCCTACAACATAAAAAGCATCTACTGTCAAAATTTCAAGTTTGTAGGTCCAGCGGTTTAGGCTCTTCGTTGATGTATCGGCCTGTTTATCAAAGGGCATCGCACACGATGTGAGCCATGACGTCATCGACAAAAATCCAGCGAGAGTGTGCGTTTTAAAATAGCCGATTTTAAATCTTCGATAACTTCGTCATTTCTGGTCGGATTTTAATCATTTAAAAAACAAAATGCTTAGAAATTTGTAGCGCATACGTTTCATTAATTAAAAATTAAAAGTTCTGTTATGTGACTGATCCTCATTGTAATTTGTCGTGTCCGAAGGTACAATTTTTCACTCGAAAAATTACAGTGAAATCGTAAAACAATATAAGCTTCTTTGTAAGCTTTTTAATTTAAAATACAAAGTCTGATATTACAAACGTTTAAAAAGGAATTAATTTTATATTAAGTACTTATATAGATACAAGAAGTAATTAACTACTTGGTTCAAATAAGGAATACTTACAGTATTTCTATTCTTTTATCAGAACCTGCAGCCTCAGCATGTCGTCCCTATACTTATCTCATCTCTTTCTCTCTCTTCTACCAATGAGATATCAGGAAAAAGTATTGAGGTGACGTTTGAGCGACGTTTTGGTCACGTGACAACTTTATTTTGCGATTTCATTGGTCAAGAGAAAAGAAGAGGCCGGACTCCATACTGAAGCTGCATAATAAAGTCGAGTTAAAGCAACTTAGTACAAATCTTTCGGGTGTGTTTAACTGAACTCTGCTGTCTTAGCCACTTCATAACAATGCTTGCAATATTGAAATAGATTGTTTTATGTCAGGCTTTTACGCAGGTGACTAATGCGAGTATCATTAGAGGGCGGTGTAAGGTAGGGGAATCAATATGTCAACTCATACCATTACCACTACAAAAGTATAAAAATGGCTAAGGTATCGATCATCCAATTGTAAAATTGTAGCTGTTATGGGTCAGACCCGCTCCTTATACAAAAACAGTAGCTCCATTGGATGGATACTAGGCTAACCTAATAAAATTTGCTGTGTTTATATAAAAGAAATTATTAAAAATAATACTTGAGTTATGTTAAATAAATGATTCTAAATACAAACATATTTTGATGGTACTGTTGTCAGTTTGTTCATGAAGGTAAAAACTAATGAGCGGATTTTGATGCGGTTTTTTTTCTATTAGAAAAGTCTTCCCCTTCGGTACAAATATTTGTATGCATGAAAAAAGGATAATATTTGCATTAGTCTGGGTGTTTCTATGTATAATGTATCCGCTTTCTAGAACTCATAACATAAGCTAGTCAAGCTATGCTTACTTTGGCTCTAGAGAGCGCTGTGTAGAATGTCGTATAATATAACATTAAAAACCGTTTCAAAGTTATCATAAGACAAAAACTCAAAGAACCTTACTTTGCATTTTTCATCTACTCACTTGTGTGGGTCATTCATACTCGGTCGGACTTGAGATATTTCAGTCTGCCAGAATTATAACAAGAGTCGGTCGAGGCTCTTGACCGCGATGTTGAGTTACGAACACCTCTGTTACGTCACGATAAACAAATTTAAACTCACTACTGTTTCGGATGACGTCACTCGTGTCGTCATTTTGAAGCTTTGAGGGCTCTTAATTATTTTTTAATCAGGAATAAAATTATACAGATTCCTGTTCATGTTTCTCATTCTTATATTTTGTTTTTTTTTCTATGCGAATTCTTTGACGTCCTCTTTTTGTTATTATTCTCTCCCTACTAAATTTAAATGAAGGAACCTTTTTTTTACTTATAAATTAATATGTATATATACTATAGCGTATTATTATTTATATGTTTTTCTAGATCTGGGTAAGGCAAAAATAGCAGCTCGCCATCTGCCTTACAGACCCGCAGACCTTCCCATTGGTTCTTATATATTTCACGAGTTTCTTCTAATGTAATTACAACTTTATGGCAAGCTCGTCCGGTTCGAGTGCTTACTCTATTTTTAATGTAAATATTCAAAGTAAACCCGTTTGTTCCAAAATAGTTGACTAGTTAACCAATTAGATTGCTGCAGCGTCTGTTATTGTAACTTTAGTTTACTATTTAGTATAACAGTTTTGAAAGCTTATTTACATATTTAAACGATTGTATAATTCTACTGTTTCCAAAAATAACACTCTGATAATAAGTACTTATAAATATAACAGCAATAGTCGTTTTTAAACGCTTTTATATAAGTACCTATGTTGATCTGTTCATTTAGGTCAAATCTAGTAATTGAAAATTAACCCCCTTTCTGTGGATGAATAAAATTGTTCTGATATTTGGCACTATCTTTAATTCTGATGATAATACAAGTTAATCTTTTCTGTATCATTGTAAAACCAAGATGGCCGCTGCTACAAGATTGTGGCTTACACTTTTTTTCCCAACTACCGCAATATGGATATCAAATGAAAGGGCTTGACTAGTAGAATATACTGTGAAAAAAAAGAAAATTCAATATGGCCACGTCTAGTGCAGAAAAGCGTTTAACTCAAAACACTTTTTTAAAAATTTATTTTACCTATAATTTGAACACATAAGATTGGTTGGTTACACAAGATTATTATATAACTAGGTTAACTTAGGTTGGCGCTCTTCGTACATCAATAAGGGTATGCTTTTGTTGATAGAGAAGCCTTTGAAATAGGTAGTGACATCATTATAAAAGGTGACGACATCTTTAATGATCAAACGAATCTGGTATTTTGTTGGCAATTAATTGGTTTTCTGCTAGAATTAATAATAATCTAAGACAAAATTTAATTTAAAGGTCGATATTAATTTATAAAGTAAATTTGAAACTGTTAATGCTACGAAATTATAATTTAGTAAAATCTAACCTTGTCTAGGACGACAAAATGATCTGTAAAAGTTAATAAAATGTCTATCTTAGGACGAGTGACCATTTTTTGAAACATTGAAACCCTTCCGTGTCTCGGAGAGCACGTTCAACCGTCGTCGGCTCCGGTTGCTATACTAACTCGCACATCATTCTATGGTAGTCGATATGGGAGCCTTAAAAAGTCCAATAACTGATGTAACTACAGAATTTCGATACCGCCAATGAAATATTTTAAATTTAAAGCTGGTATGGGGTCGCACTAAAATTTTTGGATCGACGAAGCTAAGCTCGCCTGCTAACCGGTATAAAGTCTATGTTTTCTCCTTTTCGTCAATTATTTGGTTTATTTAGATTTTTCATATGATGTAGGTACAATTATTATGTAGGCGACTACTATAAATTGCTGAATATGAAACCGATCGCTTCCAATCGATATCTATATAGGAAAATGATTCATCGTTTTCAATTTCCATTTTATGATTCATTAGATCTGCAAACCACGTTCAATTGATTTACACTACGGAAGATGTAGGCGTTATTATAGTAGTTTCTCATATTTCTGTTTTTTATGAATTTTATTTTGCAGCTACCATATCACTAGTTGTTTGCATCATGGTTCAAATCTTTATTAACTTTTAAACTTTCGCGTTCCATGATTACAGGGTCCATATTATCTGAGCAAACGGCTCGGTGTCTATCCGACCGCGCAGAAAAGCGAGGCAGCAAGTTTTTTATCACTGGATTCCATTCGCAGATATAATAATCGCAGATAATAGGGACCCTGTGAGTGTGGTATGTGACGGTACATGGAGAAATAATAATATGAAAAATGTCTAAAATGTGCGGGTAGATGAACAACCGGCTACCTCACGGACTCGACGACGGAGGGTGTGTGCAGCTGAGACAGTCAGCCTGTGACCACGGTCGGTGTAACCTGGTCGAAACGTCGGGCATTCCAAAGGTATGTCTATACCTATACCATGATCGCGTTAATTCCCGTTTACATTTTATTATAATGGTTCAAATTGCCTCAAGACCCTTTTTCCGTTCGGCATTTCATACCATAGTGTAAATCCCCCGAGTTCAAGAAGTATATTGGATGTTTCGTAAACGCCAAACGCAAAAAGCGCCTGTGAAACCTGAGATGGCGTGCGATTTTAGTCGGTCCGAGTCAGACATAATCCCCCCCGATAGCAAACGAGGGATTTCAGCACGAAAAAAAAAACGATTCTTTTGAAACGGAAGGGTAATAATAACGTGTATGCAATCTCAAATAATCAAACTATTTATTAAATATATTTTTAAGCGGTCGGACAGAGTTTCGACTTAACTTAGAGCACGTTACAGAATGAATGCTAAAATGAGCGGAGCAGGGTATTTATTAACTGTTTTGACAGTTGGACGTGACGTCATGTACGATTAAGGCGGCATGGCTGACAGTTCCGGCGCTGAACTGTCGTGGCTTGGCATTGGCTTGGCATTGGCTTGGCATTGGCATGGCATTGGCACGGCGTTGGCTCGGCTTGGCTAGGCGCGGCATGTGGCATGATGTTACAGTCGGCCATCCTGTAACAATTGCTCCCGCAATGGGGAACACAATGTTGATTAGCTTTCCAGAAGATCAATAAGGTCATCAGTCTCTAATTGTTCATCAGAGCTGCTGGCACTGTCAGATACAGGAGCAACGCTGCGATAGGGTCGCAGAGAATCTGCACAGACTAGTCCCGTAAAGTTCTTGTAACCCCTTAAGCCCTTTATACTCCTGATCCTGTATCTGTCATTGCCTATAACTCTAATTATTATGTAGGGGCCTGAATACAAGTCATCTAGCTTTGTTTTAACCTTAGCAGCACTACTAGTAGGTGCCTGCCTCCATAAAACCAGATCCCCTTTTTTATAAATGTGACAATTTTTACGACGTTTATCAAAGTTACGTTTCATCTTAGCGCTAGCTTTATTTATACGTGCGCTAGCTTTGGTCCGCTTGGACTGTGTCGATTCGGGTACGCGATCCGGGATGGCTACGTCGCATACTGGCCTACCATTACGTGCAAACATCAAATCATAGGGCTTCAAATTAGTAGTATCATTTACAGTATTATTTATACCCCAAATTACATCAGGTAGACAGTTAGACCAGTTATTAGCTGCCTCACTAGGGTCAGTGGTGCGTAGGGCATTCAGTATAGTACGATTAGTGCGTTCTACTTGGCCATTGGCACGCGGGCACGCAATTGCACACAATGTATGTCTGAATTGTTTATCAATCGCAAATTTCTTAAAATACCTACTAGTAAAAGCCTTTCCATGGTCAGTTACAATTCTATCCGGGTAACCAAATAAAGCGAATATCCTTTTGAGTAATCTAATTGTTTCTACTGAATTAACTGTACGGGAAGGCTCCGCGATTACAAATTTTGAAAATGCATCTGTTATAACCAACATGTATTCATAACCTTTCTTGGTCCTACAGAATGGGCCTAAATGATCGACATGTATCATTCTAAAAGGTTCAGTAGGTTTTGGGATAGGATGTAACTTGCCTTCTCTTTTACCATATTCTCCCTTCCCATAAGCACAACTTAAACAAGATGTTACGTACTTCTTAATAAATCGTGTCATTTTAGAGAACCAATAATCACGCTTAATCAAATCTGAGCACCGTTTCAAGCCTACATGCCCTATTTCGTCATGATGCATTTGAACTATTTTCCATCTAGCTGCATCTGGAACCACAAGTCTATTACCACTGAGTGTCTTTCTGTATAACCTATTCTCTAACAACACATAATTATTCACTATGTCACGTCCAGCCGACCCGTTTTTTAATTGTTCGATAATATTTTTCAACTTGTCATCCTGATATTGAATCGTAAAAAACCAATCAGAAACTTCTAACCGATTAATATTTACCGCGTCAATTGGATTCCTACTCAACGCGTCAACATGTTTCATTCGATCACCGGGTCTATATTCTACACTAATGTCGTAATCTTGTATTAACAACCACCATCTCGCAATGCGAGGTATAATATCACGTTTTGTAAGAGTGGCGCGAACAGCGGTGCAGTCTGTCACTACCTTTACGTGTTTACCCACAACATACACCCGAAATTTACGCAACGATTCTACCACTGCCAATGTTTCAAGCTCATAGCTATGATACATTGTTTCTTCCTTCGACGTCACACGGCTAAAATATATAACAGGGCGCAGGGTACCGTCAGACTGTTCTTGTAACAATATACCCGCTATGCCTAGTTTACATGCGTCGGTATGTATTTCTATGTTTAATGTAGGGTCATATAAAGCTAACACTGGTTTAGAGCACAAACATTTCTTTAACTCACCGAAACTATGGACTTGCTCATCATTCCATATCCATGGTACATTTTTCTTAGTTAATTCGGTTAAAGGGCGAGCTATAACAGCGAAGTTATGTATAAATTTTCGGAAATAACTACAAAGTCCCACAAACTGACGCACTTCGTGTACATTTTTCGGTGCCGGGAAATGTGAAACTGCACTTAACTTAAGCTCTGCCGGTTGTATACCCTCTAGGGAAATTTCATGTCCTAAATAGGTAACTTTGTTTTGTAAAAATGAGCACTTTTTCATATTCAACTTTAGGTTTTCCGATTCAAACTTATGCAACACAGATTCTAACATTTTTATACCAGAATCAAAATCAACTGAGGGTAGTAATAAATCGTCTAAGAAGGCTAGAATTTCATTGGTTGAATTGTTATGTTGTGAAGTTTGAGTATAACGGATTGAATCGACAATTTTACTGACCAATCGCATGAATACGGAGGGTGCATTAGCTAAACCAAAGGGGACGCGTAAATACTGATAATGGCCCTGTGATGTAATAAAACCAGTTTTGTGTGAGTCTTCTGGTGCGATTAATAGTTGGTGATAACCTTGAGCCATATCGAGGCTTGTAAAATACTTCTTACCGGCTAGTTTTGAAAGTTGATCATCAATATTTGGTAGCGGGTACCTATCCTTTACAGTGATTGAGTTAAGGGCACGATAATCAACACATAACCGGCTGTCGCCGTTCTTTTTCTTTACTAGGATAACCGGAGAAGCGTATTCCGACTCAGATTCTTTTATAATACCGGCATCTAACAATTCACGGACCTTTGAATTGACTATTTGTTGCTCTGTGTGTGATAATCTGTAAGGTTGACGATAAATTGGCTGCTGACTGGTAAGTTTTATTTTCATGTGTAGCAGGTTAGTGCAACCGAGATCTTTTGTGTTAATTGCAAATGTGTGTTTATATTGTAACAATAAATGTATTAAAATATCATGTTCGTTTTTATTTAAACTTCCTATTCTGATTTCTGTTATAGGGACCCCACCTATGCTATTATTATTATTATTAGTGATTTGGTTCGTGATTAAGACAGAGGCAGATGGAGTGGTAGGAACACATGGAACAGGCTCTAAATGCTTTGGCTTATTTGGCAACATATTGGCTGACTTAGACAATAATAATAATGGCTTGGCTGGACTCACCCGGTTTGGCTTGGCTGAGTCTTCGCAGCTCTCCGCTCTCGTGAGAACCTGGCCGGCTTCCCAGGCGACGCTCGTGTTACCAGTGTTGATCACCTTCATGTAACCCTCACCGCCTCGAAGTAATGTAGCTGGTAAGGAGTAGGAAACCCCTTGTAGTTCGTAGTGGCGCGGTGCTGTGCAGACATTATTTTCTGGAACATTGCCTATGACCTTAACTCTGATGATAGAGGCACCAGGTGGTAAAGATTCGCTGCTTGATGTGACCACCCTAAATTTTGAATTTTCTTCAACTACCTCACATTCTGAAAAAGGGTTAGGATCCGATATTAGTGTAGCAGTCTGGTTGGTCACCACGAGGGATATGTGATCGGCATTGATAACAGGCTGACCAATCAACAGATGGATATCTTGCATATCCAGTTCTGTCACGTGTGCGGTACATTTCATCTGAATGTTATCAATTTTTAGGTCAAATTCTACTTCGCCGTGGCTTGTAAGTAGTCCTCCAGAAAAACCTTTTAGGATGGTTCTCGTAGGTTTAATATCTAGCGCCAAGGTACTGACAATGTGAGTATTCATAACATTTACTTGGCTTCCCGTATCGATATAGGATTTCAGAAAAATCCCGTTTACCCTCACGACCTTTTTGTAAATCTCGTTGTAATTTTGGACAAGCTTGATTTCTCTGATGTCGTTGGTTTCGGTAGGCTTCGTACGGGTTGTTGAAGAGCTAGAACAGCGAGTAGCAATGTGACCTTTTTGCCCACACTTATAACAAATCCGTTGGTCGGGTAAAGAACAATTTCGTAGGATGTGGCCCGTCTTCTTACAACGTGGACAGGGATCAATTTCGGGGTTCACTTTCTTATCTGGGTTTGGCAGCTGTTTAGCGTCCTTTTGCGGTTTGTCACGTACTTCAATAGTCGGTGAACGATAATCATCGACGGCGCATAGAAAAGACTCGTACAGTTCGTCTGGGCGTTGACATTGGAATGCACGAGCGTTTGCTTGTAATGAAAATGGTAAGCCTCTGATTATGCACGAAACGCTAGCTGCGTCAGATAGATTGCAACGAAAGCACATGGCGATCTTATCTTGGTAATATTTTGTCATTGTTTCGCTCGACAGTTTCTTTCTGTTCATCATTTCATCAAGTAATGCACTGTAGTCACGATGTTTAGGAAAAGCTCTAATTAGCATGCGTTTCCACTCGTCCCATGAATAATTGTATTCATCGAGTCGAATGTACCATTTACGGGCCTGGCCACGAAGTTTATCTTGAAGATGAAACGATTTTACCTTGTCGTTCCAGCCATGTATATCACCCAGTTGGTCGATTTTCTTCAACCACGTCGATACAGTGCAGTCTTCTCCTTCGGGGTCAAATTCTGGGATGAGAGAGGCTGCGCGATGGCCTTTGAAATGGTTTAGAGGCAAGGCTTCTTCATTGAGTTCGTGTATTGCCCTGCCGACCTCAACTTCTAACAAGTTTTTGAGTAGTTTTCTAGCGGGTGGTGGCGGGTAGTCTTCATCTTGGCTGGTACAATCTTCATCTTGGCTAGTGCGGTCTTGTTCCGGCTCGCTCCACCCAGGCGGCCGGACCCCACGGCCATCGAATTCGTAGGGGCGATGACGTTTCATCCCACTTCTGAGTGAAACGGAAGGGTAATAATAACGTGTATGCAATCTCAAATAATCAAACTATTTATTAAATATATTTTTAAGCGGTCGGACAGAGTTTCGACTTAACTTAGAGCACGTTACAGAATGAATGCTAAAATGAGCGGAGCAGGGTATTTATTAACTGTTTTGACAGTTGGACGTGACGTCATGTACGATTAAGGCGGCATGGCTGACAATTCCGGCGCTGAACTGTCGTGGCTTGGCATTGGCTTGGCATTGGCTTGGCATTGGCATGGCATTGGCACGGCGTTGGCTCGGCTTGGCTAGGCGCGGCATGTGGCATGATGTTACACTTTTCTTTTCAACGTATTAGATTCATACCAGGAACGTTTATAAAAATCTGTAGTCTAGTCTGTGAGATTTTTGGAATGATTTATATTAGTCAAACGAATATAAATTTAGGTGGCTCATGTAATGAAAACTGTCTAGTCGTCCGTCTCTTGCTATAATTTGTGAGGGTAATTCGTGTGACTTACTGAGTGTTGTTCATAGACTAACGTTCCAAGGATTATTAGATTTACTAGCTGCTGACCCTCGGCTTCGTGTGAGATAATAATTCATTGTTTTTATTCAGCAGATAGTTATTGTTGGAATGTAATATAATATCTACACCCATACAACGATGTGTCCACAAATTATAATCTGTGTGCCATCTTTCAGGCAATACCGTCAAACTATTTTTGTGTTTATTACACAAATACACTAGTATTTAAAATATTTGACAGATTTGATAAAATGAAATATAATAAGAAACTACGATGACCTCTGTGGTGTAGCAGTAGTACCTTCGACTGCTAAATCAGAAGTTTTGGGTTCGATGCCCGCTTAATTCTTTTTTTCGTTTTGAGTATTTCTGAGTATAAATGATAATGTATGTACGCAGAAAGACACTTTGATAATAATATTATGAATGTGACTTAGATTATTAGGCAGAAAAATTGAAATATAGGTACGCCCCTGAATGAACACACATTATTAACAGAACATAATTATTATTTTCTACATGTATACATGAGTATGTCAGTATGTGTACTGTGCAATAAGAATAATAATAAATTTAGATTGATTGTCAAAATAATAAATCTTCAAATTGCTTCTTTACTCATAATTGCTCAACACGTTGTCTGAATCATTGTTATTTCTATTCACAGTATTCCGGCACGCTATGCTAGGCTTATAACGTGTGCAAAGGCTAACCAATCGATATACGTAGTTTGATCAATATTGTTCTCTTGATATCGGTTACGCTTTGTGGCTCTTTAATTAGACCTAGGCTTTTGAGAATGACGTAAAATTGACGTATCCAGTTTTCCTTCTATAAATACTGCTTTAAATAATACACCTGCTGAGTATTGTTCCGTTTTCCACACTTGATAGAAAATGCCCGTAGCATTATGTCTGCCTACGTTTTGGTGCATGAAGTCTAATAAACAAGTAAATGACATGCATACATACTTATGTTCACGCCTTTTCCCTTCCGGGGTAGGCAGAGACAACAGCCCGTCATCTGCTTCTGTCCTTACATACTTTACGTGCTTCCTCTACCGTCATTAAGCTGACGCGGGTGGAGCCGCGGGCAAGATAATTATTAAATTATATTCGATCATCATTGGGACTATTATTATATCAAAGTTTTTGGAAAAATATTTTCACTAATTTAGGCGTGATTTATGTTTTTATTTATACCGTGACGTGAAGACCTACTAACAAATAATTTTATGTAAGTAACGGTTGTTATTTTTCCATTACATGTTTTGTGATGTTTACCCTCACAAAATAAGCGATGTAGACAAATTGAGCCATAACAAATTTAGCTATAATAAACCAATTTTCTATGTAAGGAAAACAGTTTACAGCTTATCACCTGGTTCATGAAGGCTTTTTTATTTTTAACGTGTGGGAATCCCTAACGGGAACCTCCTTACCAGGGTCAGTAAAGTAGTTATAACGGGATCGATGTGACTAAAACAACACGGTTTGCCGTCCACGCGAGTCTTTTGCGCTATCCCGGGTAGGTATACTCATAGAAATTACTTATTCTATACTGGTAACTGGTAACTTTATTTCTTTTTGGATGACCTTAATCTCGCTCCGCCTATAATCATGTATTAACTGATGCTTGCGGCTTCGTTCGCATGAAAGTCGATTGTCGCCACTTTTAGTCATAATATATCCAATTCTACTCAACCAACTTGCACTTTACTGTTTTTTTACTAGAGCCACAGTTTACTCCAGTTGGGCACTTATGGAATTTTAAAGACTCATATGTATAAAATAAAAGTTTAACGTTATTTTACAAAAGGACGTAAAGTCTTTAACGTCCAGACTGATTTATTTTGGCCGATTGAATCTAATCCATTACAATTTCAATAGGTGCCTTAAAACGGCGAGGTGCGGCGGCTCAATATTTTATTTAAGGTTTACTCTCCCGTTGAAATCGAAGATTAAAGCGATCTTAATCTGTTTTCATTTACTTCCTCTTACTGTAAGTAGCTAATATTTTTCCTCGTTTTAAGATATCACTTCGAAGTAATAAATAAATCTGTATTATCTATACAAATAAATAAAATGGAAGTGTTTGTTTCTAATATTATAATAACAGGTTTTAGATTAAAATAATTTTGTTATTTTTTCTTTAACAGAGTGAATTGTGACTCGCTCATCGCTTATTTGAAATCATGTATATTTTACTGTACAAGTACCTAATATGAGTCGGCATACCTATTTAAAACTCGAGTGGTTTTGTAGATTTCTTGGCATATTTTATGATTCAAATGCTTTTATGACGTCATACATTTAAAGTATAAATAAGAATAGAATCACTTGTCTACTTTTTATTCATTTTTGAAAACTCAGGTTCCGAACAAATTGACTGTGTGATTCTAGAAAATATACCTATATAGTATGTAGTAGGTACAAATTGGCTAATGACTGAATTTTATTCTGGTGGATGTTTCACCCTCGTAAAAACAGTTCGGAGCTCGTAAAATCTGTTCCCATTCCTGCTACCTATGGGAAGGCTAGAATAGGCCTAAAGACCAGACTATAATCAATTCTTATACCAAATTGCAACCATTAAGCCGTTAGAACATGATTAAATAACGAACATCCAAACATTTTCACAAACTTTCACATTTATAATATTAATATTAAGATATAGTTTTTATTGATGAATAAACTATTAGATAAACTATTTGCGACTAACTATTGTAGTTGAAAATTAAGCTACCTATATATAGTTTTCAAACTATACAAGTTACAGTTTCTTGTATAATTTCACATGGGATCTGACCCCATTCCCCTAATCAGACAAAGAGAAATCATTTGCTCAAAATCCAACTGCATAGCATTACCTACACTATTTGAGAGTTTCACTCCCTGAAGATTATCTGGTTGGAAGCTGAATATGGGCGAGAAATATGCTACCATTGTGAACGTTATGTGGAATTCTTCAAATATTTTGGGCGATAAAATGTTCATGGAGTGGAACAGTTTATTTCAGTACCTAATGTAAGACTACATCCTATTATAGTAACCGATTTACTCGATTTTCAGTTTAAATACGAAACAGCAGAATTTCGATACTCTGACTAGATTGATGGTTTTTTAAGGCTCCAACTACCCGTAATGAATGCCACAAATGTTTGTATGGCAATCAGGGTCAACTACTTAACATGAATGATCATCCATCCAAAAACCAACCAGACCATTATTGCTTGACCGCACAATATATTATTATGACCCAACTATAAATCTATCTTTGTGCAAAAATTCATCCTGGTCGTGAAAAACATCAGTTCATTCTATAATCTCACAAATTATCACATTTAAGTTAGATAGTCAGTCCGTACCTATTGGTTCGTACATAATACTTATTGTTACAAAATGCGAGTATAGACGATCATACTTCATACATATTTTACGAATTCAGGTTTTTATGTCCATGATTTTATTACAATACAAACTCTAGTATACTTGTGTACTTAACCTCGACGACTATAAGCTTGACATTGACAAAACTGGTAGTTGTCAATTGTCATTGTCAACCTAAATTATTCAGGAAAGTAGGTTATTCAATGTTTATCGGTATGCGTTCCTTCGCTTTTCCTCTTATTATACAAGAGTGCCTGTAAACTGAAGACAGTTTGACATAAAATAGCTTCCATCAACATTTTAGTGTTGAAGTTTTAAAGCCTTAATAAAGTTTATCTTATTAGGTTTTAAGAATGTCTTTTAAAGGATCATCATGCAATTTTTTTTCTTATAATTTGGTCAAGGTTGTTACCTATTCAATTTATTAGTATGAACAAGTTCTGTATTTGTTGAATCTCTAGTGTATACATAAACCTCCGATACAATACCTATATCTAAAGAATTAATAATTACGACACGATACTTTGTCTTTATTTTTAATACCTACCTACATTAGGACAAATTATACAAATTAATTTTGAAACATCAACTGTGCTGATTTTTTATTCTAAATTTTAATACTCAGAAAAACAATGTGGATACAATTAAATTAACAGTAAACTGTCTCATATAAAACGTAATTGTCCATAATAGCATACAAGACAATAACTATACGCGTGTACTACGTACTTTTGGTTGTATTACCAACTACTTAATTACCAACTACTTAATTACATTAGGAACGATAGCATAATGACACACGATAGTCACGACACGAATGACTAAATTTTAAGGCCTGTTAAGTACCTACTGCTGGTTAACTATAACAAATAGACGACGGTTGGTGCCAACGACACATTCCAGTAATATTATACTTATGTTTCTGTTCACCAGTAAATATATCGTATATCAGTCGATCCAAAGCCTGCGCTTTTAGAAGGAGAAACACGAATGTCAATGAAGTGTGAAGAACTCTAGAGGTAATATTAAACAAATGCAAATGAATATTTTATGATTTCAGATTGTACTTAAACATTATATACCTATTGCATGCAAGTAATCAAGGTAACTAGGATAAATTGGATACGGAAGATAGGGTCACATAGCGTCATGTCCAGCAGTGAAATAAGAATTTTTTTTTCAATAGGGTATGAAAATATTTATCAGCTCTTGTACTACAAGAATGATAGGTAAACGTAGTTTATTCATTAAAAAACAAGAGTAAATAATTAACTTACACTAACGTACAGAATATACTTAAGTCAAAATCTTCTTTGAAAGCGGCCAGTCGCTGTAAATTTGAAGTTAAGTACTTAAATAAAAATTAAAAAGTGCATTGGATCGCTTTGTTTCTGAAGTTTCTTTACTTGATGATAAGGGATATGCTCATGAAACCGTACTCATTTATGAAATTAAAAATTTAATCTAAAATGTAAAAAGTCATTTTAAACCTCTTCACAAAATTTTAATTAAATGTTAAGTAGAATGATTTCTCTCCTACCCTCAAGAGGATAATAAATTGGTACATTTTCAGTTACCAAGCGTCAGTTAATGCATTAGCAAACAGTTTTATGCAGGCATTCGATTGTGAACCTTGTTCGAAGAAAATATGAGAGAAAATATACGCAGTCACTAAATTTACGACTTAGCTTGTATTATGTCGATCAGGTGCTTACGCGATCAAATCCTTACAGAAAAGGAAGAAGGTAAATTTCAGTTTATTGGATATCGTACAAAAAATATTTGCCCGTATCAGTGCTTCAAATTTGCGTTCTAGATTGTGATTCTTGGTGAACTTGCTCAATAATGAAACGTGGGTTCATTATTGAGTAAGTTCGCCTCAACATCTTGGGACAATACCTACCCGAAACTTGTTCCACAACAGGTTTCGATTCCCGAGATTGTCAGTGTTATTTAGTTTTTGTTAGGATATTTTCAATAGCTACAAAGAGTGATGAAACATCTCTTGAATTTACATGCTAGCACACGCTTAGCACACAATTAGACTAACTCTCTACAAAATATAATATTTATATGAAGAAGTCGTATTATTTGTTTTATTATATGGTATAAGAATAATACACAATAATCTTATCCGGTCTTATTACAAAACACGGACTAACTTTAAACCCAGGTTTAAAACGTCTTTAGACCATGGTTTAACGAAAATGTTATTACAAAACGCGTTTTAGTACTAAACCTGGGACTATCTCTGGTCTAAAGATAAACCTGCGTGACACCTAGTTTAACGTTGGTCTAAGTATCTAAACCACGAAAATAAAACGTCAAACTTGTCATTTTGATTTGATTTGTGGAAAATACCAAAATTTTCTCCTTCCATTATTTAATTCAAATTTAAAAGTTTAAACCACTGGAAACGTAAAAGTTAGTACGGGTATTGAAATGATTCAAAAGTGGGTATAAAAATTTAAAAAAAAAATTGAACAACGCGCGGGCTCCGAAAAACTACGCTTAATTTAACGTTCATCATAGATCGTCCAATATTATAACAATGATTGCTAAATAAAGGCATGATAATGATATTTTACTATAAAATAAAGTCCAACTATCGTTCATGACTTTAAATTTAATAATTATAATGTTGTAAATATTTTTTTCACCATTTTTTAGTAAATAATATTTATTAACGATTTCAGAAAATTTTTGCTTTCTGAGAAAACGGAACGTTGCGACCGAATGATATCACAATGAACGAACAAAAGTTTAGAGTAATCTGTGGTTGTTATTAGGCTAAGATTTAAACCATGGCCTAAGTAGTCCACGGATTATTCTGTTTTTGTAATAAGAAGAAGTTTAAACCTTGGTCTTAAAATTAAGCCTGGACTTCATAGTCTGGGTTTAAACCTGACTTTAGTCCGTGTTTTGTAATAAGGTTGATCGAGTCTATTCCTAAAGGAATAAATTTGGGCTTCTACGTAGTAATAGGTATAGTAAATAATAGCATTACGTTCCATTGTATGAGGTGAATCCGGCGTAATTTCATTTCTCGGTAATTTTGTGTATCCTTAGCAAATGTCATTATCCAAACTAATCTAACAAATCTGACAAATTGACATTTATTTTGTCTGACAGCGAAACCGATATGATATCGACGACCGTAAATGTTTACAAAAATGTTTTCATGACATTTTATTGAAGAAATGCGATTGACGTTTATAAGACTATCAAACAATTATTTTGAAAATTTGATAACAATTCTAATTAAAAATATCAGTGAAACTATATTAAGAAAATTTAATTTGCTCATAACTTCACACTGCACACATTTTTGAATCATTTGATAAAACTCATTTAATTTTCGCCCATGAGGGTAAAAATTTTCATATCACACAACCACTTAACCACCCTGAAGAAAATAGCCAATTTTACCCTGTGACCCCCTAACCCCAAGGTGAAAGTTTGTCCAAGAGCCTCATGCGTTAATCCACTCAGGTTTAGGTACGGTGAGATTGGCTTGGTGGGGCCTCATTCACCCCATAATCATACTTAAAACAGTAGTGTATTAACTTAATTGAAAAATTACACGTTGTACAATGACAGTTTTTGAGTAATTAACGGAACCCTTTTTAAGGGACTTCCTCCTTTTACAACACCCAGTTTCCTACAAAAAAATTGTCACATGACAAGTGGACATTGACTAATAGTGGTATTTTATACAGTTAGCCTAAATTTTAATCGTAATTTCCCTAGGCTATTGCGTGACCTCGCCAAAACGCCTTGCAATTAATAAATTGTTCCAAAAGAGAGACACTTGAAAAGTGTAATTGTTTTTTTTTCTGTTTATAAAATAACTACTTTTCATCTTTTTTTTTTTTTCAAGGCATTATGCCTATTATGGACGTTTCTATCATATCTATGTATGGCTGTTGCTCACGGATCAGCCCGTTTCAAATACCGTTTACTTAACCCACAGGAACCCATACCCGGGATAAAATAATTATAGCCTACTTTCTATTTTAGACTATAATCTATGTTTCTGCCAAATTTGACAAACAAAATGGTAACAAACATTCATACATAAATATATCCACACATCCATACAAATTTTCACGTTTATAATATTAGTGTGATATGATAGATGAAACAAAAAGAAAGACTAATTTCATAAACGTTATAAAATTAATTAATAATCCAAACCAAATATTATAAAAATAATTCCTTTATGAAAAACGTAACGCCTGAATTCCGCCGGAAATAAAGAGATATTATCTGAAAATGGGACGTGAATGAAGTGGGAGTATCATTTGCGTTATATTTTCTGTTTATGATGATGAAAACTTCAGCCGAAGCTTGGTCGGCTTCACTTTGGTGAGCTTAAAATATGGTGTCGAAGTAATGATAACCTGAACAGACCTTTTGCATTTAGAACTTCATTGTATATTTAGAAGAACTTTTGCATTAAGAATTTGACTGCATCTTCAGAGGAATTTTAGTTGTTGTTCAGAGCGGAAGTTCATGTAACGTGGTGAATTTATGATTTTATGATGTGAATATTAAACTTTACTAGCAATAGTTTGGTCTTGTGTGTAAGTAAAACTTTATACGAAACAAAACAATATTCGTAGATAAGTATTATGGAAGTTATTAATAGTACTAATCGCAAAATTTGAGCGACTTGGAAATATTTGAAAGTAGATCAATTATTTTGTATTTTATTTTAGTAGTAAGGTTAAACAGCATGTTGGATAAACTTCAAAGTAGGTACGTAGTGCAGTCATAGTGTACAAGTATGCTAAAAATATTTTTTAATAAAGATTAAGACTGATTCAAAGTTTAGCGTCTCTAGAAACTAAATGAATTCAAAAATACGGAGTTCACCAAGGATAGGAACCGAGATCAACTTGAATTAATCTGACTAATCTACCTGATTTTCCTCAATGCATAATCATTGGATAGAACACGAGAACTCAGTTTAGTTATAAGAATTTCTACTGGTGAAAACTATTGTTAAAGTATTTTACAAGAGAATTTTCTATTGTGTGAATATTTTGTTTTGATAGTATGTTATTGTTGTTATTTAAATTCGAAAGGATTTATTTTAAATCCATAGCGAAAAAAGCTTTGTCCTCATCAATGATTTATGCGCAGCCGGCTTTTGCATTTACGTGCGTAATTTAATTTTCAACTTTTTCCGGTCCGTTGCGGCTTTCAGATTTAGATACAAAACGTTTATAGTGAAAAATTCACAGAATATGCGGTTGGTATTTACCGAGTGTTCATTATTGAGCAAAGTATTACTATTTGAAGAACTATACGTTCAAACTTCGACATCAGTTGAATTACAATCGGTAGTTGGCCATCGATCACCTATTGGATTGATGGTTGTTCAGGTTAACTATCGATCTAGAAGAAAAAAAAAATGTTTTGTCGATTTTACGTCATAAATTTATCCAGCTAGTTGTACTATGTTATTGAACAACAAGTAAAATGCGGGTGAGAAGCAGTGAATAATGTTAATTCAAATTCAAATTCAAATTTAAATCATTTATTTCAATCAATTTAAGATCATCACATTCTATTAAAGACATTAATTTAAAATAAAATTAGAAAATATAAATAAGTTACAAATTATAACGTCAATTAAATTAATATAAAAAACATGGATCAGAAATAAACTTTGAAATTAAAAAAAAAAGAGATTTATTTAAAACAAAATCACCTTGATTAATGGGTCTTTTAATTGGATGTATTCTGTCCATTAACTAACGAAGTGCTCTTGCGTGTCTCAGCCAAAAATATAAAAATGTAAGACTACGAGAACGCAAAACATCTCGCTATCAACGGTGCCTTGGGAATATTTTCTCTTTACCCTTAATTTATAAGTATAATAACACCCTAAACTGAAGATACGTATTATAGGTACCTATAGACAGAAAAAGCCGACCCCAACACTGTTAGGTAAAGGCTCGGAGGAGGATTCCAATTTTAAAACTTGTTTTGTCTTTTTATTTCATCAAATATAACTGCACCATATTACCTTCTAGCATAAAAATAAATACTTAATGTTTATTAAATTTTAAATGAATATTGCATGATACAAGATGATTGCAGCAAGTTAACACAATACAACTGTGGGTTTTTATTACTTATTTTCTAACTTTATTGTGAAATTAGTTGATTATATTCATAGATTTTTTATTGTTTTATTTATTTGCAATGTTGAAATTGAAATTTTTCGATAATAAACTCCAGCTAAAAGATTTGTTCGGTAACAAAAAGTACATCACAAATAAGCTTGCTTACATAAATCAAAATAAATATTATATTTAATACGACCATATTTCATTACTTTCTACGAAAATGTTGCACATGCAATATCTAATTTAAAAAAAACTGCAGCACTCACACATGTTCACACTGGTGCAATCAATTTAAATCAGCATGGCTAATGATAATTTACTATCTACTACTATTAGCATCTTTCTTGTATTTTCATACGTTTTTGTTACAACAATTTTATTATTCGCTCATAGTCTCATAATCTCCCGTAGTATGTTACAGCTGCGTCTATGTTTTATGTCTGCGTCTGCGATTTCACTTACGCTAACGACGTTTTTATGGCCACAAATCAATGTAGTGTCTGAACAAATATACATTATAAAAGTATTCTCAGTCGTTCAAGTTGTATTGAAGTTAGATGTTACTGAATAGATTAGTGATGCTACCGGTAAAAACATTTTAAAAAATCTGCACACCCTCAGATAACCACCCTAGATACGTTTAAGTTAATTGAATATTAAAAACATGTAAAGGAATAGTACTAGACGTAATAAATATAAATAAATATTCTACGACATTCTACACAGCGCTCTCTAGACCCAAAGTAAATATAGCTTAACTGGCTTGTGTAATGCGGATAAACATACTTAAATACTTATTTTTGTAAAATGCTTACAAATTATTGATAGAAACAACCAGACAAACACAAAGAGATATTATTCATGCATACAAATACTTGCACTGAACAGGAATCGAACCCGCGCTCCCTGTCGTAGCAGTCGAATGCAATACCGCTACGCCACAGAGGCCGTCAAAGTACAAAATCTTAGTTCGGTTACGCTTGCAATTATTTAGTAGAATTTAAAACCTGCCTAAAGAAAATCGATTACGAGTGATCGATAGTAATCGAGAATTAATGTGTCGTCGCATACTTTGTCTCACGATTTATCTTATAAGATAACTGAAATAAATCTCGATCTAGAGAAAGATCCAAATAATCGTTAGGTATGTGAGTTGGAACTAGATAAATAAGATTAATGATAGCACGTCCCTAATCTGAGTTAGACAAAATGGCTTTATTTCACTAGACAGAATGACGTTCGCTCAATCAGACGTAGGGCTGTATTTGTTTTGGGGCATTATTTTGTTTGACCAAGGTTTCTAATCACAGTTGTAACATGAGTAGTTGGTGGATTTCAATCGATTAATATAGTAGAAAAACACAACCAACATAAATGTGTCGGCTAATTCTTTTTTTTTATACCACTTACTTAGGTGGCGGACAAGCACACGGCCCACCTGATGGGAAGCGATCACCGTGGCCTAGGGACGCGTGCAACACCAGGGGCATCACACTCGCGCTGCCGACCCCGCAAAAACCATCTAATGCGCTTCTTGAAGGCCCCATAATTGTAGTTAATGAAAATTATTAGTCAATTCAAACGTGTGTCATTAGTAATTAATTTTTCACTTGAAATAAATCGCTTATATATTACGAAATTCTCCGATACATAGGTAGGTATATAAAATTGTAAAGTTGTGTCTGTAAATCGGAGAAATTTAAAAAAAGTCTTAGGTTATGTTATATAAACGATTCTAAACACAAATATATATTATATTTTTTGGAACTATTTTCTGTTTGTGTCCAATTTACGCAAAAACTATAGAATAGATTTTAATGTTATTTTTGTTTGAAATGTCTTGGTCAGATTTAAAATTTGTCGTTCATCACAATCGGTCGAGTAGAAAAGGAGATATCGTCAAAAACCGTGAAAGCCGACATCCTGGTTAATTATTAAATAGATAATAACTTTTTCATAGAAATAAATTTCCTATTTGGATCCTATTTTGTTAAACGTTCAATGAAACTTCCTACATTCATAACATCAAAATCGTTGGTATGATTTGTTGAAGCCAAATTAGAAACTTAATTAGGTGCACGTGGCAACGAATAAATTATAGGCACGGTATTATGTCGCAGTAAATGAGTTATTCGAATATGCAGACTCGATACGACTTTGATTAATGATATATTATGGCTAAGGGTTTACGTAGCCTCAATGGACCTACATTTTTAAGTTGATATAGGTATATGGAAAATAACAAAAATGTCGAATATGTATTTATGAACTCATTGTATAAAACGCTTTGGCAAGGTACTTGTTCATTGTACGTACAGTATATTGGGTAATCTGTGGTTTAGCTGGAACTGCTAACTCTCTACCTCAGCCAAGCAGATTATGTGAAGCGTGTTTCATCGTACACCAAATCATCTCTGAACAGTAGGTGAAATAGAGGTCAAATGTAGTAAGTAAATAGCAAATATTAAGATTTAAGATAAAAAATAACATACCTTTCAAATGGTGAAAGACTTTTGCCAATGAGTGCAGTGGTTCCAAGGTTTATACCAAATATCATAAACAAAGTCACAAAAATCGACCTCTCTATTATATTTGTATAGACATCCAAATATACGTCTACAAACGTTAAAATAAAACATCTGTGGTTTTTGTTTTGAACGAAAGTGTACCCGGTGCGCCGCCGGTTCCGATTAAGCGGAAGAATTTGCCAATATTTCCCGGTAATGGTTTAAAACACCAGTTAAACACGCTCGGATGAGTTTAAGTTTACGGTAGATTTCACTCCAATTAATTTGAAACTGGTTTTTATTTTAACCACTGTGATAACAATGAAAAAGAAAGCAACCCTGTTGATAGAACATAATATTATATTAAATTTTCTTATGTGGTAGGTGGTTAAATGAATAATTAAAAATGCAGTCTCAGACTTTGCTTTAAGGGTTTAGAAAGGGTTTTCGCTCTCGTAAGAGCTAAGCTATGTACAGAAACAGTAGGAGATCTAAACCTGGACTGCAAAGTACAAGCTTTGGATGCAACTGAAACCAATGCAGTAGGTACCTAGGTAATGATGATGGTAATATAAAAAGCATGAAATGAGAATAAACGATTATTGTAGGAAACTTCTGTACTTCTCCAGTTTACCTATCGATCATTCATTTGTCTGATTTGTTAACCTCCAGACGGTCACATTTGATATCGAATGTTAAGTTTTAACGATAAATATAAACACAGTAAAAATAATGTTTACATTTTTTTAAAACTGCAACAATGAATGTCTCTGAGACACTATCCTGCGCGGGAGACCCCACTGAGAGTACCCTCGCCATCAGGGGCGGTTATATCGGAATTAAACCAACCAAAACTGCAGACCTTCTCAGGTCTTTGAACGTCTAGAACGATCATCAAACGAATGTCACTGGGACTAGCTATTGTTTTTAATTATTATAAACCTGCAGATTTATTTTGTTAAGTTTTGTTAATCGCAATCGCAAATAGAATCAAATGTACTTAACAACCTCCGTCAACTAAAATCTAATCTGAACTAAGTTGTCACCTGTACTATCTATAAATATAAATGTTATATTTTACGCTTCAAAGCTAGGCATTCAATGAATTTAACGGCTTTTTACGAATAATAAATAAAAGCCTCTAGCGGAATTTTATTCCACGTAGGTGTAAAACTCTATAGTTTTAATTTCAACACAATAATGGATGTGTAATTAGTTGAAAACCAACTTTTACCGATAATTGTGTGGTAAGGTAATAATGAGAGTTCGTTTGATCTTGCCTATATACCTACGCAACACTGTCTATTTTGAGAGTTGTTTACTGCTTGTTGTTGTTTTATCTTGAAATAATGTTATAGGTATATAACACAACACAGTCTTCTAGTTTTCTAGCTGAACAGCGCATATTCACCCTTTTATTCACCTGATACAGCTTCTCTTGGTTTTTCATCAATGTTAAGTAGGTCAGGAGCTATTATAATTATGTCCCAGTGGTAATTAAGTAGAGATTTTGTCCGCAGGGTGTATTACATGAATTGGGTGCGGATATAAATATTTTAGTAAAAATCTCCTTATCTTGCATTGCAACCCTTTGAGTTTGGTCCTTAAACACGATAACATAATCATAATTTGTAAGCATATTATAAATAAATGAATAAATAAATACTCTACGACATTCTACACATCGCTCCCTAGACCCAAAGTAAGCTTAGTTTCACTAGCTTGTGTTTTGGGTTCTAGAATGCTGATAAACATACTTATATACTTTTTTTTTGTAAATACATACTTATTATACATTATGTATGTAAGTATGTAATCATTTTAATGTATTAATTTGTTTATCATAGTAACCTTTACCACTCTACCGATTGATCTTGTAGGTAGCCTATATGTGCGTGTATTACTATTGTAATATACTTCATAAGTTCATAACGATGCGCAACTCAAACCTTTCCCCGCAATTTCTCGGAAACTGAACGTTTATGTGCCTACTAACTAAGCTAATACGAACCTAAGTTTGCCTAGTTCTAGAAAGGCACTTAGACGTTTATAATACACAACATTTGCATTCTATTTGGTCACTGAGCGCAAAGGCTTTGAGTGTTTATTATCTAAATGGTGAATACGAAACACTTATTCACAAATCTAGGATTAAAATGGATGCCGTAAAAATTTCATATAGGGTCTTTTTTGAGTATTTTGCTAACAGAACATAAAACAGACAATAACTTGAATTATTCAAGCACGTTACAGCTGTAATGTCTGTTATGAAGTTCGTAAAAAATTCCCGTGTTTACATCAAATACATTACACTTAATCATAAGAACATAACTTGGAAGAAGTGAGAGTAAGAATATACTTGTTTCTGAATTTAAAGCGCTTTATTTACTGGTGGAACATAATTATTTAATTATAGATTGATGTGTAAATTTTATCGTATGAAGTTGACATTATATTTTATTAAAACTTGTTTCAGGTACCTAACTACTGTTTTAAAATGAGATACTCGTAATTCTGTAAGTATATTATACGCTCGGTTAACCTACTCGGTTACCACGAACCCCTGTCTCACTGAAGGTTATTTTTCTCATTTAATATCGGCATTGGAGTTATTCATTATTTTTGTTTATGGATTAAAATTATTTACTCTCGTATGGTATTCGATCTACTGTCTGATTCTGTTACACAATAGCATAATTTAGCTGTTTGTAAAATTTCAACCAAATACATCCAGTCGCTTTTGGATTACTTTCTCATTTATAAGATTAGTTAGAATATACCATCCAACAGATCGTATTTGTCTCCAGAATTTAAATGTAGCACAATATTGTTATGCTAAATTTCAAATCCAATAACTTTACACATTTTAGATGAACAATTAAGTAACGACAGCTGTTAGTTAACCATTGATTAAGATGGATGTCTCGAAAGTAAATTTCAAATCTTGGTGTTGATCTTGCTCTAACCGACTTAGATAAACATAAGAGTACGAATCATTAACTTTAAACTGCGTTCTATTTAGTTCAATTAACGTTTAAAATAGGCAAAAATGTAAAACTAATTGGATAAAAGCGGATGAAGAGCACTGTACCCATATAATAATATTAGGTAATATAATTATATTTTATTAGAGTACTAACAAAAATTTTTTGATTGGAAAAAGGAACCAAATGAAATCATACCCATATGACGTTAAACTAGACGTTTGGATATAGATCAACTTTTTTTTGCTGAAACATCCTGGGTACTTTCGTGAGGTAAACTTTTTCCCGGTCAAAAGTGTACTTTAATCCTAATTGTAAAGTACGAGAAGCTGCTAAATAAATCAACCAAAGTACCAACATTAAAATCAAAGTCGGAAGTACCGGTCTTTATTCTCCGTTGATTTACACCGTTGTTAGCTATTAAACATAATGCCAAGTAGTTTGTTTTTACATTAAAACTTCATCGTTATTCTAAGTATCTGATTCCATTTGAACAATATACACGTTTCCGTCTGATTAATTTGTTATATATTTACTGCTTTCAAACACATTTCAATCAAGTGATAAAATTGAAGACTTTGTTTGACTGAACTTCATTTGTTCAGAACATATTAGCAAAAGGAAGGTTGATATACGTGATGTTTAATTTGAATGTTAATTTATATTTTATGAATTAGATTATTTATACACCCACCACTGAGCCATCTAGTAGGATTGTACCTAAAGCATTGAATGGCAGGGCAAGCGCACATCCTACTAATATTGTAAATATGAAAGTTTGTGACGATACTTAGATATTTGTTGCTCAATCATGCTATAACAGCTAAACGGATCTGGCTGGAATTTGGTATAGTGATAGACTATAATTTGGAATAACATTATAGGCTTAACTTTTTAGCCCAGAAATTTAGGACAGAATACTGCGCGGGCCAATCATCGGATAATAGCTCGTATTGAATTTAATCATATACAAGTGTCTATTATGAGTATGTATTAATTAACAATAAATTAGATATGAAAATAAATGAATTTTTAACTATCACTTTTCAATTTGCTTCTCGTTTTTCCCGTAATAGAAGGTCTGAAGAACTAGTTCTTCTATGTAGTCGTACCGATCGTTTTTGCGTAGGATGGGATCAATATATAAAACCCTGCCATTGTATTTTTATTAGGAACACACAAAAGTCTTTAACCTGAAAATATAACTCTATTTTAATGTTTTTCTTTAGTACTAAATAATACAAATCAATGTCTTTTTAAGAAAACTATTCTTAACAAATTGTTTCGCGATTTATTTGTTTTTTTTTTATTATTAACACCGAATACAATTAATCGTGCCAGGGGCCTTACTCTGAAAATCGAACATGAACGTTTCGGATCGAACGAAAACGGACATTTGTCAAACAACGACAGCGAAAACGTCAAATGTATTTTGGGAGTAGGAGGTGTACTGATAACGATCGACAACCTCAATGTCAAACGATCGAAGACGGATCCGAAATCCGAAACGAAACACTTTCGGGGTAGCTAAATGGTCAAAACGTCAACGGATACGAATATTTTCGTTTTTCGGAGTAAGGCCCCAGATTCGTGAAAAACAGTTTTATTTATATGTGTGATAATTTGCATGAACTTGCGGCAATATCATGTTTTACTGCATTATATTACGTCAAAAAGACGTAATAAATGATGTATGACTTAATGTTAATTATATTTTATGAGTTTAGTTATTTTTATCGTACGCTTACTTTACAACAGCCTTTCATATGAAACGGAAAAATTCAGTTAATAATGAATTAATATCCGGGTAACGTTCAAAGTCATTTCAATAAAAACAACATTAATAACTGAACTTCACATTGAATGAATTTATGGGATTACTAGCTTCTACCCAAGGCTCCGCCCGCGTGGAGGTCGGCATTGCCACCAAGTCTATTTTATTCAAACGACTCTCCACTCCGCTTACTACTCCACTCTCCAATGTGGTCAAAAAATATATAGCCTATGACACTTACAAATGACGTGGCTTTCTATTGTTAAAAGTATTTTTAAAATCGGTTCAGTAGATCCAGAGATTCAACAACTCACAAATTTTACCTCTTTATAATATTAGTATAGATATTAGTGGTTTATGCGGTAAATTACATAATATCCACAAATAAACATAGGCCTAGTAAATATCAAGGTACCTACGTTGGCTAGAACCTTCACCTGCCGGTCGAGGCGGGATTGGCCTTATATAACTCTCTCTCTCCTCTTTCCGGGGCAAAATGGGTATACCGTGGTTCCTAAACCCCAGCGGGCAATCTCAAAGCCGGAGATTGGACCTGGGCCAGCCGGGTGCGTGGGAAGTCCCCCTTGGGTCTCCTACACCCTGGCGTCTGAAGACCCAAGACGGCACGCGGCGTTCGGTTTTAGTCGAGCCGAGTCCGAATAACCACCTGGACCAACGAGGTGGTATTCATTCATAGTCAAATTATTTTAAGTTTTTTACATAATTTTCTGTTCAACATTTACCGACCTTGTAAAAATTCATAAACTATAAAAAAAGGTGTATAGAAATTATGATCAGGAGTTGTAACGTTAAACCTCATGAATACAAACATTGTTGATTCCATGTTAGCTTCCTCATTTACGTACGTGGTGTATGAACAACAACAACAAGATAGGAACGTCAACAAAGATTACTGAAGCTTAACAAAATTTAATGGTAAATTCACCAAAAGGAAGAGAATAACACTTGAGGCGTCCGTAGTTTAAATAATAAATATAGATACCTACTCTATTTTAATACGAGACGTTGGAGCTTACTCGTCGATAAATTGGTTTTGTCGAGAATTCATTATACCATTTAAGAATACAAAGTTATTTTCTGATCAGGATATTAAATACATTCATAAATTCCTATCTAAGAATAATAATTAAGATATACGAATATTTTATAGTTCCTTATTAATTTATAGAACAAGATGGCAGAATCAGATTTTTCTTGAATTAGTAGGTATGACCAAAAGTAAAAAGTTTCGATGTAGATTTTAAATAAAATGATTATCAGATAAGCTTAATACAAACATAATGACTACCTATTATTGAAATGAGTGTGAATTATGTTCTGTAGAAATTGGAAAACCTAAAAAAAATTATTGAACAGTTATTTTCGCAGTTTAGTTAAGTTATGGTAATCGTTATTCAGTATATACAATCACCTAAATTACGACTAAACCACGTTAACATCTAAAAGTAAACATTCGAATATCCATAATTTTGGTTACATCCAAACAGCTACAAATCTATCGAAGCGAAACTCAGCTTACATTCAGTAATCGAAATTATTTTAATTGAACACTTCAGTTTCTAAACTATTAAGGATCATGAATATGGCGAAAATTCAACACTGTGCAGTAGAAAATTCCTTAGATTACACTTTTAAATACGAAAACCAGTTGCTTTCTAATTTTTAATTCTAATTTTTAGAATACACAACATTGTTTTTATTGAAAACATAATTCATAATGCAATTCCTGTCTTAGGCAAAGTTCAATGAGTAAATTAAAATTACAAGAAGTTTCTAACATCAATACTGAAATAGGGTCTGTTGGGCGGAATAATTCATTTGATCGAAACTCCTACTCGTACTTTGGCTAAGAATGGACTATTGTTCCACGAAGTCGCCATCTTTAAATATTTGAATGTCAGACGATTCAGGCTAAAGTTACTAATAAAACTGAGAGGAAAAGATATTTATAACAGGCTGTTCTATACAGAAATTAAAATTGCCTTTAACTGAAAATTGCAGTTATATTTTGTTGTACCTATATAATATCAATGTTCATTGCAAATTGAATTTTTAGCATTCTATCTTTTATAATCCTAACAGTAGTTGCAAAGGAAATAATGAAGGTAAAGTGAATTTAGCAAATCCTATAAATACTGTATAATATTACTACCTACTAAAATCCTTCTGTAACGTGAATCGGTGAGTCTCGACATCGGGCGATGTAGTCCCACTATCTTAAATATCTATTGCAAAGTACTAATAGTGAAAAGTTGTGAATTAACAATTTTTATTTGACTTAGATTAATTTGATTTCTCTATGACATGATGCAATCTTCCAAGCAATATATCTTATTGTTATAGTTGGTACTATTCTGGGCATCATTACAAATATGTGTGTGTATACTAATAAATTACGATTGAAGATCAAAAGAACCAAGATACATAAACTTAAAATCAATAAAAGCAAACAATTTATGCCGGAGCTACGGAGGTTCATCCCTCCTATTTATTTAACCCTTGTTTATGCTCTACGGCACCCCTGAGATGGAAAAAATATTGTAATATTAGCTGATACAAATATATTACGCTTTCAATGAAATGATTACGTAGACTGCATACGTTAAATATAAACTGGTACTTTCTTAATATGTACTCACGGACAGTCTAGTTTAGTTGTTCTAGCATTTAAGGTACTAAATATTTGAGGATTCAATACGGTGCTACTTTTTGTTACCAACGGCTACACTTCTCTCTCTTTTCAGATTAATTCTCTTACTACCCCTTTTCAGTCTTTAGTTTAATTCGTTTATATGGGAGTTACTGCTATCTGATTCTCCTACACCGAGAGGAAAACCTGCTCCAGGGCTTCATCCGTCAATTAGCAGAGTATACCGGCTACTAAATAAGGTTGGCTTAGGATCCAAAGATCTTAGTGAAATTTTATACACCCATCACAAATACCATTAAAATTTAAACCACCTTACTCTCCATGCATAATTTCTTACGGGTCAGACTATCCGTCATAATTTGTTAACATTGTCCCCTCCACATTGTTATCGTTGAAATACATTATTCATTGCTTTTTTACCATAGAACAACGGCCGTTTTGTATTTGTATATTAAATGAATCAACTAGTTCAAACCATCCGACTGCTATTAGCATAAATCTGCGACCACAATGGATGTTTCTGAATAGTACCTGCCTTGAAATATTGGAGGCGGAAAATGTTTGATTTGCATAGTATTCGGTAAGGGAAACGAACGATCAAAGTGAAGGAACGACACAATTGAGGTGGGATGGCGTGGGAACTATTGATCCTTATTGAACAGTAGAAAGTGTTTTATTATGCGTTGGACTCGTTTGATGTATAACATTGCGTTATGTTATACTGGGATATGTGTGTGGGTGTTTTGTGGTGGTAGCGGTATTAATCAAGACGCCATCGTTATTAATCGTCACCTAAACATGTAAGGTATCGGAGAATTTCGAATATCTAAGATTATATCCAGGTAGCTCAGTTGGTTAGAGCTTTAGCTTTAAAAAACTTCCTGGAAATATTTGTAAAAAAATGTTAAGAAAATTTTATTTATCATAAAAACGCTGTTAGTAATAAAATGCACTGTAAAATCACCTTTTATCGCGGGTATATTCCTTGACGTGCTTCCAGACTATGTTGCTATGCTTCCGAAACAAAAACAAAAGAAGGTTCTAAACACTCATGTAGCATGCAAACGATTCTTGGCACGAACACACCTTTGTTTTGACTGTATAAGGGGATTTTCATAGACGAAACACTATTGTGAACTAAGGGTTTCTCTTCGCAATAACGAAAGAATACCACTCATAACATAAAGACAGTACCGTCCCGACTTTTTCATATCAATAAATAAGAAATATTAAACCTTGAATATGAATTCTTGTGAGTGATATAGATTTAAAATATTTAAACTATTGATCTTTTTAACCTTTATTTGGAAGGACAGAACTCTATCGTACTTACACTATTTGTAGGTACATATGGTCCACGTACTAAGGAACGAATGTGAATAATTATTTTATTTGGAATTACTATTGATGTAGAGTTTAAACCATTTGAGTCCTAAAATACTACAAAATCACGGAATATAAAATGTTGGAAGAAATGTAGGACACATGCGTATTAACATTCTTTTGACATGATTTAATAATTTTAAAAGGCTTAAAACAAAATTTAATTTAATAAAGGTAGAGTTATTTGAACTTATACGTGTACGAACACACAAATTTAATTAGAAGTTAAATTGTGTTTGAATTATCCAATTTCAGACTAAAAGTTTCTTTGTTGTTCAGATTCTTTAAAAATTATCAACACAACGAGGCCCATATAAAAGTTGGGCAATGTCGTTTAAAAGTTAATTTCAAAAGTATTTTACAGTGTTTCTTGATACCTACAATTTGTTTTATGTTTCCTTTTTTTTCTATTGATCAGGTCAATATGACTTCACCTCAGTTACACTAAGCTAAAGGTAAAGTCATAGGAATGGGGGTTACCATTGCAGACACTAATAACGCTAAAATGGTGGCCCCCAGGTTGACGGTCTCATCAGATGCTTTTTCAAGCCCTACTAAAGGAACCCGGGACTGTAGTAATAAAAAAATACGTGTGCGGCAAAGAAAAGAGGCGCCGAACCGCTCGGTTCTTGACGGAATTGTTTGCACTGAAAAAAATAAATTTCAAAAACAAATTCCAACAGCAATACAACTTACACACGGAACAAACAAAAAAATATAAAGGAAAATATATTTTTTGTCCGAACTCAGTTTAAATAAATTTCAAAGTATCAGAATATAAATGAGTAAGTGAAGCGAATACAGAATTAGGAAGTATGGGGAACATTTTAACTGGATGACGTCATCACCTTCCCTTGACATGGGTAGGAGTAAATAGAGTTGGATACCTGTTCGACGTATAACCATATTCGTGACTTGAATACATTATCACAAACCAGTTCTGTTAAACCAGTATGTGCTATTATATAGAGATGGCAATAAGTACTATACAAGTATGGCTTGAAGATTTATCATACTCATATTTAAAAAAAAATTGAATATCCATTTCTAATATATTGATGTATCGCTTCAAACAACATAAACTGCAACTAATTTAATAATGACTTCTAATTTTAACAGTAGAACATTCGAACAACGAACGAACAGTAGAACGTCGGAAGGTACGGGCAGTCGCAGGTTTGATTCCGGTTAAGTGTAAATACTTTTAGGCAAGTCTTAGAAATTAAATGTATCCCAATATATTTGACGGTATTCTAGAACTAATAAGTTAGTTATCTGTATGACTGTGTAGTGTCATACCTACGTAGTAGTATCGTAGAAATAAGTACTAATATTATATTCAAATTATTTTCAATTATGTCAAAATGACTTACACTAAAATTTCTAAAATCACTACTATTATATCTCTTGAATGGGTTGTTAAAGAGTTATAAATGTTTCAACGGATCTCTCTTCGTCTAGCGGTACGTGGTGAGAATCATAATAAACACTGATTTTGTATTTATTACCCTCATTTGTCTCCAGTAGAATTTCAATGAAAATGTGTAAACAGACTGACTGTATTTTGGCTGAATTCTGAATTGTTAGTAAACAATCAATTTATCAAGCTGTTTTCAATTGAATCATATCCTCCTATAATATCAATATGTAAAAATTGGTGAAGTTGTTAGAATGTTTGTTACTACATCACATTTATTGAATTTTGTATTTACTATGGATGATCTAGAAGACAATCGTGCTAAGAACAAAAAAAATACTTTCAAATATTGAAACTTAATAGTCATAGTCTGAAAACATGCTAAGTGCAGAATTTTGTATGTACTCGTACATTTCACAATGATTAGCAAAGGTGTTAATACACACTTATTGATTGTTTACAAAAAAATATCTTTCGAACCTATTGCCATGAAGCAGGTACTTTTTATTGTTGAGCTATACCTATACACGTCAGATTAATAGTTAGCCTAATAAGAGAAACCACTACTAATATTTGAGAAAATCTAAAATTAAAGGTGTATAAACAAAAACTTCCAAAAATAACAATTTATATAGGTAATATAACATAGCCTAAATAACATTGTTGGTAAGAACTATGTGATAGTAATAACATACGAGTATTACAAAGTTTCCAGCTCGTTCAAGTGTGATAATAAGTGCCAAAGTGTTAAGTAACTGATGGCAAAGGTGAGAGAGAATTTTCAGTTACATAGAGGGAAAGTTTATGATTTGCTATGAAGTTCTAAGATAAGAGTAAAACTTCAGCGGAGTAACACTTATATCTTATCGAGTGAAAACATAATGTTATGTAGATATGTT
The DNA here is from genome assembly GCA_963576445.1 of Lithosia quadra. Lineage (NCBI taxonomy): Eukaryota > Metazoa > Arthropoda > Insecta > Lepidoptera > Erebidae > Lithosia > Lithosia quadra. The sequence continues at coordinate 9,723,771 of OY754891.1, forward strand.
TTACCAGTTCATGAATTTTATTATTATGTTACTGTTATAAATAGTTGTCAGGATATTTGCCATGTTTTGTTGAGTAGGTACCTATTCGATATTTAAATTTATTATTATGAACGGGTCTGAATTTAAACTTAACACAGAGATTATAATATCATAGTCTTGTCTATAGCATATAAGCTGATTTCTTTAATGGATATTGGTTTCTGTGTGTTGAGGAATAGGACCAAATAAATAAATAAATAAATAAATAAATATTCTACGACATTCTACACAGCGCCCTCTAGACCCAAAGTAAGCATAGTTTAACTAGCTTGTGTTATGGGTTCTAGAATGCTGATAAACATCCTTATATACTTTTTTTTTTTTTGTAAATACATACTTATTATACATAGAAACAAATGAAATGCTTTTATGGAGGCTACCTTATTACCAGGCAGTTTTGAAAGGTATAATATACCTATAATAGTATAGGTTTTACAACAATCCATAAAATGATATTACATGACCTTATGGATCGCTATGAATCAAAATATATTACCACATAAACCTGAATGATTAAAGGTCTTTTAACCTTTTCCTTGTCAACTTTGAATTAAAAAAAATATAGGGTTCTAAAAATATTTATACTTTTACATTGAGAGCCAACCCTGAAGGTTGCCTGTCAATCTCGCTATAATGAAGACATGTTTACAGTTATGAAATGAACAATATTTTTACTATGATATATATGATAGATGGTAACACTTGAGCAACGAATTTGTATTTTTTATACCACTTTTTCTAACCACATTCCCTATTTTTTGGTAAATTTAAGTGGTTCCTCCTTCCGGGGTCTTTAAATTATTAATGTATCGTTATTATTATATCGTATCTAATATTACATCGGAATTTATTTTGGTACGTGGAATGAACGAGGACTGAATAAATACAAATCAAATATAATAATAAGATAAACGTAGGTATCTAAGTAAACCAATTAATGGGAGTTTTCTTTTTAAACTATACCCAGGACTTTTTATCCCATAGAAACAGTATCCCTCATCTTTTGAAACCCGTAATAATATGTATGCAAAATGGGAATTAAAGCGATCATGGTATAGGTATATACAAGAATTTCAATCGGGAAGACGGTTTCAAGTTATCTGCGACATGGAATCCAGTGACGAAAAACTTGCTACCTCGCTTTTCTGCTCGGTCGGATAGACACCGAGCCGTTTGCTCAAATAATAGGGACCCTGTGAGTGTGGTATGTGACGGTACCTGGAGAAAAAATAATATAAAAAATGTCGAAAATGTGCGGGTAGATGAACAACCGGCTACCTCACGGACTCGACGACGGAGGGCGTGCGCGGCTGAGCAGTCAGCCTGTGACCACGGCCGGTGTAACCTGGTCGAAACGTCAGGCATTCCAAAGGTATGTATATACCTATACCATGATCGCGTTAATTCCCGTTTACATATTATAATAATCATGGAACGCGAAAGTTTAAAATTTAATGAATGCAAAAGTTGATTAGTTAAGACTTGGAGGAAAACAAATGAACTCGATTAGTTCGAATTGCAAACTTAAAACTCATTTAGAAAGTAATGAAAGAATAAACTTACATTTACTGATATTTTACTCCGTCTTTTACCAGCTCATTATTTAGCGCAAGCAATTAGGTTAGCAAACGCAAATAATAAAGCTCAGCCTAACAATTACCAAGCCTCGATCTTGGTGCCAGCCATATTCGTCACTTAAACAGTAACCCTACACTTGTGATGTTTTACCAATTAGCTAAAGTAGTTTACAAGGCATATTGTATTTCTCGGTAAAAGGTGCTTTCAAATAAATTGTTTAATAAACTTTACTTTAGAACTATTTTCGATAACATTACCTCACTATTAGTTCATTTTCGTTAGCAAGTACCTAAGTTCTACCTTCGACCACATCAAAACTTACAAATAGGTGAGATAGTGGTAAAACGTGAGTCCATTTTCATTAAAAAAAAATAACAGTCAATATTTTCCGACCATATTGGTTCGGGGTACCTTTTCGGTTTTTATCTTATAAACGTAAAACTGTTTAATCCATTCATTAAATAATAATCACATTTTTACTAATTCAGAAAACAAATATTCTTTGCAAAATAGGAAATAAACATAATTGTAGGAAGAAGTCCGGATATGTCTAGAGAAATTAAAAATTATTTAATATGAATGAACAGATTTCAGGATATAAAATATCGAAGAAAAATGTACGAATTATATGATAGATGACATAGCAAACATGACAACATGTGGCAGGTAGAAATGGAAGGTGAAATATATTGCCACAGCGACAAATCTATCAGGTATCTGTCAGGTTAAAAAAAGGATTTTAATAGATAAATGAAAACTTTTCAATCTTACTATTTAATGCCTACTATTGTTTTATTATGTAATGCAAGTGGTAAGAATGTATTTTAATGAAAGTTTTAGGTATAAAAATACAGATAGACTTTACCTAGTGCTGTTGGCGTCTATGCTATTTTACAAATACGTAATTTAATTTTATAAAGGCACAGTCTATGGTACTTCGCACAAACCGTTCGTGGTTTTTGGTGTACGAATTCATATTTGTTGTCCTATTTTTTTATAAATCAACGAAAAATGAGATAGAATATGCTATAATATTGTTTTTTTTTTTTGCAATAAGGAACTTTTAATATTAACTAGTATTAGCTAAAAATAGTATGAACGACAAACAATTATTGTTCTAAAAAACATCTCTTAATTTTTCTAAATAAACTAACCGGTGGATCGTTTAGTTAGGTAGGTAATAATAATTCAGTAATAAGCCAAATCAGTTCTAAAATTAACAATGCTTTCTGGAATTAAATTGCTGGTATTTATAAAGTAATGAGTCAGATGTCGTGCCTATTCAGAGTGCACCGCTTTTGCAATGGAAATAGGTTTGCGTTAAGTGTCACCGGTCTAAAATAGATTCGAGATTGACATCTTATTTTCTATAGTATAAAAATAGAGTTTCGTAACGGTTGTTCCTGCACTGTTCCAGATCTGATGCGGTGTAATAGTTCTAAACAAGTAATATTTATTATGATTACAATAAGAACAATGGTATCTGTTCTAGTATGGTAGAAAATGTAGAAACGAAAGTAGAAAAAAGGATGCTTAAAAATAAACGAAACAGATTTATAAGGCAAGGGTGAACGGACATCCCGGTAAGGGTTGACCTAGGGTTATGTATGTCAATTAGATCGAGGACATTTTAAAGAAAGGCCAGGTCAAAGAGTACCCATAACTGGCAAACATGTATGAAAACAATATAGTACGAGTACCGTAGGTAATAATAGCATTATGATTTTTTCAATTTAGTATCTATACTATCAAACACTAGATTACTATTTAATACTCCTATATTTATTTTTATTGGCCATTTACTTATAAGTCACACTATATTGAATACCTACAGTGTCCTAAGTATTGTGGTTGCATTAATGTGTATAAACATATTATTATTATTTGAAATATCAGTCATATTAATTATATTTGACGTAATGAAAGGCGTACGTGTACACAGTCACTTCCATTATGTGTAATTAAATTAATGAGGCGAAAATTGTGTTATGTATCAGGCGGCCGGGTTTGATATTTTAGTGGTGTGCAAACTTATTATCTATTACTAGGAACTACTAGTTTTCTAATAATAGATTAGTTTAATTTCACCTTCAGTTTGAATGTAGCGCTTGATGTCGAAATATAGACACCATCATTAGAAGTTGCGTTTCAACTTTGCACTTTTGAGCAGCTGCAGGTAAATATTTTTTTTATTGGTATGTTGACTTTACAAAAAGTGACTGCTGGATGAGTTCCTAATCATGAAAGGAAATCTTGTCCAGCGCCTCGTTCGTTATTTAATACATGCACCGACTTGTCGGTCAGGTTAACTTAATCCTTTAGGATGTTTTTAGGGTCCTGTATTGCATACCTTTGTCGAGGTACAGTAATATTATTTATTTTCTTAAAATGGTCAGGTTTATATTATAAAAACAGATCTACAAACAGCAATTACGCATTCGCAATATAACTGTAAACTAATTAGTTAATTGGTTTCTAAATGTAATTACCTAAATCTAAAGCGTATTAATTTCTAGTTCTCGTCACTACTCAACAAATTATAGTTTACAAGTACAAATTAATTAAGGTAAGTAATCAAGATATCATTCATATTTCAAATATTCTAGAAAACATTGAAAGTTGCTTCGAAACGTGAACTAGAATGATAGATATTATTAAAGAAAGTTAAACTCTAATATTTTAGGTATTAAGGTTGTAAGTCACTTGTAATCACGTGAGTCAATATTTTTGATAGAACAAACTTTGTAAATAGGTAGGTTCAGTTGCACTTTACTTTAAATTAAATCATATTTTAGTATGTTTAATCCACTACTAGACCTATGCCCAACCACAATGTTTGAGGTCCAGGGCTACCACACCTGCTAAATCGAGGCTCTAGGTCAAGCTTTCCGCTCGGGGTGACTATCTAATCACCATCTGTTCTTCTCCTTTCCGACCATCTGCTCCCCTGAGCTGCTCCCCCAGGGGAGACGATGGGATTTTTTTGTAACAACGTCTCCCCCGCGTCTCCCCCTCACTCTCTTAGGGGGGACGATGGGATTTTTTTGTAACGACTTCTCCCCTCACTCTCTTATGGGACCAGTTGCGTTTTAGACTATAATGTTGACGTTTGCGTTTTAGACTATAATGTGATGATAATGTTACTTTAGTGTTCAAGTACCCCCTATCAATAACACGAGTAAGTAGGTACATAAAAGGAGGATAGTACATAAAAGGAGGATACTCCTTTCATAAAATAAGGAAGTACTTACTGGCCACTTGAATATTAATAGTCTTGTTTCTTGTCAAAGGAATTATGATATCAAATTAGTTCATTTTCATTTGTATATGTACGGTACATTATTAAGTTAAAAATGCAGGAAAATTTGACTTTCATAAGCAGGAACGGGGGACGAGTATTGTTGCATGAAGGTTATCAATATTCGAAACATAAAATGTACCAGAATGGTGCACAACGTTGGGTTTGTTGCAATAAAAAAAAATACAATTGTTCGGGAGCTGCTACCATCCAGGTAAATAGCAATTACTATACATTTTTTAACATAAGTATGTGTATGTGTACCTATATGTTAAGTACATGAGCACTTGCATTATACTGTGCGTTTGATATTTCCCCTTCATCCACGTTGGTAACTAGATTTACTTAACCAGTTACAAGAGAAGATTTTTCTTTTTCCCGAGTATAGTGTTGTGCATAGCTATAAATCTTTTACTTACTATGGAACGGTGACTGCCACCTGACAGAATTTTTTGGGTTTCTAGGAAGGCGCTATAACAAAACTTACAAATCATGATACTCAAGGAATCATAAAATGTATACCAAACCATGCCAAGAATGATGTATCAAAAACAATTGATGAGGTCAAAATTGTAGCTGCAACAACTTCTGCAGATGTACCAGTTGAACAAGTCTTTAAAAAAATGACTAATCCGTTATACGACCAAGGTCTTCATATGGTTACAAAGATACCATCTTACAATAATATAAAAAATGCTATTTATGCGAGACGTAAATCTGAACTTAATGTTAAAAAATTAATATATAAAAATTTGGAAGAAGTTGAAATACCTTCGAATTTCAAGTCATTCGTTTTAGGTGAATATGAGACGTTAGAAAAAGATAGAAAGATTATAATATTTGTATCAGAAGAAGGAAAAAGGCAGTTAGGTGTTCTGAAAGAATTTTTTGCCGATGCTACATTCAAAAGCACACCACGACCATTTTCGCAATTATTTAGCCTACACGGTGATCTGGGTAGTACAGCCGAATCGACAAATATCGTACCGTTATTATACGCTCTCATGAGTGACAAAACAGAAGAGTCATACTTTAAGTTATACGACATTATTAAAACTTTAATTCCCAATTGGCATCCACAAATCTTTCATGCAGATTTTGAAAAGGCTTTAACAAATCCTTTGTCAAAATTATTCCCAAATATTGCCATTAAACGTTGTTATTATCATTTCATAAATTGCTTATGGAGAAAAGCAAAAGAAAGCAATCTAACAACTAAACTTTATAGACGCATTGTTAGCTTATGTACAGCACTACCACTGTTGCCAGAAGACAACATTTTAGAAGGGTGGGATTACATAAAGTCACAATGTTTAGAAATAAATCAAGATAAATTACAAAAATTTATGAAATACATGGAAAGAACGTGGTTGAGGAAAAAGGAGATCATTAATGAGTGGTGCATTTACAACTCACGCCACCGCACCAATAATTTTGCTGAAGGCTGGCATGCAAAGTTAAATAAACAAATAAACAAGAACTACACAACCATTATTAAATTATTAACTGTGCTAAAAAAAGATGTTGATGACAGTAAAAAAAAAATTATTAGTTTTGAGAATGGCACTTTTACAAACAAACGTAGAAAAATACAATCGGAGAGAGATCATTTTATATTAAGTTCGCAAATGCAATTAGTTCACGGAGAAATAAGCGTGGGACATTTTTTGGAAAAAGTGCGTTAAAATTTAAAAAGGTTAACTAATTTCTTTAGGTGTTAAATATTCGAGATGTTATTGTGATCAGTTGGATACAATATCAATTGTCTTTTTATTTTATTTTACCACCTCATTGTTTATAGAATTGCTTAGAATGAGATTTCTTACCAACAAATTCCGATTTATTACTGCCCACACGTAACCGCCTGTTCAATCATTTTTACCGCCCATTTAATTATTTTCCTGCTCAATTATATATTCACTGCTCCATTTCATTATTTTTTATTATCGCATAGTTTTAACTGCGAAACTAGTTATTAAACATGCCATTTATAATTTTTAACTTACCAAAACTGCTATTTACAACTGCTTCTTTAAATAAGCCTTTAAAAAGTAGTAGGTATAGTTTTAAGGGTTACAATCATCTCGTCTAAAACGCAACTGGTCCCATAAGAGAGTGAGGGGAGAAGTCGTTACAAAAAAATCCCATCGTCCCCCCTAAGAGAGTGAGGGGGAGACGCGGGGGAGACGTTGTTACAAAAAAATCCCATCGTCTCCCCTGGGGGAGCAGCTCAGGGGAGCAGACGGTCGGAGACCGTTCTTCTTTGTGCATTGCGTATCTGCGTGAAAGAGTGTTGGGGTTGCATCCCCTTGGCTGGGACCTTTAGCTATTATATAAATCTAGATGCAGTTCATATTATTGAGCACTCAATGATATACTCGTATACCTAATACGAGTATATCATTGAGTGCTTTCACATTTTTCTATCAAGAAATTCTCAGTAACAGTATGCGGTCCGGAAATTGTGGGTACATTTTCAATCACAACAGATAATTCAATCACGATAAAGGATTCAGTTTATTATTATCTGATCATCTTCATTGTCATTACAGGTGATATGTATCGATATACTTAGTTTCTTATTACAGTGTACAAAGAACATGCTAGACGACAATTTATCTCATGACTATCGTGAGAGCCTTACACATTACGGCCATGCTTACTACGATCTGATATTTCATAATATTTTATCTACCCTAAAGAGTGATCGTTTGAAATGGGTACGATATTTTATTCACAACTTGATGGTCACTATATATCACAAATATAAAAATACATCTATGAAATATTTCAAAATGATAGCTAAGTGCTCACGCTGGTAGTCTTTTAGGCAGATTTAAATGTTTGGTAGTGGATATTCTGATTTTAGTCATGTGTGGAACAATTGGGAAGTCATCATCATCCTTGAAACGAAAAGTTGCTCCAGAGCCTCATTTGACGGTGACTTACATGTGAGGTTGGCTAGGCACTAGGTACCATGTACCATTAGGAAATGATTTAATTAAAAAACTTTTAACCATATGTAAACATACATATTTCAAACATACATTAAATGAACGCACACTCCGTAGCGTAAGTCATTTAACACTCTAAAGTATAGTCCAAACAAATTACTGGAGTAATTTCATTAAAAGGGGTCTCGTGTTAGACGAGGCGAGAATATTATACGAACCATGCCACACGTATTTGCTAGAGTAACCGTTTCGAATGCAAATCTAATACCCGGCTAGTAATCTACTGTGTTACAGATATCTAGCAATCATACACTTGGGACTTAGCTAAAGTTAGTACTGCTAGCGTCTGAATAATCCATACTCTGTCGGAATAAAATTTAAGTTTATTTTCTTTTCGAAACTTTTACTGAGAATTTTAAACATACCACAGTATAGCTACAGTAAATGTGGATTCCTTAGTGATGAATGCATACGTTTGTTTAATAAATGGGTTCAAAGTTCTCCCAATATATCAAAACACTTTTTGGAGTTTCACATTTTTCAGGAGGCCCGTTGAGAATGTTTGTGTGACGAACTATTATGCAAAATCAAGATTTATTATAGACTTATTTGTATTGATTTACAGCATAAATAGTTACTAACTACTAACAATTAGAATCAACATCTCATAATAATAAATGTCTTGTGATATTTCATTTATTTCGTTCCATTTACAAAATCCAATAAATCCGTCTTATAGTTGATATAAGACGGAGTTGAAGTCAGTGCAGTCTATTGATAACACATGAACCTAATGGTCTCTTTCTGAAGATATACTCCATCATTACTATGAGGGTATTATATTGAATGTTTCTTTTATTTTACGAGTGATACATACAATACATAAATGTAAGGATTACTGCTTCAATATATACGTTTACATCCAGATTTCAATCCATTCATTTATTTTGTAAACATACGTTGAAAGTAAATGTTGCTTAAAGTTTTACATTTTATGATGCAATAATAGAAACTTAGAAGAATAATAATCTGACATTAAAACTTCTAGCTTCTGTTATGTAATGACCAGTAATTGTAATGATTTTGTTTATAAACTGTAATTATATGGTGAGTTTACATTACCCTTTACTACTTTGTAATGCTAATGCATTTCAGTTTTGTGGGTCGTGTGACTAGAAACTTCTTTTACGTTAGTACTTAGAGAACATAAAACTGACAGAACAATTTTGTATCTGGACATGTTTTACGATTGATGCTATCATTTTGCTGGTATCTCGTAAAGAGTGCAGTTTATTGCTGTACATTCAGTTTTTATGGCTCTGTGTTACATATAATGTATTAAGAGGAGTAAGAGTATGTCCAGCTTTACCTACTATTTTTTCTAGCGCTATAGTTCACGATGTATGTTTTTACTAAGTAAACAGTATAAAACATCTAGATGGAAGTTAAATAGGTACTACAATGTATTATGTTCCAAGAATAGCAAATTCAATTCACACTGGCCAAAAGTTGTAGTTTATTCAAAGTAATGTTAAAAACCAATCGTTGGGTATTCCCATTTTCAGGGATGTCATTTTTCAAGATCGATCCCCTCTCATGGTGAATATTTTTATTTATGTGTATAATAGTCTGTATATATTTACACAAAAATAGCAAAAATGACAGCCATTGTAACAATAACGATCTAGTTAAGCTAGTCTTGCTGTGAATCTAGACAGTAGGTAATGTATGGAATGTCCTAAAATTATTTTCCTTCAATAAATTGATAAACTTTTCAGACTGTCGATTTTTCACAATAAATCACAATAGTTAGTCCCAACTCCTGATTCTGTAATGAATTATATTTGTTTAATGTTGTTTAAGAAAATAATATTGCCATCTGTGAGTAATCTTCAAAAACCTTAATTCTCGATTTTATTTTAAATGTTATACATAAATAGGAGATTCCAACAGTATCTTGGCTGAAAATGAACCAACTCGGTAGTGTACGATGCAGCTGCAAAACGCTGATCTTGTCCAACAACTTGTTTAATTAAAGTAAGCACTTGCTTTCATCGGCGTATTAGTAGAGAAACCTGTCGTGGAATCTCGATATGAATCTCTTGTCTGGTTGGAAACTAAATAACTGGTTCTGGAACTTAAATCTATACAAATCTATGAATAGGTTTATGCATCGACATAAAATAATATATAGATGCCTATACACTATGCTTTAAGAGGTTTTGTAGAATTAGTACAGTCATTGCATACTTTACGAGTTTCCGCTACTATCATTAAACTTTTCATGCTTGTATTCCGGTTTCAAGTGCTCTTGACCTGCTTTTTTATATACTTTTTTTGATCAGTGTTTTTTTCTACGCACTGTCAACACCACTTGCCTGCCTACTTACATACTTTATGTGTCATTCGCTTAATACTCATTCATTCTAAGTGTCCAAACCAGTAAGTTTTATCTGAGCTTGAAATTAAGCCAGATATTTAAAAAAATCAACAGAAAGCAAATTAATTTGTTTAAATAACAATTATTGCTGGTTAGCTTTTATTATGATGGGTATCTTTATACAAATTAGTACGTATTTCATGATCAGTGATTTGAAACTAAAATCCATTGTACCTACCCTATAAAAGTGAATGACATAACTGAATATTAAAGCTGATTAGGTTTATATAAGGTAAAACCAGGTCTGTTGTAGCGAGTTTGACATTGTGTACAATATTGTACCACAGGTACTTAATGTCATTGTTCATTGACGAAGGTGCCGTGAAAGAGTGTGGCCTAGTTATGTATCCCTGGTGGACCCTACCATTGAACCTCTGACAAGTAGGGCGGACGTTGAAGATATTAGTTTGTGATGGAAATGCAATTTGTTTTGAGATAAACGAAGGGTTAACCCAAATATCTCTCCACTTGCCCAACTGGAAATGTAATTATACATGCAAGTTTGACCAGAACAAAATACCTATGACCCATGTAAATGGATGTATTCTAGCTGCTATGAATAATCAAAACTATTCAAAAATTTAAAAGCACTGCAATTATGCTAGGTATATTTGCATTTGCATGTATTTCGAGGCTATCGATGTCAGAAGACAAAATGTAGTCAATACATCCCAGCACTAGGCCGCTGGACGAAATAAGTCCACGAAGAGTACCGGCCAAAAATTTCAATTTTTGCTCTTCGTGGCCTATGCTAGGTGTTATTCGCGTGGGTGCCATTCGGCCAGATGTTCTTCGCGGACTACAGAAATCACTGTTTCATAATTATTATGTTTACTATTATAGATTATAGAGTAAAGTAACGTGTAATCATCTCCTTAAAGTAAACATTATAAGACATTTAGTATGGGACATTTTAAATACTGGACACACTTAATAGTTCAATCGATAAAGTTCTCATCACTGTATCAAAAATGTTCGGTGTGCTTGAAAGTTCAAACTATACCGAGGTCGCACGCGATGTGAATGTTAAATTGACATGAAGTGTCATAATAAAAACTAATGCCAACATAGGAGTTCATTATTGTCACAAGCAGTTCCAATTGCTGGGATTGACAGAACTCGTACAATAAGTTGAGCATACAATTTCTTAATACCTATGGTTATAATATATATAATCTATATACATATACCTATTGTCTTCCGGGTTAGGCGTAGACAACAGCCCACCATCTGCTTCTGTCCTTAAATCTTCATGAGTTTCATCCAAAATCATTAAACCTTTCATACAAGCTTGCCGGTTTCGAGTTCTTTTGACCTTACCTTTTTTTGATACCCCATTAATTTGATCACTGTGTCGGTGTCGACCCAGCTCGGACCCCTTAAATGTGCCTTATGTAGTTACATAGGTGAAATAAGCTTTGTTTTTAAGATAGATATAATACATGACTACATCATAAAATTTATAATGTTTTTTTTTTCTTTAGGCGAGGTGAAGTCATTTTGACGTGACCAATATAAAAAAAAAGACGTTCTTGTAATTTATTTTACATTTTTATAAACCATGTTGAAATTTAATAATAGCAAAATCCGAATATGCTAAGCATACATTGCAAAAGAAAATAGAATACATTGCATCTGGAACGGACCTGAATGTAATCAGAATCTAATTGGATTTCCACCGGAAATGCGATAAGTGTACTTCAGTGTGCGTCCCGCTGTTGCTTCTAGTTCTAGTGTGTTGAATATTGGAACGTTAAACTTATTACTCTAGTAAGTTTTATTAAAACTTATTTATACGTTGTGGTTGTTATTGTAACTCCTAAATACAATAATTAATTATTTTTCATTATCAACGAGGACAAGGACATACCTATTATTACGAGGGTGAATCTTGAAATTTGGTGTATTCAGTTAACTCACCATTTTGAAGATTACATCCTGGTGATAACAAATATGATTATTTTAAAAAATGTGTTAATGTTTTACCAGTATTTTTTTTTAATCTTTAAAGTAGCGGGTGCCAGGAGAATCAACGGGATATGAAATTGATGTCAAATTTCAAGATTAATTATGATACATTTCTTCATAAATATTAATGCTTGGGATGACAAAAATATCACTTTTTTAATTATTAGAACAAGGTTAATAGTTGGTTATTAATAAGAATGTAAGTAATTTGGCATAATTTTTACTACCTTATTCTTATATGATATACCTAATGATACATTTTCATTGAAGCATCTTGTTCAAAGTATTTTGTTATTTAAGCACCAAATGTCGAAAGATCGATTAGTTTAACGTAAATTCTGTAACAAAAAACTAAATAATCGTATTTACGTTTTGATTTGATATTGATAGATAAAATGGGCTACTTGCCAACAGTGAGTACCAAAATAATGTATTTCTATTTTCAATTTTATCTATTTATTACTAAAACTCTTTTTCCATTGGCTAAAATTATCTTACACAAAGATTAATGAAATCAAAATAATCTATCTTAGAAGTTAACTAAACTGTATGAACATAATAAATGATGTTGTTTGTAAGAGCACTAAATTTTGTGAAGTTTTCTAAAACAACTTTGGGCTTTCAAATTGTACAAATTTATTTATTATGTAAATTCTTGAACATTTGAAGGCTGACTGAAGAATAAAATAAAAGTATGTTTTGATGAGTTTGATATTCAATTGCCTCCTCTGTAAAGCCAAAATAGTATTTAGGTTATCAACTAGGAATGCTCGGGACTTCGCCCCTTTTTTGCACGGAACCCTAACACTTTTTCCAAAATAAAAGTAACCTATTTAACGCCTTGTAATATTACCTATCTTCCAGCAAAGCTTCCTTTTCCCTTCTTCCTGTCTAAATCGGTCCAACCATTAGCTGAGAATATCTCTTTCAAACATACAGAAAGACTGACAGACAGACAGACGGATAGTAAGCCAAAAAAAATGCTTTTTCTGTATTGTATTTTTTTAATATATTCAGTCCGTTAATTGACTTTACCCCGCTATATGCTAAGAAGTCCAGAGGGTACAGGCCACCATTTTAGACACTATTCGTATTTAAATATACTCATTTAATATGCATTGATTTCAAATCTATAATTTTAATATTACAAACGGACTCGAATTTTTTTTTACAGATTTGAGTATTTGCTAAAACTTCAAAACCTAAGAGCACGTTCACTTATTAGACTAAATTAAAATAAACCTTGATAAACCTAATAAGTGTGTGTGTAAACATGTTCTTTGGTTTGCACGCACGTAACTACGCAACGCAGTACTCAATATTATGATTTTATTAACACAGTGATTACAGATTAGAATGTTTAATCACTTTTTTAGTAAAATCACAACTTGCTTATACGTTACGACTCTTTACGATATGACGATATAAAGAACCTCATAATCTAACTTCATGAGGGTAAATGACATCCTTACATTACTTTCTTATTGCCAGGCCCTGTAATAAATAAACATAGATAAAGATTTATAGCAAGAATACCCATAAGTATTGATCCTCACCCACTTTTATAACACACCTGAGAATACAATTGTTTATGAGCCTGTATTCAGTAAAACTATCGTAAGCTTACTTTACGGCACTGAAACATGAAATATCAATATTGGACGGGGGTAGGAATAGAACTTACAATAAGATGTTGCTGCTATCTCTATTATACTAGCTGTTGGCCGCGGCCTCACCCGCCCAATACCCATGGAAGCCTATTACGTTATTCCACACTGTAATCTATCCCGTACCTTGCAGCTAGATCCGCTCAACCGTTTGAGCGTGGCAGCGTTGTGCACTGAAGATAATGTCCAAATTTAGCCTCTCATGTGAATGTAGTACGGTTGTTGACTGATTCTATTGTTTTCACTTTGAATAGGTCCTTATCCCTGTTGTATAAAGTATAAGTCTGTTTAGTGTAGCAACTACTCTTTTGTTATAACGACTTAGATTATAAATTATAATTTTTATTGCATAATATTTTTGGAGTAGCAAATTTTACTGAAAATTTATTTTTAACTAGCTGTTGCCCGCGGCTCCGCCCGCGTGGACGTCGATTTTCGCGTTTTTTTACTATATCGCATGTTCTAATGAGCCGATTGTAATCAAATATGCGTAAGATTTTGAGTCTAACCAAGACCTTTCTAATAAAAAAAACTAAAAATTTACCGTATGTTTGGTTGTAATTGGTTAAGTAGAACCGGAGATATGACCAAAAACGACCTAAAAACGAAGCGCGGGCGAAGCCGCGGGTATCAGCTTGTATAAAAAGTAGCCTATATATTGCCCAGCACTATGAACTAAAATCGTACCAAGTTTGATCAAAATCCCTCCAGTAGTTTTTGATTTTAGCGCGCACAAAGATTTGCGGACAAACAGACAAACAGACAAACCGACAAAAATTCTAAAAATCATTGTTTTGACATCTATTACATTCATAGAGTCCCCTAATAATTTTTTTTCTCATATAGGTATCTTCCATGTGTACCGATCAGTTACAGATTTATTATATGTATATAGATTTGAAAACAATTTAAACTGCATTTAAAGATTTTTTTTTTAATTTGCTAGTAATACTCGGTAATCGAATGGGATAAACCAGTTTAAATCATCTTAAAAATCAACGTGTCTTCTTTCAGTGAAATTGTCTAGCTAAATTATTTATTTATACCTATTTAACGAAATAATAAATCATTATAGGTATTTCACAATCGTACATCACAATTTTATAAATTATTATAATTTTATTGTTAAACAAAATATGTATGGATAAAAAGCTTTGAAGACGAAAGATAACGGTTTGTGTTTCCCTTTGACTGAAGCGTTTATACATGGGAAGGTTAGTCTGGTAATAAAAAATTTAACACATAAAGATGAAATTTTTTGCGACTTACCTATTACATTTTCATTATCCGATACATCTTGTTTAGTGTCAGTTATAAAATTATACAACAATTTAATATTAACTAATTGATTTATTATTCGTAATTTGACAGCAATTGCCTACTCTAGTTTAATATATTAGCACTCTACTTATTTAATTAGATACTATATAAATTGTTATTCCTCGGGCAATTGAAGTTCATGAGGTAGAAGGGTATTAGAAAGTTTTTACAAGGTTAGCAGCACATTTGTGACGCCTCTAGCGTTGCATACCTACGTCCAAAGCCGTTAGTTTTTTTTTCTAATTTATCGTTAAATCTACCAAAATTGTATATTCTCTTATCTTAATCAATATTTATACTGACCTATGTTATCTTTCTGTTTAAAGGTTGCGCTGTCTATGAAATCCTAAAATTTATTAAAACGACTGGGGTTGGGTACAGTGAGTGTTTGAGTTTTCGATAGTCACACTGTTCATTTTGCTGCCTGGCGTCGAGTCAAAAATCTAATTATCGTGAGGCGGATGTGCATGTTTTAGATCTTGTATTTTTGTAGTGGCATTTAGAACAAAGAATTCTAGTGCAGGCGTAGGTCTCAATACTTTGATAGCTTGCTTGAAAACAATACTGCCAATTAATAAATGAGTGTATTCGATCGACAGCACGAGTAGGCATCGATTGTGGCAATGGCTCTACCCACTGCAAAATAGATGGCTTATATAGCAAATAACTTCTATGGATGATCCTTTTATTTTAGCGCGTAAATCTTCCCTTTTTTTTTTTTTTTTTTTTATCGTGCGGAAATCCCCATGGATACCACCCCCGTCGGCCATCGGGGGTGGTTATGTCGGGATCGAACCGACTAAAACCGCACGCCGTCTCGGGCCTTAGTAACCGGGGTGTAAGGTTACCCAATGGGCATATCCCTCGCACCCCAGCTGACCCCGGGCCATCTACGGTTTTAAGATGGCCCCCTCGACCCCCCGAAAGGGGGGGTGGGGCGAGCATCGCGCCACTTCGCTGACGGTGGGGTGTAGGGTGACAGGAGGCCGTCCTGTCACCCAACCGTCGGCGCGCAGACAATCAGCTCGCCCCCCGCTCGCTCCCCACTGTGCCATCTGCTAGTCAGAGGGACACGTGGAGAGCCTCGGAGCAGCCCTCTAGAGGGCCACTCCCACCCCGGCCGGATTGGCCGCAGGCAGCAGCGTCTCCCGTGGCGAGTGGGAGGCGCTGCTCGCCTCCGTTGCCCAGGTGCACCACGTGGAGGTTCCGGCCCGCACCCCGTAAATCTTCCCTTGCTATTATGCCACCCCCCATTGCTAATATGTTAAACTTGAACCAACTAAAACCGCACGGCTGCGTCTCGGGTCTTCAAACACTGGGGTGTAAGGTGACACAAAAATTATTTCCCTCGAACCCTGGCTGACCCATTGCCATCAAATACTCTACCGGTGCGTCACACAGATTGTCGAGTTCTTGGTCTCATACAATTTTTTTTTATTTTTTTTATTTTTTTATGTCGGTCACGTCAACATGACTTCACCTCGCCTGATGGTAAGCTGAGGCAAAGTCTCTGGAATGGGAGTCACCATTGCAAACACCGATAGTGCCAAAATGGTGGCTCTCAGCTTGACGGCCTCATCAAATGCTTTTTCACGCCCCGCTTAAAGGACCCGGGACTGTATGAGGAAGGAAACACGTGAGCTGGTAAAGAATTCCAGGTTTTGATGGTGCGGCAAAGGAAAGAGGCACCGAACCGCTTGGTTCTTGATGGAATTGTTTGCACCATATGAGGGTGGTATCTCAGCCTTGCACGTGTTGTTCTGTATAGGAATGGAGAGGGTGGGACTAGTTGGTAGAGCTCGTCGGAACACTCCCCATGGTATATACGGTAAAAAGCTGCCAAAGATGCTATATCTCTGCGCAATTGCAGGGGCTCGAGAGTGTTGGTAACTTCGGGACTCCCAATAATACGGGACGCGCGTCGCTGCAACCTGTCGAGAGCATCTAACAAGTACTGAGCAGAGCCATCCCAGAGATGAGAACAGTATTCCACGCCGGAACGGATTTGTGCCTTGTACAGAAGACACCGTTGCTCCGGCGTGAAAAACCGTCTCACCTTGTTCAGGACTCCGAGTTTCCGCGAGGCCGTTTTGATGATGCTCTCGATGTAGTTTATGATGCTCTCGATGTAGTTTTACAATAAGTTTAAATGTAGGTATTATTGAGTGCAAATTACTCTGTGGAACGGAGCGTATTTTATAATAAACTTACAGTTCTGCTACTACTATTACTACACTGAATGAAAAACGACAACCAAGCAGTGGGGCTTATTGGGTGCATTCATCAGTTTGACGGGCCTAGTTAAAGCGTGCCTTTTCATGTGCCTCTAGTATGTTTGGAGTAGAGTAATTAATTTCAACCCAAGCGAGTGGATTTCTAAGCTATGAGTAAAATGAGGTACAAGGGTTCAAACTTAGAGTATATTACGCTTATTAAAACATAATTTAGTGCTGAAGTATACCACTTCACTTAAAAGAGGAGAACTTACGATATTCGATTTAAAAATCCTTTTATGACCCATCTTTGTAGGTCTTTGCATGTCTAGCAATCTTTACGTTTGGAATAGTGCAAATAAATATTAACCTATGCTAAGTCACATACACAAAAAAATAAGGAATAGATCTTTTAAGCGGAGGACCACTATTTGTCTGTAATAGTGAGACCCATTTCTGCCAGTACACCTTAATCTTACCATCAAGTCATATTCACGTGACCATGAATATAAAAAAATCCATAAAATTTTATTGTTAGTTTCTACGTAAACTTTCAACAAAATGTTACAAAAACTGCAGAAATAATAACAGAATTTCTTTTCAGTGGAGTAGGTACACAGTTAGGAATAGTTTCAATTAAATTCTACGTCGTTACTAGGGTGAATTCGAAAAATTCAATATCTTTCATTATCAATGAAAGGTTTCTAGTCGAGGAAACTGTCAATTAGAGTGGTTCTTTTATCGTCCTCAACTTTAATTACGTCTCTTGGCATTTATTGAATCTAGTTTTATACAAGCCGATTCGTTTGGTTTAAAATTCATTCTTGTGCGAAATCAATGACTTCTTGCTGTTTTTTACCCGACTGCCGAAGAAAGGAGGGTAATGTTTTTCGAGACTATGTATGTATGTATGTATGTATGTATGTCCATTTCTTTGTCACGGCCTACAGCCTAAACGGCTTGACGGATTTTGACGTGCGAGATATCATTCGATTCGTCGTGATTGTGTGAGTGACACTGGGTATATTAAAATTTCTAGAAAATCAAAATGGCGGATTTTTGGCGGCAACATGAAAATCTTGAAAATTTGTCTTGCACGCTCTACAGCCTGAACTGCTTGACGGATTTTGACAAACAAGGTATTGTTTGATTCATTATGATTGTGTGAATAACACCAGGTATATTGAAATTTATGAAAAATCAAAATGGCGGATTTTTGGCGCCACAAACATTTGACTGCGATGGACGCAAAAACTGCTAAACGAATTTCGATGCGGTTTTATTTGTTTAAAAGGTCTTGGTTAGACTTAAAATCTCAAGTTTGTTTGATTACAATCGGTTTAGTAGAACCGGAGATATGAGCAAAAATATAATAATTAAGGTTGAATTTCGGTGATGTCCCTTCACTACCAGAAAATTATTAACTCCATAAAAGATAGATTTTGTTATCCGTTTCATTATTATCCGGGCAGCTATGTAAATAACTAAAAATTAGAAAATAAAAAAATAAATTTTAAATTCAAAAACCCGACTGCCTAAAAACTGAAAAGAAAAAAACAAGCACTTAGATTGATGTCCGGTGGTCTAGAAACATAACAACTTAACAGTCGGGATCCATTGAAAAATTAGATTGGCTGTCGAATAATGGATCCCGAATGTTCAGTTGTTATGATTCTAGACCACCGGACATCAATTTAAGTGCTTGTTTTTTTCTTTTCAGTTTTTAGGCAGTCGGGTTTTTGAATTTTAAATTTATTTTTTTATTGGTGATAGGCTCACTTTTGACCACAATCTTACCTGTTGGTAAGTAGTAATGTGGTCGACACCCAATTTGAACACCTTTTTATTGTGCGGAAATCCCCACGGATACCACCCCCGTCGGCCATTGGGGGTGGTTATGACGGTAACAAACCGACTAAAACCGCACGCCGTCATAGGTTTCAATTACCTGATGTAAGGTTACCCAGTAAGTATATCCCTCTCACCCCAGCTGACCGCGGGCCTTCTCCGGTTTTAAGATGGACCCTTCGACCTGTCTCGGTTCTAATTTTATATTTGGCTTTATTATTACTCTGTGTCCTAATTAGGTCAATAATAAAAACATACTTCATACATACATACATAATTCATTTTTCAGAACAACCCATTAAAAGGAATTCATGAGTTGTTCTTAACTGAAATATGTTTGAATGACGCTATTCCTACGCGAATAAGGGGGGACGTAATTCATAAACTATATTTTATATTCTCACAGCACGCTTTTATGAATGATATAACCTTTACGCCAGTGCCTATAAAATCGGAGAAGGATATTTTTCGTAATCGCTTATGGTATTTAAGTGGTTTAGGATTTATTGCTTCAATGAACTATCAGAGTTATACAGTAAAAATAACTACAAATATTTATACTTCTATCCTAATATAACACAGAGAGAGTACCTATACTCCGATTTTTAATTCTAGGCAAGAAAATGACAACTTCAACTGTCACTGATACAAAAAAGGGTGACCCGCTACAATAGTGATGTTCGGCAATCAATAGACTAGATACTTTAGTCATTCTTTATTTTTATCAGTGAATGAACCTCTTTGCAGTTTATGCTCGCCTAGTACATTACACGACGGAAATATTTTTTATAGAATACTAGCTGTGTCCCGCGGCTACGCCCGTGGCATACTTTGTCCCCGTGGCAGGATAAAAAGTATCCTATGTCCTTCTTCTAGTTCTAAGCTACCTCCCCATCAATTTTCAGCCAAATCGGTCCAGCCGTTCTCTAGTGTTAGCGAGACTAACGAACAGCAATTGATTTTATATAATATATAGATTTAATTACTTACTGTGTATGTTTTCTGTTTAATTACCGTAAATTACATATTTTTATTTATATAAAAAAATTATTTATATATTTAATAAAAGAATTATAATCTCGACTCACGACTAACTTATAATTGGAAAACTCGATTCAACCACATCACTATTTATTTGATACAAAAAACCTGCAACACTGCAAATGTCATTTTCTTGCCTAGAATTAAAAATCGGAGTATAGTATAAATTCATTTATTTTAGGTACCTAGAGTTTCTTCAGAAATTGGAAGAATTCTTTCACCATTTCAAAAGTAGGTACGTATACGGTAATACGTTATCTACGATTGACACAGCCTATATTGTCTGTCCAATTTTAAAAACTAGACATATTTTTTTATCATTTTTCTACCTTACAGATCACGTATTAGACTTCCAAAAATTATGATAATATGATATCACTAGTCACTACACCCAAGAATTTACGATAAGTATTTTCAAAACAGATATAAAAACGTTTTTCAGCTCTCGTATAAAATTCATTTTTATGCAGATACAGGGTTTTGATATTACACAGCCGTTTATGGTGTGTGTAAATTACACTTCCGTGAAAAAACCTCATGTAAATCGAAGCGAAGCCAGGACGGTTTGCCAGTGATAAATAAATAATTCAGGAACCTATGTCAAGCATCTTTACCTACTTCAGTTCAATACGCTTCTTTCCAGTAATGTCAAGGCCACGTACCAAAAGTTGTTAAGGTCTTATTTACTTTTATTCCCCGTTCTTAACCCACGGAGCGACCAAGCGTGCATCAAATTCACTTTCACACGCACTTTGATCCCAAACCCCATTTAACTTTACAAAACCTTCTGTACAGCTCCAATAACGCTAAAGGTAACGGTTTTTGAACATCGAGTGAAAAATCTATTTTGTTATCTGATGTAGGTGCGATCGATAAAAAAATTCTCTATGCTAATACGTAAACGTTCTTGAAACATAAACAATACTTAATAACAATGTATATTTAATTTATGACTAAAATATTAAAACAAAGAATAATTTTAAAAAATGTCCATTTAGTCATTTTTGAGTGATTGAGGCGCAATTAAATCAACAAACTCTGAATCCTTATACCACGAAGGGTCAGGTAGAGGTGTAAATTAAAGATTTATTTTCTGCAAGGTTTTTTTAGTCGGCATTTTTATGAAAAAAAAAGAATTAGGGTGCGTGAAAAATCAAACCTTAAAGTCTAAATTCACACGGGCGAACTCGTGAGCTAAACTAGTTAAGTAATAAGGTCAGCTAACCCATTTTCACTAGAAAAAATACGACTCTACCACCTACACGTTCTCATTTGGCTTTCAAAACTTTTCACATACTTCAAGGTGGCTTTATAGAAAATCTTTTTTTAAGATCTCCCATTTTCTAAGGTACGAGGAAAATTTTCACGTCTATTGGGACCCCCAACAATGTGACAGCCATTTTAAGGCTTCATTTTTTGCGCTGTATGTAATAGTTCCTGCGTGTGGTGTACGTCTTTCTTGAGAAATATAATTTCTAAAGTAGGTATCTAATGACGAAAACCAATTATTAACACTTTTGAAACGTGTATGTGCGTGTCGACTTGATCGTATAAGTCGGCTGACTCTAGTGTCATCAGTTAAGTTTTTAATAGCGTTCCGTCTACAGGTTTTATACTTCCATGGTGTCTAAGACCTGCGGAAAGAAAGAAGTACACATCTGAATTCGTCAACTTTTTTGTTGATCCCCATTTTTTGAGAGTAGGTAAACTTTTTACAAAACCTTAAGCATCCAGAACTTGAACTGAATACTAGCCCCTTTCCCACAGGGCTAGTTTGGCCCAAGACGTAATATAATGACAGAATATAGCGGTGATTTTTGAATATCTGGGACGAGTCCAGGTAGCTCAGCTGCGGGTTCAAGTCCTGCCTTAGATGTTCATTTTTTCCGATGAACTGACTAGGAAAATTTTGTACACTAATTGCTTCAAAATTTCATTGAAATGATGATCGAGTGTAATTATATCGTATTTATTATTGAAAGTAGACGCTATGATGATCAAGGGAGTTATTATAGTTAGGTATATAGCAAGAACTACCTAACAGAGAACTGAAACTAGTCATCTCAAAATAACTTTAACGATGTATATTGGAAACTCAGGCTAAGTCTATTGACTAAAATAAATCGTATTATATCGATAAATTCTAGTCTAGAGTACCATTTATGCGACCTTTATGGTTTAATTATGGCTGCAAATATTGCATTTACGCCAACCTGAAAACACAAGGCAAATAGAAGCGATAATACCAATATTATTCTAGCTATACTCTGATATGTAGGTACGTATTTTAGCGCAATCTGTACGAAATCTTTAATATATATTATAACTAGCTGTTGCCCGCGGCTCCGCCCGCGTGGATGTCGAAATCCGTTTCAAAAACTATCCTATCTCTCAAGTTGGATCGAACTGCACATGGTGTGCGAATTTTATTATAATCGGTTAAGTGGTTTAGGAGTCCATTGAGGACAAACATTGTGACACGAGATTTAAATAATATATTAAGATATGAACAATTCTGAACACCATTTTTTTTGGAATCCTTGTCTATTTGTCGGTTTATCTGTTAGTTCGCTATGAGCGTAAAAACTACCAAACGGATTTTGATGTGCTTTTATTCATTAAGAAGTTTTTGGACAGACTTAAAATCTGCCGTATGGTTGATTGCAATTGATAAGTAGAAGCGGAGATATGACCAAAAATTGCTATAATCGACATTTACGCGGGTGGAGCCACGGGCTTCGGCTTGTGTCTATAAAAGGAATTATTGTGTAGAGACCCTTTCTAAATACACTAATAGATAAGTACGAGTACTCCATGTTAGTGACAGATTCTTTTTAGATTATTGACAAACTTACAACTTCGAAGCGTCTAAGAAAAATACATATCAGAAAATTTTCATTTTTTACGAACTATTATTATTTTATAGTAATATATTAAATTTATAGTACGTTTAGAAGTATGTGTGTAGTTTTATATAAATATCTTATACAAATAAAGTATCATAGCACATTAAGTAAGCTTGACATTTTATTATGATTTAATTGTCATGTTGCATTTATACTCCGATTTTTAATTCTAGGCAAGAAAATGACAACTGCAACTGTCACTGATACAAAAAAGGGTGACCCGCTACAATAGTGATGTTCGGCAATCAATGGACTAGATACTTTAGTCATTCTTTATTTTTATCAGTGAATGAACCTCTTTGCAGTTTATGCTCGCATAGTACATTACACGACGGAAATATTTTTTATAGAATACTAGCTGTGTCCCGCGACTTCGCCCGTGGCATACTTTGTCCCCGTGGCAGGATAAAAAGTATCCTATGTCCTTCTTCTAGTTCTAAGCTACCTCCCCATCAATTTTCAGCCAAATCGGTCCAGCCGTACTCTAGTTTTAGCGAGACTAACGAACAGCAATTGATTTTATATAATATAAAGATTTAATTACTTACTGTGTATTGTTACGGGGCCCTACGGGTCAAGAATAAAAAAACTTAATTCCGTAGGTCCGGTTTATTATTTTATACACAATTCAAATTCGAGTGTCGGTTTGGGTATAGGTACACGCCACTATTCACGGAAGGCTGAGCAATCCACTCAACTTGGGGTCCGGGCTGGTCCCGTGCGAGGGTGATGTGTCTTCCGCAGGACTCCACCAGGCGTCTCGGCCGCTAGTCCGGTCCGCCGGTTGTCGCTTCAATCAATTTGATGCCGGTATAAAGCTGAGCCGGTACTAAGCTGAGCCGGTACTATGTTGAGCCGGTACAACGTTCAGCCGGGGCGAAGTTCAGCCGGGGCGAAGTTCAGCCGGGGCGAAGTTTAGCCGGGGCGAAGTTCAGCCGGGGCGAAGTTCAGCCGGGGCGAAGTTCTGGGGAGACAATCACACAGTTAGGCACTGGTGCGTGAACCCAATGCAACAGCGCCGGGTCCCCAGGCTATAATTTTATACATGGGCCCTAAGGTCGGCGGCGCTGTACAATGGTAGGTACACATAACAAACACAATCAAATGAAAACAAAAGGGTTGCGCAGGTCAGCCGGCACCCGATAAACAATTAGACTTTTTAAATTTTTATCAACATTCTAGAACCCATACCCAAGCTATGTAACTATGTTTACTTTGGTTCTAGAAGGCACTGAGTAGAATGTCGTAGAATATTTATATTTGTATTTAATTATATTTCGAATCCTTAATGTCGTTAACCACGGTTCCGATCAACCATAAACAAATGATTTGGAACTATTCCAGTTCCAACATTAATATATTCTGAACCGTGGATTTAAAACGATATTAAAATTCGAACATGTAATATTTTTACCAAATGTGGGTATCCGTAAAATTTTAACCCGATCTAAATTTTAAACAAACAGCTTTGCAACTAATTAAATAGTTCGTAAGCATTTACTATATTCGGCTGTCTGTCGACATGTATACGGGCGACATATAGTTTGGAAACACCTCATACAATAACTGTCTTACGACCCGACCTTCTAGTGATTTCTATCTTAATAACAATTTAGTGAACCCGACTAAAACCGCACTTAATTTAATTACATTTATAAAAACAAAGACTACAAGTAATACTAGGTAACTACCGAACTCACGACCGAAGGTAGGCAGGTACCAACTAACGAGTTAGCATCACGCTTAGCTCCTAGGGTTAAGCAGAAATGTCTCACGCGACTGACGATGTTATGTTCTCAGATTCTGATTATAATCTTCGCGCCTATCGTTGAACACTCGCGCACTATTTAATAAGGACACTAAGACTTACCCCTATTATAGGGAACAACAGCTTATGTTGGTAGCTTCCAAAACTCGGCTATTATGCTATTTTGCGGACTTAGGTCTATTTGATAGTACCTAGGTTCTAAACTAACTCGGAGTAACTTTAATACAGTTGTACTAGTTGTCTCGCTGCGAGGTGAGGCGATCGAATGAAGTCAGAGGTCCAAGCCTCGTCCCTCGCGCACCTCCCGCGCGCCTCAGCTAATGAGGCGCTCCGATCGCGGCGCGCGCTGATTGGTTACAATTCCATAGGATTCACTTGATCGTTCGCGCGTTCGATTACCTTATTTGGTGATCTTTGGTTCAGCTCGCCTGCGCCGCGACGCGCGTTGCAATCCCGCGAGCTCAGCTGATTACAATTTGATATCCCGGAACCAGTGTTACGTAACAGTATGTTTTCTGTTTAATTACCGTAAATTACATATTTTTATTTATATAAAAATTTTATTTATATATTTAATAAAAGAATTATAATCTCGACTCACGACTAACTTATAATTGGAAAACTCAATTCAACCACATCACTATTTATTTGATACAAAAAACCTGCAACACTGCAAATGTCATTTTCTTGCCTAGAATTAAAAATCGGAGTATAGTGTGGTGTGACTTGACGTTTGCGGGTGCGACTGCCGTCTGACTTCCTAAACTCTAAAAGGAAGCCTGTGCCAAAGCCTTGTCTACTAGTTAAATATAAGATATCCGAGATAACCATTAAATTCATATTATCTTCACCACAATATTATAAAATGTCTATTAAAGCTGCCAAATTCAAAGTGATTCATGAAAATCCTCCTCCTCCAAGATCGGGAGCGCGAGTGTGACGCTCCTAATGTTGCACACGTCCATAGGCCACGGTGACCACTTCCTATCAGGTGGGCCGTGTGGTTGTCTGCCACATAAATAGTATAAAAAAAATTTTGGTGCCCTTACTTACAGAATTATTTTCGTTGTTTCAGGCAAAAATGTCAGCCCCAACAACGGATAGTACTGAAGCTATCACTAATTCCGGCTATGGGAGTAGTGACGAAACAGCAAGTCTGCTTGTCTCCGGGCCTTCTGTTACCGTAATAGTTCCATCAGAAAATAGAAGCGTGAAACCAGTTTTACAAAGACAAGACTGTACCACACACTTGAGACCACAACTTTCAGGTGGGCCGGGCAGTGAAGAAAGTGCAACATCGGTCAGAATAGAAGAACAAGCAGCTAGAAGTGTCCCTGATATCGAATTACAGTGCCGAGATCTACCGGCAGACCGACCCCAGACACTCGTATCGCCCGTGGCAACTTGTTCACATAGAGGGTCAGTGACCGCTTGTCAATTAGTTCCACAAACATATACGAGATGTCGCGTATGCGAGCGACGGCAGTCAACAGCCCCAATATCTGCCTTGCAACTAGCGCGCTCTGTGTCACGAGAGAGTGTACGCTCGGCACTACAGTACCCTTGTGGTTGTAGCACGCTCCACGCTGTCAGCACTTGCCCAGTAATACAACCACCGGCGCTACTGTTGCCTACAACAAGTACTAGAATCATCCGACAGAGTTCGCAGCCGGAGTCTAGCGCATGCGTGGGGCACTGCCCTCACCACGCCCACCATCACCCGAGCGCCTCACTACGACAGTTACGAGAACCTGGAGATGGTATCGCTGGAATTGCCGCTGACTCACTTCGTATCAATGGAGGCATGCGTCCTTTCAAACAGGTAAGGCTGAAATTCACTAGATGGCGTCATTAGTAAAATTATTATTTTCGTTTCATTCATCAAGCCGCTAATATATTAGAAAACATAAGCGTTGTTATTACTACCGACTAAATGATTATATTATACTTCATATTTCATAAATAAATTACAATGGCTAGTAACTCACATTAATTTACGAACTATTAGTGAAACAATATTTGCTTAATATAAGTGAAATAACGACAGTATGATCATTTTATATCTGGTGAAGAACTAGAAAAACATTCTAATGAAGTCTAATTACGGCGCTAAGTGTATGCTGAAATAAAGCAACTTAAAGTGGCTCCACACATTTTAAAATAATGTACGTAACTCGAAGCATATTGGGCTTAAAATAACATCACGAAACAAAAAATAACCTGTACATAATGCCAATCGCTTCAGTGCACTATGAAATTTTCCTAAATTATCTTTTAAATAATTAGAAAATTAAACGAATTTTGTTAGTTTCAACATATTATTATATCATGCAAGATAGAAGAGAACATAATATTTACGTTGTAAAGAAAGTAAAATCTATTATAATCTTCAAATAATTCTGTGTGGCATCAGACATTGATAAATCATTTTGCCAATATAAAAGTAGTGTAGTTAACTTACAGCTGTGTTTACAAGCCACGATTATTTAAATTGCTCTCATGGCACTTAAAACGTAGCGGCGTTGCTTTATATTTCTCTAATTCTCTCAAAGTAATTCTAGGAGAACAAAACCAGCTTTGTAATAAAACTATAACACAAGTGTAGATTGTTTTGATGTAAGGTATATTGTTTATATGTGTGTAGCAAGGTTATTTCATACCTATTGTATTCGATGGTTCATGTCAATTCCTTTTCCAAAAATGCCGTATCCTTGAAAATGTCTTATCCTGGTTCATACTATTTACCCAATACAGAAGGCGTGTACGTGCTGTGTAGTCTTGATGGGTCTTCTCTTCTGATAAAATCAAATCAAATGTGTTTAAATTTGATTTGGTTTCTGTTTTTAACCTGCAGGGGCTGCTCCTCTGTCCACAAACCCTGTCGCAGACGCGCCGAGCCCGGTTGAGACGTGCATTCACTGAAGCCACGGGGGATACTGTTACCTACGTTAAAACGGTGGGCTTCAAACTATTGGATCATGCACAGCCAAATACCTTCAACGATTGTACAACCTAATTCAAAAATCTTTAACGAGAAATAAAATTGATAACATGTTTATGTTTCAAAAGATATTTAGGTTACAATTTATAGTCACAGTTCAAATAAACGCACTTTATCAAAGTAGATAAAACATTGCACTAATAAACGATAATGATGCACTAATAAATCATTTATACTTAACTGGAACGCATCGCACTATTACGAAACAAACATAATATCAATTTTAAATAGCATCAACGAATCAGGTAGCAGCAGGTTGTACAATCGAAAACCAGGTATCTGTGGATTTATCACCAAAGTAATTTGTTAGTTGGCGAATGTGTCGTCCCTATAGCTTCGTCTAATGACCACCGTTAGCCATCCTCCCACGTCCCTGACATCTTACCCCAGCACCAAAATTGCTTGTCACGAACAAATCGTTTTCTGTTCATCACTTTGTTCAAGCAAAAATGTCATCGTATCATCGAGCACATTTATTCGAAACTTGACAAATTGGCTTTGAATGTCGAGTGTCTTGGCGGACATAAAGGCAGGTACATCATTATTTTCGTTTTTACCTCGATCATGATTTTGCTATTTGGTGAATAACATTATAGACATTAAAATTAAAGGAAAATGTTTTGTCATTGCTTTGGGAACCCATTATTCAAGCAAAATACACAGCACCTACACAATCATTAGCTATCCATTCATTTACTTTTTTGATGGACATAGGTAGCGCTATGCACTTTAGATCGATGAGTAGATTGCACGGAAACGCGGCTTTCGACATTAGATGACGTTTATTTCTTTTCTGTTGCTTTTGAGTACCTACTAGGTTTCTGGAATATAACAAAAATAATTAATGCCATAACTATTAAAAGTTTCAATGCATCAAACAAGAAAATGTTACGTTAAGTATTTTTCTGCACTGCTCGATTAACTAGAAATCAAATTTTAGATATTAGAGCGTTACCCTCAAATTATATTAAACGCTAAATACTTACTAGTGCATCAAAGGTTTTTTTTATGTACGTTTCATAATAATAAATATAGCGCCAACGATTAAAGATTCTTCAAAGAAAACAAATTTACGAAAACTGGCAGTTTTGAAGTAATATAAGAGAAGCCCTTTGCATGCAAAGTTAGAAATTGTGGTACCGTGATATTGGAGAATATTTTGAATCAAAGCGTCATCAAGTTCACGTCAGACGATAAACTGTTCTGACTTGACAGCTGTGTGAACTACATTCTCCCATCACGGGTTTATTTGCATAATACTTCAGACGTGTTTATGAGGGTGTTTCAACACATTCATGGTTTGTTACTAGATTTGGTAAGTTTATTACGTCATGTGTTCGAATTTCAAATAATTTCATCCCAGTCAAATATTAGACAGTTGCGGCGCAATTTGGCAGGAGACCCGACGTTCGGTCTGCGTTAGGGGAATTAGTGGACTGACACAAATTTGATGCGAAATATTTAGCTAGACTAAGTTTGTAAGTTTAGGCATATAGCTTTATTAAATTTTACTTCTAATAATATTTCAATAGTATTGTATTGCTTTGTATTTTCACGGTAATCAATACATTATATAAAACTCAAAGTCCTGACTGACTGATTGACCTAGAGACAACGCACAGCCTAAACCGCTGGTCGTAGAGACTTGAAATTTGATGGGTGTGTTCGTTTTGATGCGTAGAGGTGTACTAAGAAAGGATTTTTAAAAATTCAAACCCTAAAGCCCTTAAAAGGGTCCAAAAAGGTACTTTTGTTAGAACTCAAGAACGGCTGAACGGATTTTCATGATCTATGATTTGTTAGATTTGTCTTCGCTGCGAATAGCATGTAAGAAAATTAAAAAGATATGATTAATTCATGAAATAAAGAAATAATAAGAAAATTAGATGTTCGCAGACCTTTTTAACGCCATCTATAATTGTTGTCATGGCTACAGGAACTAAAAGTGACTCAGTCTAAATTTTAATCCTTTGTTTCTTTTCGCTCAAAGGCAAAGAGGATATATTTATTTTTAGGGTTCTGTGCCTCAATAGGAAAACACGAAACCCTTATACTTAGGATCTCTTCGTTATCCGTCTGTCTGTCTGTCAAGACCTCTTTCTTAGGAACACGTAGAGGCATCTATTGAATTAGATCAAAGGAATGTTGCGGATAGGCATTACACAAAGCGTAATATCCAAACTGTGGTCTCACTATCGAGTCACTTACCAACCTCAGGCCTGCGCTCATGGAGGACGGAAGTCGTTGAGTGGCCTTTCGCCACGTGAGTGAGTCACCTGCACCGCAACCGGAGATTTTCGTGCGGAAAGCCCCACGGATCTCTCCCCTCCGTAGTAGGGACGTAATATCGGACTTGACTGACCAAAATCGCATTCCGTCTTGGGTCTAAAGGGTAGGTGGCCCATGACCCTGAGCTAACCAAGACTCCTGATGGGCATGGCTGTTTTGGTAAGTTCCTGCATTGTGTAGGCAGGGCGCTGACGCCCAAATGCCACCGTTGCCGGGGCTACTCCGTGGACACTTTGCCGCTTCACACATTGGCAGAGTGTCCAGAGTGAATAGAGTGGCGTCATATCCTTGAAGCAGACGTCGGTGTAGGCGGTGTAGCCTCATGCTCTGATTCTGGTGTCGACCATGGTCACCATAGATTGTATGTGGAACGTGACCGCTTTTTTTGCGAGGCGGTAATGAGCGCAGAAACAGCAGCGGAAAAGCTACTGGAGATATCTAGCACTGCCGGCCCTTGCCGTTGAAGGTGCACCGGGCGGCGTAGTTCGCAGAACTATTTCCGTTCTCCATGATTGCGGGTCTAGGGTGACAGTCGGGGCTAACCGTCACCCTAGCAGAAGCAGGCCCAGGGTGCCAGGGCGTTATGTTTCCACGCGTGCTTTTTTATAGATAAGGTCGAGGTTTCTGGGATATCCTTTCTAGGACACACCGGATCCCGGGTCACATAGGCCGATATGACGAAAGACCGTGCGATTTTAGTCAGTAGGAGTCCGACATACTAACCTCTCCGTTGCCACGATAGCTCCGTTGAGGTGAAGCCCGACGGGGTTTTCGCACGGAGAAAAAGAAAGGGTACTTCTTTTTGGGTTAGAATCCAGATATTTTGCAGAAAGTAAAATCTTATGGCAAAGGTAAAGGTAAAAGTTTGAGAAAGCGTAAATATTACCCACATCACCAAAAAAATCTGTGGTTACCTATGTCTGTCAGTCAAGACAAGAAGCACTGCACCAAAGCTAAGTTCGTCCCTCAACCCAGTGTTGTACGGAACCGGGACGGTTTTTATTATTATACACACGGGTTATTATACTCTTTCTTTAGTTTCAACTTTTTGAATGTCAAATCAGGTTGTCAAAATGTCAATGTCTGCATAGCAAGATTTTAATAATAAAAACCGATAAAACCAGATTTTCGGAAACAAATAATGTTTAACTAATTTGAAATAGTGCATCAAATGTGAAAGTGCAATGCAACTATGGTAAAAGGGTTTATCAAAGGGCCTATTCCAAGTCACACGGGATACATACGCGGGATCAACAGTTCATAAGATCAACAATCAATATTTCAACGCTTGGCCAGAGCAGCTATCTAATCCCCATAAAATCTCCATAAAAGGACAATGATGGTAGACAGACTGGCTTTGGCCGCGATGCACGGCACTTTACCTTGAAGGGTTTGATAGGACTCGAGCTGAAATAAATACGTTTAACTGCAACCACTGTTTGCCAAGGAATAGACACATTGAAAGTTAGTACGGGTAGTCCCTCAGTTTAAAAAAGACTTGGTGGCGATCGTCAACATTCACGCGGGCGGAGCCGCGCGCGGGTAAGCTAGTATTTCATAAACTTTTGTTGTTACTTCATAAGGTATAACTGTTATGACAAATAGCTTACTTACGTACTGTTGATCAATGATGTTAGCGTAATAATTATTTGCTTACCAAACTATTGTCTGAAGTACCTGAAATTCAATACCAGTTTTACAACGTTGCCGCGTTGGCGTGTAAAAGTAGCAATATAAAGAACGAATTTATTACTCTTTTATTTACGGCAATTATTAGGTGCTTTTATACGTTTTTATCCCACGCACCGTAGCAGTATAAGTGTTTGGAGACTTAATAAACTTTATATTTTATGGCTTTCAATATTTATGCGATCATAGACAACATAATTTTATAAGTCTTTGTTAAGCAACCAATTACTTAGAAGTGATTTATCCTGTTAAGAAAATGATAAAACTTTACATAAAACATGAGGGATTTTGTTTGCTTTACGCAATATTTTTACCTTGGAAAATTTCCGGTAGGTATCTCACAGTTTAGGGTAAAAGGTATTAAGCGTGAACTCAAACAAATAAAAGGTAAGTGCTTCCAGGTTAAATTTTAGTTTCGGTCGATACTGAAGCCATTTGATATTGACCCATATTAATAGAGCTACTTTATATTAAACCCACTGTATTTAGTAGGTATAGAATTTTGCCATAAGTCTGATTGTCACTGAGCATATTTAAGATAGAATATGTTGTATAGTTTTCTACGGATATTGTTTTAATAAAAGATACAGTTAAAAAATATGGGTGTAGTAAGCCGTCTCGAAGAGCGATACTACCTATGCTCGGGTCCCCTCCATGAGTAGCGGCATTGCCGTGAAACCAATCAATACACCACGATGGCAAAATCGACAAGAGAGAAGAAAAAAGTTAAAAAAAATATGTTTGATAAATAGAAAAGATAGAAAGCGTGCAAGTCTCTAAAGATTGAACATTTTTTCATTTAAGCTAGTAAGAAATAATAAGCTTTAAATTTTAAAACTGTCTATATGCTACGACAAACAGAATTCTAAACGAATTTTCTTTATGTGCTCAACATTATTTTCTTATCCACTTATACTCCATTTTTCTTTTGCATAATTGCTGCAAATACAACAAGATGTTACGACTGAACTTCTTTCAGAATTGCTAACATCTGTTTATAAAGGACAATGTTAGATCACAAAACAGAATTGCTGCTGCATTACGTATTCGTTTACATCCTTAAATAAATAATTATATTGTTGGTACCAAAATACTAAAACGTAAGAAGCGAGTAAACTTTTACTTAACCTTTTCGAGCTATGCCCTACAAGAGTTTTATTGCTCTGGTCATCACGCTACCTTTCAATCAGCTCTTAAATAGGGCAGTAATTGCTATTAAATGTATTACCCGTATCCCCAAAGAATGTGTGATGTGTAAGATGAATTCAGCTTCGTTTTCATACTTGTGGGGTGTAAGGTCATTCAATCTCCATGACAAAGGGATGTTGTGTTGTGAGTGAATGAGGCTATGGCACAGGCTTTCCCCCGAGATTGGATGCATCTATAAAAGTAAAAATAAACTTGATACCTCATACTCTAAAGCACTAATTTTAGATGGCACCGAGACTAGACCAAGGAAATACAAACTTATAATAAATAATTAATCTTATTTAACAAAATATGTTTCACTCAGTATGTCAAAAACGTCTCATTTATTGCGAACAAAATTGTACAAAAGTTCAATTCACAACTTGAATATAATATCTACTTTTGAATATATTGCATAGTTAAGCAAGGGAACTTAGTGCATCGTAAGCGAGACTTTTCCACTTACGAGGCAAACGATTTTTGACATAGAGCTGAATCTGTGCCAACTTTACCGTCTAAATCATCAGTATCCTTGATGTATGTTTCTCGTTATCGCTGTAATCGCTGCAATTTAATAGCATATGTATATTTTGTACCTATCTATTTAATTTTGATCTTCATCAGATTAAGCAAATAAGAAACGTAACAATGTGTGTACTAGCTGTTACCCGCGTGGAATTCTATTCCCGTTCTCGCTTCCCATGGGAACCTATTCCAGCTATTCCAGAGATAAAAAGTAGCAGTGTTATTCTAGACGACAATCTAGCCCGGTACCAAATTTTAGCCAATTTGAGTAACAAACATACAAACATCTTCGCAAACTTTCATATTAATAATATTAGTAGGAAGTAGGATAAGCTAGATGCTGTCGTAGATCACATCTAAATAATCGTGCAATGACAGATATAGGCTGCTAATAGAACTAATGGCCCGTATTATTGCCTCAAATTTGCACGGAGGATTGATGAAATTCAACTCACTATTACTTCATATTGTAATAATACATACTGAAATATCAAAGTAATGTTCAGACAAACCAAACGAGCAAAAGCCAATATTGTTTTATTTGACATATGAAATTTAACTCTCGTGCTTATTTAGGCTGGCGGAAGTAGGTAATTAGATCTGGGAGTTAGTGTCGGATCCCCCAAATGATTTATTTTAGGTTGAATAAAATAGCGCACATTTTGTTGTGTACACTATATTTGGTAATATGTTTTAGCGAATTCAGTTATGTTGTTGCAATTTTTAAGAAAACGCAGCTGTTTTACTGTCATAGCACATTCGCACCAGCGGAAACTCAAGATGAACAATATTACATAATTTGCTTAGTCTTGTGTTTCTGGTGAGTAGTAGGGTGGGTAGAGATGCTAGAGCCTTTTCAGGAAAAGGATACTGTCGTAACCCTTGGGCACCTTTTATGTTGATAGCATTAATATAAGCAGCGGTAATCGTTTTCCAATGTCAAGGTCTTACTTTAGTCATACAAAGTCACAACGCTACCAGCGTTGTGACTGCGTTTAACTTTCAGATTTTCATTGTGAAAATATAATATAATATCAGATCTGTAATCTATATCCATAATTTACATACCATTATAAAATTGTAAATTTGTCGTGTATGTATAATATATTATGTTAAATTAACGATTTGGAGTACATTTTTTTTAATTCTTGTGTAATTTTGTTTGTTCGTCACAATGCTTGCGAAACATACTGAATGGGTTTTCACGTAGTTTTTTCTACTAGGAAAGTCTTAGTCAGGCTTAAAATCTGTTTAATTCCAATTGGTTTAATAGAACCGGAGTTGTCACCAAAAACCGACCTCTGCGCGGGTAGAACTGAAATAATAAATAGTGTAGGCAGATAAAACAAAACACTAGACTTACGTAAAAAGGAAACAAATTTAAAAAAATGTTGTAATATCCGGCAACGATATAACGGAAGATTCTAATAGCTTTTGGCACCGAGTTTGAATCTTAACCAAAGACAATTATGCATACGGCTGTATAAGACGGCAGAGCAGTGGCTATTATGCTATTTATATTAATGTGCCTGGTGATTAGGAAGACGCGCTCATCACCAAATATAGTCATCTACTTAGTGGGGGAAGGCTATAGATGGAATCTTTTTATGGTAGTATGTTAGTATATTACTCACATTAATCTATTATTATTATATTATTATTAATGTTATAAATTAATAATATATTATTAAGCACAAAATGACTTCACCCCGCGTTAACAATCCAAAAAATGTAGACCATCATTATAGATAAGATTGATTAAGATAAGAGATAAGACACCAGAAAATGGTAGTGCTTTTTCACGTCACATTTATAGGACTCGGGAGTGTTGGAAGACGGACAGGCTCGTTTTCAAGCCTTTATAGTGTGTAAATATTATAAATGAGGTACTGGATAGTTTAGTACGATTTTTAAATAAATATTCTATGGCATTCTACATAGCACAATCTAAACTCAAAGCAAAAAATCAACTGGATTATGTTATATGTATACAGACAACACAAGACAACAAAATTAACTATACAATTTGATTTTAGTGCTAGTATTTTATTTATTTGTACACCAAAGTTATGTTTTGATATTTTACAGCTACTATTACTGGCTGCAGATGCTATAATTGCAATCATGTATATTTTATAGGCACCGATGATTATGGCATAGTTCCAAATGACCACGAATATGCCCCCATACGTAGATGTTATTTGTATAAATTATGGCATGAATGTGGTCGCACAATACGTTCCATTACACTGAGCTAATGTGCTTCGATCGGATATACTGTGATCAATTTATTGCTTTGGAAAACAAGCAACTGTGACCTCAAAAATTTCACGCCCCACTTAAAGGACTTGGGAATATAGGAGGAAGAAAACTTTGCTAAGGAACTCTAAGTATTTATGGTGCCACAAAGAAAAGAGGCACCGAACCACCTTGGTTCCTGATGAAATCGATTGCAGTGTGTGAGGGTGTTACCTCAGCTTGGCACGTGTAGTATAGGAAAGAAGAGGGTGGGTTTACTGAAAGAGCTCATCGTAAAACTCGCCATACCAAGGAAAGAAAAATAAACTCCTGCACACAACATATTTTTCAAAGGTTCTCACTAGTAAGAACCACTGACTATATAATTAGTTATAGTGTCAATTTGTCCCATGGAGCAGGTGAGAATTTTAATTTTACGAAAGATTTATTTTCACTTGTTATATTCAAAAGTCAATGAATACAAAAATAGTAAAATAAATCTTGCTCCATGTAATTATGATGCTTGAGTTAGAAAAAAAAACTCGTATAAATCGAAGGGAAACGAATGCGGGTAGAAATGCCACTTCAATTACACTACAACTAGCAACTCAGATATAAAATCAATCCTTTATGTGCCACAATGCTGTAGAGATATTCGACAGAATTCGCATTGCGATTGACTGCTAACCAACGTTTTTATTTAGGCTTGCTCTCTGTTTGAAAATTATAACTACTCCCATCACTATTTTTATTTTTATTTTATAATTTTTTTCTTTTTTTTTTGTGATAGTTATAATATTTGACATTAAAAGTACATAGTAATTTTTGACATGGTAATCTATATTAATAATCTCAATTGTGAATAACAGGCATAAAACTAATAAATACAATTTAATTTAATGTTGACATTTTAGCTATCACTATAATTATTATTATTCACTTTATTTTAAATATAGACATATAAATTACATTTTTAAATATATAAAAAAAAATATACATTTAAAAATATAAAAAATAGTACCCCACCGGCATCGGGTACAGGGACCAAGCTACCGGTGGTTAGGGCTCCAGAGAAAGGAACCTCCTCACTATACGTGCCGTGTCGAGGAGTACTGCCTTCTGCATCAGTCCCTTAACCCAGCCACCCAACGTGAGCCTCTTTAGGTGTTGGTCGAGGCTCTTGGCAATCAGTCCGTGGACTGATACAACTATCGGGACAATGATCGCCGAATCCACATCCCACATGTCAACAACCTCATGAGCTAAATCCAAATACTTAATTTGTTTATCTTTTTCAGCTTTTATGAGGTTCTCGTCATGAGGGATGGTGATGTCGACAATCATTGCAAGCCTCTCTAATCGATCTATTACCACTATGTCAGGCTTATTGGCGACAATAGTCCTATCAGTGATAACAGATCGATCCCAGTATAATGTGACACGACCATTTTCGAG
This sequence comes from Lithosia quadra, assembly GCA_963576445.1. Lineage (NCBI taxonomy): Eukaryota > Metazoa > Arthropoda > Insecta > Lepidoptera > Erebidae > Lithosia > Lithosia quadra. The sequence continues at coordinate 9,761,196 of OY754891.1, forward strand.
AACTGGGTCGGGCGCATACTTGTAGTATGGCACCTCTGCAGATACAAGATTGTATTTAAGGGCAAGTTGCTGATGTACAATCTTGGCCACTTGATTGTGTCTGTGCAAATTATTATTATTATTATTATTATTATTATTATTATTATTATTATTATTACTATTTTGTGTGACGTATTTAGTCATTTAATCATAAGATTTAAAGTTTGGCTATACTATCTTAGTAGACTGACTGATTAAAATGTTAAATTTGACTCACTACATTCATCTCACCCGCCAAGCCTTTTCGTAACTCAGTTGGGTTGGCTTTTCAGTCTATCTATGAAGCGGCCGAACTTCAATATTTTCCGTGAAGTAACTGTTATTTGACCTCCACAATCCTTTGACGATATCAAGTTTCTGTAGTTGGACCAGTTGTTGAACTTTTAAGTTCCAACTACCCGTGACGACTGTCATAGATTAGACTTACTACATTTTGACAATATTATCATTAAGATTTTGTTGTTTATTTCCGATATGTACCTACATGTAGCTAAAATCGTAATATTCAGTAAAACAAATAATTACTCAAGTAGTTACTTCAAAAATAATATTTGTAATGTATTATTTAGTGATGATGAAGCGTAACACGCAATACCCTTGTATATTTGTATACAGTGTACTAAGTTATTGATTTATGATACAATATCTGTTACATAAGTTTTAACTCTATTGGTTACAATATTATGTTCCAAAATAGATTCACATCTTGTTATCATCTTACCATTGCTTCCTTCTGTTTGCGAAGAATTTGGATAGTATTAGTCGTAATAACTGTTTATCACCTTAGCAGTCGTCAAAAAGTCTGTATTGCCACTTCTGTTATTTCCTGTCTTAATTTATCTATAACAAAGATAAATCCTATCTTACTTCCTACTAAGTTTGTGAAAATGTTTGTGTGTTTGGACTTGTATATTACTCTATCATGCTCTAAATGTTGAACGAATCTGGCTAAAATTTTGTACAGGTACAGATTATGGTCTAGAATCACAAATATCATAATACAATAACACATACACTTCTTTTTATCCCTAGGATAGGTGCCCCAATTGGAAGTAGAAACGGGATTCGGGGACCGCGGGCGATACTCTTCGTAATATATAAAGTTATCATGTCACGGTATTTATGGTCGAACCCCTTTCGTGTCCATTTTAGCAAGCTGCCTTTTCTAAATATTTACTTTTCTGACAGCAATAAAACGCTTTTAGTGATGAATAGTTTCTTCTTTATTGAAAATAGAATCTGTTTAGCACAACAAACAAAACATATCTAAAAATGTATAAGTGTGCTCGTATATTTTATCTTTTCACTATTTATCATACTGATGCGAGAATTGAAATGGATCCACGGTGAAGCAATAACAAATAAACCTTCCCCTTCAAACTGGAACCATACTACCCTGGTTTTAGGGTAAAAATTACCGTAAGCACTATTGCCAAATGTCAAGATCGTAGGGGAGTTGAGGCCACTAACGACCTTAGTGATTGGCGTTTGTTATCAGATTTATAGCGACATCACTGCTAATAATACTATAGCATCAATGGTTTGATAAAACCAATGTTATAAGAAAATAATCTGAAGGGCATAATCAAGGCTATCGGCGTGTTTTATACAAATTTTCATCCTAGTAGCCAGACAGAGTCTCAGTTCATGCACGAATATGAACAGTGGCTACAGCTGTGGATGTGGCTACGGCTTAGGCTAGGGCTGTAGTTACGGCTGTGGCTACGGATTTAGCTACAGCTGTGGCTACGGCTGTTGCTGCGGCTGTAGCTACGGCGGTTTACGGTTATGGCTACGGCTGTGGCTACGGCTGTGGCTACGAATGTGGCTACACATGTGGCTACGAATTTGGCTACGGCTGTGGCGTCCCACAACCACAGTGACTGATGATAATATTATTATCTCGTTAGAGCCGAGCTGTGTTCTTTACAAGTCCATATCTAGAGTCGTTAAATGGACATGTGGCGTCTCAACTGAGTTACATTTTTATAAAGGCTTACTTCTTCTAAGCCTGTAAAAGTAATTATTCCTGTTCATTGCTGATAAGATTTTTGGCTGAGTAGAGTGCCCATACTGCCCATTCAGACAAAATCCACTGCTCCAAAGGACTGTTTCTTTGCTGTATCATTGATTAATCAGAGGTACAAAGAGAACAATTGTGATATCTAAAACGTGAGAAGCTCCCATCTTGGCAGTACATTTTGTGGAAGCTGTAGCTCCCTATCGAAGAAAACAAAGAGGTTTTATGTTGTAATGTTCCAGCCCAGCACATAGCACAAAATATTCTTGGGATTATTATTCATTCTGTGCCTTGGGGCGTGACGTGAGTCAGTTTACGTTAATGGCATTTCATATTTTAATCTATTCTGCATATAAATATTATTACACAGCTTCTTAAAGGTCAGAAAATACGCACAATTTAGAAACAAATAAACAGCTTATTCAAATACAAGGTGCTAAGGGTTAATTTTCGCTAACTTACAGGTGTCCATTTCAAATGCAGAATTTAAAACATTAATGTTTAATTCAGCGTGAAACGCCATCAGAGTCAAACAAACAGCGTACTTAAGTAAGTCAAGGTTGCCAAGGGTGCGTATTTCTTAAATATGTTTCGTGAAAACACTGATCACCAACAGTTAATAATTTCATAGTGGATACAAAATTACGCACTTTTTCTTTATAGTGCGGCAATCCTTATGGATACCCCCTTCCAGCCGGGCAGTGGGGCTGGATATGTTGGAGTCGAACCGACGTGAACGTGAAACCACACGGTATCACGTTACATCGTAATATTTTTTTTTCATTTTACCCACTTAAATTTTACAAAACTATAAAAAGGACAACCACAACAGAGTGTAAAAAAATTATTGAACACTGTTATTACTAAGTTATTTGATTTTTACTAACAGCGAAACATTTTATTAAGGTACGTCATCTTATAAAGTTATTAGTAAAGGAAACTTTTAAAATAAAATATATCATGAAATCCACCCCAGGTAGGGGAGTTGGGCTTGCAGTAAACATATAGAAAATACGCGACTAAGCAGTTGTAAGCCGTCAAGGTCACAAACGTAAGTTTATGTGTAATATAAACCAAGGCTGGCAGGCTATTTTGTCAATGAGATAGAGCGGGTATTCGGGTGACTTTCGATAGTTACTCCGGTTTATGATTATTTACGGTGGCAAGTTAGAATTTTTTCTTTAATTTTGTGGAACTTAGTAGACAAAATACGTTAATGTGGGCTTTTATTTGGTGAAATTTTTGTATATTTGTTTCAAAGTAAGGGCAAATCAATGGTACCGTCAACTAGTGAACATGTTTGAAAACAATTATGAAAGAAAAGGACGCGCAAGATGTACTTTAAAATATTGAATATACAGTATGAAACCCTTTCTTCTTATAACCAGTTGAATGATTTTTATAGTAGTAATCTATACTAATATTATAAAGAGGTAAAGTTTGTGTGTTTGTATATTTGTTAAATTGTAAGGGGTAATCTCGGGATCTACTGAACCGATTTTAAAAATTCTTTCACCAATAGAAAGCCACGTCATTCGTGAGCGTCATTGGCTATATTTTATTGGAAAACTGGAATTTACACCCGGGCGAAGCCGGGTCCCGGGTCGCTAGTGTAATACTAAATTAAATAATAAAATGAGTCAGGTAGGTAAGTCAAGTAACATTAATAGATGTAGATTCAGAACCCAAATTCACGTTTTTATTACATATAAAGCATTGATCTCAATATTACTAAAGCAATGCGTCTAAATCTGTCTGCTCTACAGTGCTAAACTCAACCACTATACAGGGTATAGAAACTAAACAACACAAATACATTATACATTAACACATTCACGCACCAAGGCAATTTTCTACCTCAAATAATGCCCGTGACTTCGTTCAAATGGCTATAGCAGGCAATACGCTCGAGCTACTATAGCTGATAAAAAATAAGTGAGGTACCTAATTTAAAATTTTCAAGTATTTACCTTTTCGCGGAAACGTACACACAATTACTCTTGGTACACGTACATTTTTTATCAGTTTTGTTGCCTCGGGTGCAATATGTGAACGTTTTACTAAGTGAGCAGACGAGAACAAATCGTACCTTTTGTTTTCGTTTTTCCAAAGAGTACTTAGGGTAAAGAGATTGTTATCGTTTCGGAAGCATTAAATAGCTTTAATATACTATAATATATAATAGCATAAAATCAAATATTGTTAACTCTAAATTGTATGGTATTTACTATATTGAAGAACAGTTATTTTACTTCATACAAGAATTAGTGAGACTGTTAAATCATGAAAACAAGAAGGACATCATCAGAGTATAATATTAGTCGAAGTATTTATCACACCTAAGATTTGGCTAGCCAGTACTTTCATGCTACTAAGTTTTCTCGTAAAAATGGTTTACGTCCATCGCGGACAAACACAAAAATTCTAAAATTAACTATAATCTTTCCAATAATATAACCCAATATACCTACCCATATTTTTTTAAATATCTCCGATGTACATACACGGCTACTTAACTATTTCATGATAGTACCTATAGATAGATAGACAATTTAACAGTGAGTAAAATGGTAATTCAATAATAAATAATAATATACTTTTTACCTATTATTTTATCTAGGAAAACGAAAATCACACTTTTTGTACTCATACCTTTGCTTTTAGAGAATTTAACTTCATTTCAGACTTAAATTCATAAGTGAACAAAATTTCGATAAATAACATTGGTCTTGACTCCACATATATATCACAAATGTCAAACCACGAAGTTCATTATTAATTTATATAAATTTTCCCTACAATTACTCATTAAAATTTTCCGAGAGTTGAACAAACTGAGATAAAATAATAATGAACACATAAAGTTGCTCTCTCTCAATGTTTAAAACAAATATTAGAACGGACGGTGCAAGCAAGACGTTATTTGTACTGCCAGTATTAACTTTGATGGACTATGCGGAGTTTCCAGTTGAAAGTTTTAATTTAGTAGGTATTTACCGGTATATTATGTATATTATATACTAGCTGTTGCCCGCGGCTCCGCCCGCGTGGATGTCGAAATCCGTTTCAAAAACTATCCTATCTCTCAAGTTGGATCGAACTGCACATGGTGTGCGAATTTTATTATAATCGGTTAAGTCGTTTAGGAGTCCATTGAGGACAAACATTGTGACACGAGATTTATATATATTAAGAAGATATCCAATACACTAAATCGATAACCTGACCTTTAGTATTTCAGCTAAAACTTCTAGAACATGATTAATAATGGCAGTTATAGATATTGTACTATATTCAGTGATATTATTATAGTTAACGGGATATTCACCATGCTTGTTTGTTTTATTGAGTAGGTATGAGATATTATATTTCGGTGTTGTTGCAAGCGCCATGATCACTCCCGTTGACTATTATAATACCAGTGATTTAATGACCATAACAGCCTATAATCCTATATTGTGCCATATTTTCTTTCATTTTCACTTTACTTGTCTTGTAAAATTACTGAGTCGCAAAAGGTTTGCTAATATTTTTTCCGTAGCCCAAATGAATACAACAAATCTTTCAATTTTTAACTGACTTAGAATAATCCAGTTTTGATATAATTGTTTATTTATGTCTGTCTTTCAATTCCAGTTCTTTATTCTAAACATTATAATGATATGAATAATTAAAAATGTACACTGATTCAATCTCAAACTTGCTTACCAATAGGGCATATCGCCATCACGCCACACTGGTCGTTATAGCGAAATTCTTAATACATAACGTATATTATGTGTGTTCCTAAAAAAAGGTATGTTTGCTACGTGTGTATGTGAATATTTGACTAATTTATTTTTGAAGTCATGATAAGGAGCCGAAGAAAAAATGTCTCATAGAAATCCTGATATCTTGTAAATTCTTAAAGAATGTTTTACACTGAAATTGAATTAATATTATTAACCTAGATTTAAGAAGTTATGTAGGTATACAGTCAGTGTCGAAAGTAGATGATGATGGGATAGTTACCAAAGTTAAAAAGTGAATGAAAATTATTAACTATACCTGCTTCAATTGACACATAAAAATATTTTAATAGAGCTCACAAATAGTTAACTGCATTCTCAATAAGAAAATTATAAATTACTTTTCTCAAATTAAAAATTGTTATTATGGTTTTATGTTTGTTGGAATATTCTCCATTTTATTTGAAAGTACACAATTCTTTCAGGGGTTTATACAGGCACGCAGATACAACACAAAAAGGAGGATAATTTTAATCTAATAATACAGGATAGCAGACCCAGCGCGGCGTAGGGAAGTTACGCACACATTACGTATGAGTACAGTAATAAAATACCTGCCGCAGGTACTATAGTAGACTATAGTTAAACATATTTACTATATCTTGCACAATAATAGTTTGTGTAATAGATAAATCTAGATAAATGAATTGACTTGAAGTGTTTGTTTGTAATATTGTTTTTTTATTATTATGATTGCATTATGAATGTATACCTACATGATGCTTGTAACAAAAATGTCTGGATTTCTGTTTGTATGAATTATGTGATCTCTGGAATTACTGAACGGATTTGGATAGGACTACTTATACGTATGCATAACATTGACTACTTTAAATTCGGAGATATGATTAAGGCTCCACGCAAAAAATAAATAAACTGAAATCCAAGTCCACGCGGGTTCAAGTCAAAGGCACAACTAGTAATAAAATAAAGTGTGTTAGTGAATGTGAAAACATTTAGATACACACATTACTAGAATGGTGGTCTTCACGATTCTAATAATGGCTTCAATTTAACGGCCTCAAGAGATGACTTGTTAAGTCCCACTTAAATAATAATCTTGATACTTTTAGGTTGTAAATAGTTCATAGTTGAAAAGAGTTCATTGATGTAACAAATCAATTAGTTTGAGATAGAAGTTTAGGATTGCTTTTAGTTCTGTGGTGTTATTTATATATAAGTAAACATTTATAAAAAAATGATGGTACATTAGTCGCCATATTATCCCGATGAAATTGAAAAAAATCCTTGCAATTTTATCTCGAAAATGTATTGACATTGGAAATGACTCCTGCAGAATTATTATTAAGCTAGTAAGTAAACAAATTCTTTTACAAATCCGAATATAACTTTGTCGTTAGTAAGCAAAAACACGTTTCTACTGCAGTTGTAAAAATGAATACAATACATTTTACTCTTAGATCAGAGTAATACAGGATTATTTTCTTTGTTAATTCTGGTTTTAATGCAACTGTTCGGGTTTAACTGTGGATTTACATGTTTTATCTGTTTACTTCATAGTCACACGACTGTACGACCATGCTATAGCGTGGTCCTTGGCAGAGTAGAATAAAAAGGCCATCTCGTCCCTTGGGTATCGTAGAAGGTAGCTTAATGGTATTAAAGTACAACAGTAAAAAGTACAGAAGCTCTGACTGAATTTGGTTCTGGGTACAATTACTTGGACTAAATAAAGTAGGAATTGGGATCTTAATTAAACAATTTAAAGTGGCAGTTCGTAACCAGATAAAGTGTGACAAAGGAAATAATAGGGTAAAATCCATGCAAAGTAATTTTCCTAACAATATTGCAATGTAAAATGTTTTGAACCTAAGCCAGGCTTCGCCCACGTGGAACTTTGTTCCCGTTTCCATTTTGCCTAGAAATTTCAGGGATAAATATTATATTCCTTATGTGCCAGTCCATTAACTACCTTCTAACCTAAAATTATTTTTGGTATTATGAATAAATCTTTACTGTATAAAGACTCATATTATGCACAATATTCTTTTATAATTCAATTGTAATATTTTATAGCAGTAAGAGTGATTATAGTTGAGTCAATTTAATAGGCCACATTTGACGTTTGTCAGTTTTATATTCATAATGAGGTGACCTGTTAAAAAAGGTCGATTAAAACGAATGAATCGATACGGACTTGAAAGATAATGTGAATTTTTAAAATCCTCAGGTGAATCCCTGTTTCATTATTATTTTTTCTTTCGTAAATTTAAGGAGCAAAATAAGACAAGTACATGATCTATACTTATAATAAAACTGTAGAGAGGTCAATTCTGTTCATTGAATATATTTACAAAATAACTATTGGGGGATGATTGGTGATCGATACTAATGCAAAAAATGCAATCAGTAATTTTTTTGTCACAACGTGGTTATTAATTTTATGATGATATTTCTTCGAAAGTAATCATTGCATTCGATTCTACTTATCAGCTTTCGATTTTTAGAGTAACATGCCTAATGTTTAAAAAGAAAAAGGATTTACTGACACAACATTGTAATGACAAGGCGTTGACAAGGTAATGACGTTCAGTTCTATAAATCAGAAATTGTTTATTATGTTTAGAATGGTTTATTGGTGAAAGCAAAACGTAAAATTACTTGTATCTGTCATTATTACAATAAATATGTAATAGTAATTGAAAAAAGTTAAGCAATTGTGCAGTTCTAACAAAACGAAAAATATATAATTTGATGCCCACCGCGGCGCGTCGCGTAAAAGGTTGCGATGTTGAATTTTGATGAATTGTCAAATGTGGCCTATTAAATTGACTCCACTATAGGTCATTTACGAGTTCATTAATCCAATTGACACACTTTCTATAATTGCATTCTATAATTGGCGCGGAATCACAAAGAACCTGTGTTTTTTGTTTTATTCGATTTCGTTTGTTATAAAAATACTTTTTGTAGGCAGTGGCCTATTTCTCAGTTTTTGTTTATTGCTTCTCGTTTGAGTGACATTAAAGCCTATTTAAACTTAAATGGTATTCGCTACTGTTTGTAGAAAAGGAAACCTAATTAGTATACTATTATTTTATTATTTATTTATTTGGCACACAAAACAGAAAACAATCAAAATTTTTACAAAATACCATTTCAAGGTTCGGTTCCAGATTGAGTTCCAAAACATGTGTACTCAGCATGACAAAATTAAAAAGCGTACATTAAGAGATACAAAATAAAAGAAATAACAATGAACCAAAAATAACAAACAAAATAAAACCAATAGGACAACTGATGAGATATATATGGGTTAATAATTTAGACATAGTACTTCTATAATAAAGTGATAACAAAATTCATAGCTTGGCTATAACCCGCTTAACAGCGTTCTTGTATGTCGAGAAACCCCGGCTGAATACATCCATCTCGTGGCTATGCTCATGTAAGAGCTCATTATAAAGACGACACATTCTAACTACTGGGTTATAGAAAGACGTGTTGTTGATGTGTACATTTAACACGAAGCTTTTGAGGTGGGGTTGACGATGTCGAAATTTAATATTAAAGTTTAATAAAGCTAATATTTCCGGCGAGTCGATTAAGGAATGAACAATCTTATGAAGACATATAAGATCACTACATTTACGGCGATCTTCAAGCGATTGAAGCCCGAAATGGTCGAGTCTCTCCGCATACGACTTCAGCTGTCTATGTAACCCCAGTCTATAGCAAGCAAAATAGAGACACTTCCCCTGGATCCTATCTAGATACTTAATATGAACCGCATAAAAAGGTGACCAAATGATGGAGTTATATTCCAAAATACTGCGAGTTAACGCTTGATAAAGATATATCAGACTGCGCGGGTTTCTGAAGTCCTTAGTTATTCTACATATAAAACCAAGTAGCCGCGTACTCCTACCAACAATATGGTCTATGTGAGCCCGAAATGTCATTTTATCGTCAAACAAAATTCCCAAATCCTTAACAGTGCTTTTTCTTTCTAGGCAGTATCCATCGACGTTGTAGTTATATAATAGCCTTTGACGTTTGTTAGTAAAAGATATCATACAACATTTCTGAGCGTTTAATGACATACAGTTTTCCTGACACCAACCTAGAACCTTTTCCAGATCTGACTGAAGTTTTGAACAGTCTTGGAGATTGTCGACTATAGAGTAGATTTTCAGATCGTCAGCATAAAGCAAACAAGAGCTCTCCAACCCATTTATAAGGTCGTTAATAAAAACAATGAAGAAAAGGGGCCCCAAATGAGATCCCTGGGGAACACCTGAAGTACAGGGAGTGGGAGCAGATAAAGCACCTTTGATAGTCACAAGTTGGCTCCTTCTGTCTAGATACGACTGAACCCAACGAAGTAAATTCCCATGTATTCCGTAACCAGACAGTTTTGCACAAAGAAGGCCATGATTCACTTTATCGAAAGCCTTAGAAAAATCTGTGTATATGGAGTCAACCTGCGACCTCTTTCGGTCTCTCTTATACGGTAATATTGTTCATACTAAAGTGGATTTCACTATCCTTATGATAAAAAAGCCCCGGGTTTCAACTATTCCACTCAACCCATGGAACTTCATACTAAATACCTGTGTAAATTCCATGCGGTATGTACTACGCACAGCAGCAGTGAATACCGTTCAGGTTGCATAGGTCATAATACTAAAACTAAGTTACAACGACGTTGGCTAGCCGTGAAACTAAAAATATCGCAGACAAACTTCGAATTTTTATTACACTTCTTAACTCGTTAAGAATATACAGGCTTATATTATATTCTTAAACAGAAATAAATAGATAAACTGAGATATTATATAATTTAACACAATTCTTTATTTATACTAGAAAGTTTACGCGAATCATACACAAAGGCCACTTCGTATTAGAAACTAAAAACTTAAATAAGTAATCCATAAGTTTTACTTCAATTGACACATTGGCTGAGTTTATTTTGATATAATTATGCCATAATCATTAATTGCAGTGAAAATAAAAAATATTTTCAGAATAATTTTTATTATACAGATTCATCCTAAGATTTCTTTATACCTATCATCTAATTAGTACCTACTTCGTTTTTTTTACTTTTTCATAGATGATTTACTGATTAAAGTCGGAAACTGTGCATAAAACTTGATTTTCAATTTTTTCATGTATGTGTTCATAGGCAGTTAATTTCACTAACTTGTGTTATTACTAGCATTATAGTAGTACGAGAGAGACGGTAATAAGGCTCCTTATATTATAATTAATTCTGCACTGAATCTGCATTAGCAATGCTAATAGAACGTGATAGCCATCATCAAAAGCATTCCTGTTAGTCCGAATGCTGTTTGGCGTACCATACTAGACATTAAGGCGATAAGCAGACGGCGGGGCGAGGCGGTCAAAATGTCCGCGACGCAATCGTATTTGTACGATCATTAGGTTGCATTTGTCTGCGCAATAGCTCCTGTCGCTTGTCAGACATACGCGGGCTAAATGCGATTTAATGTTAGTAATAATAAGAGTGCGTCGCGGTCATTTTGACCGCCCCGCGCCTCCATTTGCTTATCGCCTTATCGTAATTTGACGAATGCTAATAAGATTGAAATGTGTTTTAACAGTAATCTAAAAACTTAGTATATTGAATGAACTCACTTATACTTTTCTACAATAATTATTACATTGAACCTGACCGGTTTCACCTCAAGGTATTTTCAAAGGTTCTGGATGATAGATAGGACACTTAACTTAAAAAAAATATAGGCACAAATATGCTAGGGAATCAAATCAATCGAAAGTTTGAAAATTGTTATTCAATATCTCAGTACAACGTTGCAGCCATCCACTGAATTTTTTCTGTACTAAACATAAACCTGTATTTATGTTAGTATTTTTCTTTCACACATATTTTAATCCTGTTTGTGTAGTTTTATTTGATATAAGCCTCTTTGTGCGACAAAGTAGTATTTCTACAAGTTTTGTTGTGCTTTTAACAAAAACCGTTCTCCTGAGCGTGGTTTCAACCGCTTGCAACGGCTTATGGTTAAATGGACGCTGATGTTAGTAGCAGTTAAAGGGATTTTGTTGCAAACAGCGATATTTATAATGTTGAAACTAAAATATGCTAATCTTTTCGCATCCTACTAAAATTTTAAATTGTGAAAGTTTGTGAAGATATTTAGATGTTTGTTACTCAATTAAGCTCTAACGGTTAAATGGCTCTGACTGATATTTTGCTACTTCTTATCCCTGGAACATGTTCCCATTCCCAAAAAAAACTTACATAATTTTTTACAACTAAGTAAATATGTAACAATAATGTTACAAATTTTTTAGAAAGCCTTCATCAAGTTTGAGGGCCGTGTTTCATAAACTACAAGTCATCCACAAGGTACTTATTAATCGCTAACGAACTGGAAGCAGTGCCTTACATAATGAAGACGTGGCTTTTGACATTGCTGACATTTTACATGATTAATCATTTTTAAAGAGATGACAATATTGTGTTATTTGAGAAGCGGAATTTAAAATATTTTACAGGCGATGCATTCCGTTAATAAAAATGATTTTAAGGGTTATTTTGGGGTTATGTGCGGTTAATTATTATTATAGTAGTTATAGTATAATTTTAGGTCCTATCATAATGCTTGTAAAATAAATTATATACTTTTTTAATGCATACAATATTATTATCAATGAAAACACCAAGACCAATGCAAACATTCATATATGCATACAAATACTTGCACTGAGTGGAAATCGAACCCACGCCCACTGAGTTGTAGCAGCCAAATGCACTACCACTACGCCACAAAAGCCGTCGACTACTAAAATATATAATTTCTTTGACATAAAAAAATTACATTATGGAATTCTAAAGATGATATTTACATAGATTTCCAATTTGCATAGAACACTCGTAAAATTTACATAAATATGTTCTGTTGCAATCGATCTTAAGGACAAGATTTACAATTTGCAACTTTCATAACTAATTACACTTTCATGATCGAAAAGTTTTGCACTTACAAGCAAGACAGACGTCAGTTAATGAAGAATTCATTAAAGAATTAACTTAAAATATGGTAGATACTCTTATTTTGTACGACCGCCGCTACCGTAGCCGATGACTTCGGTGGCGTAGCAGTAGTGCTACGAGAGGGGGCGGGGGTTCGTGTACAGCTGAGTTTAAATATTGGTATGCCTAAATATGTCTATTTGCATTGGTCTGGGTGTTTCTATGTATAATAATATGTGTGTTTTTTTCTTCATTCTAGAACCCATAATACAAGCTAGTTAAACTATCCTTACTTTGGGTCTAGAGAGCGCTATGTTACTTAATAGTAACATCTTAAAAGATGACAATTTCCGTACACAACATAAAAATAAAACGTTTAAAAGTATCACATTAAATATAAAATATTTGCTATTCACCGCACTCCACTGTGATTTGTAAACAAAACCATACATGTTCAGAACCTTTTTGGTCGGACCCTATGTTTGCCACTTAATTAACTTTCGCTATTATGCTAAAATGTTTCACATGGATAAGGGTCCTTCATGGAAGCATGTGAAGTATTTTACAGTGCTCAACCACATAAACGGTTACTACTCGTACTTTGACGTTGTGTTTTGAGTTTGTTTAATTCCTGTGAAGCATTTCAAATAGTGATTAATTTCGTTAATTACTAAGTTGTAATTGCTATTGAAGTTAACGTATGGTAATAAGTAATTAGTAAAAACCGCGGTAGCCTAGTGGTCTGGGTAATGGACTGCTGAGACCAGTGCCCGTAGCCAAGTGGAAAAATTATTCTATTCGATCGAATCGTATCGAATAGAAACGTTTAGGTCGACCAATCACACTCTAGCTCGTGATTTCGCCGCGGCGCGCGCATCGTACGCCGGCGACGAGCTTGGATGTGATTGGTTGACCTAATCTATTCGAAACGATAGCGATTTACGCTATGACACTTGTCTACGGGGGGAGGTCTCGGGTTCGATCCTAGGTTACCATGGCACACACCAATGACTTTTCGATGCTTTTCGAAGTTATGTGTGTATTTATCGCAGGTTTATAAGTGCTCGGTTAATGGCAATAGGCTCGCCACCTATTACATTGGGAACTAAACATAAACTGGCGAAATGTGGGTGCTAGCACCTCTGCCTACCCCTTCGGGGATATAGGCGTGAGTTTGTTTTGTTATGTTATGTTAATAAGTAATTCATTTTCTATTCATTTTTGTGCAACCCTTGTTTTTTTTTTGTGGTTAGCCTTGCGTTTAACCACTATCTCACCTGGATGGTAAGTGACGATTTGGTCGGCGATGGAGTACGTTTGCCTAGAAGCAACCTATTCATTCGAGACTTAAAGACTCCCAGGTATATACATATAGCTTTCCGGAAACACAGACTCAGGCAGGGTATTCCACGCTGTACGCATAAAATAGTTTGTCCACCTGGAAGAACCCTAATGAACATATTGCATAAACGATCCGTGCGCGTTGTATTATTTCTTGAACTGTGTTATGGTATCGTGTAATATTTATAGCTGATTATCTTTTGTTCATAGTAGTTGAAAGTTATAAAGATTTATTCTTGCTAATGAACCACACCCTATCGTACTAATATTATAGATGCGAAATTTTGTGAAGATGTTGGAATGTTTAGATGTTTAGATTTTTATTACTCAATCACGCTCTAAAATAAGAACGGATCTGGCTGAAACCAATTTCAATACAGGGATAGATTATTATAGTCTGGACTAACATATAGGCTAAATTTTATTCCTGAAATATATGCCTATGCGTCGCGGATACCGAATCAGAATGCCAAGTAGGTGTAGTCACTGGCAACAGCTAGTTTTATACATATTCATGTGAAGTTGAAAAAGACAGTCCGGTAAACCAGTCAATAGTCAATGAAGGAGACCGGATAAATATCTACTGCATTGATCAATAGAGGTCGGGGTTGCAAAGTTAACAGTTTGGTAGTTTTATTCAGGTCACGTTTTGTTCTCATGAGTCAACTACCCCATTGCGATCCATAAATGTCTTAAGAGGGGTATGAAGTAAATCGGAAGGACTTTCAAAGAAGATATGAGGCTTTTGCATCAAATTGTCTATGAATCATATGTGTTTGTTTTAAATCACCTATTAGATTAAATTGTAACATTAATAGTTTATAGATCAAGATTTATTGAAAGACACAAAGAACTAGTGTATAATTAAAGAATTTAGTAAAAGGAATGTAATGTTTACTTCAATTTTCTTTTGAAAATGTATTTATATTCATTGTATTGTATATTCATGTACATACATACATACATTATGCTGATGCCTTTTTCCATCCAGGGTAGGCCTCTGCCTACCCGTAACAGACTGCCATCTGTCTCTGTCCTGACATACTTCACGCGCTTCCTCTACTACTACTTCCCGCCGGTTTCGAGTGCTTATTTTTATATAAATGCAAAGTGAAGTAAATATCACTTATTGCACTTAAAAAAGATAAAGATAGATAGTTAGTCTTTCATTTAACCAAAATTTCACAGGAAAAACAAATAGGTAGAATGTAACAGTAGAATACGAGTATACAATGGGCAACCTAACTAAAAGATAATGAATGAAATGAAAATATCATTTCATTCATTTAAAACATAATTTTCTACAGCTGAATATAGGTAGGTGCATAAAAAGAGTAGATATACAATATTATAACCTATTTATAAAATACGTTGAAAAGAATTTGTAATATCCAAACAGATCTGTGAATATGTTGTATTTATCCATGTATTTGCTAAACAAACTATAACTTAGTCCAACACATGTGCTAAGACAGAGGAACGACGATGTATGGTGTATTGTACAAGCGTTAGGATTACACAGGCTGCGATAAATCTAGCAGAACATAGGGTAGTAAGGACATAACAGAAATCTGCGTCCATTGTAAACAAGCTTGGCAATAAGCCAAGATATACAGTGGAGCAGAAACACTTAACGTCGAATGCTAAAACTCCAACCTTTTATTTCATTCTGGATATTGCCAGAACTCTGCGCGACCATGAAGTTTTCAAAGCGATTAAAAGATCTTAGATCCTAGTACTTAAAGAAGTGTTAAAAGAGATAGCATAAGTTTATTGGGAAAACTTTCTTTCTAGTTTTTGCAGCTATAACACTTTCAAAAGTAAGAGAGAATAAAGAAATCCATGCTCTTAAAAATTTTTAAAAGCTGAATTAAATTTATTACGCTTGATATATATTATTACTTGAATTAAGGTAGGAGAGCAATGAAAGAAATGACTATAATTTTTTCCTTTATAATAAAGTTTCCACATCACTATTACCTAATCTATTGCACTTTGGAGTCGAAAGATGATAAAATTAAGAATCTAATTAAGAATTCAGTAATAAGGCATATGTATCAGTTCAGGATAATACAAGGAATACAGTATGCTTCGCTATTACTCGTGGTTAATAATATAGAGGAGCATCCTTTGATTCCCAAACTCTAAGTGCTACTACCAAAACTAGTCTAATTTTAGGTATGTGTATTCGGTATAATACTGCGTCAGGAGTTATAGTTTCAGACCCATTTTGGAAATGTGCACAACTTACTAAAGGCAAATGGTATTACCATGCATAAAAAATAATAAATAAACATTTATTTTACTATAGGAGATAAAAAAATCTAGTAGATGAATTTTTGTGCTGTTTTTTGAAGTCGCAAAAATTTTTCATGATTTCAGTTCCAATTGCTCCAAACTATATCAAATGTAAATCAAATATAGTATGAATTTTTTCACTTAACTAAGTAGCTTAGTTGTGACAGATTGGTCTTAATATTTTTATTTATGTGCTGTTTAAGATTTATTTGATTATTTAAATTAGTTGTTGTATCACTAGTCATCTGCATTATATTCATTGCATCTTGCTTTAAATCTATATTCACTTAGATTATGCTAAGTAGTACTTAGTAAAGTTAGTACCTATTATTAGACTTACAGTTGTTTCAGTGTTTTGTATTTCAGTGCTACTAAATATCATAAAACGTTTAATTTGACAACGAAATTTTATAATAAGACCTCTTAACCTAATTCATCAAATTTATAAAGAACACGATAATACACTGAAATAAAAAATATGTATGACTTAGTAACAATTAAATTACAATGTTTGTGTAGTTAATATTACAAATTTCATGACAACAAAAATACTTTGGTAAGTTTTCAGTAACAAATTTGGTAATGATGACAACATGTCACTCAAATAATAAATGTAGAATTTACCTTCTAAATCTACATAAAATATCTAAATTTGAACCTTTGTAGAATACGTTCAATATTTTCAATATCGGTTTATAAGTTTTTCTCAGCCGCATTCCCTATGTAAAAACAAAATTAAATATCGATCGCTATAACATTATACAAAGTATCATTAAATTCTGTTTTAGGCCTGTTCAGGACCTCGGGATCAGATGCCACAGGTAATTTGATGAGATATAATTTTCTTTTAAATAGTTTGTGAAGCTTTGAAAATTTTTTGACGCTGTGAACGCTTTTAATAATATGTGCTTTGAATTGTGTTTGTTCACCTCAAAACTATTAAATTAATAGTAAGTGTGTAAGTGTTGGGTTATTTAATACCAGTTTGAAGGTGTCTTTAAGCCTAGGAGGATTATATCCATGTCAATATGATTAAATTGATTGAAATAGAAGACTCATTTCTTCAATTAAATGATTATGAAATAGCAAGTTCACCTCTTATATTGAACCATACAATTCGAAATTTAACAACACACGTAAACCATGAAGCTAGAGCATTGCAGAGTTATATAAATTGGCAATACAAATGGTAGTATTTAGGAAGCTGTTAGTGGAATTGGATTGTGTGATGACTTTGTTAAGTTATATTGGCTGGGTTTAGATGGTTAAAGTTTTTGGAGACATGAATGTATTTCGTGAAATTAATTCAAAGATTATGGTTTCGATTTCTAGATTTGTACGTTATATACAAGTTATGCCTATTCACTAAATAACAGGTATATTATGGAGAATTATCGGCGAAATATTTATTAACCAATTAGCTTGTAGTTTGCCACTAGTCATAGACATTTGCCATTGCGCGGTATCTACCACTTTCAAGTCATAGCTTTACGCATGGCAATTTCAAAATATTATGGACTACAAATTTTAAGTGTTAGTTTTAATTTTAGTCTGACCATGCAGTCAACCAATTAAACTATTAGATTAAATTGATAAAGTAATCTTATTTTTTTACACGAACACAATCAATATTACCTATGTGTGTACTATGTGATTTCCTGGCAGCAAATATTATGTAGGTTGATTGAACGGAAGCGAAAAGAGGTCATTAGGTAAACGATATATTGTTCTTATATTTGTTAGGCTTCACTCGTAACAGTATTCCCAATAGGCTATACAAGATTAGCAAAGTTTCTGAATAATACAGCAATAGATTAGCATGACAACTTTTAGAGGATAATATTTAATCGTCTAAGTAGTCAAGTGATAATAATGATACTTAAAATAACGTCGATTTTGATGAAATTAGATTCTAAAGAATATTTGTCGTTTGAAATTCAACATAATCTTTGAAATTTAATACTGAGACCTATTTTTAATATATTCAGTTTAAATATAAAAGGGGTATAAAATAGCTTACAAATTTATGAAAATACAAAAGCAAAACATTAATAATCTTTGCATTTATAACGAAAACAGTTTCAAAATCAAAGACTTTTAGTGTCAATACACCGGTACTCAGCGATTTCTAGGTACTGTTTCTTAATGCAAAAGCCGCCGGTTCGCAAGTAAAAACAAACCTATTATCATGCCCACTAATGATGGCTATCAAGATGATTGCTGTAATATAGACTGCACAATTTGAAATGGCGGGTAATCACAAAAGCATAAAAGTGTATAATAGCACAATAACTATCAATGAACCATACTAATTAATGGTTGTTAGCGCGTTTAACATACCAGCACTTAAATTCAATATTGAGTGAAGGGGGTGGTTTATTTTACCCCGAATGACTCATTATTATGTATGCTAGATAAAACATCTAATCTTTTTGCAAGCCTTTATTTTTTTTAAGAGCAATAATAACTTAAATTATTCGCATTCCCCTTAACCTCTTCATTACTAACACTAGTAAATGCTTTAGCTAAAATTCATCTTAGTAACGTAACACATTGATGTATACCTACATATTATATAACCCTTAACGTGCTACTAGCTATTACTCTATTAGGGAACATTATTTCGTCAATAAGCTTCCATATTTGCTATGAACTGGCTAAACGTTACAATATTCAACGTTTGTACCTTGAAAACTAATGTACACATTGTTTACTTCTTACTTATAATTCATCTTTGGGCTAATACAAATAGAACAAAAAAGACATGGCCCAATTCAACGAAAAATAGAACGCGAGACGTCAGTTGAGCGATTAATTATTACTTTGCTATCAAAGCTACGGCCTATCGTGAAGACTTTAGCACGTAGCATCGATTCCCGATAGTGTAGGAAGACTACGATAGCTTTTTGGAAATCGAGGTTAAAACAATGTTAAATTCATGAGAAAACTTGCAGTAAAGTAGTAAACTAGTAACTGATAATTTTTTTTAAATGATGATGTATTTAGTTATAAAACCAAACCAGCTCAGGTAATAAAAACATACTATAGGCAATGAAAAATAAATAACCTTAAAGTGCCATAATACAAACGTAATAAAAGAAACAGCGCATAACTGCCTGTACATATTGCATACGATGGTTAATAAAATATGGACATGATTTTAATATCATAAAGTTTATTCAATCGTGTACAGATGATCTTCAGGTAGCTCCACTTATAGGGTTACAAGGCATTCAAAGATAGTACCTAACAATACGGGCCCGACGTTACGGTCAGGTCAGGTCAGTAAATCTTAAGAAGAGGATCTGTTTGTAGTATGATGATCACGTTTCTTTAGTACAAACGAATGAATGAAAGAAATATTTGTATAATTGAATTTATGATAGTTGATGAAAAAATGATTACACCTATTGTTGCATATAAAGGGATTACTGCGTGTTAGTCAGCTGAAAAAAATTTAGATAGAAGAAACTAGAGACCTCTGTGGGGATATTAGTAAAACATTTCTGCCCAGTCCGATGGAGAAAGTGTAAGTTCAAGTTCAAAATGATTTTATTAATTGAATTTAAGAACGTAACAAAAATAGTACAAATTTTCTATATTGGGGAATCTAAAAAAAGATATTGGACCATATCTCACAGCAGTCACAGCCGATTTCAGCCCCGCTATGATTTATAATGCAGTAGTTGGAGTTATTTTAGCGCAGGCCGTTATGTGGCTGTCTAATCGATTCCACGAAGATAGCCCGTTATCTATTAAAAACTTACTACCTATCTAAAATCCATAAAGCGGCATATCACGCGCAATGAATGTCGTTGTCATTAAGTTTACTTATGACCACGTCAATATTTCAATAAATAATGATGAGACTAATACAAAAGAGACTTTAGAAAGCGACTTTCGTATAGTTGCGTGTTAGAGTATTATAAATGTATAATATTTGTTTAAAAGTTACGCGTAAAGTAGGTAAGTACGTTAAGTTTCTGCAAAAAATACCGTGTGGATTTTATAAGCGAAAACATAATAAAAACATAGAATTGTAATGAGGAATTTAAATTCAAACTAGCGGACTCGTAAACCAAATCCATTCCAGTAAATTTCACATTCAAAATTTCCACGATTTATGCAGCTGCAAAATGGTGAAATGAATTACAAATAAGTTAAATATTATTCTTGAGTTTAAAACAGCGTAACTATAAAGATCAATAATACCACTGCATACCTAATATCTTTCTTTTATACATGTGCAAATCACCACGGTTACAACCTCCCTAGGGCTTGCTGGTGAGATGTTTGAGGCGGGATTGAATCCAACAACTAAAACTACGCGATGTTCCGTCACGGGAATTTATAGCCGAGAAACCTAGTGTAACCTAGAAATGAAATCCCCAGAAACACTACTATTTACTATCGTAGGGTTGTATTTGGAAGTATACTTTCAATTATCACAATTACTTATAGTCAACTAGCTGCTTTGAGGTAAGTTATCGTTTTTTGGTCACATCTCCAGTTTTACTTAACCCATTGCAATCGAAAATAAGTCAGATTTTAAATCTGATCAAGACTTTTCTAATGAAAAATCCATTTAGAAGTTATTGCGTTCATCGCGAACAAACAATTATTAAAAATAATATTTTCGTATTTATAACATTTAACATAACCCTGTTTTAATTATTCTATGTAAAGATCTGATAATAGTTAACATACAATTTTATAATAGTATGGATAGATGCAAAAAAACCTAAATTCAACTGATTAAACCAGAATGATCACATACCACGCTACGTGTTAAGATAGTAATACTTCCCACAGAGTTTTATCCACCATATTCCACAGATAGACGGTCTAGTAAATTTTCTGGGGTGTGGTTTGCAGGTCAATACCCCGTTCTGAATTTTGCTTTATTCTAATTTAAATTTTATATAAAAGAAACTTAGCTCAACCTTAGTTTTTAACGAATTCGCAGACAATGCAACTGTACGCCCCACAGGGAGTGATTGGTCATGAAAGAGTTCTATCTTACTTTCAGGCTCGTTGACTTGATTAACATAATGTCATTTCAACTTCAATGTTGGTATTTATTTATTTAAATTAAGAGACTTTACATAAATAAATAAACATTCTACAATATTCTACACAGCGCTCTCTAAATCCAAAGTGAGTATAGTTTCACTAGCTTGTGTTATGAGTTCTAGAATGCGGATAAACTTGTATACTTTTTGTAAATATGCACTATATTATACATGGAAATACCCAGACCAATGCAAATAAATATACATACTTTATGCATACTAAGCGAGCATCGAACCTGCGTCCATGACTGTCGTAGCACTTCAATATAGGTACTACAGCTACGCCACAAAGGTCAACGATATATATCTGATTTACTTATCACTGTAAACTGTATCAGGATCTGTTTTACTTATCAACGTTATAATTGCATGATTTTCTATTATATTATTTTGTCCTTTACTCGTTCACTTCAATCGTATAGGCTGGCTACCTACTGGCTGGCTACAACCTATTTATTAAAATAAATTGTCTTTGGCAATATATAATAACTACTTACTGTGCATTGACGGCCACTATAGAGTTGCTTTGTACTGGTATGCCTGTAGGTTATAGTTCTCAACTGTTCGTAATAGATCTTGGTTCTGTGATTTGGAGGAAGTAAGGACTTGCTGCAATATTGCTAACTGACCGATATTTGACAATATTCAGCAGGAGTATTCGATACTCGATCTTTAATTTTTTTTTTATGTAGGACACGTCAACATGACTTCAGTTTGCCTGATGGTAAGCTAAAGGCAAAATCTCTGGAATGGGAGTCACCATTGCAAACACCGATAGTGCCACAATGGTGGCTCTCAGCTTGACGGCCTCATTAAATGCTTTTTCACGCCCCGCTTAAAGGATCCGGGACTGTACGAGGAAGGAAACACGTGAGCCGGTAAAGAATTCTAGGTTTTGATAGTGCGGCTAATAATAGAAGTATTTTTGTATAGTTAAAGCCCCTCCCCCCGACAAGGCGCTGAGTATATTAAAAAAGTACATTTTTGGTTACGCGCCCATAGTGAGCGTGACTAATTTGTGGTTTGTAAAAGTTTTGAAACTTAATTCACAATCCGGATATTGACTCATTGTTAAGTAACGGTTTTTAGATAATTCTGAATGCCAGCGGAGTGTCGTGAAAAGGTATATTATATTATTCGATTCTGCTATATTAGCGACCTTGTCGTACTATGCCAATATTGTTATACCTTTGAATTAACTATTATTAAGTCATATTTGATTAGTTTAATATAGAGTTAAAAGGTTAAATAACCAATAAACCAATTTTACTAGTAGGTAAACTACTGTAAGACTAACTAAAAAAAATATCGCGTTATATAAAAACATGTACAACTACTAATAGTTCATGAACAGTCAACGATCCATAAAAATCCACAAATAAACCGAGCATAGTTTCAATTAAACCTATAAATATTTCAGTCAACTTATGTAACCGGGCCTGACTAAAACTTGAAGCAATCGATGAGACTATCACATTCAAGGAAATAAATTAAATGTCCACAACGCTTTTAGTAATGACAATGTATACCATTTTGGTCTTTACTCTAATTGGTTGATTTTATTACCTTTCTAACTATTCAGAAATTAATGATTTCTTATTGTATTGATTTGTTTTTGTTCAAATAATATAGAACAAATGACACACTTGAATGTAAATCATTAAATTTGTGTGTGAACATAAAAAGACAACCGAAACAGACTGGATACTGAAGGTGGAGGATCGGGAAGTGTGGCGTACATTGGGTGAGACCTATGTCCGACAGTGCACTATAATAGGCTAAATAACTGATTGATTTATTAATTAATAACATTAGTTTAGATATCTATATAAACTATTTTCAAACATGTAAAGACAATATAATATTCAATGCAGGTACTCTGTATTAACCTAAGTTTTATAAAGACATTTCTTAAGTAAAGTAAATTCTACTACAATGCTTAGTCAAACAAAGAATAGCGAAAGAAAATGGTTAAGTTGTATTATACCTTTTTATATAATATTGCCACAAGGTAAGTCCCAAAGGATTAAAAATAAAACGTAGGCTAGATAATGTAAACGTAGATTAGTGCTTGTATGTTTAAAAATATTGATAACAAATGAATGTGGATCAAATTACAACATTCTGTGCTTAGGAATAAGACGGATGTTTGGTACTTTATCAAGAGCTTTGGGACCAAGCCAATCTCTCTTGCAAACTGGTACTCCTTTTCATTGACGGCTGTGGCTCTAACGCAGGATTTTCTCACTGGGTATGAAAGGTTAGACGTCAGACAATAAACGTATATACCCAGCTTTTACATGTCT
The DNA here is from genome assembly GCA_963576445.1 of Lithosia quadra. Taxonomy (NCBI): domain Eukaryota; kingdom Metazoa; phylum Arthropoda; class Insecta; order Lepidoptera; family Erebidae; genus Lithosia; species Lithosia quadra. The sequence goes on from OY754891.1 coordinate 9,785,048, forward strand.
GTCTAGGACTATTATCCCCTTTCAACAATACCGTCAGAATGAAAAGCTGTATACATAGCTTTTACGAAGTTTTATATTTGGGGGAGAAAGAAAATATTCCTCCTTCGTTACTTCCTAAAAAGTATAGACGTACGCGGAGGTGTAATATCAGGAAACTTACTACACTACATCTACAGTTGTTACTTGGATTTATTATGGGTTATTAACTTTTATTATGGGTTGTTTCATATAAATATCTGTACTACGATACGTCTGCTGGCAGGGATACTTGGATTTTTGTTATTAATTGAAGATACAAACAGGATATACAAGAAAGTTAATCATAGGTACAATGGGTGGTCTTATTGCAGTCTGCGATTTCTTCCAGACAACCTAGTGCATACGGTACAACGGGAGTAGTTCGTGGAGTATATTATTTAACTATTGGTTGCTATTTAGTAGATGTGGATCCTGGAACATAGATATTCATATATTTTTTTCTACAGATGAAAAATACGCTAAAAAGTTAATAAAGTTAACTAGCTATCAACAAATAGATAATGTAACTAGATATTCGTTGAATCTAGCAAACGTTTCAAAATAGTTTAATTAAAATACAAAAGGAATAAAAATTCGTACCAATAAACGAACTGTGAAACCTAACAATTAATGCATACCATTTTATTTACATTTTGTTGCTGAACGACTTTGAACATCACGACAGAACCTACGTACTTCGATACAGTAATGAAAAAAGGACTTTAGTCCACAGGTTTTATGGCATTAATTTCGTTGTAGATAAAGTGTGTGATAATATTTGTATTATACAGGCCGGTTGCGAATGTTTCACTTGGGTGGGGCTTTTGTGTAATAAAACGAATGCTTTCCTGTGTCTGGACGTCGATAGCTATGCGTGCTCTGAAATTTTGTGGTGCTACCTTAAGGAATTATGTTTGCAATTTTTTCCGGCTCGTTTATTTTATGGCCGTTTCATAATTCGTTTACAGTAATTTATGACTTTATTGGCTAGTAATGGTTGTCTGTGAAGCAGTCTTCATTACTTGGATTAAGTATATTAGAATACTAGCTGTTCCCCGCAGCTTCACTCTCGTGAAATTCTATTCCCATTACCGTGACCCACGGAAACCTTTAAGGCGATCCATTCAGCCGTTTTCGCGTGAAAGAGTAACAGACACACATCCAGACATTCTTACAAACCTTCACGTTTATAAAATTTGTAGGATTACAGGAATAATTTTAATATAAACATTCAATTAGTATTACGACACATTAGACAGTAGATACTATGTAGTCCCATTATGCTAAGCTTGTACTATAGGTTCTTTGACACAGATAAAATATGCTTAATTAGGTAGACGTTCTTTGGATATTATTAGATACGCATTAGATACGGACATTATAAGGTTTTTACAGGGTCGAGTGTGACGCCCCTGGTGTTGCGCACGTCTATTGGCCACGGTGATCGCTGTCCATAAGGTGTGCCGTGTGCTTGTCTGCCACCTAAGTGGTAAAAATAATATGCTTACATAATTATATCACGGTCACGGTGTTTGTGGCCGCACTCCTTCCAAATGGCTCGTACAATGTTTTTTTTTGTACCCACATTTTGGTAGGTAAATTGATCGTAAAGTATTTCTCACCCTCCTACCAATACTTCAGTCGTGGTTTTAGTATTTTTACTCATATGTTTGTATGGATGGATGGTTAAGTATAATATCAACAATATATGAACCATCGTTCATTTACATAAAGTCATTAGAATGAAGTGTTGCGTGACGTTGACATTATTTCATTTTAAATTTTTACACTTACGTATAAGTTTTTTGATAGTATAATTTATGTGCAAAAAGGTAATGGAAAAAGTTAAAAAACACAGCCGAAATAAAATATACGTTATTTTTAAACGTTAATAGCATTAACATTGTACCGGATTTATTCTGGTTCATGCAGCTAAAATCTATAAATGTTTCAGAGTAAAGGCCTTGCTAGAATATCGGATCAGTCCATTTCCCATTGCCGGTCTGCTTCTATTTCGATATTGTTTATTTATGGATACCTACTTTCATTTGTTAGGTGTTTTGAACACCAGAAAATTGAAAAAAGCGTATGCTTAGATTTATCTTAATTATATTTGTATGTGACGTTCAAACAATGTGTAAATCAGCAATAAGTAAAAGCATTTTAGAATTTTAGAAGAGGTAAAGCCTGCAGTTGGTGTGGTATACCAGCTTACAGTTGAAGCTGGCTTGAGCACCGTCGATTTGAATAAAAATTTCTTTCAAATCATATGCCCGAATCTTTTAATCCAAAAACTGTAAAAACGTGAACAAAAATACAAATAGTAACGAATGCTCTTTTATTTCCGTGGACTTGGGTAAACACGTGCCTATTGGATTTTTATTGACTTGGCATCGCTTGTCAATCACAAAAAGAGAATAAAAGGTTTCAATGTAATAAAACTAGATCACTATTGTGAGTCTATTGTTAATACAACTTCTTGTTTGTATATCAATTTGAAAGGCACTTTGAAATAAAATTATTTTTAACGGATTCTACAACGGCTTTTTGGTGTAGTTTGATTACTTACGCGGTATCCCCAGTACCCCCGACCCCCCAGCAAAGCTATTTTCACCTGTATTTGATAATTAATTAACTAAAATCATCATCATCCTTGCGTTAGTCCCGATCGTAGTCCTATCCACAGCCAATCCCTTAGACTTCGAAATGCTAATAAATAAATAAAGCACGTTATTACCCGACTGCCGAAGAAAGGAGGTTAATTTATTAATATAGATAAACTAAGCAGCACGGACACAGGGCTGCAGCCGTGCGGCTAACGTGCGACATTTTGTGGCAAATTTGAAGGTGCCCTCATAACGTAAATGCTCTGTGCTTAGAATATTAAAAAGCCACGTAAAGTAAATATTTTATTCAGTTACAAAACAAGAGGGGCAAATAGAAGCAACTTTTTCAAATTGAAATCCTGGCACGGATTCTAGCACCACCACAAGCCAAACTGTGTTCAAAATTGGGATACGACTGGTCGAGTTTTATACGGCAAAGCCAGTGTTGGCATACCCAGTTGGCACACCACAACGCTATCTGACAAAATTCGTGTTTAAAATTTTTTGCCAGTATGCAAATACACTTTGAGAGATAAACGACCTTTTCCGTTTTATGTGGTAATGCATTGGAAGAATTTTAAACTGAAGCTTTTTGCTTTTAAAATACATTAATGGGACAAACTGGGACAAACGGCGGCGTTGTTTAGTTTGGGACTTCGTATGTTAGGTGTGTTTTGTATTGTAAAATATGTTTTATATTTTGTTTTGATGGAGTTAAAAATAAGTTGGCCAAATTAAATGGTTGAATAAAGAATATCTGTCGGTAACTAATATAAATATTGTATTCATATAAACAAAATATAAAGAAGTGTTTTTTTTAATATTATATTATAATTTACCCAGAATAACTAATTTTCTTGTAATATATTGGATTACGTTAAATTGAATTGTTTGTTGAAAAATGCAACCAAATAAATATTGATGAATGTGATCAATGACACAGACTTGAGCGGTTTGCAGATAAAATTCCAACGCGAAATGTTTGTAATAAAATTTTGCGACATAATAAATAAACAACTTTTATCGTCTCAGTTGGTTGAAGAATTTGTAATACGAGCTTGTCATAAAAATAAAAATGGACTCAGGTTGATAACAAAAGCTTGGTGAATATTACGAACGATGCGTCGCAATCAGCTGTAGAGTAATGAGATGGCTTCAGCGGTATATGATGCAAACCTTTGTGTATATTACTTTAGCATGTTATGTTTAGATTGAGCTACTTTGCTCTCCACAGTGCAGCGAAATGGAAAAAGTTTCAGAAATCCCCGTTCATAAGCAAGTCCCAGTTATTTGATAGCTTGGTTCAAACATGGCGAGCAATCGGAAACCTGACGATTGGTAATTTGTTTTCGGTATTTTTCTAGTTTTTCCAACTTTAGTCAAATATAATTCAAGAGAATTTAGATATCCCATTCTATTCCATTTGTTTGGATTTCATCAATACAGTACTTCATCTACTTTTATTCCGTGACAGCTGGCAGCGAATGGTAGCCTATTGTCCTTAATTTTAACGAGTTTTGTGTAAAACTCTATCAACTAGAAAGGAATTGATTCATCTTTATCTGATGTTATTTCTCTTTGTAATTCTATTATTACCAAGATGCTTTGATAATCAAGTACGGAGAGAGAGTTTCACAAAATATTTATAATGAGTGATTCCTTTATTCTAGCCTACCGACTACGGACTTGCCAAGAAAATAACAACCACGCAACGCCCAGTAGGAACAGTAGACATTGGGAAAATAACGTCGACGTACTTCAAAAGAGTTTTACGATAGCGTAAAAGTTTCTTGCTTACAAGTTACATGTCCAGCCTCACTTGAAGTACCGTTGTCATTTAAAGGTACCATTCAGTTCAATTACAAACCTTACGATTTCAAACCTGCAACCAGTTATAATGGTAAACTAGGGTTACATACATTCTTGTTTTTTTATAGTCGATAGGTTCGCTTTGACCACAATCTCACCTGATGGTAACTGATGATATGGTCGACGATGGAGCACGCTTGTCTAGAAACAACCTATTCAATCTTAACTTAAAGACTCCCAGGCTATAGCTTTCCAGAAACACGGACTCAGGCAGGGCATTCCACTCCTTAGCAGTACGCATAATGAACGTATTGCCGAAACGATTCATTCGTACGTAGAGTGGAATGTCAATTTGTCCGCTATATGCCAGCTAATCTGGAGTAATAAACACTTGTGATGTACAGACTCATAAATTGAATATCCAAAATTATGCCTGCACTATTTGTGTCCAACAGATCTGATATGATGTGTGTGAAAACAGATCTAATGCAAATAATTTAATGGAATACAAAAGCTGTAAGCTTTCGCATTTTGGTTGATTATTGAGAATTGTGTTTATAGCCACATGCTCATTTTCCACGATATGAAGATGATGAATATTCAGATTAAAAAAAAAACTATTTAATGACCTAATTGTTTTTAGTTTCATTGATCGTGGCAACTATCAAATTTCTTATTCACAGTAAATCCTAAAGAGCACCTTCATGATATTTGTAAAGTTGTGCATACTATAAATACCTAGCTACGTTACGATTGTTATAGGTTGATGTCGATCAATTTTTGTACAATTTCCAATGCAACTTAACTCAAAAATACATGACTCAATTTTGTTGGTAACATCATTCATCGGTGTCAGATAATCATTACCATTCACAGATAGTGACTATTGCAGCCCAACTGGGAAAATATTTTTCTATATTGAAATGTTTTCCAATCTAATAGGTTAAAAAAAGAGCCTATGATAATGACTCACTAAAAATGATAACAAAAAGCTAGGCTTGTCTTTTCAGTAAGCATTATATCTTAATTTGAATGTTATTTTAATATGAGCATTTGTGAATTCGTTAAACATCCTTCTAACTCCTGAAATGTAAAGATGTGACTGACACATAATTACATACATGATATTCATTAACATACACTCGTAAGCTCTTTAAAGAGTAGCGTACCGTGCTTCGTTTGTCTTTTACACATTCAGATGAGATGTAATCATTTTAAGACGTCTCTGTAATACGCCTTTGTAAGTCTTAAAAATGTGAGTTTAAGAAATAAGCACTGTGATTTCTGTAGCACAAAGTTGAAGATTTTATTCCCTTCTTTTAATATCTATAGGAATAAAAAAATGTTTACAAAAAAAATATTAAAAGAAGACGTCAAATTGATGGATTATATTTGGAAGTAAAAAAAATATCGAAAATTGGTTTCATGGCTCCTGAGCTACTACAAAATTAATTGCTGATATTGCAAAATAGATTGAAGAAAAAATGAGACAGTGTACCTGAGATTTCCAATTTATTTCCCCGGTCGCGGGTCGTATGAAAATCTTCTTGTATCATTTTTCTTGCTTTTCGCAGTCGATTGTTAAAGTGTCAATTTAAGTTCAAAATTCATTCGTTCATTAGAAGTTATTTTCATTCAATAAGTTTATAAATTTTAAATGAAAAAAGTTTCGTAAGTTTCTAGATGTAACTTACTTCTTAATTAAATGGAGTTACTTTTTAATTATGTATCTAAAAGTACTGCCTTAAAATATCACAATAAGTTTTTCAATGTAACTCACTATTTGAGTTTTGTTGAGAAATACACGTGTAAATTCTTTAATAACACTGTGGCAATAGAACCTTGTGATAACGGTGCAGCGTTATAATACCAAGCAATCTTATTATTTCCTTGGGAGTCGTGGAACCGTAGAAGACAGCTAAGAATCATAGCGTAACACTGCGCTACTGATAGCACAAATTGCACCGACCAGATACAATCCGTGCTTTGCGCACCATGCATTTGTGAAATACAATTTTCAGTTTTGCAACCCTGGTTAGATTACGTTCAGGGATCGACAAGTACGTTTGCGAGTAGCATGTACTGCAGCATACTTGGGACCCGTCTCGAATTGTTTATAATTCGAGAGGCTCCCACCAGTTTGCGTTTATTCTCGATTTGACTTCTCGATGCAGTTATTAACCGAAAAGTGGGATCCAGTGACCATATTCAGGAATATAAGGGGACTTTTTCATTCGATAGATCAGCTGGAATCTAGATAATGTTTCCAAAGCCTGGCCACTTGAACACTTGAACACTTGAACCTTTTGAAAGATAAGACATAAAAGGCATGTTAATACGTGAATAACGTTTGATAAAAATATATGTGATTATCAGATGGGTGAAGGTCAATCTTCACCAGCTCTAAGACCAGCTGACTAAATCATGGCAGTATATTCCACCATGGCACGGTAGTTATACAATTTTGTTCTCTATAATGTCTTTTCATTCAAACAATTTAGCCATATGATAAAATACTAATCTATTTTCACTAATACGTCGTTTCACTAACCAATAAATAGAGAGATGAGAAAATATTCGTTGAAGTATACATCGGACTAGGATTACATAATATTATAACTGGATTTGTTTAGTAAGGACGCGTAATTGAGTAGAATATTCGACATGTACTATGATTTCGTGGTATTTTTAGAGATTTCGTGAAAGCTCTGTTGTGTGTATTTTGCCGCAACATGTGTAATATAATATTGGTAATATAACCTATCTACTAAATTAGATTATATCGAGAAGTAATCTATTTGGAATTCTAACTTAGGTCGCTCTGATACTAGATGAATACTAATGATCTTAGATACCAAATAACGTGAAATAGCTTGGTACTTCTTTTACTATAATATAGAGGATTACTCTTGCAAGTTAGGATTTCCAGTATAACCTATGCTTATATTCATATTACGCCAACTCTACTCCTCACCTATCTACATCACCTTAAGGTTAACAAATAGAATGAGTCCGGTTTTACACATCTTGTCATATATAAAAATGAATCCCTATTTCTCTTGGTCACGGCATCACGCGTGAACGGCTGGACCGATTTGGTTGAAAATTGATGGGGAGGTAGGTTAGAACTGGGAGAAGGACATAGGCTACTTTTTATCCTGCCACGAGGACGAAGTACGCCACGGGCAGCTAGTAATGTTATAAATATATAAATAAAGTCTACTAATATTACAAACGTGAGAGCTTGTGACTATTGAGGGATATATGTTTGTTACTCTTTCACGCAAAAACGGCTGAACGGAACGACGTAGATTGTTTTTTCCCCACTAAAGCTTCTTCAGCCCAATATAGTGTATATTTGCATTGTGCTAAAGAAGGATACGGGGCTCGTATGCACAATTTGTCTTTGTGTTGACGTAGCCCAACTATACGTGGAACATTTTCAGAATTAATCCGGCCAGAAATTTCTTTAGCCCAACACTATGCTAGTGGTGGGCTAAATAGGCATTCGTAAACACGCGTAAGAGAATGATTCTCAGTGATGAGTATTATAGCTAGCACTATTTATTTTACTAAAATAAAACGTAATATATATCCCTTAGTATTATACCAAATAAACGTAGCGAAAACCAACATTGTACGAGTACAAGTAAAATAAAAGAACTATGTAACTTTCTCACATAGTTCACGAAATACACTCGAGAGCAATGAATCCGGGTCACTTAAAGAATGTTAAAAATCTTGGAAACTAAAAATGATAGGTTAATGCAATAAATTGTATTTAATAGACAATGTAATACTCCTTAAATGAAAGTAAAAAAAATATGAGTCACCGTACATTTTATTAACACAAAATTACATAAAGAAAAAAACTGCTGATCTCTCCTTAAAACAAAAATAGGAAACATGAAATTTTTGAACTTTATTACGATTTTCTTGAATTTTAATACTTCGTATTGCCTCCTCGTGCTTCCATTACTGCGTTTACGCGGTTTGGCATGCTGTACACCAAGTTCCTTATACGATTTTGGGGAATATTCTCCCATTCCTCTGTGAGAGCAATTTTGAGCTCACGAAGCGTGATTGGGGGAGGGTTTCGTTGTTTTACGCATCTGCCTAGCTCGTCCCAAGCATGCTCGATCGGGTTGATATCCGGGCTGCGCGCTGGCCACTCCATACGAGTAATGTTCATCTCTTGAAGGTAGTCATTCACAATCCTACCTGTATGAGGTCGGGCATTGTCATGCATAAATATAGCATCCTCACCTAAATTGACCATAAATGGACCAACGTGATCATTGAGGATTTCTTCCACATATCTTACGCTAGTTAAAGAGCCGTTTTCTATGATCACCAGCTCTGTGCGACTTTCAGAAGAAATTCCGGCCCACACAAGTACAGACCCACCACCGTAGGCTACTTTTTCTTCGATGCATGCTTGCTTGAATCTTTCCCCTGGTCTTCGATACACTCTGTGTCTTCCATCGTGCTTGTAGAGCATAAATTTTGATTCGTCGGAGAACATAACTTTTGACCAATCTTCAATACTCCAATTTACGTGGCTCTGGGCATATCTTAGTCTCGAAATACGATGCCCACGCTCCAGTTTAGGGCCGTTTGCAGGTCTAAGGGGTTTTAAGTTAGATTCAGCAAGCCGACGTCTTACTGTCCATGCACTTGGGTTACTTCCTCCGAGGCGTCGAAACTGATTGGTGAGTTCAGTTCCTGTGAGAAAGCGATTTCGAAGCATGGTGTTCACCAAGTATCGGTCTTCTCGTGCTGTGGTACACCTGGTTCTGCCCGTTCCTGGTCTGCGTAGGTTAGAACCAGTTTCTTCGTAACGTCGGAGAACTCTTTGTACTGTTGACAGCGACACACCGACAGTCCTGGCTGTATCGCGCTGACTCCGGCCGGTTTCCAGCATTGTAAGTATTCTGGTGCATTCTTCAGGCGTAAGCGACATAATTTCAGCTTGAATAATGAATATAGAGCACTATCAACATGGTTTATGTACCCACATAAATGACAGATTACAAACAAAAGCAAAACCAAATGCTGTAATTTCGTAGTTCCATCTTCGAAAGTGGCCCTTTTTCAAATTTGATTTTTTTATGATATAACTTTACAATAACTAAGAAGTTTTAATACCTTCATTTAAGGAGTATTAAATTGTCTATTAAATACAATTTATTGCATTAACCTAGCATTTTTAGTTTCCGAGATTTTTAGGATTCTTTAAGTGACCCGGATTCATTGCTCTCGAGTGTATTCATTATGATGAAAGGTTCGGGTAATAATGCTCACTCGAGGTCTATGGATTAATATTGATACGCCGAATCACGTAGCGGCCTTGTATTGCCATATTTACAAAATGTGAAATCGCAGAAATTAACTTTAGCAGATTTCTTTTTGATTTTCTTCCTGTTCTTGACTTTTATTTGAAATGCTAATAATATATTTCCTGTAATGGATATCCACTTTTTTCGATCATAAATCATTAGGATATATTTATTACTAATTACTATGTTTTTATACCACACAAATAAAGCGTCGGTAGTTTAGTGGTTAAGGAGTCGATCTTACGATCTAGAAGTATCAGGTTCAAATTTTGGCCACTACACTACTGAAGTGACAACATGACGAACACAAGCAATTTAACTTAGCTGAAGGGGTTATGAGAAATATTAGTTATAGGAAAGTAGTTTATACAAAAAACTGCAAAAGTACTTTGCACCAGAAATATTTTAGCAGCTTTTACACAAAATAGTGTTTAGCCTAAAGCCTTTAAATATTTATTTATAGTCATGTCTCATATATTATAGATATAGATAGTGTGGTCAAACGACTAAACACCCACATTGCATTTATAGTACAAACTTAGGATGCACCTGGGAAATTGATACTATGATGATGAATACTATGTAAGTAGAATGTAGGTATGTACTTATATTTCTTTGCTAAGATTGCTTAGAAGAGATTGCTCTTAGCTATGAAACCACTCAATGTAAGTAGGTACATTTAACTAAAATGATTGTGATCCAAGCTCCTTTGTCGGTAATATTAAGTTGGTTTATAATAAATAATTACTTAATACCTACTCGTGTTTCTCTAGGAGTGATATTATTTTCTGGAAATTCAATTCTGTTTGATGACATATTTTAGTGACCCATAATCTAAAATTGTTTTCCGATTGATGAATCCATTGTAGTTAATTATATTTTACACATAATGACCCAATAAAAATAATCAAATAATTATAGAAATGATAACATCTTAACTCTAGATTATCCTTCCAAGATAGCCTCTCGATGTAACATATTGATATTCCTTCACGAATTTCCACCAGCGCACTAGGAGCAATATACATACATCCTTGCCCATATATAAAAACTTAATTAATTCGAAATTCAAAATCAAATATCAATATCCAATGAAACTCAATAATAGAGATTCGATGACCAAAAACTCAAACAGATAACATAAGTCCTTGAACTCGAGAAAATCCAAATGTATAAGGAAACTATGTGTTCTATATAAATTTATATACATTGTCGTGGACATGCGTATTGGCCGCTTGTACGAACCGAAGCACGAATCTTCTTCACCACAAACACTGAGATATGCCAATTTCGACTCTATCCCTCGGTGTAAAAGTCGAAATATTACTTGCCTGCGCAGTGAGCAAGCGCTCTATGTTGGGCGGAGGCATCGAATCGGGGGTGATTCAGTTGGAAACTCACTGTATGAGGGGTAGTATCGCGTTCGCGCCCCGCTCGATATATAATCTGTAATAAAAACCTTTCGAAATGACTCTCATTCCATCCAAGGAAAGAGTTGTTTAAAATGTCAGTGTTAAAAGTGTTTAAAAAACTTTACCACCAAGACTGTTCCCGTTGCAACAATTCTGTCACCGGCTGTCAAAATCATTGAAATCAAATGCGTGTCGTTCGGTTACACATTGTTGTTGAAGTTTAGGAATAGTAACGTTAGAAAAATAGACTGAAAATTATAGTGTTATTTTTAATTTTGCAGTGTTAACGGTTATTTTAAAGTTGACCAATATAAATTTATGCATTTTCTAAGTGGGCGGTTATCAACAAAAACATTGTATGAATATACCTAATGCCGAAGTGCATCTGCAATGGCTGTGAAATAAACCTTCGCCACTGGGTATAAAATATATTTCTCAAAGATATATATGAACTTGCTACAAAGCTTTATAAACACGAGTGGCAGAAACGGCTTTTTTTTTCAATAATGGATTGGCTCACGTTTTTTAATTTTGTTCGACACTTATTACCCACAATTAATGCTTGAAGCAATGTTATAAATTATTTGATGCAATTAATTACATTTAATTTCCACGTCAATTAATTTTCAAAAATAGTACACCCGAAATATGGTTCTTTTCTATATTTTATTACCACAAAACGACACACATTTCTTTCCTATTTTCATTAAATCAGTGTTTTATTTTTCAAAAACAACGGTGTGTCAATGTCCTGTTGAGGTTACATTCCTGAAACAATCTACAGTCGCAGTTGGTGAAAATGGTGAGGACAGTGATTCAATTGTAGAAAATAAATTATCAAAGAATATATCTGTAGAGTATCCATGTTCGCTATGATATATAATATGCTATCCTGCTATTTTATAGTCCCATCATTTATCAATTAGTAGTATTACGGCTTGAGTCCTATATTTTTATGGCTTCAATCTACATGGAAAAAGGATTAGTGAATAGAAAAAGCTAACTAATAACACCATTGAACGTTACGTACCTATTATCGTAGTCAGGTTGACTACCCACATTACGTGTATGATATTACTAATTTCCGTTCATTTTATTACAAAAAGTCATTATTCGCATAATCATCTTTAAACTACATTTTCATTTAATATTGCTAAGAATGACATTAACATACTTACCTACTTACAGTGAATTATCCTGACTGCCCGAATATCGTACCATTAATATTACCTATTTTGCGTAGACAGGCTGGTATAGACAGGGATAGTCCCTCATCACTATATTTGTAATGTCTTACTCTCTATTATAATAATTTTAATACAGGTTTATAATGAATACGAAGGAATTGTCATATTCATAATGAATAAAAAATTCAAAAAAAAATAATAGAAAAAGTAACGTAGGGATAAGAGGCAGTTTTCTATACCTATTGTATTTCACTTGAAATAATAAAATATATTATTACTAAATAATAAATTAATGTATAAGTATTTTTGTCCGCAAAAGACAAGGGCATACAATATACGAGTATAAAGGACATTATAGGTAGTATTATGTCTTGTTTCTCATTTCATGAGAAGGGGTATACGTGTTGATGATCTTTGGATTGAAATATCTTAAACTACTTTCACCGTTGATCGTAATTTAACTATACACAATATGGAATGATTTTGTGAATCATAGAACTAGGGGTTCGAAATCTCCATATCTTAATTGATTCTCACCTTAGATAATATTAGTGACGTAGGTATATGAAGAATCAGTGGATACATCGTATGAAACCATAACGGAGATCTTGAGGCTTTTTGCACAGGATTATTTATTTTGAACATTAAAACATAAATAGGTACTTCGTAAATTAGTTTAGTTTCAAAGTATTACACGACAAATACGCGTTGTACAGGTCAATAGCACAAAAATAACCTAGCAAGATAATAAAATATATAAAAAGTAGGTCAGACGTAATTCATTTCTCTAGTTGTTCAATCAATACTGAAATATATTTTTGAAGTACCCATGTTTTATTCAGATACTTACTGGCAACTAATAGGGTTACTAGTCATGACCATGTAACTTTATTCTCGTAGATTCAGTCTAGGTTCAATGCTCTTTTGGCAACTTAGAATTGTAGTATACGATGAAGCAAGTTAAACATATCGATGAGTATAATATAAGTCTCTGCAAGGTTTTTGAGGCTTAGCGTTAAAATAAATAATTCAATTCTAATATTTATAAAATGACAATTTGACAATAGTAAAAAGCCTTAAAGTTTCAAGATGTTGTCAGAAAATAAATTGAGTATAAATTTCTGAAACTTTCTTCTATAAGTTGAACGTAACGCACGTTCAACCTATGAGCCACCTTGAAGGATAAACAGGCAATTCATCCACCTGAAAACCTTTATCTGTAAGCCTTATAAAAAGTTAGTGACAGAATTCGTTTTCAGTATTTTTCTCATGAAAATTGAACAATTCGTTCACATTTCACAAAACTATTGCTATATGGATAAGGCTATCTTTCGTGATAAGAATTTTTAAGGTAATTTCCATAGTGATGTTGAATTTATATTTCAGTAAAAAGGTTAGAAAATTGCTGATTATGCCGAAGTATCCTTTTGAATGTGAAGCGAAAATGTACTGTGAACTGAATTGAGATCCTTTTAATATTATACTTTTATGACAAAAGGTATAATTATACTGCAGGAGTCATTAAAAATTTCAGGAAAAATAAGATATTATTTCTGTAAAGTCATACTATTTGGAAATCTAGATTAAAATATAATAAGTAGGTACAGAAAACAGTCAAGAACTACTTTATATAAACTCACGTATTACAAAAACAACACAAAAATGTCAGCAGCCCGAAAAGAATACAAATAGTCGTATTAGAAGCTAAAAATTCATCACAAGTTGCGTAATTATACTTCTGAAAAATATCTTCGTATCTGAGAGACGGGGAAAAGTGGCAAATGTCTCTAAAGGTTTTATTGTGACGTGCATCGACCGCCCGACCGACGCCGGCTCGTCTCCCGCAAACTTGGATTGCTATAGTAAATACATAGATTACAGACTCACAGACATGCAATTCCATTTTATGTTTCTTTACTTCGCAGATGAATCATTGTGTGGTACTTACAGCAGAATTTCTATTGTGATTTTTTTCTCAGAAATTTCACGAGTTTCGATCAATTGAGATTCCTTTCTCCACTAATAAAATTTATGTAGATATTTACAATATACAACTTTAATGTTTACTACTTTAGAGCCATTTTTCATAACACCACGAAGTTTTAGTTAAAATACGTTTTTCTTCCGTACGCATTTCTTCCCAATTACCTACTACAACTTCACCATTGTTTTTATTTACTTCAGCTCAAACAGACTAAAGTTGTCTTGAAGAAATCGCTTTAAACAATAAGACCGCCTATTGTGTTCTACAATATTTAAGTACTTATTTGTAAAATTTCTATGAAAGTGACATTTTATTGTATTTTATTCTACTTTTAACTCAAACGACTCTTTTAACTGCAGTGGTTCATAACAAATAATAAAAAAAAAATGTTGTTCAGATATTATCATTATATTTCTATAGGTAATTATTATGTAAACAAACCGTCTGCGTGATTTATTCTATGATGATAATAAAAGGTTGGCGCCATCGAAGTACGAGTAAGCAAATTGAGTGAGGGCACAGATAAATTTGTTTGGTAACAGCTACGTGCTAACACGTTCCATTCTGACATTAAATTGGTCCGGTATGAGAACTGTAACATGTTTTGCTTTTGTATTTTTGTCCATCCGACATGAAGCTTAACTGCTAATAGTACTGAAAATATTTACAGTTGGCATTTTAATTTCATATTCTGTGTAATAATTGTCTGTCTTAGTAGTATTGTTGTGGTGCTCGAAACTTTGTTCAATATCGCTCTTACTTTTTTATTTTTGTTTCTTTTTCTTTTTACGCTTTTCTATTTACAGATTTCAATTTGAATCTGTACAGTATTTTTAATATTTTTATGAAAGAAAATTAAAATACTTGTTACTTTTTTTTGCTTTTTTGTTAAGAATAGCAATATTTATCGTATTTTTCTTTCCCTAATAGCACGATATAAAAATGATAATATTATTATGTATTGATATACATGTAGCTAATTCATAAGCTTAACATAATTCGGAAGTAATATTCGACCTATCAAGGTCTCGCTCTACCGATAGAGCCTTAAAATTTCTGGGCACTTTGAAAGCGAAATTAAACTTGTTCAGTTTATGAACAGAGTTTGTAAGTAATTAAAATTAACGGGTTTTACTTGCTGTTCATTTGTGCTTAATTAAAAGTATCGGTTAAAAATAAAAACCAACTTTGCATGAGCACTGGTGCAATTTGGAACTGTACAATTGTTAAAACAATATTAATAATATCTGATACTGGCTTTGCCCGCGGTACACTTCGCCTCCGTGGCACCTATTAGCAGAAGCGTGATGGTATCTCTCCAAAAATATATTATTCAATTCTAACTAGTAGTTGAGATTAGCACATTTTACCCGATAAATAGACAAAGAAACTCGTCAGCATTATAATAATTAGAATGAATATTATGATAAATGACTTTTATTAGCTTCATAACTTGTTACAAAGTTGCAAAACGATCACAATTTCAAATTCATCCTTTACTGCACGATATGTTCTGCTGACCAATAAAGTGTAGTCAAATAAATATGAAGCCAAGCTATATCACTTTATCATTGTAACAATATATCTGTCCATTCCGCAAAAAATCGGTGTCCAGTTACCGATGCGTAACGAAAACCCCGAACATTTTAGTTATTTTCTGGTAAAGGTTATTCAATATTATATATTTATTTTGTAACAAAATGTACAGATATATAGAGACTGTGGCAAAATGACAAAGAAGCAATGTTTACCCAAATTTTATTAAAATCTTATTAAAGACGATTTATAGGCAGAAAAGACAATGAGAAAATTGATTTTCTCTGAAACATGGAGCCGGTCCTCTTTAATCAGGCATCTATCATCTATCTTATAGACCGACCACAAAGAAAATTATGTAGACTGATTGTTTTATCGATGAGTTTACGCAGACGGTTACTCGTCTATTATATTATAATATTATTTTCATTCACAAACTTATTAGGTCATATTAGCAGTCTAACTACAAAACGGTCGAATTTTTATATTTTCTGTGAAGTGACTACCTGATCTCCACAACCCACTGGTCAATTCTGTCGTCAAGAATATCAGTCGTAAGCAGAATCTATCTTAAACAGAACTTGACTTAAACCGAATTACCCATGTCAAACTTCTGCTCAGTAGCCAGACCAGCTTTTTAAACTCTGTTAGGACTCTAACCCTAGGCGCACACTTGGCGACATGCGAGACGACAGCGAAAACTCGGCGTCTAGACGCGACGACAGGCTGCGGCTGACAAATTCATAGCGCCACAAGACGCGGTGACTCCACGTCTCTGACGCCAAGTGTGCGAAGCTTAGAACAAAATTATATGAAATTCTCGGCCGTAGCCTGTCGTCGCGTCTAGTAGCCGAGCTGTCGCTGTCGGGTGTCGCCCATTGTGCGCCTAGTGTAACTGTCTGTTACGAATGGACAACTGTGAGTGGTAATAAAAAAAAAGCATAATGCATTCCAAATTCTCTCGAATACAATTTAATTATGTAAGTATAAAAATAATGTTTAGAATACATCCAAAATATGAAATATCTTTTTAGGTTTTACAATTTTAACAAACAATTTCTTGATGTATTTGTGCATTAATATAACGTAATACCTACACAAATTTCACCCCATTTTATGAACCAATGCATAATCACAGGAAGTCGTATATTCGAATTTATCTTATCGTTAGATCAAACGTTTAATATATTTCATTCCAGTATTATAGTGCGCCAGAATTTCATTTGAAAATTTTCGAACTAAACCAAGTTATTTGTAGAGCCGTAAATTATATACCAGTATCGTAATTCCAACTTAACAATCAAAGTACCATTACATCTATCTAAGCCCAGAATTTACTATATATCGCTGAAAGTTGAGCTTCAAACTTGATTGATGCTCTTTGATGAACAGCTGTCGGCACTGGCAGTAACAATTTACTTCCGACACTATAGACAGCTGGTTGGTTAACTAAGCTTCTAACTAATATATGAATATAAATACACATACAAGGCGTACGTAATCAATTCTAAAGTTCTGCAACATTCTAAACAATTGTTGGATGGTTTAAACTGATACTGAAATAATTTTTATTACTTTATAAATCCAAAAATTTTAATGAAGCACATCTACTAAATGGTTCACCGAGTTGATGACCCTTTACTAATTTAGTAGACTATGTTTACCTAGGTGATATCTCACCTATGTGAATGAAGTAATATAATCTTAAATGTACCATAAAATAAAATTACATTATAGTAAACAATAGAGTGCATGGCATTGTTTATTTTAATATGTATTTGCATATTTGATCGGACTGTTTTCGTGCGTAAAATTTGCTTCGTTACCGATGTAGCCTATGTAAATAAAATATAAATTTCTATGAAAAATAATTTACACAAAATATTCTACTTTACCTAACGTTATGTAGGGAATATCTGAAATATCTATATAAAGAAAACTACTATATAGAGCTCATTGAAAGCTACGCAACGTTACACTGTATATAATACTACATCCATATTTCATTTACCGTAGATATACACGGTATTAATTATATACCAGAACACGCATAACATAGATTTTGTAGCCTAAACACACAGTGACCTAAATAAAACATAAGTGCTCAAGTGAAGTGCACAGACTATGACAGACTATGTATAATTTGATGACACACTTGAATGTCAAGACTAATGATGGAGGCAAGGTGAAGAGGCCCAAGATCAATGCAACATTTGACTCAACACAACCGGAACATGCCCTGTCGACGACATCGCCGGCTTATTTATACCTCTAGCTGATGCAGTGAGATATCTCTGTCGATGATAGTCTGTTTTGTCGCTGAACTCACGTCGTATCAGGTACGTTTATATCAATTTGAAAATTAAAGCAAATTTGAAGTAACACTTTCACGATATCTTTATTCTTATG
Organism: Lithosia quadra; assembly: GCA_963576445.1. NCBI lineage: Eukaryota > Metazoa > Arthropoda > Insecta > Lepidoptera > Erebidae > Lithosia > Lithosia quadra. The sequence continues at coordinate 9,803,348 of OY754891.1, forward strand.
AATACACGTTTTTTTGCACACAAATAAATTTATATTTCACCTTGCACAATAGTTTTAACATAAATTCTTTAGTTACTTTTGTCACCGCTTAGATATCTGAGAATGAAATAATACTATGATAATAAAAACAACAAAAATATTAGTGAAATAACACGGCTCAAAAGAAAACAGTTTCGAAATGACGACTCTAATATTATGTTGTTTCATCAAAGTAATAGGCAGGTCGTTTCACCTCTGAAGCCTGACTTTTCTTCAAAAGATAAGAATTAGGGTGGCAAGCATGGTTAACTGAGTAGCAAAAACGCTGATTTAGCACCAATGAATATAACAACAGTTACTTTAAAATTTTGATGAAAGTGGCAGCCTCTTAATAAGGTTTGCGGTGGGCAATTAAACTGTAACTTAACGTAATCGTTACCTTAGATGTAACATTTTTATTAAGTAAACATGCTTCAAATGTTTTTCGTTAACGAACCTGAGTAAATGTCTACAAATTTCTATACAAGCAACTACAAAACGTGAGTATTTATGACTATTTAATTTGAACTTTATTTCCTAATTTTGTGAAGTAGACAGTTTTTCAACAGTGAATATATCTAGACGGTATGAACATAAATATTTAGCGTAAGTGTAATGACTTCATACATTCTTATACCTAAAGTGAAATATTAGTTGAACATTTATTCATGGCAAAGGAACTTCATTTCAGCTCAAAAAGTCAGTAAAATGTGTGTTGAACGTTAAAAGGGTAAGCTTGAATGTTTTTCGTTATGCTACCGAACCATTACGACCGATTACTTTAACTGAATATTTCAGTTTATAATAGAGCGAGAATCGATAAAAACTCGTACCAAGCCTGTTGGACAAAACAGTCGTATTTAGATATGATTATGATTATGATTATATTGAAATCCATAAAATAGAATCATTAATGATATCAGGATGTATTGATCTAAAAATTGTGGCTACAATGAATAGCACTAACAACTCCATTAAATTATTTTGGAGGAATCTTTACGTGCTTGACTCATAGAAGAATTAATATTGTTCTACCTTTCAAACAAAGAGGTTTAATAGAAACAGTATAGCTTCAATCGAATTTGTTGACATATTTCGAGCATCTCATGTCAGAGAATTGAGAGGTGAGGATTTGTCGATAATCCGAGTTTGAGTCCAGCTCCGACATGTCAGAGGGAAAACCAGTTTAGTGGGCAGTCGACCGTCTATCGCCTGAATAATGTCAATAGTTTTTATTGTTTGCGCTATTCATTGTACGGAGAACCAATAAAGTATTTGAACTCAATAACAGTTTGTTCAGATATACTTAGAATTAGTTTCATACTTACGTTAAATTTTGACCGTAAACAGGGTCTGTATAACTTTATCGAATCGTCAGGCTGAAACTAGTTCAACCAATTCAAAAAATTGCAGTTCTGTTGTATCTATGCTATGACCGCGTTAATTTTCATATAAAAATAATATAATGTCATTATAGGCAGGATAAAAAGTGGTGATATAAAAGGCACTGAAAATAATATTAAAAAGATACTCATTACAACCGAGATATTCCACATTTTTTTGCATAGACTGTACCAAAGTATCTACTTTAGGGTGAAACATTTTAAGAAATGAAATATATATTATGAATAATGAATCACACATTGCTAATTCACATTCATGTCATTCAATGACACATTTGCGAAATTGGAGAATATGAAAGGAACATGTGTATATTCGGATAGAAAATAATCACTTCCAAATCACTGGTACGTAACTTTGACGTCTCTACTCTGTGTTTTTAAGTTCTATGTATCCTTTGAAGAAATACAGGACATTTTTGAAACACTTATAATATCTCTTCTGGTTTTTTTAATTTATTTTGCAACCGTTTTTATAAAATTTATTTATTTAAGTAGAGGCCGCGTCCTTATTAGCTACCATCACATCAAATCGGTTGCAATGTGTTACCCAAATTTGATGGTGGGAAGTGGTCACCGTGGCATATGGAATGGCAACATCAGGAGCGTCACACTCGCACTGTCGATCCTGTAATTTACGTGTCATTTTGAAATTAACATCATTTAACATCAAATTGTTTAACCAAAAACCCAGTTACTGGTGCCTATAATAGAATTTATTCACAAAATATGAGTAAACTTTACTCGGTATGAATAGGCTGGTAGTATCCACTTGAATATTCACGTTCCACGACATACAATTAGATTCACTGTTATTAAAGTAATTATGGTGTAGGTATGTATAATTGTACATACTTTGGGACTGCCTGAAGTTTGGACTAGATTAGTCTCGATGTGATTACGCCACCCGCCAGTGTAAACGGGACTGTTTCATATAGATATTTATTTATGTTTATGTGTATTTATTAATTATGCTTTGAGTTTGAGTTCTTTCCGCTCCCACGGGCATGTCGATTATTGCAACTTTTGGTTCGGTCCCATCATTTCCAACATATCCGGATCTACTCAACCATTACAATCAAACATACGGCAGATTTTTAGGTCTGACTAAGCCCTTTCTAATAAAAAAAACCACAGCAAAATCCGTTCTGTATTTTTTGTGTCCATCAAGAACAAACAGACAAACCGGTAGGCAGACAAGAATTCTAAAAAAAATATTTTTGTATCCAGAAACCTTCATAATTAGGTATGATATTATATAACCCAAGATTTTTTAAATGGACGTTGGTTTTCACATTTTTTGACTATTTCTCCGGTTCTATTCAACTGATTGTAATCAAACATGCGTAATATTTTAGGTCTGACCTTTGAAAGTTCAATAGTTTGTTCATCAATCGCGAAAAAACAGAAAATAAATAAAAAATAATATATGTACCTACTCGGAATCGTTCATATAGCATAACCCAAGTATTTTTCAAAATATTACCAAGGTACTCAGCACACAGCCTAATTTACAATTTTATAATAGTATATAAACATTTTATGTACTACGTAACAACATTAGTTGTAAAAACTAAGGACCATTTTATTTGGCTATCATCGCGTGTTCTTTATGTCCAACCCATTTCCAAATTACTGGTCGGCATGCGTGTTGCTATCCTATCTTGAATATTTGAAGACAACTTCTATGTTTAGACTCAGGTCATGACAACATTTTTTACTCGTAAGCGTTAATATTCTTATGTTCACTTAAATGCAAGAACTAAACCACTTTATCTCGAAAATCAACAGATAAAAACTAGTTTCTAGATAGCACAATTAGTATTAAACAGATACTAAGAAGACAACATTATCGTTGTTCATCAGTAGATAAGTGTACAATATTAAAAAAAATCTTATTTTTGAGGTTGATAAATATTTTTAATAGTTTATTGGAAAATAATCTAATCAAATCATTTAAAACATCTCGCCCGCCCGAACATTAGTTAGAAGCAGCACAACGTATTCCTTAGAGAAAGGACTAGAAACGGTGCTCTCAAGTGTACCTACTTAGAAAACCTAGTGCACTATGGAGAGATTTTTTAGTTAAGCATCTAAGTTCTTACTGTTGTAGATTGATAATTTCTGTTCTAAACAATAAACCGAAGTAAAACCGCAGCATAGCTAAGTGTATAAACAAGTAATTGATATTAGTCAGGTTTCCATGTTTCGATTTTGGCAATAAAATAAAATACATATTTCAATTAAGCGAAGCCTCAAGAATGTTCGCCAAGGAAACGAATCAATTAAAGATTTCTTTGTATAAAACCTTCAACTTTATATTTGCTCTGAATGCCATCAGAAATAAATCTTACTAAGAAAAGTATTGCGGAAATTTTTCCAGACACTTTGTTCCATATTGGTTGTTTGGGCTTTACGATTCACTGCTTTTAAAGCGTCTCGAAAGAAAATTCGTGAAAATCATGAAACGGGATTCTAGACTCCGCTATAATTTATCTAAAGAGCCTTCGTGGGACTTTAGTATGTCTCTATTAAATTTTCTAGACTACTTAACCCTACAGAATACTACAAGTTCTTATTTGAAAAATCATTCGTCATCCTTTGTTTGACCAGTTTGTTAAACCAATTAATCAAATGAACCATTTCAGTTTATAATTTTGGTTCTTCATTCAAATGAAGATACAACAGAGATATCACGACGAAAATGCTTTTATTTTCTCAATACCTGAGAAAACAGAACGATAGTAAGACTAATTTTAGTTAATAAGTCTTTACACCGCACAAAATGTCTGTATGTTTCTTAAAACGTTCATTTATTAAGCAGGAAATTCCGAGGACATCCGTTTCCCGGTTTGTTTTTACGACGAAATCCCTTGTGTTTCCCATGCAAAGGCCACTGACAAACAGTTGTATCGCGTGCGTGAATGCCGAGTAACTACATACAACATTTTTAATATTGCGCTGTTATTACTATTTCTACACTAATCTAATACTTAACGTGAACGCTACTGGACTATACTCATTCCTCATCGTAAAACAAATTTTATTATTTTTATTACCTAGTTTATTTTTTAAATGTTACCTTAGTTTCGAATAAAACTTACAATTTATATGTATTGTTGTTAAAATTTAAACTCACAATGATAAAAATTAAGGGTTGAAATTTTTCAGTGTGAGCTATCACAAGCAATTCATCATTTATTACACTCCGAAATGATAAATGGGCAACTCGCCCCAAAGCGAAGCTTAAAAAATGTGATGCAAACATCTTGCGGTGACATCATTTTTCTAGTTCATTTAGCTTGAACTAATTTATTATAAATGAGAGCAAAAAAGTTATTTAGCACTCGGAAAAATTGCCTTGACTAATTTGTATACGGAGAATATCTCGAGGCTGTTTAAAACTTAACTGAAAGTACGATAAAAATCACTTTGGTTACGAAGATGAGCGAGATTAGTACAATAAATTGCCCTGAAAATTAATTAGTTTCGGTTGATCTGGTTTTCCGTGGTTTCGCAATTTGATAAATTGTTGGCAAAAAGAAAATATTGTTTTTTTTTCGAATTGTATTTTCAAAAGAAAAGTTTCAGAAATGTTACATAGAGGTGTTACAGACGTAATTTTCAAAGACTGAATGGAAATATAGATACGCAACTCAAATACCCCATGTCGTGACATCTTTCAAACTCTTTGAGAATTCTCACTTACTCGTAGACGTTGCTCTCTGCTTGTTTGTTGTTGACTCTCAGAGACTCATTAACTGCTTCATTAAAACAAGTATGCTCTTAAAAAAAAGGTTGTATCTTCCTCCGAGACACGTTAGCTTGGAGAGTTGCTTGACGAGCTTTGAGGGGTGTGATTCCGATGTCTGTTGTTTGTTGCAAAATGAACAATAAATTTAAATGAACAGGCTTTGATCGAGTTTCAAACATTTCTCACTTAAATTAGGGGTGTAGCTGTTCTTACCTTGTTCTGATATCTAATTGCTGTTATTCAAACACTTTTACTAACTACTTGCCGGCATTCACATTCTAAAATAAGCTACACAAGGTTTATAATAAAATGTTAATTGAAAATGAGGACAACAGCAGAAATAAAGTATAAGTATACTTACGTATAAATACCGCAACTGGTTTAGTAGTTAAATAATATACTTAGCTAATAAAATTACAGAATTTGGAACGTTCATGTATGTTACTAACATTCATGTTACTTTCTGGTACTTAAAAATTGTTATAAATAGTTTCATAAGTATTACTGTATTTAAAAGAATGTTTAGCATACTTTTCACTGATGAACAGTCCCCTTGATATCACCGTCCGAACTGAGCAGTCTGACTGGAGGTACCTCCGCCCTACAGAAGACTGCCGCCATAATAACCATCGTGTTGTGTACCCGGCGGTAAGTAAGGTAGCCTGAGCTTACCCCTCCTCTAATCTCCCCAACCCTTCCCCCCTCAAACCCAAATTTCTCACCACCCTCACTCCGGGGTTGGTAGCACGAGTGTGACGCCCCTGATGTTACACACATCCATAGGCTACGGTGACCGTTTCCCATCAGGTGGGCCGTGTGCTTGTCTGCTACCTAAGTAGTACAAAAATGTCAAGTATGATATGTTTACCCTTATGACAAAGTATTTGTAAAAATGGACCACCATGCTGTGAAGTTTATTACAGATCATTTACGACCATTCTCAGTTTTGCCAGTTATTCTGATAGAGACGCTTCTGTCAATATAGCTTTGAAACTAATAACTCTATTACTGTATACAACATTTTCCTCATTTATACCCGAACATTGCGAGAAAAGGTTAGAGGTTCTGTAGTATGAACACGTGTAAGATTATGTATATATAAGTACGGATTGTTCCACATCGTTACACGAGGTATTTGTAAAGTAATCTTTATAATGCGTTAATTTATATATATAACTATGTACTTTATATTATAACAGCAGGCCATACTCATTGGTGAATATATATTTATGAGTTCGTACTTGTTGCGACAACTTTTGATTAGATTGATCAGTAAAGTTGAATATCACTAGCAGCTAACCGAAGTACGCCATCAAAACTTTAGCTGAAGAAATGGCAATAAATAAGTGCCCTTATAAGCCTTGTTGGTTAAAGAGCTCAACAAAATATTGAAAGTGTAGCGATGGATAATAATTCCGTAAATAGTGATAGCAATGTTTGCACGCAAATGGAATTGAATTTTTATTTCTTCTGGTTGCTAAGTAAGACATTTTTGAAATTCAATGTTCATTTGTTTGCATGAAAATAGTAGTGGGTAAGGAAAAGTGGTGCCATCATAAAATAACGTTTACTAAACGATGAATAAGCTTTTCACTTTGCATAAAGGAAACTTAAACAAACAAAGAGAAATATTTTTATTCCCTTGTGAAAGGGTAAAAGAGAATTACCGGTGTACTACCTTTACTACTGTATTTTTAAAGTAGTGTATATAAAGGTTGGGTTGCATTATAGGTAGGTATAAAGTTTATATTTTAGTCATATTATTATCTTCAATATAGAGTGTAAATAGATGCGGGCAATTTGTGATTTGAGCTAAGAAAGCGGCCTATTATATAATGTCCATCTTGAAGCTGGAAATGGCCCTGAATCAGCCGGGGTCAGATTATACCCAGCGTCTGAAGATCCAAGACTGCGTGCGGTTTTAGTCGGTCTGAAACTGATATAACACCCGATGGCCAACGGAGGCAGTATCCTTGGCGATTATCTTTCATAATGCACCTACTAGTTTATTCTCTGCATCACCTATAAAGTTAACTAAGTCCATCTGTGTACATAATATATGTGCATGAATTTTAATTTACACGGGGAGTGTTATTTGACCTGACCTAAATAATAAACCCATGACGGGTTTATTATTTATCTATTGTGACATGACTGTATAATTACTATACTTACTTTTGAATAAATTTATTTACAATTATAAATAAATTAGTGAATAAATAATTTCCGCACGAAATTTTCATGCATTCATCTCGAAGCCGCTTGCCAGTTTTTTCTCCTCCATTTCGCACGGTCAAGGTTTCATAACAATACATAACACAATGTTTAAATTTTATAGTTATTTGAATTAATACCTTACAGAAATACCTCCATAGTCTAATTTGCACTACTCGTAAGCTTGTGGTTGGTCCATTGGTAACGTGTGAGTGACGCATATAAAGTTGCTGGTGTTTACTGGCGAAATGTGGGTGCTAGCACCTCTGCCTACCCCTTCGGGGATATAGGCGTGAGTTTATGTTATGTATTGTTATGTGTTTATAAGTTTAGATAATACTGCCATATTGGGTTGGGCCACTGTGTTTCTTGTCAGAGTTTTCAAAGGCCGTGTTTCGAACCGGTAGTCCAATAAAATTGTCAGCTCCCAGACGTATTGCAAGTTCCGGTTTTATGGTCTATCAGAACAATAGGTTTTTGACTTTTTGACTACCTAGTTTATTTGCAAATAAAAAAAATACTTCACAAATATTTTTTGTCATAGCGTTTTATATTTCAATCTTCAACGTTTTATTTGGAGTCACTAAATTGAAGTTTCTCTGCTATAAAAATGATGAACAGTCTTTTTCGCAATTAATTTCGTTTACGCTATAAATTTGGAAAAGTGAGATTTAAATTACGAGCCGTAAAATATTTCGAAAGTGCTCGAAGTTCGGTTCGGAGTGGAAGTGCTGTGGAGCTTCTTTAGACACCCATCCATTATTTGTTATCAGAGTTTTTCCCTTTTCTTTTAAGATATATTTATGAAGTTTACTTACTAAGGAAGTGATAATTTTATCGTGAAATAGTAGCACTTTTTATGTATAATATGTATACAATAATATATAAAATTATAAATGAGCTGTGTCTGTATATTGGAAATATTAAAAAAATACTTGGGTTAGGTATGTTATATGAACGATTCTGAACATAAAATTACTTTTTTGGAATTTTTGTCTGTTTATCTGTCCGTAATGGACGAAAACATTAAAAAACGGCTTTTGTCGAGGTTTTTTGTGTTTGAATGGTTTCAGTCAGATTTAAAATCTTACGCATGTTTGATCACAATCGGTTCAGTAGAATCGCAGATATTATATTCAAAAAAACGTGAAAACCGATGTCCACCCAGGTGGAGCTGGGGGATAGGCTATAGGTATATTTCTTTTTTACTTGATTTGGTGATATTATGGAGTTCTTGATTTTTGATAAACTTGATTTTATAACATTCAGTGCTTTTTGAAACGTAAAAATATTTCGTTTTCTACATTAGCTAAAACAGTGTAAGCCATCATTAATTTGCCCATATTTATATTATTATTCACGACATGTGCACTGAACATAATAAAGGTCATATCGTGCGAGACTGGTCAATTTAGAAAGGACGTGGCCACAAATTATTTCTTTAGCCCCATGCACACATGATATGAGTAACACCACAGCTTTTATAAGTTAACACATGCCAGACACGCACATAGCGTATGGTTCACAATAGGCTTTTTAAGAATAAAACCGTTATTGACCGTGTATATATATTGTACATATTGTATAGAAAATATCCTTGTTTTGCGATGATGGGTGCTTTAATAGTAACATTGTTTATAATAGAAATATAAAAATGCAATATAAAATATTATTAAAATATTATTTCAAAACTGACTACTATGAGTAATTTTTCGGTCAAGAAGAAAGTCTTATATTTAAGCAAAGTTGTATACAAAAAAAACTGAACCTTTATTCACTACTATTACAAAATTTTATCTATCGAAATCTATTCTTTAACTTGGTTTAATTATATTAGCGATATATCGATGGATCTTCGTAAATCACCAATATGTAAACAATTTCAACCCTTTCGCAACACACGACGATAGAAGTCGGATATTACATATCTACATATCAAGGCACGAGCAAATTTCCTCTAGATGAATATCCCGGACCTTATTTTCGTCACTATCCTACCAATCTTATTTGTATAAACAACAAAGTATTTTCCCCAAATAAATATATCTCCGCACTGAAATTATGGCTTTGTTTTTGTTTGGATCTCGCTAGTCACTGTGGAGATTGTGCGTCAAAATTAACAGTCATTTTCATTTCGCTAAGTATATCTGTTAAGTACAACCTCATCTTTAGTATCTTTGAAGAAATAATGACTTATTACTTACCATAGAATTTTTGATTTTGTTACCGCATTTTTTATTTAAACTGGTGTTTAACAAGTTATATACATTGAACTGAAAAAGGTATTAAGAAGTATAGAAATAGATTAAATACTTGATTTTGAGTATATAATCGAATGGGTTTAATGCAACCACGTTTTCAGCAACTTGAAATGAAAGCCTTATATTATAATAAATCTTGTATTTTGATCATTGAGGTTAAACTAAGGAACAATATTTTCACAGCATTTGTTTTTCATTACATGCTTCTGACAATTTATCATTTAAGTATTTGATAAAGCCGACGTTTTCCAATTTATCTTTTTTACAACATAAATCTTCATTTTCTTGGGATTATTCCTTATTGTCAGTTCATGTAACGATGAAAAAATACTTTACTACAGAATATCATTCAATTTTGAAAAATAATAGCATTAGCCACTTAAAATTTAATAGATATAATATACAGCTATAACCTCTTTAAACCATGTAAGCATGTATTCTATACTTAATATTTTTATGTATAGAATACAAAGCTTTAATTCGATTCGACAAATTGAATTCAAACGTCTTTTCGAAGTCGTCCAAAAAGTTTACGAGTTATACAATTCCTTCAACTCGATAAGTAAATTAGAAGCTACTACATTCATATTAATTGAAGCCAATTTCGAGGAGGCTTCCTTTCGAATTCAAATACTACCTTGTCTTTGTTGCAAACCTTTGAATACTGAAATCCATATTCCTTGAAAATGGCTATTATTTGTTCGAACCATTTATGAATGATTAAGTATATACTTAAAAAAGTTGTGTTTGATATTCTTTATATCTAACTGAGTTTTTTAAGATTGTGATATAGGGACAGTCGGGCATATTGCATTGCATTGAAAAATACCAAAATGATATTTTTCACTACTAATAATAATAATTAATACCTATTAACTTTAAATACAATAATAAATTGGTGCTACTATTTATTCTCCTATTCAGCAGTGGTGTGGAATGAATCTCGACTAAATGTTTGCTAAAATTCAGAACACGATAGCCAGACAAAATTTCCAACTTGTTTCTACTAGTTTTCCCCATGGTACGAACCGTTATGTATTAACAAGTAATTGTAAGATCCGGCATTAATAATCAAGTAACCTGGGCTGAATGATGCCTCAATTGGCTTACCTTATTTATATTGCATGAGTTTGACACTTACGTTGCCGGACTTTATATAATTAATTTATTACTGTACAAGCAACCTGTTGTACTAGCTATTAAGTTAATATGCACGGTAGATCTTTGAACAGAAAAGTAAGTGAAATTAAAATATAGTCTAATCTGTTAACAATCCATACAAATATTATGATGCTGAAGAGCTTGTTCGTTTGGTTGAACGGGCTAATCTCAGAAACTACTAGTTCAAATTATAAAATTCACTTTGTTGTGGATAGTCTGTTTATCGAGGGATGTTATAGACTAGGAGAGCGGGCTTTTGGCTAGATGGCGTTGTCTAGTGAATACGTCGAAAAAAGTTCTCCGCAAAAAAACTGTATTTAAATTAAGTCCAAACAATATTATGTCACCAAATCGGGCAAATTTCCGTACATTATTGCAAAACTAATAAATTACGGGCATGTACGGATTAAATAAGTGCCACGGGGACAAAGTATGTCATGAGTGAAGCTTGCGAAGGACAGCACGTGTATACCTAAATAACATTTTTAACTATACGATCTACCGAAAATTCATGTAAGAGATAGCTGTATTTCAGAGCATTTCTATGGAATTAGAAAGTTGATCCCAAACAAAGAAATTTTGTTTACGCAATTAGTTGAGTTGCGCAAGTTGTGGATTGGTTTACAACCGATAATTTACTGCTAACGACTTTGCTTCGGTGTGACCTATATCGTGTGGTGTTAGCTACAGCATCTTACTCGGAAATTCGACTTGTACACAAAGTCAAGTTTTTATTGGAATGTTTTTTGACCGGCTTTACTTAGAGAAGCATTTTTAACCATCTTCAAAAAAGGAGGAGGGTCTCAATTCGTACGCTAATATTTTTTTGTTTGTTCTAATTGGTTAGGTATCTATTATTTTTTATTTTTTGAGAAACGAGTTACTGTCATGGTATTGACAAGAGATGAAAATAATGTTGTTTAAAAGGTTCAAGGTATGAATGAGCTTTAGACGCAGAGGGGCCTACCTCTGCGTCTAAGAAGAGGACAATGGAAAGGAAAGAAGTAATTGTGGAGATGGCATCTGACAGGAATGTATGGAGAATAATGACATATTGCACCGATCTCAAATAATTAGGACAAGGGTAGGTAGATGCTGATAGTATTATTTTGTAACTATTAAGAGACAGAATGATATAAAAATTCCTTTTGATTGTAACCTATAGATATTGCAAATTTTATACAATAATATTAGTCTGTAAAATTTAGAAATTTCCTTGCAAATTCAATTAAATATAGTAACAAGAAAAGCAAAGCGAAGATGTTTGTAAAAACCTTAAAAAGACAATGTTATGATATCCAATAAAGTCAAAGTAAAGACTACCGATTAAATGAACAATGGACGAACTAGCTGTGGCTTAACAGACATCACAATGAAGTCATGCGGAAGAAAGGGCGACAAAAGTCTGATCCCTTTGGCTTTTGTCACCTCTTCTTCCCTGTCAAGGTGATCATATACCTAATCTGCAGGGTTTGAAAATAGATTAATCACGAACAATCAATATCTACGTTCCATAATATTTTAGGGGATTAAAAGGGTTATAAAAAATAATTTGAGTCTTAAAGATACTGATACAACTATAGGTATTATACAATTGGTTGTATAATACCTATAGTTGTATCAGTATCTTTATGCTTGGGCATTATGCGCCGAAATATTGTGAATTTCACTCGTGAACATCGCAGTTTTTAACCGACTTCGAAAAAAGAGGAGGTTCTTAATTCGGATGTTTATATATATATTTTTATGTATATACGGGCATAACTCTATCATATATACATGGATTTGCAAAGTTCTTTTCTTGTTAGATAGTTGATAGATATTTATTCCAATTAAATACGCGGTCCTTTGGAAGGGTTATACCTATTGCGACATGGGTCAAGTTTCAGTAGCAATAAACGGGACCACTTTTGGGGGTAATAGACTATAACCAGGACCTCTAGATACAGTCATACTCTACCAGTGAAATCGCTTTCAGGTTCAAAGTTATAAACGTTGAACTTGAAAAGTAGATTTATCCAGTATGCACGTGAAAATATTGAAATTGAATGCAATTAAAAGCGTGTCATAGACGTGACAGGTAATTATTTTGCTTGTCAGGTTGTTAATGTCGTTGAAAATTACTTCCGTAATTGCATATTCCAGTTTTCTCTACGAGTAAATGAGCTTAGGCTCCTCATTACTGTCAATGAAGCTACTATTTACAATGCTGCTCAGTTTTACTTGTAGACTTGTTACTTTTTTTTATTAAAACGAATAATTATTATCATCATTCTTATATAGAGTTTTCCAAGTAGTGTGAAAGCCCGGGGTCCATTTATGATTGTCAATTGCTGTATAGATTTTCCCGGGAAAGATTACCATTAAGGTCTGACCTACCTACCCCAAGAGGAAAACCTGTGCCCGAGTCTCATTCGTTATTTAGCAGGTGCAACTAACACACATGCGGTTGGCTTGAGTCCGAAAGATGTTGATAGGACCCATTATTTATATTTTTAAAGTTATGAGTACATAGTTGATGAGTTTGTTTGTTTGGTTAAACGTACTAATCTCAGGAACTGCTGTTTCGAATTGAAAAATTCTTATTCTATTAGATAGTCTTATTTATAAGGTAAGGTTATAAGCATATTTTCCTGCTACCAACCAGGAGAGTGAAGGAGAAATAAAATAAATGTTAACAAATAAAGCATATTTCCATACAATATTGTAGAATTAATGAATAGACGCGTAGATAAATCGATGCCACGGGTGCGAAGTAGGTAGGTACAGTCAGCGCCAAAGGTTGGTTAACAAATTCTAATTTATTGATCACCTTTACTCTAAGACCTTTAATATAACAATAAACAAGACATATAAAACATAAGCTTTGTCCTCTGGAGATTATAAAACTACATTATAAATTAATGACTGACCTATGTAATCCAATGTAAAAAGAATATTTTAGTGTTAATCGATTTTTGGGGCTGACTGTACGTGACTAGTGAACACATCTAGTTATCTATAAGTAGAAGTAAACAAGTTCCTAATAATAATAATAACACAAATTCTCAGTATCAAACACATTTTCGGGCTTATTTGAACAAGGTTAAGGATAATCGTCGTGGATACAATTCGACACCCTGTTACCCATGGCAACCGCTGTCACCCACCTGATACCTTGATTAATGAGCTTTGGTGTTGCTACATGTGTGTGTAGCTTTTTTACTGTATTGAATATGATAGATAGGTATTTATATCTATACTAATATTATGAAGTTCGAGTTTGTTTGGTTGAGCGCGAACCTCAGGAAGTACTGGTTCAAATTGTTTTTGTGTTGAATAATCCATTTTAATCATTTATAAACTTAAGAATTCATGAATTTCCCTTTATTTATTTAGCATATTTGTCAGACTAATTTAATCCTTATGATTGCACCTATATATTGATAGCATAAAAGTACAGGATGTTATTTTTTTCGGATTTTAGCCGGTTCGATTAACGAGTATATTTATAGCAAGTAAATTTCGGCATTTCTTGAATGCAGTTTCGATTATTTTTAAAATCAAAATGAAGTCTTCTGTCCGTAAAATTGTCTATCTACATTATTTAAAATACTTCCCCTTCATATGGTATTGCCATCGGATACCCTGTATAATTATAGTCTACAAGCCTTTTTCTATAAATAACCAACACATAGGAAATTTTTCAATTCTAACCAGTAACCAGTAGCTCCTGAGTTTAGCACGTTCAAACAAACAAACAAACAAACCGTTCAGCTTTATATTATTTCATACAGATTATTATTACTTACACTAAAAGTCCTACACATATAGTTAATAATGAACTAACTGGCTTATTACTGAAGGGTCCTTCTGAATAGGCTACCCTTATCACGAAATAACCTGCTATCCGTCGTCCGTACCCTTACAGAATATAACGAGGTGCCTAATGTTATGAAGGGAACCTGAAAGTTACATAAGAATCTAATACTAATAACTTTTATGTCTTCGGAATATTAATCTTACTAGTGGCGGGTATAGATTATTCTACTAGTATTAGAAACTAGTTGTTACCCGAGGCTTCGTCCGCGTGGAATTCTGCTCCCGTTCCTACTACCCATGGGAATATATTGCAGGGATAAATAGCTTATGTGTTATTCCAGACTACAATCTACCTATCCTTGTACCAAATTTCAGCAAATCTGGTCTGTTATTAGATTGTGATTGAGGAACGAACATTCGTATTTAAGCTTAAAAGCCCACCCCAACTCAGTTGTGAAAAGGCCACCTTACACCCCGGTGGCGTCTGGAGACCCGAAATGACGTGCGGTTTTAGTCAATTCAAGTCCGACATAACCACCCCCGATGGCTGACGGGGCTAGCCCCGTCTAGAATTTTTTCATGCGGAAAAACCTATGGATACTAACTACTAAAAAATTAAATAATAGGATGACGGGTCAGATGAATCATACGAAGGAAAATAATGACATATTGAAGTTGGAAGCTCTGAAATATTTATCTCAGTCAACATAAAAGTGCTATTAACAAATGTTAATGTCTTACATTCCTTATTTGGCAAATGGACATTTTAGTATACTCTAAGCAATACATTTGTTTTAAATTACAATTTCAATCAGTTTAGAGTGAGTTTTATCGCATATGTATATGAAGAAGCCATTGCATTAAGTTATCTGGGTTAATAGATTGATTGTTTATGAGTCAGACTTTTATGGACTTTTAAAACAGAGAGAGGAGGAAGTTAATGATTGCACTTCCAAAGAAATTTACAATTACAGTAAACAAGTTAAGACTTGCTGTAGGTACTCCCTCTGTGAATAATTTAATGAAAATTAAACTTACGAAAGTCATATAATGAGTGTATTGTAAAAGTTTAAATTACCGATAATATTGATGTCTTCGGTATGACGGCTTCCGTACCTCGAAGAGCAGATTAAGCTGTCAGTCCCGGTTGCCATAAAAACATCTATGACCGTAGACAGGGCGGTTGGAGCCCTAAAAAGTCCAACAACAGGTTTAAACCCGTTATCGAACTTTGATATTGGCGATATCGAAGTTAACTACAAAACTTCAATATCGCAAATTTGGGTTACGGAAGTCAGATGGCAGTTGCTTAACAGAAAATATCGAAATATCCCGCTTCATAGTTAACCTATAAAGCCGATTCCAACTAAGTTGTGAAAAGTTTCGAAGGATGAAAATGACTTATAGTTTATAATAAAGTTATAGCTATTAGTTACCAAGTATTTATTTATTGTAGGTTTATAAGTGAAGACTAAAAAAAAACTACAACACGTTTTGGTTTTAAAATATCCACTTAGCGAAATTTGATTTCATATTGAGCTAACATTCGACCACAACGCACTGTGGCAACGAAGAAAAGTCATCACACTTTCTGAGATCCTTTTAATACAACTACCTCACGGTGGAAATATAGAGATGCGACAAGACTGAATTAACACCCCAACTCAGAGTCGGACGTCGGATAAGGTTGGAAGGTTAAAGCAGAAGCTTATCGTTGCGGAGTTGCCACTTAAACCCTCCTGGTCATTTATATTTTCGGGGTGATAGCGTCAACATCCATTCCCAATCCGTTTGAGATTTAATGTAATGTTTGTGAAGTCAAATATACTTCGCAAATATTATAACAACATAAGTTGTTGAACTCTCTTCGATTTAAACAAAATTCTGATATGATGAACTAACTTACGATGTGTAAAGTCGTTGAACTGCCAAGAGCTTAAACAAAATACAGACGTTAATTTATATCAAATTAACTTATGAAACGGATTTTGGCTTCATTGTTATTATTTCAAATAAGTACTTTATTTACCGCAGACGCTAAGTAAAATAATATTTCTGGCGGTGCGTTAAAATTTCAGTTATGTAGACTAAACTTGGCTCCCGATCAATAGAACTTTTACTCAAGTGTTGATTCTAAATATTCTGTACTAACTTAGTCATCATTATCTTAATCTTAGTGTTGTACCCAGTCGTATTCGTCTGACCTACTGGTTTAACATAAATCAATTATCGTACTACGGTTTAAATTATTGACATAAAATAACTGAAAACTGTTACCAACCACTATTACTAACTTTATTAACTGATATAACGTCACTACCAAAATGGCCGATTTTTGAATCCATAACTTGATCACAAATCCAACGCCTTAGCCAGTAGGTTACCGCTATTTCCAATATGATAATACGCGTTTTATTATTCATGCGTATTTTCAGCTTCAATGGAGCCAAAAACGTGTTCCAATTTTAAAATACAAACCTTTGAAAACCTGCGTATGATGTAGCACCATCATAAGTTACGCGGCCAGACACTTTGGGCGTAGCTAAAAGTCATAAAGTTCTGCAGATATTATGTTCGCCGGGTACTTTTAAATACAATATGAGTTTTGATTTTATAGATAGTAGTGGATATTTGAACTTTGCTTGTTTTGGGTATAAAATAACTAAATACATGTAAGCGTGCAATCATTGCTGCATACTTGAGTTTCCCCTGCTTTTTGTATCGTATGCACATAATCTACTTTTATTTAATTTACCATGTTTGTTTGAGATATTTAATTTGTATGATTGACCATATCCCCAATGGATAGGGTAAAGGTAGTTTTTGGATTTTAGCCACTGCGATTACCAAGTATGGCAAGCTGTTCTCTAAAAATCCTTGATTGAAGATTTGATTAATGAAAATTGCAATATACATGAGAATGGTGGCATCGTCTATTTTACTTCTGTGAGAGAAAAGACCTAATGCTATACGACTGAACAAAGGTAAATCAGTTCACTTTGTATAGTGCTTCCCAGCTTTTCTGACAACATATCCCATTTGGTCTGTAGAGCATCCGTTTGCACCGTATATTCCTTTGGTCTTGACTCGTTCGTACGAGATTATGTAATGTAAACTATGATCAGAATGTAATTGGGTTTGTTTGTGTAGGTACCTGATGTTTTTTTTATATAGGACACGTCAAAATGACTCCACCTCGCCTGATGGTAAGCGAAAGGCAAAGTCTCAGGACTGGGGCAACCACCACATACACCTAAAAATATACAATATACATAAGAATTTTTATGTGTGTGTGGTGATGTGCTAGACAGTTTATATAAAAATAAAATTCTTGGTAAGGTTAGAAGTTAAAAATATGTTTCTAACTTCGTAAGTCTCAGGTAATCATAAATAAATATTCCATATTACACACAGTAGACAAATGCATAAGATAACATTCGCTGACGTAGTACCTGACAACATTGTATTACTAATAAATCCAGCTTGTCTGATAGGGATCAATATTTAATTAGCAATAGATTTGCTCATTGTGTCTGCAATGATATGGTTAAGCCCAAGATAAATTGTAACATTATTATCTAACAAGTAAGCGTTTGTTAATGTACATTAAAATAAATATTAACATGCATTCTATGTTCTAAAACAAAACTTTTGATTAGGAGATAACAGGTTAATCAAATTGTGAAACACGAAGAAGTAAGTAAGACTCACTTTACTGTCCTATTTTGTCACACCCGCTGAAGAGCAGCCACAGGCTTCAAACTTTTATAGAATACAAACAATAGAAGAGACGTCGTGTAGAAGTTTACTGCTATTTGTGGATTCGTCTTTCAGACTAGCGTCAAATTACCTATTTTTAAAGTTTGTTCCGAATAAACCAACCGGCATTAAGACGAATGTTCAGCTTGTACAACCTCTGCCAACATTTTGTCACAATATTTTTTATTTCAAAGAATTCACACTAAAGAATCCTTACCTTTTGTTATAAAGGAAAAGGTGAGGTCAAAATTGCGGCATCCTTTGTCTTTATAATATTTTGTTTACTGTTCTCTTTTTTATAAATCTCGATTTATTAAAAATATAACCTTAGAAGATTATGGTGTTGTCGCAAGCTTAATTTTATATTTTTAGCGACAAGCGGCAAGATATTTTGTATCCTCCAGTCCTCTTTGTCTCTTTTGCGAATAATGTAGCCGACATAATAATATACTTAGATATTTTATAATAAATTCACATAACAGTAGGTATACAACAAAACACTTAGGTACTTACTTACACGGAAAATTAAAATATTTATTTTGAGTTATACTGTGAGTGAATTTATAAATTTACTTACAGTATATACTCATTCGATCACTCACTAATTCATGAAGATATCGAAGTTCTATAGTCAGACTAATTTGTCGGACATTTTGGCTTCAACTACCTGTAACTATTACTTCAGATATTCATGTAACTAGGATTAATTGACCGTGCACTTCGAGGTAAGGAGGGATCTCACTGCGATGGTTTGAATAACTGAATGGTGATTCATCCAAAGAATAATCAGATCCTGTCTAGTATTACACCTAATCGGTTACCATTCACCTACGAGCCCTTTATCTACCATTAGAAGAAGTAGGAATAAATTGCATATCGCTTGAAGTTTCTAACAAATTTTATTGCCTAGTTTTATTGGATTTTAAACAATTCGGAATTGCTCCTTCTTTGTGCCGAATGTTGAACAATGTTGAACAGCTGCATTTATTCTCCTTAAACAGATTCTATGTAATAAAACTATCACAGAAACTACTATAAACTTCTTTACTTTATATATTGAGATTAAAAGTCATTCAGGATGGTTCAGAGAGATTTCTTAGTACAACATGGAGCTGATTGCAGTGTACAGAATGTGCTAAGTTACCACTAGGTATATTAACTTTCGAAGTATGCGCTGAACCGCGTGTTCAACTTTGTGCGAAGTATTAGCATGCATTGTATTGAATTATTCATAGTAAGCTCTTAACCGATGCTACTCGCTGTAAAGTTAAACCCAATAATTTTACTTATAAGTCAGTACAATAATAGTAGTCACATTCACATTATCTGCATCGTAGACGATTTTAGTGAATCTTATTCTGAATTTTCAAGTGAAGTACCTACCCACCTACCTTAATTTCTTCAAAAAACGATGACGACGAAGAAGATATACCTACTCGTATTAGGTACTCTAAAATCTTTTTGCGTTAACTCTATCTTGGTTTCAAGATTTAATCACGAATTAACGAATGAAAGCCCTAAGTACATATGAAGTGCTTTTCGTAATTGGTTAAAGACTTAATGAGAATATTATAATAAGCGACTTGCCACTTGCCTACTCTTGCTTACTTGGTTTGTTTGTAATATAATACAACAAAACTCAAAACTTGTTTATATAACTATCAGTGCAAATTTTTTAGTGTGCTCTATGTACCCCACTGACTTTTGAGTACGATAAACTTGGAGAAAACGTACTAAAATTAATTATGAATAAAAATTGTAGACAGAAATATTTTTAGTAATAAAAATTTAAGTGTCGAAAGAGTATCACAATAAATTACAAATTGTGTTATATGGATGATGTTACGTCACATATTTGTGTTTGGAGACAAGTCTTATGGGAAATGTTTTTGTGCGTGAATGACATGACGTGTATGGTTTGGAAAGGCGTAAAAAGGGTTTTATTAGGTTGACAATGCATTATGTGTGGGTATTTTTATTAGGTTCACTAAACTGGACACACACTAGGTACATAGTCCATATTATAACATGCGAAATTTTAAATGAATAGGATTTGTCCTTCTTGAAGTGAACACTGCATGCATACTTATGAAATTATCGGTAGAATACGGTAGTTACAACACGTGTTCATATTCCAGTGAGCGAACAAAACCATTAATATCAAAACCAAAAATTTCAAACTCGATACAGATGTCATTATAAGCAGAATACATACGGGTACATTGGCGAGAGTTGACAGTAATAGATGTGACTAATCGGTAGTTGGAAAATTTTGCGATTATGAATCGCCTTATCTCATTTAAACCATACTATATTAAATAAATAAATAAATAAATATTCTACGACATCCTACACAGCGCTCCCTAGACCCAAAGTAAGCATAGTTTAACTAGCTTGTGTTATGGGTTCTAGAATGCTGATAAACATACCTACTTATATACTTTTTTTTTGTAAATACATACTTATTATACATAGAAACACCCAGACCAATGCAAATAGACATATTCATGCATACAAATATTTGCACTGAGCGGGAATCGAACCCGCACCACCTGCGTAGCAGTCGCATGCTCTACCGCCACGCCACAGAGGCAGTCCGCAAGAAGTGCTTGAATTAATTTATTCCTCGGTATTGAATGTATAATTCAAGAACCAATAAAGGCAGTCGGTTATATTTAAGGCTACATTAAATCAATAAAAAATATTTAATTACTCGTTATAAGTATTTCCATTACATCTGGGTAAGTATGAAATATTTAATACTTAGATTATTATATGATACGATATGAAATATTTAATACTATACTCGCACATGTAAGGGTATCTTAATGTAAAGTTACTCAAGGAAGAATACTCAAGGTCGTGCAAAGTGGAGAAGTAAAAAGCATAAAAGTCAGAAAGCGGATCCCGGACTCCGAAGTGAGAGCAACCAAGTCTAACGTAAAGGTGATGATGATGTATAATATAAACTTTATTCATCATACTATATGACACACATACACCATAAACATCGTATTGAAGATAATAAATAGGTACACTAGCTATTGTTCAGCAGAGACAAGAAAGTTTTGTTGATTTGAGCCGCAAAGGTAGGTAATCTTTACAAATAAATTTGGAGTTTCTGTTTGTAATATTAAAATAACCACTTCTTAATAATTGCATTTGGATGTATACTCGGTATACATACCAATACAATATTTTTAATTTGTCTGTTTGTCTGTTTGTTCCGGCTAATCTCTGAAACGCTGGACTGATTTTGACGGGACTGGCAGATAGCTGATGTTACAAGGAATAAGGTTACTTTAATTTTGGATAAAGAATTAAGGTTCTGTGTAAAAAAAAACTCGCGACGAAGACGACGAAGTCGCGGGCACAGCTAGTCTATAGTAAAAAAATATATTTTAGCGTGTCCTTTACATAAAGAATGTTATCTCTCGTAAATATTTATGAACACGAGGTGTTAAACCTTGACCCATTTTGTACAGGCTCAACTAAGGTAAGATGTCAGTCGTTAGGATGTTGAATGGTGATTTCATTCATTTCATATTTCTTACAAGAAGGAACTCCCGCATAAGTTGCTCTTGATCCGCATAAACTTTTGTGTCTTATAATGTTTTGGCATAACGAGTTTGGGGTGTATGAAGCCCACAGAACAATTAAAGGAGACTGTTCTGTGATGAAGACTACTACTCTACTACTTAATAATTTTCGTGTCCAAACCAACCTCAACTGCAGCAGGTGTCTGATTGATTGAAGGCTCTAGCATAGTCTTTCCTCTGGCTTAGGAAAGAAGCTTAAGGAGTTAGACCAGCAGTCAGCCTGTGAAAGTCAGCCTAATTAAATTATGAAAAATGTAGTTAGACAAGTATAGTCGATTTTTTAGCGCTCTAACTACCCGTAACGAGTGCCTTAGATTTTTTTTATACCACTCAGGTGGCAGACATGCACACGGCCTACATGATGGACCAGGTACACCAGGGGCGTCACACTCGCGCTGCCGAACCAACAAAAATCTTCTAATGCTTTTCTTGAAGAACCCCATATTGTAGCCGCCAGGGAATACCACTGCAGGGAGATCATTTCACAGCCTAAGCTAGATGGAAGGATCCGAGTCCTTAGCATCCTCTCAGAGGCACGGAGAGATCTAAATAATAATATGTTAAGAATGGTCACTCGTCCCAAGACTGTCTTAGTTTTTGTTAACCTACTCAGTTACCACTTAGCTCTGAGCCCCTCGATTCAGATTCAATGTACTGAAAAATTACTGCAACGAGTTCCCATCTATTTCCTGTAAATCTAGAGTCATGAATCTAAGCGGTAACCAGTAAATGAGATAATCAATATTGTGGGGAGAAAATCAATGAACTTGTCGATTTTCTATCTCACTTACTCCATCGATGTACCAAATTGTTTCTTTCGGGTTCGAAAATTGGTCGACCAATTTATCGGTTAAGTTTGATACGCAAAACAAAGCTAATTTACTTTAACAATACAGTCAGCTTTTCCTTTTCAATATTTTATACAATTACGAGGCAGATTACTTTGAATGTAGCCGAATAATCTGATTTTATTCGATTAAGTTAAATCGGACTGGTAGCAGGGTGTTCAATAAGGTCTCAAGATTGATAATGACAAAATGGTTTGAAAATATAAAAGCTGTTTCGATTTGATAATTTTTTCTTGTAATTTAGGTAGTTCCTTCAAAATTATCCCTGAAAAAAAAACCGCAAAAATATGAAACTGAATTTTATAAGTGAAAAAATGTCATTCCTATATTAATGTGAACAAGATTTAGTAGTAACACCCAACAAGTTTGCTAATTCTATTGCGGATATCGTGCAGAATGAACAGAAAAATTATACATTTTCTTTAAAAAGAACCTCTAACAAAATCGATAACACTATTAGCTAATCCGGTTCGATCTGTGGTACAATTTTGTGCTTTGTTTTGTGATAGAATTGTTTACGATAATGTAGGTGCAAATCTAATTATTGGGTGTAAATTTTGATATGCAAATAACCTGACATTTATCCCACGCATAGTCGGTAAGTTGTGAAAGGAAAAAAGCGATCAAGTAATGTACTTTGCGCACAATCACATTCTCATCATCTAGATTAATCGAAGGGTGGTTGAAAGGCTCTGTCTTATTTTAAGCCCACTCGTTTTTCGAGTTCAAAGGTCCCGCCTATTTCAACGTAACAGTAGAAAATTGCATTGAAACTGTATTTTTATGATGTAAAAGCTCACTAATTTCTCATTGCGCTATGGTGGACTTTTTAATTACATCGGCAGTTTCTTTTCATCCTTAAGTTTAGGTTCTAATTAAACTCAAAGACATTACTGACTTCTTAAGTCGACTTATATAATTTTTTCTAATACCATTGCGACAAAAAAAAACTGTTTTAATGAATTTTTGTAATGATGGTTTTGATGAAGAAGGGAAGGACTGCTTGTTAAATTATAATTATCTTAAAAATTGAGGGCTATCTAACAGTGACAGCTGAAATTCAAAAGATTCGAAAGTTGTTAACTTTGTAAATGCAAAGCAAAATACATAGGTAATTCCATAAAAAGAGGATTCCAAATATTTTGGAGTTTTAATTATATTAATTAAGTAAGTAGTAAATAATACATTAATAAATAAACAGTTTAAGAGGAAGAGTAAAAGAGAAGTGGAAAGATAAAAAAGACACACATACGTACAGATTTTTAGATTTCGAAAAAGTTTAACTATAAACAAGTTCTGAGAGTTCCTACGAGTTCCACGTACTACATTCAAAATGATAGTATTCAAATGATTGCCACTAACATTATGATTGAAGTTCTTTGAAAAACTTATTGATAATGCAAATATTTACCTCTTTTACCGTAAAGTTGAACTATAATAGTATCTACACACATTTATTATGACAGCCTAATTCCTATAACGCTCCAAGTGGTCGGGAAGCCACGAAGTATTCTGGAAGTCACGGTGTTAATTCCCTATTGAATTCCTTTGACTTTGACTTCCAGAACAAGGTAAAATTCTGTGGTTTATACCTAAGTGGTTTCCAGCGAAACAGCATACAAGGACCAACCTAATTTCTTCCCAGGAGTGTCGTACACCGGGTTGGCAGTAATTGGCTCGTTGCAGGACTGAGATGGATGATAGTTGGCGTTTTGTGCATGTTTACCATAATACTAACTTTTAAACTTTCTCACAATACTAACTTTAAAAAAATGTTTACCACAATGATTAGAAATACATTTTGTACCCTATTAGAAAGACATTATGCAGATATTTAAGTACCTACATGTAAGCACCTCCTCTCTTTTTTTGGACGTGTCACCAGTTCTACTTAACCAATTGCAATTAAAAATTATGGCAAATTTCAAGTCTGACCAAGACCTTTCCTATTAAAAAGACTGCATCGAATTCCGTTCAGTAATTTTCAGTCACTGTCATGTATTCTAAGGAGCCTCGTTCGATTTCTACTCGTTAATATCTTCAAAAATTTGTTAATATAACTACTTATCCAAATTGATACTCATATCAAACACCTTCGAGGCCCTGCTATATATAAATGTTATTATCTAAAGTAACACGTACAAGTAAAGTCGTTAGAATTATGTACATTATATTGCATTTCATGCTAAGCGTACGCTCAAGTCGATGTTTATCGAAGCTAGACTTTTTAATGAGCTGCCCCATTTGGCCTTCAACGCTTCAAGCGGGTATTTATGATTTCTCACTATTCCAATACTCCCTCATTTTCTAAGAATGCAAATGTTAATTTACGAATTTTCTTTACGTGTGTAAATGTTATTCTTGGACGTGAGTTTGGAGTAATATTATAGAAACATAATTTATGAAGCTTTTTCACCGTATTTTTTTTCGTATACAGATACTTTCGTTTGCCACCGTACCGATGGCAAGACAAAGTAATATCGATTTATGGAATCCTACTACTACTATCATTATCTTCGATTGGATTTGAAAAACTCCTGGTGGGATGCAACCTCCTTGGGTATACATACGTATACAAAGATGCATAGCATTGCTGCTCCTAGCTAAGTTCTACGGAGGTGGGAGTTACCCCATGTTTTGATTTACTTGGTTTCTCTACGTGTCTCTTTAATTAGCAAATGTCACTGGGGACAGCAGGGAGGCATGCAAACAGTGATAAATAATGAGAAACGAAGACGGCCACGGCGAATATATCAAGAAATGCAAGAAAATTACATTATTCAGTAGTATTTGATTATTCCAAAATAAATAAATAAATATTCTACGACATTCTACACAGCACTCCCTAGACCCAAAGTAAGCATAGTTTAACTAGCTTGTGTTATGGGTTCTAGAATGCTGATAAACATACTTATATACTTTTTTGTAAATACATACATATATTATACCTACTTATATTATACATACATATATTATACCTACTTAGAAACACCCAGACCAATGCAAATAAACATATTCATGTATACAAATATTTGCACTGAGCGGGAATCGAACCCGCGCCCCCTGCGTGGCAGTCGCATGCACTACCGCTACACCACAGAGGCCGTCTAGGTATATATAATACCATACCATACCATACCATGGCTCTAATACGAATCAAAAACATAAAATTATTTCTACAAATACTAAAAAGGCGAAGTGCAAAAAGAAATATCCTATTTCAAAAATGATATAAGTTTAAGGGTATCTTTTTAGTTTTAAAACCTTTAAACAAACTGTTATACCTACTTGCTACTCGTCATACAAAATAAACATTTTGCTCTGAGTATTGCATGTAGGTGCCTATTATAAACTAAGTATAATAATTTACGTGCATACAAAGTAACAGTTCACCGGTACATACACGTTATTGGTATAATAGTAGATAGATATAATTGTAGAAAAACAGTGTACAAGTTAGATGGTTATGGATCGTTAAATTGAAGTATGAAGTACAACCGCGCCGTTGAACGTTAATTTAACAAGCCGTGTCACAGAGTTTAAAATTACATAACTTATGTTGTTTCCACAAAGGCATTTAACTTTCGAGACTACATTACAAAGCAAATGTTTCACTAGTACTATCTGAAGATAAAATATATTTTTTATTGGATTTAAAAACAAAACAAAAACCACTGAAATGACAGAAAACGAACATGAAAATACGAAAAACACATTGCGATGTAGGTTTGATACCGATACCGATACCGATACTGAAAATTAGACTTTATCTTTAGACTTATCGTTTGTCCGTCAGAATTGATATTCGAGTATAATACAAATTGAAAAGATTCAACTGAAATTTTGCAAGAACATTCTCCAAGAGTCTGGCCATAAACTTGCTAGGCTATATTATAGGTTTCACGCAACCAGATGATCGCGCCGGGTCCCGCTCAACGAAGCGGACTATCTAGATATTATCTTCTTGTACTTTGCTTTGTTGGTAGTAACTCCTTCGTGTTCCAAAATTATTCAGTAGGTAGGTATATAACAAGTTCCTTTCTTACTTGTGTGAACTAATTGGCTTACACTTTGTTCTAATCAAAGACTGTTTCTGATGCTTTGTTATTTTTTACTTATTCAAATGACATTCACTAGTGTGTTCAACAACACAAAAGGCTATCAAGCCTGAAATCGTTATAAATGAGCAATTTAAAGTCTTTGTTCCTATGTTCCGCAAAAAAAAAACTAAAACGGTAAAAGGCCATCTCAAAATGTCCCGACAATATTATGGCACTATCTCTACGAAACTGTTTGAAAAATTGCAAGAGTGCGTAAATTATGAAAGCTACTTCATTTCCCTCGTTAAACATTTTACTCAGAGGGAATAAATTATACCACTTTGTAGGTAAAGACTTAAGTTTCTTATTAAAAGTAAACATTGTTATTGACGTAATATACACCTATAGCTTTGAAATTATATTCAATAGTCGGAGCGTATACAACGGTTGCTTTGTTCAATTCTCAAAGTGAATATGAAATCATAATGCCCATAAATTGAATGAACAGCCGGGTATTATTGCTTCCTACTTACTCCCTTCCGTATTGGGTATGTATTTTGTATTATATTTCGTAATACTACGGTTGCATTATATATTTTTGTTTACTATTTCGTTTATAAAACAGTGGATTTATTGTGCCCATGCTGCCTCAGTCAGCTTATTATTACTATGTTCCTACATAATAGTGACAATTACATGCATATAATGCTATAATGAAGACTTAAACAACATTTCAATTTCATAATACAATGTATTCCTAAAATGTTTATTACATTTATAGAAACAATGTTTACCAATGCCCTAGACGAAATAGGTGATTAAGTTAGTTTAACGGGCATAATAGAAGTTGAACGTTTCGAAAGACAAAGTTGGTTAACTCCCTCCCTTTAAGTAATAGAAAATCATATACTAGATCCCTCGTTTTCTACTCGAAGCACGTTCGGCGAACATGAGATGAAAGGAAACTTTCTTCGATTGTGAACGAGACAATCTGGACGTTCGAAGTATACAATTAAAAACAAGATGTTTGACACAGATCACGTTCGAGGTCAGTTTGGTACATCGTACTAATGTATGTATGTGTTAAGATTAAATAACGCTTAATTTTGATAACCTTAGTATTTGTTTCCTATAATTTGATTCAATATAAACATTAGTTAGGAACGCTCACTTTTGTAAATCTTCAAAGCGCATTTAATTAAAAAATATGCTTATGAAATTTCTTCTAAAAACTAAACTTTTCGTCAAACTTTTTTGTATATTTGCCGACAGACAGACTGACTACGAAGCAATCCTGTATCCTATCCTATACCATTTTTCAATTTTTAGGTACGGAACCCTAAAACAGTAAACAATACAATATACACGTTCACTTTAATCTAAAAATTATCTACTTATTAGTAAACGTCATTCATGTTGGACAATAATGCGGTATGTAACCCGAGCAATCAAATATTACTACGATTTCATATGATTAGTCAATCGACTATGCAAATTATTCGTTCGCCTATACCCTTTGTGATTTCATTGTACTAATAAAAGTGGTAACAATCAATAGCATGACTGTTTAAGTAGGTAGGGTTGAAAGAAATTGTGGTTAAAATGACCTATTCCAATCGAATACCACATTTCTAATAACATGGGTATTTCATTTTACTAATGTCTATTTTGTGTTTCAAACAGATAACATAATCTATTCCTAACGGGTATTACAAAAGTGCTTAGGTAAATATGCCTAAGCGGTAACTGCGTAGTTCCGCAAAGCATGTTTAATAGTACCTAGTATAAAAAACATAATACAAAAATATTATTTATTTCAGACTTAATTTATAAAATATTAATATTTTGTTTACTTAAAAAAAGTAAAGTGTAATTGAAAGAAAAAAGTATTGGCTATCTACACCTAAATAATATTATTGTCCCGACTGACTTACTGACTATCGGACTATCAAGAAACTTGAACGCAGAGCCCACGCCGTTGGATATAAAACTCGAATTTTACTCCTAAAAAGGTAAAATATAATATGAAGTTTTGTATGGAATCTCGTCATTTTCAGAGCTAGATACACGAAATTTTAATTTATTTGTTGTTTTTTTTTAAAGTAAGAAACAACACAGTCATTATCAACTCTTATAACTAAATTAACTAAAAAAAAAGACACTGACTTAAAACGTTCACTAAATTAGTTTTCAAGACTAACTACGTTATAATCCCTTTAATGAGACTTATACAAATCTACCAGACCAGTTCTAGGTTTAAAATCAACATCGACGATTCAGTCCTCAAGATTATACTGAGCGTTACACGTAAAATTAGAACTGTTTCGAAACTTTTAACGAATGTAATTCAAATAGTCTTAGCAAAGCACAGAAAACTGCGTCCAAATTGACTTCATGAAAAAACATAACCCTTCTTGGCAGTCGGGTAAAAAAAGACTGTGTTTTCTTTAATAAGCTGTAGTTTTAGATTTTTCAAAGCTGTCTTCTATCAAATAGAAGATTATATGTATTATTTAACAGGATTATACTTCCATAACAATATTATAAAACTGAAGAGTTTGTGCATTTGGTTGAACGCGATTATCTGAAAATACGAATACGAATTGAAAAATTATTGTGGTATCGGATAGTTTCTTTATCGAGAAAGGCTATATATACTTACTACCTAAGGGAGCGGAGCAGCAACCAAATACATCAAACATCGGGTTAATATCCCAACATTATTGCAAAACGAATAAATTACGAGCGTATATAGATTAAATAGGTGCTTCGGGGAAGAAGTATGTTACGGGCAAAACTGCAGGGTACAACTATTTTTTTTTTATACTACTTAGGTGGCAGATAAACACACGGTCCACCTGATGGGAAGCGGTCACCGTGGCCCATGAACGTGTGCAACACTAAGGGTGTCATACACGCGCTGCCTACCCTGAAGGGAAGGGGGGAGGGCTGGGAAGGGGTGGGAAGGCTAGGAAGAGATTGGAGGAGGAGGGGTACAGTGAGCTCTGGCTACCTTACTTACCGGCGGGAACACAACACGATGGTTATTATGGCCGCGGTGTTTTGTAGTTATTTGATAATATAAGTGACAATATTAAGCAGATGAGTTTATCTCGCTCGATGACACCGTTTAACTTTTTACTTTTCAGTGATCGAACATAAGAAGGTACAATAGCACATAACCATCAGTACGAACAACCTTGTTCATCATGAACTTCTATAACAAAGAATCATCAATCATAGTCAGGTTTTTCTTTGTTTTGTTTGTAAAATTTACTCTTTCTTATCTTTTGTCGCCGTTTCACCCTCGTCAATGTTGAATTGACTACTAGCGATTTAATAAATACATAAACTGTGGAACAGTGACTGGTTACAAATATAAGATGGTTACGAATATTGAAACCTTTTGCAGGTGCCTAATTTCTTTTCTTCTTTATGATCCCTATTCTGTTCACACTCTAATTTGCACTTTTTGTAGTCCAGGGTTGGTTTGGTGTACTTTGACTTTTGCTAATAGAGACTGCCACCCGAACAATTACCCCGAGTGGAAACCCTGCGCTAGAGCTTCCTTTATCAATCAGTAGGTGTGCTGACTTACAGTTGAGGTCGGTATCTTGATGGGGATCCCATACACACCTTTGCAACTTCAACTAAAATTTATTAAGTGAAAGATAATCTGAACAACCTGTGCATACGTTTCTTATAAGAGACATCTACATCTATGGGGGTAGTACACGATGACGGTATCTCCCGTCCGAACTGAGCAGTTCGACACCTACACCCTACAGAAGACTGCGGCCATAATAAAAATCGTGTTGTGTTCCCGCTGGCAAGCAGGGCAGCCAGAGCTCACACCCCCCCCCCCCCCTCCATCTCTAAAATCCCTCCAATCACGCCTAAACTCCTCAATCCCCTTCCCCTCCAAGGTCGGCAGCGCGAGTGTGACACTTCTGATGTTGCACACGTCTAATAGGCCACGGTGACTGCTTCCCATTAGGAGGGCCGAGCGCTTATCTGCCACCTTAGTAGATTTTTTAAAAATATCAATTACTTGTATTTACTGACTATCTAGAATCTTCTAGAAGTCGGTAACGTCCCTCCCTGCACTTTTACCGAATTTAATCAACAAATTGAAGATTACTTGTAATAAATTTGTTGATTACCACAACCATTCCGTCTGGGGAATCGTGTATACATCATTAGTAATTCCGTTATGATTACGTATCAATAATGTTGTCGTTCAGAAATATAAAGGCAATTATATTCAACTTAGCTTTCATTCTTCATACGCTACACATTTGACGTAGTAGGTACTGAAATAGTGAACTAGTTCATTCATTACATAATTCAGTTTTAATTTTAATTATGGATAGAATAGAATGGATAAAAACATTATGTATTGGTAGATTAGACACCCACTCCCCCTTTATCTGAGGCAACTGGAAACTGGAAATGGCTCAGGGTCAACCAGGATGCGAGGAAATACCTTATGAGCTACTTTACACCTTAGCATCTAAATACCCGAGATAGCGTGCGGTTTTAGTCAGTTCAAGTCCGGCATAATCCAGCCGCGGGGTTGTATTCTTGGTAATCTTATACCATAGGTATAATCTACATGCCTAATGTAGCGTTGTTTCTGCTTCGAAATGTATTGCATGCTGTGTGTACTGTTTGTATACCTAATTAAATAAATAAATAAATAAATCTTCGTATGATAAAAAAAGTTTTGGTAGCTTAGTCGCGAAGAGTTAAACTAGGTACCCGTCGCGATGCCCCGGCAGTAGCAGTACCGCGAACATGTCATGAGCGCTTCTTTAAATGAAGAGGACGTACTGTACGGCAAAATCACTAACTGTATGATTGGTGCATTAGAGTACTTTTTTGTAAATTAGAAGGTAATTCTAAGTATTTAACTTTATAATACACAGATTGAACTTTATCATGCCGAATTTTACCTTGAAAGAGTAACCTTACAATGATTTTTATGAAGTCCATAAAATTAAGAATAAATTATTCGTATTTGTTCAGAAAGCTCTCATTATTTAGATATATCTTCACAATGAATAGGCTCAATATCGAAAGTGATAGCCGATTTGTCCGAGACTAAGTTCAACGTAGTCGGATTCTTCTGGTAACTAGTTTCTCGAAGTTTTACCTACTGAGCTGAATAACTCGTCGGGCAGATGTAGTCCTATACATACTTCTGTTCTACCTTGTCTAGTAAAAAGTTTTATGCGGTAAGTTGCTGCGGTCATCAAGACACATTATTAACGCTTATTTTGACTACCTTTGGGGCGTAGCGGTAGAACGTTCGACTGCCAATTCAGAGATCGCGGGTTCGATTCCCGTTCAGTGCAAATATTTGTGTAAATGAATTTTAATATTTGCATTGATTTGGGTGTTTCTATGTATAATAGGGTTTTTTTCTCTAAATGTATCTGAATATATATATCAACATTCTAGAACCCATAACATAAGTTAGTTCAGCTCTACTTACTCTGCGCCTAGATAGCTCTGTGTAAATTGTCGTAGAATATTTATTGATCATTATGTATGTATTACTCAATCAAGTATAAGTTTAATCAAGTATCTTAAATGACCTATTAATTTTTAGCTTTGGTTTCATTTTCTGAATGCCCTTTGTTGAATGCTCAATATTGCTTTAAATATATTTGAATTCAAACAAATGAATATCACATACATCACCCTACTCTAAAAAATACTGAGAAAACGCCTAAGCCAATGTATCATAAAATATGTAAGGAGGTGAACTTAATGACCTACATTCCCATTTGGGTTGTTTTATTTAAGTTGTTACTCCATCGAGGCCTGGGCATATATGTAATTATTTATACGATTAATGGACAACGGACCTAACGGCATTAAAAATACTACCAACGTTAGGGTTACCACCTTGATTCAGAGTAATCAGTTTCGAATAGGTTAGGCAAAAGCTTTCGTGGATATAATTTATACTACTCAGAATGAGGAGCTCTGTTTAATTATGTTAACTTAATTAGGCGATGTACGTTATTAGAGTAGGCCATCTCAGGTAACTTCCTAAATTAAAAAAAATACGTGAAATATATTATATCAGGTTTTAATTATCCATTATGGGCACGTAATTATAACTTCATCTCGCTTGATGCTTATTATTTAAAAGAAAATATACAATTAAAATGTGTAATTGCAAGCAGTTTTACGTCGTTTGTCCTTCTAAAGGTCTATACACACACATTAGGGCCGTGGCCGGGACGTGACCGGGCCGTGGTCGTGCTTAAGCAAGGCAAGGAAGCTCCGTCGCCGGTCTGGACATAGACGTGTGTTAGTGATCGGGTCCATATAAAATGTATACACAAATATTTTTTTGAGCCCCTGCCGGAGCACGGCCCTGATGTGTGTAGATAAACTTTTAAAGTAATTTACTACATTTATCATACTGAAATTGGTATTTTATCTGAATTTCGTATACTATTATAAAATTGTAAAGTAGCTATGTCTGTACATTAGAAATATTTACTACTTATTTTGTCTGTTTGTTCAAATGGACGCAAAACTACTGAACAAATTCAGAAAGGTCTTGGTGAAACTTAAAATCTTCGGTGTGTTTGATTGCAATTGGTTGAGTAGAACCGGTGATATAAACCAAAATTGCGCCGCGGGGAACAATGTTGAATAATTTTGATGATGAATGCTTGACCTGAAATCATTTGCTATAAAAGTAGGTAATAAATTTCTAATTTACAAAAGTTTTGTATAAAGGGGGTTTAACATAGATACCTAATAATAATGGCATTACAACTGTGTTAAATCACAATTTATTTTGGTCTGTTATCTTCATCGGTAATTACTGCAGCGAGGTCATTGGCTTAGAAAAATATTCAAACAAAAACAGCTTTTATTTTATAAGAACTATGGCTTAGTTTGCTGTTAGTTGTATTCGGTTGTGCGTGACAAGAAAACGCCCATGTCATTTTTGTCATGGGTGTGGGCACTCCAATGATGAGGCCTGAATTCAACGAAGATTTCAGTTTTTACATCAAAAGGTAATATTTGTGTCCTTATCATTATATTTGTGAGGCATATAAATGAATAAAAAATGTATTAAAGATAAGTTATAGATTAATATTAATAAAGTGATAGATTCTATCACACTTTTCCTAGCATAAATGATCCCGGCTCGAACAAGTACGTCCTCTCAAAGAAGATCGACTTGAAGCATCAGTATGCTGCATTCCGTACGATTTATAAGAGTGCTAGAGACTGAAGCTCTTATACTTTCATTTTACCCCATTTTCCTGTTTTGTTTGCCCATTTTCCTCTTATTTTCGTCATTTTCCTTTTCCTTTCAAACTTTTCTCTTTTGCATTCGCCTTTCTTATTAGAAGTTTACAAACGTTGCAAGGTTCTATTACCACGTATCATCATCAGGTTGTTTACTACATCAGTAATATAAAGATGGATAAATTTTAAGTCGGTTCTTCATCTATACTATGCTCGTACAAATAAATAAAATCAAAATGTCTTTTTAAAATAACAGCTTTTCTATGAATACACGTTACTTACTGAATACTTACTTTTTTCTGTGTGTCTTTTTGTCTGTTTAGATCTCTGGAACGGCTGGCGCGATTTTCATAAAGCGTAACATCATCATCATCATCATCATTTCAGCCAAAAGACGTCCACTGCTGAACGAAGGCCTCCCCCAATGATCTCCATGACAAAGCGTAACATAAGCTACTTTTATTTTAGAAAAAAGAATTAGGGTTCCGCGAAAAAAAGTAGTAGTATCCTAAAATCTAAACCATATGGACGAAGTCACAGGCATAGTTAGTGTATAATAATGCTTTAGGTCTTAATATTAAGTTTCTAGAGAGTTAACTCGTCGAGGTATATAGGTCAGACGTTCGAACTTATTATGCAAGGAACTGACATCACTGTTTTGATACTGGGTCACAGTAATAACTGTTTAATTATGTTATCAAAGAAGTTGTGAATTTTCTTAATTAACCAAGCTTCACTGGGGTTTTCTACTTAACTATATTCTAAACTAGCCTGTGCCCACGGCTCCACCCGCGTGGACGTCGACATTTGCGTTTTTTGTCTATATCTCCGGTTCTACTTAACCCATTGTGTTCAAATAATGCTCTTTCAAACAAAAAAAGCTGCATCGAAACGAGTTTAGGTGTTTTGCGTCTATCGCGAACAAACAGAATAACAGATATGAATTCTAGAATAAATATTTTTGTGTTCAGAATCGTTCGGGAACCAATTTTTTTTTCAATTACAGACTTTACAATACAATTTTTTTTTTTGACAAATTTTCTTAGGTTTATTCAATTTAGGTAATTTCATGTTGAATTTAAATGCATTTAATGACTAAACTCAATTTCTTAGCAACAATTTGTCTTATATCTACTGTTAATACTTAGTGACGTAAAGCCCCCTTGAACAGCACGCTCCAACCAGTATTAATTAGACATAATATCGCATCTCATCGAACACTTAAACTAATTCAGATTCCAGATATTGAGATGATCTGACATCTCAATTTAGTTCACAACTTATAATATGATACAAGATCGGAGAGTTTGGAGATGTCCGGCGTGGCGTGGGCGGTCAATTTCACGGCAAACAATAGCGCAAAACGAAGCCTATACCTCCTATCAACGCACATAAAGGGCAAAAAGACCGCGCCGCAGGTGCCCGTCGGGTACTGGCGGTGCTTTGTTTTCCCGGTGAGGGCAGTCGCGGGCATCAACGGGCAGACGCGGTCTTTGTTACTTCGCAGTCAAAAAGACCGGCCCGCCCCGCCGTCTGCATAACGCCTTATAGAAATTTACTTTTCCGAGTAATACTGCACCGTGAAGCTTAGAATAGCACTTTCAGTCGATAGACCTCGTTTGGATCTATCGAAGTCGAATTACGCGTCGTCGTGGTGTAGAACTAAAATATAATATTCATTTAGAAGTAAATCTAATAAGCTTTCGAAAACTATTAGCTGGTATTATATTATTGGTTTATTGATTTATCTATATATAAATACATCGCCCTTATGTAATAGGTCCAATAATGATAATATACTTTTTACTAAAATATATAATATCTAGATATTAGTTAGGTATATTATTGCTATATTTGTTTTTATTTGCGATATCTTTCAATCTTTAGTACATCAAGCCTGTTAGTCAATGCTACAGTTAGAAGTAAGTTAGTCATTAATTAATGGGTAAAAATACACAATCAAAATGAAACAATTCGAAGCGTATTTGTTTTAGAATTGTTTGGGATTCAATTTCTCTTTATTAAAACTGTAGTCACATATTTGATTTTGACCAAGAGCCGAATTTCTGATTAAATACAATGGCTCTGAACTTTTTTACCCATTAAGGTAATCAGTATAACCAGCTTACATGCATTATACAGAGTCATGGTTCATATGCTACTACTATGATATAGGTAGGTAAATTAAAATGTATTGTAGAAATCAGGTAGCGTAAAAAACGTAGTAAAAGTTTAGAGGGTTTGGTTGGCATTACGTTTTATCGAATTTCGTTAGTTTTACTTTGACTGTTGGTATCGTGGAGACTGATAAACCGAGGGTGCATAGTGGGTTCCCTTTTCTATTATTTTTCACAATGGATTTTCGCCATGTCACGCCTTATCCAAATATATTACCATTATTTATGTCTTCCTCACTAGTGTAGTAGAACATCCACTTTATATAAAAATCGGTCAAGTGCGAGTTGGATTCAAGCACTGACGGTATCGAACCCGTTTGGATTTAGGGATAAACTAAACGTTACTTTTAGCAAAGTAGATTTACGAGATGGTGAGATGCTCCCCAGCCAGATAAATACTGATGACCTGAAAAAAGGTAGCTGAGTTAGACTACTTTGGCTTATGTCCAACACTAGACAGTAATAGGTTAAAATTGAAAAATTGACACACACTGTTAAAAATACATGGTGTTGTTTTATTTGTTCCATAGAAATTTTCTTTTCTATATCCATAAGCTATTTGACTTTACAGATAAAAGACCCAAGCTAAGTTTCTCTGCAAGTAAGTACCGCATAGTGATTGCATAGCTCAAATTATGCCAAAAACGGAGTTAATTCTACAAACTAAGGGTTAAACTGTTCAAAGTTATTATCCGTATCGTAATTCTTAAGCATTGAATTTTTAAACTTACACTTTATGCAACATTAAGTTAGTGTCCCCACTTGGCAAGACAAAATAAATTGAATAATATTTCGCTAACGACATTCTTTATTACCCTCATGGAATATTTTATAGTATTCACGACTAACGAGGTATACGTCAAAATAAGCATAATATCATATCTGCAGGTCCATGAATTATATTTTTAGAGGTATACGGTCGGTATGTGCTATATAAAAAACTAAATTAAGAGTTTATTTGTGATATGACTTTATCAAGTCTCTTTTTATTTAATGACATCAACACTATCGGGAAAACTATTACGAAAGACAATAATTTAATGACACACCTGTATATCTCATTAATTTTTTTTTCTTTTATTCACATTAATTTGCTGTTATGGCTAAAGTTGATCTAGATATTCAAAGTTTTTATTTTAGTGAAATAATTTGCTGTTATGGCTAAAGTTGATCTAGATATTCAAAGTTTTTATTTCAGTGAAATGACATCAGCATTAAAACAACGGAAAAAAAATCAGATAGTGAAGAACGATATCATTAGAAGCTGTTATATTTGGTCTGATAGAGACCATCATCCGGCCAAGCCGTAATCCCAGCTGACAACGGTCAGGTCCAGTGGCTTTGGGGATCGCCGAGAAAGAAAACTCATTAAAAATTACTTCAAACGAGTTGGACAGATTTTCTTTGTGATTTTGACAGGTTTTAACACGATTATGATATTGCTTTGAGTCTTAGATAATTATTTTAGAAAAATTGTCAGGTAGTTTGATGCACCATAATAATTCAAATAAAGACTAGAACTCTGTATTGGTTAAGTAATGGTTTAACATGGGTTTAAAGCTCAAACTATTCGGGGATTAAAATATAGGTATATATAGGATCAGGAAATTCGGAAGTTCACAAATGTTAACTAACTTAAATTAACAAATGCTTATAAACATTAACACCAACATAGATATTTGGAAGTTATTCTTTATACCACTTGACCTTTTCTATACAATAATACAAACAGCAGAAAAATTATCCCAGCTTTCCTCTTCGTATTGATAATAAGGAAATGTGATTAGACACTGGAATGCACACTTTTCTTTACACCTATAGAGATGGTATGTTAGTTATTGTCTCACTTTAGTTGGGGGAAAAACGCATGAAGAAAAATAAGATATAAACGTAGACAAATTCGGCTGAGAATACGACGATTAGGTCTGCAAAACCATGGTCTGTCCTTTTACACAACTGCAAAAGCGTAGCCACAGCTGAACCAATGCAAGTAGGAGCCAGATGATAAAACTGCGATAAATGTGTGAGCTCATGTATCCGCAGATAAAATGCGTAAAGTTGTCTTTGCCGAAGCAGCCATATTTTGCGTCATCAGCCTGACTACGAAGGTAACAAAATGTCTAGCCATGCCACCTTCAACGGGTTGTGAGTAGGCCTAGACCCTAGAAGTAAAAGATTACATTCATCCTAATGGTTTTACTGCCAGGGATGCTTAAGCTCGTGTGAACTAAAGGAGGTAAACCCTCAAAGTGGCCCTCGGAATCACAGGCGAAAGCTTACGATGCAACTAAGACTCAACGCTGAGATAATGAGAAAATAGATTAATATTTATATAGACTAAAAAAACATATTTGATCCTTTGCCAGTAAAATAACCATTATAATACTAAAAGAAAGTAGGTTGCCAAACGTCATGCTTCGTTAAACCAAGCTAACAGTGTTGGCGCAAATTTTTATTATTCAGCTGCTTAATGCAGTTTGATTAAACGAAAAAATTATAAGCTTAGTAAAAAATGGGACGGTGAATCTTAGCATTGCATAATGTCGCCGATTTTATATTATTCTAGGTATTTAGGTATTCATTTAGCTTTAAGGATTACATTTATTATCAGCTGTTCAGTAGTTTTTGCGATCGCGATGAAACAGACAAGAATGTCAAAAATAAAATATTTTTGTGTTCAGATCGTACTTTTTAACCCAACTAACAGCTAGAAACTTAACCCAAGTATTTTTTTAATATATTAAATATAGTT
The DNA here is from genome assembly GCA_963576445.1 of Lithosia quadra. Lineage (NCBI taxonomy): Eukaryota > Metazoa > Arthropoda > Insecta > Lepidoptera > Erebidae > Lithosia > Lithosia quadra. The sequence continues at coordinate 9,842,416 of OY754891.1, forward strand.
ACAGACATATAATTTTAAATTTTATAATAGCATAGATTAGTATTTCTTCGTCAAAGATATTATCATGCCTTAGTTTTAAATTACTTCACCTTATTTACTTGTTGCTTTATTTGAAGCTACATTTGCTTGTTTTCTAAAAGAAAAAAATGTCTCTCTGGTGGTGTAAAAATAAAATTTATGGCGTAATATCATTCTTATCCTTTTCGTTTACTATAAGATAGAAATGACAGAAGTGAACGCTCAAAGCCCGACGTATTTTAGCGCAGTATTCCAGTTTACGAGTTATCTGGGTTAGCGGATGGACGCTATCGGACAATAACACCGACTGATTTATGATATTTACGCCACAGTCGGTACTTCTAGTTATACAGAGGAATCCTCTACTGTTCACACGTAATACGATGGATTACGGGATCAAGGTGTTTTATGGATTTAATATTCACGAATTCAAGTCACGTTACGATTTTGATTCAGTATATATTAGTGAGAAATCTGAAATTTATAAATCACTTTGTATGTATAATGTCTACGAGCTTATCGTTATAATCTTTACTAACTGTTGCCCGCGGCTATACTCGCGTGAAAAAAAAAATGGAAGGATTCAAAGAGGATTGAAATATTAGTATAAAGTTTTATATTCTTAGTCAGTTCATATAAACAGAACATACTTCATATTACAAGTTCGATTGTTCATTTTTTGAGCATAAAGAGATATTTTTTGCAAACCCAAAGGCGTCTTCGCCAAGTTCAATAAGAAAATCGTATAAAAACTTCATTTGCATTCATTAGCTTTAGGCAGTAGTAGGCGTGACATTGACAGATGAATATTGCTCCCAAAGAAAGGAATGACAATAGAAATCATTGATTATATTGGACCAGGCTTTATATTCCTCTATTTTTTAAGCTTTCAAAAGATAAAATATGACGCACTTTCTTTTCTGTGAGTAGATCAGAATAGTTTTCTTACAATTTTAGCACGCATTTATAATTCATTTTTTATTGTTATTTATTAGCCGGGAGTCATTATTAGAGAAAAAAACATTTATACTGATAATGTATTCGTCCCCTGTATTACTTGCTGCAATACCTGTCATCTTTTTTCGTACAATTTATTCGGGGGTTTGGTAAAAAACGATCTTGATGATGACGTGTCACTTTCAGTTCTCGGTGAATAAACTTTTTTCGTCAAAAGAGAGCAAAAATGTTAGAAAGATACACATTGAATGCTAGGTTCTTTTACTAAACCGTAACAGGGATACATCAACTTTATCTTCAATTTGTTTCTGTATTCAGTGGAAAAGAAATTAGCGTGTTAGAAACTAGCTTTAGGTATTACATCTTATAATTAAAAATACCTGGCATTTGTATTGTTATTAACTCAACCATTGTACCCCACCGTTATAACTTAAAAGATAAGAAAACACTTTGAAATTTTATTCTGACAATATTACGTAATGTCTGGTGGGTGTAAGATAATATTTTTGTTTGTCCCCTAGAGATCCCTTTTAGTGGATTACCAGGGTGACATTTATTTATTTTTATCATTTAAAAAGTTAAAAAACCTTTTCTGCGGTATTCGATACAGTATAAAAGTTTTATTTTCGTCTTGCTACCTTAGGGATTGGCCTACGCTCGTAATCACGAACAATGCTTTCTAAAGTGAAATAGGAATGCCAAGCAAAGTAAGATGTTTCTCGCTGTGTTCACTGGAACAACCGTATAAAAAATGATAGCCACATCTATAGTGTTATCAACCAATTCATTGCTAATTAATACGATTCACAGAATATAGCAATACTATAAGTTATAGCTATGTACACGACACTATTGTGCCTTTTATGAACTAATTTCAAAGAGTGTTGTCTTTATCCTATCCATCTAATTGACTATTCTTCAACGATTTGATTATTATCTACCATTTTTATATGCTGCATGTCCAGGATGATCTCGTTTTAATTTTAAAATAGGTGAAGTTTCACCTATTTTTTTTAACTTCGATATTAAAATTCTGTAGTTAGACCTAGGTTGCCGCTCCTTTTAAAGCTCAACAATGAAAAGACACAGCCTTTAATGCTGCAGTTTTTGACACTCGCAAGGGAATCAAAACCTAGAGAGTATCTACTTCCTGTTGACCTACAATCATGAAATTTGGCAAAGAACAATGTCTTGTGAAACAAATAATGGGTAAAGTTCAAGGATCGTATTTTTTTTGTAATGTGCCAAAAAAATATGTATAAACTTATTGGCAGTTGGTGAACTAAATACGTATTTTGTCGATGCGGATAACAGTTCTCAAAGGCAAAGTACAACTTACTAAACTCAATTCAGTTTTTCTTTTCGTTAAAGCAATGTTTGATGCTTTCATAGTTCATATATACATCAGAAATGTTATTCTACTCATTATAGTAGTACTAGAGTACTCATTATTTACCTACTACCTACGTTGTTATATGTAATAGTCAGCGTCAAAAGTTGATGACCCCATCTAGGGATCAAAAATAAGTGATGGTATAGAGCGTCAAAAGTAAGTGTCAAAATTACAAAAGTTGAAAAGTTAATAAGTCACATTACCATTCAAAATTGCGCGAAAATATTAAAAAAAAGAATAACAGTCTGAAATTATAAAACAAGTTTATTTAATTTGTTATTCAATGAGGATCAGTCACTTTTTTAGCTGAGTATGCAGTTTTATAGACCTAAAAGAAAAAATAAATTCTGTAAAAAAATTATTTGAATCGGATCAAAAATGACGGAGTTATAGACATTTTAGTGCGGTAATCTCAAAAACGCTCGCCACCGCGTAGAAATACCCTGTGACGTCATCGCTCACATCGTCGCGCGTCGCCGCCGCGCCGCTATGGAGAATATAGGGCTATTCGGATAAAACATTTCATGAATTTTTTTTTAAATTATAGAATTAAGTATTTTTTCTTTTTTTATACTATGTAGGTGGCAGACAAGCACACGGCCCACCTGATGGGAAGCTGTCATCGTGGCCTATTGGACGTGTGCAACACTAGGGGTGTCACACGTGGTGTCACCAGGGGTTCTGCCTACCCTGAAGGGAAGGGGTGGGGGGGTGGCTAGGAAGGGTGGAGAGGCTAGGAAGAGGGGGGGAGGAGGGGTACAGTGAGCTCTGGCCACCCTACTTACCTTGGGGAACACAACACTATGGTTATTACAGCTGCGGTGTTCTGTTGGGCGGAGGTACTACCTCAGTCAGTCGGACTGCTCAGTTCGGATGGGAGATACCGTCGGGTCCCACCTATTATTAGATGTATTAAGAATATATGAAATATTTATTCTTTCATTTGTAGTGGTTCGATAGCATTTTAAGGCATGTTGGAAATCAAGTACTTATATAACCCGTGCGGAAATCCCCACGGATATCACCCCTGTCGGTGATAAAGATAAAGATAAAGATAAAGATAAAAATAAAAATAAAGATAAAGATAAAGATAAAGATAAAGATAAAGATAAAGATAAAGATAAAGATAAAGATAAGAGCAAGAAGAGGACACCGTGGCTCGCAAACCCGAGGGGACATCTTGAAGCCGGAGAGGGTACGGGTCAGCCGGGATGCGAGGGACATACCTTTTGGGCAACCTTATACCTCGGCGCTAGAAAACCCGAGACGGCATGCGGTTTTAATCAGTTCGATTCAAACAAAAAACGCCCCGGTTGGGGGTGTTTTCATATTTGTCAGTCCGCCGAATTGACTGCACCCCGCCTGATGGTAAGCTGAGGTGCAGTCCTAAAGTAATGGACATCATTTCATCGAAACTTGAACACTTTCCCAAATAACGGATGTCTAGGTATACAACCACTGTACCCTTATTTGCCCCCTTAGGGGTGGATTTTTGAAAAACCGCGATTCCGGGGTACGTTTATTTCTAACCAGAAGCAGCTGTATCAAATTTCGTGCTTTTTACTTTCAAAATAACGGACTTTCATGCAACCAGCCATCGCCTATTTTACGCCGTTAGTAGTGAAATTTTGAAAACGCTGGTATACATGTATATTTATTTCTAATCAGAAGTAGGTATATGAAATTTAATGCGTCTAACATTGAAAATGAAGAACTTTCATATAAATGTTTATGCCTTATTTTGCCACCTTAGGAGTAAAAATTCTAAAAATCCGTTCTTAGTGGATTCCTACAACATAAAAAGCATCTACTGTCAAAATTTCAAGTTTGTAGGTCCAGCGGTTTAGGCTCTTCGTTGACGTATCGGCCTGTTTATCATAGGGCATCGCACACGAGGTGAGCTATGACGTCATCGACAAAAATCCAGTGAGAGTGTGCGTTTTAAAACAGCCGATTTTAAATCTTCGATAACTTCGTCATTTCTTGTCGGATTTTAATCATTTAAAAAACAAAATGCTTAGAAATTTGTAGCGCATACGTTTCATTAATTAAAAATTAAAAGTTCTGTTATGTGACTGATCCTCATTCAAGCAATGGCGCTGATGTTGCTGTTTATTTCACTAAACTAAACTATATTTGAAATTATTTTATTCGAATTTCGAAATTTTGTTACTTTTGCTGTCGGATTAAATGTAAGAGTAGTCCATGAAGAACACCTGGCTGAATAGCACCTAGCCTTGTCCACGAAGACCTCCTATCAGACTGTCAGATAGACTTTAGACGTTGAGACCTTTAGTTAATAATCACAAACATTTTATTCCCCCTACTCCATTTAAAATAATTCACATAGTAACAGTTTTGACTATAAACTTACATTTCTAAAACCAGCACTAATCCTTCAGTGGTTACTAAAGGTTATCCATCCATCATTCTCACAAGTGGGTTCGTACTGTTCTGATCAATATTTGCTTAAGATAGACAAGGATGGATGATACCTACCATTATTCAGGGTAAACAAATGTTACTTTTTGTATAGTTGAAAACAGTTAAATATTGTATTATAGTTTCTAAAGCTTTTAACGTAGACGGGGTAATTATAGTCTTATTCCTGATAGGTAGATTTTTAAGGTCAGAAACATAACAAGGCATTCAGTAAGCTAATTGTACTGTAAAAGTAAATTATACACTTCTCATCAGAAAAATCGAAACACCTTGCAAGTTTATGTTTTCTAAGGATTATCAGAAAAATGTATATTTAGGCATATACTTATATCAAATTTCGTTTAATAGTGATTAATAAGAGGTTTCAAATTTATTTATTTATTTATTTATTTATTTATTCATCTTAACCTTAAAAACTATCATGACAGGTTGTTAGCTTACCTAATGCGATAGTGTGGCCATATTTGGTATTATATATATTTATAAATATGTATTATGTAAATATGTATATATTTATAAATTCTAATGATAAGTGTCCAAATATCATAAAAACTAAAGTGATTCGATTTTTCTGATGAGATGTAGGTATATAAAAGGTCGGTTGATGCCTACGGCTCTACCCGCGTGGTCATTTATCTTTTTAATGAAGTATTTGGCAGATTTTCAGTCTGATTAAGACCAATTTAATTAAAAAAATCGCCGCATCAAAATCCGTTCAGTAGTTTTTGCGTCCATTGCGAACCAATAGCCAAGAATTCTAAGAAAACTTAGGTATTTTTTATAGGCAGTTAGCCTATACTGTTACAGAAAGTAGACATAAATAGGCCTACTTATGCCTATAGTTAGAGACAGTAGAAATATAACAGTTCGGAGCTCGGATGGAGGGAAGTGGATTAATTAAAAAAAAAATAGAATTAATTTTAAAATTATTCTATTCTATTTTAACTCCTCCAATTCACTTCTGAATCTGAATAATTTTGGTGCGAGTTACAAGACAGATTAAATTTACTTGGTACTTCCCGATTGTCGTAACTATGGTGTGTTCATGGGTCACTACTGTTGATCCTGGTACACACAGTTACAGTAGCGGAAACGAGGATGGTATTGGATCAAAGCAATTAGTTTTTTTTTTATACCACATAGGTGGCATACAAACCACGGCCCACCTGATGGGAAGCGGTCACCGTCGCCGCGGTGTTCTGTAGGGCGGAGTTACTTCCCCAGTCGGACAGTTCATGTCGGACGGGAGATACAGCTGTGTCCTACCTCCATTAAAGTCATATTTACATTAAGAAGGAATCTGTCCTACGACCATGATTCGTATGTAGCAACTGTTAACAGGATCATTAAATCGCGTAATATCTGAAATGGGCAGTCCAATATCGGCCTTACCAATAAATTTATATCCAATTTTATCGAACCCTTTTCTAACATTTGTAAACGAACACCATAAAAAGTTGATTCGTAATTACATGTTTCCAATAACATTCAAGTTATAAACGTACTTAATGTGTGTTTAAAGCGTTTCCTTTGTTTTACTTTCGTATATGTGAACCCTTAGCCTTGAACTCCTTTTTTGACGTGGAAAATGCCTACACATAACATTACAGGTTCGGCCATGACCAGTATTTTGGCTTCGGTGGCTCAGTGGCTAAGAGTTAAGTGAGTCTTACAATGAGGAGTCCCACCTGTGAAAGTCAACATGAACCCACTCATAACACAAGTAATTCAGCTCCTTTCTGACCCGTGGTTCACCTAGGTGTTCTCACGGTTAACTTTTTCTACCTATGTGGTCCACGATTTGAAAACATTAGAGGGAATACTATTAATTTTGGTTATCAATTACTCCTTAAGAGAAAATCTCTCACTTAAGATGCTGTTCTATGCATGCTAGGGTTTATTGGAAGATACGCGGTTAACTTTTATCGCAGTTTTCCATGCGAAACAAATAGAATTTTACGCGGGTGAAGCCACGGGCAACAGCTAGTATTAAATATAGTATTATATTCTACTCTTTAGTCAAAACTTTGAAAGTAATAAACCAATGTTAATTAAACAAAAGCTAATAATGCGACCAAACAATGCAGCCTGAAAATTGGTTTTGTGGTCAGCAAGTTACGAAGCGAATATGAAGTTAATTTCATTTTGTTGTGCATTAAAACTGACTTAATAAGTAGATAATGAATGTTGATGTTTAATTAGAATGTATTTTAGTGCACACTGTGCTTGGACGTTTTATTATCCGATCTCGAAAAAGGAGAAATTTCTCAATTCGAATGCTTATAAATTTCTTTATGTACCTATGTTTGGCCATAACACTCTGATACATAGACGGATTTTAAAAATATATTTTTTTAGACAGACATTTATTTCGAAATGGTTCCATTTTAAATTACATAAAGATCTGGGGCCTTACCACAAACTCTTAAAGCAGTATTATTTCAGTATTCGTACTTAACTTTCATAGTGTGAATCGGACCATCAACGTCGACGGATACTAGTATTATGTGGTCTAGCTTTCTATTTTTTATGGTATTGTTATGAATATAATTTATTTAATTAAATTTGTTAGTAGATTTACAAAACACATAACTCTTATTTAGGTATAATAACGACGACGTTTGACCGTGTCCGATTCACACTATGAAAGTTAAGTAATATGGAAATAATACTACTTTATGAGTTTGTGGTAAAACTCCTGATAATAAGATTCATATACTCACGAAAGGACTAATATTCCATATTTGTCTGGACGATATTTGATCTAGAAGCAAAATCTAAGTAGAATTCTTATAGTGGTTAGGAAACAAATCTTTTCTCTAGATACTTGAATATGCGAGTACGTTCGGTTGTACATACATATCGGAAAGCAAACTCCATCAAGTAATTTATGGCCTTAGCTGTGCGCATAATAAAGGTAAAAGCGCTATGTCTAACATAACGGCAATATAACGATGATAGACGTACGAGTTTAACATTTATTTGCCCGATCTTGAAATCTGGGGAAAGAAAATTTGTTCATCGAATATCCTTCCATATATCTTATTCTTATTATATTATGTAACTATACGCTACTACTTCTCGTATTGAATAGATACTATTTCGTTTATAGATATATATTACCTTTATTAGTTCTATATTAATATATTTATATATATATTATTTAGATATATATTACCCGTGGCTGGTTCTCCAATAGCAGTGTTAGATTAGCTAAATATTGTAATTTAGTGTTCTATAATGTATTATCATCTAGAATTCCTATAGATATCCTTCATTGCATACCAACAAGGATACAAACAAAGCATAATACCATGAAAATAGACTTGTATAAAAGGCGGTTATCGCTGCCTGCGATTTATTAGTAAGTTTTAAACTGATAAGACGATTAGAGATTATATAAACTTGACTTTAATATTTAACAAGTCAAGCCAAATAAATGTTTGTAAAGAATCTACTTATAGTAATACCCACAAAATAGGTAAAATTACCACCTCAGATTCTGGTAAAATATAATAGGTATAGGAGTATACCAAAGGGTATTATTATCAATTAGCCTAGCAAAATGGCCGCAATCAATCATAAATATATATTATGAACCATTATCGTCCATTGTGACGTCTATAGATTATAACAGCACCCCGTCATTGTCGTCCGTATACTCCATATTTCAAAACTAGACATCGCCCATGCCTAGGTTTGAAATATGGAGTACTAAAATTAGGCATTATCCTTTTCATAGTGATTTACCATTTGCATCCATAGTTTAAAGTATGAAGCTCGGAGTCTGTTAATTGGTTATAATTAGTATGTCGGTTTTTATGGTAGCGACTGCATTCTGACTGTTCAATCTGAGAGGAAAGTCGGCGGTAGAGCCTCATCCCTTATTTAATAGTGCATTAGTAGGTGAGGTTGGCCGCAAAAAATCGGTAGCATCCAGTAAATCGGCTTGTTTGCGCTTAAATGACTGCAATTAAAAATATCACTTTCAAGACTTAATCAAAATGAAAAACTTTTTGTGTATTTATGAAAAAGCGTACGACTTTTCGTATTATAATTAACATAAAAATAGAAAAAGTATTATTATATTCTATAAAGACTAAAAGACAAACCTCTATTTTATTTCGCATCAAGGTTATATTGGCAGTATTATAGTTAAAACTGAAATATTCCGATATCTATCCCACATATTTAGTGCGCTCGAAATTTTTAATCAATAGAAGCAGTGCAGCTGAACCCGTGAAATATAGACACCCAGACCGATACAAACAGATAATAATATATTCATGCATAAAAATATTTTACACAATATATTTTGTACTGAGCGGGCATCAAATTCAGCGGTAGCGGTAGACCGTTCAACTGCTACGAAATCGTAGCACTCGCACGCTCTACGGCTACACTAAAGAAGTCGTGTAGCGCGTCGTATCGTATCGCAAAAAAAATATGGTAAGGAATACGATCATAAGAGAAACTCAAACGCTGATTTTTATGGAGATAAATAGCCCCATTTGGGTCATTAGGAGTGCATCATTACGTGTTATTGTATATACATGTATATACGGACAAGGTTGTAAAAGTTTATAACGATTTGATGTCTCCAAATTGAACGAACATTATGGTTTGAATATTATGTTAGAACGTACAAGTTACATAAGTAGAAATCGATAAACTCTAACGACGCGACGCGATCAGTGTGTTTGTCTTTTGTAGAAATTACCCGTGGGTAAGCTATTAAATACAAAACGACGTATGGAAAACAATAGATGCTAAACAAAAGTGGTTCGTAAAACTTTCAACGTAAACTTCCAAGTTTACGTTTTAATCTAATATACAATACTATGCAATGCTATCCTAATGAATGTTGCATGACATTTTGGACTTTACAATAATCTGCACATTATTGAATTTGTAAATATCTACAGTGTTTAATATATTTTATCGATAGTTAGGTATACATTACAATATTTAAAGTTATAACTAAATATTCCCTCGAAATAAAATGGTACAGGGTTCTATACTATTTTATTTTGAGGGAATATTTCGGATTTGATAATGATCCTGCAATTAATATTAACAATTACTAAAATAATACCATAACATTATTTTATCGCATGATTTATGAAAATATTCAGCATGTTAAAATTATAAATATAGGTAATAACCGCATATTATGTTTGCTATAGAATAACTTCAATATTTACCGCACAATTTGTGCTCATTGCCAAAATTGAAACCATTATCTGAATTTGATTATACTCGTACTTAAATTTGAATGCTGTTAATAATGCGCACGGCTCTATTAAACCAATCTCCGGTTATATTAAATCAATTGTAATCGAACATTCGGTGTATTTTAAGTCTGACCAAGAAACCATAACAAACAGACATACTGACGAACAGAAGTGAATTAAAGAATATGTATGTTTGTGTTCAGAATTGTTCATTTAAAATAACCCATTGTTTTTAAATATTTGCAATGTACAGATACAAACTACTGTACAATTTTATGATAGTATCTATAATTAATTTAGTGAATCTCATCTCACTGACGAGATTCACAAAATTTATTCAAGTCATGGCTTACGAGTTCTGATAAAGTTCATTATTGGGCTTATCATAGGTAAAATAGGGATATGGCAGATGTTTGTACGCTTGAGTGACTAGGTACGTTTGAACTACTGGCTATTCTGAGGTTTTACAATTTTACTCAATACCGAGTATTGAGTAAAATTGTAACAATGTAAGACCTCAATAATATTTTAGAATTAAGGTGGAAATTTCCAACACTACTCACCGATATAATTATAAAACTGTAAATTGCTTGTATCTGTACATTTGAGAAAATTAAAAAAGATTTGGATTACCTTTTTTTCCGTGCGGAAATCCTCATTAATTTCCGCATCAGGGCATCTTTATTAAATGATGCAGAAAACAAAAAAAAAAATGGGATTCTTATCTGTTTGTTGGAGATGGACGCAAAAACTAATGAATGGATTTTGATGCGGTTTTTTATTAGACAGGTCTTGTTCAAGGTTGAAATATACCGTACGTACGTAAAATGATAACCGATCTCCGCGCGGGCAGTTGAGTGCCGTTGGCCTCAGCTTAGTAAAATAAAAATTTGTCTATCCTATATTGTTCCGCCTTTTCCATCATATCTTCATAACCAAGTCTTGCCAAATGAAAACTAAATAAAATTATTGAGGAACATTATATTTGGTAAACGATCACTTATTTGTTCAAACTTATCCAAAATCGTATTCTACTTCATTAAGCGCTGTCTTATTCAAGAGTTTCAATATAGCTAAAATAAAGTACTTTAAAACGTAACGTTTTCCTTCCTACTAGCTATTTATTTCTCAAAGTTCTCGAAATTTTCTCGATGTTTTCTGGGGCCGTGTATCCGAAATAGCCTATTATTCTACGAGAAGTTTGTTTTATTTGTGCAACAATCCTGTAGCAGAAGTTTATTTTAGCATTTAAAAGCAAAACAACGAATAGAAGTTATTTTTAAAGCAAAAGCTTCCAGCAAATCTACGAAAATATTTTTAGTAGGTAGTCCACTTAGAGCACCTGTCTGAATAGCACCTGCACAAATAGCACCTAGAGTGTTTAATAAAGATTTTAGGTAAACTAACTAATATTCAGGCTTTATCATAGCATACATAAGATAATTAAAACTGAGGAAGCAATTAATTAAAATCTGCAAAAAATTGCAACAATAATTTTCATACACCTAAGGATTTTTCTTTGTTCTGTGTTTTATTACGTCAATCAGATGACAAATAGTTTGACCGGCATTCTGTTTACAACCAAAGCTTTTAATTTGGTATCCAGAGTGTGTTCTTTTAATATTTTCTTTTTAAATTTGCTATCCTTGGTTTACTAGCAGTAGGTATGTATGTATAGATACTAACCCGATCAAACAGCTCCAATTTTGAACGGATATTGCCTTTATACCTTACTTTAAATTTACTATAGCGAATTGTAACTGTAGCTTAACGTTCATTGTTTGTACTTTTGTAGCTACCGATACTGAGCATACTTAAGTAAACAAAAAAATATTTAAGTAAAAACACGTATTACGGACTAGAAGTTATACTAGGCACGCAATTTAATTTGCTTAGCATTTCAAAAATGTTTTGTAAGAGCCGTAAAAGCAATAACGTGAGTTGAGTCAAAAATTATTCATTAGTTACAAATAATTAGGCCGTAAAATGCTGTCCGACCTTAACCTTGACCACTCAAACGCATAATATAAGCAATACAGGTAAAATAAAAAAATTGGTAATACATATTTTTCGATAAAACAGGCGTTTACAATGTGCATATCCTCGGTATTTCCATAATACCTTATTTTATTAATCTTGGGTCAAGGATATGATGGTAATTCCTTGAGGGTAACCATCCGACATTTTAGAGGATAACGGACATGGTTATGGTAAGGAGGGTAAAACGTTATGACTTCAAAAATGTAACACGAATCTTGTATCTTAAGTTTTACGGGACTTCTGGAGTTTTCTAGTTCGTTAAATCAGCCGTAAATAGTCTAGACTGTAAAGTAAAAGGGGATACTTACCCGACCAACGTCAGTTTTAGGTTAACCACAAAATATAAAATCTTGTGGAAGTGCCGTTAAACCTTTTATCGCACTATAGAGTGACGTGCTTTGCAATGATTTTTCTAAAACAAAATAAATGTGAGTAGATAGCCAATCTTAACGGTGGTGGCAAACATGAGCATTTACCTGCAATTAACATTCGAACGAATGTTACATGACAGAGCGTTTTAAGAAGCACTCTGCCGGGCGTTCTACCGAGTATTTTATCAATTGGATAATAAATTTGCTTCGAGCTTTTTGACAAGCCAAATTTCGATTTTAACATCTTAAGTGAATAATATTTTTTTGATGAGGATCAACTGGAGCCTTTGCTGGAATACTCGTGAAAATATTTGTGAGGAAATTTCTATGCTTGGTTCAATTCAATAAGTTTGAAAACGATATTGATGTTTTGTTACGAGTGAATGCTCAAGTATATTCGGACCTTAATGTAATACTGAATAAGTATCTAATATCTGGACATCATCGTGACAAATACACATAACATGCGATTAGTGCAGGGTACTTCTTCTTAACTAATATTGTGTGATTGATGACCCTTAACTATATCTTTCCTTATTTCGTCCATAGTCATGTGGCTGAAGATGTTCTTAGGCTGTATAAGAGCTGGACATTAGAGAAAAGACAGTCGACGTCATGTGTAGGTTATTAGACAGCTCTATTTTGTCATAAGTGTATGCACTTTCATAATTATTTCTGTAGTGTAATAGTCAATATCTAGACAATGTTATTAATAATGTTGCTTAGCCTCCGTCCCGTTAAATCGTCTGACGAATAATATGGCAAAATATCGCTTTCAATCATGACGACATCAGGAAATAACAAGAATTGAAAATCAGCCTGTGTATCGCATTTCTTATTTTATTAGAGTAACACAAATCTACCACGTTTCCAAAATATTACCATGTATTCCAGATTTTAGAGAACACTTTGCAAAGAGTGCAACCTAAAAACTGTTCATTGATTCCGAAAACTCAATTTTGCTATTGAAAAATTCGCTGACAGAATTCTTCGGTGTATTTCAGCTGCGGAAGCCGGTGTCGACGCTCTCGATCCCCGGTGCGATGAAGGCGTACTCCGGCGGGGGGAGAGACGTGGGGGGCGAGGAGGCTGGCGTCGCACTAGTCGGCGTTCATAGCGAGTACCCACGCTTCGGCGAAGAACGAGCGCTTGGCGGCGGCACGTACAAGGGTGGAGGGACAGCTAAGCACAAACCCAATATAGGATATAGGTGGGTTTTCAATGCTATTTTCGTAATTGTAGTGGAAGCTCATAATTTCCCAATTATTCTCATGTGCATACATTTCCAAGTGACGCTGGAGTTACGATCTAAGTCAGCATATTCATATCCGTTTTTTTTTTACTTTTAACAAAGTTTAATACTAGTATTACATTCAAACATGATATTTTTTTTTTTTAATATTTATTGATATATTGAGTAAACTAATAAAAAAAAAAATGAAACTAAACTACTTAAATTGTAATTAAACTAGGTATACTTATTTATATTATGTAGAGATAAATAACAGAAACTAAAATATTTACGCAGTACTAAATAACGCCATTAATACAAAAAGTATGCTACATACAAACGAATTTATAAACTAAATGAAAAACAATCAATGAAATCAAATTTAAACGAAAAGCTGGTTGAAAGATTTAATCGAAGGATTTTCGAAAGAAGAATATCAAAAGTCGATCAAGGAAAGATAATAATGCAGACCAAGTTGGGTACTCCAGCATAATTGGAGAGCATCTTTGCCGAACCGTACAATGCTGATGTTCACTTTTTTCATGAGCATGGATTTATTTAAAAGATAAAAATTGCCACTTTCATTTAACAAACTTTACAAACTTGATATATTTAGAATACTTTGTGATAATTATTAAAGTTAATATGATAGAGTGGAACTAATTGCATTCACGCGTGTATTTCTGGCCAGCACAACTGTATGTATTTAGTAATTACGAGTACTTATCACGAAAGTTATTCTATTCATAATAAATATGAATAGAATATATATACACATATGCTCTAGTTTAAATTTGAAGTTATTAAACGTTATAAGAATGTTAATGAAGTTCTGTATTTGTGAGTTTTGAGGCCGTTAAAAAAGAAAATGAAGGTAAATTAAACAATTGTCTTACCCAAACTTATTTTTAATTACGAAAAAATGGAAAAAAAAACAATTAAATTCGTATCATAATGTCTAATCGTTAGAGCAAAATTATATTATTAGTATAACATTAATTGTTATGCAAGACGGGGTCACTATTCGTCGAATGAAAAACTCAACTGAACTCGGAGATTCGTTTATTGTACAAGCACGTAGATATTTTACAATATAATATACGGTAACGTGGACTTTAGACACCGCTCAAGTACCAGCAGGCGTTTCGAACGAGACACCGTACAGACACTGGAGTGATGATTCCTAGTTTCAAGGATTGCAGTGGAAGGTGATCAATAGCTTGAAGGCAGCCCACCAAGTGCAATACTTGCTCCTAACAAATTCTCACTGAAGTAAAATTGCACTTTATACTTATAGGATTCTACAATCAACAACGATAGCACGATCTAATTCGATCCCAACGCCATCTATGTACAACTTTGGTACTAAATTTCTACATGGCTACATGTTAGTTGTTTCGGGTCTTACAGTTATATATTATTTTAACGAAATGGCAGAAATAGCGTTTCAGCTTAACTTAATTGTATCTATTAATGTATGAGTATATGATGCTAGGCCCCAATATGTTAAAACCTACTCACAAATATTTCTACAATGATAGTATCAGCTTTTAACCACGTCGACGTTAACAATGATGATACTGATGATAATGTAATTTTTATAATACAAAACATGTTTATATTAAAACAACAAACAAAACAAATACAGCGTGTCAAACAAAGCTACATAACTTTTATATAAAACTTATCTGCATTTGCATGTATTGTATTTACACACTGAGCTTTGTCGTATCTGATCAACCACTGCAGAAAACCGCAAACCAGTGAAGCGTTAATAAACTTCTCGTGCTAGACCAATTTTAATATGAAGTTTACATTTCTCTGTGTTGTTTACACGCTTTGATATTGTGCGTCATTGTGCGTATAGGTTTCATAGTTCAGTTAGTAAAATTTACATTCTACATATTTATATTGTATGTGTGTGTGTGTGTGTGTGGTGTGTGTGTAAGCTACTAAGGGACAGGATAGCAGGACTACTTATTATTAGGGTGTATAGGGTTCTACCATTACTTCAATTTATTAAATGTAATGTAAATGATGGTACGCGTACACATTTACCACAAAAAAATTGGTCACAATTTTTTCATCTTTAACTCAAAACCCTTTATTTATTAGATATAAATATTATGTGATATTTATATTTTGAAATGAAATAAAATGAAAATTTAAATTGAATTTGCAATATTTTTCTGAAATTAGTCTGAAACAAACTATTGAGTCCCTTGCTCGGAAAACTTCCAACTTAAGGTTTTATTAAGAACGTCAAAGATAACAATAGCTTTTCTTAGACACACATTTGTTAAAATATATTTCTCGGTCTCCTACAGATAAAGATCGGAACTAATTTATTTTAAATGTACTAGATATTTATTTTATGTTATAGTTGAAAGGAAAAACAGTAGATACCTACATAACAAAACAAATAATTATGTTTCATAAGTTATTAAAGATAATGAGGTAAATTGCGTTTATTATTTGAGATGAATATTAGGATAATGTATTATCAATCATAAAAAATAACATTATTACGTACCTACCTACCTACCTATATTTACCAGGTGGGCTACCATTTTATAAAAGATCATACCTACGAATATTATAAATGTGAAAGTTTGTGAAGATATTTGGATGTTTATTACACTACAGTGATAGATAGTCAGGAATAGGCTGCTTTTTCCCCTGGAATAGTTTCCTATAGGAAGCGAGACTGAGGTCACAATTCCATGCGGACAAAGTTACGCACTACAGTAATTTTTATAAAGTATGATGCTATAAATATGCCATTTAAATAAAACATACAAGAACTTGCTTATGATAATATGTGAACTACGTTTTCAAGAAAATTTCCTCTATAAGTTAAATATACATACAATATCTACAAACTCAGCCTAGAAGTGTTTTAATAATGCCTACACAACCTTGAACGATCGGAAATAACTTGCATCAGGGTCGCATCGATTTTGTCCGTCTTTTGAATAATTTAAATGCAGCATAGAACATAATATATCATTGTTTATTTATATTATACATATTTTATGAGCAGAATCCATTGTTATGGTTATGACATTCTCTAATAAATTATCCTCCAATAATGTGGGCAGTTGTCAAAGGTATGCGTATGTATATTAGTATCAATCAACCTCAATAATATGTGGTTCAATAGCTCAAGATTAAATCTCAAATAAATACTTAAAGCTGTATTTAATTTAGTATAATACCTGCTGATCAACGAACGAGGCACTGGCGCAGTGTTTTCTCTTGGAGTTGAGAGGACAGACGACACAAGCTCATGTAATAGTCAAAATAAGCCAAGCCTATATTGGAAATCGGGATTTCGAGGCCGAAGTCTAGAATGTAACCGGGTCTTGTTTACATGAAGATGATGTGGAGTAGGCGGAGATGTATGTACAGTATAAATATCCACATTGATTCGACAAACATTTTTAGTCCCACGTAATTGGACACGAGCTTATATTTTCATCCATTGCCATCTAAATATAAACACATAAAATCTCATCTTTGACTCAATGTTATTTTTTGCTTTGCAGGTTAGGTAGAAGAAAGGCGTTATTTGAAAAAAGAAAACGAATAAGTGACTACGCTTTAGTAATGGGAATGTTTGGTATTATAATAATGGTTATTGAAAATGAACTATCTAGTGCCGGTGTATATACAAAGGTATTTTCTTATTATATTAATAAATAATGCGATGGTTTTTATATATTAAAGAATATCAATTGACTTTCTACTTATATTCCAGGCATCAATATATTCACAGGCGTTGAAGACGCTTATATCAATGTCAACTGTGATTTTACTTGGCCTAATCGTCGCGTATCATGCTTTAGAAGTACAGGTAACAAGTCAAACTTCCCTTGTAAACTTTGGCACTTAAAATTTCAGAGAAAAACATTCAAAAAAATTATCGTCTTTTGTAATGAAATAAATGGGTATTATATTTTACAATGGTCTAAAAATCGGAAACATAAAACCTTTTGCAATTAAATTTAATATAACTCATATTAATAATGTATCGATCTAAAACTTGTAAGAAGACCTAACTGAATAGCAAAAACTAGAATTTGAAAGGACCAATCAATGGTTGGTCGGTATACAATACAGGGTTGAGGTTATAGCTATCTATCGCATGTACACCTATTACGTCGACAATATTGAAAAGAGAAATTCTTAAGGGTTTTAAATGCAGCAGATGAACCACTTTTGTTTAGCAGACTAAATGAGTTCTGATTTCCTTCAATGGAGACACCTCATCAGTTTCTGAGTGGACTAATAGAACACATTGAACCAGTTCAAGTGGTATTTTCGACTTTAATTTAAGTCTATTTCGCAACTATACCAAATTAATGATTGAAGCTCGCTGACTGCGGACAGTGGAAACTGTTTCTTTTACCATAGCCGGAATAGTTTTTCCAAGTTATTCATTCATTCTCAGCCTGCATCTCCATCTAATGATTAAACGAATTAGGCAGGCCATCAGCGGACATTGATTCACGGGAGAAGTATTTGAGGATTGGAAGCACTTCTTCTTCCTACAGTATCTGATGAGGTCGACAAATTGAGGGTTACCATTGTAATATTATTTGTATCTGCAAAGACGACATCTCTGTCGTCAAGTCAAGTCTCTCGACTTCGCCATTAGCTTAGGTATCACCAGGCGAGCTGAAGTTATATTGACAAGTTCTGAGAAAAAAAATCTCTGGCGATCTCTGATGCCTTTAGTCATCAAAATAATTATGTGTAATTTAGACTAGTACAGTAACAGAATATCGATTTTCAGTTATTTATGATAGACAACTGCGCTGATGACTGGCGGATAGCAATGACGTGGCAACGGATAGCTCAAATAGGCCTCGAACTTGCTATTTGTGCCGTCCATCCTATTCCGGGACAATATACCTTTACTTGGACCACCAAGTTGGCTAATAAAGGAGGTGTTATTGGCGTTGAAGTTGTAAGTATTTATACCGCTAGTTTAATGTATTATTTTTGATAGTATGGAGTAAATTACTTTATCCATGTATTGTAGTCGTAGTTTCATTGATGTGATCTTTCACATAAGTAACAGGTGTACACGATCATATTTTTGCTCTTTTGATGTTACGAGTATTAGAACTATTCATTTTAAGTGTTAGCTCTTGTTATTCGAAATATTGGTTATTTAGATGCTATTCTTTGTATTTCTTACTTACGTACTTGCTTTTAATCACTAACTAGTAGTTAGGTACCTACGAAATCATTTCTTTTTTCAATTATTCTTGTTCGAAATCATGTAGGACATTGAACTGATATTTGTTTTTTCATTCTCTCCTTAGGGCACAATGTATAAGCAAATTCAGGTCTGTATTTTTCGTTGAAATGTTACAGAGTTTTAAGTGATGTTAGAGTTTTCGTTTTGAGCATGTCCAAATGTATGTAAGAATTATATGATTATGCTGTTTTGTGGATGTGTCATTGATGATTACATGTGACTAGTATAGTTTTTTATCATTCTTGTACTTTACTGCTAATATTAATTGTTTGATTTAGTTTTTCCTGCATGTAGGACATAAGATTTTAAGTTGGAAATTTATGTATGTTAGTAATGAATATTAAATATTTAAACAATTATTAGATACAGCACTGTGTACTACTTATTACAAATTTTAATAACCAATTATTCAATACATTTACCTTTTTTTTCGTACAATCCACCCAAAATCACATTACTTTGCAGTTTCATGTACATGTGAAAATAATGTCTACACAAATATTTATTTATTTATTTATAACACACAATATTAGCTAACAGTTAGGAAATACTTCAGATAATAAAAAAATGTATTCAATGGTAGTATCTAGGGGGTTTCTTTCTGCATTAAAAAATGTTTTAGATAATTATTACACAAAACTGCTTAGCAGCTTTGTATGTATTTACAAGTGGATCAAACAAGATTGAATCGTAATAAGTCCTGCAAAGGATAGAAATTGCCATAGAATTTTTAACAAAGTACTAGAAATTCACTATAGCACCATGCACATTTAGTATTTGGACTGGATGTTTGATAATATTGTAAGTAATAAAATAATATGTTCACGAAATCATGACTGACATCACTTGAAATCTTATGGAACTGTTCAAATTGTGTGGTAAAACTGTCACGTGCCTTAAGGTGGTATTTTCAACACCAACATTTGTTTGTTTAGAGTTTAACTTGTTTGCTGTTTTTTTTTTAAGTGATTTATTTTTCTGATTTCAGGTTCCCTATGACGTCACGCTGTCTCTGCCGATGTTCTTTCGGTTATATTTAATATGCAGGGTCATGTTGCTTCACAGTAAATTATTCACTGACGCTTCATCCAGAAGTATAGGAGCTTTAAACAGAATAAATTTTAATACTAGGTAAATTATTGAAACTTATTTATATTAATTAGAAAATAAATTAATCTAAAATCTTAGAATATGTTGGGACTCCATGGGACCGACGACTTCGGGGCTCAATGCAACCAGAATTGACATTCGAATGAAGAGTACTCTAAAACCTTAAACTTTTTATAACTGGATGTGTGTCTAATGCACATCTAGCAGACACTTTTCTTGCAACAAATTCCCAATATAACAACTGAATAACGCTTTTCCCCAAACCAGGAATTGAAACCAGCGTCTCAATCTGTACTCGTATATATCCTTAATCATTGACTGACGTTCGGGTTAAATTACGTTTGTTTATATAAGATTTATTTAGTCATAATAAATAACCCTTCAATCATGATTATATTGTTTCTTTTAGCTGACGATATTCCATTTGTTACGCTTATTCTATTTGCAGGTTTGTCTTGAAAACACTTATGACAATTTGCCCAGGCACCGTATTACTAGTTTTTATGGTATCTCTATGGATTATTGCAAGTTGGACGCTGAGACAGTGTGAAAGGTTAGTAAACTTTACATTTATTGTTGGTGATGTGTGTCTTTACTCGCATAATAATTTGTTTGAAAACATGGGTGGGATAAACATTGAACGTTGTTTCGAACTATAATTTGAGCAAATACCTAATTATAATACCGTAATAACCGTCATTTAAATATTATTCCTATTTTTTGTGTTAGTATTTTTGCTACATTGTTCTAGTGTGATACCTATATTCTATGTTTTACACATGATTTTGTTTTTATCACCGGTGTTACTGCCTATGTGGGCATGCTATATTGCTTTTGTACTGTGGCGTTGTGAATATATTTTGTGTTGCTTATTAAACCCACTGTGTTTTTTGTTGTTGTTTTACAATGTCTATACTTAAAAATTTACGGAAAGCTGTGTAGCGATGCTAGGTTCATAATCATCACTATAAGATACAAGAGTTTGACTTTGATTATTTTCGCAATATGTAGCTTTTTAAGATGTAATCAAAACACAATTTGTTTCAATTTACATTTTATAATTATGTGTTAGATGTAGCTGACTAAACAATCGATGTCAATTAAGAGGATGCTTGTTATGATAGTAAATAAAGAAATCACGTAAACTGTGTTACAATCGTTCATGCACAAATACACTGACTTAATAGAATAGATGCCGTGTAACCAGAATATTATGTTATATACAAATTACCGCACGGCACGGCTTCTTTTACAATAATACTAAGTACATTATTTGATATGCAAAATGCAACATGTTTAGATAAAGATTTAATCACGCACAAAATGGCTCAAGGATATCAGAACACTTCACGTTAGACGAAGCTTTTGATTTATCAAAATGCACAGATCCATTGCACTTTATCACAATCATGCATCAAAACAAGTTACCTCTTCTTCCAATTTGAAGAAAGTTGCTTGTGACTCTCTCACTTTTACGTATTTTCCTTCTATCTTCCTGCCACTCTGTCTACTAGATGTTTATCTGTGTAATCATGACCTTCACCCAAGGTTTAAAATTTAATTCACGCATGGCTATAAGTATAATTATTCTGTATTCAGCCCAAATAAATGTTTAGAATGCACGTTGTATCTAAGAATCTATCTTCGTATTCGGTTGTAGTAAGGATATATGTGTAGTAAGAAAGTTTTGTATTCCATTTGGCATGACAAAATTTTCTTTTACGTATAGGTTATCTGTTTCACGTTAATTGTTTATCTAGTTTTGTATACATTTTTTGAATGAATTCAAAATACAATTCTCGTTATATTGCCACAAACAGAATATGTTCCCCTTTAATTGTTTAAATTTCAATTCTGTAGTAATAATACATGCTGTAGTAAAAACATTCGGTTATTTGTGGTTCTTGTCGGGCATTTTGGCTCCCAGGTTCCACGATGAAGACCATGCCAATTTGCTAAACTCAATGTGGCTGACAGCTATAACCTTCCTCTGTGTTGGCTACGGTGATATAGTCCCCAACACTTACTGCGGCCGTGGCATTACCCTCACCTGCGGTATGGTGGTATGTATAAATAATCTAGTAGGATACTTGGGTGGTTTGATCAATCTCACTTTTTACTTTTGTTATGGCTAGAATTAAACTACACTAGGCAACGCAAGGATTGGAAACCCGGTCTTAAGTTCATAATTAATATCAGAAACTTGCAGTGTCTAGTAAACACTTCATTAGGTCGGTAAAAGTGAGCCATTTTATGTGTTGTTACGTTATAAAATCTTTGAAGCAATCCACAGTTTAACACATAATCAAAGTCAAACTCTGTATCAATACGGGCCGCCGTCTTTTTTATCTTTTTATATCCCTATTCACATTGGATACACAATACGTGTAAGATTTAGCTTACGTGTTACGGGTAGGATTTTTGAATGAATACTCATTTATTGGTCACTCCAAACTTTAGGGTAGACAGCTCAATGAGTAAAGCGTTGAAATTTATTAACCATTCAGGTTTCACGACGAAGAACACGCTAACCTACTGAATGCGATGTGGCTCATTGCCATTACGTTTCTCTCCGTTGGTTTTGGTGACATAGTGCCAAACACATATTGTGGCAGAGGTATTGCTGTTAGCACCGGTATTATGGTAAGTTCTTACAAACAAAATTTATGACTGTATGTGTTGACTGACGCTATGCATTGAGTAATGATGTTTATTTTTAAGATAAAATTATAATCAATATTGAATTTGATTTTTTTAAGAAAACACACCAACATAAAAGTAATGACGTTTCAAGTGTTGGTATGATTTCAATTTAATTGTCGTGTGAAAAATTAAAGTCAGTCAACACTGATGTATCAATGTATCAACAATCACACACTACACCAAAATGCTTCACACTTTCGAAATTTAAGCTAATATCACCAAGTTTTTCGGTGTAATAGATGTTATAAATAGTTTTAAACCATATTGATGTTCACAGATATTATAATGATATATTGATGTAGCAAGACAAAGAATGCAATTATAAATGTGTATTATATAACTATATATATTTATATTTATTTTGTCACACACTTGTATTTTATAAATGATTCACCACTGTTTAATTCACACTCAGTTAACACAGTATTTTGGCATAGGGTAACTACCGGAATACTTAATTCGTAGTTCTTGCAGGCAACAGTACCTATTATTTGAAATATCTATATCAAAGCTATAAGTACGACGTTAAACGATTTTTTTGATAAATTTACGTCCATTTCCCTGTTAAAGCCAGCTATTAGAAATTATATAATTTGTAGTATGGAATGCTTCATTTCTCCTAACTATTTCTAGCTCTCTCTTCACTTAAATATTTCACTGAATTGCACAATACGTTTGTTTCTAAAATGGCTCACTTTTCCTAAAATTATTTTTAATAAAAAATTGTACAATAAATTGTATTGCACTTAAAATAGAGTTTGTGTAAATGTTAATAAAATGAAATGACATACTAGATGTTCATGATAATAAAATGGATAATTTTAAATTGGTTCAGTCTTGTGCACCTACTAGATGATAATGCACTGAAAAGGATGGATCGTCATTACAATATGACATTATTTTATGATTATTTATAAAAATCGAAACAATAAAAGAAGGAAAAATAGGTACTTGGCCAAGGTAATATCGTTTCAATCCAGATTCCGACCGGTAAGAATTTTCCTTCTTTTATAAACTTTGCCTAGTTATTTGCATTCTAGCACTACAGGTTTACATTAAATCGCCTAATATTGAGGTTAAAATAGAAATATAAATAACATGCTATCAAGGAGGGTAATTGAAACAATAGCTAATATTTCTCAAAATCTTTTCTAAAATTACTATCATATTTAATTGTATCTATTATCCTCGTTTATTCTAATTACATTGATTAATAAATTTTAAATAATAATCAAAATGATAGCACATAGCTAAAAATTATAGTTTGTTTTAGTTTTTAGCCTTCAAATTGCGTTATTGGAATGACAAGTTCTTGAATGCTTCTACACATTCGCTTGCATTTTACATTAAGATATTCACTTAACAGGGAGCTGGATGCACAGCGTTATTAGTCGCGGTTGTTTCAAGAAAATTAGAATTAACTAGAGCCGAGAAGCACGTTCATAACTTCATGATGGACACACAACTTACTAAAAGAGTAAGTATTGCTGTGATATAAGTTCATACAATTATTGTTAATCTAATTAACAGGGGGCGGGATGTACAGCATTATTAGTGACCGTTGCTTCGAGAAAATTAGAGTTAACTAGAGCGGAGAAACATGTCCATAACTTCATGATGGAGACACAACTGACAAAAAAGGTAAGGTGACTGTTACATTCGTAATGGTCAAAGGATACAATGAAGGTAAGACCTGTATGCTAGGTTAAGCTAAACAAAAAAATGTTAAATTAGAAAAGTAAATAATAAAATTCTGCTTATTGATTGCGCTTGTCACGTATGTTAACACGAAATAAACAGTTATAAGGGTTTTCAAGAAACACAATAGTAGCGTCACTTGGCTAAAAATAAAATGATAAATAAAAATGATGAATTAAACAAATACAATATTATCATTGAGTAAACAGTACAGCTTGTGCCACGATAAGCTTTACAGAATTTATTCAACACCATGTGTCGTCTATTGAGTTTTGCTGCATGTTTGACGACAAAATTTTACGAGATCTAATATTAAAATGATTTCAGCTGAAAAATGCTGCAGCCAACGTTCTGCGCGAGACGTGGTTAATATACAAACATACGAGGCTTGTAAAACGAGTCCATCCAGGGAGAGTGAGAACTCATCAAAGAAAGTTTTTGTTAGCTATTTATGCGTAAGTTTTATTCTAAATCCATAGGAATTTCAATTATTTTGGTTGGTAGCCTTTCTTTTATTGTATGAATATGTAATTAAAGATTGTTTAGTTGTGTGACTGATTTTTTGTGATAACATTTAGGTAATAATTATAGTTATATCTACCTGTTTAGCTACCACATAAATAATAATAATGTGATATGATATACGTAAGAGTTCTTTATTATTATAATCATTTGAAATTTTCTGTTCCATTAATCCATATACCACCCAAATTCTTATCGTTTCAGTTAATCATTTCATTAAATCAATCAAGTTTAATATTTACAATCAAAACATCTTAATATATACGTTTACAGGCTACGAAAAGTCAAGATGGATCAAAGAAAATTAATGGATAATGCCAACACAATAACAGATATGGCAAAGGTACGTTGACACCCATGACTTAAATTTAGAGCTATTGCTACACTCATACACTCATTAGAGATATAGATACCCTTAGCGAGCACAATTAGGAATGCAATCGAGTTATTAGCTATAAATATGACTAATATAGTAATTCTAGTTGTGATTTTACAGAATTTTTTTTCAACGTTCATTAATCGGTAGAGAAAATAGTGCTAAATATTTGGTTTTGTCATTTTAGAAATTATACCACTATTGGAATTGGACTTAAGAAATAAACATAATAATCATCATAAAATGGTTTCCTGAGCATGCTAAATAAATACGATTATAAACCCATTTTCCATTTTTGCTTGGCGCATGCATTGTTATGATTCCAAAATGCCCATTGTTTAAATTTTGCATGACATGTTAGAGTAAATAACATATTTGTATAAACACATAGACATTGGAAGATAAATGCAACGTTGATGGCATTATTTTAAATACATTACACAATATTTATTCATTCAAATAATACCCGACAGATACACAAACACAGATTTATGATTAGACGCTACAGTCGAGTATGAACTACAAAGCGATTGATATTAGGACCCCTTTCTTTTACAGACCCAAAACACAGTCTACGAGATAGTCTCAGACATGAGCACTAGACAAGACACCATTGAAGAGAGGCTGACTAGTTTAGAAGAAAAACTTACCTCATTACAGGTACAGTATATTACAAATAATTTATTTTTTTCATGAATTCAACTATATTACGTAAACTGCAATTTGGCAAATCATTTTGTGCACAATATTTGACAAATTAAAGCTAACGTTATTCTTTTCAATGTGGAGGTTTCAGTTTTAGAATTAATTTTAGGACGATGATGATAACTAATCTTTTAAAGTGCTAAGTTACTCTGACACCAATATCTATTATTTCATCTGCAAAAAACAAATGACAATCGGTATAAAATGAATAAACGAACAATCTGTAAAAGACCGTTTTGTCCGAAGAATTAATTTAAAACTTGAAATAACTTTAGATAGGTACTGCCTA
Source organism: Lithosia quadra (assembly GCA_963576445.1). Taxonomy (NCBI): domain Eukaryota; kingdom Metazoa; phylum Arthropoda; class Insecta; order Lepidoptera; family Erebidae; genus Lithosia; species Lithosia quadra. Next base: position 9,868,774 of record OY754891.1, read on the forward strand.
TAATAGTTGAATAAAAAAAAACCCTTTATAAATACATTACATAATGGATTTGTTCAGTGGATTAAAGGATATGCTAATTTTTCAACCATTATGTCTCTAAACATTACGTTACATTTTATTTGTACTTTACTTGCTAAAACTTTGTAAAAAGTAGATATAAAAATTTTTTTACCACTTAAATTTCGTAGAAATGAATAAATATTTTTAATATTTTTGCTAGAAACAATATTTATTTCACTCACATTTCTTTGATATAATTTTCAGGAACAAGTTAACAACCTGCCAGATGTCATGGCGCGGTGTCTGCAGCAGTGTTGGGAGCGAGCAGAGCAACGGAGGAACTTCTTGCATCCCGACACTGCTGCAGTGCCTACACCGCCATCTTCTACCATTGCTCCTTATAATAGGCAAGTTACACGTTGACTAATATTGTAATGTTACAAACGTTATCTAAAGTAATGCATGCATGCATGGGAAGCGGTCACCGTGGTCTATGAACGTGTGTTTAGTTTTTTTAGCTGACTATTCGATTGATACACAGCTTTTCCCCTTCCCTTCTGCTTCTTCTTTTCATGCGGAAATCTCCACGGATACCACTTTTACTATACCACCATTGGTTGGCCATCGGGGGTGGTTATATCCGGGTAGGATTGACTAAAACTGAACAGCGTGCCGAGCCTTAGACACCGGGGCCTAACAGGTATTTACCTCGCACCCCAGGGCCCAGGGCTAATCTTCGCCTACGAGATGGCCGAGCTACGAGTGGGAGACGCTGCCGCCTCTGTTGCCTGGTGCACCGCGTGGAGGTTCAAAGTGGTGGTGTAATAAAACTCTGCCATGTTACTTTTCCAGGACATTGGCGACAGCGTCACATCCATGGCCACAGAGTCCAGTGTTGCAGCCTGCGGGGCGAACGCACTCAGCTCCTGAAAGCACCACAACTCATACGCCCTCACCAGCTCAGCCACAGCCTTCAAGCCCTGCGCCGCATGCAACTCGACCTCCTCTACCCAGCTGAGTACCGCCTTCCAACTCCGAACTTCTGTGCTGAACTCGACGAAACTCGGCGCCCGTCCTCTGACCCCTCCTTTACAACTACGCTCCAATAAGGTTGACGGGGAAGTTGTTTTACTGTAAGAAACAGATTTTTGAAAATACCAACTCAATGAGTGCTTTGCATGGAAGATATTGAGTTTTACATCAGTTTTCACACTAGATGCAAAGTTCTCTTGTACAGTAGCACTCATGCACGTTACATAAAATGTAATAGACCATTTATTACATTTTAAATTTATTTGTATACTTTCTTAATACTTAAGAGTTTTGATTGGAAAATTCTAAATCAAAACTAACAAATTGTTATACAGGAATCTGTTTAATAATACCAAGTTTTATTTCTGAACTATTCACAAACTCTTTGTCTTCTGTTGGTGAAGAAAGGAATGACATAAGTGAAACGATTTTCTCGACATACCGATGGACCACGCCGCGGTGCGAGACAAGGTCAGCCGTAGTTTTCTTCGCTGTTCCCCAGTTTCGGATGTGCCAGACTGTTCTTTAGTGATATTGATTAGATAGTGAATGAAACGAGACGGTACGGACTTGCTGTTGTGATTATACAAAATGCTTTATCGATAGACGCTTTAGCTAATTACGTTAGACGATATTTTTAATACTTATCAGCATTAGTATAGGTAAATATTACCTACACATGTTTTCACGATTTTTCTGATGTTCGAGGAACAAGTAACACTATTTTTTAAGCAGAAGTGTGTTTTGATTTGTTTATATTAAAACCACATCATTGAAGTCTTAAAATGAATTTATATATAGTCTGTTTCACAGATTTCAACATACATACTTCAGTAAATATACATAGTGGCTATTGTAGTAATAGTTACCTACACATAGATTTGTATTTTCATTATTCAGTCTACAAGTATGCAAGTATACAGGCTGTATAAACACCTATTATTAAAAGACACATAGAGGTCCCTAAGGAATGGCTTTGGTTTGTTATAAGATTATTAATTTGCAACTGTAATAATGATCATCACACAGGCCAAAAATAGCTGTAGTAGAAAAATATTAATTATTCAGTTGAGTTTTTATTTATGGTTTATTTTAATTATCTTTGAATAACAACAAAAAAATCTTATGTAAAATTGTGATAGGACCACAATATTCGATGTTTGTTGATTTGTTTTACACATAGTTATGAAACAAGAACATAGTCTATAAATTGTGGTCTGGTCATTTTTAAAACTCAGGTTTTAGTTTTATATACGAGTATTCAAGGGTAATTGAATACAAATGTTTTCACAATTAAATATTCTAAGACGAACCTGTATACACACTTTTAGATATAATAATGAATATATATTATATATATAATTAAGTAAATTGGATTGTTACTACCTGCCTATTGACATGTAGATTGTAAACATTTTTAAAAATTAGATTAAGTAAAGCTTTGTATAAGACATAAGATTGATGGCTGTCTAAATAGTGCCTAAAACACTACGAAATTTCGATAATTCAGTTTTATTATCTTAATAACTTATGAATGTAAATAGGTAAACTAAAGTTTGAGAGCATAATATTTAGTAAAAATCTGAATTTTGTAGCTTACAAGTACGTGTGATGGGATCAATTTGTTTGTACTTTTAATTTTAAAAAGTTATCTTTTTCACGAACAATTGTTTTAAATCGGTTTTGCTGAATTTATACATTTCAAAAGAATACTATGTCGCATTGAAATTAAAATTCAAAATCTTAATCCTATTAAACTTTGCTCAAATTCAACATCAATTCTGATGTAGGTATTGAAATTAAATTTTGAACGACTTTTTTTGTCAAAATTGATTTTTTGCAACCCGTAATTACATAGTATATAAATAAAATAGATAGACTAGACCAATATTGTATTAAAATAGAAAAAATATAGATGCAAACCAAATAGACTTATAAATTAAGAGAGATTTTCACAGTTCTAGCAGTGTACGAAGATTTAATTATTGAATTAATATTTAATTTTTACCTAATTTGTTTGTCAGTGTTTGCTCAGATATCGATTCACTAATGGTAGTATTAACTGAATAATGTTAAAAATATCGTTAAAAACGAGGTAAAAATTACTGAAATATTTTTATTACAAAACACTGAAGTGTCGAACATTTAATGTTCAAAACATTACCAAATCTGTGCCATTTTTGACTTATTGCAGTTGGTATATGGATATTCAGTGAGTCGATATATAAAGCCACTTGCAGTTTCTTTGTTTATTATTATAATAACTCTATTAGGTAGGGTAATAAATAATCCTATAGCTTAATATTGTTCGTAATATTATACAAAACACCAACTAGTATATTTAGATATAATATGACAGGTTTAGTGTAGAATTAAATATTTCCTGCATAATATTTATATTCATAATATCTTACCCATCTTATTAAAATTTTTCCTAAACTTTTCATAAACAGTGTTTTAAAGTACTTTATATATTCCCTAGTATTTGTAACTACCTCTACAATTTACAGTTTGACTAATAACTGCCACTTACATTTTTTTTATTTCATCGTCATTTATTGTTTAACCCTAGTCTTCTCTATCAGATAATTTTGTTTAACATTCTGGCCCATATTCATAAGATTAGCCGTTTTCGAAATATAAAACGCACAATACATAAACATGAAATGAAACATTAGTAAAACTAGAGTACCTACTTAGATTTGTCGGTCTTTACTTAACTGTAGCCTAATGACTTGTCCCCATTATGAAGAATTTTAAAAGTCTAGTCACTAAGATTAATTGCTTAATAGTCTGTTTTACCTAGAACACTTGTTCACAAAAGTGTTTGTTATATTTTATCTTTCGAACTCTTTTTCCTACTGATTAAAATAATTTAGATCCCTTTATAATAGTCGAAATGTTATTAATAACTATCAAACACTTTTACGAGTGAGTCCCAAGTTTAGCTAAATTCAAAATATAAAACTATTTATTTATAAATAAGAAATTGACCAAAATGTTGTTTAAGAAACGTAGAATTTGTAAATAATAAGTAAAAATCATTAAGACATTATGTATAGACTAAATGTAAATACCAGTTGTATTTGCGAATTTTAATGTACATAAAGTGAAGAGGCATGAATTATACCTAAATGGTTCCAGTATATTTATTTTTAAATAATTACGTTCATAATGTTTAAGAACCTTTTGAGTTGTATGCCAATGGATTGTTCTATGCGGTGCGTAACAAAAGAAATGAAACTTTTGTGATCATTGTTAATGAAATGAAAGTGTAACTTCGATTATATGAGCTGTAGTATTTTTTAAACCTGTGTTTTATTTAAACCTTTTAAAATTTTCTAGGCAAGTGTATTTCATCGTGGACCACATCGTCACTTACCACCAGGTGAGATGGCGGTTGAACGTCTCAGGTATTATGAATAGTAAAAAAGAAGACAGGTATCGAGAATTTTGGACAAAATGTTAAAACAAATTTAGAGTTAGTTTCTGAAGTTGTTAAATAAAACTATCACATAAATATGTGCCATTTTGGAAGCAATTGCATGTCTTAGATAGACGGCTGAAAATATCTAATGCATCCAGTTTATCCACCCTGGTTTCGTAGGTAGTAAGCATCGGTAGCTGAGCTTTCCTTTGTAAAGGGGTAGATTATACATCGTTTATCATTTATTAAATCTTATCTGAAATTAATTTATTGAATCTTTTAGTCAATGTCAGTACAGAAATGAATCGCAAAATTGAGGAATCTGTTTGTTAAACTTGAACAAAGGTAAGACTTTAGATCTTTCAAAAAATTTACCGTTAGTAATACAACCACTAAACACTATTGTTACTATGTTGGAACTAATGATAGCAATGATTCTTGATACAGTTTTAACTGATGATTACCGTAAGTCCATGGTCTTTTTTTATGGATATATTTCCTATAAATACGAGTACATCTGAAATGACTTCAAAAGGAGGTTCACTGTTGGATATTTTTGTACGTAAGTTTGTCTGCGATTATCTTGCTTTTGGTTTGATCGATTTTGATGCGGTTTTTGGAAAAAAATATTCTGGAAAAATTTCAGTATACTTAACAGGTTTTATATTTATGGTGGTTATATTAATACTTGTTAGAATAAAATCATTACATCAAAAACTCCTTTTTACTTTTACTATTACTCTTACTTCGAACCCCAAGGACTGGCTCTCCTGCTATGATATATTGCATATTCCATGATTTCCTTGTCATGATTCTGACCTTCCAACTTCAAGAAGTAAGCCTGTCCTAAAGTCTTAGCCGTCAATCAGTAGGTATACGAGCTTGCAGTTGAAAGTGGCTAAAACCCACAATGATCATGATTGGGTCTTCCATAAACACTAAAATAATTGATATAAAGGGTCAAATAATAAAAGCTTAAAACATTTTCGAGTTAACATTTTTATGGATATAAATACATTAATATCATATTAAATTAAATGAAAAACTCAAGACCTTCAATATTTGATTACGTCGTCGTCCAATTGCATGTTGATAAATTAAATATTTGGGGGAACATTGACGAAGGAATGTTGGTTAAATTAATCGAACTCACTCAATCATTCAACTTACTTTTTCAATTTCCGTTAAAAATGAACAGAGTAGGTAAATACCTACTCGTAAAAGTTCTATTTTGGTATTTTTGAATGTTATGTAAGATCTGTGGAATTTTGCCACATTATTATTAAAACCTATCTTTTAAATATTAGCGGGTTTGTTTATGTGGCATTTTGATGGCTTCTTGATACAAAAATATAATGATTTCAATTTTTTTATATAGTGTATTATACTGAATAGAACACTTTTGAACACAAATACTGTGACACGAAAATTGTATAAATTAACTGAGAAATCCTTTTACTGTCAGTCACTCCCTCCCTTCACAAAATCTTCTTGGCCCAAGCTACCCTCACATTACGATTGATACGAGGAGGCTCTGTTGCAGGTCTGCCTATTAAGGCTAAGGGTTCAGATAGCAGAAATTCCCGTAATAACCAAGATAAGCCACACCCGGAGAAGAAGAAGAAGAAAAAGAAGAAGAAAATTGATTTTGACGATAATACATAATTACTATGATGTTTCAACAAATATTTATTACAGTTTTAATAAAACATGTTCCTATTGAAGGAAATCTAAATAAAGCAAAATCATGTAAGTAATCAATTTGTTTCTGAGCGCCATGTTTTGCATGAGACAAAAACCATGCCTTACCTAGTATTGTAAAGCTGCATTTTATATCTTTATAAATAGGTACCTACTTTAAAAGTATGTAATGTTGCGGTGACGTGCGGCGTGCGGGTGTTGTGGGGACAGCTTTCGGTAGCGGTCATGATGGTGACTGTAATCGCCTTAACCTCTGGTGTCCTAATGTGTTGAAATTGCGGTTAATATTAAGTTGGGGTCCTACTGCTAACACAAGCAATTTAGATAAAATAAAATAAAATGTATTATTTCAACATTACCTATAATTTATGGACAACGATATTATATGGCTCCAGACGGCAATGCCCACGCACCTCGCTAGTAGTATACTTGTAGAGATTGAGGATTATAATCAAAACAAAACAAGTTAATTAGATTACAAAATGATCTATTATTCGTATATTTTAAGCTCAGCTATCGTTTCTAACGTAAATTTTGTGAAGAGTTTCGATTGTAAAAGTTTCACGAAGTAAATTTACAAATTATTGTTCGGTATGAAGTTATGCTATTGTGTTACTAGTTTATCTCATAAATAACAATGTTGAATAGGGGTCGATGAATAAAATTCGGAACTGAGTAAGATATGGAAGAATTATTATTATATCTGTAACAACAATAACAAAAAGTAAATGTACCGCTCTTTACGTTTATTGAAGCCTTGAAAAATAATAATTAACAAAACCATTCAACGGAGTGGAAGTTTTAGAAAATTGTATCGTAGGTATTGATTACACCAGAATACTTAATAAATTGAAATGGAATATGGTTGCTAACCAAGCATCCCTTCTTAAATATTGTAGTACCTCTATAAAGAGTATATTTTTGAAGGTAAGCAAATTTTATCGCTTTTAATCATTCTATTTCACTTTTATATTTCGTGTATAGTTCAGCACTATATACTTTCATACTACAGTATCGTATCATAAAATTGTATTTTCTCTTTAAGTAGGTACTATTCCTGAGGCCATGTTGAATGAAAAATATCCCTTGGCCTTGTATGACACTCACGAGAAAATATATTACCCTGTATTCTACTTCACCGGAATCTACGCGTTACTATTTTATACTAGCCTAGGCCACGACGGCTCCGCCCGAGTGGACGTCGGTTTTCGACTTTTGTGACTACATCTCCGGTTTTACTCAACCAATTGTGATCAAACATTATTATATAATAGCTATCTAATAATACGTTAAGCGGGGCGTGAAAAAGCATTTGATGAGGCCGTCAAGCTGAGAGCCACCATTTTGGCACTATCGGTGTTTGCAATGGTGACTCCCATTCTAGAGACTTTGCCTCAGCTTACCATCAGGCGAGGTGAAGTCATGTTGACGTGACCGACATAAAAAAAAAACGTAATATTTTAAGTCTGACAAAGAACTTTTAAAACAAAAAACCGCATAAAAATTTGTTCAATACCTACATAACAAGAATTTTAAAATCCTTCATTTCAGAATCGTTCATACAACATAACTTAAGTTTATTTTTAAATCTACACTGTACTATCACAGCTCATTTACCACATTAAATTAGTATAGATAGATTCAGCAAGTAAAAGAATACGAATAGTCTGAAAAGCCTGCCCCAATTGCCTTGAGACAAGGCTCGGAGGAAAAGAATAAGTAACTCTTCGCATCGCACTAAATTTTTTTTCATAAAGATTATGAAAAAAAATTAGTGGGTTTAAGCAAACTCACAGATTTCAAGCTGAAATTGCTTATTAATCAATATTCATTATGAACACAGCCCTAAGAAATTAATACTGCTTTAATAATATTCTAATCAAATTAAGTTTAATCAAGTTCAACAATATTGCTAATTGAATAATAACTTTTGCCCTTAACCTTCTGAAAATATCTATTTTAGATCCCAGGGTCTATTTGGCTCACCGCTCGGCGAAGAGGCACGATGCTCGTTCCACTCCACCTCCCTTTTGGGTCGAGGGGTAACCTTACACCCCGGTATTAAGACCCGAGACAACGTGCGGTTTTAGTCGGTTCAATTCCAAAACATCCATCACCGATGGCATTATAAATATAATACTAGAACTTAGATATTATGTGATCCATGATTATAACGCGTCTGTTTGATATTGTGTATATGGGCTCCGTCAAGATCTTTGGCGCCAAACCTCGTCGGTAAACTAGTACATATTCTTCTGATCGATGGACTAAAATCTGATTAAGACAGTCGCTTCCAAAATAGCGGACTCTACACTCCAAAGTGCAAGCTTAGGGTGCGATTGGTATTGATACTCGGATGACGATAATGATTTTTGATTGTAATTCATCCACTGTATGAAGTAATTGGATGAAACCAAAAAAAAACTAAGTAAATAATTTTAGGTGCGATAGCTTCGAAATAAAAAGTTGACATATTTATAACATAAAGCCTCGCACTGAATCTTTCGATGCTTCTTTATAGATGCCCGTGGTTTCACCCGCATGACATTCGGTTACCTACCGTTCCCGCAGCCCCATGGGAATCTATTCCAGGGATAAGATGTATCCTGTGTTATTCCAGACTACATTCTATTCCTGTAATAAATTTCAGCCAGATCCATTCAATCATTAGAAGGTGGTAGAGTAACAGATCCGAACGACCAAACATCTTTATACACTTTCACGGCTTCGCCCACGTGGAAATTCGATCATGTTCCCGTTCCCCATGGGAAAGCATTCCAAGGATAAAAGTAGCCTAAGTGTTATTCCAGACTATATTCTATACCTGTATGACAATGCAATATTATATTGCTGAAGATCAAAGTGCGATCACTCAGCTAGCTTCGTCTACTTCTTTCCTGTTAACGATTCACTGACGGTACATTTAAAATTCTATCATCTTGAACTCACCGTCGGCGGTTTTATTGTGCTTGTCTTTAGTGCAGGAGGTAAGGGGCACAAAACCACAAGAGGAATGCACACGGCCTTCATAATTTATGTGCGGTTAAGCGTTAATCTCCATTTCTATGGCAGTAAGACTTACAAGAATATTAGTCCTGGCTAGTGCCCACGGCTCCGCCCTCGTGAATGTAGGTTATCGCAAATTTTGGTAATATCTCCTCCTACTCAATCAATTGCAATCAAAGATATGGCAGATTTTAAATCTGGCCAAGACCTTTCTAATAAAAAAAAACTACAATAAATCCATTTCGTAGTTTTTGTGTCATTAACGTTCATTATAACATAATCCCAGGTTTTTTTTTCAATATCTCCAATGTATCTTTTATTTATAATTGCATGAATATAGGTAATATATTCTAGTTATATTTATTAAACATTGTGAAAGATAATATCAATAAAATACCTACTTATATTTTCTTCAATTTTATTAAAATCTATCTTTATGGATACAAGAATTAGGGACACGAACAACCCGTAATAATGAAGAGGAAAGCAGTAAATAACTTTGACCTTTTAATATAATCAGACAAATAAATTATAAGATTATGATAATATATATTTACACTAGCTGTTGCCCGCGGCTCCGCCCGCGTGGATGTCGAAATCCGTTTCAAAAACTATCCTATCTCTCAAGTTGGATCGAACTGCACATGGTGTGCGAATTTTATTATAATCGGTTAAGTGGTTTAGGAGTCCATTGAGGACAAACATTGTGACACGAGATTTATATATATTAAGATAGCTACAAACGAGATTTATATTCCATGAAACAAACATGAGTTCAAATTGTCTGACTAGTAATTTCTAACCGACTTCCAAAAAGGAGGAAGGTTCTCAATTCGCTGGAATTTTTTATATGGGACATATTTATCTTATTTGATCTTGCAATGAAACATTAAATTTCATTTATTGAATATAATAATATTAAACAGATTCACGATATGTCAATGTACGGTCATAATTGTTATTTAGGAGGTTGTATAATCTCATTTTAAAAATAATCTCTTTAGAATGACTGTCAAAAATGAAATGAATAAGAAAATAAAAAATATTTCTAAACTATCACTAAAATACAAATCACTTCAGTACACGTCTTCAACTTATCCTACTTACTATTTATTTTATTCTTTTTTTGGTATTTGTTGTTATAGCGGTAACAGAAAGATTATTATATTATAGCGGCAACAGAAATTACAAGTGCCTAGCTACCACGGTCCATGAGATACAGCCTGATAACAGACGGACAGCGGAGTCTTTGTAATAGGGTACCGTTTTACCCTATGGGTATGGAACCCTTAAAATACCCTAATCTCAAAGCAATAATAGCATTTACAAGAAAGCATTGCTTTGTCATAAAAATGTCGAGTACGGGCTAACCAAAGGTCCCTTTATTTAATCGAAAATCCGGAGGCGATGTCTGGTTATAAATTCACATTTATTTCGTTAACTAGCTATACCCGCGATCTCGTTGGCCATTGCTGGACATAGACCTCCCAATAAAGGAACCGAGCCGAGCCTCCGTCTTCCGCATCTTTTGCAGGTCGTGGTCGCCACTTTAGGAGTCACTTCCTCTACTGGCCATCGGTCTTTCCGCAAATGTAGTCAGCCCATTGCCATTTCAGCTTCTTATCTGAGCTATGCAGTGAATTTACTTCTTTATCTGATGACCATTACGAATATTATCCTTTAAAGTAACCCAGCTCGTTTCAAAGCATAGCTTGCTCCATGAACCGCTGTAATTTTTTTCCAAGTCTGTATTATATTATACAAACATAATACTTCTACAATTCAATCATAATTGTATTCGTGTCTCATTTTGTTAAAGTCAACGGTACCATGAAACCACTTCTATTTATTCCTTGCGGCCCCAGTCACGATTTCGTCTGAAAATAAATTCGTAAGAGAAAATTAGTTTAGTTAAACATTTTCACTGGTGAAATTCTACCTTAATCGTTTAGTATCCATTCTTTTTCTTCTCTCGTGTCGATGTTGCCATCGTGGTGTCGTAATTGGTTTCAAGGCAATGCCACTATTTACGAAGAGGGCCCCAGCATAGGTATCGCTCTTCAAGAAGGCTTACTACTTCTTTTGCTTACTCTTATTCGTAACAAAAAAATAATGAGTATATAGTCAATACTAATCTTGTTCTTTACTGAACACAGCATCGCGATGACATAGTGGAATGTCACTATAATATGTGCGGCAAATAGTGATAGGGTCGACGGCCATTATATAGAACTACCCACAAAAACACATACCTGGCAAAATGTGAGAGTAATTCATTTTCATCTATCCTTTGATATAGTATGTCGTGATATCATTATAATGCCATATTTGAAATCACGGTCTGTTTGTTTGCCAGGATAATATTTGTTTTGTCCGTGTAACGTTGTTATTTTATTCTCTGGACAAACTGTAACATGTTTTTCTATGTAGGTAAGAAATACATTATTAGGAATGGCCTGGAGAAAGAAGCCTTATCTCAAAAGATCTTAAGCCTCAAAGTCTGAAAGAAAATAGATTTGACCTTTGTTCATAGACTGTCTAAATATCACACTTACTATTATACGACATTTAATAGTGGGTGTAAATTGTACAAAATAATTTTCTTTTTAGGTAGCTTATCCTCCCCTTGGCTAGATTTCAGTAACATCTTAGTATGTTTACAGAACAATTTCATTGATAATTGAGATAGACTCCAGTAGCAATATTAATAAAACATTGCCTTATTCTATCGATAGTATCGATAGTAATTCATTGAAAAAATAATGTTTGTAAAAACATTTTACTTTGATATAAGTACGTACTGTTAGAGCACTCTAAGCTGTAAATTTCAATTAATTCGGTCTACCTATAGGGCTACCGTACTTTAGAGACAAGAAAGTCTATAAACAGTCTTTAGACATTTGTGTCTCAACGTAATTTGTAGGTAATTTAACAGTTCTATTTTGTTCTAAACGTGCACACTTTCATATTTTCCTATGGACTGGATAGTGATGGATAGTATCTATGGACTGAATCTTGTCTACAATGTGGGCTCAGCCTTAGATTAACTTAGATATACTGAGTGATAAAAATGCATGCCTTGCATAACACTCTTTGAGGGCACGGATAGTTATGCGCTCTCAACACCAGTAGGTACATGATTACTATCAAGAACAGGACCACACATACCTATAGTACGGTACTTTCAAATCCACAAGAGATTATTATTAACTAACCGTGCGTCGCGGCTTTGCTCGTGTTACGTTTTGATTCCCCGTGGCACCCATTTAACTGATACATGCCCGTAATTTATTAGTTTTAAAATATGTTTCTATACTTTCACGATTTATTGACATATACCTAAGATTACTGCTCCGCTCTACGTTATATTAACCGATGGGCTTGGATTAGTGGGTTCAACTTAACTAACAAACAAACTCGTCTGTCTAATAATATTAGTATAGAAAAGTAAACTTTAATAGGTACACCCTATTACAATAATTCCAACTGAAAACAAAATTACTTGAAATTGTACCAAAAAGCTTTAAATCTGTACATAACGTGACGTTTTAATTAATTGCCCTAGATGTTTTCAATTTGTACCAAACAAAAAGATAATTGTTCTCGATTCGTTTTAACTCTTTGCAAATGAGGGTTCGCTCCTTTTACATCCCTCTACGCTTTTATTGGTTCTAGACAATAGTTAGTTGATCCGAATTGTTTATTTACGGTTTCATCGATTTAATGTATCTAATGAATTTCAATAGACGGTTTTTGGTCATCCTTTATAGTGTGAATTTTAATCTTTCTAAATATTTTATATTTTATTATTTGATATTTTATATTAATGATATTCATTAGGTATAACTTAGGATTTTAAGGTAATTAATTTTTTAATGTCAAAAAAAAAACAGACTGCCTACATACGTACAACCCTCACCGGAGCTAAGAAGTGAGTGACTTGTTTAGGTATACCAGAATCGAATCGACTAAAACCACTTAGTATTCCGTAACACGAGCCTTATGCCATGGATGGTAAAAATCAGCTTGAAGTATATTAACCAGTACAAACTTCAGCATTAGCTGTTACGCTGCACAAAAGTACATCAAAGCGATTTTTTTTATATATTAGACAGGTTTTATATTGGAATTGTAGACGTCGATGCAGATTTGCCATGCCGATTTAGTATCTAATAGCTTTTTAGCCCACGTCCTGTATGAGCCAGTGGTATAGATACTATATTATCTACAGTTCAGATAAGCAACCTCATCAATCACTTTCAGCATAGTAATGCGAAATGTTCTAAGATTCAACCATATAAATGACCTTCACCCGTCACGTTAAGGGATGAATAGAATTTTTTTATAAAATGTAAATGTTAAAAAGACTATTCAAGGCATTCTGATTTAGTGAAGTTACGTTTTTAAAACATGTTCATGAAGAATAAAGGTTTCCGTAGATCGCGGGAACGGGATCAAAATTTCATGCGGGAGGAGCCGCTGGTAACTACTAGTAGGTATACTATATAAAAGGAAGTCAAAACCAAAACGAATATCAGTATTCGTTGAAACAATTTGAGTGAAATAGGGTTCAATTCTTATTATTTACTAGCTGACCCACCCCGGCTTCACCCGTGGCGTATTTCGAACCCCGATGCACCCTTTTTAACTCACATAATGCTCATAATTTATCAGTTTTCCTAAAATATGTGGGAATCTACCAGAATTGTTCACATTTTATGATTATTGCTCCGCTCCCTTGGGCAGTAGCATGATGATATTCAGCCTATGACATTCACGGATAATGAGGCTTTCTATTGGTGAAAGAATTTTTAGAATCAGTTAAGTAGATCTCGAGATTACCTTACAATTTTACAAATATACAAACACACAAACTTTACTTCTTTATAATATTAGTATAGATGAGATTTAATCGAAATAGTGTTTCACAATGTCACTTTCAGGGAGCTTTCTTTGAGTACGGTGGGAAAACCCTACTTTTACCATATTGTTGTCACGCTGTGTTTGCAGAAATGTATGAATTTGTTTGGGACTTCGGACATCCGTTATACTTTTTTTTTCTGGGAACAAAGATGTTGTTTGATTTGTTCCCAGACCAGTCCTCGTAATAAAGTTCTGAAAATTGCTTTTTACTTGATTTTTTTTATGTTAATCTAAATGTTACCCACGGTTTCAGCTATGTGAAATTTTGTTACCGTTCTCGCTTTCCATGGGAACTTATTTCCAGTATATACCAAGTACTTTATGTATTATTCCAGACTATAATAATATAATCTATCCCTGTGCCAAATTTCCACCAGATCTTTTCACCTGTTAGACCGTGATTGAGTAACGAACATCTTCACCAAATTTCATGTTTATATTTTCTTCATACTTTATTGACCACCAAATAAACATTCTAATATATACAGAAATAATCTAAGAGGTTAGGGAAGTAGTACAATGAGCTGCCTCATCGCTTGAAGCGATAGGTAGATATTATTATCGATAATTGTTTAATAACAATGATTATCCGTTCTCTATTGTGTATGCATTATGGATGAGTTTACCGTAGACCTCTCGCGAAATATAAACATACCCTTGCAAACATTTTTGAATACTCCCTAAGCGGCACAGTCCTAACTAAACACATGAAAGCGAATGGTAACATACTCATTGCTCATCGACGAATAGTTTCCATCGATCAGCTATTTTCAGATGTCGAATGTAATTTATTGTACGGGCTTATGCCACAGAATAGATGTATTTGTTATAATAAAATACCCACACATTAAGGTATTCATTATAATTATGATACGAGTACCTTAGTCTTAGACGTAAAATAAAATGTGTTAAAATGTAATTCGTAATTTATTAATAAGCAACTGGGTTTGCGTGGTTTTAGATTTTAAGGTTTTAATGTTGCGGTATCTATAAAAACTGACCGAAATAAAAAGAGATGTCACTTTTTACTAGTACTACTAATCAATAATACTACGGATTCTAATAAACAGTTCTTTTACGATGTAGTCGACGTTTGCCGTAAACTGGAAGTTATTTCACCCGAAGGAGTTTTAAGAAACCTAAAAGACTTTTATTGTGTCTGGAATAAAATTATACTGTTCATTTCATTAGTACTTGTTTATTTTGAGCGCCTGGAAGGCAGTATCTGTAGTTTATTTTCATTACTTGTGTTAACATCATTATCTGTAAAAGACTTTTTCTATATCATTCATTATTATCATTCAGTTTATAGTGAATGTGTAAAAGTAAAGAATAGCGTGATAATAGGGTGTAGTAGAAGATTAAGATAGAAAAAAGGATGCATAATGAAGATAAGAAGAAGGGATCACTCACGTATTTATATTTATAGATTAGGTATATTCTGTTACATGCACTGCCCTTCACACACTTAGGCACTCAGTTGGACAATAATTCTTAGCGGGTGTTTCCCCTCCTGGTCTGCTGGGTGTGTGAACCTTATAGATACACTTGCGGTTCCATGGTGGGGGTGATGGTCATCACGTTGAACTTTCAACTATCATCATCGTCGTCCACCTGCCCTTGTCTCAATTTATTTGGGGTCGACGCAACATATCATCCTCCTCCTATACGTTCCTGTCGGAAGTCATCTTCTCAGTCACTCCCTTCCTTTCCATATCGTATTTCACGTATTCCATCCATTTTCTTGGACCTACATTTGCCTCTGAAGCCTTTTTAAAAAAACTTTTAATAATTATAATGTATATCGGCCATGCCGTTTCAAAGGAGTTCGATAACAAATTCTGTGACATGAGATTTTTATTGCGCGCCTTGCGTGAAATTGTAAGCCTAGATTTAAGGTATACAAAAATATACAAACCTTATAATAATTATTTTCGTCTCAAAAATAGGTACATGCTTAGAAGCTTAGTTATGAGTCTAATTTTTGTCTTATATGAACAATATTATAAATTATTGCGTTATGGTATTTGACATGGCTACAATAGCAGAAAACTTTTCTTTATTTGTACCTATATAAAAAACGTGTACTTTACGATATTGTACCTATATATGCGATAGTTTTTACTTTCCTGTTTCTCATTTTGCCGTATGCCTCTACACCAAAATGTTATTTGTCCCTAAAGTATGAGTTGTTCGGAGCCCAGGTGTGTCGTAATATTTTCTCTGAGCAACTCGAATATCACGAATTTTTCATCTTGACTTCTGGATTAGTTGACAAACCTATTTCATAATATATTATTTACTTGTAGATAGTTGGTTATCTATATGCATTATTTTTTACAACAGAAATAATATTTCTGATGAAAACTACAAGCGATAACATTAATAATCCATAAATCACTTTTTACAGAGTCTTGGAAGTCATATTTACTCACAATTATCTATCATTATAATCACTTAGGTATCACTAATAAAACTATTCTTATACGATGCTCCCCCGTGACCATGATTGCTGAAGAGTAATCAAAACCTCTCGTTGGAATCAGGGTAAATTACAAAATAACACCTAATAAACCGCGATAGAAATAATTTTATTAAAATGTGTGATTTTCGCGTAAACTTCCTTCAATATCTTTATAGTTTAACAAATTGATCTACCCATCTTTAATGTTGGCAGATCTAAGAGTTTCTTTATATTGAAGATTTTTACGTATCTACTTTTATCCTGAAAACTAAAGTGCGCGATAAATCATGGGCTTAGTTAGTCCTGTTCTTTTTGCGGGTAAAATGTACAAACAACATTATTCTTTCTGTTAAATAAACATATTTCCAAACTCACTCGTCATTGCTATCTTGAAATAGTAAGTGAATAAATATGCATGGAATATATTAGATAGAAGAAAATATTCTGTGTAACGTTACTAAGAAAAAGTTATTTATAAATCTTTTTTGGTGCGCTCAGTTTCAAGAAACAAAATTGATTACTAAGGGTCATAACACATTAATCAACGAAGAATGACAGTTTTTTCATAAAAATAGTACA
Organism: Lithosia quadra; assembly: GCA_963576445.1. NCBI lineage: Eukaryota > Metazoa > Arthropoda > Insecta > Lepidoptera > Erebidae > Lithosia > Lithosia quadra. The sequence goes on from OY754891.1 coordinate 9,885,906, forward strand.
AATAGTATGGAACGCCATATGGATCGCTTCATGCTTCCTGTTTCACATATTATATTATTTGTCTATAAAAACTGCGATATTTTTTTAAATTATTTATCAATCAGTTTTATTAGCCTATTCGCTTATCCGTGCGCAGATTTTATGCTAACTATTCCTAATGATTTTTTGAAAAGAAAAGTGATCATAACTTGAAAAAAAGTTAGTTAAAGTTGATATTTCCTCTCTTTCATCTAATGCTAGCTTTGTATTCAAAAGATAGCATTAGCTGAAGGAGAGGAAAGACCAGCCTTGTAGAAGAGCTAGATGAGCGTCAATCACAAGCCGAAAACGCTTAGGCAGCAAAAAGAAAAGGCAAAGATGAAGCAAAGCGCAATTCAAAATTTCGAACTTATGCATTTGATCTTCAACAATGCTACGCAATTCCTGAAAACGTCTGTCTCTTTTTATAAGAGACAACCATGGTCCTTCAATCTTACGATTCATAAATTAACAGATTACATAGCTACTTGTTACATGTGGCACGAAATCATTGGTGCTCGAAGAGCAAATCAAATTGCTTCGTATTTGTGGCATTTATTACAAAATTTGCCAGCTGAAGTTACAGAGCACACATTTTGTTCTGACACGTGTGGTAGCCAGAATAAAAATAACACTGTTGCAATGATGTTCGTGTATTAAATTTATTGCATGTACATCCAACCCTAGAGACAATCAATCTTAAGTTTTTGACTAGCGGACATAGCCACATGGAATATGACTCGGATCATGCCCTTATCGAAAGATCAAAAAGAAAACGCAGCTTAAAATAAATCATCTGAACGACTGGATGCAACTGATAAGATCTTGCAAAATTAATAACGGATTTGCCATTGTACCCATGAATCTAGAATATTTTCAAAATTTTGCAGCATTGAGTTCCAAGAAAGGTCCATTTACAATTAAAAAAAGGATGCGCGACGCGATAGTGGTGAACAATTTTTATGGTAACCATTGAAATGGCTGTAATATAAGAAAGCTATCGGAGAAATACGTTTTAAGACAAATCTTGACAACGAAAACTCTTTTAGAGTCATAAATTACAGGAAAAAAGGTAAATTCAATAAAATTTAGACACTAAATTAGAAGTTGTTTCAAAAAGACTTTACCAATAAGTAACGAAAAAAAGAAGGATTTGATGGATTTATTGCCACTCATAGATCCCATTTTTTACGAATTTTATAAAAACATTAAAACTGATAGTCACAGTGGGATATGGGAAGTACGTGTGTTAAACAATCAAAGGTACTTACGTGAACAAATTGATAACTCATTGGTGAACAACTTGATATTTATGGCATTTATTTACTGTATGTCTGAAAATCCCAAGCAAATTTATAAATTACCTTCAGATAAAAAGTATTCAATAACATGAAATCTGAATTTACAGACAAAACTTAAACTTAAAAATGGCTACCCTAAAATTTGTGTTTTCGATTTGTTAGGTTATTCACGCCTACCACAGAACATTAAACAATTTTCTTTTTCTGTGACGCCTACGGATATAAGGAATCGTGAATTATTAAAAACTGAAGACTTCGTAGATAGTAAGTTGATAAGTACATTGTAATGTTATAAGTGAATCAAATTATTGACTTTCCGAACCTCGCCTGCGGACAAACCTTTGGCCGCCGTCCATCAATACTGCTGTATTTCATCTGACAGTAAATATAGATACGGCCCATAAAAAATAAATAAAAAAGTTGACAGGAATAATACCACCCTCTATAAAATGCGACCGAAAAACGTAATTTCTTTGATGTGGGCGTTAATACATCTCTGCTATTTTGAGATGTAGGTAACATAATAATATTAAAGACGCGACTATGTTTCAATGAGACTTTATTTGAATTTTTCTCAAGAAAATCTCATCGCCAAAATCCGAAAAGAGATGATGTTTCAGAATTCCAATTTATTACTCAAGATTTTTATATTTTTCCATGCCTCGAATTTACTTCTGATTAGTTTTGATGCGACTTCCAAGACATTTTTTATTTCTCTGGGATTTCCTGTTTACTCATTTACTTGGTGTATAGGAGCATGAATGCGGGCAGGATTAATTCCAAATCCAACAAAGAAAAGAGGTAGAAAACCGTTTAATTAGAACTGAAAGTGTTTGAATTATATGGAAGTGTTGTTATGTAGGTATATGAAAGGAAGCAGTTTGTTTAATTCAAGATTGAAATGCTTTTCATTATACACATTTTGGCATACAGTATTTACAATGTTTGGTAATATTCTGGAAATTAACATAGAAAAAAAAAACAAATCACGTAGGTATTTATCTAAATACAATTAAACCCAATTCATTAGCGTCTAGCCTACAAGCCTTCACAAATAAGCACAACGTATTTAAGGTAACATACATGGAATTTTTTCATGCGGGATCACGTGGTATCAATAGGTAAATGTCGGTCATTGGTTTATTTCGTGAAAAATAAAACTATTTGAGGTTGAATAGAAACTTAAATATTCAAGAACATTATTAGATACTCTTATCGGTTATAAAAGTTTTATTCAAATAGATGATATAAAATTATTTCTTATACATTTCATCAGGTAGATATTTTATTCTTTAGAGTATATGAGTTGAGGTCAAAATCCTCTGCGAGTTTATAAAGGATAATCTTTGTAAACAGAAGTGAATAAACGGTTACTGATCCAATATCAATAGTTTGTGAATACTGTCCTTTTATTATCATTACTACTATGTCTACAATATAGGGTTCTCCAAGGGGCATTAGAAGGGTTTTGCAGGGTCGGCAACGCAAGAGTGACGCGCCTGGTTTTGCACGCGATCGTACTGCCACGGTGACGGCTTCCAATCGGGTGGACAGTACGCTTGTCTGTCACCTAAGTTATACAAAAAAAATACTACAATAAGTTTAACGACGCACAGCTATCTCTGTAAACGTAAATTATTAAGACATAGGTAATATACCTATGTCTTAATAATTTTTCGATCTTTTCGTTTCGTCGTCGTCTATCGTTTCTTTCGTATAATATCGTTTCTTTTGTTGTTAAATTTTTACCTACTGAATACGAGAACAGGAGAATGATTATTTTCTGCAACGTAGCAAATTTATTTCCCGATATCCGCCGTCTACAAAACACGGGGCATGTTCTAAACAGCGGATATCGGGCAATATTTCCTATGTTTCGAATTTCGAACCAATGGCAGCCAATGAAATGGATATAATATAGTACCCCTTCCATCAAATAATATTCGCCAAAAGTGACTTGTCTCAAATTGACAAAGGTATATTATGCCAGTCAAGGTTACTACTATCTAAACCAAGGTCAGTTTAGTTATATAAGCATCACTCTCTACCCTGACGGAAATGCTGTACCTTCTGCCATCCCGTGTTGCGGCAATTCTATGCCGGAAATTACAAACACCAAGTCGGAACTCATAAACATAATCTTGAAACAACCATGATACAAAAATAAATAACTCAAAATAAATTTTATGAAAAATTCTTTTAACCCTTTGATAAATATCTGAAGCCTTTTCATATCAGTTAATTACATTTTACAAGCTTTTGTGTAACATACCTTGTATGTGATATTTCTTTAAACTGAATTCGAATACTGTTACCCTTATCAGCTGGCGTTATTTTGCACGTATGTTTGTATTAATATGATGCATTGCCAATGATAGTGATTCAGTTATTTTTAAGCTCTCTTTGGCTTCAAGTATAAAATGAAAAGGTGCAGGCACTTTCAGTCAAAGCAGAACTGAGATGAAAAATATGCAAGTTGTTTTATTTTTCTTTCATATTTAGCCCCTAGCACATTTAAATAATTCCTTTGTTACTACGAAATGAAAAATCCTAAATTACAAATGAATTTTTCATTAATATTTGTTAAAGTGTGATTACTGACGAAAGAAAACAAATAGGTACGAAGGTTGGTGTTATTTTAGGACGCTACTACTGATAATATTATAATGTTCTTTCAATTGGCACTAATACTAGCGGGCCTTTAGAGATACGCAAATAACCATTTGAATAATGAGATAAATCTCATTGGTTGGATGGTAATTTTCTCACTGGAAGAGTTAGATGTTTGATGATGAAGAATCACAAATACCACTCATTTGGAGTACCAACTATTCTGTGAAATATGCTTATTGTAATGACCAAATGTAATTATTACCTAAACACCTTCTAATTAACTGTGCCATAGACTTGGTTTAAAGGCAAACTGTGTGAGGTCTTTTACCTCGAAACTTGAAAATTATGATAATAGCCGCGACTTTATACGATCAATCATAATGAAGAATTATGAAAGCATCTTAAGAATTCGTTCAGGTAAAATATGAGGCTACAATGACTACACATTTTGTACAAAGAACGAATCGGTTCATGATTTGACTATTACTAACTAGGTACCTATGTACAATGTTCAGTATAAACTGTTATCATAAAAGAAACATTTATGAAAATCGGTATTTGATGTGTACCTTGCACACTTTACTTTACTTACCATAAACTTTTGTGTTGTTATGGTCATAAATTGATGTCACTTATACAGTAAGATCCGAAGAGAAAATAATTTCGGATATCAAATCCCAATTTCTAATAAGTATAATAAGTACATTATATTATAGTGTTTTATCAGTAGGTAAATAGTAAAATATAATACCTTCCCTTATTGAGTGAGAATGAAATATTAGCCCGAAAAACGGATGTTTTTGTCTATTTTGTATCACAGTAATTGTAATCGTTGCTATGAATGATTAAGAATCTATCTAAGTATCTGTATCTACTTTGCTACCTTCGATATAACCCTGTAGGGCATAATTATTATACTACTATTCTACTTCCTGCTGAAACCTATTTCCTATTGCCTACTATAATATTACAAATATGAAAGTTTGTGAAGATGTTTTGGTGTTTGTTAACTAATCACGCGGTAACTATTGAAGTAATCTGGAGGGGTGGATTATAGTCTGGAATAGTTTTTATCTTAATAGTTTCCTATGGGATACCTGAAAGGTAACTGAATTCCACGCAGGTGATGCCGCGAGGAACAGCTAAATCATATATTTTAAATTAATGTCCTCAAATTATTTATAACCTTAAAAGCCTACCTTACCCACGCCCACGGCGGTGCTAAGCTTCACAACCATAAAGTATAATATCATTTTAAAAGCAGTAGCCTTAATTCTAATTGGGGCTTAGAATAAATTAAGATGATCAATTTTAACTCTATTTAATCCCTATTATAAAAGCTGTAACGATTTATTAAACGACCTAATTTTAAATCAGATCATGTAATACCTACTACGCAGTTATAACTTGGTTATCGTAGCAACGTGAATCCTAGTTAAGTATTTCATAATTCCTAAGTAATATTTATGCCTTTTTTATGAGTATATTCCATTTATATACTTACTTGACAGTTAGCTGTTTGTGCCAACAGCCTGACTTGATTCCAGGTTCACTGAAATTGATATAATTTTCTTTAGATTTAATTTTTATTTAAATCATAGTGCACGAAATAAGTTCTGACAATTCATTGTTTCCTCGTTGGCATACATGAAATTTTTATCATGCGTTACTTCATAGATACTGTTGTGGAGAAACGGGATGTGATGTCCCTCTAACACAAAGGGAGGATCCTTCCGACCAGGCAAGGTTATGTGATCACGCCTGGCGGGCCGCGCTTCAACGGTTATCGATGGGATGATGCATTATTTGTTATACCAGCGCGCGAAATTCACTTTCGCGATTCAGGATCGTAGTGATGTCGTTTAAGTATTGATGTAGTTTGTCGTGCTATCACTAGATGGCGCTGGATTTATATGTGGTATCACCACACTATTACGGTTCCAGTTGCCATATCAACATCGGTGGCAGTCGTTACGGATAGTTGAAGCCATAAAAAATTTAACAACAACGATCTAGTTGCAATGCTTCGATATCGCCTAATGCCACCATTGGGTTGTGAAGGTCAGATGGCAGTCACTTCACGGAAAATATCGAGGTCCAGCCAAATCCGTAGTTAAGCTTTGGATGTGACTGGGAATTAACGCTAGGTTGGAAAAGAAAATAGCAATAATTTGGACAATAATACCAGTATTTTCTTTCTTTTTGGACTTTCCATTAGACTACGCTTTCCAAAATTTTATTACTCTACCCAAACGACAACACAAGTATTTCATATGAAACACATATCCAGTCACGCCATTTCGTATAATATACGCAATTTGGCACCAACTTACGGTGTCATATTTTATATTTTCAGTGTGCCCTGCTTTTTTTATAACAAAGTTATGTCAATGGAAATGGAATAAGCTTCGTGAAAACTGAAAAGGTCTCTCAACATTGCTTTCAGAATATGTTAGTAGGTACTGTTATAAAATATCTTTAATACACTTACCTACATCTGTTATTTCTATGATCTCGTATAGGGGTACATAGAGTTAAAATCATTCGTTTTTTTCATTATATTTTAGTGCTCACAAGTTTTATTTTTTAATATGAACTACCTGCGTGGCTTCACTCACGTGAAGTTTGGTTTCAGTTTTTAGTCATAATATCTTCGGTTCTACTTAACCAATTGCAATCAAACTTATGACTGATTTGAAGTTCGACCAAGATTTTTCTAATAAAAAAACACATTAAAATCAATTCATTAGTTTTTGTGTCTATTGCGAACAAACAGATATTCCAAATAATCCTATTTTTGTGAATCATTGGGTCATTTAATAATACCCAATTTTTTTTAAATATCTCCAATGTGCAGACATTGGACAACGTACCTACAGAGAAATCACTGTAAATAGCATCCCATTGACTTAATTTAGCTTAACCAGAAGAAAGAGTTTTTACATAACATAAACTCACGCCCATATCCCCGAAGGGGTAGGCAGAGGTGCTAGCACCCACATTTTGCCAGTTTATGTTTAGGTCCCAATGTAATAGGTGGCGAGCCTATTGCCATTAACCGGGCACTTATAAACCTGCGATAAATACACACATAACTTCGAAAAGCATCGAAAAGTCATTGGTGTGTGCCCTGGTGAACCTGGGATCGAACCCGAGACCTCGTCTCAGCAGTCCATTACCCAGACCACTAGGCTTTTTTTTTAACCAAGTAATAATAATAATAAAAGTATCAGAGCGAATAGGTTCAATGATAAATGATCAACATGAACTAAATCGTTTTGATGAATGACACTCATCTCGGGTACAGAGAGACGATTTCATCAGAACCGAACCAAAAATTGGTTACGGAGGTTTATGACTACGGGCGGGATGTGAATGTGATGTGTAAAGACAATTTATTTGGAAATGATGGTCAGCTTTTATACGTTTGCTGATTTAGAAGTGGACGAAAATGTTTTAGGATTTAATACTTTAGAAGAAAAAATGGAACCCTTATAAAATCACTTGGTTTTTTTTTTCACTAATATAGCTAGGTATACCGCAACGCCAATTTTATTGTTATTCACGCTCCTCTGAGCCTCTTTATTAAATTAAATATCATATTATATCTACGCACCTAATTTACCTCGAACATTTTAGTAACTGCTTGAAACAAATATTCAAGATGGTTTCATTTGTAATTCATATAGGTATTCGTTGCCTTTGATGGCTTGGCTCGGTGTAATCTCAAATAATATGAACGTCTCAAATAATATATTATGAATCCCTTTGTTTACTCCTCATATTTTTTTCATGTCATTTTCTGAATATTATAAAATTGAACGCTGAAAAAAAATGAGGCGGCGTTTTGTTTCTGCAATAAGTATCATAATTCGTGTTGCGATCCGACGCAGCAAGCACCTATCGTTTCCTTCACTCAGAGTAATATGCAATGTACTCAAATTGATAGACATAAAAATATAAAATCTACGAACAGAATGTGCCGAAAACAAGAAAGTATCATAACAATGAAGTTGGCTAACCATGTATGAGTGAATTTTTAGTTGCAACGTGTTACCCAAATTTGATTGAAATCTGACTCCTGGATTTTTTCCTTGCTGTAACTACGGTTATACACCAAGACATGCTGTATTTTCGTCACGTAAAGTGATCGAATCGAATAATGTTTGCCACTTAATGACTGACTTGTACGTATAAGCAAGCAAGCTCGCTCTTGTGCCGTCAATTGTATACTTTGACGCGTTCCTTCCATAACTTTCATACGTCCATATCGATAGGTATATTTATATAACACTGATTTGGCAGAGAAGTACACGGTCCACCTGATAGGGAATGGTTACCTTGACTTATATAAATATTCTGTGCCGTGGCCTAAGGATGTCTACAACACTAGGTGCACGTGACTCGCGCTGCCACCCCTGTAGAAAACTTTTACTGCCTTTCTTGAAGAACCCCATATTGATTCCGAAACGATAGCATAGCTTTACTATTTTTTTCAGGTCAACTTTATGTGAAATATTCCTTCAGTGCAGTCTTTATACAATTACAGTCACCGACAAAAGTAGCTTTAGAAGTTATATTTTATTGAATACCTTAGCTCTTAAACTTCAAATAATAATAAGAAACAAAATATGAAAATGTATTAATTGTGGCCTCTAGGGATTTTAAAACTGATTACATGTCAAGTTTTGGTCCATGTATACCCTTGTCAACTAGGTTTGTAATATTTTAGTGTATATCAACTTCTTTCGTAAACGGTAAATATAAATCTGTGCAATTGACGCTATTTCTTTTGAAGTCGATTTACAATGGGTCTCAATAATAGCTTACCGTCTAAAGTATGTCTGCTACTTAAAAAAAAATTAAAGCTACTGAACCTTGCGTGTACACTTACGTAGACTACCATTTCTATTTATTTTTAATGATATTCTTTCCAAGTTCACGCAGTGCTTTAGGCGACAAGGGTATTTTTCTTAGAATAGGATGTTTTAGTGCTAGGATACTAGAACGTAGAAGTGGCCAGTATATTCGGCAGTGAGCAGACTATAAATATTATTCTGAGAAACAGAAATGGACATGCCCATTCTTGTAATGAACATTCAGACACTTTATGTTAGAGAAAGCGTACACTTGTAGTTGGCTAGATCTCTGCATAGTGACGTCAGTGGCGTGGAATCTGGTAAAAAGTTTGTGTATTAGAAATAAAGTTGTAGTCGAACTGCAATCCATTATTAGTTATATAGAGTGAAGATAACTAAAGTTATGAAAAAAAATAGGAATAGGAAAGAATTTTAAGAGAGTGATATTCTTTACAATTATGTAACTATATTATTCATCATTCTCTGAACCTTTTCCCAACTCAGTTGGGGTCGGCTTTCCAGTTCAACTGTGATGCGGCTGAACTTCGATATTTTACGTGGAGCGACTGCCATCTGACCTCCACAACCAATGGCGATATCGAAGTTCCAAGTTAGACTGGTTGGACTTTTGAGGGCTCCAACTACCCGTAACGACTGCCATAGATGTTTGTATGGCAACCGGGACCGACGGCTTAACGTGCTCTCCGAGGCACTAATAAAACTGCGATAAATACACACATAACTTCGAAAAGCATCGAAAAGTCATTGGTGTGTGCCATAGTGAACCTTTTTTTTTTTTTTTTTTTTTTCCGTGCGGAAATCCTCATGGATACCCACCCCGCGGCCAGCGGGGCAGGTTATGTCGGACTCTTACCGACTAAAACCGCACGCCGTCTAGGGTCTTCTGACGCCAGGGTGTAAGGTGGCCCAAAGAGCATTTCCCTCGCACTGAACCTGGGATCGAACCCGAGACCTCGTCTCAGCAGTCCATTACCCAAACCACTAGTATGTAACTATATTATTATTCTCTTAAATAGTACAGTAACCCTTGTGGCAAGTGGCAGACATGCACATGGCCCACTTGATGAGAAGCGATCATCGTACCCTATGGACGTGTGTAACACCAAGGGCGTCACATTTTAATAGTAATTTAATTGTTAATTGAACACACTTTTAATCTATAGTGCTCAAGCGGGAGTGTAATAACGCTGGCGCTTTATGTACACTTTTACATTAGAACCTTATGGTACTGGAGATACAATATTGCCATTCCATGGAACGAGTCCAGTGAAACATCGTATGATGACCGTAAGGGTTATAAAAGGATACCGCACTGTCTCTTTGTTTGCTTCGTTGTCCAATATAACTTCGTGTAAGAAAAAAATAAGTGTCAATGATCCATTTGCTGAAAGCCTAGTGAGGATTTTTTGAGTCCTTCTACGTTTGTGTGTGTTGATATCAAACAACGCATACCAAAAAGTTTATTGGGCGATTAAAACCAACCCATCAAACGTTGAACGCAAAAAGTATCTTGGGGCGATTGATACCGTCATCGTTCCAAGAAATCATGATTTCAAACGACTAAACACTTAGTAATAATACATTATATTGTATACCAAAAAACCATCAGTAACTTTGTACATTATAACATTTGACTTCAAACGTTTGATAACATTGGGTACTTCTTTTTATCACTGTTTATTCGACTTACGATGAATAAACATAATGAAAAAAGCCATCTCTTATAAAAGCAATGAAAATCTTCGCATATGATAAAAAAAATATATACATGCCTATATTTCTATATTTATATTAAAAGCACAGATACCTTCAAAGCATTATTAAAATATTCATACAAAGCTTGTACTACAAGGTAATTGTCTTCCAAAATACCTTCTTGAGCCTCACAAAATTTCTTCATGTGAAATATACTTACATAAATATTGTGGTGAAGTATTTTTTTAATGAAGACATCTTATGATCTTTGTGTTCATACTATTTAATATTCAATTCGCTTAATATTGAAGTAGAGGCGAGTCGTAGACAAGTTTCACGAGAATTGGAATTGAAAAGGGTATGCTAAGGTGGTTTGGACACGTAGTAAACTACACTAACACTAACTATTTAGGATATACGTGTGTCGATAGACTGAGGCCCACTTTATAGAACACTGGCCAAATTGATGACGTAATAAAAAAGCAAAGGTCAAAGCACTTGAAACGGGCGGGCTTGCAAGAAAGGTAAAATGATAGTAGACAGATTGATAGATAACTCTTTATTGTACACCAAAAGTTTACAGGAACAAGAAATAGGTAGTACCTACCACCTATGAAATAGAATAGACAGGTGACCTTATCGGTAAAAGCGATTTCTTCCAAGCAACTTTGAGACAATACGCGACGAAAGCAATAAAAGGTGTACCTATATAGTTATAATATAAATAAAGTAAAAAAAATAATAATACCAATTAGAAATAAAGTAAAGTAAAAAAGTATGGGAAGCTCATGAAGTATGTGACAGTCTCAGTAGCAGATGAAAGGCTGTTGTTTCTGCCTATCTCAGCGGGAAAACGGCGTGACTATAATTTTATTATATGTATATTTTTTTCACGGAACTTAAAATTCTGTGAATTATCTTTGTCCCATTTAAAGACAGCGTGCCTACTTACATTTAATTAATACGGCGCGGGTAAAGTAACTTTGTCATCTATACGTAGTTGAACATGTTAATTAATTTAACAAGATGTCAATGTCAACTTGAATAGTTGAGTTTAACAAATGACTTTTAGAGCAATTAATTATTGAAGCAAATACTTTAGATAGGAGTGTGTTCAATATAAATAGTAAGGCTAAAATAAGTGGGTCTATAAGAGTACTAAAAACCGTAACGGCTTTCGTTCCTTACTGGCTACTACTTACCATGAGGTGGGTAGTGTTGTTTGCTACGTCAAAAGCATAAAGCAACGGGTATTAAATTCTTACACAAAGTGTTACAAATATATAAATTTATTGTATCCTTGACAATAATGGAAAACAATAATAAGGATATCAAATCAATTTGTAAAAATCACCACGTGCCGTTCAAAATTGTCTGCACAGAAGGCCCTTCTGAAACTGCGCTACCCTGAAATACGTGATTTTAAATAGAATTTCGTATTAGGCAAGTTGCGATAGTTTCTACACCAGTAGAAACTTTAACATTATGTATCAAAATGTTAAAGGGCTGCGTACTAAAACTTCCCTCTCGGTTTGAGATTTATTCATGGTCATCGAAGTGGACAGGGATAGTATAATTCAAAACGCAAAACTTTTGGTGCCCAAATACACAATATTGAGAATATCAAGTATTACATCGTTTTCTGAAACTGTGAGATTGACCAATAGTATGTTTGGAATGTCACTGTTCATTGAGCGTATTGGGGCATTATTCTGTTTAACATCGAGTTCTAAACACATTCGAAATGTGAGAAGTCGATGGATTTCAGTTGGTTAACATAGAAGGGTGTAAACTAAAGTATAATGTGGGGGCTAATACGAACGCGCGCAGTTACGGTACGGTTGGTAGTTTTTCTTTATTTTAACTATACATTATAATAGGTGGCAGACAAGCACACAGCCCACTGATGGAATCGCCATCGCCTTGCATTGCCTTATTTAATTAGGATGGGATTCCTGGGGCAAACTTATTAAACAAATTTTCTTTTTAGCAGCCCTGACGAGTCACTGTTCTTATCCACTCCAGCCTTGATTGTGGCGTGATTGGATGGTAGTATTATTAAACCTAAATCCACCCTCACCTCCTAGGCGACTTTATATAATATAGCTTTTACCCGCGGCTTTGCCCGCGTGGATGTCAGTTATCGCGACCAAACATAGCCTATGTCCATTCTCAAGGTCTAATCTACTCCTATACCAAATTTCATCAAAATCAGTTCAACGGTTCAGTAGTGAAAGCGTAACAGACAGACAGACAGACAGAGTTACTTTCGCATTTATAATATTAGTATGGATGGTTATATTCCATCGCAGCCCCGAAGAATCACCGTTCCTATCAGTTGTTGATCGATTTGAGATCTGTCTAGTAGGCCATACCAAATCATAACATGACCAAATCTGTATAGGCATTTTAATAATTAGTAGTCGGTAAAATGTTTTTTCATTAAAATTGGAGTGACCACTACAGTGAAAAGCAAGTACCTAATACTTTGAGTGGTACTCTAACTTAGAACTTCTTGGCGACCCTTTTATTTAAGTTCTTACCTCTAACTTATATTGGTGTCGCTTTTATTTTCCAAAAACATTTAATTACTGTTTACGCTTGTTTCTGGTTGAAATTGAACGGTGAAATAAGATATTCTTCGGTAGGTGCAGAAGACGTAATAAAATTTTATGTTGTATATTTTTTTCTAATTACAGGTTGAGTATAGTTACATTGAGAAGGCATGTTGAATTTAATCGCTTACTCCTATTAAGGTATTCATATTGCTCTAATTACCCACAATTATCTGTAAATTCTCGAAATATGTAAGCGGGTTATAATATGATAAATTTTAAATAATAATAAAAAATATTTCATTCTATGAACCTTAATTACAAATATCTGCAACGTCGCAATCATTAGTACAATCAAATAACAGACGGTACCAATAAAATGTTTATATTATGTATAATGTAACCTAATTGTGGCAGGATAATGGAAATTACCTAATCTGGCTCTGTAGTTATTTATTTATCTATCTTAAGGGTATACGACAGATTTGTGCTTCAACCTCATGATTCTTCAATTAAGGCAGCTGTGTGAATGATTCAAGAGAGAATAATTCGGGTCTCCAAACGAGTAAATCCATTATTCAACGTCTCTTATACGTTGTCCACAAAGTAACTACATCGTCAGAATCTTTGTTGCAGACAATTAAAGATGTAAATGGTGATTTGTTTGAAGAAAAACCCTTTTTTTTTTGTTTATATTTGAAGCGTAAGAAAGATCCCACCAAAAACATACCTGTTAAAAGGGGGTCAAGTTCCTATCGGCTATCGCTTCGTCTAAAAAAGGATTGAAATCCAGTCCAATGCCAAGTTTAGGTGCACTTTAAAATCGATCATAATCATCTAAATTTCTTTCAAATTTGAACTTGGCAGGTTTTCGTGCTGTACGTAATTAATTGTATAATTAAATTAACCATGATATTATACCTATATTTTTCATATTTTTTTATATATAGGACACGTCAATTTGACTTCACCTCACCTGATGGTAAGCTGAAGGTAAAGTCTCAGGAAAGAGACATGTTGTGTTATCTCTGCCTTTCAGTAATCTAGTGATTACACTTAATTTTAATTTTGTAGTTATATTATTTAATAAATGGTAAATTACCTACGTTTATATAATATGTATTTTTCTTATCCTTAGAGGACAAGGACATTTTAAGATATTTTTTTATTATCCTATAAAAGGTTTGAGACCAAAGGTAATCTGGAAATTGTTATGAGTAATATAAAAAATAATAAATGAATACTCAACATTGTATTTAACTGTGCCGACAGAAAAATAAAATAATAAAATTAAACTAAAATATAAAAAAGAACAAAATAAATAACAAGCCAGACTTGTTTCAAAAACATAATATGAAAAAATACAGTGAACAAATCGTTAACGTTAAAATAACATTTTGCTCGTATTGGCAATTGGCAAATGGTTGTATTCCTTCTTTTTACATCGCCGTTCCAGTTGATACTGGAGGCAAATTAAAAATGAAAGTGGACTTTGCTTTTGCGGAGGGACTTTTTTCAATAATGATCCATAATAAATTGAAAGTTGGAGATGAAGCTTTATTAAGAAGCCGGGGTCTCCTATAAAGACTTGATTGATTTGTGATAGTTGATTTTGGAAATTATAACGAATTCACAGTTCATAATTTAAAAATTCGTAAAGATATTATATTCTAATCTTTGACGTACATAGATGACTTATGATGATATTATGTTGTTAATAACATCATCTGTCGTCTACATACCAAGATTAGTTTTAATTCTGTTTATTGACTGAACTATAAGTACAATCACCATCAGTATTAGCTTATCACATCCTAGTTACCCACCACCTAAGCTTTAAAACTTTATTAAGTAAGAAGATTACAAAAGTAAACCGTCTAGGCTGTCAAGGACGAATGGTATCTAGAATGGCGGCCGTACCCTCTGAACTTTACTCTAACTTCTTACCATCCAGCGGGGTAAAGTCAATTGACGGACTGAATATATAAAAAAAAACATTAATTATTGACTTATTTCAATGTAGGTAAAGATCGTTTGTAAATTTATTGGTTGTTCAGCCATTTATGACGGTGACTGTACACAATCAAAATATTGAAGCCAGAAATAAGCAATATTAAGCGTATAACACGAGCAGTTAAGATGCAAATATAACTTGATCTTGTGTACAAACGAAATTGTTTATCCCGGAGATATTCATAACTGCACGATTCTCTTCTGTTATGATAGATTGTATACTTGTTTACAGAGAATATGTAAGCAAAATTGTTTATTGGACGCGTTGCTTTACTGGACTTAATATTTTTTCGATTCATTTCTTGATTGTGGTAGGATTAGGCTTACAAATATCAACAAATTTACTAAGGAAAAAAATAATATCATTTCTTCGTGTGTTCTTGGAAGCAAATTGGCACATAGACCATTGCCTGGGTTACCATTACCATGAACAATGAACCAGTTCCTGTGTGGAGTGGGAATGTGATAAAATCTGGCGGAGCCGTAAGCATCATCTAATAAATTATAAATGTAAATAAATCTAAGCATTCCACGATACTTACCACTTTTTTAATGGATGACTCCGATTGCTGCTATAAGGTCTCAGCATCGCACCGCTTCAGCTGGACAAACCACGAACAAATGTTGTACCAAGTCCTTGATATCGTGGAGTCGTACCACAAGGTGGAATACCATGGCCTCCGCGTCCAGCAAGTATTCCAGCGGTCCGGGTTATAGTTGGTTGGCCTAATAAATTTTATTATGACCTGGTGCAATGAATGGTCCATAGAGCCGGGGTAAAGGTTCCACTACACTACGTTTCCGCCCTAATCTTCCAATCCGAATCTATTGTTCTGAACTTAATATTAAACAATAATGAAATTGGAACTGAACATCAAATAAAATTAGCGATTAACTCCCTAACTGTCGAGCTGTAATTCCTGGTATCTCGCGTGTAGCCAAAATATTGTTTAAATTTGAATACGCGGGGCTAAACTAAGCAATTTATTATTGCCTATTGGATATGATATGCAATAGAAGCTAGTTTTGTGTATGAAAATGGGCACTACTCTACGAAAATACAGGGTAGTGCTTTCATGATATTCTTGAAATAAGATCAGTTTTGTTACTCCTCGATCGTAACTGCTTACGAAACACAGTAACGATGGTGATCAAAGGTTAGGGGTCTTTATCTATCAATATCAATTTAAACAAAGTATAAAGATTATAATCCTAGTTTAGATGATCATACTAGGTATTTAATTGTAGGTAGGCTTTTGCCCGCGGCTTCGCCCGCGTGGATGTCGGTTATCACGACCAAACATAGCCTATCTCTCGAGGTCTAATCTAATCTACCCCATACCAAATTTCATCAAAATCGGTTGAGCGGTTCAGGCGTGAAAGCGTTACAGGCAGACAGACAGAGTTACTTTCGCATTTATAATATTAGTATGGGTTGTAATAGTATCTATTAAAACAATATAAAAGGGCGTAAATAAACAACAGTTAGAGCTTTACTGAAACTTTAATATCTATCAATCTCTTGTAACAACATCAATGACTACACGTCGAATAGTACTAAACACACAAGTATTTACATTATCATTTGCCTGCCCTTATTCTAATTTTTAGGTCGGCACGACAATACATATATATATCTTCAAAACATTCCTGTCAAATTCAAAGTTACAATCAAGTTCAAAGTCAAACATCTTCTCCTCAGTCACTCCTTAAACATTTACTCACCATACGAGTATATCACTTAAAAGTCTGTATACATACGCAAGTTTCTCAATCGCTGCCTTTCTACGCACACTCTGCAAGTAACTTGTCTATAAGTTCCTAGACGCACTGTTTCTTCCAATATTGCTCGATTGGCCATAGGTTATAATAAACTGACGTTTTGTCCGTTTGAATATTTGGTAGAAGAACGCATCGACCGCGTAGTCAGGCGCATCGAAGATGTGTTGTTATTTCCACGGCGAAGTAAAGACGCGTGAAGACCACCGGATTCCCTGAGAAAAATAAGTATCAAATGTTTTTTTTATACGACTTAGGTGGCAGACAAGCATCAGGTGAGTTGTGTGCTCACCTGATGGAAAGCGGTCACCGTGGCCTATGGGCGTGTGTCAATAGGGACGTCACATTCGCGCTGTCAATCCCGGTAGGGGGTTGGGGGGAATTAGGAGAGAAAATGGGAGAAGGGGGTAGGATAGATTCTGTGCTGACTTTGATGTCCCTGCTGACAGCACAGAATCCCTCCAGTAAGCACTGGCTTTGGTATCCATTGAGCATAACAATTTAAACAGGAATGAGGAATTACAATTTACACGAGTCTGACAGCGTTGAACTTATGATAATCAATTCTAAAGATAAAAGTAGTCAATTTTTTATTATTCCAGAGCTGCACTAGAAAGCAAACTGTTATAACCTCATTAATTAACAAAAAATGAACACAAACTTTCACATTAACAGTGTTAGCATGAATAAAATCTCTAAACTTTAACACTAAGGTCAGTATTAATATAGCCGTATTCTCTGATTAAGCATTCGTATCACGAAAGACGAACGCGAGCGAAACGAAACTTTTTTTATTAAAACACGTAAAGTGCTGTTTATAGCTGTATAATGTTTTATTTTTCTTCAAAGGCATACTTCAATCTGATTAACATTCTACATTCTATTCACTTATTTGGGATATTCTCGATAAACTATAAAAAAAGTTCTGTTATTTTACCTGTCACTGCGTCGATGTGCTCGCTTTTTGGGCCATAAATGGAAGGCGCCATATATTACAGGATTGACTAGGCTGTTTGACATTCCAAAAAAGAAGATTCCATTCTGAAGTTCTTCACTTAGCTGTGTAAGAAATTAGATACCTATTAAAGTTATTATTATAAACCATTATAATTAATAAATTAAACAGTATAATAATATTCAACCTGCGTTCAACTATATTCACATATATACTCGTAGTTGAAGGCAACATTAGTGGATATTATGAGTGATAATTATTTATTAAAATTCATGTTTTCAGCTAACAATATTCTGAAAAAGTTTTGATCACGACGACCGACCAACTTGCCGACTCGGACTGAAGAAATCGGGAAGTTATTAAAGTTTGCTCATTTTTCTCTTTTTTTTCTCCGTCTTTGTAGATAGTAACGTATAATGAATGCGATATCTCAAGTGATACCAGAGTATAATTAAAAAGGACATTAATTTTGTAAACAAAAAGTTAATCCTAACTACTAAGTGTATTCTTTTTATTTTCTATGGTTCTTCTGCATATTCTCCTTGGAAAAGCCTGCAAACATCACAAAGGTAGTCGAAATTCTTTCCTCGAAAATGAGGTCAAAATCTATCTATATAGATTCACTTAATCAAACAGTAAGTATATCAAATATAGTCACAATCACTATTATATAAGACCCGAGACAGTGTGAGGTGTTAGTCGGTTCAAATCCGCCATAACCGTCCCGGTTGGCCGTTGGAGTGATGTCCGTAGGAATTTCTACTCAAAAAAGGGATATTTTTGCCATTAGATAGGTTATAATTAGATGAAGAAGTAAACTTTTGCGATAATTTATAAAAATGTAAATATAAATTAAAAACAGAATAGGTACTCACTTCATTGTCTGGATTCCAAAACATAAATATCATCATCATTACATAATAAGGAGTCCACCAAATGAGGAAAGCAGCCACAATTACTACTGACATTCGTAATGACTTCATTTTTGCCCGGTTTATTAGTCGACGCCTGTTCAAGTCCGGTGTGAAATAATGTTTCTTCTCCTGCCGTCTTACTTCTGGCTGAAATAATTTTTCGCTTTCTGAGGACAAAAATGAATAGAGATAGGTGGTCCTATAGATGCAATCTCACTAATCTTTTAGATTCATTTTAAAGTGATTTTCTTGATCTGATGAATTAGTAAAACTTAAAATCAAATTTCCGGAAACATAAAAAATAAGAAATCTGTACATTTTGCCTTTCCTCTCCCAACGCACACATTTTTTAAATGTAAGTTTGTATGAAATTTTCAGAAGTACACAAAATTTCAGCATGTTTAATAACAACATGGTTATTAATCCAAATAGCAATGCTATTTGCTTTCGCGCAATATCGACATCAAGTCCGGCACCCAAATTAAAAGTTATACGAAGAATTTTTTTTTCTCTTAATGAAATTGCCTGACGACGTATTATAATTGCTTTGCATAGTCAGCTGCAGAGAAAAGGTACCCCTGACGATGTAAGGATTGAGTTTTCTAATTAACTCTAAGTATTTTAACGAAAATTTTTGTAAGTGTAGATTTATGATTTCTAAAAAAAAAATTGAATTTCGTGCATATACATTAAGAATTACTTGGAAAATTAATCCTTACATTGTCAGAGGGAAACATTTTCACTGCAGCTGCCTGCTGAGTTTCGTTACTACAAGTCTTTTTTTTTATTTAGGTACTTTCACCTCCTGTCCGTTGTCTAAATTTAACACACTTATCGGTTCTAGATTGAGATGGATTGCACGATATATTAACCGTAAAATCTTTGTTTTTTTTTTATATTTGCGTGTAGATTTTAGAGGTTGGATATTTTATAATTGGTGGGTTTGTAGTTACAGTTATTTTAGTTAATTTATACTACTACCATAGGTACCTACTGCTGCAAATTTTAATATAAATGTTTGGTTAATCTTTATTTAGTCTTCATTAAAGCATTGAGTTTTAAAAGATAAGTGCTAAGTTTGAGAGCATCAAAAGAATAATAGTACCATTTCAATGATGAGAATGGAATGAAATGTTGAGTCATGGCATGGCGCGCATGGTACACCAAAAGGCCCCAAAAGGCTACACAAAACAGCTGTACTTACCTCATTAGTATGTGTCTGGCTTGTGTGGAACAGACACACACGAAAAATACAAATAAACAGAAATGAGTCAGGTTTAATAATAATAATAATTATTTTTATTTGTCTAAAACATGTGTGTGGGTAGGTACATACAATAGCATGCAATGAAAGAATCCAGTCATATTATGCCTCATATAGTGGAATACCTACAAATGATATTTGCGTGAAACGCTTTACACAAAATAATCTAAATAAATTGTTTTTAAAATTAATAATATCAAGTAATGCCAATTGAATAAAAAAAAAATTGTAATGATGACTCACGTTTTACCTCTATATCACTTGGAGGTGAGAAACGAAGTGGTTTACGATTATTTTTGTATATTATCTAGAAGGAACCTATTCACAAAGGACTTGTAGATTCTGATGTTATAGTTTTTCGAAAACACAAGCTCAGGCAGAGAATTCCACTCCTTTGCTGTATGACGAACGTCTGGTCGTTCGTTAGTGGAAGAGCTCGGAGGTATCAAATTGTGCAATACCAGCGCATACTCTCCGAAATGCACCCGATATAATATTATACCGATATGCCACTTTGCGTCGATATTCAAGCCTTTGAAGTCTTTTCTCAATTAGTGAATGTGAACAAGTTTGCTTCACCCTAGTATGAGACTGCCTACAAGAACAAATTCAAACACTGAACCATAAACTCTCAGAAAGACTGAATAAACGACAAGCTGACTCATAAGTTTGACCTACGAGTATATCGCTCGACTAACTGTGCTATCGTCTATGTACCCACAAGTACTTGGCTTGAACATACGAACAATTCTAATATCTGTGACTTGCCCTATAGTTTAAAATAATCTCGTTTTCATTACGTGCCTATACTTAAATCTATCTTTTTTTTTAAATTACAATGAAAATGTTTAAATATTGTATTCACTCTCATTTCATGCACTCTCGACGGAAATAATATTTATCTAGCTAATCATAATATTATTTCCTTGCTCAGCGGTAGCAAATACCCGAACCAAATCAATTTATCCTGTCCTTAGCGCAGGCTCTCTGGGAATCAAATATTATTTGAGTAACATTATTATGTGAAAAACTCGGTAAACCACTGTTTTTGCATGGAACGTCTTGTTAAAGAGATTCCAAACTTTTAAGTGTCTTTTTAACTCAATTAAGTGCCTTTTACAAAAGTTGTACAGACGCATTACATAAATTATTAATTGCTTTTACCTACAACTTTCTCAGGTGGCCTCAACGTGAGCATAATTTTAATGAATAGGTAGGTAGGTACCTATACATTTTGTGTAGTCGTATAGTGCGATTAGATTATGTATATAATAAATATGCACCACAAAGCGACCACATTATACACAGAAAAATCCAGACTAATGCAAACAGTAGATAGTAGTAGTCAATAGAATAAAGAATAGAAGAATAAAATTTGTATACTTACGTGCAATAGTCCTGACTGTAGAAACGTATGTGGACACAAGAATGATGAGTGGTAGAATAAACATGAACAAAAATGTAAGGGTAGTGTAGGTCGGTTCCTGCCATGGTTCTGTGTAGAACCCGTGTGTCACACATTGAAAGAAATCTTCAATGAAGGGTCCTCTGACTACGTTAAATATTACTACCTGCAAAAAGAAAATGTTTTTAAGTAAAATGAGTTTTGTTTCAAACGTGGTCTTAATGCTAAATACTAGTTAAATAATAAGATATTTACCTACAAAATACATGAAAAAGAAGGCCAGTAATGCTGTACCTATCTAAAACTTAAAAATGTAACATCCTATTTTATTTTAACCATGTCTCTCACGAATAACTTTCACTTCATTTCATCTCAGCAAATTTCACAAAATTAAATGATAGGAACCGCGATCAATTTCGAAACTAGATTATCAAAGAATTTTTAAATTCATGAGTTTACTTGCTTTAATTTATACACAGAAAGATAGATGGATATAAAACAGACACACAGAAAATCGTGTATTCCAAATTAAAAAAAAAGCTTATACATCCTGGCACCTAATTGGAGATTACTGCCTTTCCGGTCCAAACATAAATGCTTGCCTCTCCTATAATAAGGCTGGATTTATTAGGTGGCCATTTTTACCTGTCTTCAGAGCACTTTTAACAAAAAACTACATAATTCTCCACTTCATGAATATAAAATCCCTACGAAAGATAAATATTTTAAGTGAAGTTAACGGTTTTACTCATTAAAATTTCAAAACGCAATATATAATTTGTACCATTATTAACAAAGTTGAGCAAATATTTCATAAAACTAGTATTAGCTAAGGAGTTAGTAGTTTGACACTTCTTAGAAAACTGATTAATAATACTAACCTGCGGCACGCTTAGTGAGAGACTTAATACCCACGCAATAATTACTAATCTCCCACTTCTCGTTGCTGTAGCCATACTTTGCATAGGATATTTTACGGCCAACCACCTGTCTACTCCAATCAGTACTAGAATAAAAGTGCTCAAATAAAGAGCAAACATTTGAAGAAATTTAAATATTTTACATCCAATATTGCCGCCGTACCATTCTACTGTCAGTGACCATGCTGCTTCACCAGCTAGACAGAAAACCGTCACGAGTAAATCTGCTATACTTAATTGAAATATCAAACTGTATATTGCTGTCCACGATGGTCTCGCTCTTCCACGACCTCTTTTACCTCGCTGGATACTTATGATCGTTGCTAAATTACCGATGAATGATAAAACTGCCATTGCTGATAGCACGCTTGCTCTAATTATAGTGCTTTTAGTCAAAACTGGGGCGTGGGCTAAACACGTAATCGGAGTGCCATTGTAAAAGAATACCATTTGTGTAATATTATTTTGCTGTGTGCCATTACGTATAAAAGATTCTACACATTTTTCTATAGGCCATGTTAAACTATTTAATATCTTCTCAGTAGGATTAATTTCTTTATCAAGTACATGTTCAACTGGAAATAGACCATCGTCTTCATATAATTTGGTACTATTGCTGGCGCTGTCCATATTTCTTCACACGATTTCAATCAGTTTCTAAAGATTCTGTAACAATATAATTTTTGTAAATAACAAAATTAGTATAAATAAAACTTAAAAATGCTCAGGAGCATTTCCCCAGATTCGCTAACTTCATCGGATTCTAAACCATGCAAATTCGGTGAACTGCTCTTGAGCCGCCATTTTTATTTTCTAGTGTGTAATCAAATAAAAAGATAATAAAAATATTGTTCCTTACATACAACTTTATTAATGTGATAACTTTATGAATGAAACTGATATGTTGTTGTTCATCCTGTGTACATAATATAAAACTCAGAAAATATCAATAAAATATCCGAATTGTCTATGTAATACTGCCCCGTCCAGGGAAAACTCTGGCAAAAATATCGGCCGGTTTTTGTGATATATTTTCAAACATATTACTTAACCTAAATACCCAGTTAAGTATAACGGGGTCGCCCAAGTAATTAGGATACGTTACAGGAAAGAATCATCTGCAGGATCCAATCTTATTGTGTGACATCAAGCCTTCAAGGTATTTTAAAACTCCAGTGTATTAATTAAAACAAACTGAAGGTTACACCATTTTATTCCAACTTCAATTATTTTTATAATTTTCTATTTATTATCAATTACTTTACATCCCAGACATTCTGATCTTCTTCTAAAAAGAATTTATGTTACAGTAGTCCGTCGAAGTCGAAACAAACCACCACATCTGACTTCAACCTTAAATTGTAACCTCTACTACCAGTACGTAAGGTCCTTGATAGATTTTTTCACTTGGTTTTGCAAGAAGGTAATGTACATTTTGTACATAAAAGAGGGTGTTGAAAGTGAACTGGAGAGGACTGACACTTTCCAAACCTGCAAAGAAAGCTGTCTACTAATTTCGGACTCACCTACTAATTTTCATTTTTATGTTCCTTGTATTTCCTGAATAAATACTATAACATGATTGTTCTTCCTATACTCTGTTGAAACTACTAAAGTATACAATTATGCTATCAGCACCCGTATACTTTCATATGTATGGCATATATTATCTCTAGCATACAAATTACTTACTAACAATGTAACAAAAGTATTCATAATCACAACTTTCCTTAACAACTAACTTGCATTTTTTAAAATTTAAATAGTAATGTCTTGAGTTCTTGATGATATAAAAACGATGAAACTATTACCCTTCAAAACATTGACACAATTTATCGTACTATCGGTTAAGTTAAAACGTAATACGGCATAACATTCCAGGTTCGTAAGAATTGAAGCAACTAATAACGGTATCTAGGAAGGAAGACCGCGTTTATAATATCGGCCACAACAGTTTGCTTCAACTTGGTATGTTTGACGAGACATAACTTATGCAATGGAGAGGCAAAGATAACAAATAAATATCCCCAAACTTATTGTACAACCAATAAATGCCATCTATTCCGGTAGATCACACATCAAAAGAAAACCTTCCATCTGGTAATCAGCTACAGTGACCAATTTGGAACTGATAAAATTTTGAAAACATCCAACCAATCGATGAAGAGTTATAAAATGAGTCACCATTTTAGTCAATTGATCAACAAATTAAATACGATTATAATTCACTATGCTGAAAACTCATAAACTCGCACTGTTCGATACAGAATAACACTTGACAAATATAATTGAGTACATAAATCTAACAAAATCAACTAAACTTATATTCAACGCAATTTATCAAGGTCAAGGTAACATTTTGTTTGTATTTACATACTTATATGAAACACAAAAGAGTGTATTAGTCATGATCTGAAAAGATTCTTTGAGCGTCCAAAAATTTTAAATACGTCTAACTGTATTATATATTTCTCATTGTAAGTATCCAGATCATAGCAGAGTAAAAACGCCAGATGTTTTATTGTCTGTTCACTAAAAGTGTACGTTTTAATATTTTTTACTGAAGATAAAACGTGGGTTTGTAATCATGATCCCGAAAGCAGACAGGAGGCGATGCAGTGGCATATTATACGTTCAGCTCACAGCTAATTCCAAGGAGATCAACTTAGTTCTTTCAGCTAGGATGATTATAGCTACCATATTTGGAATTATCAGGGGATATCGCTGATTGATTACAAAGATAAATAAAATAAGGTGTAAATATCACTGGAATGTACTATGTTAATATTTTATGGTAATTAAGAATAAGTATTTTGTATATTAATGTTTACAGAGTACCACCTTATCTGCATACGTTTTAACATAACATAAAAAAGAGTATAAAAAGCTTAACTTAATATACTACAAAATTATGTCCTATTATGTCTACACCACGATGTAATAGGATACAAACAGATAAATCTACTTACATGTCAAATTACATCGGCAAAATAAAATTATACCCGTCAAGTGACGTCGAAAAGCCATCCTGAATCGTTCCCGGTGCAAAGGTACCCAAAATGCTGGCAGCGTTGCTTCACCAGATTGCGATGGCCATCGCAAGGTCTACCGGTCTAAATCTACGGGAGCGAGATTCACCACTTTTGTCAATTAAGAAATTATATGATTAAAGAAAGTGTAGGGTAGCTTGTGCATGCTAATTTTTCAGTATTCACTGACTATGTGCAAGATCCAATAAAATAATAAAACAAAGATGACTAAAGAAATAAAATCAAGATAATTTAACTTAATCTAAAAAATATATTTTTATTCTCAAGTAGATTTAATACCATTTTCGGCCCTAGATGGCGTTAGTGTCGAAATGACCCGCGCAATGGTTGCGTTCCTACCCATCTATTTCATATCTTATTTTTAAACATCTCGCTCTGAGCGTTTGAGGTTCTACCGTTGCTTTAATGGAGTATCACTATAACCAAGGGTACTTTGTACTGATATTGTATACACTGCTTAATACACAGCTTACATAGGATGGCACATTCGATATTGGGTCAGCCGGTATATTAGGTCAAATCTACTCTGTACTGAAAAAACATGACGAGGCTCCAAACCGGGGAGGAGAAAGCTCATGAAGTGTGAACGAATAGAAGGAGATCAGCTGTTGTCTCTGCCTACCCCGGCAAAGAACGGCATGAATATAAATGTATGCATAACAGAGATAAGTTTAAGTTATTTTCATTTCTCATACAAATGAATTTATGAATCGTTTATTAACTTTTCAACGAAGTTATCGTGTATTATAAGAGCACAAACTGCGTCAGTAATTTTGGGTTATGTCGTTTCCATCTCACAAAATCTTATTCCTGTAAATATTTCCCAAATAAAAATAAGCCTATAGCCCATCGGCATACATTTTTTTTATTTATTTATTTATTTATTTATTTGGACAACCAGTAGTTGTTACATTAACACTTACATCTAAATCATGCACTTAAATATCTAGTTTAATGCACAACATTTTAAGGTGTCACAGCATGCATACAGAGTAACACTAGTAGGTATAGCAAAATTAAATTACTTAATAATAAAAGACAAAAAAAAACAAAAAATTCGGCGTATATATAGTAAATTAAATTACTATTTGAGAAATAGAACAAAATTGATGCAATACATTAATATTTGGTAAATACAATGTAAACAGTAAATTCATTTTACCTAATGGTATTTATGATCAATTTTGGTCAAGGGTTATAGATTCGTGGAATTTAATGACGTCATATTCGTGGTAACCACAGTGAGACGACGATTATAATTATTATGATCATGTCATTTATACCCATATCAATCGACGTAAATGTATTAATGGGGAATATAGTCAATCTATTTCTTGATCCGATTTGAATCTATTACCGCATATCATTTACGCACTTACTCTCACAATTGTTCAATTGTTAAGAATGTGATGTATAGGTACCAAAGTCTTTAAGCGATGAATAAATAAACTTTTCAATATCGTCTTTTTAGAGAAATGCACTATTGACCTAATTGAACGTCCGAGAGTGTATTTCTTCGTAGCCTTGAAGCCAACGATCGTAGTTCACGTAGTAGGTTCCTGATTTAGGTTAAAGGTCACTAGAACATTTCACGAGTAATGTCAGCTCCATATTTAATTCATCAAAATCAAATTGCGTAAAAAGTGTTCAAATGATCAAATATCTTGATAAGATATTAGTGGATACAACAATTATTAAATTTATAAGTGGATATGACATAGCAAATAGTGTTAAATCAAACTTGTAAACGTGTAAAGGTGTTTATGACTTATTTTACTTTTCGCTTATCTCTTGGATAACTGTTTAATTTGTGTCCAACTTCAAACCAGTGGCATCTGAATTATTAATTTGTTACATACGCTGTTAGTACATCTTTGCTTGTATAGACTTGGATATTTACTTGACTTGTTTAGCTTCATGTTTAATAAATCAAGCAGAATAATGATTGCATAACAACTTTTAATAATGTCAAGTTTGTTCAGCGAAAGGTAGCATCTAATCGAATTTTGTTTCTCGTACTGAAACAGGTTGTTATTTTCTTATCCTTTGTAAATTATTTATCATACATTAGACACGAATGAGACTGCTTAAGAGCTTTGCAGATCAAAAAGATATTTGATGTAAAACATCACAACATGACGACGCTGTTTTATTATTCAGCGGAAAATTTTCGGTAGTCCCAGTCCGTGGTCCCAGTGGTATTGCGATAACGCGTATGATCGCTGTGCATGAGATATTGGGTTCTGGCGAGATGCACTTATTCAAAAAATGTTATTGAGTTTTTCTGATAGATATTAGGTTTTCAGTATATTATCCAGGCAAGTATCCGATTGACGGTCTTAAGCTCGCTTCTATGCTGGGACGTAAAACTACTCGAAAAATTTAATTTAGTAAAAAGGAGTCTCGGGGCCGATTTTGATGAAAACTAAAACAGCGTCGTTTGATTTAAAAAAATTAATACACATTATAATCAAGGAATCGATCCCACTGATTTTGAAAAAAAAAACCTATGTTGTTGCACCATTTGATAGTGATAGATAATCTTGGAAAATGGTTGGAAGTCGAGAATCGTTGCAGAATAGTTTTAAGTGCAAAAACTAAACACATAATACTTGTTAAGCTGCCAATTTAGAAGCTAAAACGTAATAATGTACGATATATTTCAGGATTACTTCTAGCAATGGTGCTCCCTAGAGAAATTAGTGTCCGTAACCCTAAAATAGATCAAATATTATGGCAATAAAATAATTCAATATGGACTTGGAAATAGTTTCAAGATATCGAGTAGGCCTGTTTAATATGACTGAGCACAATATTATACACCAAAGGTACAGGCAACTTATAATATTATATTTTAAAGCTTACATTAATAGGAAACACAATGTTGGAGAGAACAATCAAAATTTGTTTTATTTCATGGCAAGTCGATGTAGATTTACATAATTCATTAAGTAAAATTTTAATTATATGCTAATAATAATTTGTAAATTGAAATAAGAAAAGTTACCATTCAAGTCAAAGCAATGGTTTGGATAAGCCCGAGTATTTATTTAAACCCTTATAAAATATTTACTAAGTACCAGTTATTTCTTTTTAAATTTATATTACTACTAAGAAGAACATAACGAAGTACCACTAGTGAATCTGAGTTGGGATTTATATAAAGCACTTCATAAATAAATTAATAGGTACTTTTGTCTCGGAAGAAATCATAATTATTTCAAGAAATTTTAATCCGCAGTCAAAAATATATAAAAATAATATTCTTCTCATTATATTTCTGCCGAAGGACCGATG
The DNA here is from genome assembly GCA_963576445.1 of Lithosia quadra. Classification (NCBI taxonomy): domain Eukaryota; kingdom Metazoa; phylum Arthropoda; class Insecta; order Lepidoptera; family Erebidae; genus Lithosia; species Lithosia quadra. Next base: position 9,914,565 of record OY754891.1, read on the forward strand.
GCTGGTGGAACAAATGAGTCCTAGACTGGAGACCGCGAACTAGCGGAAACTTAAAGTGGGACGCCCCCACAGAACATTAAAAAACCAGTTTTCTTTGTTCTGTGGACGCCCCCCAGCATGATGGACGGACGACCTGAAAAGGGTAGCTAGGATAGACTGGACGCGCAAGGCGGAGGATCGGGTGCTATGGCGTACATTGAGAGAGGCCTATGTCCAGTAGTGGACTGCAATGGCTAATTGATTGACTGTATTTCTATATGAATACTAATATTAAAAAAGAAAGATATTTTGTCTTTATGACCGATAAACTCTGAAACGACTGAACCGATTTCAAAAACTAGAATGTGGATGACACCGTCATTAATCGTTTAAGTGTTTGTAAGGTTAAAGAGTAATTTACTCCAATTTTGACAATGATTACTGTATTAACAGAATCGGGTTTTCCTGCCCCGAACTCTTCCTGCTTTCAATCATTTGCAACATCCTTAACTATCCTACCTTTAGAAGTATATTTCGCTCGAACTGGGAATGGGTTCAAATTATACCCTTAATATATATCTTCAACAGTGATAGATGGGCTTCACAGTTACCTGTCTAGTCCCTGAACACGTTTTCGAATTGGTGGTTTTCTTTTGGAGTGATATTTCGGTATTTAAGTACCTATCCTTTGCAATATTTATTAATTTCATAATGGTATGTTACATGACCTTTAGTCAGATGATCTACAAATTACACAGACACCCAGCCCTATTTATCTAAGTATATTGAATTTTGTTATATATTGGTTATCAACAGAGAATTATTGAAAAACATCATGTCATAATAGTTTACAGTTAGTACATAATTTCATTGAATGGATATCAGGTAGGTACTTTGAAGTGTTTTCTACATTAAGTTAAATCAGCTTGAACATGTGGATTCAAATTTACTTCTGCCAAGTCATATTGTTGTGTCAATTCCTAGTAAGTATGTAATTACTTCTAGTGAAGAAAAGTCAGTAGCATAAACTTTTGATACTGAATGTAAAACTTAGCAGTGCTAATAAGTTAGTTAATCTCTCTCTCGTGTCGATGTTGCCACCGTGGTGTAGTAATTGGTTTCACGGCAATGCCGCTACTTACGGAGAGGGCCCGAGCATAAAATTATAATATCGCTCTTCGAGAAGGTTTACTACATCCCCTAATAGTTATTTTTAGTTAGTAATTTTTATTTCACATAAATGGTATAATGTTCAGAGATAAAAATAAAACATAAAATACACTTAAATTATGGCTTATTTTCTTTCTATCTATCAATATTTTTTGGAGGTCACTGTATTATAATATTTGTAATTGCTACTAGTTTGTTATCGTTAGGTTACGGCACTATCGAATTAGGGTCTCTTGTAAGGATAGTGTCAGTGTGTTTTTGAAATAAATAAATAAATACTTTAATTCATTTTATTAGTATATGTATGAACTTAGGATGTAGATTACCTACATTTTCAACAAAGAATTCCAAATTTTTTACTTCATTTATCCAGTCTTAAGCCGGACCATAATAGAGCAGGAAGGGTAATAAATTACGTTTTAAAACAGTATTTTGGAAGCTACGGCTAACAATGGCAACGCAGTGGGAATTAATTTTATTTTAATACTAGCCTTACCTGCAACTTTGCTTTGTAGATTTTATGTCAGCTGATAAAGACTTATTAGGGTCCCATGGGATCAATATCCACTGTAGACTAAATATTCTGTTCAAGTAGTCGGACTATGAGCCTAATGCGGGGATGGTGGTTCAACTACTTCGAAAGTTGAACTACCACACTTTCCCATAGTCCCATGGTCCAATTGTTTAGACACAGGTTTTCAGAAATAAATATAATTATCTACACTGAAAACGCCCACACCTTTTCAGTCAAGTCACCTGACAGAACTGTAGGTAATAAGACCACAAATAATTTGAAACGGTTTCTTGAAATAGGTTCACGTTCGTATCTTGCTAGCTTTACACCTGAACTCGAACAATAATAGCGTGAATCATAAGTGCTACATCAAAAGACAGACAAATTGCTACCCAATTTTTGTTCCACAAAGTGTTTTCCAAACACGCAATAAACTCATAATCGCAAAACGCTTATGTTGAAAATTTCCTGCAATATTTCACACACCATGTGAAGAAACTATTAGCTGGTATATCTTTATTGCTATAGCTAGGTACAGTAAACTTCAGAGAAAACGAACCCCCCTTGATAATGATATCATTATCAAGGGGGGTTCGTTTTCTCTGAAGCTTACTGTACTATATTTATTTCTGATTGGAAATTGATGCGGGTTCTTGACGTGATGTGACACGTGAGAAAGTCTAACTTCTCCTGGGACTTCTCTAGTGCCATTACTTAGCGTCTTGTGGATAAGTTGTGTGTATATGTTGTTATTATGTCGAATGTATTGAGCCTGGTGACCGTAAGTTTCAGTAGCGGGAATATTCCATAAAATAATAATTTTAGGTAATGAGTTTCAAATCGTTATCAGAAAATGTGCATTAGTACTTGAAGAAAATTGAATCAGGTCAAAATTGAAATGTAATATAATCTTATTTTGTTTATTAAGTTATTATAGTCACGTAAATAAATGAAACTACGCGTAATTAGATACTTACAAATACAATAAATATTTAATGCTCTTAACCTTTAACTATTGGCATTTTATTTGCATTACTTGCATTTACGTTCCGTTTATTCGCTAAGAAATTTTCAGAATTTTAATTTAATAACATCTTTTAAAACCGTTTTTTGAATCTAAGCTCATCTTGGCATTTTAATCGCTAAAAGATGTATGAAATATTATTTGCGTTGCCTGGGGTTTATTGTGTTACATATATTATGTCAAAATAAGCACATTACAAGTTGCAGTATTGGGCGGATATTTTAAAAGATGTTAAAAATGCAATGTAAATTCGTTTTGGAAGATCGCGCGGACTATTCGTTCAGTGCCCTTATTATTAAAATACTCAGCTAAAAGCCGTCTAACTATAGTGGAGTCAATTTAATAGGCCACATTTGACAATTCATCAAAATTCAACATCGCAACCTTGTAATGGCGCGCCACGGTGGGCATCAAATTATATATTTTTCGTTTTGTTAGAACTACACAATTGCTTAACTTTTTTCAATTACTATTACATATTTATTGTAATAATGACAGATACAAGTAATTTTACGTTTTGCTTTCACCAATAAACCATTCTAAACATAATAAACAATTTCTGATCTAAAGAACTGAACGTCATTACCTAGTCATTACAATGTTGTGTCAGTTAATCCTTTTTCTTTTTAAACACTAGGCATGTTACTCTAAAAATCGAAAGCTGATAAGTAGAATCGAATGCAATGATTACTTGTGAAGAAATATCATCATAAAATTAATATGTTTTGCATTAGTATCGATCACCAATCATCCCCCAATAGTTATTTTGTAAATAATATTCAATGAACAGAATTGACCTCTCTACAGTTTTATTATAAGTGTGGAGGAACGGGATGTGACGTCCCTCCAACACAAAGGGAGGATCCTCCGACCAGGCAAGGTGATCACGCCTGGCGGGCCGCGGCCCTACGGTTTATCGTTGGGACCTTGTATATATGCTACACCTGTGTTCGATTTGCACTTTCGCGATTCAGGATCGTTGACGTAGTTGTGACGTAGTTGTAGTATCGAAGTAGTTCGTCGTGCTGTGACTAGATGGCGCTGGATGGCGCTGGTTATTTGTGGTATCGTATTTGTGGTATCGCCACATCACTCCCCTCCAAGACCGGAGGTTGATTGCGATGCTCTCTTGCGGTGCGTGCCAATGCCAGTCCTGTGTTCCATTGCGTCGGAACTGGATGCCGCTGTCTTCCTCGCTAGTCCCAGTGAGTCGGGACGGTGAAGCGGTGCTGCGGTGAAGTGCCAAGTGTGCGGGCTCGAAGCGTCGAGTTGTTGTCTCGGCCCTCGGTAAGCCCTCAATGAAGCGGGGCGAATACTGCGTAGACGGGAGAGATGCGCTCTTCTTCTTGACCGTAGGTACGTGCAGTGTACTGTGCCCTTCATTACAAGGCAGTGCGTGTGGCCGTAGGGTAACCAGTCTGGAGCGATCGCTCCAGGAGGTGGTATCCCTGTTGAGGCCGAAGGTGCTGGATGGCGAAGATTTGATTACCGCTCATGCGGGAGTGAAAGGTATGGTGGCGATAGGAATGCTGCTGATAAGCGCAGTGAAAGTTACGTGTTCAGATCACGTCGGGGTCACCAATGTGGAGGAACGGGATGTGACGTCCCTCCAACACAAAGGGAGGATCCTCCGACCAGGCAAGGTGATCACGCCTGGCGGGCCGCGGCCCTACGGTTTTATCGTTGGGACCTTGTATATATGCTACACCTGTGTTCGATTTGCACTTTCGCGATTCAGGATCGTTGACGTAGTTGTGACGTAGTTGTAGTATCGAAGTAGTTCGTCGTGCTGTGACTAGATGGCGCTGGATGGCGCTGGTTATTTGTGGTATCGTATTTGTGGTATCGCCACATAAGTATAGATCATGTACTTGTCTTATTTTGCTCCTTAAATTTACGAAAGAAAAAATAATAATGAGACAGGGATTCACCTGAGGATTTTAAAATTTCACATTATCTTTGAAGTCCGTATCGATTCATTCGTTTTAATCGACCTTTTTAACAGGTCACCTCATTATGAATATAAAACTGACAAACGTCAAATGTGACCTATTAAATTGACTCCACTATAGTCACTACACTGGTGCTGAATAAGCTGATACCCCTGGGTTAGCCATTCATTTTACACCCCGGCGTTTAAAGACTCGAGAAGGCAAGTTTAGTCAGTTCAATATCGATATAACTAACTACTACTACTACGGTACTTTTTTTTCAATCCTCCGTGAGGAATGAAAAAAAAGTATGCTTACTAAGTGCACTTCATAAGGAGAAAATATTCGACCGATATTAGATGTACCGACGTATGCAGTATAGTCTGTAGCAGTAAGCGGAGCATCGACGATGGAGCCTTTGACGATAACCCATTAAGTACGTATTCATGCCTGGCAGGAAGATGAAACTAGTTGCACACTATTAAGTATCGTATGGACATGTTTAGTCGTTTGAGGTTTTGTTATAAACTCTTACTCCATCTTCTTCGATAAAATTAGCACCTAACACATAAATAGACAAATAACTTTTAAACAATATATCGAACTTTATTATTCTGTAAAGGGATAACACAAAAGTAATTTTGGTTGTTTCTTGTTCCATTGCGAAACTTTTATAGAGTGTATACACACATTTCGTCAAGTAAACTCAACTTTCGTAATACCCTGTTGTTGAAAGTTGGAAACCGTAAAGATAATACCATCAATCGGAAAGTATATTACTTACCTAGTTTCCGAACTGTTCAATATGTTTTTCTTTATTCAAACATTCAAACTTATGTGAAGTTCGTATTCATCATTGTTTTAAATAACTTTTCTAGAACATTAACATGTTTTCAAAGAATTTAATAAGTATGCTCTAACTCTCAAAAAGTTAACATTCAGAACGATACTGTTTAATCCCTTTCAAGAGAGAATACTCGGATATATGTGATATAACAACTGAGCTACTTGCGATGCATATATATCTTAGAATGACGTTGGAACCATGTACCGAATTTTTTACGAATATTATCATCATTTTTAGAGTTCCGTTCCATATTTTAAAAGGAAAAAAAACGGTAGGTACCCTTTTAGGATCCCTTCATTGTCAATCTGTCTATCCAGACTTTTCCCTCAGAAACTTAAGTACGTATTTTTGTAAGAAGTTTAGCCTAACGGCGTTTGAGTACCTACTCGCAATATTTGTCTAAAAACATGATGGTAATGTAAGCAAAAAAATTATGTGAACATTTTATAGTTTTCGCAAGATCAGAACAAAGATTTGTACTGTAACAACATTGAAGTTACATCATTAGGCCAAGTTTTATTTGTCACAAAATATAAAAATTCTAAGGTCATTAGCAATAATGATAATAATAATATTATAAAAAAAATCTTCTAAGTAGGTACCTAATCAAGAATCATAATATATCGAAACATTTACAATCAAAAACACAGGCATGTAGTCATCAGAGCAAAAAAAAAATTTGGGGCTTAAGGCTCACCGCAAAGCCTGGCTTATTATAATAATAAAAGACATTATTACGAGTACTTTACTCTTCATTCTACAGGGTACTTGTTAACTAATATACGATAACGTGTAAACGACGCAAAACTTGCAAAATTTGACTTTTTTTTTTTCAAATTCACTCTGTACTATAACAATATAGTTGTGTGTATACTTTTATCCAATTTGGCATCGTGAAAATTTAATTATTATATTCATGGAAATGTATGTAAAAATCACTATTAACAATGACCTTGTTTATGAGATGAACTTGAATGACTTCTTTTGTAAGAATAACAGTACTTTAGGTAACTACAGCTGTTTTCATTTGTTTTTAATCGTACAAATTTTTTTGCTTATTGAAACTTTGAATTTATCACCACCAGTATAAGTAGGTATAGATACTTTATAATCGTTACGATTTTTAAGTAAAAATAAAGTTAACTCAGCGATATTTCAAATTTGAATCTTATACAAATAAAACAGTGTAACATAACCACCTATTGGGACATTATTAGTCCAATACAAGCTGACATCGTCCTTGATAGATGGCGCTGTACCTATTGCTGGGTGCTCGGCTGCATCACGGTGTTAAGATTCTCCGCAAATGTAACCTCTCAAGTAAATTCATCATTTGTATCGGATATTTCCTTAGTAATTTTACGGTCCCAAATTCCGAACTAATCTTCTACTGTCTAAGACTTTGAATAGGACTGAGATGCTAGCTTTTTAGCTTTAGCATATAACATAAACTCACGCCTATATCCCCGAAGGGGTAGGTAGAGGTGCTAGCACCCACATTTCGCCATTTTTACCTTTAGATCAACTAATTGCAGTAAATTCATAAAAAAACCTGTATCTTATTTTTTTATCAAGAATAATGTTCATTATAAATAATTCCCCTTATATACATATACGAGAAATGCTGAGTTATAAACAGCTGGACTTCTTCTCCTTTTCAGTAGCGTTGAAAATGAAATTTTCCTTTCAGGCTCAATACGAGTTTTACTGAATTATATAAACATTACTGGCAATAATGCACCATTCCTTGCTATACAGTTGCTTTATATCAATTTACTGACTCGGAAAATCAACAACAAACATCCGCCCTTATGAAGATGCAAACGGCAGCTTTTGTGAGGACACTATCCTCAACGTTATAGGAGTAAAGCGAGTAAACAATGTCATCAGAGTGATGCATTTGTGACTTCGTGAGGAAAAATATAGCTGACTGTGTATAAGGTTTGAATTGAGTATATGTATGATAGTGAACTCTGCTTCAAATAGTAATAAAGTTGGAAGATGAAAAATAATAAGCCGTTGTTTCACTAAAAATCACTACTTATGCTACAATGGTGACAACTTTTCAGAAATTACATCAGACTAGTAGAAAAAACAACCACAGGATGCGTGGGCCTGGTCCTCCACGCGGTGCACCTGGGCAATGGAGGTGCCAGCGCCTCCCACTGGCAGGGGAGAAGCTGCCGCCTGTGGCTAATTATGACTATGGCGTGGCACTGTATGTGGGGCTGCTCGGAGGCTCTCTCCGCGTGTCCCTCTGACTAGCAACGAGCACAGTGGAGAGCAGGCAAGAGGCGGGTTGGTTCTCCAAGCGCAGGGGGGCGGGGTTAACCGGACGGTCGCCTGTCACTCCAGCGGCTAACCCGGTGTAGCGGTGCGATGCTCATCCCTTTTTTCCGAGAACAAGACGGGGACACCTTGGTTACCATACCCGAGAGGGCCATCTCGCAGCTGGAGATGGTCCTAAGTTAGCCGAGAAGCGATAGAAGTACCTTTTTGGCCACCTTGCATCCCAAAGTCTGAAGACCCGAGACAGCATAGGTATGGTTTGAGTCGGTCTCAGTTTTACCATTAAATATTTATATCCGTAGGGATTTCCGCACGAAAAAAGTGTTAACAATCACAACATAAAAATATAATATAGTCATGGATTTATGTAAAAATCACAAGTAACAATGACCTTGTTCGTGAGACGAACTCGAATGACTTCTTTTGTAAGAACAACAGTAGGTACTTTAGTTTAGTAACCTATTCTACTGTTTATTTTTGTTTTTAATCCTACGATTTTTTTTTGCATAAAACAATTATTAAAACTTTGAATTCATCCACCAATTAGTGGTAATGAAATCAAAATTTTATTAGGTACTTGTATTTGGTATTGATACTTTATGATCGTAACGATAATGAGTATTTAAAAATAAAATTACCTCAGTGGTATTTTGAAAATTGTATATTTATATGAATATAGTACATAATATTTCAGGTTCATATACCATAATAGGCGTGGGAGTAATAAGTTTGAAAATAATAAAATAAATGTCAATGTCAATAATTGTCAATAGAGCTACAGTCACGCATGTAATCAAGTAATGAATTATGAATTTCAAACACTTACAAACAGAAAAATTTACTAGATACAACAAATTTATCAACTTATTATTTCCTAAGTTGTGATAGTACGAGCCTTTTTGCAACTCAGTAGGGATCATCTTTTTAGTTTAATTTCGAAGCGACCTAACTTTTGACGAACTTTCGTAGGGCCCAACAACCCAAAAAGATTGCCATGGATACTCTTATAGCAATCGGGACTGACGACTTTACGTGCTCTCCAAAGCACGGAGGGTTTTCAATGTATGCTACGAGTGTAAACTGATTCGAAGACGCTAGGGTTGCTTAATATTTGTAATGTATTAACCTACCTGGTTATCACTTAGCCACGAGCCCCTCAAATTGTGACAGACTAGTAAATAAATACATTTGAAAATATTTGGAACCCATGAATAATCAACAGACAAAACCATAACGCAGAGTACATAATGTCAGCTACGAAGTTTTTGTTACTTACCGGCCTTGAATTAGATATTCAACTATACATGATCGCAATATAAGACACTGTTTCACTATTCGCTATTTATTGTACTGTTACGAGAAATATTCTATCTATATTTTTGGTAAAAACCTTATTTAGGCAGGAATCTCAAAAATCTCAAAAATCTGTTGGTGGTGCAATGGGCAGAGACGCGTTAATCAAAATCAAAGTCGTTCAAAAGACGTTGATTGTTAATTTGTTGGTTTTTTATGGATCAGTTTTTGCAATAATATAAATATTTCAACACCTTTAATTACAATTTTGTTTAATCTATGACATACTACATTGACATAATTATTAGGCAGTTCAAAAATAAATAACTAATTATTACTGTCACATGTCTAACTTTAAGAAAACTTACTAAACTACACCGCGAGCAAACTAACGTACCCTGACTTTGCACCAATGCAATAATTATGATACCTACCTTACCCGTGAACTTTCTAAAAAAATGTTTCACTATAAACTATGTCCAAACAGCACAAAGGCTTATCTTATTTTGTGCAGTCGTTCGGTATGCGCATACAGATATTTTATTCAGGTAGGTAGATGCACATATACAAGTACTTGAGCAAAGACGATGCCAAACGTAGATATTTTTTGGCACAAACATCGATTGTATCGTTTGAATGCCTAATCATGTCTAGTCAAATGTTTCTCCTGGTATTGTTTGCTCTCGATTCGTATTCATGAACGATATTTGTGTATTCCCCGCTGTATTGCAAAAATACGAAATTGTATATCGAGGAAAAAATATAAATAACTTAAAGTTAATTTATTATTCAACTACATCAACTATCATGGCTACTAACAGGGTGTATCGTTACTTGTGATAATTTTTACTGCTACAGCTTTTATAAAGCGGTAGCTATAGCGCGATTTCAGCCACAAGAACAAATATAATAATGCTCTTGATAGACTTAAAACCCAAAAGAAATCTACGGCTTGGTAAAGTCCATAGAAGAAAGAACGAAAGATATATAAAAAAAATGAAAATGGTAAAGTTTTAGTAACAGAAGATTTATAGACCACACTAAGACCGCCCAACCTTAAGAGGAAAGCCTACGCCAAAGCCTCGTTCGTCAATCAGCAGGTATATTAGTTTGCAAGCGTAGTTGGATCGACTTGGAGGTCTTTGTGTGGGGTCCCATGCACCAAATTAATAAAAACGATCATTTACCATAAAATGTATATTGGATAAAATGAAATTTATTTTGGCAAGTCTACTAAAGAGTTTATAATTTTCTTAGAATATAATTTAGTGTTCATAAATACGCCTGCGATTCAGACACTATATTTTTAGTAAAATAAACAAAGCAATCTGGTTTATGTGCATTGCTATGCTTGCAGACAGCTTTGCCTAGATTTATAGTAAACAGAAAAGATTATTGTGTTAAATGAATAAAATTTCATAGTGTCAATAAAGTTATTGTATGGCACAATAAAAGGAATATTTACTTCCTGCGTTACGATAACCTCCATTCCTATAGACCTTTTTCTCAATTCCCAACCAATTGGTGAATTTAGGCTATGGTAAACATTGCCCAAGAAATTAATTCGTTTTCAAAAATGCAATGTTAAAGTGGTACTACAGTTACACGTCATGGAGGAAGTTAGTCCCTTGCGACATTCCTATGGCAATATCCTATTCACATTAGGTACCTAATAGTTTTGCAGATTTGTAAAGAGATGATTGTATAACTGATCCCTAAAAAAGACACCGTTTTGATGCCTGTTAGAATCGATCAATAAAATCTTTATTTCAGCTCTCTGTAAGGTACTTGAGAATACAATCGATACAGCCTATCCTTTTTAAAGGATGACTCAAGATAGGTATACTCCGATTTTTAATTCTAGGCAAGAAAATGACAACTTCATCTGTCACTGATACAAAAAAGGGTGACCCGCTACAATAGTGATGTTCGGCAATCAATAGACTAGATACTTTAGTCATTCTTTATTTTTATCAGTGAATGAACCTCTTTGCAGTTTATGCTCGCCTAGTACATTACACGACGGAAATATTTTTTATAGAATACTAGTAGTACAAGATCCCACTGCAAAATCATGCATGAATCGAATATTTGGTAAAAACCAAATTTTACGCATATTTATGATTAGGAGAACATTTATTTACTAGGTTGCCTATCAAAATGTGGCCGCTATATGTTTAATTCAATTTTTGCTAATTCATTTTTCGGAAAAAAAAAACCATCACATGGTTTTTAAATAAAATATCATCCACGTCACGGCAATACACAAAAGGACTCTGAAAAATCACGGTTGTCGTTGCGCACTTCGCCGTACCTCTTCGCAGCCAGGTGTAAACAGGTATGATTTTGATACATTTATGCAATCATAACGGACATTTAATATTTTTATATCAAATTAAAGCTAATTTTTTTCTGATTACTATAATATACGGCTGCCTAATTAAATCTGGCCGCAAATAATGGTTGCTGGCTGTTAAAGATAGTAAATATTTAAGATAGAGTGAAAGAGAGCTAGCGCGTAGCCTCACTAGTCAGACGAGGATAGCGATTGCCAGCTGTATGACGCTTTGAAACCATTGCGCATGCGTCGGATGCTAGGGTTCTCAACCACCGGTTCAAACAGTAATAGGGACTACTGAATAAATACTCCAAAAGAAATGTCTTCTTTTTCAAAATGACAAAGAAAATTACAAAAAAAATTAATATCGGTGAAAAATAAAACCAAGGTTACTTATATAAAAGAAAATTTTATTGAACAAGTGCTGTTTGAAAAAATTAAACATTGAAGCAAATAAAAATTAAAAAATGTATTATATTTATTTATATTATATTATATTTATATTATATTTATTTATATTTATTACTATAACCAAAGCTATAACCTATATTATTCTTAAGTTCAATTGAAATTTTACTTACGGTTTGTGTTTTGCAAAATTTTTGTATTCTTCTTTATCTTTTTGTTTTAGAACTGTAATTTTTTTAGACACTTAGTATGATATATCCAAAATCATCAGTAGATTCAATTGTCAAAAAAATGTCATGATATTTATATTTTTTCTTACGACGAAATAATAACATTAGTGAACACTTTTTGAATGATGCATTATTGAAATCAAGTACATTGGATTTTTTCTCACACAGAAAACACGCCTTCATCTTTATAATAATTATTTGTTAGTTCTTAGAAATAAAACAACAATATACTACCCGCTCGCCCTAAGTTTGCCGCTGTCAACTGTCACGCGTTTGGCGTTGTCTCACTCACTCAATTCTAGCTCCAGTGAGATAACGCTATACTGACGTTATTTAGTCGCTATCCTCGTCTGACTAGTGATGCTACGCGCTAGCTCTCGTTCACTCTATCTTAAATATTTACCATCTTTAACAGCCAGCAACCCTTATTTGCAGCCAGATTTAATTAGGCAACCGAATATTATAGTAAACAGAAAAAAATAGCTTTAATTTGATGTAAAAATAATAAATGTCCGTTATGATTGCATAAATGTATCAAAATCATACCTGTTTACACCTGGCTGCGAAGAGGTACGGCGAAGTGCGCAACGGCAACCGTGATTTTTCAGAGTCCTTTTGTGTATTGCCGTGACGTGGATGATATTTTATTTAAAAACCATGTGATGGATTTTTTTTCCGAAAAATGAATTAGCAAAAATTGAATTAAACATATAGCGGCCACATTTTGATAGGCAACCTAGTAAATAAATGTTCTCCTAATCATAAATATGCGTAAAATTTGGTTTTTACCAAATATTCGATTAATGCATGATTTTGCAGTGGGATCTTAGTCTATAGCTCTGTCCCGCGGCTTCGCCCGTGGATACTTTGTCCCCGTGGCAGGGGACCTCCGCATAAATTTTCAGCCAAATCGGTCCAGCCGTTCTCTAGTTTTAGCGAGACTAACGAACAGCAATTGATTTTATATATAGATTTAATTACTTACTGTGTATGTTTTCTGTTTAATTACCTTAAATTACATATTTTTATTCATATAAAATTTTTATTTATATCTATACATATAATAAAATGGTAGGAAAGTCAAAACTGTACATTGAATATTTTTTTAAAAGAATACTTGGGGTGTGATCTACAATCGATACTGAAGCCAAAAATATAGTTTTTAGAATTTTTGTCTGTTTGTCTGTTTGTCTGTTTGTCTGTTTGTCTGTTTGTCTGTATGTATGTCCGGGATAAACTCAAAAAGTACTGCATGGATTTACATCACATTTGGCAAGAATATTATTAAGACGTCGGGTCAACACATAGGATACTTATTATCACGCTAACACCTACGGGGAGCGGGCAGTGAACCTTTATATCTTCAACGCATTCTGTAACAACGTGTAATCTAAAGACGCATATTTGAATGTTGTTATTATGTTAACCATGCTATAAGCTAGCTTCACACCATCATAAACTTGACCGATAACATATACAATAAAAAACAAACTTAATTTTGCGGTTCAATCCGTAGACCCGATTACTGTACCAACCGCAAATAATAAGTTTGTCGTAGGTTACGTCAATAAAACTGTAGAGAGGTAAATTCTGTACATTGAAATATTTACAAAATAACTATTCGGGGATGATTGGTGATCAATACCAATGGTAAAAATGCAATCAGTAATTTTTTTGTCTTTCTGTCAGTCTGTCTGTCTATCTGTATGTGCACGTATGTGGATTTTGATCAAAATTGGTACGATTTATAGTTCATACTTCTGGACAACAAAATAATATCAACCCTTTTATGTCCCACTGCTGGGCACGGGTCTCCTCTCCTCTAACGAGAGAGCTGAGAGGGTTTAGACCTTAATCCACACACGCTGGCCTAATGGGGTTTGGTGAATCGAACATGTCCTTAGAATTTCTTCTAGGACATGTGGGTTTCCTCACGATGTTTTTCCTCCACCGTCAGCAGATGGTAAATCATTTGATTAGCACATATAAATTCCACAGAGTGAAATTCACATTGGTACTGTCCGGCCGGATTCGAACTCGATACCTCTGAGTAGGGGCCGCGTCCTTATCCATTCAGCATCGCTTACAGGACAACATATAGGCTACTTTTTATACAAAGCCGGGGTACGACGGAAATGCTCTATAGGCCCCATTACACTCTTTTTTTCCGTGCGGAAATCCTCATGGATACCCACCCCGCGGCCAGCGGGACAAGTTATGTCGACCTCTTACCGACTAAAACCGCACACCGTCTAGGGTCTTCTGACGCCAGGGTGTAAGATGGCCCATAGAGCATTTCCCTCGCACCCGGACTTGACCCGGGCCATCTCCGGATTTGAGATGGCCCACTCGGGTTTGGCAACCACGGTGTTCCCGTCATGCCCCCGGAACAGGGTGGGCGCGCTTTCGCGCGCCGCCGCCGCTTCGGCCTGCTTCTGCTAGGGTGACAGGCGGCTCCGACGGCCTTCGTCGCCGCCATCCGAGAGAGCTCTGTGCAGCCTCTCCCGAACCCTTTCCACCGCCTCCTTCTCGAGCATCACTTGCTCGCAGAAGGAGGCGGCGGGCGACCACGCGTCTGTACTCTGCACCATCGCTGCGATCAACACCGGCAGTGTGAGGACTCCCACCCGGAGGGCTGCCAGGAGGGCCTGTCTCGGCACCTCCCACGGCGGACACTCGGCCAGCGTGTGCAATCCTGAGTCGTTGCCCGCATCGCAGTGATGGCACTCGGGCGTCGGCTCCTTCCGAATCAGACATAAGTGATCCTCGAAGCACCCCTTACCAGAGATCACCTGCGTCAGCCGGTACGTGAGGCCCCCGTGAGGCCTCTCCAGCCAGTCCTCCATGACGGGTCTTACTGCCGCTATACTGGCGTGCCCCGCGCTTGGTTTTTTTATGTCGATAGGCTCGCGTTTGCCCAAGTCGGTCCTTCCACCATGGTATCCCGGTGGAGCTGGGTGTGGATGGCCTCGATTACTCGAGGCTCCGGGTCCAGTCCCCGCCCCCTTCTCCACCAATATAGGCATAACGCGCTGCGGCGCTCCCAGTGTACACCTGTTACGGCTATTCAGGGCCTCCGCCCAGATCGGGTACCCGTACAGGGACCGCATGATCCCCGCGTAGAGCCTCCTGCAGGAGTCATCCGGCCCCCTCATGTTGGGTAACAGCTGCGCCAGTGTGTTGGCCCTCTTACATCCTGGCGTCAGAAGACCCTAGACGACGTGTGGTTTTAGTCAGTAAGAATCCGACATAACCTTCCCCGCTGGCCGCAGGGTAGGTACCCATAAGGATTTCCGCACGAAAAAAAGGCTATTTTTTATACAAGCTGATACCCGTGACTCCGCCCGTGCGTCGTCGTTTTAAGGTAGGTCATCATTCTTTGGTTATGTCTCCAGTTCTACTTAGCCAATTACAACCAAAGCAAGACCTTCCTAATAAAAAAAACCTCATCAAAATACGTTAAGTAGTTTTTACATGCATCGCGATTACCGGCTTTTGATGGGGTTTTTTAATTAGAAAGGTTTTGGTTAGACGAGTGGAGACCAGTGGAGGGAAGAGTTAGAGTGGAGAGTGGAGTAGTGAGTGGATTGGCAAGTTGTTTTATTAAAATAGACTTGGTGGCGATACCGACTTCCACGCGGGCGAAGCCGCGGGCGGAAGCTAGTATTTAATAAAAGAATTATAATCTCGACTCACGACTAACTTATAATTGGAAAACTCAATTCAACCACATCACTATTTATTTGATACAAAAAACCTGCAACACTGCAAATGTCATTTTCTTGCCTAGAATTAAAAATCGGAGTATACATAATTATAATTTTGACTTTAATTATACAATTTGATTTGACAACGGTTACAATGTCAATTTCATTAAGAGTCAATGTCATTGAATGTTACTTTGCCTTGTTTTTTTTTATTGCCAGTTCGTTTAGTTTGTTTATTTTGTTAATGATAAGCTCATCCAAATTCTCATTGCAATTTAGTCGTGCACTCGTGCTTATGAGTATAATCTGTACAAACAAATTTAAATTTTAAAAATAATATCGTGACTCTTTTCGAAATTATACAAAATCGAATTTGACGAAATATAAGAACCCTATTGGCTCGTTGTCATAATACGAGTATTTTGTCCGCTGGTTTTTTGTATGAGTAATATCAAGGACTTTCTACGGTCAAATAGGGTAGAATTGATTAAGGATATGGCAACTTGTTGCTGAAATTGACAAAATCCTTCCAAGAACGTGCTCAAAAATACAAACATACTGGTTTTGTGCCGAGGTATCTTTGTATTTATTTATTTTTTTCGAATAACCCTACTATAAACTGAAGGATAATCTTAATAATACACTCCGTATGGATGTTTTCACTTTGCAAAAACAAGCAGTTTTTTTACTTCTTTTTTTGTTGTGAAAATCAATGTGTTATGAAATTGCATTGCAAAGCCTAAAATACATAAATGTACGATAGAAATAATCTCGGATGAATGGCTGACATTTATTGAAGAGTTCCATTGTCTATCTCCGGAACTTGACATCAGATCTTTACGAAATGTAAATGGTTATTTTGGTATTAACGTCTGTCTAAGGAAAAAATCTTTTTGCTAATCCGTCTAATAAATGACAGAATTATGCTCGAACATACATAAAAAAATATAAACATTTCAACGAATTCAGAACCTCCTCCTGTTTCGAAGTTGTTTATAAAATCACCATTCTCTTTTGACTACTGGAACCACACATTCATTAATATTCACTACCAATTATTTAGGGAAGGAAGAAGCAAAATCTCGAATTGTTTCAAGTTAATAAGAGAACGTGTCAAGTATGCTACAGTTACTTTCATATCCCTTTTTGATTTGAATCTGCTCAAAGGGATTTAAATAACACAATGCAAGCAAAGGTAAACAAGGTAAAATTACGATTTTCTCGTTTGCAATACGACGTAGCTTTGTACGTTGTACATAATTATTTTATTTGATGTGAGAGCTCATACGCAATTAAACTACATGCATAGCATATATAATTTAAATTCGAGATGGTTGGATATAATATGGATAGATGAAGGAGTGGAATTTTCTGCCTGAGTCTATGTTTCCGGAAAGCTGTAACCTGGAATCTTCAAGTCACAAGTGAATAGGTTCTTTCTAGGCAAACCTGATTCATCGTAAAACACATGGTCACTTACCACCAGGTGATGTAGAGGCTCAATTTGTCACTCCTGAAACTTTAATTTTTTTGCATATTACTTTACTAGAATAATAGTTATCAGTTTCACTTAATAGTGTTCATCGCGAGAAACCATTAAGTTAGCATTAATTATATTATCCATTAGAATCTAATTCCAGCTAGCCTTAGCAAACCTAATAATATTTGCTTGATGGGGCGAGTTTCGCCCTAACAAATAGAATGGTGGTGAAAACCAAAAAATGTAGAAATTGACCAAAAGGGTGCTTTGGAATATTTTATAATTATGTTTTTTTTTGTTACGAAATTATGGACCTACGAACATTCCATGAACGTTGCTCGGAATTTATACCTACTGAAGATAACAAGACAAGTATCCTCTTTATTTTATTAAATTTCCTCTTTCCCTTATAAATATTACCCACTAAAAATATACTTTGTTCTTGATATTTCTCGGATCGATTAGTAAAGGTGGCATTATCAGTACGTTCAACAAAATTTTCAGTTATACTTCTAATATCAGGCAAGATGCAAATAACTGTGTCAACAATTGTAAGTGTCATTAATTGAGATAATGGTGTTGTTATTGATAGTGAAAGTTCAACAAAGAACTGCTGAACTTTTGATACGTACCACGGACAAAAGATAAATAAAATTAATAAAGTTCCTATAATAAATATATCTAATAATTATGCAAAAAAATATAATTTATTTCTGCCAGTTATATGAAATCATAGTGGGTGTCACTATGATTTCATATAACTGGCAGTTCGATTAAATGCCAATTTAAGGTATATTTACTGCTGTTAGAACCATAAAATTATTACATATTAAGTGCTTTAAATAATAATCATGGTATTGCGCCGAGGTTAGGGTGCGCTATTATTACGAGTAAGTATATAACTATTTTTTGTCGGACACGCTTGCTGTATGACATTGGAGATTCTAATTTGCATAATACAAAACTAGCAAAATATGTAAATGAAATCTCATTCACCCAAAAGGTTAGTTAGTATTTGGTACAAAAGAATGCGAATTGTTCTCTAACGTAGTAATACTGCCAGTGGTCAGCGATGCGTTTTATGACAGCTAAGAAATTTAAATATTTGTCCTATTTTTAGAAGAAGAGACGGAACGTTATTTGCAATTAGGGTCCTTCTGGAAATAAAATCTCTCAGGCGAGCTGTTCCGCAGCCAATGTACCATTTTGTCTAACGTTTACATTTTTAACTAGTCTACTAACATAATTTATTAAAACAGAAGAAAAATTTAAAGTCGGTTATTTAATTATGTAAGTTATATTTTTGTAAGGAAGAAATGACTTAATTCCTGTGAGTTCAGAGGTAATCTTAACAACTATTGCACGAAACAAAAAAATGTTCTGAATAATTTTCCTATTTCATGATCTACTTGCACGAGTATATATCGATTTCTTACACGTTAATGTAGACGAATAGTGACTTGTATTTGTTTGCATCGTGATTTATCTTAGAGAATACAACCCAAATCTCATTCATTAATCTCCTATGGTGTTAGAAGTCTTCAAATTAACTAGATGTGATATTCAGACACTATTTTTATTTTATTATTACAATTTGTTATTAGTCTTTAAGCCTCCCTAAAAGAAATACATAAATTAAAACAGGAACGCAAAAAGCTTCGCAAACGTGGGTTATGACCATGTTATGACAAATTTGGTATTTGGGATTTAATAGCTTAAAGTACACATAATTATAAAATTATAAAAAATATTATAATGGCAAGCAGATAATATCAATGGTTAGTTAGACACTGTGTTTTTCAAATAGTTTTCCTTCTTATTTTTATTATTATTCTCTACTGTAATTTATAATAATGCGTATAAATTCAAGTTTTAAATATTTACATTGATTCAAAAGTTGGTGCATACAATCCAATTTCCAATTAAATATACACCAGACTGTTCACATAACTATTAGAACTTTGATAAAGCCAGTGGGTTGTGGAGGTCAGATTGCAGTCACTTCACAAAAAAATCATTGAAGTTTTAGATGTAGATAGAATGAAAAGCCTACTCTAACTAAGTTGGGAAAATCCTTTCAAGATTCGTCGAAATAGTTAATTTTGTGATAAGTGACCTATTTGACCTTGATTTTGTTAACGTTCATAAAAATATTAATTTATCGATAAATCTATTTATTACCGTGTAATAACATAGTGAAACAAGTTTTAATCTTTTTATTGCTAACGACACCCAATTAATCTTTAAATTGTAAATTTTTTTGATAGCTACTTTTTGCATTTCAATTGATTTATACTGTTCGAACATAATATGTTTATTGGTTTCCGTTCAATCCCCTTCCATATTTTATTCTGAGTTGATATGGATTCGATTTAGATGTATTATTTGGTTGTGACAATGACATCAAAGACCATGCCTTAAGGCGTTACCCCGAGCAAAGGACGTTGAGGTTTCAATTCTCCTTAACCGACCGCCCATTCACCACCCTCTGCGTTACGTAGCTACATAACGACTTCTAGTTAAGTGACTTAGTAACTTTACAGAAGCTGTATTAAATTGATATGACTCATACGTAATCGAATTGTTCAATGAAGAAACGCAATTTTCATGGATAATGTGGTGTAGTTATGGTTAAATAAAAAATAAGGTTTCGGCAGGTTAAAGTTAAAAATTCAAAGCCTTTTTATTTTCACGAGTTTATCATTTTCATCTTGAATATAAAATGGTGTTTTAATGGTGCATGCAATCAATTTAGTATCATAATGATTCACGATTTTTTATTTTAATAACCAATGCAATCGTAGTACCTATAATAGAGACGGTTGAGACCTCTAAACCGCTTCAAAGTTTGGCTTGACAGTTCCTAAATTTTCGACATATTTTTTTACTAGTTACCTACACATTATCTGAACACTATAACTGAACACTTTTAGAGATATGAATAATCTAAGACTTCATTTTAAGTTGTTCTTTGTTGCACACATCCACAACATCAGAATGAAGACATCTTTATGACTACGGTTTATATTCAGAATTTCTGCCGAGTTCATAAACGTCTAACGTATGAGTAACTTTTGTACGTAGTCATCCCGAGTATAAGTTTGCAGTGTGAAATCCCTGCTACTTAATCTATGTCAGTAGCATGGAGGGCATTCAAAGAAAACTCACAGTAGTAGTACATTCGGGTATATATTGGAAACGCACTGATGCTACGGATTTGCATAATGTGACCGATACCACCTCAGACGTTTCACGTAAATTGCAGTAATAAAATCTCTTTATACCTGCTCGATACATGAACAGACTCAATGCTGCAAATACTGTGCACATCATGGCTACACAGTAAAACCTTGCTAATATGACTCAGTAATTGCTATTATCTATACCATGATTAACGAATTGTAAATTATCGGATATGTATATATTTATATTCTAAACTTCCTGTATAAAAACTTCGGGCTAGAGTGATACATAAAAGTGTTGTTAAAGCAAACAGTCAATGCGACTAAGTGAGTGCGTGCTACCACTCCCTCACGCTTCACTTTTAATATACGCAGCGATTCTTTGTTTATTTTTGTTTGTTTATTTGTTTTTCATTCAATCACAATCTACATTGTATTCGAATGTTGTTATTCATCATTGACATAATAGCTGAAACTATTAAAGTCACCAAAATTAGATGAAGTATCGATATAGTTGCTTAATCTTGTGATTTGGATGCAGCGGTCAAACGAAGTCTTTAAAACGTGGTGCAATATGGAAATAGTTGCTAAATTACTACCCGCAGTGTTAACAACGTGCACAGATGTACACAGAGAATTATCTTTTTTTTTATACTACGTAGGTGGCAGACAAGCACACGGCCCACCTGAAGGGAAGCGGTCACCGTGGCCTATGAGCATGTGCAAAACTAAGGGTGTCACATACACGCTGCCTACTCTAAAGGGAAGGCCGGAGAGCTAGGAAGGGGTGGGGAGGTTATTATGGCCGCGGTGTTCTGTAGGGCGGAGGTACTACCCCAGTCGGATAGCTCATTTCAGATGTGAGATACCATCGTGTCCTACCTCCTTAATCGTTCATTATTTACAATAATACAGACACCTGGGTATAGCACACTTGGTGGCTCACGGTAATTATAACCTGGGACATCTGCAATATCGAAGTGCTAGCTGCATGTTATTGATAGGTAAGAATACTTATTATTAAGGAATCAAAAGGAAAGAGGACTTGCGTACGGTGAATTTCCATTCAGTGATAGACGCTTACTTCAAGTATATTCTTTCAACCGAGCAACCCTTTTATTCCAGAGACGTGCGTGAAGAGATTGTCAGCAAGAATAAAAAATATCGGAGAGGCTTTTAATAATAATTATCTGTTGACTGAAATCCTTTTATGTACCTACAGTTGAAAATAAAAATTGAACAGGGAGATGTCATTTTGCTTACTCAATTAGTACGCCATTAGTCACAGGGTCAAAAGAGCGAGTGTGATATTTCTAGTGTTGCACACGTCCATAGGCTACGTGAGCCGTATGCTTGTCAGCCACCTAAGTTGTATAAAAAAGTATGTGATGGTATTACAATATTATAGTGTACCGAAAATATTGAAGTGTGGATGCATAAAGAACTCGACGTACACAACGGCGTCAGTCTGTTTGTGATGGTGTCAATACAAAGGACACACCTGTACTATTGGTAAACATAATTTGTATAGAACATAAATAGAACGCAAAGGTTAGACCATCATTCTGAAGGCTGATTTAAAAACATAGTCACTATTACAATTGAAAATTATGTTTATTTATATAAAATTTATCGATCCTAACTGATTCATCACCGCAGATCCAAAATTGCTGGGACTAGAAATTTGAAATTCTTGCAATTCATGTCGTTTACTTTATAAGCATCCACTAAGAAAAAAACTTTTGCAATTTCACTCCTTAGAGGGTAAAATGCGATATTTACCCGTAAAACACTCTGGCACATGCCGCTAGTCACAAGTAAACATTGAGTGTACTTAAATATATTCTTAACGTAAATGTTACGCAGCAAATGATTCTAAAAAGAATCAGATATCAAAAATACCACGTAAAATAAGGATAGTTATGAGTGAGCTCGACGAAGTGGAAGATAACTCACGGCTGAATGGTAGATGATAACAAAATATTATGTATACCTACTGATTATATAGTTAACCACACTGGAACTAACCGTAGATGAATCGTGTGTATTGATTTTGCCTTAACTTTACTGAAAAGGCTGTAGAAAAAATCCCTAATACAGAGAAGGCTTATAGTTCCAGTCAACAGTTTTATCGCATGTGACAGCGTTGAGTAAGTAATGGGATCAGTTAGTTGTCTTTTTTTCTGTTTTACTTTTTCCAGAAACTTTCAGTATAACACGTATGTACAAACATTACAAATCCATAACAGTACAAACATTGTTTGGTGGTTTTTCTGGTAATTGAATTGTTAAAACAATACGTTCATTCCTGGATATGTAAATAATTTTATTGATTCATAATTAATTATTCGTTAATATTAACTAAAACCACATTATAAAATTTATTGATCACATAAACGGCGGCGGAGTATATTGAGTTAAAACTGAAGTAATTATTCGAAGAAATCCCATCGATATTCCATCGATATACCATCGATATCAATTTTATTGTTAACGTACCCAAAAGGCTGTCGGGATTGCCACGTTGGATGACTCTGCCAATTTTTCGTGCAAATAAGAGGCCAGCCTGTGATCATGAGAAGAATCGAAGAATGCGTTACAATTTTTTAATAAAATGACCGAGTGCTTTCACCCCACGAACTTAATGTTGCAACTACAACTGGCTCGAAAATCAACTAACTGACTACATTATTATATTTGTGCCATTTGAAAGCCTCCGGCAATGCCTACCGAGGGCCTACCTATCGTCTAACCAAAGATATATCATTTGGTTTCTTGCTAAACCATCGCGCATCAAACAATTAGGTTCAAACGCGACTGAACACTGGCGATGACAAAAACTCAGTGGATGATATTATTTAGATGTGCATGACATGACATGCGTCCTGCACTCCCGCCGAAAAAAGGCTGTGATCCTTAAAACTGTCGACTCCTTCTCCACAGTGACATTGATATGGAGAAAATAGAGGACACCCATTTATTAAAGTATTAGGTTTCTTTTTTGGGTTTTGTTAAAATCAAATATGTAACCAGAATATGCCAGATAATGCCTTCTGCTAACATAAATATTATTATGCAATTATTAACTACTTTACATGGTCATATTTGAATGTTACTGCGATTTTTGTTACCTCAAATTGAAGAAACTGGTATAACCAGATTTAAATTAAACCACTATTGCGTAGCAGGAGAAGTTTGTAAACAATCCTGGTGGTTCAGTATCTGTAAATCTAGATAAACCTTAACTTAACCACAATTAGTAAACCCTGGATAGAATAGGTACTATTTTCAACTCCAGATCCGTTCTATTTATTACGTTATCATCGTAATTTATAGGCAATTAAAGTAAGAGTTAATAAGTGTGTTAATAATTCAATTAAGATACTAAACTTGATGTAATAATTTTAGAGAATACACCACTGATACCTTATATCAATTCACGCATAAAATAAAATGTTTATTTCTTATTATTATTATTATTATTTATTTATATGACTGTTGACGAAAATACAATAAAGTATGATACTTCTTGCCGGAGTCAATATTTTTGATGATGGCGGAATAATAAAGAGGAAAGCAGGCGTTCAGATAAGATTATTGTTGTACACACTGCGGAGATAGTATTTTTTTATTCTAATCCAATAATGTAGATACTGATTACAATCAATGTTATGTAGATAAGGGTTATTATAACTTTATTGATGGTTTAGACTACGAGATGGGTATACAAGTTTCGCCTTACAAGCTTTAAAAATACTACATAGTTTTATGTTTGTATATTGTAGTAAGAAACCGATGCTACGAGTACTCAGTTCATCGGTTCTTAAATAATTGTAATTTTACATGAATGATATGTTTCAGTCTATATTTTGTCAACATGAAACTCCAATCGTTAATATTCATTTAGAAAAATACAATTACAAAAGAAATCTGCCTAACAATGACATCTTTACGAAGTCAAACTATTCATACATTACTCTCAATTAGCGCATTATCTTCGTGAATTAACTAAAACCTGAAGTAGGTATATCAAAGATAGTGTCTTTTCAACGGGACTGATTCTCCCCTAATTTCCACTACTACGACTTCTGTCCACCAGGATCAATACCCACGAACACACCGAGTAAAGACACTCGCGAAGTCCCGGGGAACGTTTAACTGCCTGAACTTCGAAATTAATCAGACGTAAAAACGGTGTTAGAAATATAATAAATCTAGTTCCCTCTTAGCAAAACGGGAGACAAAAGACACAAACAGGCAGACTATCTATAAAAGAGATAAGCACCACGGATTCAAATATTAAGTTACTAAGTGAGCTTTGAGTCTAGAAGGAACTCCATCTACTTATAAGAATTAATAAATGTCAAGATTATTTAGATTATATAATTTAAATAATTTCATAAAGATCTTTAGTACAATCTGTAATGGTGCAACCACACTTCACAATAAATCGAAGTGGGGAGGTCTTATTCATATTTGCTTTATTCTTACAAATATTCGCCTTAATCAGGATTAGTCATCTATAAGTGTTTCCTCGAATACAATATAGACGAATAGCAAATAGCGAAGTATACTTCCATCATAACACATCATACTTTTTGTACAATAACATTCAAAAGTTATTGTGTGGATAAAATGTGAGTGTTGCATATTCTTCCTGTCTTTGATATTATTGTGAGAAATGTTGGTAATATGCGTATCGCTTGATTAGAGGATTATAATAATGTTCCCTTTAATCAAGCCTCAACAATTCGAATCTAATTGTAAGTTTGTATGAAACACACCAGCTGTCGTATGCCAGTTTATAAGTTTGCAAGTACTTGTAATGTAAGTTACAGTCTGTTGACTGATTTAATTTAAGCGCTGCGTAAAATATTAGTTTTTTTTGTTAAAAATAAAAATAACAATTCTCTGGTCAAGTGTAGATTTTAGTAAATGTGCTTTTTATTTACAGAAAGTAGACACCTAACATAATTAATAACATAGCATTTACAATAAAATACTTATATAGGTTTATGTACACAGTTAAATTTGAACTTGACAAAAGCATTGCCTAATATGAATCAGTTTCATTCAAACGTAATTTTTAGGGCCTTCTAAACAAATATTTACAGATATTCTTTATGAAATTTTATTTTAATAAAAATATAAAATTTTTGATATCGAAGAAAAACTTACATTGCTTCCAATAGTCACTGAAAATCCAAAAAATAACAATATAAAACAAAAATAAACTGTTTAACTTTTCACTACACAACGAAATAAAATATGTTCAATATGAAACTAAATTAATATAAACTTCCTCGCCGACTGATTGTTATTCGGTTCGCACGACAAGTCGTCGCGGTAACTCGCAAAGGACTGAACAACGTTATCCGCTGTCTAATACTGAAAGGTCCTCTAGTATCCACAATATGTGATATTTTTTCAGCTGTTAGAAGAATTTGCAACTGTGTACACTCTTATTGAACTAGCACATGTATGTTACTCAAATGTTTTTATCCATTTGGTTCTTTTACAGTGATGTGGATTTTGTGATAATCATTATATTTATAGATTGAATCACCAGCAACAATACTGAAATTTGTCATCATTAATAAAATAAAGGGTTAAACAAAAGAAAACAATCGATGGCTTTGCGAAACTACGTTTTACTTTTCTTTCTTGGAAACGATCGGTACTGAAGGATAAAGTTGGCTGTTTCGTGATTCTACTTTATTAATAATCATAAAGTAGAAGCAAGAAACATGATACATTTTCCCAAACTTTCTTTTGAAGAAATAGAGTTGTACCTACGTAATTACCTTGACATTGTTGCCGAGGTATTAATAAATAATTAACGATAACTTACGAATATAATGACACATACATTCACATTTGTCTACGGAGTATGCAGAGGCAAGAACCCGCCTTTTGTTTCTATTTTTACACACTTCATAAGCTTCCTCACTTTACTTTACATACATCTCTCATAAAAATTCAAATCCAAATTTCATCCGGATCCGTTCATCCATTTTTGCGTGGAACAGTGACAAACATACAAACATCGATCCATACACTCACTAACTATAGAATTTAGCTTATTAAAAAAAACAAATTCAGTGCCTATACTTGGTAACGATGGCTGATATATTTATCTTGGGTTTTTCCTCACCCAAATTTCAATTGTTCGGTGTTAGGAGGACAATAATTACAGACATAAAAGAAAAAACGGTTGAACTGAACCCACCGAAGATTAGACTGTGTCAAACCACACACAATAATGGGGCCGGTTAACCAATGTTTGCGTGAATTTTAGGTTGCATCGTGGTATCTAAATTAGATTCAAATGTCATTCCTAGATTTTTTCTTGCTGTTTTTACACCATTTCAGTATAAGTACACGAAATGCTCTGTTTTGTGAACTGACTGAATTAAATGACTTTTGTCGCGTAGTGGCAGACTAATGCGTGAATGTGTGTGTGCCGACTTGTACGTATAAGTAAGCGTACCTATAGTGTCGTCATTGGTAGTTTTAATTGCATCCCAGTCGTTGGTTTACTATGTCCATGATTAAAACTGATTTCATCGATCCCGAAAAAAACCCGGAAAATCTATCAAAAACACTAAGCGGATCCTGGGCTTCTAAATTGCAAACTTTGGACGCAACTGGGAAATCACTAATGATGAGTTTAATGACTATTATTTTTTAATTTATACATTCATGTTCGAGAAATCAGAGGTTCGGGACTGGCAATCAAATTTAAAACGTTCATGTTGTCAGCGTGAAATCTGTCTTCATGGTTGATCTATTCTATATTTACAATGATTTTCTGATCGGAAAAATGATCATCCAGGACGGGACTTGAACCCGCGACCAGTCCCTTACAGGGGGAATACTCTGACCAACTGAGCTACCTGGACCCGTTCTAGATGCTCGAAATTTTCCGATATATTCTAAATAGTCATTGTAAATAGTTAGCATGCAATTGCTTAAAATTTCATTCAACTATTCTATATTATCAATAAGCATATTGATTTTAGTTAATAATAATGATACCGTGCTAGAAAACAGGCCCATGCATAAAACAGTTTTCCAGAAACTGTATAAATGGAATTCTCCAACATGCAAGTTATACAACTAATATTATCACTGATAAGGCAGATATATATCGTCCAAGTCTCAAAAGTTTATTGATTACCTTGTTATGAAAACACCGAACACAAAAAGTATCTTGGGCGATTCAAACAGCGCGTTTGTATAACTCGTGGTATGAAACCGCCAAACGCGCTAAGAATCTAAGTGCGCATTATTTCAAATGATACAAATATGAAACTAAGTACAAATAGATTAATACACACACAATTACGCAATTAAGTAAGTCGTCTAGCCGGTTTAATCGACACCTAAAACTCTTCGCAATCTACACTTCTTTAGTATCATTAATTACTCTTTTAAAAAGTTCTACATAAGTCCTTTTAAAAAGTTTTGTCGCCTTACTATCGGACTTCTGTCACCCCAGGAATTAACTTCGTAGGAGAAATATACTTTTAATACTTTTACATTTTGTGAAAATGCTCTGTTCAATGTTTTACTGTAATATATTATGTACCTAGTAGGTGTTGTTATTTAAACGCATTCATTGGCACCAACTATAATTTGATTAGAAATATCATTTTAGATTTGTTACCTGAAATGAGCTTTTCTTCGTCTTTCAATGAAACATATTTTGTATTATTATTAAACAGTTTTATTTAACTCGACCTGTTTGTTTGGGTCAAATCTAGTAATTGAAATTTGAACCCCTTTCAGTTGTCTGATTGGTTTGATATTTAGCAGAAGTCTTTAGTTCTGATGACAATATAATTTAAAACTGTTTAACTTAAAAAGATTTTTTCATAATTTATTGAATACTTAGGTATATAAAATTGGAAATACAGACTCAGGCAGGGCATTCCACTCATTAGCAGTTCGCATAATGAACGTATTGCAGCTGAAGCGAAGTGTTTAGGCACAATATTAATGAGTTTGAAGTCACCCGACCCCCAAGGCAGCAACCAAACACATTTTTTACAATAATATTTAGGTACATTATAACAAATCCAATGTCAACAGACTTATACCATTCACTCGACCGCTGAAGCAGCATGTAAATACTTTTTTTAGAACAATATTCAGGCACAATATAACAAAATTATGTTTGTTTATTTACTCATAAATATGTACATGTAAAATACATTAGTTTTTGGTAAAAATTGTCTACAAGTGCTAAAAACATAAAACGTCTTTTATTATAATTATTTCGCGATAAATATTAATCCCTTTTTTAAAAATATGTTCATAGATCATCATCTCAACTCTGAGTGTCGAGGCTTTCACCTCCAAGCTGCCGAAAACCTAGCCCCGGGCATGGGCTGCAGTGGATGACCTAGAAGTCACTTAATAGATTGAGGTCACCGGGGCCACATGGACGCTGGGGTTGAAGGCTGTAACTATGGTGTACCCCTGCAAATAATAGACCACCCATTGCCGTGTCCACTGTGCCCTAGCACCTGCACAACCTGAACGAAGCAAATACCGCAAAAGCCGGATATATTTAATTACACATATTATTACATAACTTGTTATCTATTACCATCGATACAAAGAATAAGACCTCAGAGTCCGAAGTCTCTTTTCCAACTATTCTGCTCCACTTCACACTGATTTGGGCTTCCTGGAAATGAGACCATCGGCACGCAGGTGCATGCGAAATTTATAAACGCGTCAAAACATTTTATAGGTGGATATGTAACATAATTAGTTCACTTGACTGTTTTAACTTTATCAAATGTGTATTGATACTACTGTCGGCTAGTAAACAAGATTGAGCTAACCGCAATACAATTAATATACAATTTATCTGTTCATCAAAAGTCGGTTATAGTGAACTGTTGAAAATCAATTCACATTTTTTTCGTTTCTAATGTATGCATGGTTCTAACTTCCAAATGCTTTTAAGTGTAATTATATATTATTGATTATTGTAAATCACATGTAGAACATTCTTAACCAATGAACATTTTATTTATACAGAAATATTATTAAACTATCTTAGAAAATATTAAGTATGTACAATTTTTTTTTTAAAAAGTTTAGGTGTCGAAGAATTCCTCCCCATCGATGTCGACTGGTAACGTACCCAAAAGGCTGGCGGCATTGCCACGTTGGATGGCAATGCCAATTCTCTGAGCAAGAAAGAAGCCAGCCCTTTGATCACGTGAAGCGTCGACCAGTCGCTTTGCGATTTCTTTATAAAGCGACCGTGCGCTCGGACCCCACGAACCTAATGTTTCGACCCCAAACGGCTCAAAGATATAATTGTCAATTAAATTGCTATATTTGCGCCGTTTGAGGGTCTCCGCTGATGCCGCAGCAGCGCAGGCGCAGCCCGCCGTACTTGGAAGATGAGAAGGCGCGAGGGTGTCGACGCAAGTTGCATCCCACACCAAAGGTCTACCCATCTTCCAAGGCACCAAAGACATACCGTCAGGCCTCTTGCCATCGTCGCGCACCAAACCAGCAGGTTCAAGCGCAGCTGGAACGCCGGCGGTGACAAGAGCCCGACGGATAATATCATTTAGGTGTGCATGACGTGACATGCGTCCTGCGCTCCTGCCGCATGATAGGCCGTGATGTCCAATGAACTGTGAAGTAATTTGTTTCGGTTGTATTGATCGATATTTGAATTCAATGACTTTGAGAATACATCAAAATGTATTATTGCAAAATATATATTTTAGGAATTTAGTCTATACGTTTCAATTTTAATATCTATATAACCATCCTCATAAATCATGCGTGTCATGTGGGTATGTAAAGCCATAGTTTTTGACCCAGAAAGACATAACCTTCAAGGCTTGAGGACCTTGAAGGTTATTCGGCGACCCTTTTTTATTCTCAGTGGTTCCTTTGAAGGGACTAAAGGAATACAGAGCTTACAATATTCCTTTACTTGTAAGTATTTGTGTTATCTTCACAATAACAACAAAGTATTTCGTTATTATTCAATTTACAATTTTAAATATTCGTTCTTCTTCAAACTAGCGTTAATCCCAGTCGCATCCAAAGCTTTCACCTCGGAGTCTGGGGTCCGCTTTAGGTACCAGTCTTAGCTGCGGATTTGGCTGGACCTCGATATTTCCCGTGAAGCAACTGCCATCTGACTTTCACAACCCAATGGTGACATTAGGTGATATCAAAGCATTGCAGCTAGACCGTTGTTGTTGGACTTTTTAGGGCTCCAACTACCCGTAACGACTGCCATAGATGTTTGTATGGCAACCGGGACCGACGGCTTAACGTGCTCCCCGTATTTAAAATATTAGTTAATATAGTTAATTATAGATTGTATTCATAATTACCTATTTTTTTTTTCACACAATTTAGTTATTTTACCCATAAGTTTGTCACATTGTGGAATCCCAGATAAACTTGTTAGATGGACACTAGGTCAAAAACTATCACCAAACTAACACATAACCTGAAGGAAAGAAAAGAAATGCACCAAACTGACAGATAATGTGTGAAATGTTAGCAGCATGGTAAAGGAGTCGACTCGCACGTTTCGTGCGAGTTCAATTTGTGCGAATCGTCCAATAAGCCATAAATTCACTTACCATGCCACCAACATTTCACACATTAGTTTGGTGCAATTATTTTCTTTCTTTCACTTATCTTATTTTCTTAGCACCTTTTTTTCACAGGCAATTTCGTCCCGCTGCGCTGGTTGGAAAAGGCCTCCTTAAATCTTTCCACCTCTCTCTCCACTCTACCATACCAAAAATCGTATACCTACGTGTAAATATCAAACAAAGTAAACAATTGCTGCAAAACAAGGGAGGTATGAATCATCATATTCCAGTTCTCGTGATTAGATTATTAAAGACATAGGTAATATAGACATAAGAGCGGCGTTAACGCTATTTTTTCTCGCTTTCATACACTCGTCTATACATCTTCATGAATTTCATGATTTTCTCACGCCGCCGCCGTTCGCCGGTCTGCTAGTAGAAATCTCTTTTAGAAATAATCTGTGCCATTGTACTATTCTTTCCACCATCCATTTTTGTTACAATTTTTTTACGTGTGCATTAATGTTAAATAAATAGATCTCGGATAAATAAATAGATGCTTACATGCCTACATTCTTCTTCGTCGTTACACTCTTGGCAAAGTGGTCGTGGTCGTCATTCCGGAGTTGATGGCACGCTTCACCATTCGACCTTGCGGCCTTCCTCGTACACTCGTGAAGTGGACCGTTCAGTGCCACTTTAACTTGATCGGTCCAGCGCATTGGTGATCTGCCACGCGGTCTTATGCCTTCGACTTTACCCTGCACCACCAGTCGTTCCACAGATGTATCTTCTCATACCTACATACCTACATATTTAGGTAAAAATTGATCACATACAACATACATGCTTATCAGCTTTTACGTGACGCATTGCTGCATAGATAATGTTTGCGCCAAGGCTGTCGCAATTGATAAAGGGGGGTGTCAAGTTCGCTCAATCCGTTCAGTCTTGTACTAAATATGTATTATGATGTAAGCTGTAATTGTTTGTTGTAATTTGGATGAGATTACTTTAATTTATAATTAGGTATGTGTATTTGAAATCAGAGATAACAATCAAGTGCATGAAAAAGATTAAATAAACCATGAAAACAAAGAATTTAAACGAAATAAAATCCGACAGCTTCTTTTGACTTAATCCTACCTGACGGTAAGCTTGAATGTATTTAAATCCATATAACCATTAAATCTATAATAGCAGGTGGGCCGTGTGCCACCTAAGTGGCATAAAAAAAGTAGTAGTTCATGTTTGACGGCCTTGACAGGAGATTTCTCACACCCTACTTAAAGAACCCATATTACAGGAAATAGGTTTGTCGGTATATAATTTTGTGTGCTGCAAAAAATTATAGTACTGAATCGTTTGATTTGAGCCGAAATTGTTACATAGATACGGGACGGGATCATTCCATGCAGTGCGCATGGAGTGATCCTGCATATATTCTTCATAATATCATTATATTCATCATCATGAAAGGGTTAGTCCCGTTTGCATCCTAAGCTTGCACTTGCTAAACATATTTAAAGGCGCGAGGGCACCTATTGATGGCCACCAGACATCCATGGTCCGAAACGAGAGGCTTCTTGCATTGACTGTTATCATGGCGTAAAATGTTAGGTATGTATTTGTTCTCTACCCGCACACACTAAATTTCCTTATTCTTACAATCACGGGTTCCAGCGGGGCGTAAAAAGCACCTTGATGGGCCGTCAAGTTAGGCAGCGTCATTTTAGAATCGACTGTATCAGGAATGCTGGCTTGTATTTTTTTAAATTTCACTTCCATCCAATGTGGTGCAGTCAATTAACTGACTGAATATAAAAAAGTACTCTCTACTGAATTTCAGGTTTCGTATAGGTAGGTACATTATTGTTTTCAATTAAATAGAAAACAGGATTATAAATTTATTAGGCAAGAACACAAATTTAAATTTATACGTCTCACATTGTTATTTCAAACAAGTAGAGAGGCCATAGAGATTACCATTTTGATAGGTATACAATTAAAGACAATAACCCTATTATTGTACGTTTATTTTATAGATTTATACAAGAGAAAGGTCAAAATAATATTATCAAGGTATTATTACAGATGAAAGTACACACATAACAGTAGTATAATTTTATAGTCAATTCGAAAGCTGATAGCCAAACTATTACCAACTTAGTGTATTTGAACCTCCCATTGTTAAATTGCTTTTATATTATTTACTAAATGCCTTTATTGCTCAAATCTATTAGTGGAGGCAATAGAAATTGATTATTCAGGCATTAATGTACTTGAGGTTTCAAAATAAGGATTTCAATGTCGTTATACCAACACAAGGAAACGCGTATTGTAAGTAACAGTGTAATATAATTTCTAGATTTATTGTCATAATGCATTTATGTTATAGATATTTAGATATCAATAACATAAATGCGTTATTAGGTATTAACTAGGCGATTTTATATGAATATCGTGATTTTATATTTATGCATGCATGCTCCATCGTCGACCATAATCACTTATCATCAGGTGAGATAGTGGTCAAACGCTGGCCTATTTCCTTCCTCCTATATTCCGACTTCCTTTATGCGACTTGTGAAAATGGTTTTATGGATACGATTAACATATAAATTCACCATTTTAGCATTGTTCATTGATATTTATAATGATTACCCTCTAATGGTAATCTAAATTCCAATATTTTTATAGTAACTGAGGCAAGAAGCGTCAGTAGGTCTACCGAAAAAGACAAAATTGACTACTAGGTATAGGTATAATAAACTGGTCATTTAAAGGCGGATAGCCTTTAAATGACCAGTTTTATTCACCATCATGCCATAAAACAAATCGAAAGAAAGAAGCTGACCAGGTATAATTGCTAAGATCAAAACATACTCGTATTTCTATCGCTCCATTTGGCACTTCAGTGCTAATAAATCATTTAAATATCACGATAAATACTTTCAACAACCTTTTTTTTTCGTGCGGAAATCGCCACGGAAACCACTCTCGTCGGCCATCGGGGGTGATTATGTCAGCATCGAACTGACAAACCGCACGCACACCGGCTCGGGTCTCACCTACAATTTTTAAATTTTAATTTAATTTATTTTAAAATTTAATAATTTATATTTAAATATAATCGAGATACCTCTATAAATATCTGCATTCATACTTTTCCCGACGTTACCATTACTTGTAATGCCACCACTCAAAGTACCCAAAGCAATTAATTCAGTTACCTAATCTATTCGAGTCAGACTGCTCTGAGTCGGGATGTTAATCCTCATGGTTGTATCGTTAATAATGCCTCGTAAGTTTATGCAACTCAAAATTTAACCAGGAAGATAAAAATAATGATTAAATCTATATATATCTATATCTGTTATATAAAAATGAATCCCTTGCCTATTTCCCTTGGTCACGGCATCACGCGTGAACGAATGGACCGATTTCGTTAATTCTTTTTTTGTAGTGTTTGTTACTGTCAGGAGAAGATTCTTATAAAAGAAAAAGTCAAGAAAGTTGCGCGAGACATTACAAAATTTAAGAAAACTTAACGACCATAAATTCACTTTTCTAATTCAACCTTCTTAGTGCTTTTGAAAATATACACTTTTCTAATTATAATCTCATGGTGTGCATAACTGTCATGTAAGACGTTTCAATATTTAGCTGTCAAAAGTTCAGTCAGGTCAGGTTAAGACCAATTTAAACTCGCAATTCGTTGTTATAGACCAGTGCAAATAGACTTTGAGACAAAATAAATTTATAGTAGGATGAAACCTGTTGTAAAAGGAAGAGAATATAATAAAAATGATAGGAAAAATAAATTACGGGCGATCTGAGGTCGGGAAGTGGGGAGGGGGGTGAGTTTTAAGGGTAAAAACGGTTTATCTCGATTTCCGGCAAAACTACAAGTCCTATGGAAAAAAGTTAAATGACAAAGTTGTAGGTAATAAAGAGACCTACAACTTTTCATTTACACTTTTTTCACATAACCTCAAAATGTATGTGAAAAATTCAAATAATCAAGTTTTTGGTTTTTTATTTTTATCTTAAGCAAAACGAATTTGTTTTCCACGAAATTTGGTGAAAACTTAGCTTTTTATGTCCCACATACACTGTAATTTTTTTGATTTGAAATACTCTTTTTTTCAGCTTATTTTGACTAAATATCGAAAAACCACCCTAATTTTCAATCGAAAATTCTCACGTCAAAATATCAGCTTTTTAAAAAAAGTCAAAGAGTTTTTTGTTCTTTGAAATCTCTTCTTTCTGATGATGTAAAAATATATATACATTGCTATGGTAAATGTTCTCAGAAAATGCAAAGAAGAAAAACTCGAATTCGAAATTAATATTATTGTATTTAGTCATTTCCTCGCTGAGGTGGGATGAAAAGTTACATGTTGCACTATAACTTCATGGTTGCACTCGAGTGCAAAGATTTTTCACCTTGTGCACTTTTGATTCCCTCGCTAAAGCTCAGGGTTCTATATTGTGATTATTGTATTTAGTCATTTCCTCGCTGAGGTGGGATGAAAAGTTACGTGTTGCACTATAGCTTCATAGTTACACTCGAGTGCAAAGATTTTTCACCTTGCGCACTTTTGATTCCCTCGTTAAAGATCTGGGTTCAATTTTTAGAACCCTTCGCGTGCTCAGTTTTGATGACCGAGCAAGCGAAGGGTTCATAATTTGAATCACGAGCGCAGCGAGCGATTCACAAAATAGAACCCTGAGCTTTAGCGAGGGAATCAAAAGTGCACAAGGTGAAAAATCTTTGCACTCGAGTGCAACCATGAAGTTATAGTGCAACATGTAACTTTTCATCCCACCTCAGCGAGGAAATGACTAAATACAAAAATGTTAATTTCGAATTCGAGTTTTTCTTCTTTGCATTTTCTGAGAACATTTACCATAGCAATGTATATATATTTTTACATTATCAGAAAGAAGAGATTTCAAAGCACAAAAAACTCTTTGACTTTTTTTAAAAAGCTGATATTTTGACGTGAGATTTTTCGATTGAAAATTGGGGTGGTTTTTCGATATTTAGTCAAAATAAGCTGAAAAAAAGAGTATTTCAAATCAAAAAAATTACAGTGTATGTGGGACATAAAAAGCTAAGTTTTCACCAAATTTCGTGGAAAACAAATTTGTTTTGCTTAAGATAAAAATAAAAAACCAAAAACTTGATTATTTGAATTTTTCACATACTTTTTGAGGTTATGTGAAAAAAGTGTAAATGAAAAGTTGTAGGTCTCTTTATTACCTACAACTTTGTCATTTAACTTTTTTCCATAGGACTTGTAGTTTTGCCGGAAATCGAGATAAACCGTTTTTACCCTTAAAACTCACCCCCCTCCCCCCTTCCCGAGCTCAGATCGCCCGTAATTTATTTTTCCTATCATTTTTATTATATTCTCTTCCTTTTACAACAGGTTTCATCCTACTATAAATTTCTTTTACTTTTTACCATTTTCATAGCTATCGGCACTGGTCTATTAGCACATTAAGACAGGACAACGCCTGTCGGGTCAGCTAGTAATAAATATTTTACGACATTATACACATCGCTCTCTAGACCCAAAGTAATCATTATGGTGTTGTAGGCTCTAGAATACGGATAAAATTATTTGTGTACTGTTTTTTTGTAAATAATACCTACCTATGTATTTATTTATACATAGAAATACCGAGACTAATGCAAATAATAGATAACTTCATGCATACAAATATTTGCACTGAGCGGAAATCGAACCCACACGCCCTCTGAGTTTGAGTATTGTCTAACTAGTAACAGTGTGTTATGATCAAGATGGCGTACGATATAAATCCGAACAATGTCGTTACATGAGTTAATTAGTACTAGGTATGTACGTTTACTGCTAAATCTTCTTCATGAACAACATCTACTGTGCATAATCTTAATTAATGAAATGCCGAAAACAAACGCCGGTAATGAACGACACTTGATGAACTTAATCATCATTTACCTAATCAACTCCCTGTTAACGAGTATAAAGGATGATTCACGCTACACTGTGTCGTAACCGGGCCGGATCGTAAGCTGCTACTTCCTGTATGGTCCATTTTATTTGGTCCGGTTAAAGTTGTTTTTTTTTTTAATTTTAATATTTTTGTTCTCCACTACGTTGCTTCTTGCCTCATAAAGAACCTAAACAACTCCCTGTTAACGAGTATAAAGGATGATTCACGCTACACTGTGTCGTAACCGGGCCGGATCGTAAGCTGCTACTTCCCGTATGGTCCATTTTATTTGGTCCAGTTAAAGTTGTTTTTTTTTAATTATAATATTTTTGTTTTCCACTACGTTGCTTCTTGCCTCATAAAGAACCTAATCAACTCCCTGTTAACGAGTATAAAGGATGATTCACGCTACACTGTGTCGTAACCGGGCCGGATCGTAAGCTGCTACTTCCCGTATGGTCCATTTTATTTGGTCCAGTCAAAGTTGTTTTTTTTTTAATTATAATATTTTTGTTTTCCACTACGTTGCTTCTTGCCTCATTAAGAGTCGTCGTCAAGTGCCCTCAAAGCAAAAGGCGTACATGTCCGTGTTAAAATGGGTCGGGACCAGACTGAACCGCCGGATTCGAGATATCCCACCGAAATTTCGAAGCTACTTTGCGGCTGGGGCTCAGCAGCACCACGCTCAAGCATGTAACTATTAATTCATTATAAAATAAACTATAATTTTGGACATGGTATAAAAAGATATTTGTTTCTATGTCAACAGTTAAATTCATTTTATAGCATATTTTTTCGCTTACTAAGATTTTAAACATTTAGTATACTTACATGTGGGAGTCGCAGGCATCATTAAGTTGTATAATATCCATCGAAGATTTTCCCACTCCCAACCAAATTATATTCAAATACCATTATGTTTTATTCCATTTACAGTATGATATATTATGATGTTCATTAATTACCCATACTGTAAAGGGGAAAGTTTAATTGGCTTTCATTGATTTATCATTCCAATTTAAGTTATGATCTATGCTTAAAACTTTGTGGGCGTACAGCTGCGTGGTATACTGTTAGTAGCAGTCTTTAAATTTCTTTTATTTTCGTAAGAACGTCCAAGTACCCATTAGAAAACTCAAAAAATATGAATACAATTATTGATAAAATCGTTGAAAGGTGAGTTCCACTTGAGTATTTTGACAAGTTGAAGTGATCAAGGGGAACAGAAATTTAGTTTTTATGTTACTTACTTATGGATGAAACTTGTAAGAAAGCTTTTGTACGAGGAATCGATTTAAATTGTGAAAAATTTAAATAAGATGAAATACCTATACACAAACTTATAATTTAACCTTGGTGTTTAAAAGTTTATATAGGTAGATAGGTATGACTTTATTTTAATTTTAATATTTATTAGTTTAAAATCAGAATCCGATTGTAAAACATTAAAATGGAACATAAAAGATGGATATATAAAAACATAAAAGCATGAAAATATTTGGGTATAAGAGCTTTATATAAGTACTCGTATGTTAACTAATTATGAAATAAAAGTGACACTAAGACGTTCAGCTCCGAATATTATTGGGTAACTTAATCAATTACAGTTTTCTCTTCCCACGAGTGTTGTTCAAGGTGATTAATGTTTGTAGATGGGGCGGTTCCTCATTTTACGGTAAACATAATAATCGTCATACAACCCATGAAAACATCTTAGTAGGTACCTATAATGTGGAAATAAAAGAAGTTACCTACTCATAATGTTCGAGAGCATACATGTCTTTGGATGTATACATACAGTCTAACTGGCAACATTATCATATTAATGATCGAATTCCACACTTGAATTTAACACTACCATTCAATTTACTATATGCTTATTTAGGTACTTACTACTCATTTACGCTATTTATAATTACTTGTTTTGCCTGTGGTTTAGTATGCGTGGAATTCCAATTCCATCACCGCAAGTTATGGGAGCTTATTTTTAGGAATAAAAAACGTGTGTTATTCCAGACTATAATCTGGACATAGTTGTCTCTGCCTACCCTAAATCCCTGATCAAAGTTTAAAAACTGAAAGTTAGAACTATTCCTCGAAATGCATTTGTATTGTTGAAATGAAAAAATCTTAGAGAACCTAGATGCCGAGAGCATTCAATGTATAAATTGATCAACTTATCGTAATTGGATGAAGAATTACAACAATGAGACAAGCTATGACACGATAATTCATTTAATTTTCTTCCCATTCTATGTAAATGTTCAACACGATTATAATACTGTAATAATACTGATTGTGTAATGACGCTGTAGATGTTTTCCAACTGTTTTTTAATAGTAGAAAAATGTGCTGGTGCACTCTACGTTTATTTGCATATTATCGCGTCATGCATTCGAACGGTGATTGGCTGAATATGCTTGAACTATGTAATAGGAAGTTGACTTTGGTTGAGTAGGTAAAGAGTTTTCTATTTTGAAACGATTCTATTTACATACATACATACTTAAACTCATGCCTATATTC
Source organism: Lithosia quadra (assembly GCA_963576445.1). Taxonomy (NCBI): domain Eukaryota; kingdom Metazoa; phylum Arthropoda; class Insecta; order Lepidoptera; family Erebidae; genus Lithosia; species Lithosia quadra. The sequence continues at coordinate 9,954,063 of OY754891.1, forward strand.
CCTAGGGGTGCAGAGGTGCTAGCAACCACATTTCGCCAGTTTATGTTTAGGTTCCAATGTAATAGGTGGTGAGCCTATTGCCATTAACCGGGCACTTATAAACCTGCGATAAATACACACATAACTTCGAAAACATCGAAAAGTCATTGGTGTACGCCAATAGTGAACCTGGGATCGAACCCGAGACGAATGTCTCAGCTGCAGTCCATTACCCAGACCACTAGTCTACTCGCGGATTCTATTTATTAGCTTGCCTTTTTATCTACCCTGCTCTAGGCGAACAGTATGGTGTGATGACTGGTATGCAAATTGCAAGTGCTTTTTATTTCAAGTTTTTAACTTTTACCGCTATATTGTATTGCTCAATGTTTAATAATATATATCGTACATACTACACCCATTTCGCTACAGTCCCTTGATTCGAATGGGTTAAGTTTTGATAAAGACAAACAGTTGTTTTGTGTGTGTATTAATTGTGTGCGCCTTGGATAGACAATATTAAGAGTTGTAAATTTGGCCCGTGAAGAAACTTCTACTTCCTACTAACTATTCGTACCTACTCATATTATGATAACAGCGAAAGTTTGTGAGTATGGATGTATGGATGTTTGTTACTCTGGAATGGAATGAATGAATCTGGTTGAAATTTGTTAGAGGGGTAGATTATAGTCTGTGATAATATAAAGGCTTTTTCCATGAAATGATTGCCCATGAGAAGTGGGAATGGAAACAAAATTTCAGGTGGGTGAATCCGCGCACAAATACTGGTATTAACATAATGGTATTATGTACACATTGTACACTTCATTGATTTGTGCAGTCATGGCGATAACAATGTGAACTAACCTATAATTATATCAACCATGTATTTATACAATCATCCTATTCATAATACGGGTGATAGTTATTTGTACATAGTAAAACCGGTTTTGTTATCAACTACTATTATAATAGATATTCACTGCCAGTCGGGTATACATCAACAAGCGCGTCGTCCTCGACATTGACACTGAACAATCATTTATAACCTAATAATTCATTCTATAAATTTTATGTAGCCCACTCTGAAAATACATGGTCTGTCTCAAGAATATAACTAATATTATAAAGAGGAAAGAATTATTTGTTTGTCATCTATAAACTTTGAAACTACTGGACCGATTTCAAAAGTAGTCAAATGTGAGATTGCTACAGAATTACGATATTGCCAATAGGTTGTGAAGGTCAGATGGAAGTCGCTTCACGGAAAGTAGTACGCCCACTTCGTTAGCCAGTTAGACTGAAAGGCAAACCTTGAGTTGGGAAAAGGCTATCCGTGAATAGTATAGGCTACATTTTATCCCCATTTTCTTACGGAATCAGGACGTACGAAGGTGAAATCTCGTGACAATGCTAATATTTTAATATACTTGGTGTTATAAGTACTTGTAGACCTATAAAAATCGATTAATTGACTTGTTGACAGGAGCAGATTCATTTTAGAAACATAAATAAAAATATAAAATATTATATACAGACAAAATATAGAAGCTCCTTTTTGAAGTTAGTTAATTATCAATTAAAAGAGGAAAAATGCTTCAAAACGACCTTTACACCAACATAAATAATATGCATTGTTTAGGTATGTTTAGGAATGCCGAACAACCTGATTAAATAACTTTTCAAAACAGAACTGCGGGGATACATATTTTGACAAAATGGTGGCTATGTAACTGGTAAACATAACCCAGTCAACTTCTTCAACATTTATTATAATCTATAAAGGGTTCAATATTGTTGTTCTAGTCTTCAAATAGCCTACTTTTGTGATTTCTTATTGTAAGTGACAATTTATTTGTCTTTATGAAGTACCTAAAGATCTTTAAACCAAACATACGCTTCGCTTTTTAAAGAGAAGCCATAGAAACCTACAAAATAAGATAAAAGTTTTAATTCCTTTGGAAACCAATAAATAAATCAATGATAGGTACATTTTGAACATGGCCCCGCTTCACAGGGTAAGATGGGGACACCGTGGTTCCCAATCTTGAAACCGGAGATGGCCCTAAGTTAGTCGTGGTGTGAGGAATAATATGGGTCAGTGACTTACATCTCAACACCTGCAGACCTAAGACGGCATGCAGTTATAGTCAATCCAAGTCCAACATAACCACTCCTGCACGCCACAGGAGTAGTATACGTGGGGATTACCGCACGAAAAAAGGGCACATTTTAAACAACAACATCACATTTGTATTTTTATATTACTGGCAATGAAGTCAAAGGCTCTTAATTTAATGACGATCAAAGAAACCACAATGTAATTGAAACTAGCCGACAGGATACAAGCTATATGAGACTGTCGGTCTTAACAAGTAACTTACCAAGAGTTTGTAACAAAGGAAGTTCGCTGGCACGTCATTTATTCGTGAAGAAGTTTAGTTTAGTTCGCTCTAAAGAAGGCAAGAATTCTGTGAACATAATATTAAGTAATACTTTTTATAAACTGTGATTTTTTTTTGGGTTTCGTGAAGTATTTAGTAGTAGAGGTAGTAGAGGTTGAATCCTAGCTAGGTATTAAAATACCGATGTGAACCCACTCTTATAGCAACGTAACCTGGAGGTTAACAGGAAATACTACACATTTCGATTAATAGTAGGTACTTCTTTTAATTAAGAAATGTACAATCAAAAATATATTAAAAAAATAGACAAAAGAACCATCAGCAGCTGTAATGCGTATACAATAAAATCTAAATTAGTAATTGTTTAAGTAGTTTCTCGTCCCAAATATTAAATTAGTTTGGAAGGTATCAGCTGTTTGTATCAACTGTAGTATGTATACCTACTATTTACGACGTATATAAAGAAGTGGTCTCCATTATAATATATCGCAACCTTGACACCAAAATACTGAACTGATTTTTTTTGTTTTATTTTATGGATTATAATTGCACATTATTATTTATTTGATAATCAGCTTATGACTAGAAACTAGCTGTAGTCATTTAATTTGTGTATACTCTACCGCGTGATTACTATGTTATAATAACAAAACCAGTTCGTATTATGTAACAACGTACCTACCTATTACAATTTTATGCTGGTTTAAACCATATGCATACTTCGATATCCAAGGTTATACTTAGTATAGACTGTCGGTTGACTAAGTAGAAGGGCAAATTTTCTACAAAAATGGTTTTTTAACAATATTATATTAACCATTCTGGAACTAGAGCGCGAAGAGTGACGTGAGCGTATAAGATAACGTTTTACATTGATTAGGTAATAAATAATGAAGTTTTAGTAACTGATTCGTAATACAAGCTGTTAGAAATTAATCTCCCCGTTACCATGGTTACTGAAAAGCATCCGAAATGTTGGGTTCAATGTAAATGGTAATAACACCAAATGAATCGTGATAAAATCTGTCAAAATAGTTTTATTTCACTGTGTGATATTCGCGCAAAGTTCCAACAATATCAGGGGTAATGCAATCTAATCTATTTATTTATTAAATTTGTAATACGAGAATGGAATCCAAAACGTCGAGTTTGTGCATGTAACAAGCCATTATCGCTAAGTGTAATCATAAACATAGGTACGTACAAAAAATTGACTTCTGTGAGCTAGCTTTTTTGTTACCATCCGACAGCGTTACGTCACTTAAACTCATATTACTTCGTACATTGTTTGTCGATAGCTATCATTAAACTATAGTTTATTGGCAATCCAATTTGATAAAGTAATAGTTATATTAAGAACCACACTATTGTATTAGGCAAGCCTGTAAAAATTTTGATGAAGAGAAAAATTCTTATCGTTTCATTTTTTGGTTCATAGTGCCGTTTCCTTATCTTTTTTCGTACGTAAGTTCTACGGATACCTCTGCTAGCGAGCGGGGCAGTTGGGGGTCTACGAATGTAAGGTGGCTCTAAGGCATTTCCCTCGGGCGCCCACAGTCACTGACCTACGGCTTCCAGATGGCCCCTGAAGCGTGGGTTGCGTATCTTGCCAGGATAGCCTCCTCTTTCAGGGCTGCATGCGTAGGTAAAAAAATATGGTCTTGCTTAATGTAAGCCTATTATACTATATAATAGTAACAGAAATTTTCAAAAGAATTTTAATTATATTATTATTACCTACGGGTTAATTAGAGCTAGATGATTGAGTCAACCCGCATTGCATACTATCAGTATGGATAACAGATTGTATGTTTTCACCTTCTATGGCACTTTCTACTATTAAAAATATGCATAGGTAACAATTTTGATTTTATTAGGGCATTGAACTGAAGTAAAAATTAACCATAATTTTTTGACAAAGTTAAGGAATTTTTGGAGTAGGTGCTTAATATTATGTAATCCGAGATGCAATGTATCTAGTAAAAAATCTACCAAAAATTTTTCACAAAATTTGATTCAGTCCGTAATCCGGGATAATAATATTACATGTACACAATGTAAGGTCTAGGGGAACTTCGTTTTCACTTTTCACTAAAGAAAAAACTTAGAGTACCTAAGTTTCAGTTAGTAGCCAATTATTGGCTACTAACTGAAACTTACTCTACTTAAGTTTTTTTATAACGTTGCAAATTATGTTGAATATGTCCTTAAGAATTATAGCACACTAACAATTATAGTTGCTAAGTACTTCCTTTTCATTTTATTTTTTGTGAACACACGTATCGAAAATCTCCTGCGTAGTCAGCATAGAAACTCTCTTAAAATTCCTCCTCTCCACCCCTTCTTAGCCCCCCTCCACCCGTTTCTAACACCCCCTCCCTCCGCTTCAGGGTCAACAGCGCGAGCGTGACGCCCCTGGTATTGCACACGTCCATAGGCCACGGTGACCGCTTCCCATCAGGTGAGCCGTGTGATTATCTGCCACCTAAGTGGCACAAAAAAGAACTCTTCCAATACAGCCACAGAGCGTTATCTTTCGGTTTTTTTTTTGATGACAGTTATTTTTTGTTCTCATTTTTATCTGAAACGAAAACAAAACAAGTTACATTATACAATGTTACAATGAATCTGAATACAGAGTTTAGTCGGAACACTTGGTGGTTACAATATGGGACTTAAAATATATTTTAACACTATCGAACTCAAGTAAATGACTTAACTTTTAAACTATTATTTTAATTACTTACCTATAGTTATGAAGCAATCGAGTAATTTAGGAAATCGATAACGTATATGCTTCATTTATTTATAGGGAGAATTTTATACCTATGTTACCTGCTTTTTATCTTGACATCAAAAAATATTAACATTATTATGAACATGGATCTAGGTACAATGAGTTAATAGGGATGATCATTATAATATTATGAGCTTATTCACTATCAAATTGACATGCTTATATTCAACAAAAAGATAGAAGTACAGATTTTATTTAACAAAACTAATTAATGTCGCCTCTAACAAACTCTGTTGGAGATGTTAAGGCTACATTAAATAACAAAAACCTTTATTCAGTGACCCATATTACATTTTGCATTATTATAATAATGTAGTACTACATGCTTAGGCTGTGGAATGATCTCCTTGCTGTGGTTTTCACTAGTATCTACAATATATTATTCGGGTTCATCAAGAAGGTAATAAGGCTTGTGCAGGCTTGTTCGTTTGTCCTCATTAAATAGCCAGTCTATTTCTATTTCAGTTTCTTATAGTTTGCAATACATATCTCGCCTTTGTTTTTGAAAATAAATAATAAGTATTATACAAGAAAACATAACAAACATACGAGGTATTGAGCTTAGAATATAAAAAAAGATTGGCTAAATTATCATGTATTAATGATACCAGTGTAAAATAATTAATCTCTTAAGTGTTACAAACTCAGTTTTTGCTCATTTTTAGTAATTATGATACTAATTACCCACGTATTCCACAAACATTAACAGTATATAATATTATATGTTTTTCCTCATAACATTGTAAAAGCAATTAACCAAAATAAATCATAAATTTTTAATACAATACATTCAACTGATAGCAAGCTGAAGTGGCAATGGGTTGGCCACGTTGTCGAAGGACCGATGGCCGTTGGAGCAAACGAGTCCTAGAGTGGAGACCGCGAGTCAGCAAACGGAACCAGATGGACCGGGGACCTGAAAAAGGTAGCTAGGATGGACTGGATGCGGAAGGCGGCAAATCGGGTGGTATTGCGAACATTGGCATTGGCCAATTTTTTATACTACTTAGGTGGCAGACAATCCACCTGATGGGAAGCGGTCACCGTAGCCTATTGACATGTGCAACATGAGAAATGTCACACTCGCACTGCCGCGCTTTGAGGGGTATGGCGGTTGAGGAGTTTGGGCGGGGTTGGTAGGGGGAATAAGGGGGCGGGGGTTGTGAGCTCTGGCTACCATATTTACGGCGGGAACACAACACGATGGTTATTATGGCCGCAGTCTTCTGTAGGGTGGAGGTACTTCCCCAGTCGGACTGCTCAGTTCAGACGGTAGATACCGTCGTGTCCTGCCTCCTACAAATGTTCCGCAATGAACGGCGATAGGCTTATTGATTAATTGATTTAACTAATTGCTTTTTTAATGTAGTAGCTGACTATGCGGCCTAAGATGTAATGTACCTATAAGAAATGGCAATTTTCTTCTTTTGAGTAGAATCTTAATAATATGTATTCGAAAAAAGTATCGATCAGTATTGTGGAGGAACGGGATGTGAGGTCCCTCCAACACAAAGGGAGGATCCTCCGACCAGGCAAGGTGATCACGCCTTGGCCGTGACCCAAGCGCTATCGTTGGGATCTTGTATATATATATTATGCTGTACAAGCGTGCGAACTTCACTTTCGCGATTCAGGATCGTAGTGACGTAGTTGTAGTATCGAAGTAGTTCGTCTTGTTGTCACTAGATGGCGCTGCGTATAATATGTGGTATCGCCAAGGTATCTCTTATGTATTCGAAACAAAGTATCGATTAGTAACTGACAGTTTATCGAGGTAATGGTCCGTAAGTAGGTCGCGTGAACTTAGAGAAAAACTTCTAACAAACTTCAGACAAGGAATCCTTTGTGTCAGATCGTGGACTTTTAAGGAACATTCTATTTATTTCCACGCTCAAACTCACTTAAATTCGTACAATTTGAGTAAGTTTTCGCATCAACTTCGCAATCTTATTAAAAGTATTAACTAACTTTTTTATTACCAGTAAGTATGTCCCAATAATTAAATAAACGAAGTTATAATTAAGATTTTCTGATCGGAAAAAATTATCACCCAGGACGGGACTTGAACCCGTGACCAGTCCCTTACAGGGGGAATGCTCTGACCAACTGAGCTACCTGGACCCATCCTAGATGCTCGAAATTTTCCGATATATTCTACGGCTTAATTCGTTCGAACTACGGTAACAATGAACAATATTGCAATTGTTTTTAAACATTATTTAGAATATACCGGAAAATTTCGAGCATCTAGGATGGGTCCAGGTAGCTCAGTTGGTCAGAGCATTCCCCCTGTAAGGGACTGGTCACGGGTTCAAGTCCCGTCCTGTATGATCATTTTTTCCGATCAGAAAATCATTGGAAATAGTTAGCATGCAATTGCTTAAAATTTCATTCAATTATAATTAAGATGCATTTTGCTAGGCAGTTTTCTAGCTCTTACGTAAAAGTGGGTGAACCTATTGCTGTTAACTGAGTTTTTTTTTCTGATTCCGAACTGTTACTAAGAATTTGTCAACAGAAAACATATATAATACTCACGCCTTTTTCCCTTCGGGGTAGGCAGAGACAATAACCCGCTATCTACTCCTATTCTTACATACTTCCCAAACTTCCTGGGAGTTGCATATAGTTTCTGTTTTAATTAACGTTTCATTTTATTTCCAAGTTTGATTTGACTGGTGATTTCTATAAGTATGTAATGGTGCTCTTACTTGCTTGTTTGCTCTTTTTAAGATTGTCTTAACAATTTTCACTTTACTTGCCTCAAGTTTTGTTTTATTTTAATCATTATTATTTATCGTATTCAATTAAATCAGTGTAGGATAACAATTTACTTTAGAAATAACAATTTACCTTCGTTAAACTAGAAAAGGTTAATGAGTATAAGAGGATATTCTCATGGAAGCTTTCCATTAGATTCAGAAGCTATAATTGTCAATTTAATGCTTGAGAGTATTTCGTAGCGCATAGTGAATTAAAGCCTTGCTGTTTGTGATAATATTCTAAACAGAATATTGAATCATAATAATTAATATTCTACAACATTCTACACAGCGCTAGCTAGACCCAAAGTCAGTATAGTTCGACTAGCTTGTATTATGGGTTCTAGAATGCGATTATAATACTTACATATTATATTTTTTTGTGAATATAATAATTTATTTTATTTGTGTGAACATACCTATATAGAATTTTAACCATAGAAACACAAATATTTTCACCGAGTGGGAAATGATCCCGCGACTTCTGACTTAACAGTCGAATGCTCTACCGCACGAAGGTTGGGTCGCTTAACATGGAGTGGAAGGACCGACTTGGGCAACCAAGCGCGGGGCACGCCGTTGTAGCGGCGGTAAGACCCGTCATGGAGGACTGGCTGGAGAGGCCTCACGGGGGCCTCTCGTACCGGCTGACGCAGGTGATCTCTGGTAAGGGGTGCTTCGGGGATCACTTGTGTCTGATTCGGAAGGAGCCAACGCCCGAGTGCCATCACTGCGATGCGGACGAGGACTCAGGGCTGCATACGCTGGCTGAGTGTCCGGCGTGGGAGGTGCCACGACAGGCCCTCCTGGCAGCCCTCGGGGTGGGAGTCCTCACACTGCCGGTGCTGGTCGCAGCGATGGTGCAGAGTGCGGACGCGTGGTCGGCCGCCGCCTCCTTCTGCGAGCAAGTCATGCTCGAGAAGGAGGCGGCGGAAAGGGTTCGGGAGAGGCTGCACAGAGCTCTCCCGAACGGCGGCGGGCGCGGACGCCTAAGGCGTCGGAGGTCTAACGACCTCCGTCCTCCATGAGCGCTGGCCTGGGGGTGACGGGTGGAGCCGCCTGTCACCCTAGCAGAAGCAGGCCGAGGCGGTGGCGCGCGTAAGCGCGCCCCCCCTATTCCGGGGGCATGACGGGAACCACGCGGTTCCCAAACCCGAGGGGGCCATCTTGAATCCGGAGATGGCCCGGGTCAAGCCGGGGTGCGAGGGAAATGCTCTTTGGGCCACCTTACACCCTGGCGTCAGAAGACCCTAGACGGCGTGCGGTTTTAGTCGGTAAGAGTCCGACATAACCTGCCCCGCTGGCCGCGGGGTGGGTATCCATGAGGATTTCCGCACGGAAAAAAAAAAAAAAAAAAAAAGGTTGGGTCGCTTAACAGAAACAAAATGTAATGTGGTCTTACGACCGCATGGTATTAATTTTAATGAACTTCTCTTGTAACAACTTTAATATAATGTACTCGTATATATGTGTTTTGACACTTTTATTACGTCGTAAATATAATGTAAGTCCCTTTTGCTATTAGACCTCAAGACTGGATGTTAAAATAAATAATATTTAACACTGTACACACATATATATCATGACACATACAATAAAGCTAAATTTTCTTCACATGTAACAACCATTAATATCACTGGATATTTGAAATGAACGGAACGGACGGCGACAGCCTTCATGTCCGAGACATCTATACAAATAAATAAAATTAAGGTATCTGTTTGTAATATTATAATAACAGGTATAAATCAAAACATAATTATATTATGAGTTTATCTAAGATACGTAGGTACATATTACAAAAAGGCAATTAAAAAAAAAATATCCATCTGCCTGTTTGTTTGAATGAATTACATTCTGGAACGGCTGGACTGATTTATACGGGACTTTGCCTGTGAATAGTACTTACAAGTAAGCTAACGGTTGGAGATTTTATAAAATAACTAGCTGACCCGGCAAACGTTGTTTTGCATGTTAAGGGTAAACAACCCTTATCACTAAGGGGTATGAAATAAAACGTAGATGTTGGCCGATTCTCAGACCTACTCAATATGCTCACAAAATTTCATGAGAATCGGTCAAGCCGTTTCGGAAGGGTACGGGAACGAACATTGTGACACGAGAATTTTATATATAAGATTGAATTTTCATAAAGATACTGAATATCAATGAATACGTATTTTTAACAAAATTATCATAAAGCATTTTTAACTTTTTCGAATAAAACGACAGTTGTCCAAATTATTGTAATCTGAATATTTATGAATTATAAAGTCAAAGCTATTTCTATCTATTATGATTTTGGATGGATAAAGTTTTGAAGAAACCTCATAACTTAAATTGGAAGGGTAAACAAATTGGAATCAAACTTTTTCTTGATTGCTTTGACTATGAAAAGTTGAGACTGAATGCTTTCAAGAAATTGTACAGGTATTTTAAAATAAATGAAAAATAATGATTGTATTATTATAGCTCTCTTCAGAATCACGATCGAGTGATATCTCAACATTGTTTTAGTTGACACACTGTACTAATAGACGTAGTGATGTACTTAGTTATTTATTTGAAGGTAACTCCCGACGAAAAACGATTGGTAGGTAGGTATTATAAGTTTGAGTTGTTTGTTTCTGTCATATTCCTGTAGAAAAATACCTAAGCATGTGTATAAAGCAAGTACGTATATCGATAGTAATGATATGGATTTCTTTCAGTTTAATAGAACGATTTAGAATGCAATAAAAAACTGTTAACTATTGAAATTAAAAATATAAGGTACCTTAGCATTATGTTTTCAATTGGATTGTGCACCTAATTAATTATTATAATTATATCATCAAGCAATAATTGAAGTAAAACAAGTTCAACCGACATTAAAAATAGAAAAGTTCTTTCGAATCAGATGAATTCAAATATCGACTATAAAAATATTTTTTTAACGTTAGTTAGGGACCTTATGAACTGATTCAGACAATTTATAATTTTGATAAGTACTCAGCTTCGTCTCATTTTTATCTGAATTCAGTTTTGATGAAGGAATTCATAGAGAATTGAGATAAATTCTCAAGTATTATACCCAAGTGTAATGATTCTATTATTTTCAGTAACTAGTCAAATATTTACAGTTATTGGAATGGAATAGACATACGACATACCCATCTCATCATTAGCTTCGGTAAGGTGAAGGCCGAGGGGCTTCTCGCAAGTGAAAAAGAAAAGTAAAATCATAAATATTATTTACTGTTGTTAGCTATAATAATTTACCTACGTCATAAAATAAGTAGGTAATCAATATAAGTTAACTAAATTTATTCTAAGAAATACTTTCAAAACAAGACTAAAGTTTATTTATTTTAAACGAAATTCAGTTTTGTTCAAAGTTGTGGTAATAAACAAGGTTTACGTTTATTTCAGTGAATTAGATTACAGGTAGCCATTAAAAGCTTACTGTTTATAAATTTAGTGTCAGTAGCGACATTTTAAAAGGTGACTTAAGGTAGACGCCAATATGACAATTTTATTTTAAGTAGTACTAGTCAAGTCAGGATTTCCGCACGAAAAAATAAAGGGCATTTCCCTTGCACCCCAGCAGGCTTGACCCGGACCATCGCTGGGTTCGAGATGGCCCCCACGGGTTTGGGAACCACGGTGTTCCCGTCATAGCCGACCATTATATTCACCGACAGTACCTATTGCAATGGTGGCTCTCAGCTTGACGGCCCCTTCTTTACGCCCCGCTTAAAGTACCCGGGACTGTAGGAGGCAGGAAACACGTACGCTGGTACAGAATTCCAAGTCTTTATGGTGCGGCAAAGAAAAGAAGTACCGAACCACTTGGTTATTGATACGACTAGAATTGTTTGCACCGTATAAGGGTGATATCTCACCCTAGCACGTATTGCTCTTTATAGGAAAGGAGAACCTATTTGAAATTACGTGGGATCAAACAAGTATACCTGTTAATGTTGGTGACACGTGTTCGTAGGTATGCTTCAGGGTATATAGGCTTGCGTCGTTTAGTAACGACCTTTGTGCAGAGTGTATACGTAAGGACTTTGGTAGACATTGACTACACTTGGTTCACGTAATATAAAGTAAGTAGGTAGTGACATAGCTTTATATATTATGATATTATATCCAATGACTACACAATTCACAACTTCAGCTTATTTTTAATTTTACCACGAAAAATTAGGTTTAAAAATATAATAATTAATCCTCATTTATGCCCATGAAAAGAAAGAACTCGTTGTGTACATGTACGCACCGAAAGTAACAATGTACGCACCATTTCTTGATCTTGTTAGTACTAAACTAAAATATTCATACAAACACCACCTGATAATTTCAGTACAGTAGAATATAATACAAATAAAACTGTAGCAAGAGTGCCAACACTACAAAGGAAGATGGTAAGATACGTTACCATGTATTTTCCTTTTACAGAGAAAAGCACTAAGCTGTCTATAAAACTACGCTATACTTGTATTCATTAGATTGAAACCGCCACGAGTATTTTTTTAAATACCAACTCGTCAGGCATGTAGGCAGACTGATGGTTGAGTAGGTTTTTCTTCAACCTAGAGTTAATGTCAGTCGTATCGAAAGCTTTCACATCGGAGTCTAGTACCAGTCTTAACTGCGGATTTGGCTGGACCGCGATATATTCCGTGAAGCGACTGACATCTAGCCTTCACAACCCAATGGTGATATTAGGCGATATCGAAGCATTGCAACAGGCAGCCAGACCGTTGTTGATTTCTATCCTACTATCCTACTAATATCTTTCTATCCTACTAATATTATAAATCTGAAAGTTTGTGAAGATATTTGGTTCAAAACACTTATAAAATAATACATAGTCTACTTTTCTAAGTATTATTCCTGGAAGGTACCAATGGAACCGGTGGTAACAGCTAGTTTACTATAATATTAAAGGTAGTAAATAATATTTCCTTGACAAGTGGTGAGCATTTCACCAAATAAGTAGGTAATAACTATGCGATGAACACTGTGCGATTGATGTCACATGAAGAAAGAAAATGTGGAAAATGTTTCGTTCCAACGGATTTTCTTGGGTTTGTCATTATAGGTAATAGGTAGGCGAATATGTATTGTATAATATCAATATTTGAAATTGTTGCGGATTTCGGCTTCCAATATGTATTTGTAGCATGTAATATGTGTATATATATTTAAGGGCAAGTTATGAGACATAATAATATGTGTTAGCAAGCAATTAGTAACCCAAGTACTACATAAGACAAATTATATGATTGTTAGTTTTTTATACACAGATTTTATGACATTCCGATTGCATCCAAAGTTTGAACTTTGGAGGCTGAAATTCTTCTTTTCATAATTTGATTTGTTTGGCTTTTAAGAAGGCGACTACCCATCAAACCCTACGGGAAAATCAACCGACTCTGCGACCAATTAACTCATTTTAAATTGCTTTTTATATCTAGATATTAACTTACTTTTACTGAAGTGTTTCCCAATTGTTCGTGATGTTATTAAATTTCGTCCAATTTTATTTATTTGTAATAATTTTAATTAAATTTTTATAAATTTTTGTTTAATGGCATAAAGTTTCGCGCGCACAGCCGTGACGTGTGGGTGTGTAATGCAAAATGGAGTCAAATAAGTTAAAGTGTACTAAATGTAATATAATTATCAGTGAGGCTCTGTCATTCATTCAGAATAAACATGATGTGATGGATACAGAATCAATAATTCGTGTTTGTGTATCAGCTTTCTCGGAGTTGGATGTACAAGAAGCCAAGAAACTCCTTTTCGATTCCGTTGCGACCTCGCGTCGGCTAAAATCCAGGCGTAAAGACGGAAAGAAACAACGAGATCTGGAAGACATTATCTCTTTTTTCAAAGAAATAGACCCGGAATTGATCCCTATTTTTGTGGCACGGGACCTACAAAAATTACCGCCAGTATCATTTGACCACGTCGATGTAACGAAACTATTGAAGGACATCGTACTGTTGCGTAGTGATATTGAAAAGATAAAGTGTGAATATGTGAGTGCTGATCAGCTGCAGGATATTAGAAACGAAATGACAAACTTAAAGTTCTCGTCGTTATCGGATTGCAATAATTATGTGAACACGCGAAAAAGAGGTACATATTTTTGCGAAAGTGGGCCGGTTGGATTATCTCATTTATTGAATACCGATATTATGGATTTAAACGACAACGGGTCGGGCATCGGAAGCGCCGCGAACGCAGCGGACAAGCTGTCTCGCTCTTGCGCGAGTGAAGCGAGGGATACATCTGCTCCGCTTACTCCGACTTGCTCACTAAAATTGACAGATCACATTGACACCGGTAAATCGATAATGAGTCCAAATGAGAAGCTGCTAACGCCAAGTATGGCGGACATTGCAAAAAAAGATGTGAATATTTTACAAAGTAAACAAAAGGATGAAGATTGGACAGTTGTGCAACGAAAGAGATATAGAAACAGATTTGAAAGTAAAAAAGGGAAGGCAGTAAGTCAATCGGGGACAAACTTTAAGGCGGCGGAAATAAAGATTCCCTTATTTATTTCTAATGTAAACAAGAACACATCGGAAAACGATATTCGTGAATACATCATGAAAAAAACGCAGGACACCGTTAGTCCTGAGAAAATTATAATGAAAAAGGAGAGGTCGTATAATTCCTTCAAAATATGGGTGACGAAAGCGAAGATTGATACGTTTTTGAATGACAGCCTGTGGCCTGACGGAATTTCATTCAGGAAGTTTATACATTTTAGACACGGTTCGATGGGTGTGACCGGGAAACCTGTATTGTGTACAAATACACCAATTACCAATGGATCAAATCAGATTAATATCATTTAACTGTAAAAACATTAACCCTAGATAGATAACCATATTGTACAATACTGTAAAGATAACCATGCGTCATTTCGACTCCTGTCTATGTATTGGCTAATTTTGCGTAATATATAGTATATTATGTCTTTTTAACACATAGAACTGCATTATTAATTGTTATAGGTAATAAATAAAACGAATATTTATATATTTTTTATTACTAAACATTTGAAATAAACAAAACACTTTTTTCTTAGAACAAAAATATTACTATTATTGCGATCGGTTCTTAGTCTTACCAGAACTATTAGAAACGGTATAAAATTAACTTTTTATAATCATAGTAATATGAGAACTAATAAAAAAATATATAAAAATATGTTACATGACTCAAAGGCACTTAGGGCAAGAGCTCGACTTGTGCTCTCCACAGATGTAAATTTTGCATTTTTCACATACAGACGTCGTTTTGCCTCCTAATTGTAGGACATATCAATCAATCAAATCAATCAATTAGCCTGTCGACGTCCACTGCTGGACATAAGCCTCTCTCCACCGATATGATACCACCCAATTCTCCGCCTTCCGCATCCAGTCCATCCCAGTTACCTTTTTCAGGTCGTCGGTCCATTTGGCTGGGGGGCGTCCCACCCTCCGTTTGCCGACTCACGGTCTCCACTCTGGGACTCGCTTGCTCCAACGGCCATCGGTCCTTCGACAGATGTAGCCAGCCCATTGCCACTTCAGCATGCTTATTCTGCGAGACATCATGTCGTTAACTTTAGTTCTTTGTCGGATGACCTCATTGCGAGGACAGAAACCGCAATACCTTATTTTTTTAGGTACGAGTACATCTTCTTCTTCTGCAATTGTTTCTGCAGGTCTATTAGGTACAAGTGTAGTAATTTTTTCTTCCAGGCTTGTGGATAACATAGACAAGTCCTGTTTTTTCATCATGCTTCTTCATCACTAATTTCTGACAAAAACCGGGCTATTTGCGTGTCTTCTAAAGGTATTTGTGACGTTATTATAGACTTAGTATAAATGCAAAACTAATGTGAAACTATATAAAAAATAATATCATAATATACGTTTGAAAATTGTAAAACAAACGTGAAAAAAGATATGCACCTAATTACAAAAAAGTTACAATAAAGATAACCATGCGTCACTTTGACTCACGGACGATGCATATTTACGAAACTAAAACACTTACCTTAGCAATACCAGTGTCATCTAAAAGCTCTGAGGTCCGAATGAGGTGGCGGGAACGGAGAACGCAGTGTTACGAAATATGCGCGAAATACAACAGTTTTTCAAAATGAAGGGAGTCGATTTGACGTAGGTTATCTTTCTAGGGTTAAGAAAGGTGTTGAATGTGTGAAAAGCTTATGTAAACAAACAGATGTACTGGCTTTACAAGAAACTTGGCTGTACTCGTATGATCTGTCTATGCGTGGAGACATAAATGAAGAATTCAGCTACACCGCGAAATCTTCTATGGATGAAACGAGTGGCGTTCAACGGGGCAGGCCCTACGGGGGCGTTGCACTAATGTGGCGTAAAAGTGTCTTTAGTAGTGTCTCCATAGTTAGGTGTGCAAGTGATCGCATTGTTGCAATAAAAGCAAATATAAGTGAAAATCGTGATGTTTTATTCTTT
Source organism: Lithosia quadra (assembly GCA_963576445.1). Classification (NCBI taxonomy): domain Eukaryota; kingdom Metazoa; phylum Arthropoda; class Insecta; order Lepidoptera; family Erebidae; genus Lithosia; species Lithosia quadra. The sequence continues at coordinate 9,970,504 of OY754891.1, forward strand.
AGTGTATATATGCCAACGGACTGTCAGGCTAACCTTCCAGAATTTACACAAGTGCTTGGTGAAATTAGCGCTATTATTCAGGACAATAATGTGGAGCAGGTATTTATCTTAGGGGATATGAATGCCCATCCTACAGCCCTGTTTGGCACTGAATTATTAGATTTTTGTTCAGAGAATGAGTTAATTTGTGCTGATATGTTAAAGATAGGAGTCTCTTCGGGGGCATATACGTTTGTGAGTGAGGCAAACGGGTGCAGAAGCTGGCTGGATCATTGTCTGGTCACTAAGTCGGCATGGCAGTCAGTGCTTGGTGCCAAGGTCCATTATGATGTGTATTGGTCAGACCACTTTCCACTGGAAGTATCATGTGATTTGGGAATAATTAAGTCTAAGTTAGCAATAAATACAAATTTTATGTGTAACAATGTTGTTTGGGGTATGAGAGAAGCCGATGAAATAGAGGAATATTCCCAATTATGTAATAAAGGACTGAGGGACTTAAATTTTCCTAGTGAACTTAGGTACTGTTCAGATGGAATGTGTAATAATGTGGAACATGGACAAATACTTGAAAAACTTTATCGGGACTTTGTACATGTTATAAGTCATGCATCAATAACAAGTTGTAGAAAATCAGCAAAGCAAACTAAATATAAAATTGTGCACGGCTGGAATAAACATGTTAAGGAAGCACATAAACAGGCTAGAGCTGATTTTCAACTATATGTTCAATATGGTAAGCCCGATAGGGGCCCTATTTTTGAGAAGATGTGTGAAAGTAGAAAAATATTTAAATCTAGGCTGAAATATTGTATAAATAATCAGGAACAGATAAAAATGGACATTCTGGCCTCACAGCACTCAGCAAAAAAGTTTGATAAGTTCTGGAAAGGAACTAAGAAATTGAATAGTAAAATAAGGCTCCCTATTAGTGTAGATGGAGTTAGTGACCCGGGGAAAATAGCAAATATTTTCAAGGATAGCTTTATTGTACAGTCTGGTATACAGGGGGTGTGCGGTGCTGAGTCTGGGCACGGCCAGACCATTAGATTCTCTGCCAAAGATGTACTGAATATTGTAAAGAACATGAAACGAGGTAAGTCACCAGGTCATGATGGACTCAGCATCGAGCACTTTCAGTATGCGGGACCTCATCTTGGTAGGGTATTGGGGTTGTTGTTTACTCTGTGTTTGCGTCATGCTTATTTGCCTAAGGATCTTATGAAGACTATTGTGGTACCAATAGTGAAAAATAGTACTGGAGACACTTCAGATAAATTAAATTATAGACCAATATCCTTAGCCACAGTCACAGCAAAGGTTTTGGATGGCTTGCTGAACAAGGAGCTGGGCGGGGTGGGACTGCAGGATACACAATTTGGCTTTAGGGAGGGGCTCTCTACGGAGAGTGCAATATTAGCCCTAAAACATACAGTCCACTACTATGTCAGTAGGAAAACTCCCATTTATGCATGCTTCCTGGACTTGTCCAGAGCATTTGATATGGTATGTTATAACAGGCTGTGGACAAAGCTGGGAGAGGTAGGTGTGGCTCCTGATATTATTAAAATGTTTTCCTACTGGTATAGCAATCAGGTCAATATTGTGAGATGGGGAAACTCATACTCTGATGAATATTATATGAACTGTGGGGTGAGACAAGGGGGCTTGACATCTCCTCGTCTCTTTAACATTTATGTCAATGACCTAATTGAGGAGCTTAGCCGCACACATGTTGGCTGCTTTGTGGATGATGCATGTGTAAATAATCTTAGCTATGCAGACGACATGGTGTTGCTGAGCCCCTCAATTGGAGGGCTTAGAAAGCTATTAAAAGCTTGTGAGTCTTATGCTGTGTCGCACGGTTTGAAGTACAATGTGAAAAAGAGTGAGTTTATGTTATTTAAAGGTCAAAACAAGGAGCCATCCACAATACCGCCACTCACACTAAATGCAGTTGTGTTGAGCCGTGTGACACATTTTAAATACTTGGGACATATTGTCACTGAAAATATGTGTGATGACCTAGATATAGATAGGGAGCGTAGGGCATTGTCAGTGCGTGGTAATATGCTGGCACATAGGTTTGCTCGGTGTACAGCAGAGGTTAAGATCACACTCTTTAAAGCATATTGCCAGGTATTTTACGCCGGCAGCCTGTGGGCCAGCTTTACACAAAGATCCTACAGTGCCCTACGTGTCCAATACAATAACATCTTCAGGGCTATGTTCCGGCTTCCACGCTGCTGTAGCGCTTCAGGTATGTTTGCCGATGCCAGCGTAGACGACTTTTACGCAGTAATGCGAAAGAAGGTTGCCTCGCTGGTATATAGGGTGCGGCGGAGCTCGAACGGAGTCCTGAGGATGGTTGGTGAACGCCTTGATTCGGTCCTGGTCGGTAGGTTCTCCGAGCTACATGTTAAAAGAGTTCGGTGAGCCTATCAACGGGGTGTTACTTTTGATTTTATTTTATTTTATTACTACTAACCTAGTCTATAAGTCATATTGTCACTCACTAATACTATGGACGTCTGGTCTGAAAATAAATGATTTTTATTTTATTTTTTTTTATTTTTATTTATAAACATTCTAAATTCATTAAATACATCAAATTATGAAAAAAACATTGGTATAAAGAGTGTAAAAAGTAATAATAAAATTGTTTTTCATTCATCTAGAATAGATTATAGAGGCATAAGGTACTAGGGTACTAGTTATGAAGTTGACATTGACATTTGTTGTGAACTCAAAACCCACAATTACCTATACACATAATAATTATACGCACCCAATGATAGATAACTAAGGATGGTTCCGAGCTAAATAAATAATGTATATTCAAGATGTCAAAAGTGTAGACGAATTTGGCTTCATTATTAATTCTATAATATCGGTGCATTTAATTTAATCAATATACGAGTTTTTAGTTGCACATAGATATTTTATCACTAACTTTATCCAGTAAAAAATATATTGTAACTGAAACTTTTACGTAAACAAAGTTGATATTAAAAAATAAAAAACTGACCCCTCAGCTATTTTATTTTCCTTAGATGAGGATATATCCCTCATTATCCCTTTTGAGGATTTTAACTAAGCGTTAATGAGGAGACAACGCTTTTTTATCTATCTTAAGATTATCAATAAAGTTATAATTACAACAATGAAACAAATGAACGCAAAGGAATCGAATTACAGCAATTGAGACAGTTTTTTGTTCCACGCGTGCATGAAAGGTTTAAAAACAGTAAAGGACGCTCATGATGTATGTTAGGCGTGAAGGCGAATGTTCGGTAGTGGCGCAGCGCAGGCATGGAATGGATAAGATACAAACATGATAAGATAAGATACATGTTTAAAGAGGTTGAGTACAGGTTGAGCTTGTGGTGATAGCATGTTGCCTCTTCGGATGACGAAGATATAATATCCAATAGTTATATAAAAAATTCGTGACACAGTTTTTGTTATAGAACATTCTTGAAACAGCTCCATCGATACTTATTAATTTTTTTGTGTATGTTTAATTTGATAGGTGTGAGAATAGGTTGTCTACTTCGAACAGAATAATAGCGGACCACCTAGAAAATGTATTAAATTAATCAAGATATGCTATACAGTACCTACTAGCTAAACTTAAAGTAAGCTTCTGGGTTCCAAGATAAAAATTGTTTGAATAACTTTTGTAAATAAATACGTACATAAATATTATACGTAGAAACACCGAGTTTAATGTAAATTGCTTGGCTACAATTCATTAATTTGTAGAAGCACAAAAGAATATATGAGATGTAAATACGAGAGTGTTAATTTTATGAAGGAACTGGGGTGTGATGTTCCTTTGACAAATAAGAAGGAATTCTTCGACCATTCTGTGTCATGATGTTTAGCGGACCGCAGCCTTTGCAAATATTGTAACAGTATTTTATATAATAAATATGTAGGTAGTTTTAAAAAAATCTTTTCAGTTGAAAATTGTATGCTGTTAGCATAAGAAATTTCATAGTACGATGCAGGATCAATAGTACTGCATTTTCGGTCAGTCTTCGTAAGTTTTTTTTTTTGGATATTTGAAAATTTCCTCACCACATCGAGCTCGGCTCTTGCGTCAGTCATATTATTACGGAACAAAGCTTGTACGGAACATTCCTGAAATCCAGACCAGCTTAAGCCATCAACGGTGGTGACCTCAATGCGTTTTTCAATAAAATATCTTTCTTTCTGAATTTTGATTGTAGTAAGCCGATTTTGCATTTTGTCCCTTCAATAAAATTTAAAAATCTTTGGATAAAAAAAATAAATATCTACATCTTGCATTCTGTAAATGATTTTCAGCAAAGAGATAACAATTAGGCCCATGACATAACACAAGACATTTGGTCGCATTGTTATGTTAATTTCATAACAATATAATAAGCGTAGCGAATTACACATTCATGTACCATGAACATTAGTAATACATCATTGTAACCTTGCGACAGAGATATTTGTAGTCTGATTGAGAGGAGCGTCTGTCATAGCCGTCTATACGTATTTCAGAAGAGAATTTATTAACCTTTACTCTGGTACGTCTGGCCTGTGAGTTTTAATAGTGTCTGTTAACGAATATTTAGTTTAGTCTACCAGACTGGATTCAATCGGTATTTTGAGAAAGTCTTATTAGCAGAACTGTTGACAAAAGTTTTAAGACCCAAGACGGCATTCAGTTTTAGTCGGTTCAAATCCAACTTACGAGTGATACAGTAGGAGTTTCCACGCGATAAAAAATTTAAGTATTTTCCTACAAAACATTGCTCTACGCGTTGAAATGTAACAAATACAAAATTTCTGGAATGTGATTCTTAAAATGAGTAATATCCTAAATATTCAATTGAAGGAGGAATTTAGAAAGAGGAATTCCAAGTTTACTTTGTAACATCTTATTAAAAGTCAATATTTAGCATAACAAAAATAAATATTGGTAGGTAAGGTAATAGTCTACCGTCTCGAGTATTTTTGCCATAAAAGGTACTCAGCTGGCGTCTATTACACACACCTACTTAACACATTTCTTATATATGTCTCAAAAAGAACCCGGTTGACGGAAATAGAAACTCCTCATTAATTGCGATCAAAAATATATAACTGGTAAAATGTAGGTGTTATTTTTTAAATTACGCAATTACTTTTACAGAACCAAGTTAGATATGAGAATAAGGAATCTTAATTTATAGATATTCAAATTTTTTTTTATACTACTTAGGTGGCAGACAAGCACACGGCCCACCTGATGGGAAGCGCATTATAGCACACGTTCATAGGCCACGGTGACGTGGCCTATGAACGTGTGCAATAATGTAATGTATTTAAAAATATTACACAAGTATGTGTTATATACCTACCTATTTTAAATGAAGTGAGAAGGAATTCCTTCATCCGTACCTATACTTTTTACGAATCCTGCTACTACTGAGAATTTCAAACCACATTGAAATTTAACTCGTTTCCAAAGTATTACCTAATATATGCCCAGAAACCGCACTCGCTAATGCTGCGTCACCAAAGTGATAATAGTGTTAGTAAACATGCTGAATATGTTTAGATTTAAATGTTAAGTTTAATACGCTATAATTAACAACTGTGCTGGCGGAAATCTGCGGTTTGGAACTGTTTGCTTTTCGCTGTAGTGTTTATACAGGAACGTTATTTCAGTTCGAAATTTAGTTAATTCTAAATGTGTTAATAGTAGTTTATGCAGTAAATGGAACTATGTATTTTCGATTGTCTTTGTTAGACTGAGCGTTCAAAAAAGACAAGACAATCTCAAGAGAGACTCAGTCTGCTCTGCAGAAACATGGAAGTGTATATTTGAACTATTTCATAAACAAAGTTGTCAATATAAAATCTGCACGAAAAAAGTCTGTCTTAAAACTATCTTGTCACTATATTGCAGTCCACTGTTGCATATAGGTATATCCAATAGTGGACTGCAATAGGTGAATCAATTGATTGATGAAATCATTTATCTTAATCGCACACTTAAAAAGGTTTTTAATACAAACGTTCAAAGCATGTAGCTCTTGCCTAATCTTTGCCTTAACTTCAAAAAATAAAACCTTAGAAAGGAAAAAAGACTACCACTGCTCTCTTTTTTTTGGCCTCTGTATAATATGTTTGCTTTTAATGATTTGATAATAATAAACCTAACTAAAGGTGTACTATGTAATACAATTATTTATGGTCACTGACAAAGCTCGTAGAATTAGTAAACTGAAATGTAGGTATAATAGATATCATAAATCAAGTCGAAGGACCTAGATGGTCATTGTAGCTAATGAGCCGTAGAAAGGAGATCGCAAATCGGTGGGCCCAGTCGTATAATATTGATTATCTAAGAAAAGTAGCTGGGATATACTGAATACGGAAGGCAGATACTCCCTAATATTTGCGATAAGCTAATTGAATTTTAGCTTTCTTCAGAACTAAGATAGTAAGAAGTGCAATATGAAAATAGTTATACAATTTTCAAAAAAGAAATTAAAATTCAAATCAATGACTAAGTTACTAAATAAAATAGCAAAATAAATAAAGTAGAAAATAAATCGTAAGTAAACTCTACAGACGTCTTCATGCTCTGGATTTAAAAATAACAATATTATTTAGTTAGGTATATCATTTGCTACGAAATTTGAAATATAAATAAAAATCTTGCCTTATTATATACTCAATACTAGGTACTTATAATAAGTATACCTCTGGCATTTACCAAGAGTTCAAGAAATTTCGCTCTAGATTTAAATAGAAACCAGACGGTAGTCCATCGTCTTCGCGTACCTACCCCGGCTGGAGTTTACCGAAGCATGTTTTCTTTATAATAATTACGATTTTTAAAATCGAACTCAACCAAACTACCAATCACTTCTTTATTACATAGTGTCATACCTGAATATTTTATTTATAAACTAGCTAATGATCACAGATACGCCCGCGCTGAGGTTGTTTATCGTTTTTCGGTTATATCTCCGGCTCTACAAGACTTCCAAAAACGATTTTCTGTTCAGAATCATTCATTTAACAACCTAAGTAAGTACCTATGATTTTTTAAATATTTTAAGTGTTAATTAATTTTATAATATCGCAAGGTAAACCCTAAACCTACTTCTAGGTCGCAAGTCCCACGCACTGTCACGGAGTTCCTCTCTGTACCACGCCATGGACCCGGCGACCGCACGTTGAATCCATGGAATGCTGAGAATCGGATCTCTAGATAGATAGATCTAGGTAAATGTATAGCAATATTAGAAGGGAAAATGGCAATATAATGGTTGGTAAGTATTATACTAGGAATGTATTCTAACAGAAATGTTCAAAGGTAAGTTTCATTTCAAGCGTAAATAATGTTTAATATATTAGACGCACGAGTATACGTCGGTTTAACTTTATTAATAATGGCTTCCATTGGTTCATTATTATACCTAAATGGTTTCAACTTGAACAATGGAAAGGAGATGCTTCACAAAATGTATAGACCCTGGGCCCGATAATTGTACACTACTCAGAAAAATAGCTAGGCAATGTAGTTTTCATTTTTCACTATTCAATTCTTATAATACTGCCGCGTATTATGAGCGGAATCTAACTAAATAAACACTTTCTTGCAACACAACAAACATGGCGGACTAAAAAATATTGGCGTAATAAAAATGTACTTACCTATATTTTATTAGTTTATGCCCTTGAATTTCGGAGGTGAATAAATATAATTCTATTTTGACCAATATCCGGTATTATTTCTCTTTTTTTCTGTATTGTGTACAATTAGGGGGCCCAAAATGAAACATCTTTAGTTATAATTATTAAAATAAGACAACAACTCAATGACAGAGGTTTGTTAGTTATAGAATACGCAAACCATCTAATAAATATTTACACACCTAGTGATGAAAAAGTTCATTACAAAACCTGTGCAAGAAATGTCCATAGTTGCAAAAACAAAACTATCGATTTCGCATGGAACGTTCTGCCTACTACGTGTACATAATTTCCATTTCTGAGTCTGTGTTTCCGGAAAGCTATACCTGGGAATCTTCAAGTCCCGAGTGAATAAGTTCCTTCCAAGCAAACGCGATTCATCGTAGACCTCGTCAAGATGCAGTCCATGAATTCATGATTGATTGATTAGTATACCTACGCTTGTTGCGCCCCGCGCTTACCACCAATGAGACCTAAAATATGTGTACTTCTCAACTACTTCTCAACTTGAGCACACTGTCAACATTTTTAACCCCAACTATGATATCACGATGCATATTAGTGCCATTGCGGTGGCAATATTCTTTCGAGGTAGCATACCTTACAGTCATAGGGATTTATTATTATAATCAATCTGAAGAGCGATACCAATAAATTATTTATTTAGGAAGACATGAATTAAAGAACCTTAGTAATCACTCAACCTAAGCCAAAATCTACTTGATGAATTGCACAACCCAATTAGATACGAAATCCGGAAAGTGGATTACGACTGATAAGCTCCTTAGAAATGAATGTCAATATTTGGTCAAAGCCTCTATACGACGTGACCAAAGTCCTTTTAATTGAAAATGTTTACATAATTATAACGTAATGTTGTTTGTCATGTGATAGCACTGATTTATCCATCATTTTTGGTTTTTGACGGCATCGATTTCAAAGACGACATAACCCAGTTCAGTCAAAATTCAGTTCCGACCTCATATCGATCGCACAAATGTCAAACTAGACACAATACATAAAGAGTGAAGAAAATACGAATTGCGTTTTATTCTCATATCAATTACAAAGTCTACGACTAGCAGAAGCAGAAAACTTTACTTGTTCTCGCTTCAACTTTTGGTCACGATTCATTGACAATCACGTACAATATGTTGAAAACTTTGTTATAAAAATATTTTTATGATATTTGTGATCGAGATAAGATCGGAACTGAATTTCTATCATATTTTATTACTAGAATTTTCCTTTAGACCTGGGCAAAAAAAACTCCATAAAAAGTATATTTTGATAATATTCTGAAGTGTAGTGGTATCCATACATGTATAATATTATAATATACTTACATCTTTCACCCTCTGGGTATATTGGTATATGTGATACCATTTATGATTACAGTACGACGTTACTCTGGGTTAACAGCCCGAATAAAGATAATGCTGAGGTCATGTGGGGAACTTTGCGTGACATATATATTAATTCAGTGTACGTGTATACCGTGTACAAAGATTTACACAGTATAGTTCTGATTTTTATACCTATTCTGCATCTTATTAATATTGTAGCTAGACTATGATAGTATTTTCGTAACTATAAACTATTATTATCATTATTTATTGTTTGGTTATACTCGTATAACTATAAAATAGAATAGAAATGCAATAAAATAAAATTAGCTTCGCCAGCATGGAATTCTGTTCTTATTCATGCTTTATATAGGAACCTTTTGTAAGGATAAATTTATACTCTTTCATCACCGAACGACCAGACGTAAGACGACGCGCTACCGGTACCTACTGGCGAATATCCCACTCAAACGCACAAAACGTTTTGTCAGTACGTTCATCGTGCGTACTGCTAAAGAGTGGAATGCCCTGCCTGTATTTCCGGTAAGCTAGGTATAACCTGGGAGTCTTCAAGTCTAGAATGAACCGGTTACTTCTAGGCAAGCGTGCTCCACCGTCGACCACATCATCACTTACCAACAGGTGAGATTGTGGTCAAAATCAAGCCTTAAAAAAATCCCTTTACCAAATTTCATGAAAATCTGTTCAGCGGTTAGAGCGTGATTGAGTAACAATCATCCAAATATCTGAGCAAACTTTCACATTTATAATATTAGTTAGTAGGATGTATGATACAAAGCAGATTTTAAGGTCACCTCTAAAGAAGCTTGTGATTGCTTAGTACTACCCACAGGCCTGCTCAGCGAAGTGTAACGCGTCGCGTCGCATCACGCTCCATATATTTCCCATGTTGAAATTAGTACGTCACATGTCAAAGGAATCGGCTTGAGATTTTCCACAGTGCGTGACACTTAACATTAGTGAATACTGCATCATCATCATCTTAATGTTGTTCCCGATTGTATTAGAGGCTTTCATCTCAAAACCCGGGTTCTGCATACTCTTTCCCCTTCTTTTTTATTTGTCTTATGTCCTACCCTTAGAATAAAGTCGGTGCCTGAGCCACATTCATCAATCGGCAAGTGTACTGACTTGCATTATGGCTATGAAGTGATAACAAGTGAATATTGCGTGACAAATGTTAGTAGCACTAAAAGTCTGCTCCTTGACGAGATTCAGTGCAAGAGTTATAATATCGGCATAAACTTGTGAAAAGTACTACTTTTTAGATCTCATTTCTATCTTATCTATAAACGTTTGGTTACATCATGCTGCCGGGAAGACTCTACTTTTAAAATATTGACTTTTTTTTATATACTTCGTAGGTGGCAGACAAGCACACGGCCCACCTGATGGGAAGCGGTCACCGTGGCCTATGAACATGTGCAACACTAAGGGTGTCACACACGCGCTGCCTACCCTGAAGGGAAGGGGGGAGGGTTGGGAAGGGGCGGGGAGTCCCAGGACTTGGACGAGTGGTGACGCATAGCAGTGAAATCTCCTAGAAGCATATACGTTCACTAAAGGTGCCAAGTTGAATATACCATCTAAACAAATAGGATAGTTCATAATAATTTTCTGACGTGTGGTGGATCACCTAAAAATTTATTATCTTACTTCCTTACTTAAATTGATATACATTTTTCTATTACAGAGTACATGAGATAACCCTTATAACCACTTTCTATATCCATGGCTGTGGCAAGCCTCTTGTTGAAAATCAATAACTAGCTTTTTCTAATAACATTACAGTCATTAAAACTTTTTAATGGCCTCGTCAATATGACGTCAACTCGTAACTTATTAAATTACCTAAAATTATATTAAATTATCTATCGAGGCTGTCATACTGAGTACCACCATTTTACTATTCGACCCCTTCCCGCCGTTTTAGCGTAAGCGACAAAAAGCAAATTTTACAGGAGGAGGTTTTTTTTAAATATTTCAGGCAATAGTTGTGCTATTAAAATGAAATTTACCACAGAGTCATAATTTTTGACGATTAATAATTATACCAGTAAAAAAAATTAAAATTTTCGAGATTTGTGATATTTTTGGCGCCTACGATGATTTCGCTGTCACTGAAAAAACCATTAAGGCGTTTGAGATAAACTATGTAGTAATAAAATAAGCGAATTTTATCCAATTTTCAATGAATTTTCCTATGTTTCATAGTGTTTTAACAGACGAACTTAAATTTTTTATACAAATTCAGTTAGTCAGCGAACAACGGTCTAACATGAACTACCAATCGGCCCAACCTAAGCCTATTTGGTTACCAACTGGAACGGAGGCCCTTGAGGCTGAGGATGACAGCCTCTATAAAAAATACCAAAGCAGGGTGGGTGGGTACACAGTTTCCCAACCCATTCGGAGACCATGAACATCGGTCTTAGGTATGTAGACCACCAGCCGGCCAAACCGTAACCATGAATTGACAGGGCTTGTGACACCCCGGAGACGCGAGGAAGAAAACCTCTATGAGAAATCCCCTCAATCCCACGCCCGACAATGGGAACAATGGTCCAAGAAGAGTGGGGGCAAACTCAGTCCCAAGGGCGTCAAGTCGAAGGCCTATTAACTAAAAGGCAATGGATAAAGAAATAGATAAATCTCACCTATTCTGGGGGGACCACCAATACCTTAAGAGCACAGCGCTGAGCTCTAAATCCAGCCCCAACACGAGGGTGGAGGTCGCGCAGATGCGTAGTGCTATGTCGGGTTCCGACGAGTACGAACAGGGCGAGTAACCTTCTTGTCCCACTTGTGGAGCTCTTTCAACGGGGACAAAAACGGAAAAGGAGCTCCACACGGGGCACCTACAAATCGACGACGGAGATGGCCTCCAGCGATGAGGCATCCTCGATGACCAAAGCGGCGAAGTCTGCGAAGGTCAGCGATAAAAACCTGTCGGCCCAGGAAGCGAAAAGCGAGAGGCTGATCGTTGAAGGTCTCGGCGGAGAAACTGCTAAAGTTGCTGTCCGTGCCAAAGAAGGCAGTGGTGGAACCGTCGGCAAGCAATACTAACACTTTGCCAGCGCCAAAGTTCGCCAATCAGTAAGTAAGGAAGTCATCAGTCGCTAGAAAATCCCCGGCGACTGTCCCAGTCATCCCCGAGCCCCCAAAATGAAGAGATAATTGAAATAACCGTCAGTATCGCACGAACGAGAATGAGTTCCTCAAGGCTGAGCTGGGTAAATCGCGCCAAGAGATGGCTCACCTTGCCGCAGCATTGGAGGAGCTCAAGATAGGGGTGATGATTTCTGCTGTCACGAGTGCTACTGGCGGAGCAAGCAGTGACTGCACCGCGAGGCCAGCGCGGTTGGTGCAGTCAGCACAATCGCAGTCGATTGCGCTACTGGCGCAACCAAATAAAATGGTGGCTCCAGCGGAACCTTACGTAGTCCGGCTTCTGGCCGCGCCGGAGGAGTGGTTGATGGTTTGCATTGCCGCACTGGAGGGCGTTTATCGACGTCCCCCTCTGGCAGCAATCAGATCTGGCCTGACTGCCCACTCAGCTCTAAGTGTGACCCAGCCAGCCCTCTCGGGGCTTGCCTCCACTCAGGTCACTCAGAGGAAAGACAAGGGTAAAGAAAAGTGGAAGCTGACCCCAGCCCCAGCCCCGGCCCCAGCTTCGACAGCTCCCACACAACCCACATTGGAAGGGGGATGGAAGGTAGCAGGAGCGGCCAAACAGAGGAGGTTATACACTGTTTATCATGACTATCATTTTAATAACCAAGTAAAACTGTTTCAACTTATTAATTATCAATTTAAAGAATACAATGGCGCAGGGAGACAATGGTTCTTTGATAACTTTCAGGTAATTTGTGTATAGTGAACCATACCATAGTCATACACCATGTCGGTTACGATATAAATTTCAGATTTTAAATGGACTTGCGATAAATATATCCTGTCGCCTACGTTAATATTTTAAAAAATGTTACGGTTAAGATAAAATTAGCTTTTGCTATATCTCAAAAATTAATGAATTTAGCCGCGAAATTTCAATACAGAAAGATCCGTTATGGTTCAAACTTACGATTTCGATAAAAAAAGCATTTTCGAAAAAATGTCGCTTACGATAAATCGGCGGTTAGGGCTCGTATTGCTTGCTGGTCGCAACTATATACTATGGTGGCCTTAAGAAAACATTCAAAATTTTAAATCAATTACGGATATGGTGTACAATGTACAATAAAGAATACTTTATCTTTATCTTTAACTTATGACCTTCCTATTATTCATCAAAAACCCGATATTGTGTAGAGTGTAAGTTAATATAATCATAATATGAAATGTTCAATTAAGAATCTACATTTAAGTTTCTAAGACGTTGACATGAAACGAATACAAAGATATTAAATGTAAAAAGATTATAATATTTTCTCAAGAGTTGGTAGGACCACGTTTGATCACTATCTCACCTGATGGTAAGTGATGATGTGGTCGACGATGGAGCAAGACTAGACTAAAAACTTTCTCATCTTATGTTATAAAAAAGTACTTTGAACGCCCAATGAGCGTTAAATCTACTCGTGTTATGTTATATAATGATATAAATAGTATCTTATGCTTATAATGCTATCAACGTATCTAGTCCCGGACGAACGGAGTGGGTTTATGTCGCACTTAATGATAAGTTCAACGCCGAAGTAGCTCTGAGTTATATAGACTTGTATTGAGATTAGATCATATACATAACATAATAATAATATATATATATATACAGAACATAATATAAGTTTCAAGGATGCATAGGATAGGATAGGATCTAATAAAATATTCTCAACTTATTTCTCCACAATTCTTGTTACTTTTATAATCATTATTGATTATATCATAAGACGCAAATATGTAAGCATTATTTTTAGTAGCTGGTCCTTTGAACGTCAAAGTTTATCCCTTAATGCTGAAGCGTAGTGTAATTCAAAGCCTTCCTATTAGATTATCGTAATACCTTTCCGTAGATTATTGTAAGCCCTTTGCAAAAGGTAAATATTTTTTTAATGGATTACGGAAAAAGAAAGATACTTAATATTCCAAACGTGGTATGAAAGTTTATTTGACTCAGACGGCAGTTATTTGACTCACAAAGTGGGCTTGGATGCCAATAATTTGATGATTCCGGACATCCTTTATAGAGCAGGATAAAATATCTTTCTAACATTGTATATTAATTGGCAATAAAACTTTTCAAAAAAAAAACAAAAAAATGGGAGCACACGAGAAGCGCCAGCTATCAAATAGAAAAATAGTCAACAAAATCGGTTCACCCAGTCGAAAGTTCTATTACTACTACAGTCGAATTAAGAACCTCCTCCTTTTTGAAGTCGGTTAAAATAAACAAGACAAAAGCGACGTTGAATAACAAAAAGCGATATTCAAGAAATATCTGCAATATTTCATTATGTAACAAGAGCCCTTTAATATGTAAAAAATATACCTATCTGAAATTTAAATTTTTGTACCTCATTTTAAGCATATGGCGTACATTGTAAGAAAACTTCCACAGAAAATATTTTATGCTTAGTGACCGTAGTCCATTAATATGCCACCTTTATACCCTCACTCACTGTGATAGGAGGGCGAGTATCTTAAAAAGGTTGAATATAAATAGCTTTCAAGTGAATACATTATAAGCTTAGGAACCATCGCAAGTAGAGGTCTAAGGAATACGTGGTTGATCATTTGCACAATTATTTCAACAAAACTTTGAAAATAATGTTTCGAACATGACTCTTCCGGTAAATTTTAGCGCTAAAACTTGAATCATAATGTGTAAGAATTCAACAGTTCAAATTAAGTGATGATAAGAAACACAAAGTTGATAGGTTAGTAATATTTTGCAAATCACGTAAATGAAGATCAGAGAGGCCTATTCTGTCCCAACAAGATCAGTTTGTATTTTGATAAAGTATTTCAACAAGCGTGATATTAACTCTGTCTACCTACTATTAATATTTACTCCTGTATTTCATTGGTCCTCTAGCATGAAACACAAATAAATGAATTTGAATTCTGTAGAAGATAATTATCCTTAATTTATTGAAAAGTTACCGCGCCCGTACTATTCATGGCAAACTACGCATGACAGAAGGTTTTTGTTATCTCAACTACATTATGAAAAAAAAAAATAGGTGCTATTAGGGTACACCGATCTACACATAAAGAGTTGCGAATGATAAAAATAGTATAAAACGATATCTCGTAGCTACTTGTGGTACTAAGAAAAGCTGAGCATTACCATACTTCCTTTACACAACTGCCTTCATGTGAAATTCGCAGCAATTTTTCCACATTATCACTAGATGGCGTTATTATTATTATATTGACTTTTGATTTCACTTCCACCTATTTCTAAGAGCCTCAAACTGTTCTTGTATTTAGTTATAAAAGTTATTTTGAGCTATCCGTAATAAATTCATAGATGTAGTTTTTTTTAAATAAAATATACAGGCCTTTACTGCTTGTTTTAGTATTTAGCATTGATCCTCAGAACTCAAATGAATGTAGCTAAACAATATCCATGGCTATACAAAGATGATTTGAATAATTACATACAGAGCAACTGAAATTATTTATTTTGTTTTTGTTGTCAAAACGAACAAACAAAAACAAATGCATTAATATCAGTTTAAGCGAATCTATTATGGTTTTAACGCTAATAGTTTTATTTTCAATACTAAAAATCACAAAGAATTTCAAATTAGCACTGTTTTATTCCAAATATTACAATTGTTTTAATGAAAGGGGTTTCTTTTCTTTCAAATTTTCTGAGAAACAGATTTTTTTTTGGTTAAAACAATATTAAAATAACCTAATATTATAGCAACTTGTACTGCAAGCATTTTTAGAACCTTGCAAGTGCTACGTATTCCCTGGTTAGAGATTTTTGAGTCCCAAATCGATTTCAACCCTAATTTTAGAAAAAGTTAAGATTCCGTGCAAAATTATTAAAACCTTAAAAATCTAAATCTATGGCGGTAAAGTCGCAGGCATAGCTAGTTCTTAAATAAATATAAGAACATGTTTTTTACTTTACAATGCGAACTGACCAGTTTTATAAGGGGTTACATTCACAGCGAGTAGCAAGTGTTAAGTCATGTACTGAAAATCTATTTATGATACTATTAGGTCCTACGAAGACGTTCATCGCCTATATTACAGCACGCACAGCAAATAATTCCGTAATATTGGCAAATTTATGTACTTATAACGGCAGCTAGAAATAATGGAATGTCAAATTAGATAAGTAAGCCTTTCTTATCTTATGTTATCTTATCTTATGTTATCTTGTGAACTATTTTTCATTGATAGGCTCGTGTCTAACCACTATCTCACCTCTTGGTTTGGTGAGATATTGGTTAGACGCACTTAAATCAGTTTTCTAGTCAGCGGGGACCTCATTAGCCACATCGTCGTCCTCAAGAAGTTAGCAGCAGGTTTGCTATTGGAAATTGTAGCTGGTAGCCACTGATCAGTACATAATACGTAAAAGGAAAGTTTGAGAGATATTTATTGCTCAACTAGTAACCATTACTATCAATGAAATTTGTAAATTGTTATGGATTACTTTCGGGCTAAGGAGAAATTATAAGAATGTTCTGAACTAATATGAATGTTTTTGAAGGAGTTGTAATGATTTTTGGAAGAAACAGGGAGTGATAGTGATAATTTTATTGTCAATTTCTAAATGTAACATTATGAAACGTATTACTTAAATTAACTTCATGTTGAAAATAAATTGGTAAATGTAAATTTAACTAAAAGGTTTTTCAATCCATTTAAAATTCTAGGATAAATTTTCAATCTACAGATTCAAATCAATGCGTAGCATCGGCACCAATCAAAGAGAATTACTATTCAAATCACGAAGAAACTTATTACACAGAAGCGAGCCTTCAAGTAGCAGCAGTTAATGAAAAGATTCCGGCAAACTACTATCAAAAGTTACTATTAAATGTTAATGAATGAACCACTGAATTGATAAAAAAATATTGGACTGTTTTTTACTAATAACAGACTTAAAACAAAAAACGAATAACATAATTTCCATTAGTGTTTAACAAAACCTTGCGTTTGAAGAATATTCTAAACGCTGAAACATATTGAGCTTCTGGAAAATTGAAATAATACCGTTTTATTATTCTAGTTCCTTTAATATCTGCTTGAATTAAAATTTTGCCTCTCTCATACACATAAAAATTTACACGTAATTTTTACTAAGGCAAATGATACTGAAGAATACTGAGAAATTAACTATGAACCAGTACTGGACATTTTGGCCTTTATTTTAGTGTAAGTATATTAAGTATAAAAACAATATAGGTATTGAAACTAAAAATATTTAAAAGAAACACAAAGGCCTCTTAGGTCAAATGGGTATTCGGTATGCTGATTTTACCACAGATCCCACTTATAACTTTCTCCTAAAGTGCACCTAACAAACTACTGTCTGATTGATTTCTAACTTTGATAATAGACAATATCTACTTCGAAACAGATCCAAGATAAACTTTTCACTGGGTTCAAATATCATAGTTCAGTACAATGAATTGAATCTCAAGTATTTCTCAAGGACAAAGTTTAAATAGCTGATAGTTTAGAAGTATTTAGTATATTAGTTTTGTTATGCAAAGTAATGTTTCTAAAACTTTATAGATATTTAGTAAGCTCTGAAGTCGAAGCCAATTTGAGGTATTGATAAAGGAAACTATCTATAAGTCATTATTATGAATACATGATTAAACTGATTTGTTTCAATATAATATTTTACTACCTATTTTTGTTTTGTACTCTACATTTTTCTTAAATGATTGGTACAGAAATGGAGTACGTACCCGTAACATCAAATAGATCACTTAGGTACTTAATTTCTCTAGATGTTCCATAGTTACTTTCTTGTATCCGTGGTTCACTCCATCTTTGCTGTTGTTCATAGTATACCCTCCATTTGGCTTAATCTCCATTTGGCGATGATAAAATATAATAATGTCACGGTTAATACAGTATGTAATGAGTTAACAGATAATATTTTTATAATCTCATAGTTAACTTTTAGTACTTATAACAATAACAATACCCATTAAATAAAATTAATGAGTACCTACTAACTAATATACCATAATGACAAAAAAAACATACTTACTTTTTTCGGTTGTCAACTTGACTTCACCTCGCCTGATGGTAAGCTGAAGGTAAAGTCTCAGGACCGGGGTTACGATTATTATACTCCGATAGTGCTACAGTGGTGGCCTCAACTTGACGACCTCATTAAATGCTTTTACACGTCCCGCTTAAAGGATTCAAAAAATGTTTAAGTTTCTATTAAATTACATAAAATATTTCATCTACTAGAAGTAAAAGCTTCATATTTCGATAATAGTAACCCACATACTACAATCGCTATTACGTATTTTGATTTGAGCCGCCCTTTACTCAGAATAAAATCTGTACAAAGACTGACAATCCGTGTAATAGAGAAGGGGATCAAAAGAATTTCTGACCGAATATAACGTGTAGAAGTACCATCGAAATTAAATTGATGCTCAAATCTTCGAATTACAGTAAAGAATATTACCGCACGTGTTATTTAATCAAGTATATATATATTTAGTAGCTGCAATTAATGGAAAGTGACGTATATCTAAATTAGTGATTTTAAATTTATTTAATTTCGATGAAAATTATTCAGAACAACTAAACACGTCCAGGGCCAAGGTATCAACGCAGCAATTCCAACTTGAATCAAATGGTTGGGCACATTCTAGGCAAGCGCGATTCATCGTAGATCCCATCGTCACTTACCATCAGGTGGGATTGAGGTCAAACGTAAGCCTATAATAAATAAAAAAAATATTGTGGAGATGGTTTTAATCATTGGTGTTGTACTTTTTCTGTTACTATTTGCATTCTAATCTCACAGAGCAATTATTTTTCAACTTATTTCGTGTATTCTACTATCTCCTTTAAGCCGTTATATGCTTCAGTTCGCTTCACGCTCTGTATCAATGTTCTTAATTCTTATGGTAAAGTCATCGTACTAATGGATATTTTTTTTGTTATTGTAGGTATTTTTGCTATCGAAGATTGCACGACATTAAGCTTAGCTTTGTTTTGTACCACTTCTATGGATAATACACTCAGGTTCCAAGAAGGCAGAGAGAGGTTTTTAAAAAAGTTTTACATTTAAGATTAATAGCACATAAACAGAATTAACAGCTCTCACAGTAGGCGTATCTATTGAAAGTTTGTCCATTAAAATCCCATTTGCGAAATTTATATAATCCTATTGGAGGGTCAAATAGTATTAAAGCACTTCAAATATTGGATAATAAATATTATGCAAGATTTCTACGACTACGACGTACTACACAGTGCTATCTGGATCCAAAGCAAGCTTAGCTTAACTTACTTGCATTTTAATTATTATGGGTTTTAGAATGTAGATAAATATATATATTTTCTTTTCTTTCTTACGTTTTTCCATCCTACAGTAATGACAGTAGGTAATAAAATTATCTTCATAGATATCTATAGAAAAGATACTGGCTGGAATGCAATGGAATTGTTTTTGACTTTTGACAAGACTTTACTGCGATCGAAATATAAGAACCTAAAACTCGTAGAATATAATACCTTATTTTCGGTAGTTTAATCCTGAATGACGACCACCACGTTTATCTTTTAGATAACAATCCATCAGACAGGAAATAAGTAGGTACCTCTTCATATTTTGTTTCTGACCGCAATGGTTTTTACCCAAGGAATCTTGCCATGTTTTTTTTACGTCTGTCTGCGGCAGATACTTCATACGAAACAGCTACATCTCGGCCGTGCCTTGAACTTGTCTCCAATTACAGTCCCCTCTAAAACACAAAGGTCAGCTAGTTCTCGAGATTATTTACGCGTGAATATTTGGTACTATTTTTACCATACGGTAGAGAAATTGTTCTCGTAGGACTTAAGACTTGGTAACAAATCACTTTACCACTGTAACTACTACTTTGGAACATTCACAATAATAAAATCCACTATGTAATAAAATTTCGATAATGCAAGTTACCGCGAAGTTATGTTACTCAGTTACTCTTTTATGATACGTATTATGAATCTGTGAATCCCTCCATAAATAATACCAGCGGGATATTTGTTTATGTTAAACTTACTGATTCTGCATTATAAGGCAGTCGTTAGATTTTATAGAGCATTAGGAGAACTCATGCTGGGCAATTTCTTTTTTTTTTTATCGTTATTTTTATCAGTTTTAGGGCGTTTATTTGAACAATTGTTAACGGCAAAATGTTCACAGAATTTTACCCTTAATAGGTATCTATTAGATTTGTCCTATAAATTATGATTTTATTACACAAGTTTAGTATCATACTTTTAATAGCATTATATTTCCTATTAATACAAATTTGTAAATAATTATGTACTTACTGAGTGTCTAAATTTGTATAAAATGTTAATAAACATTAACATAACAGTTTGAATTTATTCAAGAACGCTTAACTGTCGTTAGGACAACGATAGTATAGACTTAATTAAATGTGTTTACAAAATCTGAGAGGATAAATATAGGTTTTCTGTAACTTACCCAGGGCTATAATTGCCGACGATCATGACCACAAAGCAAATACCTACAGTGTCATAATTAGATTTCCCTATTTGTGGATTTCGAATGTGATAAAGAGGGTGAGATCCGGCCTATTTCTTTATTTTCCATCTATCGGTCAATAGCAAAACTATTTACTTATTTCTACTTGTCCTACGCTCTTTGTGCACTGGACGAACGCCGTATACTGACTAAGAGACCATGGTGACTATCATTAGATCAGGAGATCAGGACATAGTTGAAAATCACAGTGCCTAAGTAACGGTGCACTCACCTCCTCTTTGCATTTGCTCTGTGATGACACATGAGTCAATTCAAAATAGCAAACAAAGCTGTCAAGTCAGACGGTCAATACCTTCTAACTTCATATTCGAACAATAGAACTCAGCGAGTTGATGTAAGCGGCACACGTTCACTTAGATCTCGGGTTATAATGAGCGTTCTAAAGCGTTTGATATTTGAACCATTTTCATTTCTAATTTATATTAATGAATTCCTTACTATGCATGGGAGAAAACAGTGTGGCTTTGTTTGAACTTCCTCGATTACAAAAGCTTTTTGAAGTTAGAAGACAAGTAGATGTCTATGACGAATTGAACAATGCCATCTTAGTGGTTGAGCGTTATACAAGTTATACATTTATTTAAAGATGGATTCAGTATGGCTGATTAAAGCATAATCTATACATATTACATATAATAAAATGGTAGGAAAGTCAAAACTGTACATTGAATATTTTTTTAAAAGAATACTTGGGGTGTGATCTATAATCGATACCGAAGCCAAAAATATAGTTTTTAGAATTTTTGTCTGTTTGTCTGTTTGTCTGTTTGTCTGTTTGTCTGTATGTATGTCCGGGATAAACTCTAAAAGTACGGCATGGATTTACTTCAAATTTGGCACGAATATTATTTATAAGTCGCGCTAGCACCTACGGGGAACGAGCAGTGAACGATTATTTCTTCAACGCATTCTGTAACAACGTGTAATCTAACGACGCATATTTGAATGTTGTTATTATGTTAGCCATGCTATAAGCTAACTTCACACTATAAGTAATTTAACCGATAATATATACAATAAAAAACAAACTTAACTTTGCGGTTCGATCCCTAGATCCGATTACCGTACCAACCGCTAATAATAAGTTTGTCGTAGGTTACGTCAATAAAACTGTAAAGAGGTCAATTCTGTGCATTGAATATATTTGCAAAATAACTATTGAACGGGGATATATATGAAACGGGGATGATTGGTGATCGATACCAATGCTAAAAATGCAATCAGTAAATTTTTTGTCTTTCTGTCTGTCTATCTGTATGTGCACGCATGGATCAAAAACTAATGGGGGGATTTTGATCAAACTTAGTACGATTTATAGTTCATACTTTTCTTCAACATAATAATAGCAACCCATTTATGTCTGACTGCTGGGCATAGGTCTCCTCTCCTCTAACAAGAGAGCTGAGAGGGTTTAGACCTTAATCCACACACGATGGCCTAATTTCTTCTAGGCCATGTGGGTTTCCTCACGAGGTTTTTCCTTCACCGTTTCAGCAGATGGTAAATCATGTGATTACATAACATAACATAAACTCACGCCTATATCCCCGAAGGGGCAGAGGTGCTAGCACCCACATTTCGCCAGTTTATGTTTAGGTCCCAATGTAATAGCTGGCGAGCCTATTGCCATTAACCGGGCACTTATAAACCTGCGATAAATACTTCAATGCGAAATCATGTGATTAGCACATATAAATTCCACAAAATGAAATTCACATTGGTACTGTCCGGCCGGATTCGAACTCGATACCTCTGCGAAGAGGCTGCGTCTTTATCCATTCAGCTACCATCGCTTACAGGACAACATTTTAATAATATAGGCTCTTTTTATTCAAAGTCGGGGTGCGAGGGAAATTCTCTATAGGCCACCTTACACCCTAGCGTCAGAACACCCTAGACGGCGTGCAGTTTTAGTCGGTAAAAGTCTGACATAACCTGCCCCGCTGGCCGCGAGGTGGGTAGGTATCCATGAGGATTTCCGCACGGAAAAAGGCTACTTCTTATACAAGCTGATACCCGCGGCTCCACCCGCGCGTCGTTTCGGGTAGGTCTTCAATTTTTTTTCGATCCCGACATAACCACCCCCGATGGCCGACGGGGGTGGTATCCATGGGGATTTCCGCACGATAAAAAAAAAAAAAGGTCTTCAATTTTTGGAAATCTCGAGTTCTACTTAGCCAACCAAACATAGGGTAAATTTTAAGTCTATGCAAGACCTTTCTAATAAATAAACCGCATCAAAATTCGTTAAGTAATTTTTTACGTCCATCGCGATTATCGACTTTTGATGGGGTTTTTTTTTTATTAGAAAGGTATTGGTTAGACGAGTGGAGTGGAGAGTGGAATGAAGAGTGGAATGTAGAGTGGAGTAGAGAGCGGAGCGGAGAGTAGAGTGCAGAGTGGAGAGTGGAGGAGTGAGTGGAGTGGAGAGTTGTTTTATTAAAATAGACTTGGTGGCGATACCGACCTCCACGCGGGCGAAGCCGCGGGCGGAAGCTAGTAATAAATAAGCACCATGAGACATCGCCCGTTATAGGTACCTATATACTAATGTTACTTATTGATAAGTCTCGTTTTGGTCCTATTCAAAGTTATTCTTCAAAATGTATAAATCGATATCAACACATACTCGGACTTCTTTTCAGAAGTTGATATTTCAGCACCCGGAGTTAACGTACTTCTCTCGATTTTTGAATGTAGGACCTAAGCAGTACTGTGAAAAATTTGAAACTTTCAATGCCTATTCCGAAGGAAATTGGAAAAGCTAAGCCAAACATCCGTTGATACGCGATATTGCTTTTCGGAAATGAAAAGTAAGTAATGTATTCACAGATTTTCTTTTAAAATATGCCAAGCTGTGTTTAGCTAGAGAAGTTTGATTTAGTAGGGTTATTGGATATTAATTCATTCTTATTATTATCTAGCACAGCTAATCCGCCTATCAATTATTTATAATAATCATTTTGAAATAAATTTATGATACTGAGAATGTAAGTATTGGAATCTGTTTCGATTACTTGTCCTGCAAATGCATCTGATTTTATGTAACTTTGAAATTACATTGGTTGTGTTTACATACACATAAATTACCTTGCTTCTTGTAGTTGGGGTGCGTAATAGAGATGTATATTATATTTTATATATGTTATACCTAGTTATACACGATAGAACGTTTCACATATTATAAATTAGAAATGTTTTTTTACGATTTTGGCAATTAGAGGAGTAACTATGAAATAAAAAGACATCATCCTTCATACCTATACAACAAAATTCAAATTTCATTTGAAATACACAATAAAATTTTAGTGTATAAAAGCGTTTAACTTAAAAGAAATTTTTACTTAATTTATTTTAATCTACATCCACGATATACTCGTAATGTCCATCATAGGACAACGTTACTCGAGTCTCGAACATTAAAAAACATTTCAACGTATTCCCCAAAATACATTAAATCGCTCTCAATGTCAATAAGCCAGTATGACCGTTTGTGTCCATTTCCTGCCCAACCTTGTATTGATGAGATTCGGCCCGAAAAGCGTTTTTAAATAGCAAGGAATTTGTATGACCTTTCAGCGTGGTGTGCTTTTAGATGTACATATATTATATGTGATGTGGTTTTGATGTGTACTATAATGTAATTATGTAGAATTCCTTGTTTACAATACTTCTGAATAATCCCTTCTAGAATAGAATAGAATATATTTTATTGTACAGCATAACAAAAATTTTACAAGTACTTAACTATTGTTTAATGTACAATATAAGCGGTCTTATCCCTTAAAGCGATTTCTTCCAGACAACCTTAATAAGTTCTTCTTGTACCTTATTTTTTTCATCTTGTAAACAGAATTCGAACCTAAATTTGCTTCCTCACCATGAGCTTTCGCAGTTGGTTTACCTTCTCTAGAAATTTCGATTACTAGTACCTACTTTCCTCAAAAAAAAAATTAAACCACCTTTCTTCACTTTCACGTAGGTAGCATCGAAGTATTTGTCAAGACAAAACTAAATTATTCTAAACCCGATTGGTTTATTCTAATGCCTATTTATTTCAAAAGTTCCTATGGACACCTGCCGACTCCATCATCAGAGATACTACTTAGATGGCAGACAAGCACACGGCCCACCTGATGGGAAGCGGTCACCGTTTCCGTATTGTATTCTTATTGCAGCAGATTATCATATTGTCACAAAATAACGTCAGGATTGGACTTCCAAGATTTGAACCACTAAAAAATAACAGAGCAAGTTTAAATCAAGCTGGTAAGTTATAAAAATGGTGTCTTACGCTATTTTTATACGTAAGTATTTTATTTCATCTGAATAGAAATATTAAAATTATTGGAAATTCTCTTTCTGTTTCATCGAATCATGGTGATTATTATTTTTTCTGTGAACCCTAAACATTTGTACTAAATAAAAGCAAAGTGAAATAAGTAAGTAAATTGAAAAAAGAAATAAATTGAATTGAAATCCTCATTACCCCTGTAAATATAAGGGTAATGACGCTTTTTATTGCTTTGCCTCTTTTCAAGGGTTCCGTAATAGGCTGAGTTTGTTTATATAGCTGTATTTTATGTCGTATTTACGTGAAATCGTCAACATTTTCTAGATCAAACAGATACAGAAAACCTAATGGGCTTTTGTGAGAAGCGTTTGTAGATATATAAATATTAAGGGGTTTTTTCGAAGTGCCAAAAAAATCTTCAATAGAGCGTATATCGATAAAGACATTGTTGGGATCCTACTAAATCTGATGAAGTAGAGTAGGTAGTTGACGCTGGTAATTGGCGCTCCATTTTGTCGCTGTTCCTTACCCGCATACCGCACGGCACAGAGAAACCGCGTGGTCTCTCGTCACACAGAAAAACAATATCACTTAATAGTAACTAAGCTGTTTGAAATAGGTAGTGGCTCAATAGAACTCATCGGTGGCTCACCCAGGTAAAGTGCGGACCCGTTAGCTGTCTCGCTTAACTCATCTCGAAGTAACTCTTTCTATCTTACCCAACTCGGTAAAGCACCGATGACATAATTTAATGCCTATTGATTTCCTTTAATAACCACACATTAGATACCTACTTATTATGATATATTTAATCTTCAGGTTCATCATAATTCTACATTAAAACTCGTCTTAACGTAATTTCTCTATAAATTGTCACTCAAGATTGATTTCCCGGGAATATGGTATCAGGTTAAAATTACGTACCTACGCTTTCTAGAGGACTTTTACTAGATATTACCTGCAGCTTTACCTGTGTGGAATTTTCATCTCGTAGAAATATCGAAGAATGTAACCTATGATACTTAGACGCAATGTAGCATTCCAATGATAAAAGACTTTTTGAGATCAATTCAGAAGTTTTATAATTTATCGATTACAAACAAAGAATTCTTTCCTCTATCTAATATTAGTATACTTCTAAGCATAGGTTTATCTTTAGCTGTAACTGTATATTTTATATACTTACAATCCGTTCTATAAATATCATCGCTGAAATTTCGAGTATTAGATAACACCTACGGATGACCATCTGGCGACCGCTGCTCTTGACAGGCAATTAACATCGCATCCATTGTGACCGTGTCAGGCCGTTTCTGGTGTCGATAAGCCGAAAGTCGGGAACAATGTCCAAAACAATATGGCATGCGACGGAACAATTTAATGTTTATTTATCAATGTAGCAAATGTTTCAATTTAACTGTGGTTACATGAATTTATTTGCTACTAGCCAATGTCTGTAGCCACGCCCGCCTTAGGTAATGTAGGCTTTAGCAACTTTTTTTTGCAATTAAGCATAATGATACGGCAGCTTTAAGTCTGATCTATACATTTCTCGTAAAAAAACGTATCAAAATCCGTTTAGTATTTTCGTATCTAACGATAACAAACAGACAGGAATTAAAAATAAAAACATGTTTGTTTTCGGAATCGTTCATATTAACATAACTCAACAATTTTTTTTTTATCTATAACATACTAGATATAATTATGGCAAATTTACTTTAAGGTGTTGGTGATAAGTTTTTTTAATATCCTTTCAATGTTATGTTAGTTCACACCTACTTATCAGATTTTAAAATTTTGTTTCGAAACTAAATCAATCTTTAAAGACATTCCTTACTATTTTATTTACAAAATGCAATAAAAGGTAGACATTTCCCAAAATGTATTCGGGGGACGAACTTGGTCGTAAATGACAACCACTGTTTTATTCATGAGGGTCAATAAAAACATTGGTTGAACACATTTTGAACGTACTTCCATAACACATCAGAAGAGATTCAGTTGGTCAATTGAGTAGGACAGAAGGAACGATAGTATGACAAACCATAAACCTATAAAAACCTATGGACAGGACGCGTTGAACAATACAATGACGACTAGAGTGGACCTACTTGATATTTTATGGGTAGGTACTTACAAGTCGGCACTTACACACTCGCACACTAGTCAGCCAATACGCGGCAAACGTCATTCGATTCAGTCCGTAAAATAAAAAAAAAATACAGCATATCTTATGTAATGAAATTGTGTAAAAACACAATGACAATGTATAACCTAGAAATAGCAAGAAAAAATATTCAGAAATCACATTTCAATCAATTTTTGGGTAACCAATTGAACCAAATATTCACTCACACACATAGACTTTATAGTCGCTACTTTTTGTGACATAGCCTCGTATTCAACAACTTCAATCCGTAGATTTTATAGGTTCATGATGACAAATAGCCACAAGGTGTCTATTTCTTTGTTGTAGAGAGCATCGAGGCGCACTCGATCAAACCATTCCCCATTTGTCTACTCAACGTTTGGTTAGTATACCAATCGTATATCGAATACCAACTGAGAGGGGCATTCCCTATCGTGAATTTGATTGAACCGTTGCTATTATTCATTTTGCAATTGAGTAAGCTTTTCTTCCTGTTCCAACAATTATGACTTTGTAATATAGTCTAGCTACTCTAAAATGTGTTATTACAACAGATTGTATGTAGGTCAACTTAACCATCAGGTGGGCCGTGTGCTGGGTGCGGGCCGGAACCTCCACGTGGTGCACCTGGGCAACGGAGGCGAGCAGCGCCTCCCACTCGCCACGGGAGACGCTGCTGCCTGCGGCCAATCCGGCCGGGGTGGGAGTGGCCCTCTAGCTAGAGGGCTGCTCTAAGGCTCTCCACGTGTCCCTCTGACTAGCAGATGGCACAGTGGGGAGCGAGCGGGGGGCGAACTGATTGTCTGCGCGCCGACGGTTGGGTGACAGGACGGCCTCCTGTCACCCTACACCCCACCGTCGGCGAAGTGGCGCGATGCTCGCCCCACCCCCCCTTTTCGGGGGGTCGAGCGGGCCATCTTAAAACCGTAGATGGCCCGGGGTCAGCTGGGGTGCGAGGGATATGCCCATTGGGTAACCTTACTCCCCGGTTACTAAGGCCCGAGACGGCGTGCGGTTTTAATCGGTTCGATCCCGACATAACCACCCCCGATGGCCGACGGGGGTGGTATCCATGGGGATTTCCGCACGATAAAAAAAAAAAAAAAAAAAAAGGTGGGCCGTGTGCTTATCTGCCACGTAAGTAGTATAAAAAAAATAGCACTCCGGGAGTGCCGGCAGAAGTGAAAACTTCAATATTAACGTTGTGTTTAATTATAAGTATAAAAGTATACAAAAAAAAGTGCTCAGCGCCGCTAAAGAAGTTTTCACTTCAAAAATCGAAACATTAAATCAAATTATTCAATTTGAACGAATTTGACGGAAAATAAAAAATACTTTTAAGGCTTATAATGCATATTAATTTTAGTTTCAGAACCAAAAGGGTAACCAACCAAATCCTATTATATACACAATGGCAAACCGTGTCATAGAAGTGTATGGGAACATAAAAGTACAAATTATGAACACACATCATGATCTTTATTACTATTTTCGCGCCAAATTATGCATTAAGCGATAAAGATTTTATAAGTTTAAAGTTATATAACACCTTTCTTTTAAAAAATGACAAAATAAGTGTATGTACTAATAAGGACACACTCCCTGCAACTTTATTAGATCTACGTGAATTATATATTGCCAAGTTCTAGCTATTTTATTCGTATAGTCTGAAAAAAATATTTTGAAATCTACTAGTAACTGTACTGCTCATTATCGAAATAAATATCAAACTATCATAACATCTCGTAGGCATCATTAAAGCAATCTATATTCTAGATATCAAAGCAACATAATTGTTATGATTCCACAACATAGAGAGAGTGAAAGGGAGAGATAGTTGAGGTAATTCAATTAAGTATAGTTGCCCTCTGAGGAAATCGAACAATTTTCTTCCAGGCTTTGTTCATGTTAAGAATAATTAGTTTGTATCACGCAAACAATATTTATCACGGACTCCAAATCTACAACGTCCCTATGATGAAAATAAATGCTTCAGATTTAATTTCAAATACCTTTCAGTAAATGAGGCTCTGTAGGTACAGTAAGGCAGTCGCTTCACGGAAAATATCGAGGTCCAGCCAAATCCACAGTAAAGACTGGTAAAGCGGACCCCAGACTCCGAGGTGAAAGCTTTGGATGCGACTGGGAATGAACGTTAGGATGAAGAAGAAGGTAAGGTAATGAATATGCCACACCGCAGGGTTTTTATTGGGAGAGCGGTTATGTAACGGTACGGTGTATGTGTAGTCGGTTCGATTTCTACATAGCATTGGTCTGTTTGACTTGGAACCCAAAAGGGTCTTCACATGAAAAATAAATGAGTGATTGTGCTTTACTCAGTTTTTTTTTTTCAGGAAAGATAATCAGATAGACATATTTAAATTATTGCAATTATTTTTAGTACCGCCTAATCTAAAGTATAAGTATCATTCTAACCGTTAACTATATTTATATTAGAATGCTACTTCTACCCATTACACAAGAAGTCGGTTGAAAATATACGTTGTTACTTTCCAACTAACCTATTACTCACACACTGTGCTGACATATAACGGCTTAAAAAATATGAAATATGCTCTAATAAGTACATTCTGCCGCTGGTACAGCAGTTATTACCTATATATCATAACGTTGACTTTTAAAAAAGGTCGAGGTAAGTGTGGCTATCGTGAAAAGTAATTTTGATATAATGGAAGGTGTGACAGAATTCGACGCGTCGGCGTTCGCCAATTAGCTTGCAGGCGAGGTTAGCAGGGCCCTGAAGATATTCGTGATCCTTATACACCACACATACTGTACACACACAGGAAATTATCACACAAAATTTACGAAAAAATATGCTTGATAGATGCCGAAAACGATATTACAGTAAAGGATTGATATGTTCATACACAGATGGAAGTTCTCACTGACCTATATTGTCAATTCATATGAAACGTTAACCTCTGCGATCACATACCTACTCGTATAAAATCATAAGTTTGAAAGGTGTCTATTGGTTGAGATATCGTCATTATCCTCCGCTGCACCGAAGAAAATTTTCCCCCGTGATTTTTCCGACCGACAAACATTTCAGTGGAAAATATCATCATTATTTCTTTTTTTTCTAGCAATAAAGTAACTCATTTATCAATAAACCATTCGAAATTCAAAACATCCAAGTTCTGTTAACAAAGACAATGCTTTGTGGAAGTTACTGTTTCATCAGATTAACCGTCTCTATTCATAACCGCACAATAGGCGTACCATGTCAAGATCATAATTGGTTGTCAAAGGCATAAAAACAATCTCCGGTATTGTATTCATGAAGTAGAACATACATAGGTATATTTGAAATTGAATGTTCACTTTAATATTAACGTTTTTTGCTATTTCAACGAAAACCAATCTCAACTTACTTTAAGGGCTAAAAACAGAAACTGGGTCGTAAGTTCTGTAATTAGACTTGCTGTCGGACTTTTTAGGGCTCCAACCACCCGTAATGCCTGCATTAAAATGTAAGTATGACA
Organism: Lithosia quadra; assembly: GCA_963576445.1. Taxonomy (NCBI): domain Eukaryota; kingdom Metazoa; phylum Arthropoda; class Insecta; order Lepidoptera; family Erebidae; genus Lithosia; species Lithosia quadra. The sequence goes on from OY754891.1 coordinate 10,001,279, forward strand.
ACCGAAACCAACAGCTTAACGTGCTCTCCGAGGCACAAATAAACTCAGACTCATGCCACGAAGGTGTTAATTTCGATCGAAGCTATAATTGGTACTCGTATTCAATAGCGAGTAGTTTCCTATTGTATCACATATGAAATGGATGTTGTTATCTCCATCCTTAATCTACGAGTAAGACTAGTGCAAGCAATGTCGAGCGAGTACTCTGTTTGTCAGCAAATATGACAAAGCCAAACAATGCCTTTGTCCTAGGCTCTCCCGTAGGGTTGGTGATTGGGGCAAAATCAATACTTTAATATTCCGAATTGGAATAATCAGTGCTCAGGTTATTATAAAATACTAGCCGATGTCCGCGACTCCAACTGCGCGATTGTTAGTTATAATATATCTCCGGTTCTACTCAACCAGTTGCAATCAAACATACTGCATATTGTATATATTATTATGTAGATTTTAAGTCTGACCAAGGCCTAATAAAAAAAACAACATTGAAATCCGTTCAGTGGTTTTGGTGTTTACCGGGTAAAAACAGACAAACAGACTAAAGTTCCAAAAAATGTTTTCGTGATCTGAATCTTTATCCGAATTTATAACGTACCTATTCCATTTTTTAAATATCTCTAATTAAAGGACAGTTCATATATAATTTTAAAATGTTAACAAATTCAAAATAAATAAATATTTTTTGAGTTTTGAGGTTAAAGAAAATGTTGAAGAAAACGTTTCAGTTTTCTCCACTTACAGTGATTGAAATTAAAGAGGAACTAAGGCATCATGGGCGAAGGTAGTGCAGATATCCATTTCCTTTTCAAGTGTTCTCCAAAAATTAATTAAATTAAGCATTTTTAAGTTCTCTTAGCTCGAGGAAAGTGGTAGATCAAATTGCTACACTGTTGAAGTTACCTTTCGACATAATATAATTTGAGTACAGTTCTCACAAAAAGCAAAAAAAAAAAGATTACTTAACTGTTGCCCGTTGCCGCCCACGTGAAATTTTGTGGCCGTTCCCGCCTTCCGTTGGAAACTATTCCAGGATTCCAAAGTAGCCTCTTTGTTATTCTGGACGATAACCTATCCCTTTACTACATTATTTCAGCCATTTGCGTTGTATCCACAGTGTGAGTGCCAAACGTCCAAACATCTAGGCGGCAGACAAGCACACGGCCCACCTGATGGGAAGCTGTCTCCATGGCCTATGGATGCGCTACTGACCCTGGAGGGGGTGGGTGTTGGGAGGGATTGGAGGGGGAGAAGGGGAGGGGGGTGAGAGTTTCTATACTGGCAATGTAAGAACAAAGTCTCCCCGCTGACAGCACAGAATCCTGTTCAGTAAGCTCTTTAATGGAACCTAGTTAGTTTACTACCAAAACGACTGTATAAACCTATTCGCTACGTTCGCACATTAAAGCACGGTTGGAGAGCTCTTTCAGTCTATTGAACGTTTTCAGATTCGCTCTCACATTTTGTAATTCTATTCATGTAAGTAATTAGGCTAATGGTTATTATTTTGATTTTCAAATAACCATAATTGTCTTTATTTATAACTGGCTTTCGCCCGCGGCTTCACCCGGGTGGAAGTCGGTATCGCCACTAATAAAATGACTCTCCACTTGACTCCACTCTCTCCATTCTCCACTACACTCTCCATTCCACTCTCCACTTCACTTCACTCTCCACTCCTCTCGACTCCACTCTCCACTTCACTTTCCACTAAAAAAAGGATAAAATGTATCCTATGTCCGTCTCCTAGTTCTAAGCTACCTCTTCCGGTAGGAAAGGTAGACACGAGATGCTGTGGTTGTCGTAAGAGATGGTATGCATGCTAATGGTTTTAGTGTCAAAGATGCGAAAGACCGAGTGAAGAAGGAAGAAAACCGAAAACGGACTCTGGACTCCTAGGTGAGAGGCTCGATAGCTGCCAAATGTTGCAAATCAAAACCTGGAATTCTTTACCAGCTCACGTGTTTCCTTCCTCATACAGTCCCGGGTCCTTTAAGCGGGGCGTGAAAAAGCATTTGATGAGGCCGTCAAGCTGAGAGCCACCATTTTGGCACTATCCGTGTTTGCAATGGTGACTCCCATTCTAGAGACTTTGCCTCAGCTTACCATCAGGCGAGATGAAGTGATGTTGACGTGACCGACATAAAAAAAAATATATATTTTATTTTGCCCCATAAACTTGAAATCATCTTAATTGTTATTTTACACAAATGGCGTAGTAAATTATTGGTTGGGGTCCTTATGTTAATGAAATGAACCTACTAAGTACATGGCAAATACAAAACGTTCCATGTTACATAAACCTCGTCCCTGTTAAACAGGTATTTAAATAAATTATGACACAGAAACTTCCCTTGGAGGGCAAGGGCGCATTGTATTCCGTTCTCCAGAGAATCCTTTTCTATTGGACTCTATTAACATAACAATGACTGTTTCTCAAACCAAAACAGTCTTTTAAGGTTATAATTTCAAATGCAGCAGCAATTAAAGCAGTAAATTACTGAAGAAAACTCATTAAACTCATTATAAAAGCATTAATGAGTATTTAATATGATAACGTCTTGCTTAGCACCGTTTAAAATGACTGTTAAAATCCTATGCTGGTAACCCGTATATTTAATAGCTCGTTATTTTATAGCATGCTATTTGATTTTTATAAAGTACTAGCTGTTGCCCGCATCTACGCTCGCGCCCCCATGAAATTAGTGTCCCATTCCCGCTCCTCATAGGAACTTATTTCTGAGATAAAAATAGCCTATAATGGTATTCCAAACCATGATCTATCATCCCTGTACCGAATCTTAGCAAGATCCGTTTTACCGTTAGAGCATTATCGAGTAACAAGCATCTAAACATCTTCACAAACCTTCTCATTTATAATGTTCATAGAATTAGTAGGATAGATTAGTGGAATGTAGGATAGTAGGAAGTTAGATATTTAGCTTACAAACAATAAATGTTTCCAGTATATACTCGGGTTGGGTCAAACGTTATAGGAACGATAGCCGTTTGGCCCCCCAACTTCGAAGGGAAAACCCGTGGCTTAGTCACGTCCGTTAATTAACAAATGTACCGCCTAGCAGTTGAGTTTAGATTGGACCCCAGAGATCTTGATAGGCCCCATATACCCAATTTATTATTGTTTCAAAAAAAATAATTCAATGTTCTCCGATGTTCTATTATAGTACCTAATCCTTTTTTTAAGCATTTTTTTGTTCCGCGATTGCTTACAATCTTTAGGTGTACCTACCTAAAGACGTAAAAAATTTTGGTACAAAAAAATACTTTCCTATTATTTCTGGAGTACACACAATGTTATAGAACACTGAATTCCAAACTAAGTAAAAAGCTATACTTTGTGATTCAGTTATTTGCTGAAAACTTAAGGATTGTTGTTACAATATTGAGCAAATATGAAGATACCCGATCTATTTTTATTACAAAACAAAGTGGATTCATAGAACTACATAATCAATTTAAGTAAACCAATTTCCTAAACGAACCATTACGCCAACAATCGTTGGTGTAAATTCCCATTTACGCAAACGGTGACCGTAGCACGGTCATCACTGCCTAACTTAAGTAGGTACGTTGTGCAGGGAGAGGACGACCTTTAACAGAATTACATGCTTTGGGGCTTACACAATGAAAACGAAGCTGAGCCAAATAAAACTTGTGACATATACTAATATGTATTTGACACAAGTCAATGCTTATGAAACTTCTTGTCTATATATAAAAGAAAGTCGTGTTAGTTACACTATTTATAACTCAAGAACACAGAGGCAGATGGCGGTCTGTTATCTCTGCCTACCCCGGCGGGAAAAAGGCGTGAACAAATGTATGTATTATCAGAACAAAAAAGATTTCTTCGTTCTCAGATCATAATCGATTATAATAAAAGGACCCTATCCCAAACATGTGGCTGGAGTGAACAGCCCGATGAGCCATTGTTCCTAAATAAACTAACGCCAAACTAAACCTTATCATTATTCTTGCCATTATAAGTAGAAGACCTACTTTCCTAAAAAGAGAAGTGTATTTACTTTTTTTTGTCAATTTACTGCTAATTAACTTCGATGCGGGTTCAGAACAGTATTACTTTCTGTGGGACTCATCAAATATCATGATTGCGGTTGAGTTTAGTGTACAAAAATATACTTACAAACGAAAGTGTGGGCGAATAGTTCTGACAAGAATAATGTAATAGTTATAAATAGTATTTATATTAAGGAAAAAATAGAACTACGGTCGTATATTATGTTATATTTATTCCACGTTCTTTTAACAATATATTTTTCTCTTGCAACAGATATTTTATAGCCATATAGCGTTGTAATAAGACTAGCACCATAAGAATAATCTATTACTCTCGCGGGAAAAGCTGAACTAAAGTAATATAAATTACTCTTCAAATTCTGAGAAATTTCGGTAGGATAAATATAATAAAGTGACTACACTTAGAAGCATCTTCCGAGTTTTCCTCCTCTACGATTAGAAAATGTAGGAATATTTAGAAAAATATTTTTCAAAAGAAAGTCAATTTATAGATTTGATTCTCTACTTTACATTTCGATGGGTCATAATAATGACTTCTTCGATTTTTATTAACAAATTAGACTGATTACAGACTAACACGTAAGAGTAAAATAGTAAGTTCAGTCTCTCTCTTTTATCTAGTTTCAGACTCTCAATAAATCTTAATGAAGTAAGTAATAATCGGTATTATTATATCTGTAATTTTTTTAGTTCGAGATTCTGTAGCGGCAGTTTCATGTGAATAACTTGTATTGTTTAATTTTATTATTCTTCTGAAATTGATGAACTTAATAAAAAATAAACTTCAAGAGAATAAAAAAATGAAATTGCAATAGGTCACAGTTTGGATATTTCAAATCTATTAACCATCTTGAGCACTGTATATACCACAGAACAAAGAAAAACCCTTAGGACGTATATACGAATGCTTATCTTTGATATTTATTTCCTAGAGTGCAAAAATGTGATAATTTCATATATTTAAAACACAGAATACATAATAGTACCGGGTTTATACAAAGCATTAATGCAATATAGGTACGTAACATGATTAATATAATAAACTTAACGTAATCAAGTAAAAATCCGTCAGCTTATAATGCATATTGTCACCGTATACCTAGCCGAAGTTTCAAGAATTATATAAAACTTTTTGCAAATATTTGTCAAAGACCATCTGAAGCTAGCTATTCATCTCGAACGTATTTTAGAAATAAATCGAAGGGTCAAAGAATTTGTTGGCGCCTAGACCAATAAAGCCCCGAGGCTAAGTCTATTGTTAAGGTCTGCGTGGCGAACACTTGATACTTGATCAACAGTTTGGATAGAAATAGGTCAGCACCCTCATTATCTATTTCCTACACAATCCTGCGGCTTTGTGAAATATTGATCGCTAAATCTCGGGCGTATTTTATGAAGTAATTTATGTATATTTTTAATCGATTTTACCTCAGGTTCTAGTATTTAGGATACAGATAATAAAGTTGTTTGATCAACTTTTAATTAACATAAAATAATCATCCACTGGCTTTTGCCCGTAGCACCACTCGCATGAACCTATGCCTGAGATAAAAAGGTAACAAACTGCAACAGTACATTTGCCACGTTTGTAGTTTGGAACAGTTCCCAGACTATAAGTTATCGGCGTTCCCAATTTCAACCAGAGATCCGTTTAACCGCTTTACGTGAAAACGTAACAAGTACACTTATCATAGGTATGTATGTGTGTAAGATTTATGTATATTACGAGTTACTCAAACGTATGCTCGTAGTAGCTGTGTGTGCAACCTTTTCCTTAAATCCACAGAGATTTTGTTTCAGAAGCATAATCTAGCATAATACATTTTAGCAAGCTCTCAAGATAAATTCAAAACCTCTCATCATTTCATGGACTCGGAACCTTCAAACCTGCCGTCCCGTTAGTCAGTCGGTCAACCTTTGTTATAAATGTAAGCCATTAATCAAGAGATGTCGCGTAAGCTCAAGTATTTTTTGGTGCCACTGACAAGATAAACATTTTCATACTAACAAAGACTATAGCTTTGAAATGTAATTTTGAGAAAATTAATTATCAACTCGACGTCATTACATGAAAAACACATAATCTACGTGAATATGTTACTAATTAATGATTATTTTCGTAATTTAATAACCTCTTGAAAGTACCTAATTAAATGGGCTCGAGGATGCGAAGCCGCGTTTATTCATAAATTCTATGTAGTCTATTTATAGATTCTACAATCAACACTTCTACACTAATATTATAAAGATTTGATTCTTTTTTTTATTTGTTTGTTTGCATTGAATAGGCTCCGAAACTGCTTAACCGATTTAAAAAATTATTTCACTGTTCGGAAGCTACACTATCTCCGGTGAACATAGGCTATATTAAACTTTCAAAAAAGTTAAAAGTTATTATGATGGAATATCGTCCATCATAATAACTCATCTAATATACTTACAACATAGCAAATAAATAAAATTATTATGTCGTCTTTTACATAGGAAGGGAAAACGAATGATTAGGTATTTATTTGTCCAAATTTGTCCATACCTAATGATTGACTGCATTAATTTTTGTTTAAAAATGTAAATAACTTGATATTAAATACTGTCCCAGCCCTGCACAGGTATGGTCTCTTTCAGCATGGCCCACCTTTCACTTAAAGTGAACTTCTGAGACGTGATCATATCAAGCAGCCACCACTTGATTCGACGCTAGTTGTAATGCTATTTTGTTAGATTTCAAATAAAGTCCAGGAGTGCCCATAAGACGATGTTGATCAGTGAGACTTTTTGTAAAACCTTGTAGTTTACTAATTTACTGATTTTGTGTATCGATCTATAATAGCGCTCCCCCCGCTCACAAAAATGATACAATGTTCGAGATTATTTTAAAAAAATACGTGTTCACGATGACAAAATTGACAGCCGGATATTTATTCGGAAGGTGTTGAAATCCCCTCTGGCCACGTGGTTCGACTGTATTCATTACTATATCTTTTCGTATTTTTGTTTGACTGTTATGGCTTTTAAGGATCTAACTGCCCTTTCCCCAGTCCACTTTAATCCCAAAAGAAATACACCAGAACTTTGTTCGTTAATCAGTAAGCATACTAGCTTGCAGGTAAGGCTGAATTCTGCTAGTTCAAATTCTATTTGATATATTCTATTCACTACAACCATATGCAAAAGTTCAAATAATTCAATACAAATTGTGGCGACAATTCAAACACGAAATAAGCGATGGAAAACTGACCGCATACGGTCTGGAACCTATCCAACTTTTACTTGGACAAAGATCAATTCGCACTGCCAGTAAAAAAATATCTATCATTTGTTTGATTTACCGACGTTCCCATGGAGCTTTTTCGCACTATGCTGCCTTGACATAATATTTAATTTACCTGTCTTAAATAGAATCTATTAAATTAATTTCATCTATCACAATTTTGTACTGTGTACTTTTATGAATCGAAAAGTTACATACAATCAACATGATTGTATACTAATAGTTTTTAATTTTGTACTACTCGTATATTAATATTTATATACTAAGTTTAAACTTAGGTTCTTAGTATAATTTTATATTAATCATTAGATCATGAACATAGTAACATAATCACTACAAATAATCGTACATATTAATTTACTCAGTATGTAACGACGCTGAACTGAGATTATTAAATTTGATTTTACAACATAATTATTATGTACCTTTTTCTTTTCTGCTTCTAAATATACGGCTCTGCTCATACATAGTGTTTCTGACGGTGAGTAGAGTTACTCGAATCCCTTGTGGGTTTGTTAGGTTAGAGTGATACCTCTATTGTTGCAAGTGTTCATAGGCCATTTTATAGGCAGTTAGCCTCTCTCTTTCAAGTGAACCGTGGCGTGGCCAACAAGCCAACTCGGTATTACAAGCAGCTCGCATACATACAAGAGTCTCACTATGAGCTCTAAATAGCATTTCAAACCTAAACTGATTGTTTCGCACTCTGACCATGACGTCGTATTAAGTCGTTCAGTTTTCAGTTTCACGTTCAAAATGTCACGCTATACAAAACAGTATTTGTATAGCATGGGCTCTTTCTCGCATAGTCAAAGCAGACCAAAGACAAAATCTCACTTCCATATTGAAATGCGAACGTGTTTTAGTTTAAGCATGCCATAGCACGGATCAGGGCGGTTCAGGCCCCTTATCCTGTTTGACCAATCGTACCGTAACCACCCACGTTCGTATTAGGCGACACATTTAAGTTGGTTTAGTTTTACACCTGTTCTTTCCTCTATATTAACCTATTGAAATCGACCGACTTACCACGTTTCGACTGTGATTAGAACTCGATGTCAAACAAAATAATGCTCCAGCTTAGAAACTTGTCTTGGATTGCTACGAAACTGAACTAGCGTATTAACTAGTATTATTTTCTAGAGTATTTACTAGAATACTTACTAGTGGTCATGCCCCAGTACTCCAAACTAATCATCACAGCGTTTGTCCCGGTTGCATCCAGTGCTTCACAAAACAACAAGCTCGTGACACTTGACTGATTAGAATACTGTCGTCGGGGTTCGTGTTAAATGGTACGTGAGAATGAATGTAGCTATATACAACACTTTCCCAATAATTATTAATTTTATTTGTTTTGGAAAAGTGTTACACTGCTGTCCTCAAATCGAATAACAGCTAAATGAAATCTGAGGGCCAAAATTATGTTTAAAAACTATGTTTATAAAATTTAAAATGTTAAAATATTTATATTCTCGTGAAATTTTGAAGCAATTAGTATGCTAACTATTCTTAATTACTTAGATCGCAAAAAGTCCCGTCCTGGTTGTTCACTATTTTTGATCTGCTGAACTTGAAAAGTAGGAAAGTTAGTAATTACATAATGAAAACTGAAGATTTATAGAAAATGACAACATTAGATCTGGGCCCGTAGACAAGTGTCAATTGTCTAAATTGCAAACGATCGCTTAGAAAACGAATAGATTAGGTCGACACACTGCAGCTCGTGATTCCGCCGCGGCGCGCGCATCATACGCTGGCGACGAGCTTGGATGTGATTGGTCGACCTAATCTATTCGTTTGCTTAGCGATCGTTAGCGCTTTAGACTTTTGACACTTGTCTACGGGGGCTGTTCAAGATTATTCACTCGTTTTTGTGTACTGTCATTTTGACAGCGTAGCTTGCAGTCAAAATAAAAATCATCAGAAGCTTGAATCTAGAGGTTTCATAATCAAATGGGCTAGTTACCTTATATACACACCGCATAATTAGTATATAACAGTCAGGTGAATAATCACGCTAAGTGCTCCAACGCATAATTGTTAAATCCGATGAAACATCGTCGCTTTTGCTTAAGCTATTGTTATGAGGTGATGGAAGACGGTGAATTCAAATGATCGAAAGCTTAAAATTATCCGTTTATTACAAAACTGAGTAGTGTGTAGTAGTGTTTGGATTATTGTGAATACGCGACATTGTGTATTGTTTAGCCGTAAGTAACGTGGAATTTCTCGATCGATACAAACAATTCGTAGACATTACTGAGTCGCTACTTCAATTATCATCTTAGCAAATAAGCCAAAAACTCCATTTTTTTTTTTATTGGTATTTTTATATTGGTAATAGGCTCGCGTTTGACCACGATCTCACCTGTTGGCAAATGATGATGTGGTCGACGGTGGAGCACGCTTGCCTAGAAGAAACCTATTCACTCTAGACTTGAAGACTCCCAGGTTGTAGCTTTCCGGAAATACAGACTCAGGCAGGGCATTCCACTCCTTAGCAGTACGCACGATGAACGTACTGCCAAAACGCTTTCCATTCACTTTGACTCATTTGGCTACCGGCATTATTTATGGCTCTAATCCACTTTTTTTCATTTTGTTTCCACTTTGCTCTATTCTGTTTTCAATTTGTTCACCTGAGCGTACCAAGTGGAACATACCTTATTTGCAGCCAATTTAGCAGAAATAACAAAAGTAAGAAAAACTCACGACTATTGTTTTTCATTCGCGAGTAATTACAAACGGACCGCACTATTTTAGGGTTGTTACGAGTGAGATTGTTTGGGGCCGAGCCAGCGAGCTTGGATACTCAAATACCCTGACATAGCTAGATTTGGTCCGGGTTACGTTATTTATGACTACACAAGAAGAGAAATTACTACAGAATTATTGGGGAATAAGTTGTTACTTTGTACTTGTTTGTTAAGGAGCTTAACATTAATTATAGACTTGTATTTCTTTGGTTATTAAATTTGTTCTTATGCTTTGTTTTGCGTTGACACACTTTTGTCAAATAAAAACAAACGTTCTTAATTAGTTCATAAATACACAATAAGTTACATTAAGAGGAGAATACTTAGGAGAGCGCCTTAAAATGTACAGTCAACGGCTGAAGTTGGTTGACAAACTCTAGTCTATTGATCAATTTAACTGTTAAACCTATAACAAAATTATAAACAAAACCAAACTTTGGGCACTGAGACATAAAAAAGCTATATATTATAAATCAAAAGCTGACCCATGTATTTCAAATAAAAAGTGTTTATAAATATTTTAGTGACGATTGACTTTTTAGCTTACAATTAATATTAATCTTCAGTTCAAAAATGCATCAGCTGTACTTTTAAATATTGGCTACAAGCGATAACAATTATTCAAATAAAAAAATAAAAAATTTCGCCATCCGATCCATTCCGATCCGTCACGTCACGTCGAATAACGCACTCCGTATCCTTCTTGCTTGAAACATTGTCTCGCTGGAATACTATGGCCATCCAGGAACCACCAAGAACGAACCGCAGCGAGTGTTTTATCGAGAGAACCTTTATCGTGGACGGATACATAAATTAATTACAGTGGTATAGGGTACAGTGGCCAAGCTGTAGTTAGGCGGTTAGGACTTCAGACATAGAAACCTCCTCACAATGCATGCAGTGTTGAGTAGGACTGCCTTCTGCATCAGACCCTTAACCCAGCCATCCAACGTGAGCATCTAATAATTATTATTAGAATACAACCGGTAGTAAAATAACCATACATTATAAATCGAGTTGAAACTGCTTGGGTTTGACGTGTTACAACAAATTGGTAGCGCTTTAGAAGTTTGCTTTATTGCATATTGTTCGAAACTATGGCAAGAGACCACAATAGTGGTCGAAGCGAGAATAATTAACGAGTAATATTAATGACTTACGCTGTTAATGGTTGCAAACGACTGAAACATTGTAAATGAACTTCATGTAATAACGTATACCTATCCTAACTTCAAAGTATGTTGTTGTTTTGTTAATTGTACTGATTATAATTTTTTATCAAGTATTGTCCTTTTATTCAAATACTTAAATTTAAAAAAAATCTTGTAATTATATTATGAACTGTGTTATTCTTTTGTGTTCATATTATCTCCGTTTCTGCTTAACTAATTACAATCAAAGATATGGTAGATTTTAAGTCTGACCAAGAGCTTTCTAATATAAAAAAAAAAACAGTATGAAAATCCGTTCCGTAATTTTTGCGTCCATCGCAAACAAACATACCAATAGACGAGAATTAAAAAAACATTAGTATTTAGGATCGTTCATTTAACATAATCCAAGTATCTTTTAATTATCTCCAACCCAACAATTCACGATTTTTATAATAGGCAGTATATTTGATTTTAATGATTGATAGGTTCGTATATTATTACCATATCACTGAATGATAAGTGATGCGTTGACAATGAAACGTACTTGCCTATTCAAGAGTGAATAGGCTAATTCTAGGTAAGCCTGTTGAGAGACTTGAAGAAGACAAATACACTAAATAACTTTGGCGCCAATTAATCTAATTATTAATTATTATTTCAGATAATAATCTTATGTAAGTGCTCTCGTATATGTTAACGCGTATATGCTGAGAATACTTGTATTTGTAGCACAAATCTATGAGATCGAACATTGCTACGAAACTATGACGTAAAGTCACCGCACATTCGTTTTCTTGTGATACCGAGTCTATCACATTGGTAAAATATTATATCTGCCTACCCACACATTTAAGAAATTGATAATAATTAGTGTTGAATACCCCCATCATAAAAATATTTATTAATATAACACATGAAGCTATAGATAAACATGGAGGCCACACTTCCAATACCTACTTGAAGCTCAGTCTGTATTTACTATCTTGCTCTGTCTCTTTCTAAGTATGATAACCTTTTAAGCAAGAAATCACCATTTAAACAAGTTTAAACACTTACGCGTGGAATTTTATATCACATCCTTGACGCCACGTACTACCGAAACCACGCACTATACAATTTTGCACCATTTTTTGAGTTTAAACTTATAATTAACTTTAAATATGTTAAAAACCGAAACAATAATAAACAACCGCCATATTGTTTATTGATAGTTGACATGTAGTACCAATGTTGCCACATTACGTACTGAATCCTTAGAAAATGGGAATTTAATTCACTGATTCCTGATTCGACAACCCAATCATGCACAATAAATGGCATATAATTTTTCAATTTCCACATTAATAATCGTAGTCGAACTATAGAGATTTTTGATTAGTATGGTCTATTTCTATAATTTACTAGGAGATACTAATGAGAAGATAGCAACATTGTACAAATACATGAAAGAGAAGTTGGCCCACAGAGAGTGAGATAGAGACAAGTAGGTATTTGACTCAAGCTGTTCTTCCCAGTTTGGCCTCCATGTTTATAGCTTCATGATATAACATGACTACGGGCATTTATAATATCTAAACACTTGGTACTTACTGCAAATTAATTTATAAATAAGTTATTTATGTGTAATTAATAAATTGGGGCAAATGGGTTATTTGTTGTGTTTGAATTGTAAAAGTGATTCAGTGTCACATATTAATAATCTAAGGTCGAAGGTATGTATCTTCAGTTGTCTACACAACAAACCTGTAAAGGTTTACTGTCAATTTTTTGCTAACGCATTTTTTTTTAACATTAAACCCCTTTTAGTCTAAAATCCAAGTTAGTTAGGTTGTTGTTACCTTTGCCCGCGGCAGCTATCTTGTAAAAAGGGCTGCGAATGATTTTTGCGCCATATTTTGCAAAATAATTCGTCGCACAGAATATTTGCAAAAATAGTTTCATGGCAAGTTTTTTAACTTTTGTTTTGTACTTAACTGTTATTCTCAGAACCAAAAACAATGACAGTTGACATCGAAGGGGAGGAATTTTTCGATACCTAAACTTATTAATTTCCTTCCTCCCTTTGTTATCTTGTAAATATTTTGATTTATAATATTTTTGTTCTTTTTTGTTAGTAATGATTGGCTGATTGAATAAAACAAATTTTTCTGAATAAAAAAACAATAAAGTTTTTAACGAAAAAAATGTCAACAAATTTTCTTTCAATCAGATAATCGTTTTTCGAAGATATATTATTAAACAAAACATAATTCGATAAATAAAAATAGGGTAGCATTTACAGCAAGATTCTAAGTCCTAATTCATTTATTTGTCAACAATACATCTTCGTAACATCAAGCCGAGGCAAATTGGTACGAAAACGTGTTCTGTTTTTATTTTACCCGCAGAGAGATTTATTCGCTTCAAGTATATACCAAACAATTTCATTCTACCTACATAATATTACTTGATAATTATATCATTCAAAATATTTGTTTAATTTACAAATGTTTGATACTTTGTCTTTTTGTTGCTGATTTGTCGCCGACATCAAAAGGAGGTTCACTTTTTGACTTTTTTTATATGGTATGTTTTCCGTAATTTTGATTTATTTTAGATTTCATACTTATTAGAGTCGATAGGCTCGCGTTTGTCCACGAATTTGTTAAACTGGTTCGAATAATTCATAGTACAATATTACTTCTAGTAAAAGTCTCCAGAATGCCATAAAAAGTATTTTTATATTATCGAACAAGAGCGCAGAACAAATTAACGATGTACGTGTACGAAATATATTTAATAATAAGGTATTCCTATCGGGGCCATTAAAATGGTAATAAATAGAATCCAGTTATAATTCTATGCTTCTTGATAAAATTAATTTATAAGGATTTGCATATTTATTAATTAATTTACAGAATAGTAACGTTATACGCGACTGAAACATTGAAAAGTGATGAAGTATTTAATAAACTTAGTACTTATGTTTCTGTATTAATTTTGAAGTTTCAAGTTTAAAATATCGATGTCCTGGTGACTGCACGCGGTGTTGTTTTTTCATATGAAATCGTAAGCACTTATGTCGGACTCAAATTTTATGGTTCAGCATACACTGTGGTTTTAATTGAAACTCAATATAATGTATGTAAAGGGATACTGTCATGTCATTGCTGGCCGTGGCGTAGTTGCTAACTTACCATAATATTGTTAAAACTAATTAATTACTGATAGGTAATACTTAATTAATCATTTAGTCACGCCGACTTTGGCTTAAGTTGCTTGGTGCGATCTATATTACTATAATATTATTTTTTTTTTCAATAGATACCTACTTATAAAAAAATATTTCTGTCGAAGTAACTTCTAATACTTACACGACAAATCACCTCAGCAAAAAGTTGTTAACCATCGCATAAAATAATTAGTTAGAGGATATAAATCATGTTATCTTCGTGTGGCCCAAGACAGCCAATAAGCGTTTTGCGCGTATTACGCCAAGATAAATTGCTTGCTCTTGACATTAATGCGAACTTTCGTACGAAAATAAATTACGTACCTGTATCGGTTGGATATTGAAACGTCGTCTCCGCTTCGTTTTTTAGGCACCACAAGACAACTTTGTCAATGTCTCTTTTAGACCGATAGATTGTACAGTACATTGTATCGTAAAATAACAAAATTAAGTATTAAGTCAATAAAAACAAAGGCTAATTAATGTTTTTATACCACTTAGAGATTAAGATTTGAATCTAAGTTTAAAACATACTAATTAACCTACTTAGCAAGCGATTTAGAATTAAGATAATTGCATAATTTATTAGTTGTAAAACAAAATGAATCCTATTTGAACATAATTATTCACATTAATGTGGAGGAAACTGCACAAACAAAATGCCAGCATTCATTATCTAAATAATCCTTAAAATGATAGCATTGACTGATAAAAGTATTAATTATTTGGTTTTCTCTTATCTTCCCTATCTTTGGAGTAGGGTAATATGGGAAGACTGAACGGGAATAGAATTTCACGCGGGTGAAGCCGCGGGCAACAGCTAGACTAGGTATAAATAAAGACTTGGAATTATTCACCAGTGCATGTTTTTCCTTCCTCCTATTATATAGTCCTGGGTTCTTTAAGCGGGGCATGAAAAAGAATTTTGATGAGGCGGTTAGCTTAGGGCCAACACTGTAGCACTATCGGTGTACCTATGTAATGGTGACCCCCGATTCTGAGACTTTGCCTTTAGCATTTCATCAGGCGAGGTGAAGTTATGTTGACGTAGGTATCTTAAAATTAGAAAAATATGAAGACCGCCTATAATATTGTACAAGAAAATATTATACTAATATACCTAACAATGATATTTTTTGTGAAGTAGTGTGTAGTACAGAGGTAGCTATCTACCTGATACCTGATATATATTATAACTAACGTAAAGATGTAATTAACCCTCCGGGCACCACGTGGGGTTTTACAAACCCCAGACATACAAAAATCCTCACAACTTTTTAAAAACTCACGTGGTTTTTTTTCAAGTTTTAAGGTGATTACAATGGCCGACGAGCGAATATTCGGTAAGTAATTATAAAATCACGCAATGCGTTTAATATAATACCTGTAGGTTTGAAAAACATATGATGTATTATTGAGAGTATACATTAATAATTTACGGAATTTTCACAACCAAAGAGTAAATTCTAGAGAAGAGACTCTGAAAATGACTATATTTTTTATGAAAACACCATGCTTTTTCTAAAATATGCATGTTTCCCTCGCGGATCTGATACCGCGATAATAATTATCTACACGTAAAATAATAATAATAATAATCATCGTAGCGAATCTCTTCATCTCGTACCTAAACTCGTACAAAATGGTAACCACTATTGCGTGTTTCTTTGAAATTAAACGCGCGCAGAACACTACATGTAGCTACTTACCCAGTTCAATTTTTTATACCACACAACAAGAAAATCATTGCTTGCATTTGTTTATGGACTAAGAGCCCGTGAACCCCAGACTTTCGTTATTTTATAAAAGCTGAAAGTTTGTCAGCGCATGCTCCCAATACAGGTAAGAACGATGGCCCATTATGAAGTTCGGGTCATGGTGGCTTTGGCAGATAAACGGTACTAAAGTGTAGCAAGCGCAAGGCAGTGGGTGCGAGTGAGACGGCAAGTCAGGTCTATTGCGACCCCTCACTGCGCATGTTTAGACCAGTGCCGATAGCTATGAAAATGGTAAAAAGTAAAAGAAATTTATAGTAGGATGAAACCTGTTGTAAAAGGAAGAGAATATAATAAAAATGATAGGAAAAATAAATTACGGGCGATCTGAGCTCGGGAAGGGGGGAGGGGGGTGAGTTTTAAGGGTAAAAACGGTTTATCTCGATTTCCGGCAAAACTACAAGTCCTATGGAAAAAAGTTAAATGACAAAGTTGTAGGTAATAAAGAGACCTACAACTTTTATATTTACACTTTTTTCACATAACCTCAAAAAGTATGTGAAAAATTCAAATAATCAAGTTTTTGGTTTTTTATTTTTATCTTAAGCAAAACAAATTTGTTTTCCACGAAATTTGGTGAAAACTTAGCTTTTTATGTCCTACAGACACTGTATTTTTTTTGATTTGAAATACTCTTTTTTTCAGCTTATTTTGACTAAATATCGAAAAATCACCCCAATTTTCAATCGAAAAATCTCACGTCAAAATATCAGCTTTTTAAAAAAAGTCAAAGAGTTTTTTGTTCTTTGAAATCTCTTCTTTCTGATAATGTAAAAATATATATACATTGCTATGGTAAATGTTCTCAGAAAATGCAAAGAAGAAAAACTCGAATTCGAAATTAACATTTTTGTATTTAGTCATTTCCTCGCTGAGGTGGGATGAAAAGTTACATGTTGCACTATAACTTCATGGTTGCACTCGAGTGCAAAGATTTTTCACCTTGTGCACTTTTGATTCCCTCGCTAAAGCTCAGGGTTCTATTTTGTGAATCGCTCGCTGCGCTCGTGATTCAAATTATGAACCCTTCGCTTGCTCGGTCATCAAAACTGAGCACGCGAAGGGTTCTAAAAATTGAACCCAGATCTTTAACGAGGGAATCAAAAGTACGCAAGGTGAAAAATCTTTGCACTCGAGTGTAACTATGAAGCTATAGTGCAACACGTAACTTTTCATCCCACCTCAGCGAGGAAATGACTAAATACAATAATCACAAATAGAACCCTGAGCTTTAGCGAGGGAATCAAAAGTGCACAAGGTGAAAAATCTTTGCACTCGAGTGCAACCATGAAGTTATAGTGCAACATGTAACTTTTCATCCCACCTCAGCGAGGAAATGACTAAATACAAAAATGTTAATTTCGAATTCGAGTTTTTCTTCTTTGCATTTTCTGAGAACATTTACCATAGCAATGTATATATATTTTTACATTATCAGAAAGAAGAGATTTCAAAGAACAAAAAACTCTTTGACTTTTTTTAAAAAGCTGATATTTTGACGTGAGATTTTTCGATTGAAAATTGGGGTGGTTTTTCGATATTTAGTCAAAATAAGCTGAAAAAAAGAGTATTTCAAATCAAAAAAATTACAGTGTCTTTGGGACATAAAAAGCTAAGTTTTTACCAAATTTCGTGGAAAACAAATTTGTTTTGCTTAAGATAAAAATAAAAAACCAAAAACTAGATTATTTGAATTTTTCACATATATTTTGAGGTTATGTGAAAAAAGTGTAAATAGAAAAGTTGTAGGTCTCTTTATTACCTACAACTTTGTCATTTAACTTTTTTCCATAGGACTTGTAGTTTTGCCGGAAATCGAGATAAACCGTTTTTACCCTTAAAACTCACCCCCCTCCCCCCTTCCCGAGCTCAGATCGCCCGTAATTTATTTTTCCTTTAATTTTTGTTACATTCTGATCCTTTTCCAACAGGTTTCATCCTACTATAAATTTATTTTGTCTCAAAGTCTATCGGCACTGGTCTAGTTATGGAATTATAAAATTGGAATTCTAATTCCAATTTTAGGTTTATTGCGATCCCTCACTGCGCATGTATTGGCATTATATAAATGGAATTATAATTCCAATTGTGTAATTCCAATACATGGGCTGTGAAGGATCGCAATAGACCTGACTCACCATGTCACTAACACCCACTGCCCTGCGCTCGCTCCTACAGCTACCCTTTAAAACCGTGTATCTGCCAAAGCCACTATGACCCGAACTTCATAATGGGCCATCGTTCTTATCTGTATTGGGAGCATGCGCTGACAAACTTTCAGCTTTTATAAAATAACGAAGGTCTGGGGTTCATGGGCTCTTGCTCTATTAGTACCTGCCGATCAACAATCATCCCCCCCATAGGTAAAATTGTAAATACATTCAATGTACAGAATAGGGATGACGACAGGGTCACCAGATTCTTAATACTGCTTAATGTCTTAGTTTCTTCGGAAAAAAATATGCAATGGAAAATAAGATATACCTAACTAAACTGAAATTATGATATTTCATTTTATTTATAAAAACAAATAAATAATCAAATTAAGTGAATTCCTCACTAAATTTTAAGTGAATTCTATTATTCACTGTACAGTAACGAGCAATTATATGTATACATTGTCAAGGCTTCTAAAATATGTACCTACTTCTATACTTTTATAATGTACTAATAGGTACCTATAATACTAAACGAAATATTTGTCGCCTTATTTTAACAGAGATCGACACAGGAATACTAATTGGAAGGTATGTGAATTTACCAATATAATTATTATAATGATATTATCCGTTTAATTTCCAAGATATCAGCATTATTTTCAAAATACCTATTGAAACATTATCTTCTGCGGTTCTCAAGAATTGCAAATAAGTTATTAATTTAAACAATAGGACTTATAAATCATATTCTAAATATTTTTAAAGTATCAATACAACCGATTAATAGTCCTTAACTCAAATTGTCTTACTCGAACCACTTTGTAAACTTTTGGAAAAATAAACATTATTATTATTAACTCATAACAAAAGGCTAGATCAAAAGAGACAATAGCTTCTTTGGTGGTGTGAGTTTCTTGGAAATTGGTTGGCCGAGTGAGACACAACGAATTTTTTGTCTCACTCACGCGCGCACACTTAGTTGCGCCTATGAACCGCACAGTTCATTCGACGTTGTGCTTTCCGTGCGCTCGGATATCTTTACGAATTTACTCATTTAATTTATTTTATTTATTTGTCATTGTACAAATAAACATCATAATTATATTATTTCGTACCAATCTTGTGATAAATTCAAATCAATTCAGGTTCAAAATGCCTTCTAGTGTAAAAGTTAATTTCGTTATTGGACATCTGGCATCACTAAAATCCGAACCAACGCTGGAGGGATTTACCCATGATTGGGAAGTATTTATTCGCGGCCCGGATGATGCTGAAATTGAACACTTCATTGAAAAAGTGGTGTTTCATTTACACCATACTTTTAAAAAGCCAAAAAGAGGTAACTAATTGTTGTTATTTAATTAACTTAGTCATAGTGATGATGCAATTAAGTATGTTCTTGAAAAATATACCTACTGACTTATGCTTTTATTTTACAGTTGTGAAGGAGCCACCATTTATCGTCAAAGAATCTGGATATGCGGGCTTCACATTACCCATAGAGATTCATTTGAAGAATAAAGGCAACCCTAAGAAAATACAGTTCTGCTATGAGTTAACCATGCAAGAATATGGAACGCTGAGAGATCGGTACGTTTTTCATAACCCCAATGAAGAATTCCGAAAAAAGCTTCTGAAGGGTGGTGGAATACCGGTAACGAACGACGTTTATTATACTAACTCGGGCCAAAACAGTAGTTTACCTGTTAGTAAATCTAAACGGTCGTCAAACATCATCAAGAAACACAACTCAAAAGCGGCGAAGAACAATTTGTTGAGTTTTGAGGACGTATTCGGGCCTACTGTTCAAATACCACCTGTAATATCTTCGGAACCAAAAAGTATTTGTACTGATAAGATGCCTAAACATGAGCACGGAGTAGCAGAAAAAAATGACTTCAAAATGCATGAAGATAAAAATGGATCCGAAAAAAAGCAGGACAAGTCGAAAGGAAGATCTGCTAAAAGACGAAGATGTGATGACAGAACTGTCGTACCAGAGGTACAGATATGTAAAAAACAACGTCTGTCAAATCGCAGTAGTTCCGTACCCGCACCCGAAAACCACAGACAGAAGGACAAGTCACATGCTGGAGAAAATTCCGGCAGCGATGTTGCCTTTCGTTCACTGAATGAAGCCAAGCATAGTGAAAGTAGTGGTTCTACATCGGTAGAAACCGAATCTAAATCAAATGCCCTACCTGCCTATGCTGCACTTGTGGATCATTCTTCTGACTACATGGCCCATCTTTATAATTTAAAACGGCGCATCACTGAGATGATTGAGAATAATGAAGATTTAAATGGGATATTTGCTATAGTATCGGAATCAGGACGCTATGATGAAGTATACGAAGGCACAAAACAAGCATATTATTTCGACTTGGGTTTGCTAGATGGCTATACAGTGCAACGGCTTATACAGCTAGTGGGCTGTTAGCCGAACACGACCAAAAGGCCCTTTTCAGGGCCACAAATATTATCAAAGCTGAGAGTTTTGTTTTTGTTAACACAAAAGTCATAAATCAATCCTACCTCTAAGTATATAAGGTATTATTATAATAATAATATAATATATAATACCTAATATTTATGATAGTATCTACCTACTCGTCTAACAAATAAATAATTCAATTGGATAAGGATTAATACAAAGACATAAAATTAAATATCGTGGTCTTTTAGGCGTGGTGTGGTTTTTGTTAACATTTCTTTCAAAAAAGTAGTAATACTGACATAACAACAATAGTTAGACATATACTATCAGGAACTCTTTTATAGTTATTAATGTGTTCTTCAAAATTCTAGAACGTTTTTTTTGTTATGACATTCATAGTTACCGCAGCGCATGCGATAAAAGATAGTATTTTTATGGCAAGTTTTTTTCATACCTTGGCTTACATTATTGAAGTTTTAGTAGGGGTTCGTATTATTTGCCAATAAAATGTATAGCCTATGACACTCACAAATGACGTGGCTTTCTTATTGGCACAACAAAGAGTAAGTAGCAGAGAAGAGACTCTGAAAATGACACTATTTTTTATGAAAAAACCACGCTATTTCTAAAATATGTATGCAATTAATCTAATTTGTTGCACATTATGTAACAAGTGCAATAACATGACATGTATATAATGTAATATAAATATATTGGTATTTTTCCTTATAAAATTTCGATATAATAGATTATAAGGTTCCGGGAGAACTCTTGCTCGACCTAAAATTGAGTGCCCGTCGACTCTCAAGGCGGTTGGCCTATGTAATCACCTTAAGTAGCCTGCTGGAGTTGTGACATTGCCAAACCACCTTGATGACAGTGGTTTGGTATTCGCGTCGCTGACGCAGCTAACAGACGTGTGCAAAGTACGCTCGGGTACTACAAACCCCACGTAGTTCGGGATGTAGTCTAAAGGGTTAGTAGGTACATAATGTAAAATATGTACCTACTAACCTTTTAGACTATGTCGTCATAATGAAATGGTATGGAATGACGATATTTGTATTTGTTTTGACTTATTTAGCATTCTTGACAGGTATAAAAACTGAAATTTTAATAGCACGGAAAATGAATGAACAAGAAACATTATTTCGCTCTTTTGGATGAAAATGATAGCCTAGATGAGACTTCAAAAGATTACTACTCTTCTGTTTTCATTTTTTAATTTAAAAGATTAAAAATGTAATTTTTTTCACTTGGCAACGCTTATTATACTAGCTCCAACTATTTAGTTATATAATTATAATAGTTACATAATTATAATAGGTAAAAAATATTAATATTAAATATAAATGACGTATTTCTTGCCCAGATATTTTTTGGGTTTTGAGAAACCCCACATGGTTTGCGATGTATCTTTTATGCACGTCGTGCAATTAATTTACCATGGCACGGGTTATTTACTGCACTTTCTTTTGCGGTTCTCACGAATTGTAAAGGATTTAAACAATATGACTTATCTAATCCCTTTCTTGTATTTCAAAAGTTTCAATACGACTCATAAGTAAATGATCTTTTTAAGAAACAATAGCTTCTTTGGCGGTATGAGCTTCTTGGAATTTGGAGGATTTTGAACAATAGTAACAGATAACGATCTGATATTTTTTTACAAAATGTTAGAAACTAAACTACTGCCGCATACTTTTGTACTTTATTAACTAATATTGAATTTCATTACAAGATGTTACACGTGTTAATTCTTGATTGATAATGCCAACTTCTTTCAAATTTTCTAAGCTGTTGTAAAATAAGTAGGTAGGTAGCTAGGTACTCGACATAGCCGACTTTACACGGGCAGTCTATCGCGAGTGCTATTTTTATTTTATTAAAATCTGATGAATCGTCACTGTCAATCGATGAGCTCTCCCCAATATTTATTATAAGTTCCTTTACTTCTATATTATCGAATGCCACATGAATTTCCCAATTCGACGCTATAATGTTTTGGATTCTTCTTACAATTTTTTCCCAGTTTTCGGCAGTTATTTCCACACGTGCAATTTTTAATAAATCTAAATCTAACATCTTGTTTACCGTACAAGGGGAATGGGTATTGTTTCAAGTGTCCTTTGATTTCTACCTATAGCATTGTACTTACTGGCAATGACATGGTGATTTTAAAATATTCACTAATAAAATTGTACTTTTAATAAAGTATTAGCTTTCACCCGCGGCTTCACCCGCATGGAAGACGGTCTCCACCGATTTTGTGGTAACTTCTAGTCTTCTAATCCACTAAATAATCCAAACAAATCCTTAACATAAGGTTTGGATAGGTGAGCCTGTAATTGAGTTACAAAATTACAACGAAAAGTGGCATTGATTTTTATATTATGACTATTCACATTTTCGCCATGACGTTGGAGCTAGTTTTTATCTTATATAGGTACGTATTATGTGATCGATATCATTAATCACCTACCTATCTTTTAGAACTGTCATCGAAAAAATACAGAAATGGAAGGAGTATAATAATATAGCCCTTATTTGCATTGTGACCTTTTGCGGCCCTATTCCCCTCTATTCATTTTATTTAGGTTCTAAGATGAATCTTAACTTGCGGTACAACCTGTATAGGTTCAAAATGCCTTCTACTGTAAAAGTTAATTTCGATATTGGACATATGGCAGCACTAAAATCCGAACCAACGCTGGAGGGATTTACCCATGATTGGGAAGTATTTATTCGCGGCCCGGATGATGCTGAAATTGAACACTTCATTGAAAAAGTAGTGTTTAATTTACACCATACTTGTAAAAAGCCAAAAAGAGGTAACTAATTGTTGTTATTTAATTAACTTAGTCATAGTGATGATGCAATTAAGTATGTTCTTGAAAAATATACCTACTGACTTATGCTTTTATTTTACAGTTGTAAAGGAGCCACTATTTATCGTCAAAGAATCTGGATATGCGGGCTTCACATTACCCATAGAGATTCATTTGAAGAATAAAGGCAACCCTAAGAAAATACAGTTCTGCTATGAGTTAACCATGCAAGAATATGGAACGCTGAGAGATCGTTACGTTTTTCATAACCCCAATGAAGAATTCCGAAAAAAGCTTCTCAAGGGTGGTGGAATACCGGTAACGAACGACGTTTATTATACTAACTCGGGCCAAAGCAGTAGTTTACCAGTTAGTAAATCTAAACGGTCGTCAAACAACATCAAGAAACACAACTCAAAAGTGGCGAAGAACAATTTGTTGAGTTTTGAGGATGTATTCGGGCCTACTGTTCAAATACCAAATGTAATATCTTCGGAATCAAAAAGTATTTGTACTGATAAGTTGCCTAAACATGAGCACGGAGTAGCAGAAAAAAATGACTTCAAAATGCATGAAGATAAAAATGGATCCGAAAAAAAGCAGGACAAGTCGAAAGGAAGATGCAATGACACGGTGATTTTAAAATATTCACTAATAAAATTGTACTTTTAATAAAGTATTAGCTTTCACCCGCGGCTTCACCCGCATGGAAGACGGTCTCCACCGATTTTGTGGTAACTTCTAGTCTTCTAATCCACTAAATAATCCAAACAAATCCTTAACATAAGGTTTGGATAGGTGAGCCTGTAATTGAGTTACAAAATTACAACGAAAAGTGGCATTGATTTTTATATTATGACTATTCACATTTTCGCCATGACGTTGGAGCTAGTTTTTATCTTATATAGGTACGTATTATGTGATCGATATCATTAATCACCTACCTATCTTTTAGAACTGTCATCGAAAAAATACAGAAATGGAAGGAGTATAATAATATAGCCCTTATTTGCATTGTGACCTTTTGCGGCCCTATTCCCCTCTATTCATTTTATTTAGGTTCTAAGATGAATCTTAACTTGCGTTACAACCTGTATAGAGGTATAACTGCTATGTGTATATAAAATATGTTTACGAACGAATTTGTCCTGATTAGATTTTTACTTACATGTTTTATATAAGAAGGTACTCCCCAATCACAGTGTAAATGTGTTTTTTAAGTGCCTATATGCCAGTCATTTAAACCAACAACAGTGAATATCAGCCTGATATCGCTATTCTTTTTCTTCTATTGGACATAAACAGGAATTATCATCAATACCCTTAGAGACAATACTGATCGACTCTTTATGGCATTCGTTCAAACGGTGCGTTTGCAATCCAATTTCTTAGAAAAGGAAAAATGTTTTTTCCTTTATTTGATCACAATATGTAGTCTAGTTGTCTAGTAGCTGTGTTCATTTTACCGTGTCAAATAATGTGCTTATACTAAATGTTTATATAGTTAGAAGAGTCATATATGAGAAAAAGAAAACGAATGGACATAGAATACATTTTTGACTTATTTAGGGTTTCCCGTCAATGAAAGAAATTAAACCCATAATTATAACATCACTTCGTTGTGCAATTCGTTCGAGCACTTCTTTCGAGTACTAAATTATTTATTACCAGATATACATTCTTACAAACTTTCGCGTTTATAATATTAATGGGATTATTATTATTCCAATGCTGCCAAATCACACCTCCCTAAAGTTTGGGAGAGGCGGCAAGATAGCCCCGGCGAGGTGAGCAACAATATTATTATTAATATGTATTTGTGAAAGTTTGAGCAATGCCTTAAATTACCAATGACATCACTTTAGCATTGCAGCATTATTTCCAATAGTGAACCTCATTCCTTTCCTCTTTAGCTTACCATTAGGTTTTTAGATTTATCAATAGTCCCCACCCCTTCCTTCCCAGCCCTCCCCCTTCCCTTCAGGGTAGGCAGCGCGTGTGTGACACCCTTAGTGTTGCACACGTTCATAGGCCACGGTGACCGCTTCCCATCAGGTGAGCCGTGTGCTTGTCTGCCACCTAAGTAGTACCTATAAAAAAAAATTACGCCTCTATATCCACTCAAGTCGTCTCCAATTTATATCTATACTTATAATAAAACTGTACAGAGGTCAATTCTGTACATTGAATATTATTTACAAAATAACTATTGGGGGATGATTGGTGATCGATACTAATGCAAAAACTGCAATCAGTCAATTTTTTGTCTTCCGTCTGTCTGTCTTTCTTTTTGTCTGTCTGTCTGTCTGTCTGTCTGTATGTGCATGCATGGATCAAAAACTACTGGAGGGATTTTGATCAAACTTGGTACGATTTATAGTTCATAGTTCTGGGCAACATATAGGCTACTTTTTATACAAGCTGATACCCGTGGCTTCGCCCACGCTTCTCCCGCGCGCCCGCGAGTCTTTAGGTCGTTTTTGGTCATATCTCCGGTTCTACTTAACCAATTACAACCAAACATACAATAAATTTTTAGTTTTTTTGAAGTAAACATAGTTTAACTAACTATGCTTACTTTGGGTCTAGGGAGCGCTGTGTAGAATGTTGTAGAATATTTATTTATTTATTTATTTATAGTAATAATAATTAGAAGGAAGTTAATTCATCAATATATTATTATAATTTTATTATCCGTTTAATTTCCAAGATATCAGCATAATTTTCATCATACCTATCGAAGCATTTTTTTCTGCGGATCTCACGTATTGCAAAGAAGTTATTAATTTAAAGTATAGGACTTATAAATCATATTCTAAATATTTTTAAAGTATCAATACAACCGATTAATAGTCCTTAACTCAAATTGTCTTACTCGAACCACTTTGTAAACTTTTTGAAAAATAAACATTATTATTATTAACTCATAACAAAAGGCTCGATCAAAAGAGACAATAGCTTCTTTGGTGGTGTGAGTTTCTTGGAAATTGGTTGGCCGAGTGAGACACAACGAATTTTTTGTCTCACTCACGCGCGCACACTTAGTGTTGTTGGTGTGCGCCTATGAACCGCACAGTTCATTCGAAGTTGTGCTTTCCGTGCGCTCGGATATCTTTACGAATTTACTCATTTAATTTATTTTATTTATTTGTCATTGTACAAATAAACATCATAATTATATTATTTCGTACCAATCTTGTGATAAATTATTCAAATAGGTACTGTACTATTAATATTATTTCTCAGTCTTAGTTGTGTTAATTAAGTGAAGTGAAGTTAATTTAGTTGGAAGCTTAATTAGATAAATTTGTTTAAATAGCAATATCATAATTATATTCTGTGAACTCTTCTGATTAGTGAACTTGCATTTTCATTCATATTAATATTTATATATTTTTGTTACAGGTTCAAAATGCCTTCTACTGTAAAAGTTAATTTCGATATTGGACATATGGCATCACTAAAATCCGAACCAACGCTGGAGGGATTTACCCATGATTGGGAAGTATTTATTCGCGGCCCGGATGATGCTGAAATTGAACACTTCATTGAAAAAGTAGTGTTTCATTTACACCATACTTTTAAGAAGCCAAAAAGAGGTAACTAATTGTTGTTATTTAATTAACTTAGTCATAGTGATGATGCAATTAAGTATGTTCTTGAAAAATATATCTACTGACTTATGCTTTTATTTTACAGTTGTGAAGGAGCCACCATTTATCGTCAAAGAATCTGGATATGCGGGCTTCACATTACCCATAGAGATTCATTTGAAGAATAAAGGCAACCCTAAAAAAATACAGTTCTGCTATGAGTTAACCATGCAAGAATATGGAACGCTGAGAGATCGGTACGTTTTTCATAACCCCAATGAAGAATTCCGAAAAAAGCTTCTCAAGGGTGGTGGAATACCGGTAACGAACGACGTTTATTATACTAACTCGGGCCAAAGCAGTAGTTTACCTGTTAGTAAATCTAAACGGTCGTTAAATATCAATAAGAAACACAACTCAAAAGCGGCGAAGAGCAATTTGATGAATTTTGAGGACGTATTCGGGCCTACAGTTCAAATACCACCTGTAATATCTTCGGAACCAAAAAGTATTTGTACTGATAAGATGCTTAAACATAAGCACGAAGTAGCAGAAAAAAGCGACTTCAAAATGCTTGAAGATAAAAATGGATTCAAAGAAAAGCAGGACAAGTCGAAAGGAAGATCTGCTAAAAGACGAAGATGTGATGACAGAACTCTCGTACCAGATGTCTGTAAAAAACAATGTCTTTCAAATTGCAGTAGTTCCGTACCCGCACCCAAAAACCACAAACAGAAGGACAAGTCACATGCTGGAGAAAATTCTGGAAGCGATGTTGCCTTTCGTTCACTGAATGAAGCCAAGCATAGTGAAAGTAGTGGTTCTACATCGGTAGAAACCGAATCTCAATTAAATGCCCTACCTGCCTATGCTGCACTTGTGGATCACTCTTCTGACTACATGGCACATCTTTATAATTTAAAACGGCGCATCACTGAGATGATTGAGAATAATGAAGATTTGAATGGGATATTTGCTATAGTATCGGAATCAGGACGCTATGATGAAGTATACGAAGGCACAAAACAAGCATACTATTTCGACTTGGGTTTGCTAGATGGCTATACAGTGCAACGGCTTATACAGCTAGTGGGCTGCTAGCCGAACACGATCAAAAGGCCCTTTTCAGGGCCACAAATATTATCAAAGCTGAGAGTTTTGTTTTTGCTAACACAAAAGTCATAAATGAATCCTACATATATATATATTTATATAAGGTATTATTGTATAAGGTATTATTATATTACTATAATAATAATATTATAATTATATTATTACAATGATATAATAATACCTAATATTATGAACTAGCTGCCGCCCGCGGCTTCGCTCGCGTGGAGGTCAGCATTGCCACCAAGTCTATTTTAATAAAACGACTCTCCACTACCCTTTCTACTCTACTCTCCACTCCACTCACCATCATTCCACTCACCATCACTCCTCTCACCTTGACTCCACTCTCCACTCTTTACTCTCCACTCTCCATTCTCCATTCTCCACTCTCTACTCTCCACTCCACTCTACTTTCCACTCTCCACTCCATTCTCCACTCCACTGGTATCTACTCGTCTAACAAATAAATGGGTAATTCAATTGGATAAGGATTAATACAGAGACACGAATATCGTGGTCTTTTAGGAATGGTGCAGTTTTCGTTAACATTTCTTTCAAAAAAGTAGTAATACTGACATAACAACAATAGTTGGACATATTTAATACTAATGCGAACTCTTTTATAGATAATTATATTAAAGTGTTCTTTAAAATTGTGGAACTTTTTTTTGTTATATCATTCATAGTTTCAGCAGCGCATACGATAAAAGACATTTTATGGCAAGTTTTTGCATACCTTGGTTTACATTATTGAAGTTTTAGTAGGGGTCCGTATTATTTTACAATAAAATATATAGCCTATGACACTCACAAATGACGTGGCTTTCTATTGGTACAAGAATTTTTAAAATCGGTTCAGTACATCCAGAGATTACCCCCTACAATGTCACAAATTCACAATCTCACAAACTTTACCTCTTTACACTAATTTTAGTATAATTATAATATATAAAAGCATAGAAGTATAGATTCTGATGTGAACCCGTGGTTACAATTTTATGTTCTTCACGTTGAGCACTTCATTTTGGAGTCGAAGGTGTTTACATAGGTATTTTATACGCCTTGACAGTGTATACATTTATTATTGCTCGCGACTGTACACATGAAAACGCAACGTAGACTGAAATAAATGTGAATAATGAAGATTTAAATGGGATATTTGCTATAGTATCGGAATCAGGACGCTATGATGAAGTATACACTACTAACCTAACTGTGACGTCACTACTAGGTACGGTTTTTTTACGGAGTGTTTTTGAGTGGCTCGAAAAATTAAAGTCGATCTAAACTTGGTATTGGATTGGATTTCAACCCTATTTTAGGCGAACTAATAGCCGATAGGGTCTTGGCCGCCTTTTTAACAGGTATATTTTTGGTGGGATGATTTAATATACTAAAAGAAATTAAAGTTTTTCGATTTTTAATTTAGCCAATAAGCAATTAGGATTGTAAATAATTTAATTAATAATTTATGTACTTACGTTAATTATTATTTTCCATGATATTTTCTATACAAATAAATAAATAATGTGCGTTTTAGAAATAAGAAAACCCTAAGCTTTTTTGTATTACAACATTCTATTCCAAAAGAAAAACACATACGAACATTATTGAATTTGAACAATTTCTCCATTAGTTATATCCCTTCACAACATCCCAACAACTAATGAACATTGAACACTGTCTGGTGCCTCGCAGTCCACTTTTGTTTAGCGAACTACTCTGATAGTTGTCAGCTGAAGGAAACCAACAACAAGAAATGTTCTTGTTAACAATAACTGGCAGGCATGTAAGCACTGCTATAGATTTTCTCCCTTGTCACATCATTTTATTTTGTTATTGGCCAACTATTTCAATTTATTTTTTCTCTCAAGGTAACGAACGAAGGCAATGAAGTGTAAGTACTGTTAATGGTAAAAGGTAAGTGGCAAAATGTATTTTAATCCAATCTTATGATAATTTGAAACCTATTTTTTATAATGTTACTAACTGTATGTGAACTAGTCAATCTTCGTTTTAACTCCAAAATGAGTTAGTAAATAAGAGTGTTTTTTAAGGTTAAGTTTTCAACATAAATAACCCTTCTTTCGGTATGTTTAGTTTATTTTATTCTGAAGTAGGTACTTATTTAATTTAATTTTAATTATTTCAACAATTTTGTTTTTGTGTTTTTCATATACCACGTATGTTACTTATCATGTTTTTAAACTGTCATTATAATCATAGTGTTGGTAACGAAACCATACCGCGTTCTACAAAAATGGCACAACGCCATCTATCGAAGTTCAACAAATTTGAATATTCAACTGTATTACGCTACGCGATTAGATAAGTTGCAAAGCGCCATCTTTTGGCAATGTAAACATATCTTCGGTGAAATGTACAGTCAGCGATGGTTCATTACATTGTAAGTAAAGTATAGTGGTTATCCCACTAAGTAATTTAACAGCATTTCCATCATGAAAAATAAAATACTTTGCTCGAAAACTAATTTAATCCTAAGTATCCTAAATACCTTTGTAACCGACAAGTCATCATGTTTTTAGAATTAATCCAATTTAATAAAGTGTTCCTGTGCATGAGATGGTAAAAAGTGAAGCTGTGAGTTGTTTGCAGTTATAAAAGCTTCCATTAAATTATACCTAGTACATATATACTAGTCTATGCCCGCAGCTTCGCCCGCGTGATTGTCGGTTTTCGCGTTTTTTTACTATATCTCCGCTTCTTCTCATCTGATTGTGATGCAACGTGTGTAAAATTTTAAGTCTAACCAATAACTTTCCAACAAAAAAAAACACATAGAAATCCGTTCAGTAGTTTTTACGTCTATCGCGCACAAACAAACAATCAGACAAAAATTCCAAAATGAAACTGTTGTGTTCAAAATCGTTCATATAACATAACCCAACTATCTTTTTAAAATATATCTTCAATGTACAGACACAGCCACTTTGAAATTTTATAATAGTAGGTGCATGAACGTTCTGAAACATAGTATCTGTTTTCTTCAACGAAGTGGGTTTACGTGTAATACTTTGAAAAATAGCACGGATTTGTTTTACGACTCATTCGAGCGATAGACGTTTTTCATGTCGTTTGGATAAAACTCTGAGGTGGAACTTAACAAAACTGAAAGCATTATTTTCAGTTTTGTTAAAACCTACCTCAAAGTTTGTCAGTCAGGTGTGTGTGATAGGAAATTCGCGAAAATATATAATAAGAAAGCAAATATAGCTCTGTCAATTAATATATTACTAGTATACAATATTATAAAGCCCGCGACTTCCTCCGCGTGGTTTTAGATTTTTACTCGGAACCTTAATTATTTTCCAAAATTAAAGTGGCCTTAATCAGCTATCTGCCAGTGAAAATCACGTCAACATCGGCTTAGCCGTTCTAGAGATTAAACGGAACAAACATACAGAGAGACAAAAATTGAAAAAAAAATGTAGGACCTGTGTATTATAATTAGTACGAAAAATAGATAATCATTAACCCTTATAATTATATATAAGGTCTGTGTGAGCGAAACCATAGTGCCATCTAATTCTAGACTAACGCCATCTATCGATCTTAAAGTGAACAATTATATTCACAGTTCCTTCTAGACAAGCGTGATTCATCGTAGACCACATCGTCACTTACCATCAGGTGAGATTGAGGTCAAACGTAAGCCTATCATGAATAAAAAAAAAACAGTACTATTGAATAATTTTATAATCGTTTATATTACCAGGCTAAGCAGGCAACCGTAGACGGCCCGGGGTCAGCTACTAGGGTGCAAGGGATATGCCTATTAGGTAACCTTACACCCCGGTAATTAGACCCGTGACGACGTGCGGTTTTAGTCGGTTCGATCCCGACATAACCACCCCCGATGGCTGACGGGGTTGGTTTCCATGGGGATTTCCGCACGATAAAAAAAAGGGTGAAGAATGTGAAAGTTTGTGAAAATGTTTGGATGTTTATTTTTTTGTATTGTTTCTTATTCAATCATGCTCTAAGGGCTCAACGGAACTGGATTATGATATGATATATATAAAGATGGCATAAAGTCTGGAATAATATATATGCCTTCATTTTCTCTCTGGAATAGGTTGCCATAGGTTACGGTAACAGAATTTCACACGGATGAAACCGCGGGCAACAGCTAGTAACAAATAAATACAAGTTAGCTAGCTTTCCGTTACTATTATTTTCAGCACATTTTGCAGTTTTATTTTGACGTAAGCAAGTATTTGCACAAAGCTATAGTGGCTCGGCAATAATTTCATAATGCATTGTGCATGTACATTTTCCTTTTGAAATCAAACATCGGTATTTTATATCGTACTTAATAGAAGGTGTTCGTTCAAAGTGTCTAGGTTTCACACCAAATCAACAAGATTGATGGCACTTGTTTACTGAGGCGGAACAAATTTACGATTAAACGTGGATATTTTACGGTTCCCGTGCAAAGTTTAGAGGGTAAAACTGTGAATTGAAAATATCAATGTTTGCTTACAGCAAAAGTTAGAATTAAAGAAGATAAACACTGACATAATAATAGATGTTTTCTTACCTTTTCGAACAAAGTTTATGTAAAAAAAAGTTATTATTATGTGTAAATATTTGTAAGTTTATCCAATAGCTTAAAGACAGTCACAAGATATTTATGTTATGAAAAATGTATAAAGTAAAAAGTATCTTACAGAAAAAAAATTAAGGATATTGTAACTGTAATTTTTAAAATTATTGCAAGGTTCGGGCTTTCACCACCTTTTTGTTATTTTAATAAAATACTATGTCCCTCTTAAAAATAATTCGATCCGTTTCATCCCTTTCATCTTAATTTATAGGTATCTCTCATCTTATAAGTTCACGGCAGTAGAAATTTGAATAAAAAGTTTTGCAGGACAGTAATTACAGTCAATAATGTCCCTTTTTCTCTGAATTTATTAAAATATAGGCAATTCATTCAGTATTATGGAATACAACCCGCAAAGCAAAACGCCATTAAATTTGGCAGAGTAATGCGCTTAGAGTTGATACATGTTCATAAAAAAAAACCAAATATAATAATTTGTTGAAATTATTTTAACAGATTTATTAAATCAATATCTGCTTTGTTTCTTTCTTGATTGAACTCTATATTTTATTCATAGTGTAATCTAATGTACCTACTTACATAAGTTGCTAAGGTAGTGTAAATACACTTAATAATATAAAAGTATTGATAGAAATATGTCACACCTTATAATGCCCTAAGAAAGTATAACAAATTGGATTTATATGTAACAATGAGTATTGACTGGTTGGAAGTATTATTTGGCTGCC
Source organism: Lithosia quadra (assembly GCA_963576445.1). NCBI lineage: Eukaryota > Metazoa > Arthropoda > Insecta > Lepidoptera > Erebidae > Lithosia > Lithosia quadra. The sequence continues at coordinate 10,034,954 of OY754891.1, forward strand.
CGATGTCATTTTGTGCGGGGTAGATTTGGACAATATACCTTGAGGATAATAAACTAAGACATAAATAGATCCTTACCTGGGTTCTTTAATTCCACAATTTTATTGTATTTGTAATTGACAATTGTATTGATAGCATTAGTTTATGTAATCACTTTTTTTTAATTCAAGGGGAGATAGTGGTTTAAGATAGGGGGGATAGACGTTTGACCACTATCCTTTACCTGATGGTAAGTGACGATGTGGTCTACGATGACTCACGCTTGCCTAGAACATTTAATAATGTTGTTGAAGGTAAAATGAAACAAGTATATTTATTAACAGTTAATATCTCAAACAGAGATAGAAAACGTAACAGAGAAAGAAATATTATGAATAAATGCTTTTTCATTTTGAGTTCCTTTTGTGTGTGAGGTTAAAAGCGTGCCGCGATATATGGGAAACATTAGGGAAAACAATGCTCCATTGTGTTTTACGTGTTGTTGTGTATCAAAACTTAAATAAACCAGATTGAATGCTATTATGTCACAGAATTTTGTTTTTCTCAGACTATTCGTTAGTAAAATGTTATATCGTACCATCTGTTTAGTATGGCTGCCGAGATTTGTAGCACTTGTTTATCAAAATATAACCTAATTTATCCCAGCGTAGTGCCTACTGAGAATTGCAGATTAGATTGGTTTATGTACGTTAATTAAAGAGACAGACAAGTTTTATGAAATTAATAATTTCACAGATATAAACTAGTTGTAGTTTGTAAAATTCAAAGATCAAATTATAGCGTTGATGTTAAACGCTTTAGTTTTAAATTTTTAAATATTTAAATGGTTGTGGATTGAAATTAGGGTGAACTGAAACTAAACCATGTAGTCGATAAACTTCATAGCTTCTCCCAAGAGGTGCATGTCCCTTGACACAACCTGCTCTCATCCCACAATTTTAGGAGACGGTCATTATTTGTGGTGAGTTAAAAAAAAGATCCATATAGAAAATTATGAATTTCCATGTTTCTATTAAAATTTGTAAAACTAAATCGCCACGAAAATCTCCCGTTCATATAATTAACAAAATCGTGCTGAATGTAGAACAAGCAAGATAGTACTCGGTAGTAGAATGACTGAACGAATGAGCTAAAATCACGAATCTCGCTAAATTTCCCCGAGATACTGTTAATTTTATGTAGACAGTGCCCGACTATGCTACATTTAATGAGGTTTTCGCTTTACAAGTATACGGCTTAGTTAAACGACACCATTTTGTTCTGTCCGACATTGTAACATAATATGATTTGTATAAAATCTAAATGAGTTAACAGATTTGACTACATTTGAATTATGTTTGACACAGTAGGTAAATAATTAAATATTCTATGCGCTTCTAAATCACACAATACATTTTTAATGCGTGAAAGACGATATGGAAAGGAAAAGGCCGTATAAAGTTGTGACTGGTCTAACAACAGAATTTGCCTGACGATATCATCGTCAGTGGGTTGTGGAAGTCTAATGGAAGTTGCTTCAAGAATTTTTTTTATACTACGTAGGTGGCAGACAAGCACAAGCACACGGTCCACCTGATGGGAAGCGGTCACCGTGACCTATGAACGTGTGCGCAGCGCACCCTGAAGAGAAGGGGGGAGGGCTAGGCTAGGAAGAGTAGGGAGGTTAGGACGGGGTGGGGGGAGGAGGGGTAAAGTGAGCTCTGGCTACCCTACTTACCAACGGGAACACAACATGATAGTTATTATGGCGGCGGTGTTCTGTAGGGCGGAGGTACTACCCCAGACGGACAGCTCATTTCAGACGGAGATACCGTCGTGTCCTACCTCCTAGTAGAAAAAATATCGAAGTTCGGTCGCTTCATAGTTAAAGTGTAATACCAAACTCAACTGAGTTGGGAAAAGGTTCGGAGAATGATGTAGGCCACGAAGGCAGGAGTAAATTAAATAGAAGGCGTTTTGCAACGTGTAAAGAGGATAAGGATAAAAATAGAATCTTGTTAAATCATGGTATGAATAATGTGAGACGGAAAATTTAGGTCATTTAAAGCTTTGGCTCAACAATATTACTATCAGCATAAACTAATAATAGTAAGTATCTATAAATATAGATTAAGAAATATTAAACATCCAGGACATTTCCTTCCTCCTATAGTCCCGGGGCCTGTAAGCGGGGTGTGAAAAAGCATTTGATGAGGCCGTCAAGCTGAGGGCCGCCACTGTAGCACTACCGGTGTATGTAATGGTGACCCTAGTCCTGAGACTTTGCCTTTAGCTTACCATCCAGCCTAGGTATAAAAAAAAGGACGGAATTTGAAAAAAGGACCATTTTTTTAAACCGTTATTTTTTTTATTAAATCTTGAAAAGTATAAGTAGCTCACGCCCCCCTGTGAAGGATAAATCAATACTTTGTATATCACGATCCGGTCAATAATATTATGTTGCTGATGTGCAAACGGGATTAATATTTATGTGCAAAACGCGATTAGTGAAATACTTAATCACGATATAGGATTCTAAACATATTGACTGTCTCCAGTCTCCCGTTACGAATACTGTACACTTATTATTCGAATGTAATTTTGTACTCGCCCTACCGTACTAAACTTTAACATCAACACTTCTATCCAAACTTTAGAGACACGTCACAGCGTTACGTTTCAATGCTTCTGTCTGCTATATGCAGTAACGAAGGATGACACATGAACCTTTCCTCACAAAGACGTATTGTTTTACAGTGTACCTTTACAACCTATCTGTCTGAATTGCTAATAATGGTCAGTTGTGACGTAGGGGTAAAGGTTTATTGCCTCTTTGAAACTTCTGTAAGTTTTATGTACCAGATTTTTTCAGTCGTACATATTGAATTAAGTCACTTTACCTACCACAATATCACGTGTTCCATTATTTATTGGGTTAAGTTTTAAAATATCTTTATTACCTTTCGTTCTGATTACTTAGTAATTTTGGATAAATAGATTTCTAAATTCGTTTCTGCAACAAATGTGAACCTATTCCCGCGATAAAAATAGCCTATGTTTTATTCCAAACTATTTATTAGTCGTTAGAGTGTGATTGAGTAACAAAAATTCAAACATCTTCAAGGTGGGTCTACGCTAGGCGAGCCGAGCACGAGCCGAACACAATTCTAGTGTGAGACCGACTTACAAGCCTCAAAAGAGGTTTAATTTCAATTCAATTAAAAATTATATTTAATTAAATTTTCAAAAATTAAATAAATTTTCAATTAAATTCTATTTAATTTTGCTCCGCTTGTGCTTCGCTCGTGCTCAGTTTGCATAGCGTAGACCCACCTTTACACACTTTCACAAATGTGTAGGCAATTGGATTCAAAATGTTATAATAGCTTTTTACTGTCAGTTCTTCGTTATTATGGAAATCGTAGCATCGTGGTACTGCAGGTTTTTCATTAATGTATAGATATTAATTCAACGGGCATTGTTCATACAGTAACATATGCCTCGTCCACTCAGCCTTTAATTCAAACACGAATAATGACGATGGATTTATGTGGCTAAATCCAATTTAATATGTACCTATGAATACAATAAATCCTATTTAACAGTTAGCTATTTACAATGATTTTCTGATCGGATCATTTTTCCGATCAGAAAATCATTGTAAATAGTTAGCATGCAATTGCTTAAAATTTCATTCAAATAACAGTTAGCTGTCAATCAGTTACTATTATTTGCACGAGAGTTGAGAATAACGTAAAATCGTATATTAATTTTAGCAGGTAATTAGGTGAGTGATGAAAATATATGTTTCGAGTATTGATGGAATATAATTTTACATTATAAACGGGAAAGTTTTTGAGTATGGATGGCTGTGCGGACGTTTTGTTACTCTACACGCAATAAATGTGAATGAAATTTGGCACAGAGGTTTTATGGTCTGGTACCTTTCATCCCGAAAATAGACACCTGTGTACGGGTAACAATTATCAATATAAACGAGAAAGTTTGCATGGGGGGTGTTTGTTACTCGTTCATGCAAAAATGGCTAAACAGATATGAATGAATATTGGCACAGAATGTATGCACAATGAATATAGGCTGTATTTTATTACGGATATAAGTTTCTTGTGCAAAATCCCCACGGAACGGGCATATCTATACATAAGAAGTATATAATATAACCAGTAAATGTAAACTAATAAGGATTATAAATGTTCAAATGTTCAAGACATTTTTCTAGTTGTAACTTACCTACATAATTCTATTAAATGCATAAAGGTTGAAGAAGATTGATGAAGGTGTATCATTAGCCCTATAAGTTCATGGTCAATAACCTGAACATCATATTGTTGGTAATGTAAATAACACAATTTTCTGTTATTGCTATCCAATTTGTCAGCGTATTAACTGATCTTGAACAGCTGAACCATTATCAAACCGTTTCATAACATGACGCAAAAGATTACTAAAAAAGTAATATACAGAATATGAAAAGACTCATTCCACAAATATACAAAATTCGGTAGTCTACAATTACATCGTCAGTTATACGCAGTGTATCGCAACCGCGGTCCAAAGTGACGTATACGTCAGTGAGCTCCCGTTCGCCCCCTATTCAGTACCACGCAGCCTCTCGTAGAGGTAGCATCGCGGTAGATACCCTTCCCGGTCGTCCCCGTATTGACGTGTGGAGTGCAGTGAATAAACGTGGTAGTGTCTAAACTTAAGGTTATATTTAATGGACATTTTTTAAATGAAAAATGTAAGTAATATTTTTTAGATTTATTATTTTTTAAATGAAATAAATATGTTTTTTTTTAATGCTGCCATTAGTCATCAAATGTAATAGTATTTGTAAACTAATTATCTCAATTTAATTCGCTATGTAAACTAAATGTAAAATAATTATTTGATTTTACAAATTTAATGAAATGATCAATATTGAATATTATGTGCAAAAAATGATAAATATTCAGTAATTAAAAAAAATCACGAAAAATAATTCCTTCTTAGTAACATATTATATAATTTATCATATTAAAATATAATTTAATTTCTATAAATATATATACGAATACATAGGTACTTATATATCTACTACTATATACTACATAATAGGTATGTAATTACTAAAACACGACGCACTACAAGAAGAAGCACATTAAATATTATATAGGTCCACATTCCCCAAGTTCCCTTCGGAAATTAAATTATTAATTTTCAAAGCGATAAGGGAAATAACTACATCCTTAATATTTACTTAGAATTTGCAAGAGTATTACCGGATACTTAATCGCCAACCATGTCGTTACGAAACTATTTAGCTTCTCCCTTAAGCGGATAAACGAGGAAAGGATCATAACTTCATTTAATATTTAGACCGTTATTTAAACTATATATGCCTTGAAGGGCGTATCAACATCCACATTTCACCAAGTATGTTTTTCGGTCCCAAGTAATATGGGACGAGACCATTGCTGTTCAACGAGGAGGTATGTGTAACATAACTGGCGAATGGAGGGCTGTTCCCTATCACTAAATCGCCTTCTGCGACACCCACGGGAAGGGGTTTGAAATAAAAGTGTATGCTGTGTGTTGTAGAGATTTGCATTTGATGAGCTGACCTACATCGTCAGAAATATTTAAAAAACCTATACCTACTAAAATTTTGTATTCAAGGTTCACGTTAGTAAAGTGGTTAGTTAGTAAAGTAAAAATATGTATTTTAAAACCAATTTCGCTCTTAACAATTAATTATATACACTATTTCTTTGACGTTGGAGTTTAATTTTAGGGGTAGCCAGTGTGCGAATGTCATCTCTGAGATCACGGGCCTAACAATTGGGCGGATCTGGTGGGCAAGTTAGTCGAACTAGATACATAAATAGAGAGGTTGAAATAAAACAATGAATAGAATTACAAATAAAAAAAACCCCAATTTCGAAACTTATAGGCCAACGACGTAGGTATAATTTAAATTCTAATGTTGCCCGAAATTTCTTCCAATGATTCACTCGGTGTAGATTTCACTTACAAATGTTATTATTCATAGTACTAGTGATTCCTTTCAAATTATTGACATTATCTCCTTAACCTTTCATGAACTAGCGTATGAATTTTCTTATAACTTTTACAATATTGTAAGTTATATAACATTTACATTGTGATGTATTCTCTTAACCACCTATCGATAACAGGGTTAATATTTTGGAAGCCTTGAGTATGAAATATGAAAGATATATGAAAGCGGCATCTCACAGTATTGGGCCATTAGCTGTAAAGAATAAAGTATACTTATACTTCGACTTTTTGTATTATTGATGTGGATAGTTTGATCTAGATTGGTATATATTTTATAATTTATATTACTGTTCATTTTTAAAATTTCAGGACTAATTAGAGAATAAGCTCAAAATTTATTACTTTCTTATGAATTTCAAAATATGAATAACTAAAACATTGATCAGCATGTATTGTAATTAACAAATTGACAACTTATTTTAGTAAAATTATATCAACATTATGGATGACTTTTTTTAAAGTATATTTTTGATATTATTGTAATATTTTTAATAAGAAATAAGAAAAAAATAATAGAATGCGTGAAAGAGGATATGGATAGGAAGAGAGTGACTTAGGAGATGGAATCTGACAGGAATGTATGAAGGAGAATGACATGTTGCGTCGACGCTAAATAATTAGGACAAGCGCAAGTAGATGATGACGTCATACTTCTATTTGGTGCCGAATAATATTGTATGGATATAATTACTTTACTACTGAGTGACATCCAAACCGTACTGAGTACGTATGTTTATTCATCGCTGTAAGTTAGATTCAATAAGATTTATAATCTATCTAGTATATTATAAAGCAGCTAGTATTATTACAGAACAACCATTGTAAGACCCCTCTGCAATGTTTGTGATCAAATTATCAATAAGTTAATTAAATAAGTTTTCATATACCTCGTGATTAACGTGAAGAAAGATCAATTATTATTAAGTAGGTACAGCACAAGTAAAATAATTCTCTTTAGTTTTTGCTAATTAAACTTGCCTAGTCTTATCGTATAATTAATGTGTGACCGTTCCATTAAGACAAATTACAACATGTTTTCAATCTATTGTAGAAAAAATTGCGACGAATACATATGTTATTATATGTAACGAGTATAAGTCTGATATTCTTTATCTTTCTACCATATCTCATAACGTATACAAATATAAAATGATGTAAAAAATATCGCTCAATTAAATTATGTAATCGCGTATTTTAGTAGGTAATCTACCTTTGTATTTTATACAGTGTCTAGTATTTTCACGAATACGTATGAGTTTGTATTACACAAATACAAAGGCCAATAACAAAAGCTAAACTATAATTTTATATCCTACGAGTTTATTACGAAATATGAAAATTTTGCGTACTCCGTTTTACGGCAACCCTCTGTCGAGATCCGGTTTTCATACGGCTGCTGTGAGACAGGTCTTACATGGATTAATATAAAAACTTATCTGGGGAAAATAATTGTAACATTGATTACCTAACATCATTGTAATTTTTTTTATCACTTTAAATGCAGCTGCAAAAGATTTGATTCTCTTACCGTTTTTTTTTTATTTTTTACATTTTAGCCTGGACATTTTGTGAAAGGTCTCCTCGAACCACATGCGAGACACCGTCTGCAAAATGCATTTGTATTCCAATAAATACAAACGTACATAGGTGCATAAAATAACACATTTTTTCTATTAAGGTGGGCAGAGATAACATCTTTCCACTATTTTTTTTATTCATGATAGGCTTACGTTTGACCTCAATCGCACCCGATGGTAAGTGACGATATGGTCTACGGTGAATCACGCTTGCCTAGAAGGAACCTATTCACTTGTGACTAGAATACTCCCAGGTTATAGCTTTCCGGAAACACAGACTCTGGCAAGGAATTCCGCTCCTTAGCTGTACGCAAGATGAACGTGTCAGCAAAGGGCTTCATGCGTATGAGTGGAATGAAACTAGCTATGATCTTCGCATACGTCTTTCGCTTCTTCTACTTTCAAAACTGCTGGTTACGGGTAGTCTTGACCAAGCCTTTCTCTAAAATGCCCTCAATCTTTTTAATACATTCTCATTAATCTTTATATAATTACAAAAATCACTCCTTTATCCTGCCCTCCCTTGGTTGATTCTAATGACGCCCATGGGACACAGAGGGTGTTAACAGATAATCGTTCAAGTGAATTTGGCGCTGTGTAAATATTTATTTTGCTTTTGAATACGAAGACAGTTTTCTTAGATAATTCAGGATTGAACAAAAACATTTTCCAATGTCAGGATATTTTTGTTAAGTAATATTTTATGTTTGTTCGATGTCAAAAATATCATGTAAGTGTACCTACTGCCCAATTACGTGAAATGCAATGTTTTTATCCTAAAAACATATTTTAAACAATTTAATATTTATCAAATAAAATTATACTGTCTTCGAAATAAATTTCTATTAGATTCGTTGGAACTATATCTATTTGTATAAAATTCATAGACGGTGATGACGTCAGCAGTGTAATGGATTTAGGTTTAAGGTTAAATGGCAGGTATTTAAATGTTGAAGGCTATCTCAATTAATTTTCTATTAGAATAGAATGAATATAAAACATTTACCTAAACTTGAGGAAAATTTAAGCTTTATTTGATGAGTATTTAATTTAGTTTAACACTTTCTAACGTTAGCTAATGCTAATGTTAGAAAACGTTAAATTAAATACTCATACTGGTATACTAGTAACTTTCAAGTTCCAATAAAATAGACGATGTTCATCATGTCTTCCGAGCATTGTTATGGGTATTTGGAACCCTAAAAAAGTTGGACATCTGGTTTAACTACAGAACTTCGATCTCATCAATGGATTGTGGCGATTAGACGGCAGTCATTTCACGGAAAATATCGAAGATGCCACTTCGAAGTCCTCAACTGACCTCAACTGATTGGAAAAAGGCTCGGAGGCTTGGTTAATAACAATGAAGCATAAACTGTTCATATTTTTCTACCCGTTTTAACCTCCGCCAGTTCACGTTTGATTAATTTCGATGCGGGTTTTAAGATAGTTTAACTTTCCCTGGGACTTCCCAAGTATGTGCTAGGTGTGTTCGTGGGTCACTACTATTGATATAGGAGTTACAGCAGTGGGAATGAGGGTGGGATTAGTTCATAATTTATCTTGTCAGTATTCGCGTATAAACCCATAACTATGTCGAGCAAAATTTATGCTGTATCGTTGCCAAATTTTAAATATACGATAAAATAAGTTTTATGCGTAAATTCACCATGTACTCATTTATTATAATAATATCACGTATACGTATAATCGCTCTTAGCAGTTACTGAACATGACTAACGACCTTCCAAATGATCTTATATTCAAATATCTCAATGAATAAGATAATTGATGTTTAACTATTATTATTTTTAGTTTTGCGATGACAAATTTTTATTATGTTGTTTCTAATTAAAATAAAAGTATTTTAACGGATTCTATCGCAATTTATTTGGTATAATTATTTTTACATTGAACCCAACGTTTCAGATGCTTTTCATATTATTGTTATTTATTCACTATTACTATTTAAGCAGATTAAACCCACTGACAGCATTATGAACTTCCAACTATAAGAAAAATATCATCTTTAGTCTCCCCCGTGACCATGGCTGCTAAAAATTATCCAAAACGACGTAAATAATAATAACACCAAATACATCGCAATAGACTCCGTTGAAAATTTTAGCGTAAACTTCCGACATCACAATTGTTTATTATTAAAATTTTATATTATAAAGTTTTAGGTAAAGGCGTTTGGTAATTTGGAATTATTTAAACTGATACCGATGGCAACTCTTCATACCTTAAAATGAAAACAGTATAAAGTAAGTCCAATAAAAATGTTTCTATTTTCTATACAAATTTTAATCTCTAACATAAAATTCTACTAATATTAGAAAATGTGATGGTTTGTGAGGATGAATATATGAGCGGATGGATGTTTTCTACTTTGCACACAAAAACAGCTGAATATATCTATATAGATGAAATTTCATAAGAGCTTGACTCAAATCTGGAAAACACATAAACTTGTTATGCACGTGTTCGTTATGCAACTATTACTCTGTTTTCTTCTTATATAAATAATATGTAGGTAGGGGTTGGAGTGACAGTTGTAATAACAACTAGTATTCTAAAAGCACGTAGAATATGTCACCCGGGAGCTACATATGGCAATAAAATCCTCTACAGTTTGGTAGAAGTTAGTCAACATGAAACATGAATGTGTATGTTTTATTAATTCATTTTTTTTGTTTCATTTTTTATTCCAAAAATAGATTTTGTGTCATTTATAGACACAGGATAAACAATTTTTGTTCAAGTTTATATACCAAATGATTTTTAATTTTGAGAGTAACTCCGTTAACCGTCGCAATACATGTGTTAGAAAAATGGTGGTGCTTAGGGATCGCGGTTGCTATGTGGAAAAACTAAACGCCTGCTACATTATTCTTAAGTGCTGCCTTATGTTTCATTCCAAACTGTACGAGCTCTCATGTGTTATTCATGATATTTTTGTATGTACTTAAGTTTTGACGCCGTTATGAGAAAAATCGCCTCTGATTTCATGCAATTCCAATATAAAATAAGTAAAAATTTAAAATATGAAATGAATTATAAATAACTTCATTCTTTTCGTTTTAAAATTTTCATTACATGGTATGGATGGGTGGCTCACCATAAGGTATTTATAAAAAAATGAAATATTCCGGATTTGTCTAGGTAGCTCAGTTGATGGCAGTATTTACAGATTTCCCGTTCTAGATGTTAACATTTTCCGATCTAAATTCATGGGAAAAGTTAAAAAACTAATTGCTTCAAAATATCGTTACACAGATGTACTGTATTATGTTACAATCACTAATTATCTATGAAGCTGTCTACTACTTGTTAAACCAATCGTGGGAAGTTTGGTTATACTCTCCTCTATTAGTTAAGTGCACATGGTAATAAATTATTCATTCCATTTAGGATTCTTGTGTAAGACAAGACTTCGGTAATTTATTGTAAGCTGCATAATATCACATGCTGTATACAGGCCCTAAATTAATTACAAGTTCTCGTGTGCACACCCACTTCTTTGGAAATGTAAGTAAGTTGCTTGCATAAATTTCGTTAACCATTATATAATTTTTTGTAGGTATAACAAATTTCTAACTTTTCCTTTGCAGGAATGAAATATTAATGTGCAAACTGTGCACCTATCTCTAAACTGAGGGTATTATTCTTGTAATAAATATGTTCAAAATTCAGTTCCGATCTCATTTTGATCTTACAAGTAGATACATACAGTTAGACAAGTTAAGACTATAAAAAGGCAGCTGTTTTTTAATAGTGGGATTTGTGGGTAATATATTATAGGAAATGAGACATCACAGATGCATAAAACTTCCAAATCCCTTGAACGACTATATTAAATCTGACTGTCATCTCATAGCTACGAAGTCCATCTACATTTTACGTTGTATACTTTTGGCCCTAAAGCCATAACATTTTTTTTATTTCCGAGTAAAATCCAGTCGTATTTTTTGTGTACTTGATATTTGAGCGAATAACCCAGAATCACTAGGATTTGAGACTTTAATATCAAGTTATCAAATGCTATTTTATGGTTTTCATTTACTCTTATAATAACACATAAGAATACGTACTCAGTGAACGTCAAAAGTAGAGGATCATTTCAAATTGTAAATCCCTTCAACACGCCAGTCAAAGTCAAAGTCGAAAATCAGTTATTCTGTAAAGACCATTTTAAGCGGCACTTACAAAACGTCAAAATCAAAGTTATTTATAACTAGAAGCAAATGGACCACCGGTTCAAAACGCGGCCCAGACCTGAGAAGGCTCAGTAGCCTCGTCCTCCTCCAGTATTTGTTTGAGGTAAAGTTTATGGAACTTACAGCATATGGCACTATGTAAATATTTACCCATTTAATTAATTTGGTACCCTTAATAAGTAGTAAACAACCACACATGTCACCTGAAGGTAAACAGGAGCCATATGGAACACTACACGACTCTAACGGTATTACTCAAGAATAGGCATACTAAACCAAAAGTGTTGCTTTAGTAGTTTTTAATTTATTTAGGTAGGTATCCTTAATAAGTAGTAAATAAACACACAATCACCTGAGGGTAAATAGGAACCATATGGAACACTACACAACTTTAAAGATACCTACTTACTTCTTAACCCTAGCTCACTAACCTTAATTTAGAGTATCATGATCACTAACCATTCGTAAATTTTACGATGAATTAAAACATCAATATTTAATATGAAGCAACTTTATAAATAACATAAAATGAACTTATTTGTCAGTATTACCTTTATTTAAATCAAAAAACATGAACTGTAATTAAATATGTCAATTAATACAATGATTGCTCATTGAAACGATATACTCCCTACAAATAGCTTTTTTGCAGCTGTTGCAGAAGTTTGTGGTCATACAGCGTTTTTTTGCAGGGCAGTAGCTACAATCTTTTCATGATTTACGATCTAGACTAGGACCTGGCTGCGCATCAGAATCAATTTTTAAGATATCCGCTATAATTTGCTTCAAATTGGGGCGTAAAGTTACGGTCTAATATTTTGCCTGCAACCAGGAATTTGTTACTTTATCTGCCATTTTTAATATAAATGCCCTTCTTTTTAATGTTTTTTTTTTCATTTCTGATCGTATTAGACACATAACTATTTACTATATACAAATTTAGGATGTCATAAAATAAGCACAGTCATCTGTTGGCTTAACAGCTGGTACTCCTATGAGTTGGGTTGTCCCAACACATCTGATCCACAGTTACCTTTGTTGAGTTGTAAAATTCAATTATTTTGGACTTCTTTGAATTCAGCTGGTTGATAAAGAGTAGAAGAAGATAGGAAAATGACCTTATTTGACTTTGGCTTGTCCAACTAGGTACTAAAGTCTAATCTTGATAAAATCAAACATCGAAGTCCCTATATTTCTTGAATTTTGCCATATCTTTAGGTAACTCTCGCTTGTTGTTTCGTACAGTACCTACAAATCTGAGGTTTTGATAATTAAATAGCCAGAGGAACTGAAGTGAACCAGTTCTCCTTAGTTATATACCAGTTTGACCCATATAATGGTATAGATAACTCTTTCACAAAATAATTCGCAAAAATATAAAATAATATAAATATATTCGGAATATTAACATAAACTAGTATAAATTATAAATCACTATAATATACTTCATAAAATACATAAATTATCATATGTATATAATTGTAAATTAAAATAACCGACAGGATACAAAAATATATGACCAAGAAAAACATTGCGTAGTTACTAACCTTTCGTAATTTTTACGATGGATTCGTAATATCTCCTAATCTGGAATACATGCATCCGTAATGAATGATTGCGGGTCACTAGTGATATGAATTAGGAAGGTAAAGAGAACGGCAGCAGCGTGAGGGGGCGGGAACTTATTGAAACATCAAATACGTGAGGTGAGCGTCGTAATTTTGACGAGTGGTTAGTGATCTAGGGTTAAAATAAGCATACTATACAAAAGTGTCGCTTTACTGGTCTTTTGTAGATTTCCCAGGCGGGCAACTTAGTATTTGAACGGAAAGTATAACTACGTTTCACTTCTACAAAACTTGGGCGTTATCTGACATTTATTTTTATTATCATAGTCAACTGTCCATCTCATCTTATTCTTCCTCTTAAATAAATTCAAAGGAGTCAGGAATTTAAGCACAAAACCCTAAAAATATAACGTATTTTTTCACAAACTCATTGCGGGTAACCCATTTCGTGCAAAAATACGAAATGAATAATAAACTAAATACTCTAAAGAGCAAAATAATAAAGAAGCAAAATGTGTTTTCTAAAAAAGTAGGTATGTGTTTTTAATCCCAAGTCTCATGAAAATTTAGCATTATAAAATCTGGTAATTAACCACCTTAACCCAGTTTTTATGTATATTGTGCCTAGTTGGGCAGCCAGTAACCGCATCTTGCTTATTACGAAGTAAGTAGATGTACTTTTAGCAAACTAGCTCCTGACCCATTTCCGTTGCCGTGACGTAAATTGACTTTGAAATTTTGCCGAGGATGCTGTCGTGTTATGGAATCGGAGCACAAACGCCTATCAATGCTTTTTTAGAGTTCCGTGCCTAACAAATCTGTACGTCCATCTGTCTTTCGTTTGATCTATCAAGACCTTTATTTTCCAGGAACGCATGGAGGTATAAAGTTAATGATTACACGCATAATGACTATTAACGGTTCGCAGTATGACGGCAATTAATATCCCATAATCAGGTCACCTACTTCTTTCAGCAAACTGTTAAAGTGCATATAGACGTATTTATGCAATATAATTATTATTTTAGACAATCCCAAGACAAACAAAATTTAAAGAGTACTTCTCGTTGAAACTAGAATCATGAAATTTTGCAGAAAGTAAGATCTCATAGCAAAAGTAAAGGGTTATAAATGTTGGTACTCCTAATAGGCAACAGAAGAACTACTTCCACTTCACTTAAGTCATAAAACGTTCTAGTTTTCCTTTTGTCTTCACAAAACAGCACAAAGTGATAAACAAGAGAACATATCAAACGTCAAAGTGAACACCTGTCTACGTCATATAAAGTGACATGTGACGACTATAAAAATGATATATTTTCTTAATATTTGTTTGCTCTGAGAACAAACTTCCGTTACGAAGGGTAAAGAGGCCAAGTTAAAACTTCTTACTTCAAGCGTCGCTTTATAATATAGTTAGATACAAATAAAATTTTTGGTATGTAATGAAAGAAAACACAAGTAAAATCATTAATCTATTTACGTTAAGTGATGTTATTATAGCCTTAATAATAGCCTGTTCGGAGTAAGACAAATTCGACGAAACCGGATATAAAGAGTAACTAACTACTAGGAATTAAAATAATTAATAAATTATTATCCACGTTGACATAATATTATAAAACTATTGGAGACTAATTTGGTAATAGTTTTTTTTCTATACATATCCCAATTATATGATATGAGCGTATTACCGCAAGTCAGGCCCCTTTACCTAACTTCAAGCAGTTTCTAATACAGAACCTGGATCTCATGCATAATACATAGAACAGTACTGCACCACCGAGACAGTAATTATAATCCAACCTTGTCTTATAGCACACGGTCGCCTCAACTGTCGTTTACGTATTAAATTATTCATGTTAGTACTACTTTGATCCCTGTCGTTTAAGACTGAAGTACTTGGGTGACCGACCTTCACTTGGGTCAGTAGTGTATAAATATATATACTACAATACAATCTCTGTACATTGTAGATAGTATTAGAGGCAACATCAAATGGGCAACGTAGAGAAAATTCAGGTTTTGCACCAGTATGGTTATTCTGGAGTAGTCTAATGGCCTTTGCGAGAAGGAAAAAGATGTTCATTTTACTGATAGTCAAACCAGGTCTTTTTGTTCAATTTTGATTGTTCTAGGATGTAACTAAGTGGGCCCATTCATTAATTGTGTTTCAGCCGAAATTTTTCTCTTAAATAAGAATAAACTTAATAACTTAATTCGAACGTTAATAATTACAATACCTATAATATTTATAACTTTTTCAATACCTATCAATTTTCTCAAATCTAATATTTGGGTCAATTAATTCTTTTTATCAAATATTGAAGGACTTCTTCTTCCAAGACAAAGGTAAAGTTCTTCAAATATAAAATGAACAATTTGAAAAAATAATTGCTACCCAAGTTTTTTTTACTGAGTAAACACGAACTACGATTAATACACGAACGAAATACCCTGATAGTAAAAGAAACACATTTATGTTACGAACCAATGTTTTAATTTCTTTTTAAATACAGATTTTGACAGTTACATAAAGTTACTTATGATAACATTGCAAATACGCCTATATATATCACGAAAAAGTTTATTTCGTGGAAAGTTGTTCATAAAACTCGTGGTAATACGGATTTCTGGTGTTTCTTGGATACATTTCATTTCACTCTCGAAAAGAAGGTGGGATATTGTCTCACAAATTTCGTAATATCGTAAACGTACATACATAGGGGTTGAAGATTTACTTTTTCAAATAAAGGCCAACAAAAATTCCATAGTACAGCCAGATAGAGCTTGGAAGGATCTTTTTCAATAATAAAGCTCCATACATCATGTTTATAGAGTTGTTCTAAAGTCTTAGAATAAAGCCTAGTTGCAACTTTTCTATCTTATGCCATGATACGAGTTGTTACTATGAGCAAGAATATGTTAGTATTGTAGTAAAATGCTACAACGGAGCTACGTGCATGAGCACTGACACCGAAGGTGAATGTCTAACTTATTTTGCTACGAACTGGAGTTACGAGTGATTGGTATGGATATGATGTCCGAAATTGGAGCTACGACCTCATCCAGTGCTCAAACTGTCTCAGTCTCTCAGCCCACTACAACTGTTGCAATGAGTTTGCACTACAAACTGATGCTACAAATACGTATACGGGCTATAGCTACGAGCTCGTGCTACGAGATTGCTCCGCTACTCGCCGCTACGAGTTAGTGCTACGCTTGACCAACGTTACAGCGCCGTGTGGCGCGTGATGCCATGAGTTCTTAAGCTGATTTTCTACTAGCATAGTGTTAGTCACAGCTACATAATTGTCCGTTTAAAATGTGTACAAATTACACTGTCCATATCATAAGTTTTACATTCTCCAAAATCCCAATAACCGTAATTTATAGTCAGAAAAAAATCCGAAGTTAACAGCAGGCCACTTCACAATATTGAAAAAATAGAATAGACGTTACATCAAAACTAAAAAAAAATCACAGATAAAATGATCCTTAAACCTATACACATACGGTATCAAAACTTTTGCAGTTTATTTGCTGAAGAAAACTAAGATAATAATAAAATATCAAAACACTCTATTTTATTTACGTGAATGGCACCATTTTTCAAAGCTGCTTCCTTTTATGATATTTTTCAGTATTTCATAATTCAAGCGAATGAGTATGTAATTCAGGTCATTAATCATTTCATAATTGTTCATTTATCATTTTGTGCTTAGAAAACTTCCTTTACCTACATTTTCTCCTCATCCAATCTTATGTTTGCTTAGGTAAATTCGACCCATCTAATGACTCGACGCCAATCTTGCATTCAAAATACCTAATATGGTAAGTAATGAATTACATATTGTAATTATGAAACCTATTGTTGATATTGTTTTATTTATTTAATTTCTGGTTAATTACAAATTAGATGGTAATAAATCAATGAATGTGTCAATATTGCTATTTGTCCATTGGTACGTAACAACTTATGAAAAATGTTTGACAAAATTGCAGTCAATGTTATCAATCATTTCAATCTCACTTTGCATTTTGCAAACAACTTTAGACATGATTGTAACTTCTGCTCTACGAACATATTTACTAAAATTAATTTTGTTTCAAAGAATACTTCACTATTTTTATAGACTTACCTAATACTTACATAACAATGATACTTCTAAATGTAGTCGAACTCTGTGGTAGTGATAGATAGTTTGACTGCTAAGTCAGACGTCACGAGTTCGATTCCCACTCAATGCAAATATTTGTATACCTACATAAAAATTTGAATTGAGAATTTTTATATATGTGATATGTGTGTATTTACAAAAAATATATATTCAAATAGATCCTTGAATTGCATTTAGTTATTGGGATGTAGATCTACATAGCACTGTGTAGAATACACAACTAGAAATTCAAATTAAATTGACATTTATTTTCTATACTGAATGTCGATTCTAATTATAGCACTATGTTATTATTCGAAGCTTGTTGGACATTGTGAAAATACTTGAACTTTCTATAATAAACGGTGGGTTGTTTTAATAACAACCGAAGCGTTTGGAGTGCTCACAGTAAATCACGATTCAGTACAATTAATGGCCTTTAAAAGATGTTTGTTATTTAAGGACCGATTTTATATTGTGAGTTCATTAGAATGCCAGTCAAATATTTTCGTTTACTTGGCATTTATTTTTGTTAACTGATATTGTAACTTATATTCCTGTATACCTATAATATATAAGTATTTATAACAAAAAAAATGTTCAAAGTAGGTGTGTAAGGTATTCTATTACTTTGAGTTTAGATAGCGATGTGTAGAATGTCGTAGAGTATTTGAATTTGAACCTATTAATTTAGAAGCATTATCCATATCAGTTTATCTATTCCAGTAGTAATGAATACACTTACGTGTAAAAGTTAATCAACTTTAATCCATTAACCTAAATACATTTACCGTTGTCTTACATTATAAACATAATATTAGAAAGTATATATACCCATGCAACTAAATTTAACTCTTGTTCAAGCTTGTTTAAATTTGAACTTGTTTAAATTTATGTTTTTAATCTACTTAGAAAGTTCTGTACATTTCATCAAACCTTGTCATTAATAAAATTAAAAGTAAAAGCAATGTAATAATTATGATAGTCTATAACACAGAACAAAGAAAAATCCTTAGGACTAGAAATCGTATGGGGGCGTGTTTGTGTCGCCAAAAACCTAAGTGTAATTGCATTTACCTCACACATATACACTTGTGTATGTGCACAACGCAGGCTAAAATAATCAAAAAACAAGTTTATGCGATTGATTTTAAGGTTTATTTTCCTATAAGTTTTCACGAAATATTTACTTCAATATTCTAGAAGTTTCTATACCTGTCCAATTCAGGATGATAAATGATAATTTTGACAGATCGCGTCTATGAAGTATCGTATTTTTATATACAAAATAATACCTCTAAAATTATCGTAGCACATGGACAAGTACCGCCCACTTTTCATAGTGAAGCGTCTTGCAAGAATTCAGCACAATTGACTATGACACACAGGAATCGAATGAATCGAACTTAAATTAATTTATTGAAATTTTTAAGTACATCTATTTATCTACTACAATTTTTTAATATAATTATAATCCGCGCGCGATCAGAATGTGATGCGACCTTTTGGAACTGAGACGTACGTGGGCCGCCGGCTAACCGTAGCGTCGGCAAACTCATGTCGAAGCTCACAAAACGAAGCTGTGTTTTTAGTGCGACTAGATTTCTAAATGAGTTTAATTTTGAATGCGAGATTTATAATAATTATAATATTGTATGATTGTCGCGCGGATTATAGCTAAGTATAATGCAAAACATAATTACTGTACCATAAAACTTCTCTTTTATCATCCTGAAATAAGTTACCAATAATAAAAAAATAAATGCTTTTGTGTTTTTGTAACTATCGATTCCATATTCTACGGGAACGATAATCGAAAATCGATTAGATTCATTTTCGATTATACTATATGGGGTACTCTACTTAAAGCTGTCAAAACTATCATTTTAGTTAAGTTCGTGAAAATGTACAAGAGAATCGACACCATGGGGGTCGATTCTAGTGTTCCCCGTATTTTGAGTTAAGTTAATTTCACCCTTACCACTGTTATATTTAAGGACTGATTTGCAATACCATACAATAATTTTAGACATCTATTGGTGGATAGCAAAACTATAATGTGCATTGATTTTGCTATTGACCGCTAGATGGGGTATTTGTGATAAATAAATTTGTGCTCTATTTCAACGTGGCTTAAACATAATTTTGTTGTATGTTACGTTAAAATAGGGGCGGATTTGATGGTACTCTGTAAACATCATTGAAGTTTATACCTTGTCATAACCTACTTTAAATTCATTTTCAGTAAAAAAAGGTATGTAGTTCTGCTCTTCTTATATTTTAAGGTAAAATGTATGCAACCAATAAGACGTCCTAGAAGTCTGTGTGAGTGTATTTTTTGGCGACAGCTATTCCTTTGTATTTTTACTTAATTACTACTTCTATGGTTTTTTAATGTTCTGTGGTCTATAAGCTAGATTGTTTTACAATTATCATATTTTAAATGGAATTTGTTTGCATGTTGGAGTAATTTCAATAAAATGGGTTATGTTAATGAACGATGCTAAACACAAAAAAAAATTCTGGATTTTTTGGCTGTTTTTCGGTTTTGTTCGTGAGGGACGCAAAAACTACGGCATAGATTTTGATGCGAGTTTTTAATTAGAAAGGTCTTGATCAGACTTAAAATCTGGCGTATGTTTGATTTCAATTGATTGAATATATGACCAAAAGTACCAGTACATACCAGTGATAAAAGATCAATAGAGATATGACCAAAAGTTGCGGTAACCGATATTTAAGTGGGTGGAACCACCGGTACTGGCTAGTGTTAAAATATAAGTGAAAGTCATTATCATCTTCATCATACTTCATACAGGGCCAATATTCTGTTTACACAACACAAACTCATCTGCTTTATAATATTAAATATAGTACAGCACGTATGAGTTGTTATTACCTATATTATAATTATAACATAACATAACATAAACTCATATAAATAATATATATATATTATAATTATAATTATAATATATCCAACTTATACGTACCACCCAACGAAAAAGGAAAACTTTTCATAATTACTA
Organism: Lithosia quadra; assembly: GCA_963576445.1. NCBI lineage: Eukaryota > Metazoa > Arthropoda > Insecta > Lepidoptera > Erebidae > Lithosia > Lithosia quadra. The sequence continues at coordinate 10,055,566 of OY754891.1, forward strand.
TCTCAATAAGGAAAATAAATGTTTATTTTGCTACGTTTACATGAACCATTATAAATTGATCTCCTAGAGGGCTTTACTTGTGTTATGAATCATTGTAAAATGATTTATTTGTTTGAAACCACTTTATTTCAGAATTTTTGCTGAAGAACTAACAAGCTGTTGTTTGTGACACCCCACCTACGCGAAATACTCTTTATTTTCGTTCTGTTCTATAAATAGTATAAAGTAGCTTCTACTATTCCAAACTATAATCTACCTTTATGTTTAAAGTCTAGATCTTTTTATCTGTTTTGGCGTGATTGAGTAACAAACATCCGTCTATTCATTCATCTTAAGGATTTTTCTTTGTTCTGTGATTCATCTAAACAAACTATCTCATTTACAAAAAATAATATTTGGTTACTGCAGTTTTGCTAAGCATGTCGATGTTTATAGGCACTCGTTCATTAGTTATTAGGTATCATATTCAACTACAGCTTGCATACAATTTTTTATATAAAAGTATTGATACAAATTTGATATCCTGACCAGAAACAAAGAGAAACAGGGGTTTAATGGATAGCTAAAAAAGCTAAAAAAAAGCTAAAATAGCTAAAAAGTTGGGTTTAAAATACCCAGATGGAACATACTGTGGCGGCGTTGTTTTTTTTTTAGGATTGTGAGCTACTTTTTTGGCTTAGTTAGTGATAAAATTTCCTCTCTTCAATCTGTATTCTTAATGATACATTTTGGGAAGGCAGGCTTAGCACCGCAATCTAAATAATTCAGTAGCAGTTTTTGTATCATAATAAATGTATGCTTTCATCTCTCGCCTATGCCAACATAAGAAAATATGAACAAAGATCTATAGTCAAATAATGTGACTTATAAAATATAAAATAGGTACACTTGCACTTTTTCTTGGTTGACCTATTGTTGAAAAGTAAATACACTTTAGCGGACAAAAGTGTGAGCAAATATGAAAAGGTTCAAAAGTGATTGATCAAACAACCCTTACGGTTGGATATTTTGATCTCAAAGAACTTGGCTACATCTGAACCTTCATATATAAAACTATGTATTGTTAAGAAATTTTTATTAAGTTCTCGAGCACCTAATGCAAATTTTTACTTTCCTGATATAAGATGAAAAACAGAATACGAAATAAGGTATAAAAAACTGTCCTTCACTCACTCCGAAGGAATTCAATAACTCAATAAAAGTCTTAATGTTAGGGGCTATCTTCGAGTTTGATTTCGTAATTTGTCTCGACCCGATAGACTGATTACTTCGGAGTATTCTGTATGAGAATTGTAAATGAATTTGCCGCATCACTTATTACTGCGCATACGTTATAACTTTATTATTTGTGAAATTTTATGATTGTTTGTAAAAATATTATACGTATATAGTACGAAGCTTCATAGTTTTTTTTATTTCTAGCATCTTTGACCTAATCAAATATTCTGCTAAGTTAATTAACAATCATTGATAGAAGCCACTCAGGGTTATATTCTTGTTTATTCTATACATTATGTCTATACAATCTAACTTTCATTCCAGTCCTCTAGTACCTACCATACAAGTTCTAAGTTAGATTGAAAAGCCGACCCCGACTGAGTTGGGCAAATGCCTGGACGATGATGAACATGTATGTAAATAATTATCTAGGTAGGTAGATACACTTTAAACTAATAAATTTATCTTTTAAGTATTATCTATATAAATGATTTTTGAAATCGAAACATTTTTACGACTCCTAAGCTTTTTGTAGATTTTTTTAATGAAAGTTACTTAAACATTTTTTTTAATAAGCTGTCATTCAATAATATTGCATTATCACGCGATATACGTGTACTTGCAAAATTTCATCTTAATCCGAAACCGGGAAGATTATCAAATTTAACTTGCCAGATTTGAGTACAAGTGAAAGTAAATAATATCATGAGAAAAATAATAAATGATTTTTTTTCTAAGTAGGTACAGCTCATTGCACTTACTGAATAAAACAGATTCAAACGTACTAATAAATTCATAGTCTGTTCAAGTAATAATCTTTTACCATAATATCACTATAAAATAACTACATAAAAAGGCCCATAGAGCCTGCTCAAAGTCAATTTACAACACATCATAAATTATATCTTATTCAGGAGCGTAGCACGAAAATAAGCTATAAAATATAGTGGACACTCCAAAAAGTTACCAAGAAAATGTACGGATAATCCAATATTTTCACTCACTGATTATAGCCTATTTATAATCCTTACAACGCCTTCAGTCGATCTTTTTCTTTTAAGATAAAACTTATAAGTAAGGAATATAGAACTTTTGCACTTAACGTAATGGGATTTGATTGGTACCTAAGATCATTATGATTAGGTAATAATTTACCTAATCAGATACTACAGCTCTATGTAATCGTCTGTTTAAGACTAATTAATCTTGACAACGTCCAATGAGCTGCTTATAATATGCGATTAAAACCAAATTAGCTTCACTGCAACCTGTTTCAATTATGAAGCAGCAATTAGCAGAAGTAGCTATTATATTTTTATCTAAAAGAATGACATGTACTTACTGATTTTTTTTCCTTCTCATAATTTTGATAGGATTATATCAGATCTTTATTTCATTTTATTCATTTCTATTTATATATACCGTTGACCGACTTTAATAAAATTACAGTCTAAAATCAACTGGCGTTATAAAATATGGCTTAGGCCCTGTAATTTAATCAGGCAAATTCTGTATGAATATGTCACGCTGCCAACAGCAATGTAGGTTAACGTTATAGTGAGCTTGATATAACAGATTATTAAACAAATAAATATACCAAAGTACTATAAAATTAATATACTTAATACAAATTTTGTCACAATAAAATCTATTTCGACAATATACTTACAGAGAAGGCAGAAAAATCTATGCATACGTAATGACTACTTACTATAGATTTGCTTCTTTCCAACACCCTTCCATTCAAAATAAGTACCTACTCGTGATAAGTTATTCGTAACACGTTTCCGATATACAACGAAGCACATTATTCCTTATTGACGAAGCGTTTTATCTATAATATGAGTTATCTCATACTAACCGCCAGTTGTGGTTTCACCTCCGGCTAGTAGAGTACCTACTTAATTTCTCATACACCTAGAAACCCTTGTGATATAAAATGAAAATTGCTCAACTACAGTTTAGAAGCTGACTGTGTTACGTCTTAACGGGCACTAGGCGTATAGTTTGTGGCTGATTTTGACATTATGTATGAATTTGACGCTATAGTTTTTTTTTACATAGTCATACCTACGTTTCGTACATTATATCTCAGCTACCTTATTTTGCTACTAGAGAGCGCATGCATTAAGATTCTTAAAACCCAAATCGGCTTCGCCTGGTCACCAAATACCTACATCTGTTAATTAACTGAGTAACGGATGAGTCTCTTGGCACATATATTTCTGTAGTGTGGTTGATGGGTTTAGACCATAATCACTCTTTCAAATAGGTACCAAGATAAGTAAAATAAAAGAACCCGGAATCTGAAGTAAAAGTCTTGAAGGGAATAAAGTTATTATGATAAAATGGTGATTTCGTTATTAGTGTTATGGTTTCCTTCACCAAATAATTCACACTTTACCTCGATTACCTTATTTTGCCAAAATCATTTTATTAAGATTATGATTTAGGAATTAAAAATTATGACTTTCAACTTAACATACACATGAAATTGTATCTCGGAACCACGTAACCAAAAATTAGCGACAAATTGATAGCTCAACGCAGCGCTACCATACTAAACCAAACCGCAGCTTCACCGTAATACACCGCAGCCTTGGATGTTCAGCGTTGGCGAAGGTAAACATTTCTTATTCACAAACACGTACAAACCAATTAGGTACGTGAATTTAAATTATTTCGTTACGTATTTGAGAGGTTAATCTAAGTTCGTTAACTATTTTGCCCGCTATATGAATAGTTAATTAAAAGGTGCGCTTTACTTGGTCCCAATTGTAGTAAAAATGTCTACGAGGTTTCAAAATGAGACAATTAATTGAAAGAACTTTAGCATACTTTGAAATTCAGAATTTACAAAGCATGGCTAAATTGTTAGGGATAGTATAATTTTTACACAAAATTTATTGCTTTTGGCATTACTGCATTGACTTTTTATGATATGTTTGAAGTGATGTAATGGTTTTTTATTTATTAGCCTACATAATTCGCTAGTATTCTTGTACGTTTGGAAATGCATTTCAATCACAGTCATACCGTGAGGTGTCAGTGAATTATTAAAAGAAAGAAATGGCGGAAAACTAAAGCAGTTTAAATGTATTTACTACAACGAACACGTTAGTTTGCGTTACGAATAATCACTCATCATGAATTCATGATAAAAAATCAAGGTGAAGGTACACTACTATGTATTTAATTCATAATTATTATTTTTACTGTATTGTAAGGTAGTAGGTAATCTAGGTAGTACATACGGGTAATAAGATTTAACTACCTAAATTAAGGAAAAACATAACACTTCCATTGTTTTTAAAGTAGTATTATTATTGAGGGAAAATCACAACCAGAATATGCTTAAATCGACGCTATCTGAGGTATATAGCCACTCAGTTAAAATTCTCAAGACACTTGAGTTTGCTATATTATTTGTATTCAAGACAGGAACAATGTTATCATATTCAATGCTTTCTAAAACCAACATTCCGAGGAACACAATGATCAGAATTACCTCATTTTAACATTAATGGTCTTTGTTACGGCAAAATCAGCCATTACATGACAATGTCTACAGCGTCAATAGGCCAAAAGCACTAAAAGTGTAGCCAATACAATAACATTAGAATATTTAGATAGGACGTATTTAGACTAAGAGCGTTTTGAATCTCGCGCTGGTTCCGAATACAGAGTACAAGGTTTTTCTTTTTTGTTTAGTTTAACAATACCCACGAAATTACATTCGAATAGTAAGCGTATAGTATTAGGGATATACCTATAGTTTGAGGGATTTGTATTATTTCTCTAGGATAAAATATTTTATTTTATTTTGTTAATATCGTGTAAACTCTTATAGTAATGTTACTAGTTGGAACAAGCTGCCAAAATAACAGTTTGGTTGATTTTTCGTACAGCAGTAAATACTAGCATTATTATTAAAATCATATTTTCAATTTGTTGGCAGGTGAGGGGCGAGCGTAATGCGCCTTCGCCTGTGATGACTCTAATATGCAGTGGGGCGGCCTCTACTTCGTGTTCCTAGCGCTATGCTGCCTACACACCGCATCTGGTAAATATGTACTTAATTTTTCTCATAACATTATAATTGTATAAAATAAAATAAAAGAATAAACATAAAGTTAACTTTTTTGCTTCTATAAATAAACTGAAATGAATAAATGAATAATATATTTTAAAGCACTTAACAAATTTTAGATGCCTAAAAAACTGCTTCTTCACTGTTTGCCACATAATAAAATGAAATTAATTTAACATAGAATAATTATTATAGATAGACTATGCACATAGTATCATCACACAGTAACTAGAACCAAGAAACGTAATAGTGTTATGCGAACTAAAATTAAATCCTGAATATAATTTACTTAACCATTTTAATATGAAAACCAAACTTACAATGGCGATTAGTTTTTTTTATACTAGTTAACGAAATTACTAGTAGGTATGTCCGTAAACTCCAAACAGGTAACCTAATTTGCTAGAGTTAGAAGTGGTTTCAAGCCTTCACAGGCGTTGAACCCGGGCTCTCGAGGGTGACTTTAGTTGATGTACATCTTTATAGCATCGTAACATTACATTTCATGTAATATATACTATTGTACTAGTGTGTAAAACTTACATCGTTACACCTCACTACAGTGGCAAAGCCTGTTACATAAAGATTTTTTTTATTAATACTGACCGTAAAGAGGAGTTGTATACGACTACTGGGACAATTACGATCTTTCATCAATCTTTCAAATACTCACATACATTTTTCATATCTATCTTCATCGATGAACATAATTATTTATAGCAAGCGTTGAACATTACAACAGACTGATATATACAAATGTGATACATCAGTACAGTGAAGTTTTCATTACACATGAAGTGTATTTATTTAGGCTACAGAAACAGAATTGGGACTAAATATTAGTATTACTCTAGGCTTAATAATTCTAGATTAACATGTAGTGTGGATATAGGTTTTACTCTATTATTCATAAGATTATTGTAACAGTCAGTAATACTTAATAACTTATCATCAGCATTCTCAATAATTATTATCAGTAAGTGATTTTCTGACGCAAATGTATAAGGAGACTCAACTCCAGTGCCCGTAGCCAAGTGGAAAAAGTCTAAATCGCTATCGAATCGTATCGAATAGAATAGATTAGGTCGACCAATCACACTCCAGCTCGTGACTCCGCCGCGGCGCGCGCATCGTACGCCGGCGACGAGCTTGGATGTGATTGGTCGAGCTAATCTATTCGTTTGCTTAGAGATCGTTAGCGATTTAGACGTTTCACATTTGTCTACGGGGGCAGGTGAACTGAGAAAACGGGTTGGATAAAGCAGTCAGTAATATAATGACCCATGATAGGGACTTGATGAATATATTAAAAACAGATAGTTTTTACAACTTTTGTCGATCGTATGAAAAATAATTACCTCATTTTTCAATTACTTGCGAAAATTGCGATGGTAGCTGAATGGATAAGGACGCGGCCTCTACTCAGAGGTATCAAGTTCGAATCCGGCCGGACAGTACCGATGTGAATTTTACTTTGTGGAATTTATATGTGCTAATCATATGATTTACCATCTGCTGACGGTGAAGGAAAACATCGTGAGGAAACCTACATGTCCTAGAAGAATTTCTAAGTACATGTCCGAGCCACTAACCCGCATTAGGACAGCGTGTGTGGATTAAGGTCTTGACCCTCTCAGCTCTCTCGTTAGAGGAGAGGAGACCCGTGCCCAACAGTGGGACATAAATGTGTTACTATTAATATTATTTTGCGAAAATTTTCATTTTGAAAATCAGTGGGAAGAAACTTTCTAGTCTGAAAACTGTAGTAAATTTATTCTCACTAGCTTCGGTACAATGTGTGAGAGTACATTATTGTGTTAAGTCATCCATGCTTTATAAAGATTGACATGCACATATTCCTACACGAATTTTCCATTATTTTGTCTAAAGGGTGAATTGCATAATCATAATAACTGAGCATTGGTATGGTTTCACCTTCTCTGATAATATGTGGCTGTGTAATATCAAAACCCATATAATCAAACTAGCTGTTGCCCGCGGCTCCGCCCGCGTGAATGTCGAAATCCGTTTCAAAAGTATCTCTCAAGTTGGATCGCACTGCACATGGTGTGCGAATTTTATTATAATCGGTTAAGTGGTTTAAGAGTCCATTGAGGACAAACATTGTGACACGAGATTTATATATATTAAGATAAGATTATGCAATTACAGGAGAGTTGATAAATACTAATCATTTTTTTCTTAGAAGTGATGGCTGCTGATATGATATTATTATAGTCATTTCAGTTACCCTAGTACATGGACGGTGGTCTATGAGGTCGAAAATAAAAACACACTCGCTTCTTAGACATGTCAGTTACTAGATTTTGAAATATGACAGACATCTTACACTTACGATCAAGAGAGACAGAGGTCAAATGTAAACTTATCATGAATAAAACAAAATCTGCTTTTTATAATAAACCATACCCCAATAATTGGAGGTTTAATGAGGAAGCTCCTAAAGTGTGTAACGACAAAAGCAGGTAGCGGTTGTTCTTGAAAAAATTAAGACGTTAACACAACCTCATTCGAGTGATTTTATGTTATGAACTATTCTTTTTCGTTTATTATTATTATTATATTACTAAATGGGTTATTTAAATGATAGTTTTAATAAATCACGACTATCCAAAGTCAGTCCAAGGGTAGAAAAGGTATGCTCAGATTCAGTTTCGTGCATTAATATAAGTGGAAAAGAAAAACTCGTGAACACAGTTAGATAGGCTTTCGAAAAAGTTGTAATACATTTTGATATTTGCAGCCAAGCAAATAAAACCACGGCTTGTAGTAGCTGCAATTCTCGGTTACATTTCACTTTTTTCTCAAGGGGATTCTTTAGCACAAAATATTAGTTACATAGTATAATAACTCTTCCTTGTAGAAATAAATCTTAAATGTGTACAGGTAAAATTGTTTTGTAAACTATTTTATGATAAGAAGAAAATGCCAAAGTTTTTATTCTTCGGAATACTTTTTTATTTGAAACATACCTACCCTTTCCTTATTCGTATAACGTCTTCCATTAATGAAAATTATATTCAAAACTTATACCAAAGCATTAAAGAGATGGCCATCTAGACTAGTAATATATATCTTTTATCTTAATTTATGATCAAATAAACCTAAACTGTGAACAAACAACAATTATTTTCTGATTTATTCCAATCATAATTTATGTTTGGAATATACATAACCAAATTGCCTTTGGGACGTACAATTTACCACAATTTTACTCGTATTATTACAGATGTTCTGTTATTCGATACGATTCTTGTTTCGTTTTAATTATTGAGAGTAATGAAACTGGGACAAAGTAGTTTTGTATTTATACGAAAGTGTCACCCAGTATAAATGCATGTTTTTTTGTGTAAAACAGTGTGGAATGCCAAGAAATGCTATTGCTATTTAATTGCTCCTTAATTATGTCACAGCATGTACACCGCACTTTACTTCAATCCACTTACACTGTAATTTCAGATTCATTACTGATAAATGATTATTATTACTCGATATATACCGAATCGAATAAAACTACTGCAGGCTAACTACGACGTTCATTAAGCGACTCAATTAGGGCAGCTGTTTGGAGCGAGAGAAATGACATCCTTGTAAGTTTCACCTCTCTCCTTCTAAACTACTGCCCAAAACTGAATTGGTTATGCGCGTCTTGGTAGACTTACTGCATCTTTAACCAAGCCAATCCTGAATTTTCTCTAAATTAAATTTATTCTCGCAGCTCCAAAGAGGCCTTGTTCGTTATAAGTCAGGACTACTAAATGCTCTTTTTTAGTATCAAAACAATACATGTCTACCACCTCCTAACAAATTCAACTTCAATGAACTAGAGCCCCCATATAATTAGTTTCTGTACGACTTTTTTATTAATTTTCTTATAAAACAAAGGAGATTATTTGATTATCTTCCTGGAAAAAGGGATTAAAAGGTACTTACGCTAATTGATAAACATAAAAGTAGGTACGTATAATGCTCAATAGTGTGGGTTCCGCTATTATGTAAAGAATATATATATACATTCTAAAGGTGCTTCATTAAGAATCATTTTTACGTGACCTATGTCTGCGAATATTTACGCAAAATACTTGTTTCTCATTCTTGATTCTATTTTTGAATTTGATCTTGGAGAACGTTGAAATGATAGACAGCTTAAGTGGTTTTAATATTGTGTAAAAATGACTATGTTTACTGTGTTATAAATATGGAACCGCTTGCGGAGTAGGTACCTAGTATTTAAGGGTAGCATTTTTTTTTATTCAGTACAAAAATAAAACTATTATAACAAGAAGCAAGACAAAAATCATCGCGTAAAAGAGAAAATAAATCAGTTTTTGAAAACAGAACATTCCTTTTAAAACAGGGTTTTGCTCTGTGCAGAACCGTTGCGCTTTCCTGAAGATTATCGACCGAATGTCATTCGGAGGCGTCGGAGCGATGAGAAAGATAGTCTCGCCTTGTCCAGGGAGATATTCAAAAACATCACCAAGCAGCTCCGCGAAAATATCAAGCGTGAAGGAGCAACTGACAGGAACGATCATTTGTTACAGAGTGAGTATCGATTGGCGGGTCTTCTGTATAAGTTTTGGACGCTCTCATTCTTACTTGCAATATATTTATCCGGTTTATTCGCAAACAATGTGAATAGTATAGGATTATGTTTTAGGTAGCCTATTTATTTTATTTCTTATAAATCTGCTAACTTGGTGAAGTCGCACATTTGCGCGTCATTGAAATTCATAGAAAGAAGTTCATATGTTGATGTCCTTAGTTATCAAAGCCTCTCCATAAAGCAGTATGAATCACTATAATAAGATATTAGTTTGGCCGTTTGTATTATATTATTTATTAGCAGCTGATGATAGAATGACAGGAAAGTCCTTTTCGCATATTATAAACTAGAAATGAACGTAGCCTACAACAATTATTATAGTGCTTACCATTTTACTTATAATCAGCAAATTCAGAAGCAGACTTGCTTTCAGTTGTCATTACCATCATGATATTTGAAGCCTTCATAATGCAATGCAGCATCGAAATATAAATTACGGTTCATGTGTTTTACTCATACCTAGTAGCCATTGTTTATGACATACATAAAACAATAGCACACAAATTGATGTACAGAATATAATTATTATACATTTTCAGTATTTAAAACAGAGTAAACAGTATGAAAATAAGATGTGTAAAGAGCCAACATCATCAGATACGAATTCTAAACAGAGATAATTATGGCTAATCTAAGTATTCATCATTCAAGCGCGTCGCCGAAATTCCTACAAGATAGTCGTAACTATACAATTTAGAATCATAATGGAAATCTACCGCGATCTTTGTCAAAGTAATTTACGTTGCTTTGTGTAATTTAATGCAAGTACTATCACAAAACATTTTATTTCTCTAAAGTTAATACAGATGATAGTTTATTTTTCAGTGTAGAACTAATATAAAGAGAAAAAGCGAATTCTGTGAGTTTGTTTATTGGAAAAATTCTTTCACAATGTGAAACGTACACTATCCCTGAGGGACCTAGGCTATATATTATGTGTAAATTACGATGGATTGAGTTATAGAAAACTCAAAGCAAAGAAAAGGTGGATTGCTAGCGTCTTTATAAAGAATCGAAAAATGTTTACTAAATATGTAGGGTTGATTGTAAACTATTTAATTTATAATTAGGCATTGAAAATTAGTTTAACTAGTTAAAACTACACTTTCTCATATTACATTTGTATGTTGAGACATATTTATTTAGTGATCACCAACTAGTAAATTATTTAGCTATTTTGCATTTACGCACTATTTTTAGTTCAGCATTTTGCTTGTGATTAGAATAAAAAATAAAAAAGGACTTATTCGTCAACTCGCTCATAAGTAAATCATTCTTATGAGCGAGTTGGCACATTTCAACTTTACATCGTTAATTCGATGGTTAACTCTGTGTCGTATTTTCAACAGACAAGCTGGAAGAATCACGTCCTTATGTCCCGTATCAGAGTTACCATGACCACCATCACGAGCATCACTGGGGACCCTACTTCGAGGAGGAGAAGTACACTCAAGTGACGGCTCATGTCGGGGCTGAAACCCTATTAAACTGTAGAGTCGTCATGCTTAAAGATAAAACGGTAATTTACTTTAAATATTGGCTATATGATGAAGAATGAAAGAGTGATCTTTGTAGAAAACTGGTCGCAATTGAAATTTTGAAACAATTAGTATTCTAACTTCTTCTATAGATTTAGATCAGTGAATTTGAATTTCGTAAATCTTGGACGTGACCAGGTAGCTTAATTGTTCAGAGTATTCCGCCTGTAAGGGACTGGTCGTGGATTCAAGTACCCTCCTAGATATTTTCATTTCCAATGTAAGTATTTTTGAGTTTAATAGATCATTTTGTAACATTTTGTGAAATTTAAAATTAAATAAAAAATATAATATAGTGACTATAAACACTAGGTATATCTAAATATTAAGTGCTCTACGAATATAATATAGGTCGGTCACACTAGTGTTAACAAACAGCTCACAGAGACCTGGTTGTTTGTATATACTGCTCGTTAAAACTATATATATATATTATTAAAACAATAATTCCAATTAAGCAGTATGAATATGTTTTCAAAATATGCATATGGATTTCTAAATTTTCAACAAAAATAAATTATTATAAATTATAAATATTACGACATATAGTTGAAGGAAAAAATTCTAACAATAATGGAATCTCTTTAAAGAAAAATTTTGCTGCGGAATTGTAAAAAATATTAAAGTCTAAAGAAAGACTTGACTACTTCCAGTTCTTACATTATTACATTGAAAGCTTAAGTGCCTATATGTAGCTATTCTTGGAACTTTACTTTTGTTACTTATTCAATTCTGAGAAGTGTTAGTTTCATTTGTTCCTTTTATAAAATCAAAGGAGAAAGTGAGAAAAAATCTGTTTAATACTAGGGAACAAATATAGACTCGGTAGGTAAAAACGCTTAACTCATTTTTTGTTTTTGTTTGATACAAAAAATTTACAGGGCGTGGTATAAACCGTAGTTATATGGTACAGGGGGTTGTTTCTGGACAATTTAGACCTCCTAGACTTACGAATTTTGTCAACCGGGAAATCATGCCTATTCTGAGATAGTTAATATTTGAGTTGTTTGCTCACTGTACCAAATTTACACTCGAACTAATGAAAACATACTTTTTTACAGGTCATGTGGTTGCGCAATACTACAGAGTCTGCTCAACTCCTGACAGTTGGTCCGGCGTTGTATGCTGGAGATAATAGGATAGCAGTTAAGTTCCAGTACCCTAACAATTGGAGGCTCAGCATGAATCCAGTGAAGTTTTCCGATGCTGGTCATTACATGTGCCAAATATCTACACATCCACCCAGAACTATATTTACTAACCTAACCGTTTTACGTAAGTATATAACACAGTTCATCTGCTGACAAGAATTTATCCGCTAATATATATGCATTTTTGTGAGTCATACACTATTGTTTCTACATAATTATGATACATTCCAAGGTAAAATTTGTCCATTTTTTTTCTCTCTTAATTATTTTATGACAATGCTATAACATTGTATAAAATAGTGTGATATAATTTATATACTGACATAATATAACACTACTAGCTGTTGCCCGCGGCTCCGCTCGCGTGGATGTCGAAATCCGTTTCAAAAACTATCCTATCTCTCAAGTTGGATCGAACTGCACATGGTGTAAGAATTTTATTATAATCAGTTAAGTGGTTTAGGAGTCCATTGAGGACAAACATTGTGACACGAGATTTATATATATTAAGATTTCATACATTAGCATCAGTTAAAAGTTATTGTATCATCAAAATATCATTAACTGTCACAAATTTGAATTTATATACCTACCTTAGATCTGGACTCACCATTCCACAGTGGAAAGCTTTAACTACTTTTCATATTATTCCAGACCAAACGACAGTAATTACTGCTTTTTAGTTTTCTAATACTCACATCAAGACTAAAGTGATTGAAATTTATTTTCCTTTTCAGCTCCTGTTATAACAATAAACGGTGATGAAACACACGATACAAAAGATAGATTTTACAAAGCTGGTAGTTCAATAAAATTATCTTGTATCATATCAGAATTATATGCGTCATCGCTACCCACCAAAGCAGCTCCAGCTACCACTTTACCACCAACAACCCCATCAACAACCACTACTACAGAATTTACTACAAAAATGAGTACAATTTTCAACAGAATAGATATTATGATGAATAAGAGTTGGAGTGTTGAAACTACAACTATAACTTCAACAGTTAGTTTAAGTACTACTACTAAGAATGTACCAGAATTACAAACCACTACTGAAACAACGACAGTACAGCCGACTGTGTTGCCTATCGAAAACAATATTTACGGAATAATTTGGAAGAAACAAGGCAAAGAGTTTTTCAATAACATTTCTTGGAGGAACATGAGGTAAATGCTCTTTCTTTTAATATATTGACGATATTGTTATACATTTTTTAAGTTATTTTTTTTTTCTTTTCTATTCCGGTTGCCTTTTTTGTTACTGGAAGGGGTTAAAGCTATAAACATTATATTATATTTATTTTATGAACTCTAATTTACCATGGGGCTCGTAACTAGAAGTGAGTCGTGATAATATTTGCATTTATGAGATCGTTACGAATTTACGATGAAGAAACTTAACAATAATATAATTACGGTATTTCTCCATAATTAATTCAAAAGTTAAGGTTATATTAACGTCATGAAACAATAATATCTATTTTTTGTTAACCTCTAATGTGTTTGGCCTAAAATCGTCATCACCTTTTCTGATTAAATAGTGTCAAATTTCGTTAGTTAAGTTTATGTAACAACAAAATTGGTGCCATTGTGTCCCTATAATATTTAAAAACTGTTTGTGCCTTTCAGTGCAACAATTAATGTAGCGTCAGCATCACAAAATGACAGTGGGACGTACTCGTGTCATTTGCAAAATCACTCCCAAGTTACTATAAATGTACATGTATTAATTGGTAAGTTTAATTCTATTTTATTATTTATCAGTACCTAGTCGATTTGATACTCTTATCAGCCTTGACCCATTCCTTATTCCATTCCCATCCATATATTCTTAGGTTTCAAAATAATAATAAAAATCGATTATTATTATTATACTTATTACCATCTTCATCACTGACAAAAAAAGGAATTATTCTGCATTGATTGATTATATTATTTAATAATGTGAATTTAAAAGAAAAAAGTACAGTCTATGTTCATCGCTAATATTAGAATGAACAGAACTTCATAAATTACAAAATTGACAGTCATATTTTTTCCTAGATGTTTAATTTCTATAGAACTTCTATAACCAACCAATTATATTATTTTTTAGGAATTCAATTACCTATTATGGCGCAAGAGAAAGGTGTTATATTAATAATTAATTGCTTATAAATAACTTGATCAACAGTTACATACCCAATACAATAGAATAACTGTAGCATAACTGCAAACTTAGTGGAAACTTTAACAATGTGGCTTTTCCTTATCAGGCGAGAATCAGGCTGCGGTTCAACACAACACTGGGAACAAAGGCACTCTTTTTTGGCAACCACAAGTTCTAACCTTCGTATCTCTTGCGGCTTTACTATTATTTTTCCCATGAAGACACCAATTACGACTTGTGAAAATGCTGATAAAATGTGATTATAATTAAGACAACATAGAGTATATTTAAGCAATGTTTTCTCAAAACATTTATCCAAGTTATTAGTTGAAAATTTTCTACCGATCATTTCGCGTTTTAAATTCATTGAAAAATAAACATTATTTAATTATTAATTGCATTTGAAAGTAAATACGCGAAATAATCAGTTAAACTGTAATTGTATAAAACATTTGACCATGATTTAGGTATAAACAAAATTAATTCTGACGCATGTTAGCTTAGAAAGAAGGTGATCTTCCAATTCTATTGTAAAATAACATCGCATGTTGATATTGGACCATTGACAAGTCCAAATAAAGTGCTCAAAATTTGGCATTCTGAAAATAAATTTCTTTTGGTGTTAATATTCTGGTTTACAAGTTATCTCATCTTATTCACAATATTACATAAAATAGTCATAAAATTTTTATTACTCTTTTATTATGTATTGCTGAGTGATATTGAGAAGAACGCTCCACGAACTAAATTATAAAGTTAGATTCATGTACCGTTTTGTTTTCGCCTACTTTTAATATATAGATCTTGGGGCTGATTCATAAACATTTAGTAAATTTATCTACTTACGGAGTAAGTATATGAGTAATTGGGTTTATATGTTGCTAGAGATATGCGCATCGCGAATAATTTTGAGGTTATGTTGTCTGTAAAATTACCTACGTGCGAAGTATTACACAAAGTGTATGTATTTAGTTATATAATAAAATTGTACATAACGGATTCCATTACGATTAATAATAAGATGCGTCGTATTATTAAGATTCGAATAACATGCATAGTCTAAAAGTATTATCACGTATTTTAATACAACATGTACAGTTAATACTATTGTCCTCTTATTGTAAGGTATATATACCTTTCTTGTTTGTATCATAATTAAGAATGAAATCAGGCGAAGCCGAAATAGTACATTATATTTAAGATATTTTATATGTTGTTGCACTTTTTTGTTAATAATACACAAATTTCTTATCTGTAAATCAAAGAAAGACTATGTGTTAAATGACTGTAAGACTATAGAATAAACTTAATATGTACTTAACAATATGCTTTTTATTTACGTTTACATAATTTTAGGAGAATTTAATTCAGACGTCATTTCTAGTAATAAAATGATTTCAAAATTTAGTTTCGGTCGCATCTCGACCTTACAAATGTCAAAAAATACATATTCCTCTAGATACCAAATTGTTAACATTGAATTATAACGTGATTATGACTTAATCGTGACCAAAAAGATGAAAAAAGGGCACGTAAGTATTCTACTGAACTTAGACTTTGTAATTGATAGGTATTAGAATGTGAATAAAACTTAATTTTTTGTCTCTTTCATCTATAGGTATGCGTCAAGTTTGACATTTGTGGATCGAGATGAAATTGGAACTGAATTTTGATCATATTTTTTACGAGAATTGACCCTCTGTTCATGAGAGCCCTTATAGGTATACCCGCTAAAGCTTCAAGAAATTATACATTTGCAGTATGTATGTCATTAGTATTAGCTTAACATATATTCCGAGTTACCGACCACCTCAGTACTAAAACTAAGAAAATAATAAATAAAAACATGTAAAGAAAAATGTAATTTTGTCCTCAAATAGTCATATAATATTATCAATTATTTCTTTATTTATTTCAATATAAATATCGTAGTGTTCAGCAAATTCTGAGAGTAACTGTACCCTCTCTTCACTATCTTAATTAAATATATAAACACTTCATTTTCCTACCAAAGCTTTGTACATAAAATGCTTTCAACTAAATTGAAAAACCCTACCCACCTAACAGCATTTTGCTTACCTCTCAAAGTCCACTGTCATTCATTTCAGCAACATTGCCGTGCAACAAAAATTGTCAAACCCTTCGTAGGGTTGGTACTTGGTAGTTTATCTATGAAAACACTCTTCTGAATGAACCCTTTGAAAGCGTCTTATGAAATGCGATATACTGAGATTTATATTATACGAGTAGTAGTGATTCGAAGCGGATGATATTATCTTGAACTTCCATTGAGAAAATGGGATGGGTTGCCGACGATGTAGAAAATCAATTATACAGCTGAGTTCAGAGTGTAATAAAGAAAGTGGTGTTGATGTTTCTATTAACAATGAGTACTTACGCTATGGTTTATTGCTTTATTTATGTTTCAATGTTTATCATATTGAATAATAAGGAAGTGGAAAACAAATGGTTGATCTTTTAACAGGACTACAAAAGACAGAATTACCCACATTTTTAGTTGGACTATCCTACTATCCCAGTAATTTTATATACTTACGCATAAGTTTTTGAACATGTTTGGATGCTTGCTACTTAATCACGTGCTAACGGGTGAATGGATCTTATCTCTACGATAGGTTCTTATGGGTACTAATGACCTTTATTACAAATAGGAGGTTTATCAGTTTGCAGGTGAGGTAGTGGATCCCGAAGATATTACTGAGGCTTGCCTCATAAACCTCACACGAATTCATAATTAACCACATCAAATTTACTAAACATATCTACCGTGGTATCTATTACAATTGAAATTATTGCTGTATTATTATTACCTTAACTGTCAAGCTGAAATGCCTGTGGGTCTGTTTGTGTGTCGCGTGTACGGGCGAGGACTTCAGGCCCTTTATAGCCGCTACCGGCTTGCTCTGCAGATACGCAAGAATGGCCCTCTGCATTCTGTGCCTCTGCGCATGACCAGTACCCCACACTTATACTCTCTGAACCTTTTTCCCAACTCAGTTGGGGTCGGCTTTCCAGTCTAACTGTGATGCGGCTGAACTTCGATATTTTCCGTGGAGCGACTGCCATCCACTACCCCACACTTATACATTGACCATTAATCTGATATTTCGAATTTTATTATCTTGAAACGGCAGAAAATGTTTTGAAATCTCAAGATAGCTCTCCCCCGACTTTAGTATGTGCAAACATTGTTTTTAATGTCTGCTATAAGAATTAATTGGGTACAGAATGTTTGCCGCTTTCAAAATTTCGCATTGAAATCCTTTTTAACAGCTTTTATGTTTTCGATGTCTGTTTAAGTGCCTGGTTTAACTACAAAACAAAGCTTTCTAAAGATAAAGACAAAGTTTCAACACACACTGTTGGTACTTTTATGATCAAAAGTTCCTAAATTTAATTATGCATACGTACGTCTCACACAATACACTTAATTCTTAATGAGGTCATAAAATTTGCGCTGGATTTACAATTAAGACGTTGTGGATTCTAACCCCACGGTATATTATTAATGAGAACCAAGTCTTAACCATCCAACATCATCATTTGAGTGTAATCTCAGTTAATATATACAGGTAAAACACTGCCTAATATTTTTGGTTGGTAATTTACATCTTCCTGATAAACTTTTATCAGATGCATTGAATGGTCCAGCAATAATACCAATATAAAAAAAAAAAAATAACAATGCAAGGATCGAGTTAACTAAGTAACAGCCATAATGTTTAATAATGAATATTCTAGGATATTCCAGTACTAAATTATACATATAAACATCCAGGCCAATGCAAATATACCATATTCATAATAGGTATGTATAAATAGTTATTTGCACCGAGTAGGAACCGAACTTGTGATCTCCGACAGTCAAACGCTCTACCGCCACCTCACCGGAGGCGATAATACCTATATGTAAACCAAGATGTAACAAACATAATATTCTTCGATAACATGTCTCGACGCAGTTACGCTAGTATACGTAATTGATTTACACGTAAGTTTCTCTCTAATCTGATTTGAATATAAAATTATCATAAATCTGATTTGACATGACGTCGTTACATATTAATATGTATTAGAGAATTTGCTAATAAATTTCAAGTAAATTCAATTTAAATTTGATGATGATGTAATACTTACCTACATAGCATATTTACTATGTTATCCTAATTTTAGATAGTAAGCTGATTTCTTTGTGTACGTACATTACACACAACAGTAATTAAAGTTACATAAGATCTATTCTTTTCTTCCAAATTCATTCAACTTTTTTTTTGGTTTTTATTACAGCCTGATTTTTTTCTTCTTCTATCGTATCGATGGCGTTTCTGCTCTCAGATTTTGCTTTCCCAGTATGCTGCTACTTGGATTGCGTTCTCAGAGGTACTCGTGAGTTCCTTTGGTGTGCATGTACCTAGGTACATGGGCATGCAGCATACGTTAATATGTGGACCATAATCTGTAGGGTAACTGCACATTCACCCCGCAGGTCTGCATTACCCAAGAAACCCTATCCGAAGTCTATTTAGGGAATAAGTATGATTAATGATATTTTTACGTTTTAGTGTTAAATAAAAAACTATTCTAAGTTTGTATAAATCCTTGACATATTATTAACTAGAATGCCTATAAAAGTTGTGATAACTTTCACACAACACGATGGTTGTCTGCAACGGCTGGAATACTACTTGAACCTAAATATTCTTCTGCAATAGATTTGCCAAAATTTACCTTCCCAAAATCCTCTATATACAATACCGCATAACCAGAACACTTACGAAAATACTGTATTTTTATAGAGCTAACAAACTCGAGGTCAGTTGCTGATTCCCCGATTCTATAATAAAATCATTTCATTTTGCCGCCACTGATGTGTTAAATTTGGTTAGAGAAGGTAGAACAATTTCATAGAAACCGTAATTTTACTGGATACTTTCATGGATTTACCTTAATTAGTTTTATAGTGATAGGTTTTATTGCTTGTAGCCATTAAGTTTAGTATTTAATGGCTGTTGCGTTTGTTTACAATTAACAACCGTAAGTATTTCAGTCACTTGGCATCAATTTTATACCATAAACGTCCATAACTTAAGTGTTCAGGAGTCTGTTTTACGATTGAGAGATCCCGGATTCGATTCCTGGCCATTATAACACTACCGACGTGAAACCAGTCCTAACACAAGCAATTTAGTTTAGCTGGAAGGGTTAGCGCGAAGACTATTAATTTAGGAATTCGATCGATTTGATTCGGTTTATGGAAATTAGATAGGTAAGTACTCCTACAAAAGAATTGGCTGGAACTAAGACTGGCTTTGGTCCCCAATGTTTGCAATCCCGAGGCATTCTTAGGGCATCTCTCTTATAGAGAGATACGTTGGAAAAAAGCCATACCTCCATTACTGGTTCTAATGCCTCTAGTGACGACACCCGCCTCTATTCAACTAGGTGTCTTCAGGCTTTACAGACAAAGACGGGTAGTAAATGCCTCATAAAATACACTGCTATACTATTTTATAATACAACTAGCCAACGCCCGCGACTTCTACCGCGTGGATGTCGGTTATCGTAACTTTTCGTTATCTCTGGTTTTACTCAACCAATTGCTATCAAACATACAGCAGATTTTATATCTGACCAAAACCTTTCTAGTCAAAAAACCGCATCAAAATCCGTTCAGAAGTTTTTGCGTCCATCGCGAACAAGAAGACAAACCGATAAACGGACAAGGATTCCAAAAAGTAATTTTTTGTGTACAGAATCTTTCATATAACATAACCCAAGTATGTTCTTTTTTAATATCTCCAATTTAACGACACAACTCATTTATAATTATACTAGCGTACCCGCGCGCGGCTCCGCCCGCGTGAATGTTGGCTATCGCCACCAAGTATTTTTTAAGCTGAGGGACTGCCCGTACTAACTTTCAATGTCTATTCCTTGTCTATTCCTTCGCAATCAGTGGTTGCAGCTAAACGTATTCAAGTTTGGGCCCCACTATCATTATCCTTTTTGTCTTCTAGATTTTATGTGGATTAGATAGCTGCTCTGGCCAACGTATGTGTGACTCGGAAGAGGTCCTTTGAAAAACCCTTTCATCATAGTTGCATTGCACTTTCACATTCGATGCACTATTTCAAATTAGTGAACATTATTTATTTCCGAAAATCTGATTTTTTTATTATTAAAATCTTGCTACAGACATTGACATTTGACAATCTGATTTATCATTCAAGAAGTTCATGGAAGTAAAGAAAGAGGATATACTAATAAATACCGGTCAAGTGCGAATTGGGCTCATGCACGCAGCGTTCCGTACAAAATTGGGTTGAGGGGGATTTCCGCACGACAAAAAAAGGGGGCGAACTTAACTTTGTTGCAGTGCTTCTTGTCTTGAATGACAGACATACATTTTTTTTTTTGGTGAAGTAGGTAATATTTATGCTTTCCGGACTTTTCCCTGTACTTATGCTATAAGATTTTACTTTCTGCAAAATATCTGGATCCTAGCCCAAAGGGAAATACCCCTTTTTTTTCGTGCGCAAAAACCCCGTCGGGCTTCACCTCAACCGAGCCAACGGAGAGGATGGTATGTCAGAGTCCTACCAATGCCTGTGTGATCGAGGAATCTGGTGTGTCTTAGAAAGGATATCCCAGAAACCGGTTCCAGCCACCAACACTGGCGACCTCGACGTGTTATTACGATTAGGACGTTTGTTCCCGATAGTTCTACTGCACAGTTCTACGGTAGTCCCCATCTCTATAAAAAAGCGCGCGTGAAAATATAACACCCTGCCACCCTGGGTCTGCTTCTGCTAGGGTGACGGTTAGCCTCGACCGTCACCCTAGGCCCGTACTCATGGAGGACGGTTCATGGAGGACGGTTCATGGTTCTGCGAACTACGCCGCCCGGTGCGCCTTCATCGGCACGGAGGAGTGCTAGATCTCTCCCGTAGCTTTTCCACCACCACTTGCGCGCATTACTGCCTCGCAAAAAAGCGGTGGCGTTCGATGGAGTTCGATTTTAGTTGGTCAACTCCGATATTACGTCCCTACTGGCCAGAGGAGGGGAGAGATTCGTGGGGGTTTCCGCACGAAAAATAAGGTACGGCTTCCTAAAACTCTCCGATTGCGGTGCAGTGACTCACTAACGTCACCGAAGGTAACTAACGACCTCCGTCCTCCATGAGTGCAGGCCAGGAGATGGTAGGTCAAGCCACCTATTAGTCGATAGTGAGACCACAGTTTGGATATTACGCTACGTGTAATGCCAAGCATTATCCGCAACATTTCTTTTATCTAATTCAACTTGATGCCTCTACGTGTTCTTAAGAAAGAAGTCTTGACAGACAGACATACGGATAACGAAGAGATAAGGTTTTTTTCCTAATCAGGCACAGAACCCTAAAAATTAATACATTCTATTTACTTTTGAGGAAAAAGAAGTAAAGGATATTACTCTATGAAAATTTAGACGAAGTCAATTTTAGTTCCTGTTGCTATGACAACTATTATAGATGGCGATAAAAACGTTTGCAACATCTAATTTTCTTTTTATTACTAAATTTCATGAATGAATCATATATTTTTAATTATGTTATATGCTATTCGAGGCGGAGACAAATCCAAAAAATCATAGATCATGATAATCTGTTCAGCCGTTCTTGAGTTCTGGCAAAAGCACGTTTTTAGCCCTTTTTAGGGCTTTAGGGTTCGAATTTTAAAAAATCCTTTCTTAGTACACCTCTACGCATCAAGACAAACACTCTCTACAAATTTCAAGTCTCTACGACCAGCGGTTTAGGCTGTGCGTTGTATCTAAGTCAGTCAGTCAATCAGCCTGTCAGGACATTGAATTATATAGTATAGATAACAGTATAGATAGATATATAAGTTAAAGAGATCATGAGTTACAATGCAAGTAATGTTTCTTAGCGACGCGGCTGTTTAAAATTCAGTGAACCTAGAGATAAGGGTAAGCCAATAAATTTGCAAACACCACGCTTCATTGCCAACACTGATCAGTATCTCGACTTTGGGTTTCGTCGCACAATTGATTTTTGAAAGATAAACAGCCTTGTTGATAGAAAACCTTCTAAACGATTATAAGAAAACTCGACCTTTTTGACCTACTACACTCATTGGTGATAGTTATGCTATTGAACAAAATGGGAGTCATCATTATAAATGCCAATGATGCAACAATGGTGGACCACGGTTTGATGGCCTCCCCAGATGCGTTTTCATGCGTTTTCAAAATGTGAGGTTGGCTTGGGCCTAAGGAATGTTAACAGGACCCTGTACGTCTATACTTTTGTTGCTAACTTTTTCTTTAATTTTTCTAAGTACCTCAGTAAGTGTAGGTACAATAAGGTAGTATTACTGATTACAACATTCCTTTACAACACAATATTCATACGCAATAATATTTTTAGCTTAGAGATATGAAATTTACATAACAAAGATCGAGTACATCTAGAAACAATTTCTTCGTACTTCTAACGCTATCTAAAGTGTTTGAGAATATAATTGTGATCACAGTGAAGCTTCAAGGAGAGTGCTTCAAGAAAAATTGTGTATACCTACCGCATTAGATTTATATATTTTTACAAGGTGTCCCCCACGGCATCGCCCATGGTATACTTCACCTCCATGGCACCCATTTATCCCAAACATGCCCGTATTTTTTCCACTGTAGAAATTTTGCTCGATTTGTTGATATATTATACTGTTATCTCTACCTACCCCCGGCGCAAAAACGGTGTGAGCGGCGGCGGCTATATGTATGTATTTTATTAATGCTCCAGTTTTTTGGGTAGTACAGTGATGATATAGATAACCTTCCTCAAAAGATAATTTAAGCTATCCAATACAAACATATTTTAAATTCAAATTAGTAGTTTCTGAGATTAGCGCGTTCTACATCAAATAAATAAGCAATTCAGCTTTATAATAATTTAGTTTTATTTTATTAAAACGATTCAATTAATAGTGTTTGTTATAAAGGCTAATCTCAATAACTGGTTCACTTGATCTTTAAATAGTTCGACATTTGAAGAGCTCAGTTAAGCTCTAGTGCTTATACATATCAAAGTATACATTTAACAAGGTTAGTGAAACGAGCTTAAAATGGTTTCCGATATCACAGGGATTCAAGTGAACGCTGCCTCAAAGCAAAATGTTAGAATGAATTTCTGAGCAACATTTGCTTTTTATAACAATTGAGGTAAAAGTCACATTATATTTAACTTTTCAAGTGGTCTGAGAGTCAATTCTAGTAAAAAGGTATTTTAAAAATCTAGTTCCGATCTCATTCCGATCTTTCCCGTTAATATTAGGGCTAATAATAGAACGCGAAACTAAAAATACCTATTACTAACTAAGAGGTACTATCCTACTTATCATAATATTCTACTATAATTAGAATTAGATATCTATAATTATAAGAATACACGAGAAAGATTCAAAGAAATTCCTTGAAAATTAGAGTTTGAAAATGTGATCCATAAAAACTTTTGTATAGTTTTAACTTTTTTGCTTTTCTCATTCACTATACATAAATGAGTTTTGGTTACCTGTATTTTTAATTATATAGTAGACTTTGACTTGTATTATTTTACCAAAAATATTTTACAAGTCAAAGTACTATTCGAATCAGTTAAAAAAGCAAGTTAATCCTGTACTGACTAACTTTTCCAACAAGAGGACCGACATAGGTTTTAAAACTTACACAAACTTGCTTGATACGAACTTAAAAACTTTGAATATTCTTTTATTACTCACTAGCTGTCCGCATCTCTGCTTGCATAGAATACTGATTGCACTTCTATGTCGTACAGGAACATATTCCTGGTATAGAAAGCAGTCCTACTTTTTACATCTATATCAAGCTATGAATTGTGTAGTGTGACGAAAACGGACAGAATAAGGAATAAGTATATTAGAGGAAGTTTGAAAGTTTCATCAGTAAATGATAAACTGAGAAGCGAGCGACTGTCGTGGTATGGACATGTTATGAGAAGAGATGAAAGTAATGTTGTTGGCCTAAGAAAAGATGAATGCAATGCCTAAAAGAGTATTATGGAAAGAAGGGAGTGACTGCGGTGATGACATCTGATAGGATGTATGGAGGCGCAGACATGTTGCACCGACCCTAAATAATTGAGACAAGGGCAGGTAGATGATGATGACGATTGTACACGATTCTTTACTAAATTACAAATTGATGAATTGTGTTTAATCTTTTAAGCTGGCTAATTTAATCTTCTTAAATAACAAGGAAATTCGTTTTGAGAGTCCTTCCTTGCCCACAATTTTCCTTAACTTTAAAAACTTTTTCTTTACCTGTCAGATCACCAACTAATCAAGCTACCGAGTTTACGAAACTCTTTCAAACGACAGCTACGTCTTTTTAATGTAAAAAAGTTGATTATAGCTGCTGAGTTAAAAACTTTTTAAATCTAATAACTTAGTATGGGGTTCTTCAAGAGGTTGGCAGTGCGTATTTGATGCCTCTGGTATAGCACACGTCCATAGGCCACGGTCAGCGTTTCCCATCAAGTGGGCTTTCCCTCACAACCGGGATCAGGTAGTCGGATTCATTCACTCTGAAGTTTTTTTTATAATACCTAACTCAACTCGAATATAAAATTTATCACAGCTTTATCTGTTAAATTGTGACCAGGCAAATATAAACTATTTCTGATCGTAATATAAATTGTGACTTACCTGATAAAATAATTTCATCTCATTCCATTTCAAAGGCAAAGAAATATGCTACGTAATCAATATAGCATTATATCACTTGGTTCACTGAAGTGGAAGAAATTAGGTTTATTGGCTGGCGGCGCACAAGACGATGATAGTATAGTACTCATGCCAGTAATAATAGCCCAGTGTAAAAACTTTGTCATTTTCCTTAAGTTTGATATATTATCAATTTAGGATATTGAAAATATTTTAAATTATCGACTTTGGGTGAAACGTTTAAAAATACAGATACCTACCTACACAAGGGTACCTGAAAAATTATGTTTGCAAAGGATTATACAATTTTCAACACTTATCCCTAAAATGTTTAAAGAATCCATAATGGCTTTGGTCATAAAATGAATTATAATATTAGTACAAAAGCTTGCTTCGGTATTATGTAAAATTTGGGCTTTACTGTGTGTTTTGTTATAAATATTAACAAAACGTACCATTTAGGATATAACGCTAAATTTAGGATTTTGTTAATTTATATTCATGCTAGTAACAGTGAGGTTAGTGCACGACCTTAAAGTCACGCATCGGGCTATGAAGCGAGCTATGCTTGAGATGTCTTTTAAGGATAAGATTCGTCATAAGGTTATCCGACAAAAAAATAAACTCACCGACATAGCTTGCAGAATAAGCAAGCTGAAGTGACTATGGACTGCCACATCTGCCGAAACGCCGATGGCCGATGGAGCAAAGCGAGTCCTAGAGTGGAGACCAGTAGGCAATTGAAAGTTGGAACACCTCCCAGCAAAATGGACGGACGACCTGGAGTATTCTGGAATAGGCTGAACGCGCAAGGCGGAGGATCGGCTTGAAGTGGCTACGGTGTGGTATTCTATAAAAGAGGCATAAGAAAGTTTCACAGTGGGTATCATTGATATTTCATCAGGTGCTGTATACTTATCTGCCAATAACAATATAATACTAGTACAGATATTGTCAGCGAATATAAAAAAGTATCATAATCTATTTCGATACATTTTGTTAAATAAACCGAAAACGTAAGGTCGTTATCGCAGCGCCCCCTGTGTACGTGACGGGAAGCTAAAAGTAGATAGTTTCCGCTTCAATTTAGTTTGCACAGCTTTTATAGTTCGGTGTTTTAGATATCGTAAATATCGCTAATAAAGTAAGGGTAGCTTAGTGGATCATATTTGTATAGGTGTTTCTTGTGAAAAGAATATCTTATTTCTGAATATTGGGGAACGTAAATCGGTTAGTTTTTTTAGTATATTCAATAGACATGTGGCTTTTTCTGAGGGTTAGTAAATTATCTAAATCGTTGTTAGTTTTCGTTATCTTTTTAGGCTACATAGATGAATGAATCCTTTTGAATTTAAGTTACTTACAAATTGCACAATTAACTTACTAGTATACAGTTAGAAGTGGATTCACGATGGCAGTGTATGTAATAACCTGGATTCAAACCTGGGACTAGGTAATTAAATTAAAACTTAAGGGTAAATTTTTAAATTAAAAATCTTCATACAGTTTACTATTAAAATAGTTGACGGGATATTTACCATGTGAGTGTGACGCCCCAGGTGTTGCACACGTCCATAGGCCACGGTGACCACTACCCATCAGGTAAGCCGTGCATTTGTCAGCCAACAAAGTGGTATAAAAAAATTACACACCTACGTCATCGTTTCGTCATACTGTACTTAATTCCTTAAACCACTGCACAGTATTCTAATAACAATATTGCAGCATATGGATAGGTCACGTGAACTTTCATCTAATAATTATTCATGACCTGAGTGACAGCGTTAATAAATATTCATAATTCAACTAAATCTTAGCAATAATACATCAGTTTGAATGCCTAGAGTCTTGTAAATGACAGCGGAATGAATAATTATAAGGGTCCATGATCTATGGGACCTTACGTGTTTAGTTGTGACGTTGGTACAGATTGAACTCATTTCAGAATTTGCATTTATCAAGAACCGACAAGTGAGTTATTTTGTTTAATCCTTAATTTCAGTAGCCAAATATCAATTTAAATAGTTAAATCTATTTAAATTGATATTTGGCTACTGCAAGCTTCAGGAGTTTGAACTGTTTTGAAAATGAAGAAATGACCTATGTCTGGTTAATTTCTAAAACATTTTATCATTAGGTATACTAGCTTTTGCCTGCGGTTTTGCTCATGTGAAATTCTGTTCCCGTTCCTGCTTCCCAATGGAACTGGTAAAAATTTGGTACAGGGATGGCTTTTAGTAGATTCATTCAGTGATTTTAGCGTGAGTCACATCCATACATTCATACCTAACAAACTTTTGCGTTTATAATATTCGTAGGATTCTATTCATCGACGTATCTAAAAACTAAGGTATACTACAGATAAAAATATAATGTGTTTTCATTACATCTTTGTAAGTGTGCAATATACATACTACTGGCATGGGGCTATAAAATAACCCACATCTTTTTCATATTATTAAAATGCCAAGCAAGCACATCGCCTGTCTAATGGTGGGTGGTTACCGCTCCATATAAACGTAACATGAAATCTTAAGACGTACAGATTTTATGGTATTAACGTTTTTCCTCAAGAATAGTATTAGTCAGTATCTCCCGAAAGGGCTCAACAATCTACATAAAATTGTTTATAGTCTACTCTCACTCATTTTTATGTTCATGTGTAACCTTTTATAGCCACCTATGAGCTGTACTATTTCCATTTCAGTTTTTTTTTTTAGAAAAATATTTCTTTTACATCAAACCCGTTAGGTACCTATAATAGTTTCTGTATTTCGTATTGAAACTACCATTGTTTATTTAAAAACTTAGTTTATGAATATTTTTGAGTTTAGAAACTCATTGTGAAGACAAAAAACCTAAATTGAACCACTAGTTAGTCACTTAGTTAGCCTAATTTATTTGTTTAGTATTTGTTTTCACAAAAAATCACTACAAGATTGTTTACCTTTAGTTAAGTACCTAACCAAATGAAGTGTAGTAATGAATTGCTTTGATATCGGTTTCTTGTTAGATTATTATATTCAAGATACTTATCATTATTATGTTGAAATTGGCAGCAAAAATGTTTGAATTACCTACTTATAAAAGCAACATAATATTATGGTGGAACCATACTTCGCTATTCGCTATTCGCCAAAGAATTTTCGAAGAATTTTTTATAGATGACTAAACCCTCCAAAATTCATGGAAGAGAGATAGAAGAGTGAAGGAATCTCTGGGAATCGAAAACATAGTAACATCCATTCCATCACACCACTAAGGCAGTATGAATATAGTGTACTATATAATAAGTACTTTTAAAGGACTACAAACAATTTATTAAGATGTATAGATTATTATCCATACCAATAATAAGAATGCGATAGTGATTCAGTCTGTCGAGATACGGGTAAAATAGGCCACTCAAGTAAGGGTATTCCCACCAGGTTACTGGCGAAGTGCCCATTGGAAATAATAAAAACTTTATCTGTCTATACTGTTAAACTTTCACGTCTAACTTACGAAACGGTTAACATGAACACAGGCTATATTTGACCACGATAACTGACATCCACACAGGTGGAGTCGTGGACAATACCTTGTATAGATATAAGTCTACAGATGTATTTTAATCCTTATCTATCAACTAGCTAGCAAAAAGCCACCATACATCGTAGCGAACCGACCCTAAGAAGATGTACCTAAGATAAGGTGAGTAATAAAAGTAGGATCCTGAGTTCTGACGTGAGTTATGGCGGTCGATAGTTCTTCTAGCGGGTCTCATTCTTGAAAATGTGGAGTGAAGTTAAAAGGTCTGTAAAAAGTAATGGCTGGAAAGCTCATTGAGGTACGGTAAATAACGTGGTGGTTAACGTTATCTGGCTACACGATTTAGATGATGCGTTTGATGTAAAAGTTAACGGTATCAACATGATTGATGAGCAGAAGGTTTACAAGGACATAATTGATAAGTTATTATTGTCATCCCTATAGCGATTTCATAGTAGCTTCTAAGGTTTACACTTTTGTACCCCGGGTTCGCTTTTTTTATTGGTATGTTGGACTACTGTCTGACCTCCCAACCCCGGAGGAAGAGGAGGAGGTAATATAAGTGTTATTTGTAAAAAGAATTTTGTTCTTACACAATTTAAGTGTTTAGTTCAGCAAAAGCAAATTAGTCCCTTACAAGGGAAATACTCTTTGAGCTGCCACGATGGGTACGTCCTAAATACTCAAAATTCTTCAATATCCGAGGTAAATCATACTTAGCAAAGTTGGCATGCCAAATGCTCAAAAAATGACTTCGAACATTTCATTGTACTGATATAATAAAGAAGCATTTATGAAACATTAAATATAAAATTTGTTACTGTACCCTACATAAATGTTTTGAAATAACAATTCTAACATGTATTTGAGATACACCTAACTGCAACAGTTGCTAACTAGTATCTAGTAACTAAATGGCAAATTTTCAGTTCAAAAGAATTTCAGGAATAAAGCCCGAGCGACAGCGAGCGACGCCCGAATAAATTGGAGTATTCATAAAAGCGAGGTTCTATAGACGGAAATACTATTGGTAGCGAGTTTTGGTAATTTTCGAACCCAGCTGGTTAATAAATCTGTGTCTAAATTTTAGCTATGATAGTATTTATAACGAAACTATCTATCTCCCGTGGCTTTGTCTGTGATCTACTTCGTTCCCGCTAGCACCTATTTTTAATCCATACATGCCCATGCCCAAATTTGCCTGATTTGTTAACATTTATATGGTTACTGCTCCGCTCCCCTGGGCAGTAGCGTGATGTCATATAGCCTTCCTTAATAGACAGACTCTCACTATAATTTCTAGCTGCATTTGAGTTTAGGGTCCAATTACTCCTTCTCATTTTGGTTTAGGCTTCGGCTATTAAGGGATTGACTGAACTTCCACCCTGAGAAGACGGCCTGATTAACGGCCAGCGCCTCGTCCGTGGCTTAGCACTAAAGGTCTTGGTGGTTGGTGGATAACCCCTGCTGGGTAGCGGGAGGGGTTATGTCAGACCCGAAACAAAAAACTAAAAACCACAAATCGTCTCATGTCTTCATATGACGGGATATAAAGTGAAACCATGAGGTATATTCCTCTCAAATAAAAATAAAATATGTAACTAAACAAAATAGAATCCTTTCTATCGAGGAAGAAGATTTTTGGAGAAATTTTTGGTGAAAATAATTTCAACAAATGCGAGTAGTATACCGTTCATGTGTCAAATTTTTATAACAATTGAAGACTTGAACCTGAAGAGGGGAAAAGTTATTAAATTTTGTCGATTTCAGCGAAATAAATTGAAGGACGAGTTCGTGACGTGAATATTGGATAAACTGTCAACAATATTGTGTATAAAGTCTTTGTCTCTTTATAATTTCAATTTCAACAATATTTATGTTTCTTGAAATAATGTTTATTATATTTTTAACAGAGTTCGAAAAAGAGGAGGTTCACTGTTCTGGTGTTTATATTTTGCAAGCTTTTATTTAACCAGGGCCTCGATT
Organism: Lithosia quadra; assembly: GCA_963576445.1. NCBI lineage: Eukaryota > Metazoa > Arthropoda > Insecta > Lepidoptera > Erebidae > Lithosia > Lithosia quadra. Next base: position 10,086,623 of record OY754891.1, read on the forward strand.
CTGTTAAAACAAGCCACTGTCGTGCCACTAACACCAAAAAATACCATTCAATTTTGGACTTTACTGTTATCAGTTTAGAGTCTAAAATTAAATACTTAATAATTTGTAGAGTGAATGAAAACGTTTAATTAATTATTTTCATTTGATTTTAGACTTTGACTGTATAACGGTAAAGTTTACAACTAAATAGCATTATGCATATTAGAAAACTGTTATTAATTTCTTTTTTTTTTCAAAATGGTTAGTTACATTTTAATTCTGCAAAGATCGAATGACAAATTTCAGAAAAAGACAATGAAGCTCACAAATTTATGGCACCAACTCAGACATAATTGCTGTTATGGTATATCTAGGCATTGTTTACGCAATTTAACAACATAACAACAATAATTACTCCTTGTGAAACTCGAAACTAATGATATATAATCATGTTGCATTGTAATAAATTAATCATATTGCGGTTAACTTAGTAATTTCACAGATCATAAACACCCACGTAGAATATACATTACTACAAACATTTACACAAATAAACTCATCTAAATATATTCCAAGAAAATTTCCTATTTCGTCACGTTTCAAAAGAAGTTTCTTACATCCAAAACTTTACTTCATTTGATATTCATGAAGCATGGGGATCTAACTAGTTTCAATGAAAAATTTGTATGTGGCGAAACAGTGCTTTTATCATTATACTCCTTTGGGCCACCTTTTTTTCGTGTGGATATCCCCACGGATACCATGTCCGGACCGACTAAAACTCGGGTCCCTGGCTGACCCGGGCCATCACCGGCTTCGAGATGACTCTCTCTTCATGATGATTATTGGGAACTAAATAAACTATTGGTAAGGTGCAAACATGGGAGATGTTTTCTGATGCAAAACGACTACGCAGCCTAATAAATTGACTCGCGCATCATCAATCCTATAAACCTAAGTTGCAGATTAGTTAACAGCATTACGAAACTAAAGAAATTTTACTCAACGTAACTCAGCACAACGTATTATGCCAACAATCTTCTTTAGTGAGTAGTTCCCCAGTTGAACGCCCCCAGGCTCACCGTAATTCAGATGTGCCCTATTTATCTCAAAGCTCCCGTGAGAAGAATATTTGAACTTTTTATTCCATCAGGGTTCGCTACCCCTGAACCTAATAGAATTTGTTGCGAAGTTAAATTATTAAAGAAAATATCTCGTTATATGAAATGTCACAAACAGAAAGATTCAAACAATTATTTGGCTAAACATCCGTCACCGACTAACCCTGGCGTTGTTTATCTTACTTTGTCGTGAATTTTTGCGCCTAACAAAAATTCGCTAGGTATTTCTTTGTCAATCTGGGTACATTTGACAAAGCGGTAAAAAATATCTTAGTATTTTTATGTCACTTTTTCATACACAAATTGTTTGGGGCCTCAATTAATAATGTATACTAGAGGTTGAAATTAAAATATACACATGGTGCCATAAAATAATCTCTCGCCAGTAACAAGTCAAGGTATCGATAGACTAAATAAAAATAATGCGTAATCCCTAATTATGTGGTGATTGGGAATTACGCATAAATGACTTTGACATACTATAGAGCAAGACTTGTATGTGGACTATGATTAACAACCTCTGTTTAAATCCTATTATCGGATGTAACTCTAGTAATGAATAGGATTTAAGCTTACCACATCAATAAAACAATGAGATAAAATAAAAGATATATTATATAACACCAATAATAAACGAAATAATAATATAATTATGAATTAAAACACAACTATGTACAATAATTTTAATTAATACCAAGCTAAATAAATAATTTTATATACATGAAAACTATCACTCTCTCCAAACATAGTATATTGTGTAGTGTATTCAACAGGGTCCATAATTGTAACGTAATTTTAATCTAAAACTGTATCACATTATGTAATGCAATAAATGAATTGAGTATTGAAAATGAATCAACTCTGGGAGGAAAACTTGCACCAGATCCTCTTTCGTCAATAAGCAATAAATATCCCAAGTCAACCTCACCCGTAAGCTGGGTATAGCTTACAAACATGAAAGTGAATGTCGATGTAGGTCCATATACATCTATGTGAAAATGTATAAATAGTAAAGTCACTTCATGTTTATTCTTTGACGGTCTACTTCTTTGAGACAAAGGCAGTATGAGTCTACCTTACAATTACCTTGTGTAAATGGATGCTTCACGTGATAAGTACTAATGCACATTACAAAAACTAACATTCTGAGCCTAGAACAAGTTCATTAAACTTACAAATGTTAATCTCATCTTGAATCAGTAAGGCGTGGTAAGGCGCTAGCTTAATCCACCTATGTGTGACTCACGTACGTGTCTATGTAGGCTAAGTAAATAGGTACGCCCTATGTTGACGACGACGTCACAAAGGATAGTGATGTTACACTAACGGGCCACTCACAGCTTGAAAGGTTAATTGATGAAGATGATGATTTATGACAGCCACTTACTTGTAGAATTATTGATATCAAGGAAATAAATCTTTGTGATTGATGTTTTTGGGATGTAGTTATTAGGATGGATCAGTATGTATGTAATACGTAAAAAAGTTGTTGTTCATTGTTGTCTGTACGTTCCTTACGCAGGAGTTCCCTTGGTACATTATCGGCGTAGTAAAATAAAATTTTTCTTTTAACACAATTCAGTTTTTCGTACAGAATTAATATCGAATAGTGTTGTTGTACAATATCGATATCAAGTTCGATATCATGGTTGATACAAAAATTTATTTCATCCTTAGGGAATTATTGGTAGCCGTACGTAATCTGTAACAATCAAGGTGTGGCTGAGAACTGTGTATTACTTGAATACGTAGTGCCTGTTGTCCTCACATAACGTAAAGAATTTTTTGATCCTTTAGGTACCCTGCGGTGTTTTTAGATTTTGGTTGTAGCTGCTAGATATATTAAATATGTAGCTATCAGTTATCGTTAAGGTTTTTGGATTCACTAAATAAACTGTGTTACGGGGAAGAAGCAAAAGGTAGTAAGTGGAAATATGACAATGTGGTATCTGTCTACCACAGCAAAAAGAGGCGTAACTATATAAATGTATGTCAAAAACAATTCTCGCAATCAATTGAATTTTGTAGACATTTCATTGCGAAATAAAGACAATGAATATTTGCTAAACAAATTTTGTCGTCAAGTGATTTCAACCATTTTATTGTGCTTGCACAAGCAAACTAAGGCTTCTAATTTTGACATTCTAATATTGTATCCCGCCAAGCAGTTCACACTTAATACATCTATATACTACGCAACACTAAAATTATCACTTAGAAATGAGATTAGACACAACTTAGAATAGAGTTGTTACTGAAATAAATTGCGTCTACGAAAGCTTTAAATACTTATAATATTTTTGCTGGGTAATTGAAGACTAAAAAAGCTATATAAAAAAAATGTTTAAAAAAAGGATATTTAGGTACAAACACGCGCTTAGCTCAATGTTGAGTTTATTAAGTATATTAGAGATAAGAACCAGTATCATGTACCTAGTATTCATACATACTAATATTTGTACTCACTGGTAATCAAATCCACAACCTTCAGCCTTCTTTTCCAACGAATTTACAACTAATTCGTCTATTTTAAAATACGCTTTCACAAGATTTCAAACTATTTATTAACCTGCATAATCTATAATGAGAACAAAGTCCAGATATTGGATAAAACAGTTTCGAACAAGTTAGGATATAACATTACCCGGGCCGGCTTCCTGAAGCTAATTGCCGTTTTTACTTCAGCGAATAATGAACTTAATAAGCACTGAAGCATTTCGTTCAGTTTTTAGTTTCCATAGTAAACTGCTGTATGGATTAAAGGGATTTTAAAACTTCTTTAACCCAGATTGACTTTGTTATTTTCTTTTATTATTTACGAACTGCACATAAAATTAAAATGTAGTATTAGTTTTGTCGACATTTTCATAATGCATATAGCTTAGGAGTGCCTGAGGAGGCCTGCCTGAATCTGTGTTTCTGTGGAAAGCTATAACCATTTTTTTCTCATGGATACCCTCCCTATGGCCATTGGCAGGTTATGTCGGACTGTTAGCGACTAAAACCTCACGCCGTTGAGTGTCTTTTGACATCAGGGTGTAAGGTGGCCCATAGAGCATTTTCCTTGCACCCCGGCTTAAGCTGGGTCATCTCTAGATTCAAGATGGCCCCCTCGGATTTGGAAACCACGATGTTCCAGGAATTTTCAAGTCACGAGTGAATGGGTTCATTCTTCTCAAACGTAATTCACCGTAGACCACATTGTCACCTACCACCAGGTGAGATAGAAATCAAACGAAGCGTATCACCAATAAAAAAAGTAGGAAACACAAATTGTACAAGCGGTTAATGAACATTATTTGGTTGTTCTTCCAATGCCTCGCTATTCTGGTGAGTGTCAAACTATTGCCCTATTGCGAAGTGTTTTGGCAATTTACTGCCGAAGTTTGCTTAATGGATTATTTATAGAATGTTAAAAGGCGAAAAGGGCTGACTTGTTATTGTTATGGCAAATATTGTTTAGTGTTTTGATTGCAAATGGGGAAATTCTGTTTTTCTCATCTGGTTCCCAATATCTTAGCAAGTGTATCATTTTATCTATATAAGAATAACACGAAAAATAACTATCGATTCACGATGTTGCTGCCATTCGTCAAAACGAAGAAAATTGTCACTATAAAACGTTTTTATAAAGAAAATGTTCAAATTTTTATTTAATCATACCTACCAATCGCAATCAAACAAACTGTAGATATTATGTCTAACCTAATCATATTATAAAACGCATCTAAATCAGTTTAGTAGTTTTTGTGTCCATCGCAAACACGCAGACAGGCAGACAAACATACAAACCGACAAATGGACAAAAATTAAAAAAAAAATGTGTTCAGAATCGTTCATATAACAATAAACAAAGATTTTTTATTATCTCAAATGTATAGACACAGCTCAATAGGTATAGATATAGATAGATAGATTACACAACATAATATTTGAAAACCTACCTTTATCTATTTAGTAGTTGTTAGTTACGAAAACAATACCAACATCAGAATAAATTCAATAGTTTGATTTTGTATCATTGGATACTGTGACTGTGTACTCACTTATCCAAATGCATTGACTAACATCTATATTGATCTATTCTATGTGTAGTAAACAATAAGGCACTTTTGAATGGATACAATAGCCCTGAAGCTGACGCGCTGGCCATTTCAACTATGCAAATTAATAGCCATGCCACAAACACTGTAGTGCTATACCAAGTTGTCATCCCTATTCTAGATTATAAAACAAGGCTGAATTTTACTACGTACCCTAACTAGCTAGTGAATATTTTATTAAGTTTGTTAAAACTTGAATGTAATAAAATTATGGCGTCTATTTCTAAATAGCTTAATGAAATTGTAAAGCAAATAGTATACTATTGCAATTTACTTTGGCATTTATTGCATTTTTGTCACATTAAATGAAAGAATCATAGGATAAAAAATAGATTCTACCTGGTTATAAGATGAATGAAGGCCGATTTTTATACCTGCTCTTCTACTAGGACAGACTATACACGTAGTTAGAATTTAATTAATATTTTAGTAGGAATCCTTTTAGTTTTGCTCCGTAATAATTACCTAAATATAACGTCTATCAATTACTGGACGACGCAGGTGTAGCGTCCGCCAAAAGGGCTATTTAAATAATGAGAATAATAAATAATACGTTTTTACCAAAGAATATCCTACGACCTACATCCCTACTAGCCGGCAAATTCCAGCTGTCACACTGCGGATGTCGCCAAGGCTACATACAATATGAATTACAATTTAATTATTTAGTTACCTACTGAATAATGTAGATGTAGTATTTATTTTTAACTTCTGAAATCGTAAGACTAACTGTATAAGAACTGTTTTTCGATTAGATCTGGAAGAAAGCAACAAATTTCTAGAAATTTCTTCCAGATGTAAGTTACATAGATAACCTCAGACCAATAAAAAAGTATAGACGGAGTATTGCGCATTTTTTTTGAAGCCAACCAACATAAGACGATTTAATGATCTTATGACGGAATTTGACAGATGCTCGGTTTGGTAGTCTTTGGGTAGTCGGCCGAAGAGCTATTGTCAGCGTGTGACGTGTTTTGACTTATACACAAGAAGCTTCACTTATTTCGTCGCTTTTGTTCACAATGGCTGCGCATTTTTTTTGAAGCCAACCAACATAAGACGATTTGATGATCTTATGACGGAATTTGACAGATGCTCGGTTTGGTAGTCTTTGGGTAGTCGGCCGAAGAGCTATTGTCAGCGTGTGACGTGTTTTGACTTATACACAAGAAGCTTCACTTATTTCGTCGCTTTTGTTCACAATGGCTCCGTCTATACTTTTTTATTGGTCTGAGTAGATAACTTTGAAAAAAAAAATCGCAGAGTGTAAAATGAACCGAAAAACACATTACTTACTGATAAACAATAGCTTTAATTATACCAAATCGACACAAGATTTTTTTCATTTTAACTAGATATGATTTGAATTTCAAAACTGACTTCATCAAACCAAAATGTGCATTTTAGTTTTCAACAAATGAAAATTTTGCAATCGGGTATACGGAAGCGAACATTTTTGTGTACGTGGCCGTAAATTGCAACTTTGTACTGAATTCCAGTATTCCAGCTCTCGGCACAGGCGTGGTCATGTTTATCAATTATTCTACATGCATTTAATGCAAACATGTAAACTTTGCAACCGGGAAAGTTGTTTCTAAAATGTATACACACGTGCAAGTAAGTTTATCAAGGTATTGATTATTATTATTCTCTTCTCTTTATCTACGGTACGATCAGTGTGTATACAGGGTGTATTTTGGTAGTGCTTTGGTTTTATACATTGGTATTCTAGAGCTAGGTACTTACGATTGACATTTTTAGGATTAAAATATAGGTATTACCGGCTTTTACCCTCAGTATTTCAAACCATTCATAGTATAATTATTGTTCTATGTGAATTATTTCTAAAATAGTACCGGGGTCGTTAAACAATAAAAAATAACAAAAATATATATGACACCTTTCGAAGGGCTAAATTTTTTTTCAGACTTAACCCCTTCATCTATATCTATTAATATTATAAAGAGGTGAAGTTTGTGTGTTTGTATAATTTGTTAAATTGTAAGGGGTAATCTCGGGATCTACTGAACTGATTTTGAAAATTCTTTCACCAATAGAAAGCCACGTCATTCGTGAGTGTCATAGGCTATAATATTTTATTGGAAAACTGGAATTTACAACCGGGTGAAGCCGGGTTCCGGGTCGCTAGTCTTATATATATTAAAATATAATCCCTTTTATTATAATGATGATGTCTTCCACGCCAACTCATGCACTTAGGTTGACGTGATTACTCATGTTGATGCATGCATCCTCGTGAAACTAATTTACCTATTTTTTATGTTGTTTATATTTTCTCATGAAATAGTGTCAGTGAAAGATGTACTTAAGAAAAAAAACCTAAAAGTGAAATTTGATATTTCTTTCAAAAATGTACTCATCAAGTAAAATGAACAGGAGACTTACGACGTTATAAAACATCACAGTTACCTACATTCTGTAGAGTTGGCTTCCACTATTCCGACTTATTAAACCACCACGTAAAATTATACGCGGTACTATGCAGGCGGCACTATTGTATTTGGTATAATATAGTAGAGATGTTAATTAGGCTATTGTGAATATTCATGAAAATTAAACGTAGAAAGTTCGTGTATTATTGCCTTTCATAAAGTATGTTCTTGTTATAAGTGTGCTAGTTGAAGTGTTGGCTTAGTAAGGCTTAGTAAATTTTAACGATTAACCCATTATGGACTAGCGATCCCGTACGGTACCACTTTTTCGCGCGTTTGAAAACAATTTCATTTTGCACATTTCTGGTAGGTGCATAGTCGAATTAATCATGATTATATATATAATAAATTATGATATGAACTGATAATGCTATAAATATAATATAGTTATGCGTAGGTTTAAAAACATTTGAAATTAAAATCGGTAGGTACCTAATTAAGTTCAATGATGGATATAAATACTGTCTACAAATTTGTACTCACTCAATTTTTGAGTATTTATAACGTACACAAACTAAAATAACATTTTCATATTTACAATGTTATAAATTGTAACATTTCACGTAACTGACACGATGAAATTTGAATTCGTAGAACATAATTCCTTATCTACTGATTTCAAATAATATTGTTTTAGGTTACATTTGTTTACCATTCGTTGATTTAGGTGATACCAATATATCTATATTGGCGCTTGCCGAAAACAGACAAACATACACATAACAAGGAACACGATAAAATATGGCATCTGTTAGGTTGTTTATGCAAAGTGTCGTTTGTGGGGAAAATGCGAAGTAGGTACGAGTATATAGCGAGCAAAGCAAAGTATATACTATTATTTGACATAGTCATTTAAATTACTACCTATTATAATTAGTCTACAGTATATTTATCAGTTTTGTTTGATATGTTGAGTATTCGATATTTTAGCCCTCATCATCATGGCATTAATTGCAAAAGGGCCAAAGTACCTATTGGTACTCAACATAACAAACCAACATGGTAATTATCCCATCAACTATTATAATTTATAGTAACACAGGAAACTACTTTAAGAAAAAGAATATTTGCCAAAGTGAAAATAATATAAAATCAAAGTTTGCAGTTATACCACAAAAGTATAGGTTATCGAATTTCCGCTCCGATTCCCCACCGCCAGCACCAAGAAATATGAATTTAAACCCCGGAGCATATTAATGCAAAATAGTTTTCTAACGCCGGCTGTGGGTGCACTGGGTAACTGCAAAGATGTAAAAGTGAATTTGATTGACAGGTTCACAAACGAGTAAATTTTTTTTAGATGGAGATCTGCTAGGCCCAATTCAATCTTACAAGTTAGTACACCTGTTTATTGGTGAAATGCCAGCAACTTTTCCTTTCGGATTTGCGTGTCAGACGGCAATCGCTTCCGTAAAAGACAAAATGATAAAAATTTAAAATTGTTCCTTTTTATTTACATAATAATTTATCCCAATATGCCACAGAGTAGGCAAGTGTTAAGATAAAGTAGATACTTATTACATACGACTTACCACTCTTGTAGAAACTTTTCTGTTCTCTGATATAAATGGCGCAAGTAGGTAGCAAATTGAGTGTGACAAATGCTGTGGTCCTCATGGGAAATTAGGATCGTGAATGAGGGCTTCATAGAGCCCTAAGCTGCACACGGCAATACCAGGAACATGGAATATTTCTCGAAATTAATGTGAAACATTTTTTGTTTCTTTGCTATTATTTTTAAAAAAGCTTTTCTTCACTTGGTCTGTTATTTGTTAATATGGGACAAATTTTAAAATGCCAATTAGAACCTACCTGATCTTATATTGAACTCAAATTTCAAGCTTCATAATGTAAGTGAACTGATATCGTTTTTAACGAATCATTACTTTCCTCCATAAATAGTATATCTTGCCTATAAAATTTGAAATATGCCAAAAAAGCAAAAACGTTTCACGATCGTTATATGAGGTAAACCTATTATTACGGACAATAAAACAACAGCAAATCTATAATCAATGCCACAACACAAATCCCCGCTACGTAATCCCTTAAGATAAATAGCTTACGATTGGTAATGACAGTTACCAAATGATACAAGAACAAACTTTTTTTAAACTGCTCCCCTACTTCGTATCGTGCTTAAAATCCAGGGCACGTTTTTCTGCTCTCCTGTCAGAAACGTATTATTCCAAGTTATTAGCTCGAATGAACGTCGACGTTTTAATTTAACTTCTAGAAATTTTAAAATATACAATTTATTTTTGAGTGCGAATGAAAGTGCAAAGTTAGTACCATATCATGAAACTGCACGAGCAATACTCACTGGAATGTTCACAGAACTTTAATTAGAACTTAGGCACTGCTAATGAAGAATCTTATGAGGTGCCGTGCGTCAGCTGTTGCAGCTTAAATACGGATATATTAATTTCAAAATTGGCTTAATATCTTTTAGAATTATTATACCTATGCCTTCTTCATTTACAAATATATACGTGTGATGTTTGTTTGGGTTGTTCTGTATTCAGGCCACAAAAATTCATCCCATTTTTTAATTATTTGAATCACTTTAATATTTTTAACTCATTCAAAACATTGCACAGGCAATGAATGACAACTTTATGTATCATTAATATAATAAACAAAAACAACTTATTTAGGTGTATTTCGTTGGTAACTGCAGACATAAATAGGATTCCTCTGTCTCAAACAATATGCAAAAAATGTTCCCGAGACAGATCACAGTTCCAAATGTCTCGTGAAATATCTTTGAATTCAAAAAGATTGGAATTCATTCCACTTATCTGGCGTTTTCCTTTGTTTCTCACTGATTATTTTCTTCAGGCTTCAACGTCGAAGATAACGAGGCCTCTTTTAAGGTGCCTCATTTCCCAAGAGGTTTGTTATTTTTAATTTCATCCCACCCACTTTATTTCAAAGGTACTTAATGAGTAACCACCTAAGATTAAACTTTGTATTTATTTAATAAAGGTAAATTTTAATTTTGTTCCCCTGTGTACATTAAATTTTTACGTCACACTTAAAAATTCAGTTCTCAGAAGTACTTGTGATCTAGTGGGAACGGCTTTAATACTTCTGCAAAAAGGAGTTGTTTGAGCAAAGTTTTATGGGCAGTAAAATATTTCAGAAAATGACCGTTTCATGATTATAATAATAATCTTTATTATGATAACTATCTCTTATTACCTTTGTATTTAATGCCTTATAATATTGTATTTTATTAGGTTTAACCTAATTACTTTCAAACTATCACAATTTTAATAGATAGGTAAAAGGTTACTTTAGAAAATTTAACATAGAAACGACATTACACATAACAGATATATATAACACAGTATATTTCCAACTAACTAACGAATGATAACCCTTCATACATCCACGTGACAACTGTATATCATAACGTTTTATGACAAGACCGAATGATATCTTAGAAGGAAAAAACTAACAATAAGACTTACTTATCAAAGTCACACTTCAAGTGTTTTGAGATTGATATTCCACGCAAGCATGCGTGATATTAAGCATACGTGACTTCTTTCGTTTCCTAGTTTGCCCTTTGACACGGAAAGCACAAAAATATCATATAAGATTAGTAGTTATTATTCTTAGGTTCAAAAAATCATTCAAAAGTGTATTGTTATTGCGAGGGAATCACCTAGAAGCTGGAGATGACCCTGGCCCAGTCAGTGCGTGAGGGCAGTGCTTTTTGGATTACCTACACCCTGGTGTTTAAAAGCCGAGATGGCGTGCTGTTTTAGTCAGTTCAAGTCTGATATTGTCCGTAGGCATTTCCACACGAAAAAGGTGTCAATTTTTTACAAAACTCAATGAAAAGTCTAAATTAATGACAGTGGCCATAAAAACCATCATGTCATGTTCCCACCGACTCCCCCCCCCTTTTCCAGGGGCATTAGGAGTCCACCTCCAACTCGGAGATGACCTGGGTCAAGCCTGGGTGCGAGAGAAATGCCCTTTTAGTCACCTTTCACCCCGTCGCGTCGCCAGGAAACCCTAGACGGCGTGCGGTTTTAGTCGGTACGAGTCCAACAAAACCCGTATATACCATACCTGCCTACACAACATCATAACTACATTAAGTAACGTTAATATAATTATTGTATACCTATCAGTGCACACGACAGTTTCAATTAGCAAATCGCAACGGGTTGAAAATAACAAAACAAACTAGTGCGTCATTCAGAATTATTACGATGAGAATGTGAGAATAAAAATATCGCTGATATTCCTAGAGAAACGTGTCTTAGTAATAAACTGCGAAGTGAGTTGGCATTTTCACCTGAAATTCCAACAATACTGTCTATAACAATTAATTGGGAATACAGATTATTTTTGGCGTATACGTTATTTGTAATGTACACGTAAGTTACTCTGGTAACTTATATTTTTACTATAAGTGCAGTGTAAATCTATCTCAAATGGGTCTGTAGGATCGTGCTTATGATCTTTACAAGCGAATAGTACCTTTCAAACTATCGAACGCGAACCATGAACAAAATGTTCTCGTCGGAATGTAGGGGCAGCATACTGAAAATGGATCGTTAAACTACCATAAATATCATGACACGGTATGAATTTGCCGCCAACAGTTAAGCGAATACCGTTCGAGAATCAATAGCCATGAGAAATTGACACCATTACTCTTAGACAACACGTCGCGATAATATTATAGAGATTGAACCTAGTGGCTAGTGACATTACTTTATTTTTTATTTCATGTTTTTATAGGGGTAACTTAAGTGTAATAGCTAATTCATTATTTAATATTAACATACGTATAGTCTATCAACAATTAGAAATACATTCCACTTTTCATATCTTTTGAATGGCTGAACCGATTTTCATTGCGGTATCGTAATGTATGAGTTATGACCTTTTATTTGGTACCTAACACGGGTATATTAATTTGAACGCATTCAATTTTTCATCACCACTTTCACCCCTCATATTTTTGAAATGCCTTAACCGATTTTTATAAAACATAGCTGAGAACACTTTCCCCTAACCCATCTTTCAAGAAAGAAACAGAATCAAAATCGGTTCATCCGTTTGGGAGCTACGATGCCACAGACAGACACACACATATGACAAACTTATAACACCCCGTTCGGGTTTCCGTCAGGGGTCAAAAACAGCTTCTAGTAGTGAGTTGAATGATGATAAGATTTATAAACCAGTATCAAATAATAAAGCATCGCATAGAAAAACTCATTCAGAAAATTGATAATGCAGGGCCTCGATTCTGCTAAAGGCAAACTACTGATATACCACTGACACTCTAAAAATGCCATTTAATTGTAGACTTTATTGTTATCACGTTCAAGTCCAAAGTCAAATGATATTTTGTAGAGCGAATGCAAAAGTTAAATGAATTCTTTTCATTTGATTTTAGACTTTAACTATATAATGGTAAAGTCTACAATTAAATAGCATTTTTAGAGTGTCAGTGGTATTACAGTGGTTTGCCTTTAGCAGAATCGAGGCCCAGATATTTTTCTAGAACGAACATAATATTTTCTATTCATTGCACTGAAGTTACACCCGCCACTTAATGATCTGTTTAAAGTTTGTAGTTTGAAGATACTATAATAACTATACTACAATATTACGATAAATTAGTAGATAGGTACACCCTAATGGCTTCACCCACACGGAGGTCGGTTATCGTTTTTTGATCATATCGCCGGTTCTACTTGACCAATTCCAATCAATCATACAGTAAATTTTAAGTCAGATCAAGATCTTTTCTATAGAAAAAATGGCTTATTGGACGATCGCAGCAAAATCCGTTAAGTAGTTTTGCGTCTATCGCGAACGAACGGACAAGAATTAAAGAAATATTTTATGTGTTTTTTTTGCCTTTTAATATTTTCAATGTACAGACAAAACTAATTTATAATAGTATGGATACAGATGTTTGCAGAGACTCAAATTCGCAGTAAACTCAAGTTATATTAATATGCCATGATACGCTAAACTCTCAAATTTTCGGTAGGTACATCTAATCTTAAATAGACATCTTGTACTTAATCTTACAAGAAATATAATATTCATCTTAGAAGCATGGTAATGGGAAAATGCCTTCCCTTCATAGCATCAGGAGATTCAAATAAGATAAACAATGATTTACGTTAACCGCAAAGCGTTATTAGCATTGCCCGGATATTAATTTGTAAACAATAGTCCACGATCTATGGCTCCTCAATAGCTTATGACCCGAAAAGCAAATCTGGGACGTCTCTTGAAACCGGAATGCGAGCCGTTACAATGCGACAGGAATGTTAATGGGTTGACACATTTACAGGATGCTCCACACGGCGTTGAAAGAAACAGTTTCAAGTAAATATTATGTAGGAAATATACATTCCTGTAATTTCTCCTTACGCACTCCTTGATGTAATGGATACAAGGTATCTGTAGTCATGTAATGAATAATTTAAATGGTTTGTGTAGTATTTTGATGTAATAAAAATAAACTCGTTTTATTAATTATTTATTTATTTATTTCATAGTTTTGAAAACTTACAGCTAGTTTCAACATGTTCTGTATGCATGCAAATTTGACGGCCAATTACAAATTTTCACTTATAAAATTAACATTAAGAAAAGACAGCACATTACGAAGAGAACACATTTCAATCTTATTGAAGTTATACGTTGACAAATAGCTATTGAAAATTATTGAACGTATCAACTTAGATACAGACTCATAATATCATCTATTGTTTTGACCGATCGTAATCACGGGCTGACAGGCATTATCGTATTCGATGAGTCATTATTCGATAGAGAATTTACCCTAATTATTCATATTCTGATTACTGCTTATCATTATTATCATGTTGTAATATAATATTCAGTATGCTATACGAGTATAATTGGATATGCAGTACTGGATTTCAAATTCAGAGTACTAGATAATATCGTCATCAATTATAACTAGTTAGAAATAAATGAACCATCAAAGGCCTTTTCGAATTATAGGTAGCATAGGTATACTATTATTGTGTGTAGCTGCTAGATGAATATAAGACAGAATACATAATTATAGCAGGTTATGATTGATAGGCACAGAATTAAGGCCATATTTCTCTCTTCATTCGGTTTTTAAAACATTGCGTACATACAATCAATGCTCTGCAATCCACATCGTGAATATGCAGATCGCTGTACTCTGGCTCATATTGCGGTATAACAGCCATTGTATGACTGCTCGCATTAGTATCATAAATCAAAATGTGAGCAATGAATGGTGGCTGCTGATTTAATTGCTTATTAGGTACTAGAATATGCCCACAAATGCTGTATGTTGTCAGCTTACTTCAGACTACTGACGCATGTGATTCTCCTTTACTGTCTCACCTGATATTTGGTACTGATAGATATAAGACTAACACAACGTTTAAAATAAAGGTTTAAGCCCCAGATTTTTTTTTGTGGAAAATCTGTGGGGTCACGAGTCCGAAAGCGATTTTTTGCTTTGGAAGTTACATAATAGCAAATTATTGATAATTTAGGGACTCCACATAACATTAAGCTACATGTGAACTGTACTTTTCCTTAATACTAAGATAGAAATTAACTGAATATATAATAGATACGATTGGTATGGATAACATTATTGCAATTGGCACCCCACTATTGTCAGTATTGTTCATTAGCATGTATAAGACGTGTCCACCTGCCAATGAACACGAAGTTATGACTATAGTTTTGGCTGACTGTCTGTTGGCAGTTGAACTTATAGTTCATCATTGTGGAATTTAGATCATATTTTTACTAAAAACCATATCCCTTGCCCATTGCAGTAGGTAAAAAACACATATTTACACATGCTACGATACTGGTATACACTTTTTAGTAGTAGAATATAGGTATATAAATCAAAATTAAGATCGCACTACGGTTTTTAAAAATTATCAAGAAAATATGAATGGCATCATATTTACCTGGAAATATCCTAGCTGCTAGCCGGAGCCAATTGATGTACGCGACTCTGGCGCAAGTTTGCCCAAGTATTCCGAAGTCCGGTGCGTCTGCGGTGTGGCGCCAGAGCGGAGCCGGACGCGTCGTGTGGCATGTATCATGCATTTTTATTGAAGGTTGCGGTACTGTTCAGGCGCTATGCCGGAGCCACACCGTAGGGTTAGGAGGTCAGATGGCACTCGCTACCATAAAAACCATTTATAGTCCAAACCAAAAGAAGATAATGATAAGTAATACAGAAGTAATTCAATTTATGCAACACTATAGTGTGACCGCATATGATGCGAATCCGTATGCTATAAAAGCGTAGTAATGCATATAAACCGCGGTTTTATGTCGGTTGGTGGTTACCGCTATACATTTGCAGCCACGGTAATGGAATCAAATACTTCACAAAGTTTGACGGTACTAGTTTATTTATTATGATAGTCTGCGGCTGATAATGTTTTTGTTCGGCCTGAAAAATAAATACACCAGCACCGAGCGAAGTAAATATTTTTCATATTTTACCTGTTCTGTGAAAATGTATAGGCTATATTTTTCTTTTTTTTCGTATGAACTGTCTGTTCATAGTGTACCTACATACCAGGGGCCTTACTCTGAAAATCGAACATGAACGTTTCGGATCGAACGTAAACAGACCATTTGTCAAACAACGACAGCGAAAACGTCAAATGTATTTTGGGAGTAGGAGGTGTACTGATAACGATCGACAACCTCAATGTCAAACGATCGAAGACGGATCCGAAATCCGAAACGAAACACTTTCGGGGTAGCTAAATGGTTAAAACGTCAACGGATACGAATATTTTCGTTTTTCGGAGTAAGGCCCCAGAATAGGTAGACAAAAGTGTATTATATCCACATTTCACCAAATATATTAGGTACTGAATATTTCTCAACACAGTGTTGTGGTTATTACAATAATAGCCAAAAGTATTGTTACTTTTATTATTTGCGGTAGCGCGTCGCTAATGTTTGCAAAAGAACGCACAAATGACTTTTACGCTGCACGGTGTAAAACAATATTTTCATTGTTACACAGGACACAGGCTAGTTCTAACAGTGTCCTTAAACTGTCCCATGCTGAGACAATGGGTGAAACCGAAAATTAAATAATTAAATAATATAGAATATAATTTAAATAAACTTCATTGTTTATACACCCGGAAAAAAAATCATAAATGAAAAGCACATTATACGTACAAATGACGGCCTTGTCGCTTATTTCGCTATGATTATATTAACATAGGTTAAGAATTAAATTGTTAGACTATAGCGTTTGAGTCCGTAGCTGACCAGAGTCCAGGCAGGTACTTAAACTATTGCAACCCCCATCAAATACGATCGACAAAATAAAAAGTTTTCATTCTGAGTCTACGCTTAGGTATATAATTTATTGTAGTAGGTACCCAATATGACCATAAAACTTTAGTACAAAACATATTATTAACATTTTAGGGTAGAAACAATACACATTATTCTATACTTCTTCATTAAATATGAGTATATTCGTGAATATAATGTCGTCTATCAAATATTATGTAAGTGTAGGTACATATGAGTAATCAGTGTGAGAGAGCCAGCAGAAAACATAATTAGAATAAATTGTACTCATTACCAAGTTGAGAGGTACAGGCGCAACGCCGCGAACCATGTGCAAAATCACACATCAAATTACACGCATGTAGGAAACGGAGTACTTAGATGAACGAAAGATACAACTTGGTACATCATATTTTTTTTGCTTCAGTGCGTTCAAAATTTACTCGGGCGTAGATGTTCAGACAAATAAATTATAACTTCATATAAACATCTAATAAATAAATGTAATTGAAGTGTTTGTGAGTAGTCTGTTTGTCTTTCTGTTTGTTTGTTCCCGGTTACCTGAAGAGAGCTGAGGCTAAAGAGGCTGGCCGATCTTGACAGGATTTTCATTGCGGATAGCTGACGTTATGAGCGTAACATAGGTTAGTTATAGAAAAAGTATTAGGTTTCCGCGCAAAAAAATAAAACCCAAATCTAAGTTAGTAATAATTTATTATGATATTTTAATATGATAAAAATACAATGAAAATTAAATAATATTTACATTAAAATAATATTTATAGCAATAAATTTCATAATATTTCATGAAACTGTTTAATTGCAAAAAGGCAATTAAAGAACGATAAATATATATTTTAAGTTATATAATTAGTCGTTTCTCTTATTACTATGTAAAAGTACAAAAAGTGGTAGTTCCTTGAGAATAAAAAGAAATTTCAGCATTTTATCTCCTTTTTTTTTTCGTATGGAAAAATTCCGTTCCGCTGGCTGGTGGGGGTAGGGGACCCCCACCAGCCAGCGGGGGCGGTTATGTTAGACTTGAACCGACTCCGCACGCCGTCTCGGGTATTCAAACACCGAGATGACCGAGGTGACCCAAAAGGCATTTCCCTCACACTCTAGTGCATCTAATCGCCTGATATATAATACAATTTTATTGACAACGTATAGCTTTGTATTATAAGTCTTTTAAAAATTATCGAGATGTCATAAAGTATATAAAATGTATTCAAAATAATATATCGCTACTACCACATCCAAATTCTAATACTTTGATCAAAATACACTAAACAAATTCTCATTAACTGCTTCGAAATATTCGACACCCGGCAAAAAGTTGGCAGCTTGGCTGCGTAATGAACGAACTTAGCCACTGAAAGGGTTAAAACTGTAGAAACCCCGATTCTCTTATGAAGAAAATTAGTAATTCATTGCTTAGGTTGACTTTGCCTCAGTAAAGCGCGTATTGGAAAAAGTTTTGAAACGGTAATAAAAACATATGACAGTTCTAACACTGGCAATGAGAGCCAGTATTTCAATGAAGGGTGAAATATTACTTTTACATTTCGAGAAACGTCTCTTTTTGGTCATGTCTTTCTTATATTATGTTATGAATATAGCCTTCACATAACCTTGGCAATTGATTACTGTTACTGCTATCATAAAAGCCTTTGAGAATACCATAAGGACAAACTGGTCAGTTTTAACAAGTAAATGATGTAAACTCATTCTTTTAACACATTTTTACTAACTTCACCTTTAACAAACTATTTATTTATGTACCAGGCATAATATCTAAGTGCTTTAAAATACTACAGTATTTCATCATGAATCTATCTAGAAAATGTTGAACGCCTGTGTGCAATGTATTGCGGACCTATGAAACTCTACATAGTTACATAGGTGTGCAATGTATTGCGGACCTATGAAACTCTACATAGTTACATAGTTTCATCGGTCCGCGATACATTGCAAGCATGTGCTACGGGTGTCGCCATAGAAATAGTCTTGTACAGTTTCAGGTGTTGCCGGCAAGACGCTGGGGTTTAAGTGTATGACAGCCACAAATAACCACGCGGCCTTGCTATGTCGTACGGTATGCCGAAGGATATTATTTCCCCTGACTAAACAAAAAAAAGAAAATCTTTTTGGGGTTGGAGGATCATAAGGCAGGTTTCGTAAGTCTAGACTTAATCAAAAGGAGTAAAAAAGCAGATTTCGGACTCTAAACAGTAAATAATTAAACATTTAAAGTATTTTTAAACACATAAAAGTGTTTTTATAAACTTGAAGTGCCATTTTCTCATAACAGGAATCTTCTTAATGTTAAGAGTCTCATTTCAATAAAAACAGCTCTTGAAAGTACATCTCATTTCATATTATCTCAAGTCATTTTCATTGTAACTTTGGCTATTTGCCAAGTCAACTTTACGCTAAAGGCTTGGTTCACTGCACAGCAGTGGTTTGATTTTTGCATGAATACCAATAAGTGTATCTCGTTAAAATAACGAAACTTAAGAAAAATATCCACTGTACGTCATCAAATATTTTTTTCTGAATTTTACAAATTTATCGTCGTGTTTGAAAGTTTTCATCTTCAGACATAGCACGGACTTGTTAAACGGTCTTTGTTCTTAAGTGTGTTTCACGGACCAATTTCCCTAGATTGCTTTCATTCTCCAGGTGCCAGTATTAAGTTAAAACTAATTTTACTCCAAGCATACGACGCAGTGATCTTATCTCAAATATGTTTTGTTCATATTACTTTCATAATTTTTCTGAGGTGCCTGAATCTACAACCTTGAGATGGTATGAGCAAGTCATAATAGAACTGTTTTACACAAAATAAAACAGTTATTATGTGCCGAAGGAAGACAGCGTTTATGAAGAAAGCTACCTTTGATTTTTACCTATTTTAAGCGTAAACTGTTGAAAAAACATACCTTTAAACGTCTTCTATCTATCTTTAGTTACCCAATCTCCTGCTAGGGGGCGCTGATCCTTTCTTCCTGTGGCAGCGCCATGACACTCTCATAGCAGTCTTCATTCTCCAGCAAGGACCTTGCTCCAACGCTGTCTTCCTTCGGCACATAATAACTGTTTTATTTTGTGTAAAACAGTTCTATTATTTGCCTTGGAAGACAGCGTTTATGAAGACCTGTTTGGTTTCTGCTGGTGATGGTAACTATAACGCTATGTGAATCATTCAGAAAAGTATTATTAACTTAATGAATGAAAGATATTTATTATTATAAATTTTTAATAATCATATTATTATTAACAGGTTTAAACCTTTAAAACAAAATAAAAAACCTCTAACTAAGAGTTAATAAAAGTCCAAAATAATCATAACTTCAACTTAGTACTTAATTGAAATACACATGTCTATAAAATCAGTCAAAATTGGAAATACTCAATCATCTAAATAGATAGATGTAGCCTAGTTAAACACTAGAAAAGTTGGTTCGCAGTAGATCTCTATTTTCATTCTTATCTTGCTTGAAAATTTCTCTGCAGTAGAATTTCCTGAAGGTTTTATCACTCTTCCAGTTTCCTCTACTTAAAATTTCTTCAATAGGTACATTTTCAAGCCAACCTTTAGATGCTACTGCAGATCTGACACTACCCGGAGCTGCATCAATATGTACTTCTTTAAAAATGGATCTTATCCATCCTCCAATGAGTGTCCTAGTGGCTGGTCTTACTGTGCCCCTAATTGATATAAAAAGACTAGTTACCTCAGAGTCTGACCGACGGAGTTGAGAGACTTGTATGAGTTGATTAATGTGTTCTATGGGACACAAATAGGCATTCTGATGTTTTGACAAAGACCACCCGGATTGCCTATGCTTGCTACAATCTGTTTTAGAACCAAACTTTGGCCATAATATAATTTTTTCTTCATCTGTAATAAAGTTTTTGTTAGATATGTCTAGCAGGGTGAGGTCATGTACTCTCCTGCCTGAGGCTAGAAGTAGAATAATTGCAGTTCTTCTAGAAATGTCAAAAAGAGATCCGTTACTTGGTACTGAAGTCAGCCAATCAAATAATATTTGTGTATCCCATATGGGAGATTTAATAGCTTGGGGTTTAACTGAAGCAATGGCCTTAATAACCTGTTGGATAAAGAAGTTTTTAGAAAGGTTGTCTACATTTGTTGCGCAGTATGTAGAGACTGCAGATTTATGCAATAGAATTGTATTGAAGGCAAACTTATGTTTAAAATGGAGATGTGCAAGAAACCTAGCAACATCTCTGCCATCTGGGTTTTTATCATTTATGGAGTTGGATGTGCAAAAGGTAACCCAGCGCTTAATGGGTGCCTTGTATGTGTTGAGAGTGGTTGTCCGCCAACTACTACTCAATAGCTCCAATTCCTCCTTACTCCAGTTCTTTACTTGTTCCGTCCACCCCCAATTTTCCAGGCTTGGAGGGATAGCTTGTCTACTTGTGGAGGGCACATCCCTGTTGAGAGGTCTATGAGGTTCTTCCGCAGATCCTTTATCGGTAAGGGCTCCGATAGGGCTCTCGATTTGAGATCGACCAGCCAAAAACACTGATCCCATTGAGGGGCTATCAGTATGTATGTTCCCGTGGCATTGTTCAGGTGGGCCAGCACCTGAGGTATTAGGTTTGGAGGAGGAAACACCCATCCTAACTGATAGTTCCAGTTCTGACTGAAAGCGTCGCAGAAGGTTGCTGAACCATCTTTTGAGTCCCAAGTTGCGTACTGGGGGACGACGGCCGAGTCTCTTGATGCAAAGAGGTCGATGTTGGGTACGCCCCATTGTTTGAACAATGCCATCGTGGTTCTTGGTAGAAGGTGCCACTCGGGACGGGCCTGCCTCTTGAGAGGCGGTCTGCAATTCCATTTAACCTCCCCGGGAGGTAACATGCCGACAGTGTCACGTTGAACTGTTCGGTCAGTTGGAAAATCTTGTTGGTCAGCTCCAGAAGGTTTAGAGAGTGAGTACCACCTTCGTTTCTTATGTATGATATTAGGGTCTGGTTGTCTGACTGAACCAGAACGTGTGCGTTTTTTACATAAGCAATTTTTTGGAATAAGGTTGCATACACCGCAAATAATTCCTTTACATTGGAGTGCCATTGTTGTTGGTTCCGACTCCATTTGCCTGACAACATAAGGTTGTTCAGCTGTGCTCCCCAGCCCGCGTCCGCCGCGTCTGTAGTGAGGAAATGAGTCACTTTTCTCTTGTGCATCACTTGTGCACTGTGGTCCACCCTCTTGAGCCACCACTGTAACTCGTGCCTTACTGGGGGTTGCAGAGGCCTTTTTTCTCTTGGTCTGTTCTGCTTGAAGCACTTCAGAAATATTTGTGTCCTGCGACAATGAAGCCGACCGTTCTGAGTAGTTAGGTTGGCAAAATTTAAAATGCCTAACAACTGTTGTAACTCTCGGAGAGATGTCATATTTTTCTGTAATATTTTGGCAATTAACTGCTTTATTTTGATTACCTTTTTTATAGGTAAGGACATCATGTTGGAGTTTGTGTTCCAAGTGATTCCTAGGTATTCTAACTCTTGAGTGGGGAGGAGAATTGACTTTTGGTAATTCAGTTGCCAACCCAGTTTTAATAGGGTGTCTATGGCCTGATTGGTTTGAGTTAAGAGATTCAATTTGTTCTGGTTTGCCAGTAAGAAATCGTCTAAATATACTATGACTCTTATGCCCTGTCTCCGAAGGATTTCCGCAATCCAGTTGGTTACAGTGGAAAAGGTGCGGGGAGCTGACGAGAGGCCAAATGGCAGGGCTGTTATTTGGAAAATCTCTTTTCCATATATTACTCGTAGGAACCTCCTGTGAGGTTCTTTTATGCTTAAATGAAAATATGCCTGGTGTAGGTCTATTTTTGTCAACCAATCTCCCTGTTGTAAGAACTGAATGACATTTGTGCGGGAAATTAGCCGAAAATGTTGGGTAGAGACATGTAAATTTAGGCCTTTTAGGTTGAATATGGGCCGTATGCCCCCATCTGATTTTTTCACTAAAAACATCTTGGAATGAAACCCGGGAGAAATAATTTTTGGTTTTTCTAAAATTCCTGTCTCTAATAATTCCTTTATTATGCCAGTCATTTTTTGGGATTTTTTTGTTGCAAACTTCTGAAGTGTACTCTGGTATGGATAATGTAAAGGCGGTTTGGTTTTGAAAGGTATGCTGCCATTGGTTATGATCTTTACAATGTATGGACTGGCTCCAAGGTCTTGCCATGCCTGAACATGATTCCTTAGGCAGCCCCCACGGAATCCAGAACTGTGATTGTCACTGTTCTTTAACAGAGCCTGAGGCGTTGTTTGGGCCATTGTGGCGAAAGGGCTGCTTCTTAAGATTTACCCTATTTCTATTCGGTCTGTGTCTGTCGTTTCTGTCAGATTTATGAGAGCCCATTTTATGAGAATGCCTACTATTATTATCTCTAGTATGCTTCTTAATTTTGTAATTTTGATTATTATTTTTATAATTGGTCTTGTGCATGTACTGAGGAACATTAAGCCAGACTTGTGACCCGCCCAGGGAATCTACTAATGGAGCGAGACCCCCTCTGTCAAATAGATATTCTGCACTCGGTGGGATGTTTTGTAGAGCCATCTTAATGTTTACATTACTTATTTCCTTAAGGATGCGGTCACGCCTAATCTCAATGCACTCTGCTCTCTTCCCGCATATAATCTGCATGTGGGTTTCTGTATTTTTAAAAGATGGGGAAGATGGTCCAAAAGTTGATGAGAGTTTCTCATAAAGAGTGAAGGGGTTAAGGTCTGATTTATTGTTATAAGCCCAATCTACAACCTCCTGCAGGCCCGATTTTAAGAGGTCCCGCCCCTCCAATGTAATGTTAGACAGGCCCGCCATTAGATTTTCAGTGCCTGCAATGTAGTCTACTCCTTTGTTAAGGTGACATAGCTCTTCGTTTAACTTTAGGCCTGCAAAACCCGGTGACGCCAATGACGTCTGTAACGCTTTTTTGTAACGAATGCCTTTCCAGGCTGGTGAATTAAATTGTTGGAGGGTTATAATTTCTTGTAATCTCGAGGAATCGGCCCCGGGGACAAGATTATCGTTGTTAATATTAGTTCTGATATCTCCCAAGGACAAATTTGAAGTCGATGGATAATTAATGAATGGGGCGGGGATTGCATTGTTATCAGTTTTATAACTTTGGTTGGTGTAAGCGTTAAAATAATGCGGAATCTGCGCCATACAATCAGTTAAGTAGGATACTTGATTGAGAAGAGAATCCATCCGTGGGTCCGAACACGTTTTGACATGATCGCACGACTTTTTGGACCTTTTGTTCGGTGGCGGCGAGGCAAAACCCTCCTCGTCCTCCGAAGACGAGGAGCTGCTTTGTGAAGTAGTGCTTCGCTCTCCCTCCGGAGCAGCGATTTGAGCACCCTCGCCCTCTTCGGCAGTATTCATTGTTCTATATAAGTACCTACTTGGCTAGGTACTTACCGGTTTTCTCGGAGAGCACTGATATTGCGATGATCTGCACTTATTTTCAATGCGCTGTATACTTATAATGTGGCACAATTAAATATTTACTATGCAATTCACTTTTCAATTACTTTATCTTGATTTGAGAAAATTTTCTGCGCTCACGCAGCAAAAATCAAAGACGCTATGAGAGTGTCATGGCGCTGCCACAGGAAGAAAGGATCAGCGCCCCCTAGCAGGAGATTGGGTAACTAAAGATAGATAGAAGACGTTTAAAGGTATGTTTTTTCAACAGTTTACGCTTAAAATAGGTAAAAATCAAAGGTAGCTTTCTTCATAAACGCTGTCTTCCAAGGCAAATAATGAAGCATTACAAGTAGACGCGATTTCTTTGCCATTCACTAATCGTTTATAGAGAAATTTATCCGATAATTTGCCCGACCGAACATACAATTTCCCGCATTCACGTTTTTTTCACACATTTCGTCCCTCGAGAATAAATTACCCAAGTATACAAACTGAACTTCCTTTCTAAACTAAAGGTGCCGAGGTAATTTTTGTTAAAAACTATAATTTTAACCTTGCTTGTTTACCTTGATTCGCACTTTAAAAGCCTCATTCATTCCACTCCCCATTCGCCAGCAACTCCTTTGTCGACGATGTACCTAAGTATAATTTCAACAACTTTTACGTTAAACTTTTGATGTAGCTTTTCCAAAGTAAATCCTTATTTGTATACCACTCATAAGACTATCCATCTTCTTTCTATTTACCTATCCAAAATGTTGTGTTGATATTTAAAAATATCAGATCTAATTGACTATAATTATAATCATTTACATGCTTCGCCACGAATTTAATATATTATGTAAAAGATATGGTATTTACTTAATAATATATATATTATGTTGCTACTATTTCAATATTAAAATGCGGCTATTTTATTATATACCTACCTTTTTTATTGCCCATGTCAATTTAAATTACGATAATAATTATGATATACCTACCTAATAGACTTGGTTAACCAAACTAATGAATGAAGATCGTTTGATCTACATTATAGAATCCTATTATTAATGAATAATAATGACTATGAACAAAAAACGATAACATTAAATTTTAAGGCCAGTAATAGTTTATTTTATCATGAAATGAGGCCGTTTCAACGAAATGATCGAACATTTTATGATTATGATCAACTCTACGATCTAGCTACATAATACTAACATTGCATCTTTATTTTTGTAGCTAAAAACCAACACAACAATTTGGTAAAAGATAAACTAGGGCCCAATAAAATGAAGTGAATACATTACACTTCAAACGATCGACCGTTTCATATAAAAGGCCTAACCACATGGCCTGATAAGTTTTCAAAGGAAACATAAAACGTGATACTCTTTGTCATATATTGTGTCAAAACTCAGAGCTTTTTAAGGGAAGATGAAAACGGAATGTTAGTCTAATCCATTTAAATACGATAAAACGTTGACCTTAGATTAACATAATGGATAACGTGAAAGGGACTGAGAAATACGTTATCTACGAATGCGTGGAATAAAGGATGCAGGGATTTTCCCTTTTCCGTGGACACGGGTTAAACTATTGTTGTTGATCAAAAGATTTTGATTTAAATAGAATTCCTTTTTTACCAATATATTTTTCGTGTATGAATTTTAATTGCCTAAGGTGTTTGTGTAAATGAAAATTTTATTTTCAGACTTCTTATTCGTAACTGAAGTGGTGTGATTCGTGAATCGTGAAATACTGTAGTAGGTAGTCCGCCATTCTTTCTAGTTGGCATGACATGCTATTCCAAAACTTAGGGTCATATTTTAGAACAATGCTCGTCAGGACTCCACAATTGAAATTATTTTTCTACACCTATATTACATACAATCTGTACTTAAAAATAGTCTCCAGTCAAGATTCTAGACTCTAGAGTCTATAATACGGGACTTAGTGTAATAAAACGTCCCACCACAAAAAATATCTAAAGGAACGTAAAGATGATAAAAAATATTATTAAAATGAAGAACTATCAAAACATGTTTTATGATTACATATACAAAGCCAACATCTTAAAATATATCCAGTAAATAACATAGACTTGAAATAAGGGGTCTGCTAGTTAAGATTTCGTTTAGACTTGATATTGAAGTGACTTATCTTAGTTATGAAAAGTTTTGGCTTTTTCTGTCAACAAGCAGATTTTTGGTCTCGTAAAAGATAAAAATGAAAAGAATCAGCTTTTTATGTAGCTTCTTTAACAAAAAAATGTCTCGATTTATATTTATCTCAAAAGAAATATAAACAAAAGACTATGTATTCAAGTAGAAGTAAATTAAGCTCAATATTTTATCAAGATTTACTATACTACGACTCCATCTATTTATAGCAGAACAGGCTATAAATTCGTAGCGTGTCTTAACACTCTATTGATCAAATGATATGATATGATCAAGGATATGATATTATGACACAAGAACAAAATTAAGCTATCAATTTGGCACGCACCATAAACTAGTCGTTATAAGTGCCCATGATTTATTGTAAAAAGTATTCGATTGTGATCACAACCTGGATATCGGTCACATTTCACGATTTGTTTGACACGTATGAATATTGACATGAATTATTACCGTCCATACATCCACGTCAAATAGATGGTACCCGTTTTTATGACGAGTGGAATTTCATATTACGACGAGCGAGAAAAAGTGTGATCCTTTTCATTGCGGATTTATTGAATCACACGTTTGTGTATTATACTTTCTCACGAAATCGGTACTTATCATAATTGGTAGGTATTAGGCGGCTAAAGTATAAATCTGTATCTGTGAAACCCGCATCAATGTCAGCGAAACATAGGTAGGTATTTGTCTGATACAGAATGTTAGATGAAAGTAAAAAAACTTTTATATTTATCAATAAATAAAAACATACTTACCTACTTCGTTTTGAAGTTCTTATTTGCTCGTCGTCGGTCACGAAATAAGTCCACATGAATAGTATTTCTTGTATAGATTTTGATAGATTGTATAGTTTATTTATTGAATTTGATGCCATGGGCTAATTGTGCCTTTCGGTTTTAACATGAAACTGGATGTTAAATTTTGTTTAATTTACATAATGATCATAACAACGCCCTCTGCAGACTACGCTATACATAGGCATATAAACTAGGTAATTTAATTGTTCGTAATTTCGTATTCACATCATAATATATAAGCATACTGAATGCATAGTATGTCTGTATTTATTTATAGTAAACTCTACTATTCCTATTATATTCACACTAAGTTATTATGCATACGATTTGTGAGTTTGAAATGGCATATTACGTAAATTATACAAGTTTATCTTATTAAACAAATAAAAACAACCATTCCATAAATAGGTACTGTATACGCGACATCCATTTTATAATAGGGTGACTACGCTAGCGGCTTCCTAAATCCCCGCATATGAGGGATCAGGCCCGTGCCTTCAACCCGGTCTTGTCTTACTAACCACTATTATAAAAGTGACGCGAGCACGTCTTACCTCATGCATAATTCATTTAAGGATTGCCGCTGGTACTGTGTTGATGGATGGCGTCGTCAAATCAATAAAACCCCTTCAATAGAACAGCAGACACTATATCAACTATAGCTGATTTATTTGAATGTGTTTTTTTTCTTCTATCATAGTGATTGTTATTCTTCTTCTCTCGATTCGATGTTGCCATCGTGCTGTAGCGAATGGGATTTACAGCAATTTTTGCGACTTACAGAGATGGCCCGAGTATAGATATCGCTATTCGAGAAGTCTTACTACATACCCCCCGTTCGAAAATTTGTTATAATTAATAGTGCGGAGGTAACCTGCAATAGATTCAATAAAATAATATTTACTGAACTACGAGGACCAGTTGCATGGAACAGTATTTTAGTAACGAGTTTGGAGCACCGAGTTAGCAGTCGTCTAAGCACCAGCACAATAATAAAGAAACATTTATATTCAAAGAATTTTATTTAAATAAGTCTAAAATGAAATGAACACAGAAACCGCTTGAAAGAGATGTTATTAAAGTAGCGTTAGTTAAGTTTATTCTTTTAGTGATTTTTATTTATAGTCTTGGTAGCATGAAAAATTGTGAAGGAAAATTCTGGAAGAGAGAATTAATTATTAAGAAAGCAAGAGCAGAAATCCTATTTTATTTTACGCTAAAGATATTACGTTACAATCTTCATTATCTCGCGTAATATATTGCTATTATATTCAGAGCTGATAAACTTCGTGGAGCTCATAACACTCGATCTGCATAACATTATAACTCCAATTCACATCCTAGACAATTAACAAGTAAATTTGGGTAATACCGAAAGAGATCACTCTGTGAAAACATTATACTGAAGAGTACTTAAAACTTTGGTCCCTTCCGTTGTCGCTCGAAGCCATTCACTCCCTGTTTCTAGAACTGCGGACGAGGCGTTAACCACCGCGGAGATTTATGAAAGTGGTTTGTCTTTTTAAGGCACTCCGGGGTAAAGGGGAGTTATTATCTATGTTCACCGTCGCCTTAATTTTGTTTCTCCTTTTTAGGGCGTTGCTTTTAATTTTGGGGGCTACAAAGTTTTCGTTGAACATTCATAAAAGTAAATATAAGCTATTAAGAGTCCGAGATGAAACGATCGCCCGAAACGGACTGCTTGCCGACCGAAATTGTTACACAGGCAATTTTGAATTTTCGTGTTTCGAATAAGGATTCAGTACCAGCTGTTTCACTTACTCGTCTTTTCATGAGATATTTTTAATTTTCAATATGTATTTTGATAAGAAGACTAAATACCTATAGGTACAAAATTACATGACATTAATAAATTTGTAAAAACATAAAACAGCATCAATTCCTACTAAATTATTATTTTGTTTACTCTCATATGATACATTACTACCGCTATCACGTTTCCTCTATTAAATTATGCGATACTGCATGATTTAATGGAATAGATGTTTTATCGGTTTCAGTTGCCTATAAATTGTATCTTTTTATCAACACTGATCCTTTCTTTCCGTTTCTCAAAAAATATGAAATCTGTAAACCTTCCCATATTTAAATATCAAATTTTAGCCAGTTTCCAATTCATATAAAAACTATTATTTAGATTTAAAAAAAAAACGTTCTTTGTGGTGCCCTCAAATATTATATTACTCATAAATCGTCTCACATCACGTCTTTCTGATTGAAATTTCTGTTTTTTTTTTCATTCCATTCGCTTCACACACAACTTCCATGTAAAAGTCACGTATGGTGGAGATTTGAATACAGTATATTTTTTATTTGTTTGTATGTTTCCAATGCACTTTCGCATGAATAGCAGTTATTTCATATTCAACCTTATAAATGTAATTCCGTTTTTAAGTTTCTTATCTAATACCAAATTCTTATTTCAAATTGAGTCTTTATATATTCAACAAAAATATACAAAACAAAAGACTTATCATCAATTGAATTTTGACATGTAGATGACTACGTGTCGAAATTAATTTT
Source organism: Lithosia quadra (assembly GCA_963576445.1). NCBI lineage: Eukaryota > Metazoa > Arthropoda > Insecta > Lepidoptera > Erebidae > Lithosia > Lithosia quadra. The sequence continues at coordinate 10,116,628 of OY754891.1, forward strand.
CTACTAAACACATAGTATATTAACCAAGTTTCAATACTGAATATACCAGAGACACAAGTCATACAGGTAAGAGTTAAGCACCATCCGGGATTAATTTAAACTTCACTTCCCTTTGCATATCAATTAGATGTTCCAAAGCTCATAGATGAACGCTAAAGACTTATGTGATTCAGTTTGATAGAGGAACCAGTTTGTGCTAGGAAAATAGAATTGATTTAAACGTTTAGTTAATGGTAACTAAAACACAAAGACCGATTTGATGTTATGTAATCATTTGTAAGTATAAAATTATGTCATCTTAAATGGGTGAGTGAGCTAAAAAACCGCAATCTAAGTACTTAGAATCTATGGAACACGGTGTAATGTTCCATAGATTCTAAGTACGAGCTTTGTCAATTTATTTCTAGAGTGATAGTGATCAAATGTGCTGAAATAAAATAAAATGTATCAGAATATTAAATTATAATCGTAGTAGTGGTAACACCGCGATGAATCCTAATCGCACCCAAGGTATCCATCCATATTGGCCTGGGGGTGGCGGGTGGAGCCGCCTGTCACGCGGAAGCGCGCCCCCCCCCCCCCCTATTCCGGGGGTATGACGGGAACCACGTGGTTCCCAAACCCGAGGGGGCCATCTCGAATCCGGAGATGGCCTGGGTCAAGCCGAGGTGCGGGGAAATGCTCTTTGGGCCACCTTACACCCTGGCGTCAGAAGACCCTAGACGGCGTGCGGTTTTAGTCGGTAAGAGTCCGACATAACCTGCCCTGCTGGCCGCGGGGTTCCATGAGGATTTCTGCACGAAAAAAAAAAAAAAGGTATCCATCCATATATTATGCATTATCCAACAACACTAATCTTATACGTAATTTCTGAGTATTGAACGTATAGAATATTATCACCAGATAGTAGTGATGTATAGTTGAACACAATCTTATCACAATTGCTGCTTCACTGAATTTGTTACCACAATCAAGATGGAACAGGCATGCGTTTGCTGATCAGCATATTTGTGATCCCGGTCAGTGGTCACCTGACGTGTTAATGCTTAGATTAAGGTTAACTGACGTTATAAAATTTCAATAATATACATCTTCGTCGAGTCAATGACAATTTTTTTGTATCTGCGTTAAATTTGTCCATAATTTGGCCATATTGACGGAGTCGCTTGGTTTAATTCCGCATTCGAGCAGGTGTTAGGGCACAGTCATATATATCCACTCTTATATATCACTGATCGCGGGTTATATATAGCGGTAAGCAGATAGATAATATTATAAGACGTAACACAACTTTTACTTTGGAAAAAGAATTAGGATTCCGTGCAAAAAAAAATCATGATAATCTAACTCCACGTAGGCGAAGTCGCAGGCATAGATAGTGCTAACTAAATGCAAATAAAATGACTATTTAAAATCAAATTAGAAGTGAAATACTAACATCAATCTTGTTAAGCTATCTTGTTCTAGAGGGATTCTCATAGGACATTAAAGGTTCTACGTGTGGATAAGGAAAGGGTCGTGGTTACGGTGAGTCATTTGAAAAATCTGTTCACATCAATCTGTCCTCCGTATGCGGGTGAGAATCTCTTCACAAGTCAAGCAATTTCTTCTAGCTGTTCAGTAACTCAGTCCATCTGTTGAAACTACTTTTAAGTTCAGTACCTAGGTATAAAGAAAAAAAATACAGTTTTAAGTTAAATTAATATTATGTGCCCACTTTAAATTAGAGATGTATTCTTCTCAAAAATTTAAAGTGGGTAATTAACGGTGTGCATCAAAATTATATACAAATATACGAATTGACTAATTTTTTTTTTGTTTAAATCATATATTTTCTAAACTATGCAATATTTATACGTAAAATGTGATACTATTCTATAGTGATTTTCATTGAAATGGGTTTCTATAGATTCCTACTTCATCATATCCACAGAAAATTAATTAAGCTGAGTTATTGGATACTTAACTATACATTATAATTAGCTGCAAGTAATGTACATTTTGGTAGAAGACTCTGTTCAAAAGTCTAAAGAGAAATTCTGGAGACCCAACTACTAGGAGAAGATATTTCTAAAATGAGTAGTTTAGATAATATTTGTCTGCAGAACACAAGGTTCGATTATTTTCCAACCAATTAATTGAGAACTTAAATAGGTAGGTACAGTATTTTTTTATTTAAAAACAATTACAATAAAGAGCCACAGTCTTTTTAGAGCACCGTTTAGTTCACGAAAAACAATATTGACTTCCATTAGTTGTTCTGGCGCCTTGCCAAATGTATGAAAAGGGGGTCTCCAAAGCCCTTTGTTTTTAGAAGTCTTTGTCAATATTGTTGGAATTCAAAATGCCTGCTACTCCTCAGCACTGGAGTAATAATTTGTCAGGGTGTTTAGCTTTCAAGTGCCTTTAAATATGCGTTCCAGATTCTATAACGAGGAAAACTATGTAAGAGTATTTTTTTATACCGCTTAGGTGGCAGACAAGCATACGGCCCACCTGATGAGAAGCGGTCACCGTGGTCTATGGACGTGTGCCACACCAGGGGTGTCACACTCGCGCTGCCAACCTTGTAAAATAATAGTGTAGCTTCTTAGAGCGAAGCCCATCATGCTAGATATATACATTGTGCGATTTTTATACACACATAAGATATGCATAACAACTAATCAATCAATGTAAACTATTACTTAAAGGACAAAGAACATAAAATATCTTAACACTATATACTGTGAATAACTGCCACTCTAGGAAGTCAATATTGAATTTAATTTCAACGTATGCAAGTTCATTCCACCGTGCGTCACTTTGAAAGTTTTGTGTGATGTGATTTAAACATAAAAAGATAACCGGATAGATGTTTTTCAATAAATCTGCCACGTAGAATCCAGCTTTAAAATATGCAATCACGCTTTTATGCACAGGGCGTAAAATTTTGATGGAATTCATATGAAAGCACTGCAACTAAGAACTAAGAAACTGTTCATTTTCGTAATGATCAGATGGATTTATTTTCAAAGAGCTAATGCTAACAAAAAAGCTATACAGAAATAAATTAAGTAAAAGGTGTTTTAAGTTAAACGGTTTCATGCAAAAAAGCGGCCATGTTGGATTTTACCAATTTTTATTTTATTGTCAGCAGAAGTAAAGATAAGTATGTGCCAAATATCAGAACAATCCGTCCACAGGAAGGGGGTTTACTTTCAATTACTAGATTTAACCCAAACAAACCGGTCAAGTTAAATAAAAGCGTTTAAAAACTGTATGGCTATACCGCAACCACTACCAGTACACAATATCAATAAATTCATAAATATTTTGTTTTAAAATGCTTCAAGGTTTCAATAACATGTATACCATGTAGATCTATAATAATATCATGTATGGTATTGATCTACGCCAAACAACGCCAGGTAAACAAAATCGTGGTATTTTAATATGTTGATGTCGTTCGACCGCATCGTATAATTTGATAGTATATTACGTAAAGAAAATTCTTGAATTTGAAGCCCAAGTATCTCCTAAAGAATTTGCATGTGCACTTTAGATGTGATATTGTTGGTATTATTATCACAGTTATTCATAATACCATTTCGGGTTGCCATACAAACATGTATTAGTTTTATTACGAGTAGTTGAAGCACTAAAAAGTTCGGCAACTGGTTTAATTATGAACTTCGACATCGTCTGTGATTTTGGAGGTCAGATGGCAGTCGCTTCACAGAAAATATTGTAGTTCAGCTGCTTCATTGTTAAACTAAAAAGCCAACTGCATAGGAAAAAGGCTTAGTGGATGTTGACTTATTCATAATAATTAACATTTCGTGAAAATATTTTTTCTTTTCAATTTAAATTGGAAAAGACATACGAGATGGAACCTTAACCCTCCCATCATTTGTTACTGACCCTAAAAGTTATAATAACATTTTCATATCACGCTCATGGTTTTCCTTAAATAAACAAAAATAAAGAAAAATAACACGTTATGTTTCTTTTGTCACATAACGCAGTAACAGACAGTTGAGGAAAATGGGACATATAACGTTCATAGGGTTAGCTGGCAACTTTTTACTGCCGTAACTATCATTCTATTTGTGTATTTCATTTTAATAGTTTCCTTATTTTAGCCATTAATTTATATTTTATATATAATTTTATTTTGTTCCATAAGAAGCCATATTGTTGAAATATTTAAAAAAATGAATTGGTCCTACACTCCATCTAGGTATACTCTATAGAAATGAATGAAATTGAAGTGTGTTTGTAGCATTAAATTAACAGATTCTAAATAAATACCCATGACTGCCCACGACTGTATCGCGCATACACTCTCATGGGCTCAACTCAACACAACCAGCAATTTTTTTAGCCATTAGCACAGCACGTAGCCTTTTTTGAACGAAGGATTTGTGATGTGATTTATTGAATGTGACCGATCCCAAAAAGTCACAGCCATCCATGCCTCCGCGAGCATTTAAAGCTCCCGTCTGTCACATTTTCGACAGCTCGGTTCGATGACTTATTAATTTTACAAAATTTAAATCCGGATTTTTTGGGAAATATTTGTGGGTAGGTAACACTGGCTATGAATATCGCCTATCGCTGCTATTTAAAAGCGTAATAAAATTTGCTTATCGTCCTCAATACCATCGATAGTCGATATTTATAGTCAATCCCTAAAATATCACCATCAATACCGTTATCTTTCAGGGCTATTCTGTAGGTTTTCTATACGGATATAATTGAGTAAAATCAGTGAAGTTCTACAGAACTATTTTTAAACTGTAAACAGCTGTAACCAACGATTGTAAATAGACGTTATTGATTTTATTTAAAACTACCCTTTTCAGATCACCAACTTGCTTTTACTATATCAAAGCAACAGAACAGTTTTAATGCTCCAGTTGCCCCTAACGACCGTGTTTAGTGGTCTTAAACCGACATTATTAGTGACAAAATAGTGTCCGGGGTACAGTTAAACGAGCCGTTTCTATTACCGTGTCTCCCGATGGCCTTTCCGATACGTACTTAAGCTACGAAATGTGTTTCGATTGTTATCGAAAGATTCAAAGCGACAAGTTTAAAATGTGTATCCTACTTCCTAAACTACTAATTTACTTCCTACTAAAGTCAAGATCAATGAAAATTAACCCCCAGGATGGAACTTGATTGGGGTTGAGTCAAACTGCAAACTGTAAACTTAGTAAGCTAATTGATTTAAAATTTTAGTAATATAAAACCTTAATGCAGCACCAACTAAATTTTGGTTTCATTTGGCTTTCAATTTTAGGGGAACATAGATTATAATATTAATCCGGGGTGTAAGTAATGTCGGCCTCGAATTTTAGCTAAATCCATAGTAGGTACAAGTGGAAAGTCACACTCACACATACTTCCACACACTCACAGACTTCCGCATTATTTACCTACATAATAACTTATGCAGGTTGCCTAGATCCAGGTTCAAGGTATTAGTACGAAGTGACCTAAATTAATTGACTCGTATGCGATCTCATTTATTTTATCTTTAATCTGCAGATAACTGCAGTAATATATCAACCTTAATTAGCAGAATATCACATAGCATTTTACCTAGGCCATAATCCTACTTTCTACCAATTCCTGCTATTCCAAATTTTCTATCCTACTTCCTACTAATATTCTAAATGTGAAAGTATGAGAAGATATTTAGATGTTTCGCTATTTGAATGTTTGTTAATCAATCACACTATAACAGTTGAACGGATCTGGCTGAAATTTGGTACAAGGATAGACTATAGCTTGTAATAACACATAGGCTTTTCATCTCTGGAATAGGTTCCCATGGAAAGCGAGAACGGGAACAGAATCTACGGCAAGCAAAGCGGCGGGTAACATTTAGTGCTGGATAATTACAAAAATAACAAATTGTGTGTACACTTGGTATAAAATTACAAGCATAATAATAGACAGAGAACAAGTGTAGTCCCAGTAAACTTGTTTGAGCCATAAAATGGGGTTGAAGGGTTTAGTAACTGTACTTGTCCGACAAAGGGTGGCGGGTCAAGGGCTCTCAGCAGAGAGTGAGTCTGTGCGCCTCAAATGCGGTGGTGGCGCCTGCAGTTTATAGGAAGGCCCACAGACGAAACTTGATTATTGCTGTTTCGTTATATTGGACGTCTTTTTTCTGGTTAGTTTGTCAATGTTATTTATAATATACCAGTTTATGTAGATACATTTGGCAAAATAAATTAGTAAACACTTAATCTTGCATAAATTGAACTGAATTAATAAATATAAAATTGTTCAAGGGTGTCTAAGTGGGCCAGCAATATTCTGTATCTTACCATAAAAAATAAGCATTGTTTATACTTTATAAAAAAATATTTACGGCATCCTCATCTTAATGCAAAAATATCCAAACACGGCCTTCGAAGCGCAAAGCTAAGATTTCGATCTTATATTAAACATTAATTTTCTTCACAAATACTTTCTTTGAAAACGACCTTTTGTTCGGTATGTTTACCGCCAAGTAATGCTCCGAATTTGAAATTATCTTGAAATATAAATCTTTTTGTAGAGGCGCAAATTTACAAAAAATATCTACGAGCACACTTTTTGCCTTCTGCAGTTAACCTTTGCCGCACAGCGGGGAATCAGAAGTAGGTACCGCAAACTACCACCAAACGCTACGGCAAACTTTTCGGATTAGTTAAGATTTAATATTTACAATACAGCCAAGCGATAAGGCCATAAATATTTGGGTTTATACTTACCTAAGGTAAAGAAATATTTCGAAGTCAAGCTGTTCCAAAATTGGCAGTAAAACACTTTGTAAACTAAATAGATCCCAAGCAAAGCTATTTTACAATTTCGTAATATTTTCACTGCTGGAAACACGTTAAGAAGAATTTAGAGTCACAATGCTTACTCATAAATTTGGCTCCATGGGGATTAAAAAGTTAAATGGGGGAAGTATCTACTGTTGACTGAGATTCAACTTAGGTATGTATACCTATGCCGATATCTAATTATATTTAAAAGAGACATACTTCGTTTATCTCATTTGCTCTGTTTCGTATGAAAATCAAATTTTGAACTTATATGACATCACTGTTAGCCCGCGTGCAATTCTGATCCCGTTTCCGTTACTCCCGGGTATCGGGATAAAAGTAACCCTATGAGTAACCCTATAAAATGTTATGCCAGACTATAATTCCTGTAACTAATTCAGCCAAATACTTTCACCAGCTAGAACTTGATTAAGTAACGAACATCCAAACATTTTCACAATCTTTCGCATTTATAATATTAGTAGGATTAGGAGGAAAATGAATAAGGGACTATTGACTATTATTTTGTATGTAATTAATCAATGATATATTATAATAGTAATTTTCTAAATTAGTACCAAAGATAATGATCTTAATGACGATTTCGGGACTCAGTAATTACCCCAGATGTGTAGATATATTATGTGTGATTGATCAAATTATTATGTTGCATAATGTGCGTTTGTATAAGATATTACTTATTTAAAAGTACCTATAGAATAAGAAAAGACTGTATGCAATTTTTTAGACCGTACCATCATAACATTGTATAATACATCGTTCGAGATGAGAGACTTGTAACAAACGCTTTGGTTCGCGATAAACTTCAATGTATTTTCTCATTAAAACAATATTATTATGTATGTAAATTGCTGAATAACGAGCAAATTTAAGTGTCTTAACCACGTGCTTTGCATATTCATGAGGGATATATTTTGCAATTCAGTGTTATGGAGTAAAATAAGGATGTCATGCTTAATTAATATGGAATGAAGTAATTACTGTCATTTACTTAGAATCAATAAGATGTTGATGCAGATTCGATGCACTCGCGTTTAGAATAATGCCTGCATATAACCTATATTTCACTTCTTTTCACAGAATTCAGATCAACAAATATTCATTTAAAGCCAATTTTTTTCCATATATTTATGTCCTTATTTACCAGAAAAAAAATTGAAGAGTTTTAGAGTTTATCTTCCTGGGTAATGAACTACTAGAAAACTCAAAGATGGTGTTGGTCAGGTATATACCTAATGTATGAATGAAATATTCACAACTAAAACTAGTCGGAAATTTTATGATAGACTACAAGCATTTTGATTCTCATTACATTACTTGCCAAAATAATAATAGTTTCTAATTGTGGGGAAAAGCCAACGTTTTGTAAAATTTTGATATCGTTGAAATATGTGACGCTACAACTATTTATAAATACCTACTATTTTTTTTCTATACAGCAGTCATTTTTAGCAAAGTCATTCTAATTGACATTTACGACATTGCGAAGAAAGGGCAAAGTAAAATAAACGTCAAATTAAATCACAAATTCTGAGAAGATTTAAATAATTATATTAAGTTATAAGTTGCAATGGTAAGGCTCAGGGTACAATGACCTCAGGATGATGAAATTGGAGAGTACAGAAGTTAGTACAGAAAATGAGTTAGCTGAATAATATTATCTAATATTATACACATTTAGATAAAGGTGCTCACGTCTGTTCTTATTATGTGGAACATTATTATTAACCTTCACTTTTTCTGTAGCCGAAATTACTAAGTAAGTTTCTTCCCCGTATCTCCTCCCGCGGCTAAGTTGCTTGTGTTAGAGGTGAGTTCAAAATACATCAGTAATGTGATGACCAGTTTTCGAACCCTTGACCTCTCGATCTTAAGTCTAACTCCTCAACTACTGAGATACCATGTTTTTGTTGCCATGTAACAGGGGACAATACCATTGTCCTGAACCGGGCACTTTTTCGACGGTTTAACGTACTCGTATGGGCACAGTGGGGTTTCAATATGTCAGAACAGAAGAGTCACCCATCCTGAGACTGTCGCGGCTAGTGTTCCTTAACTTTGCAATGTGTTAACCTACTTGGTTACCGTTTAGCCACGAGCCCTCTATATTAGGTGTCCCCCACGGCTTTGCCCGTGGCAAACTTCGTCCCCATGGCAAAATGATATTATGACAATTTTCTTGTGCTTGTCTGCCTACCTTCTACGTAGGTAGGCAGACAAGTACACGGCCCACCTGATGGGAAGCGGTTACTGTGGCCTATGGACGTGTGCAACACTAAGGGTGACACACACGCGCTGCCTACCCTGAAGGGAAGGGGGAGGGTTAGGAAGAGGTGGGGAGGCTAGGAAGAGGGGGGGGGGAGAGGAGAGATGCATTGAGCTCTGGCTACTCTACTATTTGTAGATATTTATGATCACTGCTCTATAGAACAGGTGGGAGTAGACCGTCGTCGTCTGGGTAGTAGCATAATGATAAATAGTCTTTCTTGATGAATAGGCTATCGAACACCAAACTAATTTTCCAATTTGAGGCAGTAGTGCCTCAGATTAGCGCATTCAACCTAACAAATGCTTCAGCACTATAAGATTAGTATAGATATAAGGTTACTTATTAACAAAATTGCTTCAATTCTTGTCAATGCTTTTAAAACGCAATGGTAGATAGGTATTATAAAAGTAAAACTTTGCATTTTGTAATTACACTGTATAACTCTGGTGTCGGCCGGGTGTCGGGATCACAAATTTGTATTCCAGACTCACAATAAAGTTCATTTAAATATAAATGCGACAAGACCGTTACCCAGTAAATGCTGTTACTCCTTATACATTCAGCCGTTATTTTTATGGCAATCCTGATAACTTTGGACATATAACAAACTTTATCAACTAAAAATATTTAAATATGACCATTTAGAAACCCTCCTTTAATTAAATAGTTTAAGTTTAACCTAAATAATGTATTGGATAATGGTGAAAATGGTGGGAGTGAAAGTGGTGAATAAATATCATATATTAGTATTTTTATGTTAAAATGAACACAGTATAAATTCAAAACTATAATCGTGGTAGGAAAAATGAGGAATATAAAATTGTTACTTAATATAGAATTACTTACGTTATTTTTATTGATTAACTTACTAAGAAAGGTACGGTACAGTGTAGGCAACAATGTCAAGACAATGAAATATAAATTGTGTCCTCTAGGAATTAACTAATCAATTTTTATACTTCATCTATTACTGACCCATGTAGGTATATTATACCAATATTATAGTATAACAATGTGAAAAAGGTAAGCTTCAAGTCCAAGCAACCCATTTTATTTTCAAAAATATTTCATTTTTCCTTAAATCTTTTAGCAGCCTCGATGAATATTTATTAGAAACATCGGTATCCAATAATTGATTTCCAATTATACGACACAAGTTGTTTTTAATTTTCTTCTCTTCGTTATAATCCGCCTTGATTTATATTTCATAAAAAGAAACGATTCTCAAAGTGCTAACTAAAGTTAAATTTATTTCACCAAAACATTTGAAAACTAATCGACAACTTTATTACCATTAATACAAGACTTTTAAATTGAAAAATTGCGTATAGAAATAGTAATTAGTGTAGACCGCAGTACTATATAAATTATAGTGTTAATTTTTTTGTGTAGTCCCTATTTGAATTCGATTGAAACAAGGTCAACACTCTATGTTTAACAGAGAGCAATGGAAATGGGTACAAAATGAGGACAAAATTGATCCCAAGGTAATTAGGTCTATCTATATTTGTGATTGTGCACCAGGCTCTGCGACAAACGAATATTCTGTGTAGTTTCTCAAATTACAGTGTATTTATTTTTGTAGGGATTCATTGAACCCTTGTACTGTGTTATGTACTGTGTTAGAACCTGCACTGCTTCCAGATAATTGCAAACAAATCTATGTATGATTTCCACGACGAGATATGACACATATGAGGCCCACTGAAAGATTCGTATTAGTATGAAATGAGAATTTTAATAGTGGTTAACATTTTCCATACTCACCATGTCTTCGGAATCACCCTAATCCGAATGAATATTAATAGTGAATTCTTTATCCTACTTTAATCTTCGTTCCCACCTGGAATTAGAAATGAATAGGTATTTGAAATATTTAAAGCGTTAATTTCAGATTTAATTATAAAAATAGTGGAAAGTTGAACGAAGTAGCTTTTTGAAATTTTGTAATTTTAATTTAATTAGGCGAGGCAATTCTTCAAACTGCTGTCTAGACACATAATCTGAAGACGTAAAAATTTAAAAAAAATCGCATTTATCAAGACAAATTAATATCAGACTATTAATTTAATTATAGTAATATTTCAAACTATTTTTGCAAAATATTAAAGTTCATACTAACTTTTAAACTTTCGCGTTCCATGATATTATACTAAAATGTTAGCGGTAGTAATGTTAATCTGGTCAAAACGTCAGGCATTCCAAAGGTATGTATGTACCTATACCATGATCGCGTTAATTCCCGTTAACATTTTAGTATATTAAATTTATGTTTATAGTGGGTTTATTTGTTTTAAGAAAGTACTATAGTATCTATTTATTACTATTTTAATGAAGCGATAGTATCAAATTTGTCTTAACAATAATTCCCTAATTGTAAATAGTAATTTAACCACCTTCCATTAAAAAACTTATGCATCTTTATTTCGTTATGTTTGTATGTACTTAATTAACAAAAAACAATGTCAACAATTGATTTTTCTCTTCTGACGCTTCTGGTTGTGTTAGCAGAAAATATTGACATTGACTTAGGTCCCAAAAAACTGTAACCATAAAATATATTATAGTTCAAAGTATCGAAAACCAAAGTATATATGCATACGTATGCTTAACTGTGTAGTTGTAATTAGCTGTCTAGTCTAGTTTGAAAAGATAACAGTAATAAAGTAAGTTATAAACGCCTAAACAAACAAGTTAACCCTCAAACAAAGTTATTTCACTACAAATACCTACGCATAGTTTACAAAATAATAACATTATTATTGGGCAAATCACGATCGTTTACCAACACATCTGAAATTCGGAAAACGGGCTAATGAAGAGGTTGCCATTTGCAGCCCTCATTAATTGGTATTATCGGTTTTGTAAATAAGATTCAGACTTTGTATTCGATATTTCGATAGTAAACTGTTTTGATGAAAATCAAAATGTGCTGGTAGAAATTTGCTTTTCCTTACTCACACCAAATATTACAGTGAAAGCTAGTGAGATAAAAACAATTTATTAATATCCTGAAAACAAACGGGTTTTCAGGAAAAACATATAATACATCTGGAATCAGTACGAAGGTAGGACACAACAGTATCTTCGAACTGAGCAGTCCGCCTGGGATAGTACCTCCGCCCTAGCCCTACACAGAAGCGGCGACCGCGACCATAATAACTATAGTGTTTTTTTTCCGATGGTAAGTAGGGTAGCCAGAGCTCACAAATCCCCCTTACCCCAATCCCTATCTACCCCCTCCCCCCTTAAATCCCCCAACCCTCCCCCTTCAGGGTCGGTAGCGCGAGTGTGACGCTCCTGTTATTGCACAATTCCATAGGCCATGGTGACCACTTCCCATTAGGTGGGCCGAGTGCTTGTTTGCCACCCAGGTAGTGGTAGTATATACCTAGGTGGCAGACAAGCACACGGCTAAAAACTTATTCACTCTAGGCTATAAGATTTCCTAGTTATAGCTTTTGTTACAGTGATTTCATGGATTTCCAAAGTAATCAAACTTATTCATGTTGAAAACACTTCGATGACGGTGAGCCATTTTCATAATAAGCCCTATAAAATTTGAGTACGGTAGTCAAGTGTTACGATGGGTAGATGCTAAAGAAAAAAATAGATATTTTGGACAGTTTTTCGTTTGGTTCATTGCCCTGCTGCAAACTTATATATATACGATCTGTCAGTCAACAAGGATTTGATGAAGGTCTACAACAGACAGATGGACTGACACTGACGGGTCGCATCCCGCCACCGGTTTTTTTTGCTCTGTGACAAATGGCCGCTTTCCTACCCCAGTAATTGGTCGAATTTATGATATAGAAGAAAACTTAGGAAGCAGTTTTTAAGGGCCGTTGGAAAGTGATCCTTTTCTTTGAATCTCACCACACCAATTATTTTAGAGCAAAATATTTCTGCGAGTCAGTTGAATTCTACTAGATGATTTTGTTGTTCAAATAAGGTATGATATTTATTTGTATTTAAGTTTGTACAAGAATTTGGGATATAAACTTTTTCTATTACACCTTTCATATCACATGGTACTTGTAGTAAGTCACTTTAAAAAAATACCATAGTCACTCAATTATTTCCTATCCTATCCCACTTCGTACTAATATTTGAAATGTGAATGTTTGTTAATATATTTTGATGTTTGATGATCTATTGAAAATATAAGTATTACCTCGTTATTATTATAATCCAGTTAAATTTTGCTCAATATTCCGTGTCATAAGGTGCTTAACGTACCCCGTTCTTTGATGCAAATTGCATTAAAACGATATCCAGGTATTGACTATACCCGCAGTCCAGGTAATGGTAGAGTACGTAACACATTAGCTCGTAATGATCGTTTTATCACCTCAGAATTTTTAGATCCCTTCCTTAATGCCGTCAAGGGGCTTTGAATCTCTAGGAGCATTATTGCTAGTGAGTGTACGGTGAGAAGTACGACGTAGGTGAATTTCGATGGCTACAAATAATTAACATTACTAAAAATTTCAATTATTTTCTTAAGCAATTAGTATGCTAACTTTTCCTGTTGAATGTGATCGGAAAGAGAGAACGTGTTCAGTATCTCAGTTGCTCAGAGTGTTCCTCCTGTAAGGGACAGGTCGCGGGTTCAAGTCCCACCCTGGATGGTCTTTTTATCGAAATTAACGATTATTGAAACATGTCTTTGACAATAAAGAACAAGATATTACGAGTACAACGACAAATTATTGTCTGAGTATGTTTTATCAAAATCATAAATAATGTAAATTCATTTATGAAAATTATTTTTTCTAAGATTATTCCGTGTAAATTATCAATTTCTTTATACCAAAGTGATACAAATTTATTAGGAACTAGCTGTTGTCTTGTTGTTGTCTTGCTTAGACTAAAAATTTACCTTATGTTTGGTTGTAATTGGTTAAGTAGAACCAGAGATATGACCAAAAACGACCAAAAAACGAAGCGCGGTCGAAGCCGCGGGTATCAGCTTGTATAAAAAGTAGCCTATATGTTGCCCAGCACTATGAACTATAATCGTACCAAGTTTGATCAAAATCCCTCCAGTAGATTTTGATTTTAGCGCGCACAAAGATTTGCGGACAAACAGACAAACCGACAAACAAACAAACAGACAAACAGATAAAAATTCTAAAAATCATTGTTTTGGCATCTATTACATTCATAAAGTCCCCTAATCATTTTTTTTCTCATATATCTCCCATGTACAGACACCGATCAGTTACAGATTTATTATACCTATGTATAGAATAGATTAAGCCTAAAATCCAAATTTTCATTGTCTATTTATCAATAGGTACCTACTTACTATGCTACATACGTTCTAAATCCAATTTATGAATTGAATTCGTATGAACGAATCAGAATAAATAGGCCAGCTGATGCTGAATGTCCAATTATTATTTATATTGAAAGATAAAGTAAAAAATTATACACGCGTGTAAATATTCTACGATTGATCACACAACATACTTGTTGTATCTAAATTATGGGTATAATTAACTAACGAGAAAAGCGCTTTTTTATTATTTGAGCTAAAAAAGTAATTACGAGAGAAAAATAATGCCTCCGCTTAGCTTTTTAATCTTCGTGGAGCCAAATTTATTGTTTCTCTAAATTCTTCGTCACATATTTCCAGCGCTGAAAACAATCTAGAATTGTGTGGTATTACTTCTGTATTACGATCTGCTGATTTCTGAAACGTTGAAATTAGTTTTACTAAGTCTAGTTTAAGTTATTGTCGTTCCATAATAAATGTATTACTACTCATAGAAACCAACCTATATTCACGTTATTTATCGTCACTAACTAACATTATCTTTCAAAATGTAAAGTAATAAAGCTTAAATCCGGCAATTAAATCAAATTTCGCAATGAATCTTGAAGAATAAGTAAATCTTAACACTCATTAGTAGTCGACTAAAACTAGTTTATCTATATTGCTCAGAAACTTGTTAGTATGATTCCTATAAGTGGTTTTAACTATCCGACCATTTCCTAACTCAATTATATATTATATTCCATGAAACCTCATGTTTATAAGAATTTTCGGACCACTTTCTATGTTCACCTATCATAAACGAACTCATTATTACGCCTTCTATCAATATTATTATGATCCGATCACTATAATCCTGTTGTAGGAGAATCTATATGAACTCCAAATTAACGAAAACATCGGTCTGTTAGGGAATCATGCCAAGTTAATCCTTTTTAAGAACCAATCGTCTTCATGAATCATTAAAGTTAAAGGAGCAATGTTGGCGCCAATATTCTATTTACATATCCAACAACTATATTTTACTGTAGTGAGGTCTAATCAGATATAATCGTTACTTAAGAAAAGTAAGTAGGAGCATGCAACTTCGCCAAGACCTTCAAGGCTCATTAACCTAACCTGCTAGCCGGTATATATGCTAGCTGGTATGATAGCGAATAGGCTTATTTCAGTAGGATATAGGGTCAAACGGCAGATAAAAACATATCAGGTATGAAGCTTTCAAATTTATTCGCTAAGTACGCAAAAAACAGCTGAATTCTAATAATATATCGTCACATAACTTAGACTAAAATTCAGAATACCTTTCAGTAGGTAGGTATGCAATATATTACAACTATCAAATTTTCAACGCAAAATCCATGCAAACTATTTCGCAATTTCCAGCTAGTGGTACGTAATATAAAAAATATTAAACTTTGGTTACCAAATAATTTTTCATAACATTAATAAAAAATACCTAGCATACATAATTTTCATGAATATTAACGTGTATCTAACACATTCTTTACATTACTCATCGTTATCAAATCGTTGAGCTCGTATGCTACTCATTAGCTGATGTAGTTACATCGTATAATGAATATTTCAAAATGGAGCCTACAAATTAAAGTACTGACTGGCGTACCTCGATAATTAGTTGCCATTTAAACCGGAAAGCAATGGACGGAGATATATGGCAGTGTGAATGAGAAATCGGGGTAAATAATGGGCTTATTGACGTTCATCAGCGAGGCACTTCTTATTGGTTCATTCTCTACAATCTGTGACTTTACATTATTCTCGTTTCATTAAAGTGAATAAATATGTATGAGTAAATATTTTACCTGAGTAACATTTTCCTTTATAGCTTTTGTCAAAAGTGATATTATTAACAAATATATGAGCAGGAAAAAAGCAACTACTTTTATACTATTATGACATTGAAAAATACTGCTACGGCAATAGCCAAATCTATACATCAATCTAAATATTAAACTAAATTAAATTTTCCGTTTGAAAATAATAGGTTTTATCTATTCATTATGAGTGTAGGTATGATACATACATACCTAGTAAAAATAAAAAACTTTATGAATGATATCTCTAGAACGACGGGGTCGATTGTGGCATGCCTTTCGTAGGCAGATAAGTATTTTACACGTAAGGTAATTTATATATAAAGAATTAGGGCTCTGCGAAAAAAAACCTTTAAAAATATAAATTCACACGGGCTTATAAGTGGACACAGTGTTATTATTATATTATTATCATAAAAATCTTCGTGAACATCTCGATAAGTAGCTGGTTGTTAATCATACGTACTTGTGCAATACTTGAATGTAAATTATAATGTCAAGGTTCAAGGTTAAGTATTCATTTAAGATAATCAATCTACTCAAGTTCACGATACGAGAGTTGAATTAATGATTTTTCCATTCAAATTAGAAATTGTATTCACCACAAGCAAAGGAAGAAGAAAACAGTGGATGAATTATTATCGTTTCGTTTAAACTGCTCATCTACCTTATGAACGCTTGCAAAATCAGACATCAGATAAATAAAGGTAGGCTTATACATACAATTGATTAGATAGAATCGAAGATTTGATTTGGATTTGAATATTATAACACTCTAAAATAGGTATTTCTCATAGGTATATTTTCTAAGGCTCCCTGACATAATCGTGTACTACAACTGACTACGACACGAGACACGCAATCGCGTCCCACGCCTTCATTATAGTCTTCTTTAAATAAATTAAAAAAAAACATTTATATTAAGCGACATTGTTGAATCTTAAGCCACGTTGCAGAATACGAAGAGAATGGGGAGTGTATTACAACAAAAACGCTTTGGAACATCTCGTCGTTTCACTGAATACCATATCATTATTTTGCTGGCAATAATAAAAAGTCTGCAGTCCCGCATGTTCTTCCGAGCTCTCTCGACATTTTTGCGGTACCCTCTTATTTTGTCATTACTCATTCGAATGGAAACAAAATATTATAGTAGGGTATCTGTGTATGCAACACAATATAGGGTTATCGTTCAGAGATATGGCTTTTTTCTTTTATCGATCTATACTTTTATAAATTTGTAAATTAGTCTATACACTGGAGATAATTATATAAAAATAATACTTGGGTTATGTTAAAGAATTCAGATATTTTTTCTGGAATTCTTTTAAGACATGCCACGGGCATTGGTTAATTTTTCAATTATGTCTTCAAATAGAAATAATAATATAATAATTGTAGGGTTAGTTTGTTTTATTTTAACATTATATAGCTTAGCAGAGATGGATTTAACGTTTTGTAACTTGAAAACGATAACTGATAAGAAATTGTATTTATTAATATTAGCGAAATAAGCGCTATTAACCAAGAGGATAAGAAATTTGGCATCTCTTGGTTAGCGAACATGATTATACTGTAGATGTTATATTATAGGGTACTTGTAAGTTTAGTCACGAAAAAGAAAGGAGGATGCGAATTGGAGTGTAAAAAATATTGGCTTGGGCTCAACGCTGAATATTCAAGTCGGGATCAATAGACACTGAAGGGTTTGGATTGAAACAGATTTTTAGATTAAACGACTTTTTGTAGGTATGGATATATTAGGTAAATGGTTTACTTTATAACGGGGTCAAGTCAAAGGTATATTCATACGAATTTTATTCATGATTATAAAACCGAATAGGTACATTTTTTTTGCTATCGATACCTACAGCTTAAAATAGAATATGTGGTGTTAACATTTTATAACAATAATTATTATTTCTGTAATCTATAACTTTGGGCTAATCTAATAAAATGTAGCGAAATCCCTAATTTTTAATAAATTAGCCCAAACAAAATACATGTACCTATGTACGTTATATTTATTCGCCATATTATTATGATTTGGGTAAGAAATTTTTAGAGTAACTATTTCTGGGCGGGGTCATGGTGCGTTCTGACCTCGATCGTGAATATAGTGCAAAGTCTGCCTTTTGTAAAATAAATCAAATTGTGGAACATGTCTTGAATTCTATTTCTCGAGTTCTGAATAAGGTTGCCAGTGGTCATGGTCGATAGTGCGAAGTTCTGTAGTACATTTTATACCCTAAATCTTTTGCTTGAAGGAATTGGTAGCCTCGTCAAATACTTTCAAGTGTTTTTTATACTTATTTTAATATTTATATATAATTATTTATTTATATTACTATTCATCTCTGCATTTTCAACTCAGATGACGTCCTACATACAAAAATACATTCAACCTATTTATAATAAATAATAATTCAAAACTCATATTAAGTTTACTAACCATGGAGTTGTGTAATCATAGTTCATCTTGTATTTATAATATTAAAATCTAAGATATTATATATAGTGCTATCTAAACACAAAGTAAATATAGCTTAAATAGCAGCTTGTTATATATGGAAAGAATAATCGAACCGCAACCTCTGATTTGCAACAGTTCAAGTGGAATGTTCTACCCGTGCTTTTACCGTTACGCCCATAAGTGACCACATTTTAAGGTTTTAAATAAAACAGTATTTTTCTTTATACAATCTACATGGTATCCAATTATTTAACGAACTGCCAAGCAAAGGAGCTTGCTAACTATTTTTTAAAAGTTACTTTTCTAAATCAACTGACCTAGTTACAGGTTAGAGAATGACTAAAACGAAACTAGCCAAGCGCTTACACTGCTTTGATAAGTCATCTATCTTATTCACACAAGCCATCCAATTGACATCTAACTTATGTCAATCTCGTTATTCAGTCATAGTCCGAGTAGAGACCACAAATCGGCAAACGGAAGGTAGGGTATCCCCCAGCAAGATGGACGGACAATATGTAAAAGGTAACTGGGATAGACAGGATGCGCAAGGCGGATCGTGTGCTATGGCGTACATTGGGAGATGTTCTATGTCTATTAGTGGGCTGCAATAGGCTGATTGATTGAAGTGTATTCTCTCACTGTGAGAACCAACGTCGAGATAGATACTACGCAATGTAATCCATTCACGGTCTCCTCTCAGCAACAGTTCACACGTTCTGTTTACAGCATTTAGTCTACACTATACAATCTATCTAATATATATAAATCTCGTGTCACAATGTTTGTCCTCAATGGACTCCTAAACCACTTAACCGATTATAATAAAATTCGCACACCATGTGCAGTTCGATCCAACTTGAGAGATAGGATAGTTTTTGAAACGGATTTCGACATCCACGCGGGCGGAGCCGCGGGCAACAGCTAGTCCTAATGTAATTTGTTATTTGTCGCTATTAAATTTCTGTTCTGTAACTTTCCTATCAATATTCTCATTATCACCATTTACAGTTTCCCAAAAGCTATCAACGTAACCACCCATAATCTCAACCAAAAGTATCTTGACTCAACAAATACTCGAGATACGTGGAAATTTCATTTGAGAGGGTGATTCAATTTTAATAAGCCTCTATAAGCGGCAACTTACATTATCAAGTCTCGTCGTGACGTTTTACGCCAGTGCTCATTGTGCCAGTGATTCTCTTCAAAAGAATACTTATTATGAGAGAAAATGATGCGAAAGAAAAAATTCTGGAGATTTTTTTCATCCATTATCCTTTTGTCAACGAGTACGGCCCCTAAGATGCAGACTATCTGTTTCGTCTGCGCTTATTATTAAATTATTACCGTAACTTTTTGGCTTGCGTGTCTATTGCGATGATATAAATGATTAATATTTTCTACATTCGCGTCAGTAGATTTTAAAAGTATTTCAGTAATGATGGCACAGATTACCTACTAAATAGTTACAAAGTGTAATGGTCTTTAATTCTACTAGTAAGCCTTCTGTACTACTTCTATGTTTAGGTATGTTTGATGGCCTTTGTGGCGTAGCGGTAGTGCATGTGAATGCTACGACAGGCGGCGCGGGTTTGATTCCCGCTCAGTGCAAATATTTGTATATATGAATATGTCTATTTGCATTGGTCTAAGTGTTTCTATTTATAATAAGTATGTATTTACAAAAAAAAGTACCACATAAGTATGTTTATTAGCATTCTAGAACCCATAACACAAGCTAGTTAAACTAAGCTTACTTTGGGTCTAAGGAGCGCTGTGTAGAATGTCATAGAATATTTATTTATTTATGTACCTATGTTACTATAATAAGATTGTGTCACCCGTTACTTAACTAACTTACTCTAGTCTTTTATAAGTAGGTAGTTTATTTAAATATTATTACAGATGTTTTAGTGAAATCGTTTTCTAAGTCTTCATAATTTCGAATTTAATTTTATATACACTTTCACCCTAATCAAATTCGTTAGTAATCGTTTAATATTGTAGTATATTTAGAATATCTAGTATTTCAGGTGAGTTTCAAGACACTGAGATATTGTATTGTTCGGGCTTAAATAATATAAATGTATGGGCTTATTAATCTAATTTATTAACTTTCTTTTTTCACTATTAACGCCCTTCAAATTCATTTTAATATTAGTTTCAAGTTAGCTTGATTATATTATTCATAAATCATAAGCTCGTGGCTCACGAAAGTATAAAGTCTAAAATATGAAAAACGACATTGTCTGGTATTTTAAGAAAAATGAGCGGCATATTTTAATTTATTTATGTGAGATTTTTAACAAATTAAAATGAATAAATCTTGATTAAGTACCTATACCATTTTTCTGTAGTTTAATTTTATAATAACATGATGAAAAAAGAAATTTTCATTATGCTTGCTATTTCTTTCTACTTCGACTTATTCTAGGCATAAAAAGTAGCCAATATGTCATTCTTAACTATAATCAGTCCTTCGCTAGATCCGTTCCGCTGTCAGAGCATGATTGAGTAACGAACGTCCAAATATATCTTCACAAACTTTCACATTGATATTTTATTAGGAGGAAGTGTGATAGGAAGTAGAATTTGTCACAGTATAGTTAGTATCTACGAAATAATGTATCAATGGTGTAAAGGTGTAAATAACTACATGTCTATAAATAAAATTTAATGCAGTAAATCCTTTTCCATATTCAAAAAAAAAATCTACATACGTGCATGTATAATGTACTGTAAAATGTACAAAATTGTGCTTAAATCGGTAGCAAATATATGCACACCTTTACACGTCTCATGGCTTTCCATCCGACATATGAATATATTTGAATAATTCACATAGGGCCCCTCTGAAACGCTTTTGTAGAACGTTTCCTTAACGATCAGACGTATAATAGAGAACGGTAGTGTTATTTTCTAAGAAATTAGGTAAACTAATTTATATTATAGTGTATAGTCGTATTTTAACTTTAGCAAAATAGGCAGGTCCGAGAATACGACACATTTATTGGAAAACTGTCATTATATTTTACTTCCGTTCAAATATCTGTGACAATATTGTGTCTTGTGTTTTTGAAGCAAACATTCTGGGAATTATTTGAAAAGTAGTGTTCTTGATAGATTAGGCCCTTTGTACGTTTGCCTTTGAACATGCTCCTCGCCGTTATTATTTTACCACAAAGGCTTGTAATGAATGATATGCTTTAGAAAACAAAAGAAACATATTAAATTTCCTTATCAGCATTTAATTTTACTGCTATCATAATTATTTTAAGCTTCATACAGAAATAGTTTCTAACATTAGAAACCTCCATTTTAACATTTCTATTGAAAACCCCGAATGAAACTCACAAAACGTTTGCAAAAGCGTCTATGAATTTTCTAATAATTTTCCTTTTTGCTTGCAACATATTTAATCTCATTTTGTGTAGACCCATTAAATGCAATTGCACTACGCCAAATTGGATTCAGAAGTTGCAAAGATTGCTTTCAACAGTCCTTTTCGCCTTCTTTTATTAGGTTTCCACTTATGTGTAGCACTCACACATCAAGATAAGCTTGCGTTGCTATAATTAGACTACTTTCATTTAAAAGTCACGTATGTGATAAGCTTAAAAGTATTTACAAATAGGGTATTTTGAGTTTATTTGTGATATTTTTGGATACATTTTGGTATTAGCTATTGCCTACGTCTAGGTCGGTTTGGAATTATGATCCCGTTGTGATTTAACTTAATTCTTAGAATAAAAATAGTCATATCTAATGCCTATGAAATGAAAGATAAAAAGGTATTGTACTCGAAGGAGACTGTACCCACTATTACTAAAATATTTTGAAACTTTCTGATCCTTGTCTTCATCAGTCCCCTGGCGCAGCCATGTTTCCAAAGTAATTTAAAATATTATAAGTTTGATAATCAGTCGTCTACTGCATAAATTACTATAAAAATCCCAAATGAAAGCTCGCCTAAGTTCAATATAGGTACCTACTAATTTCTTAACTCTTAAATTAGAAAAAACAGAATCAATTTTAAGTTTATGAATTTGATTTAGTTAGATAAGTTTTTTCTATTTCGTCTCATATAATTCTGTAGCTGCAAAAGATATGAGACAAGGGTTCTGGAAACAATGATGTCGAAACATAAGTTTTGTCTTTTTTTTTCCTTATACATATTATAAGAATTGTAACACACCTGTAGGATTGCACCTATTCATTGTCTTTTATTTCTCGCTGAATACATTACAATATCACAAAAAGGTTTCCCTTTTTTTGCTGTAGATTCACTTGTATTTGAATAGTAATATTATGTGATAGACACTATATCATAATAGTAGTATCAAGTAAATAAAGTCGAGTCCTCTTTTAAGGAACACTAGTTACCGAAATCAATACTATTCATTTAAGAGCGGGTTCTCGGCGGTAGTCTAATGATAAAGGATTTGAGTCAGTGATCTCTCGATTATAAGTTCAATGCCTTAGCCAATAGGCAATCACCACTGGTATTCATATCTATTTTGACAATCGTTAAAACGAATACCTACTTATAAGGAATATTTACATACCAATTTGTAGGAAATAATCCGATAGATTCCATATGGCCAGCTCCGTATCATAATCCTCATAAACTAGACCAATCGCAGTATACAGAAATCTACATCAGTATATTGTAATAATTTATGCAAAAATTCAAATAAAGTGAAGCTGCTGTCGTGATATTTTTTTTATAATGCGAATGGTTCATAAGACAAATGGAATAAAACATTTTTCACCTACTTAAAATGAAATTTTACAATAAAATTTTCAGCAAGTTTTTACAAAATATGAACTCACAAAATGAATTTATGTGCTTAATTTCTCTCTCTCTCCCTGCTGAATCTCTTAACTTTGGAACATTTAGTCACAAGTACCTACTGAAGATATTCTATCCTACTTAATATTATAAATGTGAAAGTTTTTGAAGATAACTGAATCTATGAATGGATTTCTGGATGAAAATTGATATAGGGGTAGATTATAGTCTGTAATATACAGACAATAATCTACTGGCTACTTTTTTATCAATGAAATGGGTGCCTATGGGTTGCGGGAAAGGAATCAGAACTCCACACGGGTGAAACCACGGGCAACAGGAAGTTATTCCATACTAATATTATAAAAGCGAAAGTAACTCTGTGTCTGTTACGCTTTCACGCCTGAACCGCTGAACCGATTTTGATGAAATTTGGTATAGAGGTAGATTAGATTAGACCTCGAGACATGAGGCTATGTATGGTCACGATAACCGACATCCACGCGGGCAAAATCGCGGGTAAAAGCTAGTAAGTTATATATTATTTAGTTAATTTAAGGAACTCAGTGGTATACAATCAGGGCGACTAAGCCATGAAGCAGGCAATCTCTCCGCTCTTAATATATTTCGGACTAACAAGGTTGAAGTTTATTGTCCTTATTAGTAGAGTGAGGAAGGAAATAACAGGACAATTCAAGAAAAATTAAGGTCGTTTACACTCGACCGTCTTTAATGAGTGTTATTTATCTAAATAGAAAAGTCTAAAGACATTTATTTTGTAATCGATATTATAATGGGCAAGACAATTTGCTATTAATATGATACCTACAAGTACTGTGAGCACTTTTAGGTAGATAATTCATCATCATCCGAACATCAGTCTGGTTCCATCCAAACCTTGCACTTTTTGAAGTCCTACTCTCGGGCCATTTGGTTTCCTTAGCTTTTATGAGAGCGACTGCCGTTTGGCATTCCAACGCCGAGTAAAACCTGCGCTAGAGGTCTAGTGGCCTGTCAATTAGTAGGAGTACCGGCGTGTGTGTGAGGTTCGAACCCCGAAGGTATTTCAGCTGGTGGGGCTCTATCTTTCAGCAACTAACTACCAACTAATTATTGAGTTCTTCATTTATGGACTCTCAGAAGACTGACATGGCCTACCTTTGAAGCGCATATACCTAGCTTGTCCATATTTTTACACATAATGATTTTAGTTTCAAACACCAAAATTAATCATTCTAAGAATGTTAGCGATAATATTAATACCTACCACAAATATTTGTCTTGTTTTATTATCACTAATTACCACAGGAATGGGTATAAAGGTAAGTAGAATATTATATTATCTTAAATGAATCAGGTACCTAAATTGTTCTGCACGGTTAGGCGAGTATCCGTTACGTATATTAGTCTAAATTATTGGAAACTCTGAACAAAGCTGGATATTGTTTGCTTTAATAGGATATTGTCCGACAATTTCGATATAGGCCTTACTTAGTGGAGGTTTTGTTTTTAATGTTGGCTTAAAATTAATTTAGGGAATTCCATCAAAATATTCGATACCTAAAAAGCTATGTTGTATGAAATACTCTGGACTGGAATTTTGATATATATGTGCATATGAATTCACTCTACAATACTGAATATAAAATAAATTATGAAAAAACATTTTTTAAGTTAAACAGTTTTAAATTGAACAGAACTAAAGACTTCTGTTATATATCAGACAAATCAGACAACTGAAAGGGGTTCAAATTTCAATTACTAGATTCGACCAAAACAAACAGCTCGAGGTAAATAAAACTGTTTAAAAAATCTATTAGTGAATGCGAAATCAAGTTTGTTCTTTATTATTTTTTAAAAACCTTAATAAGTGCGAGTTGAACTCACGAATGATGGATTCCGTTCACAACTGGATTAGAGGACAAACGTAACGTTACTTTTAAAACTGGATTTACCAATATAACTCGCAGTAGACTCCAGGTAGCATATCAGGTAGGGTGCGGGCAGGAACCTCCACGTGGTGCACCTGGGCAACGAAGGCGAGCAGCGCCTCCCACTCGCCACGGGAGATGCTGCTGCCTGCGGCCAATCCGGCCGGGGTGGGCGTGGCCCTCTAGAGGGCTGCTCCGAGGCTCTCCACGTGTCCCTCTGAGTAGCAGAATGATGGCACAGTGGGGAGCGAGTGGGGGGCGAGCTGATTGTCTGCGCGCCGACGGTGACAGGACGGCCTCCTGTCACCCTACACCCCACCGTCGGCGAAGTGGCGCAATGCTCGCCCCACCCCCCTTTTAGGGGGGTCGAGGGGGCCATCTTAAAACCGTAGTGTGTTTTTGGGGATGGAACTCCAAAACTTTCCACAGGAGTAGATTATATTACTACGGCATTAAATGGGATAGGTAACTTCTGGGTAAGAAGTCAGTATATCAGGCGGACGAAGCCATGCTCAACTGCCAGCAAATAATACATCCGAGTTCTATCTATGTAGGTAGGTACATTGATTTATTTACACACTTTTTTAATTTTTTTAAATTTTTTATGGAGGTAGGACACGACTGGATACGACGGTATCTCCCATTCGAAATGAGCTGTACGACTGAGGTAGTACCTCCGCCCTACAGAAGACCGCGGCCATAATAACAATCGTGTTGTGTTCCCGCTGGTAAGTAGGGTAGTCAGAGCTCACTGTACCCCTTCTCCACCCACCCCTTCCTAGACTCCCTACCCTATCCTAGCCCTCCCCCCTTCCCTTCAGTATAGGCAGCGCGTGTGTGACACCTTTAGTGTTGCACACGTCCATATAGGCCACGGTGACCGCTTCCCATCAGGTGGGCCGTGTGCTTGTCTGCCACCTACGAGGTATAAGAAATAAATAAATTATTTATACATTTCGGGGATGTTCACCTCTTAGGAGTGCCGTGTCTTCAATCAAAACATGAAAGTAATACATTAGAATATGTATGAATAAAATAATGATATCGTATGATATAAATAGAGTCTCCTTAATAAAGAATATCCTGACATTAGATTGTGACATTAAAAACATACTCGTTACAAACTAAATGGATCTGAGTAATAAACCAAATAGGTTCTAAATTGAAGGAATTTAGATAATTGAATATCAGGGTTATTTTAAACCCGTACCTACCTAACTTCTAAAACTCAAATCCAATGCTTTCCAAACTACCAGTTTCAAAACAATAATTACGTTTGCAAGTTATTTTATTTAAATGCATTAAGTATCATGTAACGAAACCACCTGGTCTGCTACAGAATGAACAATTTATTTTGAAGTTAACATCGCTAACAAATTGTTAAAGGTAGTTAGAACTTCATTACTCAAGTTCCTGCAACATTCTTCCACCTACTTTTTTCTCTAGAATAACTTCGCAAGTTGAATTTTTACTCGTATATTGCTTGATACACACGTAACGATAATATTGTAGCAAGAGGATATAATAAAGGTATTATCAAATTTACATAATATTTATTTCATCACAAGAAAATTAATAGGTACTTGCCCGGAATTTACATCGCACCTGCATCTCTTTCTATCTCTTCAGGGATATACAGACGTGACAGGTGATTGTAATTTACATTTTTTTTATTTGTGCTTGATTACTTACAAAAGTGAATTATTAATAATAATACAACTTTTTAGGTTTACTTCTACAACGATCTAAGATTTATCAAAGTCTAAATACGAGAGTAAGTACTCATTAATTAATAATAAAACTAATTATTACAATGATCAAAATCTATAGAATTAGATTATAATTATTCTAGTTTTATTAGAGTTGGCATTAAATGGATGATTAATATTTATTAGCAATCATCTATTTGTGCTAATCTAATCCAAATATAAAGAAAAAAATGTCACAAATGTGTGATGGATAGACTGGTTATCAACAAAGAAGATTAATATAAATTCTAAAAGATTGCTATAATTTCGAATGAATGAATGAATGATTGGTAAGGACTGAGCAAATGGCCACAGATGCCACGATAGGCATATTGTGATAAAACTGTGTAAATATAATAGATAATAATTTATCAAATGGAAAATGCATCTGCCGCTAATTTGTCTGCTAACGGTTGGCAACCACGAAAATAATTAGTTTCAATAAAAGGACAGAATAACTAACTAACATCCACAACCACATACATACATACATACTCGTACTGTGGAAATGTGGAGTTTGAGAATGAATAAAATTGAATTAAAAATTATAAGACAGTAACGGTTTGTGATATCGAAATATTACTTATAAAATTATTATTTGTATTAATATCAATGTGGATATCAAATACCAGTACAAATCTATACTTATAATAAAACTGTAGAGAGGTCAATTCTGTACATTGAATATATTTACAAAATAACTATTGGGGGATGATTGGTGATCGATACTAATGCAAAAAATGCAATCAGTAAATTTTTTGTCTTTCTGTCTGTCTGTCTGTCTGTCTGTCTGTCTGTATGTGCACGCATGGATCAAAAACTACTGGAGGGATTTTGATGAAACTTGGTAGGATTATATTTCATACTTCTGGGCAACATATAGGCTACTTTTTATACAAGCTGTTACCCACGGCTCCGCCTGCGCATCGTTTTTAAGTAGGTTATCGTTTTTTGGTCATATCTCCAGTTTTACTCAACCAAATGCAACCAAACATATTTCAAATTTTAAGTCTAAGCAAGACCTTTCTAATAAAACAAACCGCATCAAAATCCGTTCAGTACTTTTACGTCCATCGCGATTAGCGATGGACGTAAAAGATAGACTTGGATAGACTAGATAGACTTGGTGGCGATACCGATTTCCACGCGGGCGAAGCCGCGGGCGAAAGCTAGTTACACATACGTCATGAGGTGTGATGTTTATTTTGTACGTTTTTAAGAATTCTCATAAAATATTCTATTTAATCGAATATCATCTTTATTGGGTAAAGAATTCTGTATACTGCCGTAATCTTGTACATAATATTCTATGAGATACGATTCCTACACGATATTCCCACTAAATTAAGGCTCGGTTGCCGCTAACATTTCTCTCACAGACGCTTATTTTCTTTATATGTTTATACAGTATTACGCCATCTAAGAAAATAGTGCTTTTACGTTCAAAACAAGTCAGTTCTGTTGATTACACGATGCTGTATTATAGAGACCACGTCAATGGCTTAACTTAATTTGAAGGTCCTAAAGTTCAGTCTAGATCAACTGAATGATATTATTATATGTCTAACTATTACTTGTAGTATGAATAAAAATAAAGTACACCAGGTAGTATGCTTAGCCATGATTCACGTTTTAGTACGACTCAAAGCGAAATTAATGAACTCGTGCTGGCAGTATTACTTAATATAAAAGCCCTTACATGCAACAGAATCAGTGATTACTTGGGGCATTATAATAAAATGCCAAGCTCTAGAATATCTGTAGGGATTACTGATAACTGCCTTTAGCAAGTCACAAGTTTCATGAGCATTCATAGATTACTTAACTCGGTTAGAGTAAAGTGGTTTTGGGCTTTCCCTATGTGTTGATTTTTTCCTTATTGCTTGACCGAGAATTTTGGATGGCGAAGAACAAAAGGCTCATTGTGGCCTAAGAACTATAATGGTTTATTGTCAGTTAGTGTTGGAGTAATATTACCTCGTTACAAGATTCCAAGGCACACAGGTAGGTAAGATAAGGGCGAACAAAAGTATATAATTAGGTTTGTATTGTTGTGAATTGATCAGGCATACTTAGATTTATATTTGTTCGTTCTTGCTGTACTAAAATAATATCTAATTTAGGTTGTTATGATATCAAGAATCGAAATAAAGTAGGTTTAGTTAGAAATGGCCGAATAGATTATTATATTCAGCCATTTCTAATTAAACCAAAAATCGTGTATAGTCATCATCATTTTAGTATTGGATTCGATTATCTTAGTGCTTGAGGTCCGCTTGTTTTGAGGTTTGGTCATTGATAAATTGAATTGTAAGAGCGACTGCCGTCTGAACTCCTAACTCCATAACGACACCTTTGTTAGATTGTGACGTCATCCGTTGATCGGCATTTGTAATGTGTATCAAGGCAAGGCAATAGCTGGAGTTTAAAATTCCTGGTGGAGCCTCTTTCACTACTCGCGTATCTAATATATTTAGATATAATACTCTGCCTAAATAAAAGGGTGTTTTACTCTTATCCTACTGAAACCTTACAAACTCAGACTGTTACGTTCCATCAACTTTTTGCATAGTTCAATCACAATGTATGTTACTATTGACTCACTTATGCAGCCTTTGTGCTGTTGATGTTCGCTAAACTAATTTTCACTAACGACGTCATAATGTAGGGGAAGATAGTGCCTGTAATTATATTTGTGCGAGAATCAAGTGAACGAGAATCCTTGATAACTGCGCAGACTGATGATGTACAGCCTGCCTCAAATGTTAATTAACACAGGCATAAGTAAATTACGGGCTTAACGAAGATTTCTAGAATAGTGCGGTTGTTAATAAACTGTATTTGAATTACCTGATCTTGAGAAATTAATAATACAGCTAAACTATAATTACGGTTAGGTTTATACGTTTATTTTGGAATTGGAACATGAAATTCATTTATTATTCCATTACTTGGCTGTGGAGTGCAATGACTGTGGTTTTTCCTAGGTTCTACAATATAGGGTTCTTCAAGAAGGGTATTAAGACAGCAGCGTGAATGTGAAGCTCCTGGTTTTGCACCGTCCATAGACCACGATGACCGCTTCCCGTCAGGTGGGCCATGTGCTTGTCTGCCATCGAAATGGTATAATAAACTTGGTTTATTTCAGCATTTACAGGTTCAGCTTCTATATACAATCCCCTCCGGCCGCCGTGGCAACTGAGTTTGGCAACCAGTTGCCAAAAAGTATTGGATATTAATCACCCAAACTCAAAGGTAAGCCAATTCCAACTTTATTCTCTCATTTGATAGGTGTATCGCCTTGCAAGTGAGGTAGGCTTGGGCCCTAAAAATTTTGATAAGGCATTAATTATATTAATAACATTGTAAACCTACTTAATAAAAAAAGAAATATAACCTTCATAATCAACAAAACGTGACAAGGCGGGCTTTGTATGCATAATATATATTTCAGTAGACTTGAATCAACAATGTAAGAATATAAAGCAAGTGAATTTTTTGTTACTTTTGGCCTTTATGCAAATGAAGAAGGAAATTAAACCTATTACAGTAATAATACTGTAATAATTTCTTACAATTTCTGAGTGACAATAGCCTAAAAAAGGTCGTAACAAAAGTACCCAAGGCTCATTCATTTGGCTTTTTAAATTCAAGAATATTTTTTCGAAAATTAAATCTTTTGCCTTTCTACTACTCCAAAATGTTAACAAGATGCAAGTCATTTTTACAACACATCTTATCCTTTTTTTATTACTGACTTTTAAACTACCGCGTTTTATGATTATATTTCATCTGAGATTAGCGCCTTCAACCAAAAAAAAAAACAAGCAAACTTTTCAGCTTTATAATATTGGTAAAGATAAAAGTATACATACCGTAAGTCTCACCATGTTCAGCTAGTTAAATAGGTAATAGATTTTTGCCTACGCAAACTTCGTAGTTGAAATGATAATAATCTGAAAGAAGTATTTCAATTGAAATTTCATCCCTACTCTTGCAACTTATTTCAATATCTAAAGCGTCGTTTTCACCACCCTGTGCATCCATCTTCTCCATTATTAAACTTGAGTGATGACGTGAAATTGACTTATTAAATCTTGTGATTAATGAATTTTCCACTACCTTTTAATACAGGGACAGGCAAGCATATTTAGCAAACATACAAGGTTTTGTAAAAGATTCATTATTAGTAGCGATCAGTCTTCCAGGAAGCCATTCCACGTCACGACAGACTGATACAAAGCAATGTCACCTAATAGATGGATGGAGAAAACATTAATTTAAAACTTACACGACTGTTGGTTTGACACACCGAATGTATGTTCGCTAATCCTAAAATTCATTTGAATATTCAAAACGTAATTCTTAGCTCAACGAATAAGCGGAGGCAAGACTTTAATTTTCTTTCTAATGCAATATACGGCTCGAAAGATTTTATGAAGCGCCGCCTTTAATTTGCCTCGGAGTACTTACAAATGCCAAGTCCACAATTTGCATACTAAATTGTAAACCAAATAGTGGCAGAGTTCAGAAGCATCTGCCTCAGATAAAAACATCCCATTTTCTCAGCTTAAAGTCGTTTGCATAGCCGGCCTGAGCTTTGAAGATAAAAATGCAACTATCTGCTTGCTCTCATCGCTTCTCGTTTTGTAATTCGTGATCGGTGCTTGTGTAAATTGATGTAACTATTTATTTTCGGAATGGTCTGAGATTTTTCTGTTAATTGGATTGGATAATTTCGTTTGTTAGATTATTAATGTAGTTGTTTCTTTACTCTTATCCTGTTTGAGTTTTGTTACAGATGGGTAGCTATTTTAATGAATTACAAATGATTAATGGACGATAAAGCTAAAACGAATAATTAGTTATTGATTTTGTATAGTTGCTTGAATAGCAAAAAGGTTGTCCAGAGAATATACATAGTATTTAAAAATATCCCTTTTTTTAAAGAGTCCTAATTAAATAGTATACTCATCAATGCCATTAGATAAACTAATTTGTTTATATTAGGATTGGGTTCACGTCGATATTATTGTAATAACCAGGATTCGAACCCGGGACCTCTAGATCGCAAAGCTACTGCTACTAAGCTACTGACGCTTTTAGGTTAGTACGAGAAACTTCCAATGGTTGAAGGCTTGCGAGATCGTTACAGGCTCGGTGCCAATATTTGTATGCATTAATATATATAATTGCATTGGTCTGGGTGTTTCTATGTACTAACCACTTATTAATAAATCAAATCGTAGCTATATACCTACAATGATCATGTACCATACGGTTAACTTAATAGTATACGAAGACAATACATATGGATAAAACGTATATAAATTACCTACTGTGTTATCGGGGGTCATGAAACAAACTACTATAATAAATACACCAAAATAGCAAGGGTTAACATAAATATGTTTACTTACCCTCTTACTCTTAAAGAAAGAAGTCTATTTTAGCCTTAGAATGTTATGTGTTTTTCTTTCTTGACACGGGTTAGATAGAAAATATAAAATGCTGGTCTTATGCATTCATCAATATAAGATAACCCTATTTCCTACTATCATACCCTAAATATCTTAAATGTTATGAAATTTTAAATTAACTGTATCTGTAGTATATTGGAGATATTTTCATATTCATTAAGATATATAATTATTATTTTCCTCAATAACTAGTCTTGAAAATCAGAAAATTATCATCAGCTTTTGACACTAAACATCCTTAAATTAAGAGCTAGTTAACAACTACTTTCTTCATTCAAAACAAAAAGTATTAGTTTCCAACTTTATTGAGTTTTGAATCTGTAGGTCATTTTACGTAGCGTGAAATGAACCCAGCTTGCATAAAACTTTCTGTAGAATTTTGATTCATCCTATAAATGAAAAATGGAACGAAAATAAGTGGTTTATCCAAAAGTTTTTCAGTCAAAGATTGAATGTGAAATAGCGACGTTTCAAGATTTTCTTGTGATTTTTATGTGTCAATAGTTTATCTTCGACCTTAAGTTCATTCAAGATAGCAAATTTACTTTGAACCTTATTCACAGACTAGTCTTAACGTCAATAAAGAAGGGTTATTTAATTTTGCAACTCAAAGGTGTGTATTTTTGCTGAATGCCAGACGCAGATACTGTAAATGTGATATTTAATATTTATATTTATGTGTGTAAATAGTATATAATTTATTTCTGGGATCATACATTACACACAAGTTACCTGAACGGTAAAGAAATAAATTGTGCAAACAAAACTTATAATTTTTTTATGAAGTATTAAAAAAATATTAGGTATTAAAGTAAATTAGTGTGAACTTTATGAACAGAAGCAGAAATGTTAAAGTTATAACAAACTAATGTTATATTTTATCAAGTTTTAGTTAGTACACATGATTATTATGTTTACGAATTTTTTGAAAGCTTAAAAAATAACACTATTATACCTGATATAGGTACCTATAATACAGTGTGTGTAACATTAGTCATAGCACTAACGTTAAAATTACGAAATTCAAATAAAATAATTTTAAAGATTGTTAAATTTAGTGAGGCGCGCAACAGAATTGCCACAATTTAAACATAGCCAATTATTGTTTAAATTATGACAGCTCGGTATTCCAATTATAGGAGGCTTTCTCTATCAAGTTTAATGGATAAAATAATCAAACCAATTTTTGGTATTATCGCTTTAAATTTTGCTGCTCAATTAATAAAATGAACGTTTCAAGAGATATAAAAAATATCAACCCAAAAGACAGGAAATTTGCCTGCCAAAGTCTACATAATTTGTCAGTAGAGATTTAAATTTTGGCATCTGTCAACCCTAGTAACTCCATCATTTCATTTATCTTATCTATTCTATGTAGGTATATTGCCTTCTTCAAGAAGTGCTATACAAAATGGGATTCTTCGAGAAGGGCATTAGAAGGGTTTTACGGGGTAGCCAGCGCAAGTGTGATGCCCCAGGTATTGCACACGTCCAAAGGCATCGGTGATAACTTTCCATCAGATAGGCCGTGCGCTTGTCTGCCACCTAAGTGGTACAAAAAAGTGCTATACAAAACGAAAAGTTATCTCGCTTTCAACTGTGCAAAAATCGAAATCTTTTGCAAGAAATTAGCCTGCAATGAAAATCACTACTAAGTCACAACATCTTTTAGTATAAAATGGCTACTGCAAGAAGTTGGTTATCAGTTTATGTATGGGGTATTTTGTGGAGCTATCAAATTGGACTCCTAACACATCGTAATATATTCACAGCCAGTCTATAGCTATTCTCAATTAACGATAATTATAAATAGGTCTCCTCCCTTCTGCCGCGATGCACCTTGAAAGGTTTCATAGACCTCGAGATGAAATGAATACCTTTTATCTACAACCACTCTTGGCCAGGGAATAGATATTGAAAGTTAGTACGGGCAGTCCCTCAGTTTAAAAAAGATTTTTGTTTATACTACTTAGGTGGCAGATAAGCACAGATCCACCTGATAGGAAGCGGTCACCGTGGTCTATGGACGTGTGCAACATCAAGGATGTCCCACTCGCGCTGCCGACACCGGGAGGGGTTGGGAGTTGGAGAGGGGATTGGAGAGATGAGGGAGGGAGGGATGCAAGCTCTGACTACCCTACTTACCGGTGGGAACACAACACGAAGGTTATTATGGCCGAGGTCTTCTGTTCGGCGGTACTTGTTGGTGATAGTCGACATCCTCGCGGGTGGAGCCGCACGCGTTTATATAGTCACCTTATAAAAATAACGACTCTCCTTTGGAACGTAATGAAAAAATTTTCTGGGTAACAAGCTTTAGTTGTTTTTTTAAGTTTGTTGCAAGGCTTCTTGCCTCATTACATTTTGTTTTACTGAAGTTTTTAAATATTATATAATTAAGAATTTTACTTCAAAAACATCATTAAAAACATGGTTTTTAATTATGTGAAACGATATTTTTATATAGGTATATCTACAAAATGTCCTTTCCAAACTCTAGTCCATCTCTGAAACAAATTTAAACAAAATTTGTTCAGCGATTTAGACGTGTAAAATGTAACAGACAGGCAGACTGAGTTGCTTTCGCACTTATAATATTACTAAAATGGATAAATAATATTAGTTTATATTTTTTTAGTTCACAAGTTTATTACGTCTCCCATTAAGAATGCATCCAGATTAGGTAGATCTGCTTGAGTTTACCGCTGGGTTCTGTATGTGACGTGAATGGGCCAAGGAGTGACCGACTTAATCCTGTGGATTCGAAATGTGCACACTAATGTCGACGCTCAAGCAAGACCTTGTTTGTGTAACATTTATAGGGCGTTAGGTAAGATAACAACATCTTTAAACTAAGCTCGTTCTCCGTGAATCGTTTTATTTTTAAAATGTTAGAGCAAAATATAGGACGGCCACGTTCAAAACATATTTGTTGACATTGTAACAACTATGTATTGAAAGTTCTGTGAAAACACAGTGTTCTCATTGTTACGTTTTGTGCCGAATACAGATAACCAGAAACCGATCTATAAAGGTAGCCTATATGTTGCACAGAAGTATGAACTGCAATCGTATCAAGTTTGATCAAAATCTCTCCAGTAGTTTTTGATCCATGCGTGCACATACAGACAGACAGACAGACAGAATGAAAGACAAAAAAATACTGATTGCATTTTAGCATTAGCATCGATCACCAATCATCCCCCAGCAATAGTTACTTTGTAATTATATTCAATTTACAGAATTGATCTCTCTACAGTTTTATTATAAGTATAGATAAAACATAATAAAAAAAGGTAACTCACTTCCATAATTTCGCCTTGCCTAAACTCTCTAAAGGATTAAAGTATACAAATGCCTTAAATGCCTTTGTATTTGAATTTTCTAACATGGTACAATGTAAGTTCAAAAAATAACCTTAAATCTCTAGGCGTTATATCTCCTACGCTTACCTCCACCAGAAAAAGTAATGAAAGTCAATGACCCTCGCAATTCAAATGTAAATTGATCCCGCCGGCTGGCAGACATTTAAACATTTATTTACCGAGTTATGGCCAAAGCGCGGACTTAGGTTCCATCTCAATTTTACAGCAAACTACAAAATAAAAAGTTTAGGTGTTCAAAGCTACAAAACGCTGTGGCAAATGCTTTACTTTGTACACTTTAACAGTGACGAATGAAAAATAGTGGCGTTGCCTTAGCGAAGATTAAACTCTTCGACTAGGAAAGACCGCAAAAAGTGCTACGTTTATACGAATAAGTGATGAGTTTTTGTGGATAAACAGCATGTAGATAAATAATAATAATAAAACAGGTCTTTTTATAATCGCAGCAAAATTATACTCAGATTGTACGTAATAATCACTACTAACCAAAAAAACTTTAAGAAAGTACTTCTAAAATGAATCAAAAGGCAATTCTTTTTTACCAACAACTGCGTCAAATTCTAACTCAAGATTTTCAAATCTCAATATACAACGAGACAGATCAAAACAAAATATAAAAAGCCTAGCGGGAAACTGAAGGAGCATAGGTTCGTTATTTCTAATGAATGCAATAAAAAACGTATTCTTTCACTATACTGGGAAGACAGTTTGAGATCAAGAGTATAATGATGCCTACCAAGAAATACAATAGTATGTATAGATTGTACAGCATAATATAATATTCAGGTTTGTACAGTTCGAAATTTGTTTAAAAGAATAGGAGTACTTAACCGAAATTATTGATTTAACCCGTCTCTTCAGCTATTGCTTGTGTTAGGAGAGGATTCAATATCAGTACCTAGTGTAATGTACAGAATTGGGATCTTTAGATCGTAAGGTAATCGACAAAATAAGTTTCTTTTTACATACAGTTCGTCAGTTGACTGTACTACGCTGATAAGAAACTAGGATGAAATTCAGAAGATACAGGCCATCATACCAGATGCTGATGATCCTGAAATGATGGTCCCAATCTTGTCAGCTTCAACTGATGCTTTTTCACTTAGTGGTTAAATAATCCATTGAGCCACTTTTTGTCGATTTTGTACTCTGTCGCCTGGAACCTGGATCTGTTCGACGTTTCCCTGATTCCCTGAGAGA
Source organism: Lithosia quadra (assembly GCA_963576445.1). Lineage (NCBI taxonomy): Eukaryota > Metazoa > Arthropoda > Insecta > Lepidoptera > Erebidae > Lithosia > Lithosia quadra. Next base: position 10,153,859 of record OY754891.1, read on the forward strand.
TAATATACATAATATGTTGACAAAGTTTTCCCCTTAGAAAGCGACTCAAGTCTCGTCCATGATTTTAACGATTTTCGATTTAAAATAAGACAAATTAGCATAGGTACTCATGGCTTCAAAATGTCATTCATCATCATTCTCTGAACCTTTTTCCCAACTTGGTTGGGGTCGGCTTTCCAGTCTAACTGTGATGCGGCTGAACTTCGATATTTTACGTGGAGCGACTGCCATCTGACCTCCACAACCAATGGCGATATCGAAGTTCCAAGTTGGACTGGTTGGACTTTTGAGGGCTCCAACTACCCGTAACGACTGCCATAGATGTTTGTATATCAAAATGTCATTCATATATATAAAAATTCTTACGGTTTTTCTATCTTCCAATATTTTTACCGAAACATGAACCCTTGTAATAAGTTAAGCCCTTACACCAACCATTATAGAACCACCGACATGAAAACAGGACGTTTGAATTAAATATAACCCTGCATTTAAAACATTACACAACCATGATGGAAACGTTATTATGCCACAATTCGGCACACCGAAATGAATACCTTCATTTAATATGTGTTTGAGTAGCACCCGCGATCAAAAACCGTTTTAATGAATCATTGAAAATGTTACAAGATTGGATAAAATTGCCAGCAGCAATTTTATAATGAATATATTTAGTATTAATTGAGAATGGATTTATTATAATTAATTATTGTTTCGTACGGCGGGTTGTATGGAACCTCATCGAGATTAGAAGCGAGAGTTTCTCATGCGATCCTTACGTGTATTTTACGTAGTAACTATTTATTAATCTGTGGTGTGACTCGCAGCTCCTGCTTGTGCCAGTTAAACTTCACAACCGTGTAAGTGGACATTTGTGTAACGATGGTTTTATAGACCTGCCCTGTCAACCTAACCGGCATCCAGTCTAACTCAGCTACCTTTTTCAAATCGTCGCATCGGTTTATTTATCTGGGGGTCGTGTCGATTATTTGTCTTACCATCCATCACAAGCAACGTTGAGTTTATCCTGTAGGTTTCCTATAATTTTGAGTGCGTGAACCATTTGTGTACTTGAGCAGTCCCAAAGTGCTAGTCGATCTAGCACACTTTGACTTCCCCCGAAGTGCGCGAGCTCGCACTGGAGTTGACTCGCATTTTTTTCTAAATATCAGCTTATTTAGCCTTGCATCTGGCAGTGGACAACATCATGTATATGATTTTGTATGCAGAAGAAAGAGATTAAGTGACAAGATGGACCCCTAACTAAGAAATCGCCAATCTAGTATAACAATAATTGACGAGGCATATCGAAATTCAGAAGTTTGGAAACAATAAAATAAATAATAGTCTTTCGTATATAGGCACACCAATATTCACTACTTACAGGTTTTTCACAACAAGAAATAACGTTACAAATAATTACAAATCTGATGTAGGTATTTACCATTAGGCAGCAAAGCTGTATAAATGAATATACACAAAATCTACTTCACAATGTAGTTCATTTACAAATTTTCACCATGAATTGTGACAACCGAACCCGTTTGAGCCGACAAAATTGTGTGCCTATTTATCACATTACGGTCCAAATTTCATTTGCAGCTGACGTTGTAATTAGGCGGCCGCACTTTTCAACGAAACGTGACTCTGAACCTGATCCTGTCTAAACACAACATCTGAATGTAATCAATGTATTCGATTACGTTGCAAAATAAATGACAGATAATGATGAGAATAATGATAAATGAGACTGATATAAACTATTTTCTGTTGCTTTTTAATGATTTTTTTTTTATTTGTCTGATGTTTGGATTTGCCAACTAGAGCTACTATATAAAATTGAAGTGCAAAACTATGAAACGTTCCATTAATATGTTAATAGTCTATGTCCTGGTTGTAGTATTGGCGTTGATTAAATCAGTGCAGTAATAATAATCTTCAAAATATTATTTTATGGAAGTTATCTATTTGTAACCTATTATATTTGTAGTGTTTGTCCTATCGAACTACCCCCTAGTCTCGGGTTCACGGGTAGTGGGGAGACAGTCACGCGAGAGCGCGCAGCGAGAGCGGACGTGTTGACCCCAGCTACTGGTGACGTAACGAGCCGATTACTACACTGTGTTCACCCTGTTAGAGGGAGCACTACAATATTTACAATAGGTATCCTTAATGATTAATTACTATTTGGTAAGAAATAAAAAATCGGAATTCTTGACTCAATCTTATCAGATTCTCTATGTCTATGTCTATTATCTATACCTATATCTCGATTCAAAGCAATAGCTTTGAATCAAAATATACGATCAAAATTAAACATCAAGAAATTTAATTGGCGTTACATAAAGGCAATCTATTGTGAAATAATGATTGACGAAGGAAACCCGCCACGCACCCCCGACTGTCAACCCAACGTTTGGGTACCCTGCAAGCAAACTTGTTAATATGTTACTGATCGAGTTCTGTTTAGCATTTTTACATCGCAATTTGTTAAGGACTATTAGAAGAATTATTTGTCGAAATTAGAAAACCTTATATAATATAAAGTGAAAATAATAATATATTTATATTTATTCATCAGTCCCCAGCTATCCCCGATAATACAATAAAAAACAAAAGTGTATCGACATTATTTTGGATATGCCTTCCATTAATCTTTCAATCTGAGCCTGCCTAAAATAAAGCTTGAAAAAATAAAAACGAATCTTCAAAGACAATAAGTTTTGACGGAATAAATTCTTTCAGGGCAACATTTATAATTATCAATTACACATTAATATATTATGACTAAGTAGTATACTAAGTATAATATAATTATTATAACTAGTATACTAAGATATACAAATCAAGTAGATACAACAAAAACTCGAATCCCTCGTGATTGTAACCTGACCCAGATACCACCCACAAATCTGGTCCTGAATATAAAATTAGGTGTTATAAATTACGATATTTGATCGAGTTCGGTTCACTAGTTGTTTCAATACTTCCAGTTCCGATCAGTATAAAATATTATTTGCTTGGAGTTAATTAGTATGTTAAAACAACACTACGAATTATTTTGCGGTCAGTTAACCCATTATTATTTCATCCGATTATGTAGCAGGTAACACCAGATGTTCAGTTCCGTGGTTGGTTTTCCCAATAAAAACTCTAACTTTAATGAAAATATTATGAATTAGTGATATTTTTTCCTTTTTAATTTTATTTTATTTACTTACTAACTTTTAAGCTTTCGCGTTCCTTAAAATAAAAATAATACCTATGTAAATGTTAAAAAAATATGTAGACCTATACCATGATCGCGTTATTTTATTTATTTATTTTGACGGCCTCTGTGGCGTAGCGGTAGCGCATGCGACTGCTACGCATGGGTTCGATTCCCGCTCAGTGCAAATATTTGTATGTATGAATAGTATGTCTATTTGCATTGGTCTGGGTGTCTCTATGTATAATAAGTATGTATTTACAAAAAAAAAAGTATATAAGTATGTTTATCAGCATTCTAGAAACCATAACACAAGCTAGTTAAACTAAGCTTACTTTGGGTCTAGGGAGCGATGTGTAGAATGTCGTTGAATATTTATTTATTTATTTATTTATTTGTACTGGTCCTGCAACTATTTGCACAGTTTGTCTGCAGAATCTGGTGGGTCTCATAGGTACATTGGTCTCATTTTGTACATTTGATCCTCTGCATTTTCCATACCTTATAGATAGAAGATATTATATAGACATAACACAATAATCAAACTATTTGAAATCGAGGTATTTGAAAATTTATGAGCCGTCGCCACTAATATAACCGTTATGATAAATCGTCGATCAGTAACCCTAGACATTAGCACCAGATCACGTAGTTTGAATTAATTACACAAATTCAAATACTAAGAAGTGAAAAACTAAACTCGGACCTAGGAGATAAAGCAAAATTAAAAGTAAATGAAGTGTACATTATATTAAAAGTTGCACAGAAAAGTATAATAATATTGTAGTGTGAATGAGTTTACAAGGTCAGTTAGTATGTAACACTGTTATATAGAGTCCTAAATAAATTCTATTATGTATCGATATTCGATATCAATGGTGTTCCAGAAAGGTGACCTAATACCCATACCGGAATCCTTATGAGGCGGAAAAACTTTATATTAGGATTTTCTGAATATTCACCGGTAGGAATATCTGAGAGTTATTTATACACGAGGCATTTTCTCCACCCTACGCCCCGTGAACGATTGAGCACCGAGTGTGTGCTAGCATAGACAGGTTATAAGTCACGACTTACGGAATACTCGATGGTGTTACATAAGCGGCGGTGTAAAACATGAAAGTCGATATTCTTTGAAATATTGACACAAGTGCCTAGTCAGTGATAATTTTGATATAGCGTATCCATGAAATTTTCAATGAAAAAATGTAGTAGTAGAAAAATGGATACAACTTGTAAACTGGCAATGTAACTAATGGCGTTTAAAACCTATAGTTGACTTTATGTAGGTATGTGTAAATTTGATATAATCATTATAAAATTATGAAGACTTAAGTGGGTACCTACACAATTTGATTATTTTTATAACACCAAAAAATTTTGAAAGAATTGCCGTATAATCAATAAATTTTCAATATAATTTGGATCGTGTGTAAAGATCTTAATATTTTTTTTATGTCGGACACGTCAACATGACTTCACCTCGCCTGATGGTAAGCTACAGGCAAAGTCTCTGGAATGGGAGTCACCATTGCAAACATATTGATCATAAGTTGAGTTTTATACCTTAGAATTCATGTCAATACACCTTTTAATATGATTATTAAAAGGTGTATTGGGTTATGAATTCTAAGGTATAAAGGAGGCTCCTAGGAGAAACTAAAATAGACTTCTCAAGGTATCCCATATATCTCATAAGTTCTTGGAAAGCGCAATATTCTGGGCAATATGGAAGGTTTCTATAAAAATAAGATTGCTCTTACTGTCATAATATATTTTCAAAACTATATACGATGGCTTATATTATATACATGGCTGGTGCTTTAATTTCACTCCTGCATGCAGCAAGTAAAGCTTTATGCTACAGTCCACTAAAGTACTCGCAAGCTTTTAAGTATCTGGGTCACTAAGTCGCTGAAGACCTTAGAGATGACTAAGACATTGAGCGTAAGAATGAAAACTTTATCTGTCTGACACACACTAAGACTTTTACTATTATTAAAACAGAATACGTCTACAATATGGGGTTTATAATGGGTAATAGAAGGTTTATACAGGATGCGCAGCGAGATTGTGACACCCCTTTTTTTATCGCGCGGAAATCCACATAGATACCACCCCCGTCGGCCATGTCGGGATCGAACCTACTAAAACCGCACGCCGTCTAGGGTCTTCTGACGCCAGGGTATAAGGTGGCCCAAAGAGCATTTAGTAAGCATGACCCGGGCCATCTCCAAATTCGAGATTGTGACGCCTCTAGTGTAACACACGTCTATGGACTACGGCAAACGCTTCCTATCGGGTGGACCACTGGTGGTATAAAAAAATCCAAGTTATCAAGAGCTGTCTCTTAGCTTTCAATGGATTCAACGTATAGGTGCAGGGTTCATCGCATGGTAGATCGACTAAACATGTAGGTACCTAAGACTACAAAAGTGTTTGGACTTTATGACCCAGTCACAGGTAGGTAGTACTCCTTGCGATGCGCTTGCACTTTCCATCACTGATTGCTAGGTTCGGATAGCCCCTAGCTAGTATTTCCTCTATATTATTCTCACAAACTCAATAACTGTAAGCTTCAAGCAACATTTGAATTGCGCCTAATTATGTAAGTCTTGAAAGTTTCATAGGCCTGTTAAGTAAATATAAATAGTACGATTTGAGCGAAATAAATGTTATTTTGGTAGCAAAAATATATTTGTTTCTAATTAACTACCTATATATCTTCAAAAGAAGTTTATTTACCATGAATACTGAAATATGTAGGTACTTATTTGTTTACCTTCATTTTAAGTAATTAAATCAATATAATATGAGTATAATTCTTACTATGTACTTAAAAGCGACAATTAGGATTGTGGTATCTAAAGATGACGGTTTCTGTGTAGCGCATTGGACTGTTATGAAAGTGGGTGCGGGTACGAGTCCTGCTCGGTGAAAATATTCTTATGTATGAATATGCATTGGTCTGGTTGATAAAGAAAGATACAAGTATGTTTCTCTGCTTTCTAGAAACCATAACACAAGTTAGTTAACCTATAATTACTTTGGGTCTAAAGAGCGCTGTGTAGAATATCGCAGAATATTTATTATCATTTGTTTAAGATGTTTTTCTGATTGACCTGGTTTCATGATTATGTTTTATTGTAACAGTAAGTCGGAAGCATGGCCATGGGTGAGAGCTAGAACGGAATTGACATAACATATAATATTAAGTTCGCTATTTAGACATACATATTTATCCATCATCCAAATAATTCCACCAAAAATGACAAAACTTTATCTAGTCAGAGAGGTAAACGAAGATAAAATACGCAGAAATGACATTCAGTTCTACCACAAATACACCGGACACAGGTCAACGTTCTCAAGCTCTCATAAAATATCTATCAATCATAATAAAACTTTCCCAGTCCAATGAATCAATTAGGATAGGATATTTCAGCAAAGCCCCCAATAAATATACTCGTATAATAATTGATCAGTCAGTAGCAAAAAAAATATTGTGGCCCTTGATATGACAGAATATGGATTGACGTTGGCCTGATCAAATAGTTATAGGAACTCTTACTCAGTGTGAAAACATAATGAATAATTCCAGAGTTTTGAAGTGATTTTAGATTAGTTAGAGAAATAGGAATAGAAATAGTAAGAGTACACGGACGTGAGTATTTTTTGTAAAGGCACATCTATGCCCGCGCGCGTGTGTGTGTGTGTGTGTGTGTGTGTGTGTGTGTGTGTGTGTGTGTGTGTGTGTGTGTGTGTGGGGTGTGTGCGTGTGTGTGTGTGTGTGTGTGTGTGTGTGTGTGTGTGGGTGTGGGTGTGTGTGTGTGCGTGTGTGTATTTGTATGGGTGTGTGTGTACTCAATTGTTTTATGTTACAACCTAAAGGTATATTCTCACTATTTAAAAGTAGGGCGTAATCAAAACCCAGCTGCAATAAGCAATAGTAAATAGAAACGTTTCATTTTGTTTCCCTACGTAAGCTACTGGACAATCTCGGAAATTAAAACACGCGTAGCAGTGACGCTGATAAAGCGAAAGGGTGATACAGAGCAAACAATTTTGGTGACCCAAAAAACCTAAATATACGCAGTTGGATTGAAATGATGTTGTTAATAATTTGTCGCTTGTATGATACCAATGCAAAGAGGCCAATGAGTATATTTTAAAATGTATTCAAGCAATGTTATGGTAAGCACGAGAGAGTAATTACCATAAATATAGGTCTATTGACTCTGATACCTTTGACCTTCACAAATGTTAACCTGAGGGCACTACATAGAGCAACCAGCCACTCTATCAAATACCTGAGAGGTAGCAAAAATCAATACTGAAAATAAAACACGTAAAAAGTTAATGTCTCTTAGGAAATGCTGGTAGGTTATATTTTTATGACTAAGAAACCTATGTTAGTTGGTGTTATACCTAACTTTTTTGTTGACTGTACTTGCAATTGCTATGCGTATACTCAAGGGTATTTTGCAATTCAACGAGAATTCGATACTTTTGAATATGTATGTATGGGCTCTGTTGCGTGGTCTGACCGAAACTGGGTTCTAGGAAAATTGTGTACCTACAAAGTTTTGCAGTTATTTTCAATTTAGTTTTGATGAAGTGAGGATTTCGTCATCAAATAGGCGTAAGTTAAATGTGTAATAAAACACTTTTTAGTCCTCCTAATATTAGCAGTGTCAGCCTCCCAATCTCATATTTCGAAACAATTAGCAAATTTTTTAACTAATAAGTATTTACCCGTATTGACGTACAATATTTACGAAATATTGGTTCAACTTGACAAAATCACTGAATTATCATAAATCTTTTTAACAAATTTAGATTTTAACTTTTTTTTTTATTAATTAAATTTCGATTTTTTCTAAATTCTAAAGAGACTTCATTAAAGAACCTTTATAAAGACTGAACTGCATGTATAGCACAGTGGTCACCTCGTTAATTGACAAGATTGTCGTGTGTATCCACAAATGAGGCCATTATTTTGTGTAAGCTGTACTATTTCATGTAAGTAATTGTTCTAATACAGGTTTTATATTTTTTATTCTGGCTTAGCGAGATCGTTATCTTTCTAATCAAAAGTGAGATCGAGCTCGTTAAAAACGTGCCAAATATAATTTTGTATGTTGTTTGAAGCGTGATTCTCAAGTTACTCATTATTACCAAATCCTTTTAGCTATACCAGCCTATGCTTCGCCCGCGTGGACGTCGGTTGTCACGTTTTTGACTATATCTTCGGTTCTACTCAACCGATTGTGATCAAATAATTATGTGTAAGGGTTTAGGTCTGACCAAGATCTTTCAAACAAAAAACCGCATTAATATCAATTATTGCGTAGTTTGCGTAACAGACAAACAGACAAGGATTTCAACAAAAAAAGATTAATTACCATTGATTTATATAACATAAGCCAAGATTATTTTTTAAATAACTCAATCTCTGTACAGCCAGAGCTACTTTATAATAGTATAGATACTATAATATAGGTACCTACCTAAATAGTCGATTGTTTTTAATATTTACTGTATTTAACTATTGTACTTTTTATAGATATTGCTGCTATATATATAATGTATAATGATATATGTATAATGATTATAATGTATAATGATGACAAAGTTGACATTTTGAACATACGACAAAAAACAAGTACCTACTTACGACTAGGTATTTACTATCTTGAAAAAACTTCATTATCGAGCATCTCTTTGTCATGTTTTTGTTTTGTTATAAAATATTTAAATATATTTTTAAAATGCATTGCACAATATTCAATGTTCAAAATTTCAACTGACAAAGAAACAAGTACTTAACAAATGCAGTTAGTAGTAAATAGAAGCAGAAAAGACATAAATTTCTACAGCTACTTTTAACAAAATGGTGGAATAATGGAAAAACGTATTCAAACCGAAAGCATCGGAGACAAAGAACTTTACACTAAAACATCCAATTGCAAAACTATTGCATTCACAGTACAAAATTACTGTAGCTAACAGTATTTTATTCACAGTATAACGAAAACTGCTTTATAAATAACTAGGACTCCTTAATAGACATAAAAAACCAGTGTTACTAAGAGTTGTAAGTTCTTATTGAGGCAAGCTTATGTTATATTATCTCAGTGATTATCGAATTGCGTCCAAAGTTCGGACCTTGGAGTCTGAGGTACACTTTATAAATATTACCAAATTTATGGTTGGTATATCGGTTTTGAGCGACTGCTGTCTAACCTCCCAACCCTAAGTCTCTAAGATATTGCCTTCGGCCTTAAGGGTGTCGGCGAGTCCCACAGGTCCCACTACACTCTTATGTTAGATATCTGCAATATCAAATTAATTTATAGAATAAAATAAAATATTATATATTTTCTTACGAAACCTTGCTAAACATATTAAAATAGAACAACACGACACGACAATATTCACATAATTCCAGCATCTATATTCGTACTTATGTTTGCTAACTCACCACGTAGGAATAACTACTTGACAGTAGGTACTTCAATAAGACTGTTATTGTTATAACAATGTTATTTCACCTTAAGAGCAGATGAACGTTTACTTTCATATTGGCAGAAAGACATACTTATTGATAAGACCAATAGAGATGCTACTCATCTAAATAGAGGATACATGAGTCCAAGCCTGCTATCTGGTACACGTGCCCATCAATGGATAAGATTCTTTAAGTGTAGACTTCCCTCTTATGGTCGAGCCGAATTAGCAAATATTTTGCAAAATTAATAAAGAAATTAGAGCAGCCGATCCTAGGTTGTTAGCTAAACACTCCGGTTGTAACCAGAATAGAAGTTCTGGGTCAGACGGCAGTCGTTTCTGTGAAACTCAAGATAAATCAAACTATAGAAGAATCCTTTTTTAAATAGGAGATTGGGCTCCGGGCTCCAGTGCAAACTTTGAATGCTACCGGGATTGGCACTTGCTTGGTGATAGAAGCAAGAATTTATGAGTGTTTGTCGAATACATTTTAAGCTCATTTAGATTCTACAAATCGATACTATATTATGTTCATGTCTAAAGCTTTTGTTCTATTTAGGATCATATTCCACAGAAATAGATTTCATTTTAGCGTCTTAAGTGAGAAGCAATGGTGAATCAAAACGTATAATTTAGCAAAGTCGTCAACAACAGCTAATCATTCATTTGAGCTGACAGACGTCATAAATCGTTCTTAGAAACTCACCTAATTTTAAATATAATATTTATCTGTAATATTTTGTCGCTTCTTAGAATATATTTTTCTAATTTGAGACTGCGGAACCACATTTTACTATTTGTTATTTTTAACTAGGCTATATTCGTTCAGAGATTTGTTATTTTTGTTTCTTACTATCCGCGCTTATGCGTTATACGGGCGAATAAAGCAAATATAGACGAATTAGGGACGAAATTTGTCATTACAACAAAGTCTCCACACATCGTGGTAATCAACCGAATAAAATATGACACAACAGTTGACACACATGGTTCCACGTGTACATTCAACATTTTAACGGTTTATTACTTTGGAATACAAGGAAAAAAACTGATTTGCTTCCATTTTACCTTTTTATATTGCTTGAGAACTAATGGTGCACTCAGGAATACTTTGCTGCCTGAACCGCGTCGCTACTTTGTGACTTATACATTAGGCACTCTTAATAATAAACACACAATACTTTTTTATAGAAGAAGAATCATTTCAGAAGCGTAAATCAGTCTGCTGCCTTTAATGGAGCATGATAACACAAACATATCCTGTACTTTTCTTACGTTTCACGATGTGGATTTTGAAAATATCATCTTTTAGGCATTTAATTTATTTGCTTTGATGTAGCTGTCTACTATTTTAATAATTTAGCAATTGAATTTATTTGTAATTACTTAATATTCCAAATTAAATAAATATTAGTATTACATAATAATACTCTGTATGTAATGGGGACTCCCTTCCTGAGACTTTGCCTTTAGCTTACCATCAGGCGAGGTGAAGTCATATTGACGTGACCAATGTAAAAAATAACATAAAACTCTAAATTATAACGCGGTTTGTTGGACGGCACTCAACTAGTTATTGCAAATCATCCTCATGATCATTTATTCTTTCTACAGACTATCTAACTTAAGAAGAATCTAATTTTTCAATAGCGCTCTGAACATATAAAAATTGTCAAAAAGGACTAAATTATTATTTACCAAGCATTTCAAAAGCTTATTTTACATATTTATTATATAAAATAAGCTTGTTTTTATTTAATTTATTTACCTTTGACCGTGTATTAAACAATAGCTGTAATATTTATGGTACAAATAAAGTCTAGGGGTACTCTTAGTAGTACTATAAAATCTTAGGGATTCAGGTCAACTATGTCAAAATTTTCATACGTTAAAAGTCTAACGGTGTGACCGGACAGCTTGTTAGTGCATTTCAGTGTACTGGCGCAGTTAGTACCATTCAGATGAGACATCTAGACATCATCGCTTGACAGAAATCGTTCTCAAAAATGGTAAACAGACCAAAATTATTTTACACTCCTTTTAACAAGTAGTTCTTGCATATTCCCTACATAGGTGACCATGCAATAACCAGCAGTTAATACATTCCTATTCATAAGGAAGCTTCCATAAGGGGGTTTTATTATCGCCAATTATATTTACGAATCCAAATTTCAAAAAGCAAGTAAGAATTATAGTAAATCAAGTACATTTCTTGTTATATTTAAGGCCGTACAACTTATAATAGACTTAGATATCTTATAAAACTCCTTACAAAATAAAATTCAACCTAACACAGCAAATCCAAGGCTTACGTTTCAATTTTAGGTTGTTCTTTCCATCCAACGTTCGATACAAATTCAGCACGAAATTTATATTCACTACACAGACTGCTTCCTTCTAAATTAAATTGGAAAATCTAAATTAAAATACAAACTTCATTTTCTGCATTCACTTGGTACAAAAGTATCGTGATGTAGCGAGTAGCGACAGGTTATTTCTGTTTTTACAGAGACGATTTTGTTTCACATTTTGTGATATCATATTTTGCAGACATTGCACATTTACAAAAGTTATTTCTAAGTTGATTATGCGTTTATTTTATTCTGATATAAAAGTGCCTCATGCCTGTTTTTGAATTTAACCATGTTACGAGTATAAAGGTAGCAAAGAAGTACAGTTTTTCAGTAAATTTGGTAACTTCGGAAGACTGGTCTTCTGATAAGTACGGTCATCTAACTACGCTATCTTCAAATTTTGAATGAATTTAATAGTTGTCCTCTTTTCTTTCAAATTACTACTATAACTTTACGATCATATACTTTCGAATCAGTTTAACAGACCAACGATATACGCTTGTGTTGTTCATTTTGCAATAGAAAACAGTTTTGGCTAACTGCATGTTTCGTGACCAACTTTGAATCAGTACCTACAGCTTGAGAGCATTTTTTTTTATACTACGTAGGTGGCAGACAAGCACACGGCCCACCTGATGGGAAGCAGTCACCGTGGCCTATGAACGTGTGCAACACTAAGGGTGTCACACACGCGCTGCCTACCTTGAAGGTAAAGGGGGAGAGCTGGGAAAGGGTAGGGAGGCTAGGAAGGGGAGGGGGAGGAGGGGTACAGTGAGCTCTGGCTACCCTACTTACCGGCGGGAACACAACACGATGGTTATTATGGCCGCGGTCTTCTGTAGGACGGAGGTACTTCCCCAGTCGGACAGCTCATTTCTGACGGGAGATACCGTCGTGTCCTACCTCCTTGAAACATTTCCTTTTTTATTTTCCTTTCTTTAAGAATCCCAGTACCAAAATCACTATTATTCTCATTAACCTCTATAGCTAATCTAAATTGTTTTTGTTAGAAGTTTAGTAGGATCATGTCAGATGCACGATAGTAAGGGCTCGAAAGATAGCTCTAATACGTTTGATCTCACACGAGGGTGTAGAAAGGTTAAAACAGTTCAACTTACAGTACTTTCTGGACTAGAAATTCAAGCACACCAATAATTACATACTATCTATCTTATCCTTGAGCTACTTCGTTAGAATTGTTTCAGACAGCTAGCTTGTAATTATAAGCCATCACTAAATGTCTGATAGACTATTTACTTACTAATCACACGTTAGGGCTAATGTTTCAACAGCCATTTGTTGAATAACATATATACCTACAGAATATTTGTTTCATACCTTGGTTAAGTATATTTCTTAAAATTCAAAATCAGTCCGTGAATAAAGTCTTCCCAACCCTTCACCTCCCAATTTATCCAATCACTTTCTTCAATTTGATATAACTAAAATGTATTTTATTACGTCCATAATACCTGTGAAACATTATATAAGATCTTGATTAAAAATAAGAGATAATCCACGTATTCTTTTTTTGCTCTTATTTCTGATTTATCCAATTTTAACCAGAAACAAATAATACTCAACACATAATTTATAAATTACTTTGCGCATAAGGCCCTATTATGACGTTCTCATGAGCTTGTTATGGTAAACGAGCTAGTAATAATCATTTGTAAGAACGTTTGCTTAAGCAAAAACACCTTTTGAAATCTAACTGTGACTCAACTTGTAATCCCCTAAAGAGCTCTGTTTACACAAAAGATCGCGGAGCTAAGTAGATGTGAATAATCTTTCATGTGATAAAAGTTACTGTTCGTATTTCCATTCCGCCAAATCATGCTAAGTTGCCGAGAAATAACAGCCGACTGGCATATAATGGGAACCGTCGCAGGCTATCAGCACAGAATACGTAATATGAGCTATCAATACGTATATAATATTGTGTAGTTACTATTCACCAAGAGCCTTGCGTTGCCTTATAACTGGCACCGTATGACTGGCGGAACGTGTAAGAGAACTTGCGCAAGCTGTATTGGAAGGCAACAGCCAATATAGTGAAATGTCCGTCAAAGAGACCTCAATCAGAAGTGCAGTGTTTAATTGAGGTCTTTTTGTGTCAGTAAAATATTGTAGCACCATAAGTGCACACCTCAATACCTGTTGAGTTTTGTTTAAAGATATGCTCCTGGTATTGCTCTGGGGAATTGGAAAAATTTGATATTAAAAATATTTATAGTCACAGGCCTGTTATTTGTTTTATATGCTTGAAAAAATTTTTCGATACACTTCTTTACCAAGCCATATACAAGATTTAATACTAAAAATAAATATTACTATAAGTTGAAAATGACCAGAATTGTAGGAGATAAACATATTGATGAGTTCAATTAGCACCATTCTACTGAATATCAAAAATATTAAAAAAGCGCTGTAAATATACATGGTAACGAAAGTGATATTTTTATTATAATATCAAATTCACAAAAAAAAAACAAAGCATTACCAGGTAACTGACACTTAGGTATTAATATCACATCACTATTAATTATTGAAACAAAATGTAAAATCCTGTTTAAATAAAGCTTTTGATAAAAATATGTAGGTATTTGAAAAAAATCTGCAAGCCCACAATTAAATATCATATTCAGAATTTCATCGAATAATAAAATGTTTCATGAAAGCTAACACAAAAACGATTACTCATTGACAGAAACATACTGGCATATTGTTCAATTGTTTGGATTACTCAATATCAAACACACGAGATCTGGATTGAAAATGTTCGTTAAAAATATAGAGCTCAGTTTCTTAATCCTTCAGACCCGCAGAAGTTCTTGTATGCATTTTTTATATTAAGTTCACGATTTTGTATTTCTGCGGTAACTGCCTATTGAGGTGCCGAATGAACTGAAATCTGAATCTAAATCTGAAAGGAGGTAAGATACGACGGTATCTCCCGTCCGAAATGAGCAGTCCGACTGAGGTAGTACCTCCACCCTACTAGAAGACCGCGGCCGTAATAAACAATGTGTTGTGTTCCCACCGACCGGTAAGTAGGGTAGCCAGAGCTCACTGTACCCCTCCTCCCCTCACCCCTGCCTAGCCCTCTCCCCTGCCCAAGGTAGGCAGCGCGTGTGTGACACCCTTAGTGTTGCACACGTCCATAATGGGCCACGGTGACCGCTTCCCATCAGGTAGGCTGTGTGCTTGTCTGCCACCTACGTAGTATAAAAAAACGAAATGAATGGTGGTCTTTCCTTCCACTCTGTTCATTATATAAAAAAGTTAATACTATAGATATAAATAAATATACTACAGTTGAATGTTTATTGAGTAGAACTGAAGACGATTTCTTACATTATAATGTAATGTACCGTATTTTACTAAACGAGAAACAACTTCATACTAACATACAGTGGACATTAGATGCAGTCGACTTTAGAGTTCTAATAGGCACACTGATTAAATTAATATTAGTTTTCGATTTCATCCTCTAGTCATCTTGAAATGATAGTTAAAAATATAAAACAAAGTGAATAAAGAAAATGTTTGAAGTTTAAAAAATGAAGTCTTCTCCATAAAATAATTATAATAAAAGTTATGTAGCAACGCCTCGACAGTAAACGTTTTAATTTTCTTACAACATCTTGTCCATAATTTGTTGAAAGTTTGAATGACCTCGTCTCGCCTTGTAAATATAATAATAAATTGTGAATTTCGTTTTGACAATGAACTAAAATATCGCAGCAACTTTGACTTCCAAAATGATGCTTAAAATGATAAAGTTCTGAACTTCCAAGGAGATTTCCACCTGTTCATCAAGATGTTTGACACAATTAGTTTGTTTATAATAATATTAACTTCCTTATAAATTAATTTGTTCGTGTTTGTTTCAAGAAATTTAATGAGTTAAGATTGCAAACTCAAGTCATTATGTTCAATCATTGACGGAGTGTTCCCTTTCTAATTAAATATTGTTCCTTATCATACTAAAGGAGGTTCTTAACAATGATGGCCTTATTACACTGGAAGAATTCATCATTTAATGTTGCTCTACTTAAGAAAAGTGCCTTGTTATATTAACAAAATATAATGACGAAAAGCTATATAGTCCCGGAGTCTTTAAGTCAAGAGTGAAGAGGTTGCTTCAGGCAAGCGTGCTTCATCGTCGACCTCATCATCACATACCATTAGGTGAGATGGTGGTAAAATCTACCCCTGATTCGTATCCACGGCCACACGAAAAAAACTGCTCCATTTCAATTTAAACTATAAAATTAAAACATTTTCAGTTATGTTTTACCTTTATTTTATAACGAAAATAAAATATGAAACCAAAGTTGTGTGGAAAATAAACAGATTTTATTTTTAGTGACGTTATTGGAGGTTGTCCAAGTTGCACCTGCGGATCGGTTCACTCGTTTTCAAATTTTAGATTTGAAATAGCGAAAAATCATATTTTATATCCATTATTCAGTTGTATAATATCCCAGTATTTTTAGAATTTGTGTTCTTGTTCAATCACATTCATTTCTAAGTATTCATGGTTATTCCATTGCAGACCTTTCCTCTTACTTCAATTTATGTTCATTGTCTATTTAGTAGCGTTTGTAGTCTTTCAAGTAGAAAATTGACTGATAGTGGAGAGCAAGCAAGGGTTGGGCTGGTTCTCTAAGCGGAGAAGTGTAGGTGAGAGAGCACTCAACGCAGCGGCGCGATGCTCAACCCCTTTCCAGGGTTCAATTGGGCTATCTCGAATCCGTAGATGGCCCAAGGTCAGCCGGAATGCGAGAGAAATATCCTATTAGGCAACCTTACACCCCGGTGTAAGATAAACCAACGTGAAAGTACTTATTAGCTATTGATAATTTCATTTTATAATACTTAGGGTGTTATAAAATTATTTAAAAATATGTAAGTATTGCAATGCAATTAAATACCGCACTACAAAAGACAATATAAAGCAATGAATTCTTTTCTTGGTTTGAATATATGGCGTGTATACAGAAAAATGAGCACCTTAAAAGCAAATGACAATCAGCACAATCATGATATCGTAGTTACTCGAAAGTACAATCGTGTAAATTTAACGAAACCTCCAGAGGGTAGGTAGCTTAATATAATATAATATCTCGATGTTACGAATAGGTTCAGTTAAGTTGTGTCAAAGCTATTGTACCAGCAATCAGGGTCGATTGCAATTTCAACAGTTCAGTCATTACATTACCACTGTTTCACCAATGACTATAACTGCTGTAATTTTGCGAAGATTCGTTTCGACTAACGGTCTCTGAAAATACACTTGGGATAGTGTCCATCATAAGTGGTAATACCGTATCCCTACTAATCCTGGATACGAGTACAAGTGGCCAGATTTGGAACGGAACAAAATCAACAAAATTCCTATACTTAATCACCATAAAAAAATTCTCGAAGTTACTATAACTTGCAAGAAAACAGTAAATTTTGATACAATTCATAAGTATAAATGCACTAACTATTGCCCGCAGCTCCAGCCTAGTGAAATCCTATTTTCCTTCCCGCGATCCATACGAAACTATTCCCTTGCCTAATTTTATCTATTTCTGTACCATATTTAATTCAGAGCCGTTTAGTGAAAGATTAACTTAACAACCATACTCAAAAACCGTCACGTTAATATTAAGTATTAGTAAGAGTACAATTTACACATTTTTGCTGACGTGTCCTTCTGCTAATCTGGGAGTTTGCTATTCCGGGATTTTGCGTAAGGATCTGTTCTTCTGCTGCTGCTGCAGAGGGACGTAGACATTTCAAACGGCCGCGCTGTCATGAATAACAACATCATTTTTCAAAAATACCTTAAACAGATCTCGTTTCACGCTAGAAAGAGACGATATTATGTCAACAGTTTCAGTTTGAACCTCGCGTAAAAGGCCATTAGTCACACCAAGCTTTTAAACTGTGTAAATGACATGATTTATATCGCGGACTCTGATTTTTACTCTTTTACGACGTCTACTTTGAAATGTTGCGCGTATTCCATTTGGCCGTGAAAGCGACTAAAATGAAAGAACCGCTGAAGTATAAATGGCTTTACTTTGGATCACTGTTCCATACGAAATAAACGATATCTACACTTGAATTGCGGTAACATCTAAGCCTGTTATGAAAGCTGAAATCTAAACCTGTGAATTACATGTCTGGGATAAATATATTTTCACAATGAGATATATATTTTTTTATCTATACTATCCTTTATTCAATAAAGTCCTTTATCACACAAAGGTGAAAACATAAGTTTTTTGTTTCCTGCGAAGCACTGTGCTACTCTTGAGACGCGAGATAGGCATATCATGTCGGTAGAGTGGTTGGCGCACATCAGTCTCCTGCTTTCTCTTCTCGGTCTCACAGGCAACTTGTCGCCGTACCCTTGGTGGAGCGATACCAGCAATTGGATACACCTTGATCAAGGGGGTAGGGTTGAGGCAGCCTGTTATAGTGCTGCATTTGTCGTTTCGTGCGACATCAACCTCCTTGGCAAGGGCAGAGCGGTGCCATACTGGGCAAGCAAATTCGCCCGCCGAAAAGGAAAGTGCGAGGCTGGTTGTTCTAACAACATGCGGGGCTGCCCCCCAGGACGTAGATATTAGGCGTCGAATCAAGCTGTTCCTGCTTGTCACTTTTTGCTTGGTGTTGCGACAGTTTGCCTTATAGGTGAGAGCGCGGTCGAGGGCAACGCCAAGGTAACGTGGTTTCGGGCAGTTCTCAATCTCGACACCTCACTATGTGTTGTTAAGTGTTAAGTGTTAAGATGAAGAGAAGTAAAATCAAGACTATGAAAATCGCTCTTCCTATATTTAATTTTAATTTAATTTCCTGTATTTAACCAACTTTAAAAGGAGATTCACTAGGTATTAATAACATAGTGCATAATAAAGCTTATCTAATACAATTAAATTACTTGCTTCTAGTGACGAAACATCATAACTTAATTTCATAGAGAAAAGAACAATGTATTAAAGTATATCTTAGCTGAAGAAAGCGTTAATATTTCTTGGCATAGACTAACTCACTGAGCACGTACGCTAAACCTCAACGCGTAGCCATAAATTGCAAGAACTTTATATATAAAACTTATTCATATTCTAGTAGTACAATATAGTAATATAAAATATAAAGTTGCCGTTGAACTTTCTCACATGGTATGGTTGAATTCTCTATAACTACAACTTAATTTGCCAAATTCAAAAGTTCATCATAAAGTGAAAGTTATTTAAAAGTCATGTTATGAAATGTAAGGTTTAATAACTTTATAGTTATTTGATTATAATTATATTAAAACAAACTGGCCCTTGCGGTTTCACCCGTGACATAATTACGTACAACTGGGACGTCCCAGTGGTAGGCACTTATTTAACCCATATATGCCCGTAATTTATTAGTTATGCCATAATTTTTACAAACCCGTTGACATATATGATTAGGTACTGTTCCACTTATATGATAAAGAGGCTATCCAACACAAAAAAAAAATCAGTCTGAACTAGTAGTTCCTTAGATTAGCACGTTCAACCAAATAAACTCTTTACCTTTATAATATTAGTATAGATAAAACCGAAATAGTACCTATATATGATAAACTAAATAGATGACGTCTAATACGAAAATATGCGGCGATCTGTAATAAATTATTATGACACATACTAGTAGGTACACACATCGTGAAGAGGGGTCGTAGTTATTTTCACAATTACAATCGATGAAAGACAAGGTGAGAGTATTATATTGCATTACAATCTGTATATCAATTCTAATTATTTATAGAGCAGCTGCTGAGATATGGATCCCCTAAGTCAGTTTTAAAATTATTTTGCAGGCGTCGATACAAAGCATTGCACTCTAACGCATGGACTATAAATTTACGATACAATGTTATGATAATGCAAGTACGTTGTGAGCCATAATAGATAATCCCGGAACGTCGGTAACGTAGAGAGATACATACATTGTAATCTAGAAAATGAATTCAAGAAAAAATTTCTCTAAAAAAAAAAATATATCCCTGACTAGCTGAACCAACGGAAGACGTTGTCCTGCCTTAACTTTGGAATTATGGGATATTGAAATTGATATAAAATATTTACAACAACATAGTGTTTATATACCTAATGCTTTTTAATATAAATGCCAAAATTATCACTATTATTCTGTTCTACTACTACTACTCTACTATTCAAAATTATCAATATTATACACCTTTTAATATTTCACTCAACATAAAAACCTTCTCCTGACAATAATGAACACAACAAAAAAAGAATTTGCGAAATCAGTCCAGTAGTTCACGCGTGATGCCGTGACCAAGAGAAATAGGGATTATATATATAGCGACTATAAGATAATGATATATACTTCGGTTCCATATAATAGGAAGCAGAAAAAAAAAACAAATTTTATCATAGAAGTTTTATGCAAGACTTGTACAAAACTTGCAAACACACAATTTGTCTTAAACCTGTTTCCTCTTTTGTTAAGACCGTAGTTCTATACGATAAGTTTCATGCAAGTATGAATTATACCTCAGTGGAAACAACTAAAAGTTTTATGTAGGTATCGTCCAATAAAACTAGTCTTATACAATTCCATTCTGGACAAAAGAGAAAACAACATGTAGATATAAGTCGCACTTCTTGTTGTAACTAAGAACTTAACACTTTTATCCGAATTCTTGAATCCAAAGTTATCAACATAGTTCGTAGAATAAGCATGCTGAAGACAATGGGCTGGCTAATTCTGTGTAAGGGCCGGTGGCCGATGGAAGAAATGAGTCCTAGAGTGGAGACTGGCAAACGACAGGTGGCATGGACCCAGCAAGATGAACAGCTGACCTGAAAAAGGTGACTGGGATAGTCAGGATGCGCAAGGCGGAAGACCAGACGCTGTGGCTCACATTGGTACATGCTTATGTCCAGTAAACTGCTCAATAGGCTAATTTATTGTTTGAATCGTATTCATAACATTACAACCACACAAACGAGATAAATGAAACTGGACTGAATCAGATTTTTGATTTAATCAAAAATCTATAACTAAAATAGTGTATACAAATAACATTAGATTATTATTGGTAGTAGTAGTATAATCAGTATACGAGACTCAATTATAATTAAAAGCAGAAAACATATTTCAAACTAATTACTGTTATAAATTTTGCTAAATTGTCATAAATAAAATTGTAATCGAAATCTCGAAAGTTTAATTACAACTTCGTAATATTTCATCAGTAGCTCGAATGATATTTTGATCGCTATCAGAATACCTGACTCAATAAATTTATAATTGTGTTTGAACTTACTCGTAATTGTCTGTACATTTTATGTTAAAAACTCATCTGAGTTAAGTCATTGCAGGCTTTTTAAGAGACATTGTCTTCATCTAATGCCACAGAACTGAATAGAAATATTCTGTTAGTAATCCAAAAAAAATCTGTAAGTAGTTATTATTTTCACGGCCATATTATTTAGAACACGCAAAGTAAGTTTTCTTCATGTGATACTGAAATTTCAGTACCCTAGTAGTTACATAACAAATCCTGAATTACGGAAATTCTCTAAATGTGATTAAAATCTACATCACAATTCGTACCTATTAATTATACAACTCTTTTCGTTTGATTTTAATTTGGCTAATAGAATTGAAAGCCTGTTTATACGGTAAAACTGTTTGAATCGTTAATTAATCAAAAACATAGGCACATTTTTCTGTATAATTAATCAAACGTAATGAATATAGTATAGTAATTAGACTAAATTCAGACTTATTCATTTGCTAAATCAGCACAAAATAACGACAATCAATATGACGCCTATAGATTACAAAACCAAAAATATTGCATTATAATACGAGTAGGTATGTACGAGTATGTATGAATCTCGAAAAAGTATAAACAATAACAGCGTACCCAATAACCAATAATTGCCATCATAAAAACATGAGCACAGGACAATAAAATAATTACTTTTTATCATGCGTCACGTACCTCAGATAAAAACGGTTATACTTTCAGCAACATAAAGTGAATACGGGTGGCTTTTCCGATATATTATTTTTTTCACAAAGGGCATGAAAAATATTGAAAGCCAAAAGTACGTTAGATACATTACTTATCATTCCCATCATTCATTCGTTCTCATCATTCATTCATTATTTTATGAAGGGCACGAAGGGTGTGTTTGATATGAATTAGGTGCCTTAAACTTATTATAGATGGTGCTTTTTGTCGCTATGTAAAACCAGTAAAACTACGTGAAGAGGTTGCTAATGTTATACCTATTGCGTGGATGTGACAAACATCTCTTTGTTAGTGTCGCAGTGTAAAAATTGAGAATGTAACTTGTGCTTATTTCGGGTTGGTATAATATTTTAAATTCATCAGTAATTTTGACAATTTCAATTTCACACTAACTGCTATCATATTATTATAACACACTAATTTAAAAATTATATAGATCATTGACCTTTATACGAGTATACAGTCTGTGTGAACGAAACGTGCCATCTAATTTTACACGAACGCGATCTATCGATTTCGGAGTAAACAATTCTATGATTTGTAGTTTTAGTATTGAACACATATTCTGTATGTAAATACTCCTAAAAAGTCGGACAACTGGAGACATAAAACAGTATATAGATACCTAATATAGCACAAGGAACAAGGATATTTCCCCGGTGACTGTAGGTACAGCAGATTCTTAAATATCCAGCTACTTGCCACAGGTAATATTATATTTTCTTTCGAACCTCTAGAGAACGGAAACGTATCCTTGGTCATTGGCCAAATGCAGCGAATTTAAACAGGAATAGTGCTGTTTTGAAACGAGTTTAACCTAATATTTTTGCTGGCTGGACGCTGGACTATTAAAAGCGTAACCTTTTAATTTATAAGACTTCCTATCAGTAAACTATTGTATTGAACTCACTATTATAATTGAAATGGCATGCAGCACTGGAATATTTATTGTTGACGTCACGACCCTCTTCACATGTTCGTAACTTTATGTCCCTTTTTTCCCTAGACTTCAACAATTCTTATTATGTCTATATGGATTGGTTTGGGTATTTCTATGTATAATAGTAGGTGTGTATTTACAAAAAAAAAGTACAATTATAAGTATGTTTATCCACAATTTAGAACCCATAACACAAGCTAGTTAAACTATACTTGGGGTTTAGAGTGTTGTGTGTGTGTGTGTTCCTATAAAATGTCGTAGAAAAAAAAAATGTCAGTCACCTCTCTTTCTCACGTACTGTTTCTCTCTTGAAAAAAGAAAGATTATACAGAGTGTATACAAAATGAGGAAAATAAAATTATATTATGTGAAAAGACGACGTACGATGCTCTATTTGCTCTGCTAAACAGACATCCGCGGTAGTCCGTGATTTAGGTGAACGCTTTTTACTAGTCCCTCCAATGAATTGAGCGCCCCAGGAGAATTTGCATCATCATGTAAATACGACCCTAATACAGGAATGGATTCCTATTGGATACACGTTTCACGCATGTGCTGCGTTTTGTATGTTGAGCTCTGAAGGTAACTTGAATAAATACTACATAAAACATTAGTTTTTTTCCCTTTTCCACTGATTCTAACGATGGATCCCTCTAAAACTTAAAGTTGATTAAAAAAATATTGACGAATAGATATCTATTTGCAGTAACTTCTTCTAATTTAGACATATTTAAAATAATTTGTAATTCTTAGTTATGCTATTAGGTATTTTAATCAGCATTCATTTTGAGCAACTATTAATATTTTTTTCAACAAAAAATGTTTACCTCCAAATTTTCAAAGGTAGAAGTTTCACATAAATTTTGTTGGCACTAAATTCAGTAATTAAGGCAAAAGTCAAGATAATGTCCTACACCTTGGCGTGAGCAAATTAAATTTAACATCTCCAAGATTGTTCCACGTATGTAATCTTTAATCAGAAGCGCCGTTAAGTTCCAGACGCACCTCCATGCGCTCATCGCTTAGTCGAGAGCACCATTCTTATAATGAAATTTCCCTGTTAATAGTCCCGCGGAATTGAGACAGGGTGAAACTGCAAAATCTTCACTAATGGTGCGTAACCACGTAACTTAATGTTAAGCGGGTGTGCGCTCGGCCGTAACCGAGTCTCGCGCACCTATACGTTAACTCTCGCGTAAAGTGCCCGCAAATTATTCTCTTAATATCTATGCTATTTGCGATAAAACCTCCAAGTCCTAGTGAGAAATAAAATTGAACGGATTACGTTTAGTGCTAATGTTGAAGATTTAGAGAAATCAGCGGGCGCCTTTCTTCTTTTTTTTCCCAACGAGTAAGCCTGGCTTAATAATGTTCGTTGGAGTTTTAGTCGGGGTAATACTTTACAGTCATTTATTCCAGAGGTAAATAAGATCTTTCGTCTGTTTGCTGTGTAAAATGTTCAATGGTTTAAAATCGCTGGTAAGCGGTTTATTTTGTTTATTGAATTATCAGTCGTTCATTTTATAAATTAAAATAAATTTGTTTGCAATCAAATATTGGCAAATTATTTTTAGCTGTCCATGTCTTATTTTAGTACAAAGAGTTCATTTATATTGAAATTTACTATGAATCTAGTATGGTCTTCTCTAAAGGTTAAAGTCGATATTAATAATTCAACCAATTCGTCAAACTGTACTGTAATTATTACTATCGTACTTACTTTAAAAAAACTCTCTTAACTTACTTAGTTAATTGTTTTTTTTTTCACATTTCATAAGTCTATCTTAGTGAATATTTAAGAACTCTGATGTATATCAATATACAAAAATAAAAGCAAAATAATGCCCAACTAAGTCAAATAGCGCAGCAAATTTTAGCCTTAGTTAAATTGCGTAGTTTAAAAAAATATTTTATTTCGGTTGGCATACATTTCACTGCCTTTGTATTGCAACCAGTTGTATTTTTTGGAAAAGATAATGTTTTTCATTGTTGCATATTATTATTTATAACCTTTATTTCTTCATAATATTTTTTTGCAAAATATAACGATAAAGTAACATAACACATGTTTTTTTATTTTTTTTATATTTTATTTAATTATTATTATGTTAGTTTCGAAACTAGGAAGTAAACCAACCTTAAAACTATTCCAAATACAATGCAGAATGTAGTCGCCATGGATAACTATCTATAAACGTACTGTAATTGACTATTTCATTGCTGCATAATTGAAGCTATCAGTTGTCAAATAAATCAACAAGGTTAATTAATTAATTAATTAACAATAAGTAAATACATTAACATTTGTGTTGATACAACTTGCATCACGTGTAATATCAACACATGTCATGTTAATAATATACTTCAAATTACAAAGCTTTGTGTTGTCTGACATATTGAATTATTAAAGTACAGAGCTGTGAATCGGATCCTTGTTATCATATCGGCAAATTTAATTACAAATTTGATAATATTTTGGTAATAAAATGTACTTGAAATGGCCGGATGAGAATGGAGTGTAAGTATATAATGTTATACTTAGTATTTTGAGAATCACCTAGATACCTATTTTAGTTTATTATACGACAACGATAATGTGATAATCTATTTATCGATTACTTAAAATATGGCTTGCGTTTGACCACAATCTCACGTGTTGGTAAGTGATGATGTGGTTGACGGTGGAGCACGTTTGCCTAGAAGTAATCTGTTCACTCTAGAAAATATTTTTGTTTATCTAGAAAATGGATAAACAGTTATTGAGCAGAATCATTACCTAGTCAAAGGTTAGCCGTTAGAGGTATAGCAAAAAGCTTTTTGATTCACATTTAAAAAAAATGTCTATTTCTTTCTGTTTATTTTAATTGTATAATCTCTGGAACGGCTAAGCCTATTTCAATTTTGGCTAGCAATTTATAAGGCGCAAAATAGGCTACTTGGATTTAAAAAAAAGAATTAGAGATTCGCGCATTAAACTTTTGTCGCTAACCATACACTCTTAATACCTAAAGGTACCTTTTGCTTACCATCAAGCGAGGTGAAGTCATATTGACGTGACCTATATAAAAAAAGGTTCTGAAGTAGGCGCTCTTTTTGTTTGGTTGAACACCATTTCCACATGACCGCGTAGTTTGGATAATCCTACGGGATGACATCGTTTACTTGGAGCTCAATATAGCTTTCTAGAGCTTCGTGTAATTTTATTATACTCGTAGCAGGAATTGCACGATGGGTTTTCCGAAGCTATTATGATATTAGTCAAGGTTGATTGGTAAAATAAAACATAAAAAGTTACCGATTTAATATATTATATTAATAGAATGATCCCACCAAAAAAGGATTGAAATACAATCCAATGCCAAGTTTAGATGCACTTTAAAATCGATCATAATCATCTAAATTTCTTCTAAATTTTAACTTGGCAGGTTATTTTATTAATCAAGTCTTACGTACAGCACAAAAACCTGTAAATAGTGCACGGCACGCGCATTGACGTGACCGATATGATATAAAAAAACCTAACTGTCTTATTTTCGTGTATAATCGTGTGTCCTCTATAAATTTGCTTAAATTCATAAGGCACGGTAATTATGAAAAAAAAATACGAAATACTTCTCATTACTTCGGAAATAGAATCCACACACACACCTTGTTTTAAGCAACACATAATCATCATTTAGTTAAATCCTAATAAGCTACCAAAGACTAAAACTTTATTAATTTACACGGTAATCAGTGCTAAAGAAATTGTACCAAAAATAGCAGCTGCTCCGAGCGAATAGATAAATCCAATTTCGTTGATTATCATATTGTTAACGATATAACATCTATAAATTAACGAGGAACACAGTCAATTCGCCTTTGCATAGTCAATCTACTAATATTTTGTTAATACATATTAATTTGGAATACTTACTATTATAATGGTTATATTACCAATGTGTGTACGCGCGCTTGTGTGTGTGTGTGTATGTGTGTGTGTGTATGTGTATGTGTGAGTCTGAATTTTGAAAGTTTGTGAAGATGTTTCGATGGTTCAATATTTGGATGTTTGTTACTCAATCGCGGTTAACAGCTGGACGGATCTAATTGAAACTTACTACAAGGATGGATAGTCGGCATAATAGCGAGAACGGGTACAGATTGCACGTGAGTGGAGCGACGGTCACAACTAGTAAATATAAATAAGGAAACGCATTAGTTACCTTACTAGTAAAGCATTCAATGTCTGAAATAGATTCGATTGTAAGCAAGCGTATTTCAATCGATACTGTGAGCGGTCAGGACCCAATAACAAGATCAACATTGTCTGTAGAATCCAATAGTTTCTTCTACGTGCAGGTGTTACGATATAAGTTAATTATTTCCAGATCAGACTCACAAATTGTTAGCAAAGCTTAAGTTAGATATTATACGAATTTAAATCTCGTTTTCAAATTTAGTTTGTAAGTAGAAGACGACGTGATTGAACGATTTGCGATATTAAGTAATGTAACTGTCATCATACCTGTAGATAAAATAAAATTTATCTATCTACCTAATCAACATGTTTTCACTTACAATTATTATTTAGTATACTAGTGTATTGGCAATTTTGTTCAATCTAATAATTATCCATCACTTTAATCTTATTATGCCTATTAAATTTGGGGGACTAAATTCATATCAAGACGCAGAAAAAAAAAATCATGGCATTACATTTTTATTTATGTATAGCAAATTATACCTGTATCATGGCATTCTCATTCACGTAGTCTTAGGATTCACAGGCAGAGAACGATTACTTCTAGCCATATTATATAGTCGCTGCTTCTAGCACATACGCTACTTCTTATCTCGAGAATAGTCGTTCCAGTGGGTAACGTTAATGGGATTATTTAAAGCACAGTGGAATAACGGGTAATAACTTATAAATTATACAAGTGAAATGTAATAATTTCGCCAACAAACTCTCAACTCTTTAATTCTTTACTACGAATACGTTTGTATAGTGATTATAATCACAAGTTTCTCATTTCATTTGGAAGTTTTTACAAGTAAATAAAAATTTGGATATTATTTGGTACTATTTTACTTTCTGTTTCTAAAAATCTTATCGTGGTATACGATTTTACATTGTATTGGGATATTTACTCTTCGTAAAAATTAATATTTTATATTGAGCCAATTATCTGAAGCAAAATGCCGTCCACAAACTCTTGACATTTTCAATGTAGTCTGCGCTCCCCTGATAAAAGGATAAAAGTTATTACAAGTAAAAAATAAATACCTACATTTAATCAATGTTCTTCGTATTCAGCTTTATTTTGTAATATTTAATATAATCTTGTCTCAAAATGAGATTGGATCCTTAAATAAGGGCTAGGCATCCTATTCAAAGAGGCTATAAGAAAAATTTCTGTGAAAAGTACACATTTTTATAGAGTATTTTTCCAGATAAGTACGATTGCTTTGAACATAATTTATTCTGGTAAAAGAAGAAGAATGACGATGGATTTGTTAAAAATACTTGCTTTCTGACTACTAGGTACTGATCTAATTTACAAAGTAATGAGTAAGTATTTTCAGGTATTATATTACTAGCTATATCTTGCCACTTAATTCGGTCAAATTGTGGGATGATTTGATTTTAATGCTATTTTCAATCAAAATCTATTAATTTCCTGCTAACTAACTGGATTAAACTGGATTAAATTTTCTGCTAACTTTGCTTTCTTTAGTTGTACAACGTAAGACTTGTTTTCAAAAATCAAATCATTAAGTATTCATTATTTCATAACGATAAGTACTATACATTTCGCTATGTGTGAACCAAATAATATAAGGTAATCAATATTAATAAATCAATATATCGGTGAAGTTCCATTTTTAAATTGACGTAATGGTGTCATTTGCGGCATGCGTGAACAGTATTCACTGCCACCAGTGTTCAGAAAATAACAAATAAAATAGGTCACCCGCAGCATGACAAAATTTTTGTACCATTAATATTAAATTCATGCGCAATTGCTTCTTGAACCTAAAACTTACAATTTTACTTTTTGCTTTATTATGTACCCTAGCTGTAAGTTGTCCGCGACATCACTCGCGTGGAATTCTGATATCTTTTCATCAACCCTTGGGAACGCATCTCTAGGGATAAAAAGTTGCTTATGTGTGATACATTTCGGTACAACTATATTGTGTTCTTGTATCAAATTTCAGCCAGATCCGATCAGTAATGGCTGGACAGATTTGGCAGAAATTTGGTATAACTGTCGTTTGACCTCCTAACCCTTAGAATTAATCCGATATTAGATTAGAGCAGCATTCGTAAATAGATCTACCGTACACCTTGTTCACCAAAAAATATCAAATCAGCAAGCAAAATCGCCTAGGTTTTTTAGCCGTCTAGATCAGCATCGAACACGTACTGTCCTGAAATCAGTCTCAATTAATTATACCAAACTGGTTAACTAGTTACAGCTAGAACAAATAAACTTGCTATATAAGTATCGCTTGTTACAAATGTTGTGTTTAAGACGGATGCAATTTAATTTTATAAAAAGTTTGACTTTAATCTCAATAGATGGGGTTGTGCCAAATTTCTGCATCGCGGTATAGTTTGGTTACAGCCTATAGTATAAGACTATGTTTATTTGATTAACTATTTGATCAGGAACTGTATTTGTGTACCGTATACCTTGTCCACCAAATAAAATATCCCCTTACATTAACCACAAATCAAAAAAAGTTCAACAAGCAAAGCCACCAAGGTCGTTCACCCGTCTAGGTCAATAAAAAACACGTACTGTCCTGAAATCAGTCTCAATTAATGATATTAAACTGGTTAACTAGTTACGGCCAGAAAAAATAAACTTCCAATATAAGTATCGCTTGTTACAAGTTGAGATGAAGAGAACTAATCAAATTAAAAGTTGTTTCCTGTTAGGATAAAAGTTGTACTACTGGTATTAAACCCTACATATATAGGAGTTTCATAAAAACTGGAAGTCTACTTGCTGAAATTATTAGCAGAGTTGCGAACAATTTCAAAAGAATTTTGGTTTAATATCAGGAATATCAAATTGAGTGTAATGTAGGTACTCATCAAATAAAGTTGATAGGTTAAAAAATCTATTCAATTCAAGGAAGGTAAGGTCGATGATCTTGTGTGATAAAACAGGATTTTTTTGAAGATGGTCAAAAATTGATAGGTCAGGCCCATACTTGAATCATTCAGTCACTCTTCATTCGCCTTAGAGATTAAATCACTTGTATATTTTTTTTTGGCGGACCCTAGTAAATCACATCTACTAATCTGATAATAAATTAATAGTTAGAGTCAGCCTTACAATCGAGAGGTCACAGGTTCGAATCCTGGCCCTTATACTACCGGTGTGAATCTTCTTTTAGGACAAGCAATATTGCTTAGTTGTTTAGGTTAATAGGAAACTTTCTTTGAAAAAAAAAGAATATGAAAATCTGAGTATAGTTGCCAATATAAGTACAAATAACATGTATGCAAAACCACTTTGTGGTGATGGCGATACTAAGGATATGGCCTTTCACTATAAATGCTTTGAATTAAATATACGGTAGCCCAAACTCTTAATACAAAGTACAGATATGAGAACCAATTGACTTTTAATAGAGGTCGTGCCAGTCGTTGAAACGAGAATTAAAGGCAATGGGCTTGTGACACGGGTCCGGATATTGTTAGCTAGATAAAATAGTTGGTGTTTTGTAAAAAAAAGTGTCTTTTGAAGAAAGTCTTTGTGAAGATTTCTGAAAAACTTAATTAAGATTTAATTACTATTTACTTTACTTTCCACTAACGGTTTCATAAGTCGTTTAGAAGTTAAAAAATTATGTAAGTATGGGTAAGGATTATGAAAACTTCGAATGATCAAAATGACGGTTTAATTATAATACATCAATTATAACATCTTCAAAACTTTCACATCCAAAATTGAAGCACTGTTTGTTATATATTCTAATCATGGATGTATGAAAGTTTGATACTCTTTCACGCAAAAATGGCTGAACGGATTTGGCTAAAATTTGATAGCTACAGGTACCTTATATTATAATCTGGAATAACATATGGGCTACTTTTTAACTCTGAAATTGTTCCCATAGGAAGCCGGAACGGGAATGAAATTGTACGCGGGCGAAGCTTATTCGATAAAACTTTTAGGTTTTTCACTTTATGCCATCAACTAGTGAAATTGCGTACATTGAGAGGAACAACTTCCAGATTTTTCATGGCATACCATTTCCGCAAGCGTTTTGAAATCCTTTTGAAGTAAAACATTTTTCAGTATTTGACGCTGATTCAGGGAAAATAAAGTTCTTTGAATTAAATATACACACACACACACACAGTTAGAAACATTCACTTAAAGATTGTAAGAAAATAAATAATATAATGTAGAACGTGTTAGTGACAAGTATCGCCATACGGTTTGTTTTCGGTTCGGTTTTTGAAAATTTTTAGGTTATAGATTAGCGCAAACACCAACTAGTTTATCTGTAGTAATATGAATATACTTACTTAAAGGCAGCCTGATATGTTAAAGTCCCTGACTTGATCTTTACGCGTAACTCCCGTCGAAGTGCATAATATTCATCTCCGCAGCACCTGCTTATATTGCCCTGGTACCGGCAAATAATTCACATTAATTTATATTGTTTTTTTAGCGATATTCGCAAATTGCCAAAGAATACGATACTATGATTCATTAGTAAATTCTGGAGCTTTATTTTTCTGCTTTAAACGAAAGAAAAATTTTAATAAGTCAGGCTAAGTACTAAATATAATCTAAGTACGCTAGGGAACATCAGAAAGTCTTATATAGGTACCTACATTTTAAAATTTAATAAGGAGACTTAAGTGTCTGTATACTTCAAGTCAACGTACAACAACACGCCTAGTGGAGTAATAATATGTCAACTTATAAGATGAATTTGGTAGTTTCGTATCAATCAATTTATCAATTAACTTATTGCAGTCCAATACTGGACATAAGCTTCTCCCAAGGTGCGCCATAAATAGTACCCGATCGTCCGCTGCTCAAAATCTGCTGCTGGACGCCTTACCTTCTGTTTGCCGATTTGCGGCCTCCACTCTAGAACTCTTTTGTTTTTTCGTATATTCACTTAATCAAAATAATCGAATCGAATAAAGGCGAATAGCGACCATTATACGAATAGCAACCATTATACCATCATATCAATCGATTAATCGAAATAAAATTTTCGGTGAATTGATTGATATGATTATGGTAATTTGAAACCGGGTGGTTGAAACCGTGTGGTCTAATTCAATTTGCTTTAGTTGGAGTCGTTTCTATTTTATTTTAGCAAAAATTATGTTATAGAAATTTCACGTATTTGCGCTGTGTGGTTAATTGTTCTAGAATATATTAAAATTTGATTAAAACAATATCAAACATTCAATAACTCGTAATTTCAATTCAAATATTACACTATTTCAACACACAAAACTTTATTATGTTACCTACATATACTTTTCAAATTCAAAAATAAATTATTTAGCAGTGTGGTTTTCCATAGGACTCCATGTTGCAAACTTTCTCCGTACTTATCGATTAAATGCGTACCTGATCGCCGCCGAAAGGAAAACTTTTCACCTCGCTAATTAAACTTGAAACTTACTCCAGTAAATTTCGCTGTTTCTTTGGAATTAATTCGTAAATAAAAGAAAACATTGAGAATAATCACACTGCGTCTAATTAGTTTTTTAAACCCTGTTTGATTGTGTTTCAAAATAATTGTTTCTTTTATTCCATTATACCTACCTAAATAGTTGAAGGTAAAATACCATTTAAAGGACTCAAGATAGAAGTGAAAAATTGCTTTTACTTAGTAATATTTAACCAAAAAGTAATTTCACTTGGATTATTCTTATTTCGAGTTTAAATCAAAACTTTTGTTTGTCTTAAATTATCTTTTTATTTAATCGCCAATCTTAAATATACATAAAAATTTGGTTCGGATCACGTTCCTGTGACATAAATATTCCCGAGGTAAAAACACAAACAAACTAAATTAAATTATTAGATTTCTTATCCCGTTTATTACTACCGTTTTTTACGTTACTCATGAAAGTTTATTCCAAGGATAAAAGTAGTCTATGTATTATTCCAGACTACAATCTACCCCTGTTCCAAATTTCAGGCAGATCCATTCAGTCATTAGAGAGTGATTGAGTAACAAACATACCTCAAAATTTTATTCATGTCTCAAAATTCATGAGCCGACTTATTAAGTAACAGTACTTCAGACTCGCAGCTGTGTTAACTCAGTTTCACAGTTTTGGTTTTGGTTAAATAGTAATTTCGTATTCCTTCCATTATGTTTCCTCAGGATAACAAAGTCGATGAAATATGGAATGTACCCGGTAGAAACTTTCTTCTTGTGCGAACTCTAGTATTCTTTCAAATTCGTATACTGTGGTAAACCACTTTTGTATAAAATATGTTTACGCGCTCTTAGGTTTGAAAGCAAAAGAAATGGTAGGTACGCATTTTTATTTATAAAAAAAGGTTTCAGCTTATTTGCATCTTAGTTAGTTACTATCTAGTTTAGTTTCTATTTAAATGGCGTTATTTAAAATATTCATGATAAATGTTTACCACATGCATTTATCCATTGTTACGGTACACAAACATAGATGTTTAATTTCAGGACATAAACTTATACGTCGTTGTGGGTATACGAGTACAACGGTAATATCATGATGATTTATTTAAAAAAATTGCGCTCAGAAACATTTAGGGCGTGTCTGACTTGTAGCAGCAATATTTCGCACCTTTTGTTTAGAAACTAAAAAAGTTTGAGAAAAAGTATTAATATAGTAGATTATGGACAATCGACCTAAAAAAGGTAGCTAGGATAGACTGGATGCGCAAGGCCTTTCGCCTTGCGCATCCAGTCTATCCCAGCTACCTTTTTGGTGCTATGGCGTACATTGGGAAAGGTTCTATGTCTCTCAGTGGGCTGTAATAGGCTAATAATTGATTGATTAGTTCAAGTCACCATATTATATTTTATAGGTGTATTGTAGCAATCTATCTAGAATTTTTTTCTAATTCCGATAAAAAAAAGTATGACCGCATGGTAGCATTATATAGCAATCCAATAATTTATGACAAGTTGAATTAATCTGCTTAAAATAGAGATTGTTTGACAGACATTACTCAACAATTGATTAAGTAACTAGACAAATGAAGGCTAACCTCGGGGTTACAAGTAATTTCATCCAAAGACAGTATCGCGAACCGTCACGTCCCTTGTCCGCTTGATAAATTGATGTCCATCCACGTTGATGTATTAATATCAACCTAAACATGCTGTTAACTTCCTTATTCTTATTGGGAGAAAATTTTCTACTTGACTGGGTTAGCGAGATTAATTTTTCTTCCTCTTAACGTGTCTATCGGCATATTATTACATCAATCCAGGACTCAGTCGAGTACATTGGAGTCCACCAATGTCCTCAGGCCAACGCAATCTCATCTGTAAGTCGGCTTTCCTCTCGAAGTCGATGGGTGACGTTAGACGATAGTTGCTTCTGAAAAAGCTGAAATAATCCACATTAGGTAGGAAAAGTATAAATTAACACTATGATAGTGTTGAATCTAGGACTCAGATACAAATATTTAATTTTCAGTACCCGTAGTATTCAACCATTTCTGTACAAAAAAGAAGGCTTACCACTTATAAAAATTTAAAACGAATAGGATGATCACAAATCAACATAATTCTAATAAGTAGCTTGATCAAGTTTATACTTAAACTTAATAAAAAGGAC
Organism: Lithosia quadra; assembly: GCA_963576445.1. Classification (NCBI taxonomy): domain Eukaryota; kingdom Metazoa; phylum Arthropoda; class Insecta; order Lepidoptera; family Erebidae; genus Lithosia; species Lithosia quadra. Next base: position 10,188,743 of record OY754891.1, read on the forward strand.
GCCTATGGCCTGTTTCTAAATTGAGAAATTGAAGTTGAGCACAGTTTCATTAACGAAAGTAAGTATTGAAGGAGACTCAAATTTAATTTCTCAGTTCAATAAACGGCCTTTATTGTCTGATTTGGCTACTGACTCTGATCTAAGAAAGAGATTATAATAATTGCAAATAGCGTAAAAGCAAAAATTAAGCCGGTTAATCCTACGCAGTCGATGAAGACTGATGTCCATTGACAAGCCTTGATGCGCTTGCGTCAAGCTTTTGAGTTTTGACGCCATGTCTGTAACTAGGTCAGATTCTATCAGTTGCCGACGGTGACGGATATTGAAGATCACGCAATTTTACGGTAGGTGAATTGCTGAGGTGTATTTATCCGTGTTATAGGTGATAATTGCAGAATTAAATGAAGGAAATAACGATTTAATTAATACCAAAGTGATATTATAATTATATACCTAGGTACACTAGTAGAAATTATTAGAATATAACTTGAAGATATTCTCCTATCAAGTATTCCATTGCCACTTTTTTTATTCATTAATAACTAGACCTTATTTGTATTTCCTTCCTACCTATTTATTTTTGAAAGTAACTTTTGTTTTATGAATGAAAGTAGGTACGCAATAATCCATTTGCTTTTGAACCTAAGAGCGGATGAAACGTATCTAATACAAAAGTTGTTTACGCAGCATAAAACTGTGAAAAATATGGAACTTTGTAAAAGAGGAAAGTTTCTACCGAGTATATTTTACTGACTTTGTGATGCTAAGGAAGTATAATGGAAGGATTACGAAATTATTCTTCAACTTACATCACTAAGAAAACTCTTAAACTACGTCTTAAGTTTTCCATTTTAAAGTTTATAATAACTCTGTTGCTGTGTCACTAAAATATAATATAATAATATAAATAATGATGATCTTAATATAGTTTCTACTTCTCTTTCTGTCAGCACTTGAATTTAGTTTCGGTTAAGGAACGATTTTACTTCAATTTATTTTCATCCTAAATCACTGAGGTCACAAACTTGAAATATGTTACCTTTTATGTTTGTTACCTTTTATAGTAAGTATAGTCATCTACTGTATAAGAATGTTTGGAAATTTCATTACAAGCGGCAACAATGTGATATTTTTCCGGTATGAGGCATAATATTATTAAATTCATTTGTTATGAAATCATCGATAACAAAGCAGAGTATAAGAAAATTTTTCGGCTTATGGCAAAAGGATCATATTATTATTATGTAGGTAGCTCGCAAGCCGTATATCTATAAAATCAATGATCTTCTTCTTTCGTGTCAATGATTCACCTCTTCAAATTATTCGGGCATAAAATTCAGCCATCTTAACCGCGCTATCAGTGGCCTTGTTAAGGTCGTCTTGACTGCAGGGAGTAGGGCATAAGGGGCATGAAAGTAGGTGTGTCATGGACTGCACAGGGGCTCCGCAGTCGCACGCGGTTAAGCCCGGATCTCGCATTCGCCACCTGCATAGGTTTTGTCTGGACCGGCCAACCTAACAATCAATCAATGATATTTCTTCAAATACCAATACATACCATTCATTCACTAATCGTTTTAAGGAAAGCCTGTTTATCAACAATGTTACAAACGTTTAATTTTTCTACCTCCTACAAATCATGACTGACACTTTTTGTAAAAGTGTAAGTTACCTACTAATTTAAAATATAATTAAGTACTGTCGTTTCAGTATCTTTTATTTTCAAGATCAGCTCTTTATTTTTTATTTTCTTCATTATTTCTTTTTTTGCTGTAAATCTGTTAGTATCAATTAGTGTCATACTAATTAAACATAATGAGAGTAAAGAGTACTAGTATTCAAAGAGAATAAGAATTTAAGTTTGAAACCGTGGTTATATCTTAATACAAAACTTTTTTTCCGTGTAACAACCTCTTGGTAGCTGAATGGATAAGGAAGCAGCCTCTTCTCAGAGGTATCGAGTTCGAATCCGGCCGGACAGTACTAATGTGAATTTCCCTTTGTGGAATTTATATGTGCTAATCACATGATTTACTATCTGCTGATGGTGAAGGAAAAACATTGTGAGGAATCCCACATGTCCTAGAAGAAATTCTATGGACATGTTCGATCCACCAACGCATTAGGCCAGCGTGTGTAGAATAAGGTCTAAACCCCCTCAGCTCTCTCGTTAAAGGAGAAGAGACCCGTGCCCAGCATTGGAACATTAAAATGGGTTGCTGTCAACCTCGTGGTGCTACTTTGCCGCGTAAATATGACTAATAGGGGATTGTCAGATTCAAAGCAACTGAAATCATACATCAGACTTTAATCAAAATAAACAGTTAGTTCTTCAAACAGAATCACCTTTTTGGAATTGCTCCTTAACTTAACCCCTGACCCAGATTGCGATCATCATGTTATGAGGATTTCATCTTTCACCCAAGAATAGTGCCAGTCAGGAATACACCTTAGATCCATAGGGACATGCAAACTTACATAATTCACATAATTCATAACGTCAACTATGCAATTAACTATTATCACAACACAATCCAAAATACATGTAAAGTTTTTCTTTATGGCGACGACAATAAACAGCACTTGACAACATGTAATTGAAATTTTAAGTGCTCGTAAAACGCATTAAAGACTTCGAATACACTTAAAAGCACTGTAGAAAGATTCTCATAGCGACAATGCAAGCTGCAAAATGCAAAATCTTTAGAATGCTGGGCTTTTGCAGACTAGCGCAATGATAAGATTACTAGATCCATCATTCGATTTATTATGCTTACAATATTTACCCCCCAATTCGAAACCTAATTGCTCGCTCGCATGCATCAACGATTGTTATAACCTTTGTATTTAAATTTTTTTCACTATATTTATTTCATTTCATTGAAAATTCATTGTTACGAGTAAAGTTTACATAATTTGCGTATCTATTCTTGGTACAAATGTCTTCTTCTTCTCTTCCAAATGTCTCGAAAACTGTCTCTTCTCATGTTCCATTCTCGAAATGATAAATCTTGAAGCAAATCTTTATCTGAAATATTAAAAATGTATAAGCGATACTACACATAAAAAGAATCCTATTGTTTTGAATCATAATAATATTATAATAATTTTCAAAAATCTTTGTGTCGAGTGAAACAGTGTTTTGTTTTTTGGCAGTAAGTTTTTTTGTACAGTATGTGAAAGATACGAGAGCTGCACCACCTCTGTCTTGTTTATGACTTTATGGAGACTATTTAGTACACTGTACAGTAGCTAACAAAGAGCTTCCGTTTCTGTCCGTTTCCGGACAAGATCACGGATAGTCCGGATGAAAGTTAATGTTGGACTGAATTTGGCATCTTTGGATGAACTCAAAACAGGTAAAACCACCGATAATACTTTTTGGGAAGGAAGCCTCTGACATTTTTTTTTTCATATCGTTTATTGGTACATCTAATGAATTTGTAAATTCAATTTAAATCTTCCTAACAACCTTAAAAGAGACTACAAACTAGTTGACCAAATGTCTGTGCCATACTGGCTACGAACTAATTCAAAAATTAATATGATTAAAACTTTCTTTGAATTTTGAGAACCCTCGCTGCTACATGTTGCCTAATATTAATAATTAAGTTAATGTTATAACCGCTCCGTTAAGGAAATAAGTGAGGCTGAGGGTGCACAACAATATAAAGGTAAATATTCTTCATAGTGAGCTAAGGTGCTTATGCGTAGTATGAGTACGCTTGAATAAATTGAAAAAGGTTTAGAAAAATGAAATCATAAACGTACACATAATAAAGACATAGATACAAAAACTTAGTTCCCTCCCAGGGTTGGAAGACATACTCCTTCACAGATTGATAACCATATTTCATACCTAATTTCACATTTAAGTTTCATTGCATTCGATGCAGTTACTGTATTATTAATACCGTAACTACATCTAAATGTTTTATTTTATTTATCTAAGCATATTTTTTTACTGCGCCACTACCATCACCTTTTCAAATCCTATAACAACAACTTCACTATTATCGGATACTAGTCAAGCATTCACTATTCAAACAACCGATATTAGATTCCTTAGAAATCAAATCGCTTCACATCACTCTGTCCGTTATAATGAAACTTTTCACTCAGACAACTAAGCAAGACAAATGACCTGCCGACCTAGGTCAAATCTAATTTCATCTGAATGGCTGTCAGTACCCGTCCTAATATTGGTAACCCTTTTTGAACTATTGTATAAAGATTAATATTACAGCTGTGTACACTTTTGGGGCAAAGTGGCTTACGTAAATCTAGCATGGGATTATAATTATGAAAATGAAATTTTTCATTATGAAAAATTAAATAAATCACTGTGTATATTCGTACCAAGTTTTCAAAATTCTACACTACACAGATATAAAAGAATCATAAAGAAGCATTTTTATTACGATAGCACTTTCCTTTTTTTAAACATAAATATAGAGACGTATACCTACTATGTCAAAACATTTTATTTTTTACATCATTTTTTACAAGACTTATACAGACTACCCTCATTCCCACTACACTCTTGAACACCAGGATCACACCAATAGAAGCAACCGAATAATAGATGATACTTGGGAAGTCACAGGGAAAGTTAAACGGTCTCAGAAACCGCTTTGAAACATCATACATTTTTTATATTATTATAACGTGATTATTATTTTATATTATTGTATAGACTCGTTACGAATAGTGAAAGCCTGTCTAAATGTCTTGTCTTACATAGTACCACCATGTTGAATCGACAATAAATACGAGATTAATGCGTTGCCAAATATTGAGCCGGTAATGGCCATGGCCACATGTTTGCATACATTTGTCGTACTGTATTTGTTTGCCTGTTAGCTTAACGGACTAGTGTTCGAATCACATTAAGGGAAATGATAAATTAATTCAACGAGAAAATACGTTTTACGCTCAATTATGATTTGGGTGCTTTAACCAAAAATAAGATTACAATTAGATTGCATAGAGAACAACCCCAGCCCGCCGAACCGGCAACGCTCGCCAGTACGTCGTAGCCCAATCTGATATGCTCAAAGACCTCCATCCTCCATAAGTGCAATTCTGGCGGTGGCAGGTGAAGCTGCCTGCCACCCCAGCAGCAGACCGGTACGGTGGCGCAGGGACTGCTGGACGTCATGGTTCCCATATTTGAAGGGGCCACCTTGAAACCGGAGCAGCAGTACGAGATAAATGCCTTATGGGCCATTTTATACTCCGTCTTCAGACTCAAGACGGCGTGCGGTATTAATCGGTTCCAGTCACTGGCTATGAGGACAGAAGCACAATTAAAAAGATAAAACGTGTACATTTTTACTTTTTTATATTCACCAAGTATAAGTAAAAATCTACATTAAAGCATTATTCAAGGGAAATTGACGTAGTAAGGAACTCAATGAGGCAAAAAGTTCAGTATCGACTAAAAACGAGGCCTGCGGCACCAACGAATAGTAAATAAAAAAATGGTGCATTGCGTTACCCTGATGTTTTACGAAAAAGCTACGGCGTATTCCTGAATTGGACCTCTTTTTTACCGACTGCTAACTAGTAACATGTTTACAATAGCGTTATATTCTCGTTGCGTTATTTTCTTCTTTTACCGTACAAATACAAATATTTACACAAATTCGGTGCTAATATTTTGCGTGCATGAATATTATTTGCATTTGGTCATTTATTTCAATATGTCTTCATGCAATATGCAATAGGCGAAATGTGGGTGCTAGCACCTCTGCCTACCCCTTCGGGGATATAGGCGTGAGTTTATGAATTATGTATGTATGCATACAATCCCGGCTTCTTTGAAAATTTTCTTATAAAAGAATCTGATATAATAAGAGATAAAAAAGCATTTTTTGTTGAAGCCACCTAATCTAGAATGGTAGCTGGTACGTTCTAAACTTCACCCTAGACCATTCGGGGTGCAATCAAACTACATTAAGAATAACTTGTGTAGAATAACTTGCGTGTAGATTATTAGTAAATTAGGTTAAATTTAAGTTACTTATTAGCCTCAAGGCTAGATTGTGATTGTTATGAGGTAACTATTCAGTTACATCGTAATGAGAAAAAAAAAATCAATACGGGTTGTAGAATGCAAATAAACATACTGAGATACATTAATTACTTATGATTACGAAATACACACGAAAACACACACACACACACACACACTAATGCAAATATAATACAACCATTTATTACTTGTGATTACAATTATATTTACATAATATACGATACGAAAACACTCACTCCAATGTTCATACTCATATTCATGTTCACAAAGATTTGCACCTATGTAGCCACGTTCGAATTTTATATAAGTCAAGTACCTATTGAATGCATCAGGTCCTTCTTATACGTTAATCTATTTATGCCAACCTTACCTGCAAAGCGATACACTTGCTGATTGATGGACGAGTCCCAAGTGCAGGCTTTTCTCTCGGGATTGAAGAGAACCTATTGAAATCTGCAGAATTACATGTACATGCTTCAATTTTGAATATGTAACGTTATTAAACCCCAGATTAATAAATCGTCCTGTGTATAATAAACCTTTTATAATACTTGAACGCATTCAGCGATTTTCTTCAATGTATGTCTAAAGTCTTTGAAATACGTATGAACAGTCGCCATCATGGCAGACAAGGTGACCAAATACTTCTGAACAAAGCGTTTGCTCAGATATTAACGAGGTAATGAATGTTCAGATATTAATGGTAACTTTTAGTGAATGGAAGTTATTGACATTTTAATTTGTTCGGTAGTATTTGGTCACCTTGTCTGCTACAATTTATCTGATGGCGACTGTACACGTTGATGAAATTCAAAGGTTTGTTAACTCTAAAGTCACATTAATGACAAATAAAAAATGATAGACTTTTGAAAACAAAAACGTAAAAATTTACAATTAAAATGCAAATGCCAACTCGAATACAATTTTTAAAGCAAATTGTGTTATTCGAGTTTAACAGGGCTCTGAAATGATACTTAATTCGCAAGTCTATTAAATTTAAGTAAGCTCATTTATTGTTTTCTACAATTTGATTATAAATGAGTTCAACTGTTTCAAAAAGCTATTTTCTTTGTATTAGACTTGGTGCTCTCTTCTCAATGCTCAAAATATAAATAAGGAAACTTAGGCTTTCTTACTTAAGAGTGACTCCGTGAGCACTATACGTACGGGTTTATCTTTGGAGTTTACATTATTAAAATAATGTGATGAGTCCCACGGAAGTCTTATTAAACTAGATTCTGTAGCGTAGCGGTGGAGCGTTCGACTGCTGAGTTGGAGTCCGCAAAATGCAAATATTTATATGCATATTTGCATTGATTTGGGTATTTCTATGCACAATAATTATGTATACCTATATTACAAAAAAAAATCTAAGTATGTTTTATTTAATTTAGCATGTTTGTTACAGATTGATCCTAGCGTTGGAAGCCATAAAGTACCGACAGGATGTTATTATTTCGGGTTTTAGCTGGTTTGATTACCGAGTGTTGTAAGCTAATTTTCGAAAATCTTTTAATGGATTTTAAGTCATGATTAAAATTATAATGAACTCTCCTTGTATAAAATTTTCTAAATACATTATTTAAGATGTGCGTCTATGCCCTCTATGTAGCGTCGCCGTGGGACACCGTGTATAATAACACAATTTTATTTATGATAGGATTATTCTCCTTTTATACGTTTTTTTTACATGCGGTGTCTAGTCTACATAATGTGATGCTCTTGGATCCTTTGTATAGTCATCCATCCATCGTCTTGATCACGTTGTTATACGCCATCAGTTCAACACTTAATGTTTTCCACTACTAAAATTAGTATGTAAGAGAGCTATTATATATAAGTTTCAAAGTATATTTTTAATACCAATATAAAAGAGATTTACTTTTATTCTGCCCCTGAGAAGATCATAAATGTAAATCTTTTCAGCTTTAAAAACGAACTCCGAAATAACTCATTACTGGAGTGGATATCATCTAAATGAAAAGTTTTCGACCCCTAAAACCTTAATTTCTTTGTAAGTGGCGATGGAAAGGTCCTTCAAAGTTTTTAGATGGAAAAAATGTTTTAAGAAGCTATAAAAATGACGTTATGTCGAAAGTACATAGTTCGTTATGTGGAATTACGTTTAATTGTAGTTATGTCTAGCTTAGATCTGTTTTCGTTATAAGAGTTATTAGTAAAAAAAGGCATGTGGCCGTCAAGCTTAGGGCCACCATTGTAATACCTTTACCTTACCATCTTTAGCTTACCATCAGGCGAGGTGAAGCTATATTGACGTGACCAATATAAAAAAGGTGGATTGCTTCGTTTCCTGCTACGATAATTACGGCTCCGTCAATCTAATGATTCCTTCGCTCCTAAGAATCTAAGCAAAGGTACCTATTTATTTCGTAGTAGTTTAGCGACACAAAAACGAAATTCAGTAACTACTCTTTATATTGACAGCAAGCGAGGTAATTACCTAAATTACATCTATGCGTATAGTTTTAACAATATTAATAAATATTTATTAAACCTCGGCCTTCCCGAAATTTTAATGACGGTAAACGGTGTACTCTGCTATCTACAATTATTAAATCAATACTAATTATATAGCTTTCATTTTGATCCACATTTATTTTGAATCAAAATATGTAATTACATACCTACACACAACAGAAATAAAATGTCTATAAGAAAAGGAGACTTATCATTTTGATTTTACTATTTAATTAGTATACAATAGAATAATACAACGAGAGACCATCATTTATTTTGTCAACAAAAAAACTGTGTGCAGTTACAAGTTTACTTGTAATCTTAGTAAGAATGTTTGCACTTACAAGAGATTGCGGCCAAAGTGCCTACAAAATTACTCATCACCGAAAAAAAATAGCAAGTGCCTCAGTACTTTTAGCCTAAAGCTTTTACGTGATATTGTACTAATTTAGCACTCGTATTCGAGATAACCTAACGTTTATGAAGCACAAAATATTGAACATGATATCGGTAAAAGTTGATACATGCCTTGCAAATATTTTTATCATTCGTTTTGTAATTTTGGAGTTTCACGAACAAACAGACAAGAATTGTAAATAAAATATTTTGTGTTCAGAATCGTTCATTTAACACAACCCAAGATTTTTTTTTAATATCTCCAATGTACAGATACAACCACTTTACCATTTTATAACAGTGCCGATAGATTAAAGGTAATCTTTCTACTAAAAGTTAAACAGCTGCAGTCAAAGATATTTAAATGCGAACATAATTAATATCTTCCATCAAAAAGAAAATTGCTATCTCTTCCTAAAACAATTTAGAGAACCACGTCCTCGCTCCGTAACAATTTAATAGATAAAAATTGTCTGATTAAGTTGATGAAAAATAACGAGGAAAAATTAATAGGGAAGTTCTGGTCCATTAACGACAGGTATAAAGGATATCCAATCTCGTGAAATAATCCGATTTCAGAATTTCAAATAAGATATCCCTAAGAGCATTATAATATTCTTTGAACATTGACTAGAAGGTACGTTTTGTACCTACATGCAAAAATCCATTAAAGCAGAACTCACTGAGAGGTACACCAAGTTTCCACACATAAAATGATGAATAACTCACCATACACTGGAGGTACCAGGTAGGTTACACCTCCATTTACATTGAAAAAATAATTTGCCTCCCATTCTTGACGTGATGTCGGCTACAAGCTGTCATTGCGAATAAATTAAACATTTTGTGTAGCGCAAGAAATTTTCTTCTGAATTTTTCCCTGAAGAATTTTGTTGTCTATTGTTGTCTTTGAAATTACCTATCATATACAGAAAGTAAACACAGAAAAGATAATTTTAGATTGACATCTCTTTGTTAATGGAAGTGGTATTTATAAAAATATTGCCGAACTGGCTAAATCGGATATGTGGGCGTAATCATAACTAGGCTTCTAAATTCATCGATCTCTCGTTCAAAATCTAACCCACAGCAGTGATATTGTTAAAATAAAATTGTTTGAATATTTTGTGGGCAACTTTTATAACAATATTGAACAAATCTGGTCGGACTCAACATAATTTTTTTTTTCAGATTGTAGGTATTCACAAAAACATTTTTCGCGATTGAAAATACTGAAATGAATTAGGATTGTCAATTTCAGTACTGTAGCAGGACAATATAATACAATTTTACACACAGTGGGAATGCACTGACCTATATTTTTCAGTGACATATCGTGTTCCTTTGTGTACACATCTTCAATCCGGGTCGGTGTAAACAATCACTTTTCCCATAGCTTTCGAAAGAAACAAAGAAACAAAATATTTAGTAGCTGACTAAAACGGGTCTATTAGTTGCTTACATTTGAGGATTTTTATCCATAATTGAACGCATCAAAAAGTCTTCATGTATTCATTTTTTATTCAGAATGTAATTTTAAATATACTACAATATTCATACCTTCAAAAAAGCAGATTACGTGGGCACAATGTCTAAAAACTTGCATGTTAAGAATATGGTAAAAAAGGAAACACAATTTTGTGAAATAGTTACTAAATCAGCCAATCCCAATGTTTAAATGTACCTACTGTATTATATTAATTTATATTCAATAAATGAAAATGTCATGCGGGCATATTTTGCGGCTACAGAGCTGGGAACTAACCTCACTGCGTACCGTAGTCGTTTACTGTCTTTGTATTATTATTATTGAAATATCTTCAATGCATAGATTTTTTCAATATTATTTTAATGGTTTTTCATTTTATGTATCTGTAGAGCTAAATATGAGATGGTTATAATAGCATATAAATATATGCGACACCACAGACATGGTAAGAAATAAAAGAAAGGGAGAATAGGAAGAAGGAATAGTCGCAATAGTTAACATCAATACTGAGAAAGTGCTAGACCTTACCATTCAAACTGTTGAAGGCATTTGCTTTGAAAGGACTGCATCAGATAGGTTTATAGAAAGAACACGTAATTTTGTTAATATAAACGTTTTATACGAAATGCAACTGTGTATTTGAATCAAAAATAAATGTAACATAAAAATTTCCTACTATTTCTGTGTCCGTTCACATCTGATTGCATCACGTCCCACCCCTCTTATCCAGCTTCCCTTCAACGTAATAGCAAATGGAAAGGTCTTCCGGCAAGCAGCGGTATAAAGGAGCAGAATTTTATATAATATAATAATGTGTAAAATTGTATGTGTATGTTTGAACAGTATTTTTTTTACATTTTATAATGATATGATAAGTAATTGTTGAAGCTGAAACGATAGTATTGCAAGAAATATGGGTTTATCCATCATAATACGCAATCAAAAATCAAAGTATCATAAATAGTTAATTGTAACAACAGTGTTCGCAATTCTTAATTAGACACCAAAAAATAGTAGGTACTGTACTCAGGTACACAGGTAATAAAAAGAAATATAATCAGGTACGCTTGCAAGCAGGAAAAGCACATCGAGTAATGTTTTTAGGGTAAATCTTACCCAACTCCTCTCACCCTCCGTGAACTAATTCTGAAACATCTCCGTTTTCTTTTTTTTAAATGGATAAAACTGTGTATTGCGTTCAGTTGCTAGTAAACTAGAACATTTCTCATTGCTTGGGATTACAACTTCTCTATGATACTAACTGTTGCCTGCACTGAATTCTCATACCGTTCTCGCAACTCATGGCAACCTATGTCAGATATAAAAATTGCTTGTGTTATTTTAGACTATAATCTATGCTTGTAATCAGATTCTCTTAGAGCGTGATTGAATAACAAACATCCAAATATAAAAAAATCTTCACAAAATTTCACTTTAAGTAAAATGTATTAGCAGGAAAAAGGATTAGGAAATACATAAGAATATTTATTATCATTACTGTAATATACTTCAAGATTATAAAATATCAGTAGTACAATACGCTCAAAAACAGAATTCAGGATGTGCACATTAAGCGATCATGAACGTGTGAAGCGAGCTTTCATTTGTTACCCTGGAATGTTCTGCGAATTGCGGTTTTCGTAAGCATGCGTAACTCACATGACGTAATAAATATTTTGACGTATAAAATGTTCCAGACATTACGTGGGTTACGCGATGTTTTGTTTTATACATACGACATTAAACGTATTTGTTTAAAACAAGGTATTCGTTGAAATGTATGTATCTTAGTATTGTGGGGTAGATAATGTAACAAAATTTGAAAGGGGTTTAATTAAAGTCGAAGGAACCTTAACCTTTACTATTCTATTCCGAAAGTGTGTTTATTTGTTACATTATATCGGTCATAGACTCTGAACCCAAGGCTTAGGACGTAAACTCGTTTCTTGTTTTCACGCTTTTTGTTCTAATCTAAACTTTTGCTGTTTCTTCTTTCAATAATAATCTCAGGCAGCTTCTGTATCTGCTCTGTTCTGCTCCTGCAATAGTAATAACTTACGGAGATATCTAATGATTCGGTTATCCTTTATTCTTTATATGTATTTTTTTGTTCCATATTCTATAACTAAAATACCATCTCTTTAGTTTCACAGATCAATCTTTTAAGCAAGATGTTTGCGGTTGCCGACAATGCTGAGCAAGCTAATGCATTACTAGCGTGTGGAAAGCTATATCCAAGCAACTACTAACATAATTCATAACGGATTCTTCGTTTAAATTTTGCCGGAGTAGAAAAATTGCGTGAAAGCGAAATTTTATCAATTATTTATGAAGTTAGGTTACATTTTCAAAATAAACGTACTATTGTATTACGTAATACGTTAGGTTTACCAATTTACTCCAGCGTATGGCGAAATTTACATATTTCACCAATATATCAAGGGTTTCAAACCTTGCCACAAAATGAACCCAACAGTAAAATTGACGAAATTCCTGGCTCTGGGTAAATACGTCCCCAAACATTAATGATAAGGAAACGAACGCCTTTACGGCCCTATCCCTCAAATATTTTGATATTGTCCAGTTCATTTGATTTTCATTACATAAAATACCAACTATTTTCACTTCTAAGCAACAATATCTACAGTATTATAGTGCACGGCATCTAACTTGGCATGATTTTTGAGTAATGTGGGCCCCACTATATGTTTAAAAATAAAAATATTTCACTTTGATAGAAAATAGACTATGTATTTATTTTAAAAACAATTTAAGCTTCGATGCCTTCGTAATGATATTATGTTTTAAAGATAATAAGCACGCTGTGACATTTTTTTTTGTAATCAGCTTAATATTGAAGATTTTCATAATACTAAAATATTTTAGTAATAATTATTGTTACAGTATCAATGTTGAAGCTTATTGGTTCTGTTGAATTTGGTATCCAAATTTTATGAAACCTTTCAGAAAAGTCTGCCTCATTAAATAAACTTTGATAAGTGCTAAAAGTCTTGTCATGATCATAAAAAAACTTTTTTATTACTGCCTCAATTCACGTTACTCATGCGTAAGCAGTTTGTGGAATCCATTAAATACTCAAGATCAGGCAGAATTTCTGATCTAAGTAAGCAAAATGTAATATTTTTATCTTATTAAAAAGTTTTACTGGTACATAAAGTAAAATTTTTGCGTCAACATTGAAGTGAGTTTAATGTTGCTTTAATCACCTCTGAATAAAATTAATGATGTGAATTTGAGTGTAAATATGTATAATTTTGTAAATTAATATACTTAAAATAAAATAAAACTTTTTAAAATGAAATTTACACTGTCACGTTGTCAAAATTGCATCTCAATTGGAAACTGGTTTACTGATACAGACAACGGATAAGTGAAAGTAAGCTTTTAAAAATATTATAGCTAGGACCGATTAGATGGTATGTATTATTATTTTATATAACAAATGGTTTAGAAATACTAGTGATATTAGAAATTGATTGGAATAGAAAATGGATTACACCTGTCGGTATAAAATCTAGGTGTACCTAATTAGCAAAGTATGAAATATCCTGTTTTCATTTATTTTCATAAGAGCTATACAACGTATTACTGACTCGAAAACTAGCTTTCATTTTGTAAAGCATACTATAGTACTCAAAATTAGGTACTAATATTTCCACTAACTACTCCAGCTAAGCTAAATTGTTTGTTTTAGGAGTGGCTTCACGTCGCCAGAATTTGAATCCGAGACTTATCGATAGTAAAGCCGACTCCTTAACCATTAACTTCAATAATACAAAAACAGATAATATCATCATTATTAACATGATATCAATAATTTCACTTACTTACTGAGCAAGTGCGATCAGGAATTAGATAAATAACAAGCTTCGTATATTGACTGTATTCGCATTTAATCCAAATACATGCTGTCGGAGCCAAACAATGGGAAAGACAAACTAGGAAACACTGGCATATCGACATGTTCGTTATTCAACGTAATTTTTGCGAAGAATGAACCGAACAATAGGACTTTTGTATTACCCTGAAACAGATACACACAGAAAGCTAACAGTTTACCGTGGTAATGAAGGAATCGTTAATAATTCTGTTAAAGGAAGGAAAATAAGAAACTGATAGTGCATTGTATACACTGATCAAGTTTTATTTAGTGTAAGTATGTATTAAGTGAATATACACAAATAATTATCTAAATAAAAATCATGATAATGCTTATGATTTTTAGTCGACTTCGAAAAGGATCTCATTTCAAATGTTTATATTATGTATGTTTGGGGCTAACTTTGCCATAGATAGACGGATTTGCAAAATTATTTTTTTGTTAGACTGGACGTTTATACCAAATTGGTCCCATTTAAATTTTGTAAAAATCTAATGATAAGTTTTGGAGACAGACATTGACATTCTTCAAAACCAGCAAATCATCCGCGATTATGACTATCGTATCTTTAGGTATTCTTTATATAATATCAAAACATAACATCACGCCTGTACGCGCTGAAAGCGATCGCAGACGTATTATATATATTTAGTTTCATACTCATCATTTATACACTAATGTTTGCCTTTCGAAGTTGGTTTTTATATCGAAAATTACTTGTTAGTGATTCGAACAATATGAACGTAAGCGGTTGTTTAGTGACTCAAAGCGTAAATAAGAAATCAAATAAAATCATTTCAGCACAGATGAACAAGAAACCACTAGAGTTCAATACAGTCTTCAGGCCTTGTTAGCAATTTACATCATCACTTCGGAGACTAATCAATGAAAGCAGTGACCTTACACTGTTGAAGCGATTGCTTCGAATCAAACTTAAGCACACAATTATTCATGTTGTTGAGTCGTCAAAATTGAAATTCGATCAGGCAAATCCCCCGTCAATACAACTAATAGAGTAAGTGCGGTGGAACCGGAGCACCAAAGGGATGGTTGATTTCCTTTGTGAACTTTAACTAAGTTAATCGGTAAAGTTATGTCGTTAGCGGTAAGGGACAAATTCATCATGTTTCACTGGTGACTTGACGTGACGTAACATTTTACAATTTAAAACATTTAATTTGAATCGTTTTCCGAAATATTTCTCATATTTTTTTATGTGATTGGATTGGTACCAAATTGGAAAAATGAAAATACAATCAGATAGAAAATTCAGAATATCAAACTCAATTGGGTCTTTTAAGAGATGAATTGTTATTGAATTTTCCTTCTTTTTCATTAATATTGTAATATTCGGCCAGGTGACGTGTTCGAAATAGAATTGGTTGGTATTTCATCAAGCGGAATAAAGGAATATTCATTTGTTGTTTTCATCTGATTTAGAAACAAGTAAAGTAATGAGGGTACTGATGAGGACCTGGTTTGAATTCATAATGTAAAGTGCCCCTTAGATGTCCTTTAATTAATGCAGCACCAACCCGTTCAAACGTTTATAAGAGTTAATTGGGTTAAAGAAGTAAAATAAGGTTTATAGTCGTAATTATGTAACCTTTGTGATAATGTCAAAGTTACCCTATTTACATTTTATAATAATACCTGATAATGCTTAGTCGCGACAGATTAATATAGATTATACCTAATCTGTGATTACAGTATAATAGAGAAAGCGTTTTTTAGTTAAATTTTCAGTAATAGCTCCCGTCAACGTCAGTCACCTCACACCTTCTTATATTGGCTACAAAAAAAAGTGGTGAAATATGAACGTTCATAATGTGAATATAGAACTTTGAATTCAAAGTAAAATACGACAATTTCAATTCACTAAGCAGCAGGAAAATCACTGACTAATGTAACCAATTACATGTCAAATGTTTATTGAATATATAAATATTTATTTCTATGGAAGTTACTTGATACATTATAAATCCAATAGAAAAAATACAACATTTATAATCAATACAATGTCTAGCCACACGATGCATCAAGGGAATACAGGGGCATGCACCCAACAAGCCTTTGGTTTTCTGAAATACAAGAGAGCATAAATTAAAATTTTAATAAGTTAACAACACGATAGTTCTTATGAATTTTCTCCCGATCTCACAGTAGTCTATAGATCACTCCTTAGTTATCTGGACCGCTGACATTGATTGATGCGAGCCTAAACAAGCAAACCAAAGCCAGTTTGATCGCGAACGCTGGTCTGTACACATTTGCTGAATTTGCTTTTTGTAAGTACAGAAACAAATTTAATTAATTACTTTGATAGATTTCCCAGTGCCACAGTGGCCCCCGGATTGATTCCTGAGTTAGAATAAATGTTATAGGAGTTGTCTATTAGAATATTTTCAGTTGTATGTGATAGAATACAATAGGCGAAATAAATATAATAGTTCTTTAAAATATAGATATTCATATTATAGATAGAATGAATATTTATATAGGTATACCTACATAGATATTTAGGGTGCCTGCACTTGTTATATTAAATGGCTGTAGCTCGCATCCATGTAGATTTCTGATTCAGTTTCCGCAACCCATGGAAACATATTCGACGAATTAAAAGTTATCAAATTTCAACCAGATCAGTTTAGCAGTTTAGTATCGTAAAACGTTGCCAACAAAATCCATCCTAAAATCCGGTAAACAAAGTAAACTAAGCACACCTTTCTATAATATCTTTATCATGCTTTGAAATGAAAACAGAAAATGTTCAACGTGTTAACTCTAATTTTTTTCATTATATTCTCTAATACATTATAAACGTAACAGATTTTTCTTTGCATGATTAAATATGTGCACAAAAATTCCAGCCGTAGACTAACGTTAATTACGTCGACAGCATTCAAAACATCCCAAGCACAATGCTTAAAAAGGTATTTTTATTTCCACAAAGCTTGAGCGTTTGTCCTACAGCATGTGACGTAGCGTCTAAATGTAAAATTATAAATTATTCCAGTTCATCCTAAATCACTTATATTAATGTGCTTACTATATTGTAAATAGTGTATAAATAAAGTGTAATCTATCTAGGTATCTATTATTGGACCTAGTTTACCTACCTAGACTAGGTCCAATATAAATAATACACCTGCCATCCATTACCATTATCTACCTGCTCTTGTCCCAATGACAAGAGCAGGTAGATAATGATAATGAGACCTAGTCTATAAGAGCAATGTTTGTAAATAAATGAATAATCAAAAAAATATTTATGATCACTTAATATTCCTGATTCAGATTGTTTAACATTATATCAAAATATTGTTGATACTTCTAGTACCTAGTGGAAAGTGCTTAGAAATAGTACCTACCTTTTTTTTTTCCGTGCGGAATTCTCATGGATACCCACCCCGCTGCCAGCGGGGCAGGTTATGTCGGACTCTTACCGACTAAAACCGCACGTCGTCTAGGGTCTTCTGATGCCAGGGTGTAAGGTGGCCCAAAGAGCATTTACCTACCTGATTTAAATTTTTCCCAGGAATAAGAAAGGCGTATTTACATAGTTGATCCAACATACCATTGTGTAAAATATATTTCGTTGTTTCATCTCACTTCTCATACATTTAAACTGATTAATAATAACATTAGGTACTTACTACAATAGGACGATATAAGATGAAAACTCACCTTTTCTTGGTCACAAAACAGTAGCCACGAACAAAAATAATATGTTCTAATGATAAATACCTACATTTCATCATCATCACAGCATTAGTCTTTTCTTGAAATGTAAGTACCTAATACGCAATATTTTTGATTCGAAAGTTA
This sequence comes from Lithosia quadra, assembly GCA_963576445.1. Lineage (NCBI taxonomy): Eukaryota > Metazoa > Arthropoda > Insecta > Lepidoptera > Erebidae > Lithosia > Lithosia quadra. The sequence goes on from OY754891.1 coordinate 10,206,872, forward strand.
CATTGCAACACGGAAAATTTAAGCAAATAGCCAACATCACTCGTTTCGATCAGCCTTTAATAATAAATTCGCTTCTTTTTGTCGTTCAGACAACAGCCCTAATACAACGTTATAACAGCCGTGTGTAGATAAAACTGGCCATTTTGAGTATAAATATTTATTCGCTTTGACAATAAACTTTGCTTTTAGAATGACGTATTAATTTAATGTCTGGGCACGTCCAAGCCAACAACGGTATATTGTGAGGTACGTGTACCTAATATCTAATTGGTTGATGAATTGGGGGTTTCAAAATAATTGACAGTAAGACAGATAACATTTTCAGTGAAATGTATTGTGTAGGTCATTGTATCATTTCAACATTAAAAGTCTCGCACATTTTATAAACAGAATAAACACGCCATGTAAAGTTAAATTAATACATATCAGTGTTTTGAAACTTTTAGTTTTGGCGTAACTAGTGTTAAAATTCTAATTGGTTTTTGACCAGGGTTATTATTCTATTTGGAAACGTCTAGGTAGTCGTTTCATATATGGGTAGATTTCACTTGGATTGTTCACTTAAATGGGGAAATATTAAACACCTTAACTTTGTTAGCTTATACAGGCAAGCATTTACATTCAAATACGGTCACTTTTCGTTTGGTTTAACAGAATGCATGTTATACCAACAAGTCATAATAATAATTTTAAATAAAAGTATAGTGCGACTAGATTCTACTAGGAGCACATACGGATTACACAGGGTAAATTTTATGGAGCCTTTAATAGAGGCACTTGAAACTAATAATGAGTTCTTCGAAAGAGTTCTTAACAAGCTATAAAGCTTTTCAAAAAGTGCCAGAAAATAATAAAACAAAAGCGCGAAAAAGGTCGGCCTCAATGTCATTCAGCTTTACGAGTAATATTCGAAATTACAAAGCCTTCCTCAAAGAATTCGAAAAGTATGCGCCATCAACCGTTAATTGAAAGAATTAAATTAACTAGAGTACGCAACACTCCTATAGCTATTCTTAAATGGATTCGCACTATTAAGATTAAGATTTTTTATGATTACATATTTATATCAGTCTAATCAAGTGCGTTTTCACCTATCACCCTGTTTGTAAAATTTATGATTTCAATAATATATGTGGCAGAAACGCCTAAATACACGGAAATTGGTGTACAGTGTACAGGAGTTACAGTAGTAGGAATAAGGGTAGGATTAGTCACATCAAAAAATATAACTCAATATTTGTGTTAAAGAAATTTATTCTTTCTTTAAGTAAAGAGAAAATTATTACCGAGTGCGGCTATAACTCGAATTCTTGTGAAATACGTAGTAGATACTACTCTTTAATCTTATAATTATTTGAATTATATAGATCTTCATAGTACCTACCTACTATGTTTATAGACCATTAATATTACGAATATTGTTAGCTTAGAGTTAAAGATGGAGTTTGATCCTTTTGCAATTAACACTAGAGGTGTTGAATTACGTTATCAAAACTTAGATCACTTTCGAATATTGTAGCTTAAACTGCTTAAACTATTAAATGAAACAAGTTATGATAGAATTCACGTTTTTCATGTTAGTTATATACTTGCTTCAGTTGCTTTGGATTTAAACGTAGTCAATTGTAAGCTGTTTGTTTGTCGTATGTCTTTATGTATGTTGTATTTTTCACAATAAATTATTACATATGATTTGTTAGTTTTTTTACTTAAAACTAGCCTGCTGTCCTCCGCGACTTCCCCCATGCCATACTTCGCCCTGTGATATCGATTTAGCCCAAATTTCTTAATTCCACAATAATAATGTAGAGATTTTCCCGATTTATTAGTAGTATAATAATAAGAATATATATCATAAACTAAGCGCACAGAGTGCGCAGGACAAGTTCCAGCAACAGGCCGTGCGCATGGCGTGCACTAATTTACACCAATCGTCGGTTTCGACCCACTTTTGACAGAGATGAAATTGTAGTACATACGTAATTATATACTAGTACCAAAGCCAAATTTTATAGATAATAAATAGCTTCAGTAGATTATATCAATCACATTTTTGTAAACCACAAAATGATTGATACAAAAATTTCAATCATGAAAATGCGAGGCACGTCAATGCTGATTTAGAAGTGAAATTAATTTGCAGGCTTCAAGGAAACAAATGTGACGTCATCATACGGCTTTGAGCATGTTTGAGCTACAACAGTTTGTGACTAAGGGGAATATTTCTCAAGGCAAACTCATTCCGGCAAATTGCCAAATCATGGCAATAGAACCATACTTTTTAAACCTAACTGAAGTTAAGTATCACCCATCAATAGTTATTATTTAATAATGAACAAATGAACATTTTGACGCTATGCGGCTTTTAAATTTTTTATAGAAGCTGCCTCACTCCGCTAAGGTTATATGTTTATTCAATTCAAGCCATCGTAAATTATACATGTTATATCCTATAGCATTATATCCATCGGGAATAATATATCTTTCAAATGATAAAAGATTTTTTCCAATATATCATAAATTCTGAGTATGAATCATTTACCCAAAAAAGGATTCCAACTCTGATGATTTTTCCAAATTATTCACAGTTAAAGTTAAAGTTCACAGCGAACATTATAAAGTTTGAGAATAATTTAAATACCTACGTGTTATCACATAACATAACTTGATATTTTGATGTAAATTGGTTTAGTAAACCCAAACCATCTAGTTTTACCAGAAACCAAGAATACAGTCCGAAGTTTATTTTCACCACACTCTCTGATACCAATATGATATATACAATTCACGAGAATAATAAGAGTGCTGTTTACTTAGGAGTGAGTGGCCTTCGAAGAACCCAAAACTGTTTACGAAGTGTGAATTGGGGCAATAGAATTTGAACCAGACGGTTTTTTATTAGCTGGTCCGTACTATAATGTTATAACGCGTTCACCGCATGTTTCAGCGTAACAAATGAAGGGGCTTAAAAGATTGAACTGATAACCTTTGCGACCGTAGAAGCACCAAACCGTCCTCAAAATATATAAGTACGTAAAATGTATGTATAGGTTTCACTACTATACTAAGGGATCATGTAGCATGTAATTCTTACTGAAATTATTCAGGACAAAACGCCAGGAAATTGGTAGAAGATATCTTCCAGAGATGCCACAGATCGTGTGAAGCGCAGAAAATAGGGTAAGACAGTGGACCCTGAGCTCCAGAGTGACAGCTTTGGAGGTAACCTAGATGAAACGATGGGATGATGATGAGTTCTGGGATATTTGATTAAAGGAAAAATCTCTAAGTTTTTCTAATTATGCGTAGTTCAAATTGCATAATAAAGGATAATGACTTGTTCGCCGACCTTAATTCGTTGGTAAAAAACGGTTACTGATGATAATGATTCAAAATTCAAATTTCTAACAAACGTATTACAAATTTATCACACCAAATTCGAAAAGAAGCTTTAGTAAGACTTGAATTTGGGATACATTAGAGTCATTAAACTACTTTTAGCAGAGTACGAATTCACCCTAAGTTTGTCAAAGTCGAATTGCATACAGCGAGTTTCATTGTCACAAAGCAATGTTGGAAAGTCTATTTGAAAATCTTTTATGTTGGTCGAAACGCTTTACTAGTAAACAGTTGTTGGCTTAAGGAATGAAGTGTCTTTTGTTTATCACCTTGAATAGGAAAAATAGTTTAAAGATTTTTGGCAGGCGTAGTCGCGTTTCGATGTCGAGTACCAAAGACTTATGTACCTATAATGTCTTAACCCTGTGCATGTGTGTACCTATAGGTAAATTTCAATCATTCTACTGCTTGACGCAGATACTCATAAAGGTGCAATTTGTTTGAAATCCGCATCAACTCTAATTCACACATCTACTAGATAATATTAGACCCATTATCTTGATTAAAGTTTGATCAGTATAAAAAATATCAAACAATGTTTAACGATGCAGGTGTGAATGAGTGACTACGTATTAACTAAATAAGGCTTATTCACATCTGCATAATGACTAAACATGTGCATTGTGTTTAAACATTTTATAATGTAGCTATACCTATTAGGATCTCAAAATGTAGTTAATTTGTTACCTACTTACTAAAATGGTTCATAAATCTAGCTTGACGCTGCTCTCAAAATAAAAAAACTACAATATAGTATTGCCGAATTTTGCACCAACTCCATCAACTTAATAGCGAACCATTTCATAACTGCTCGTTCTAATCTGTCTATTCCTATATATACCTACTTTAATGTAGGTATACGTAGGGAGGTCAACAAAAAGAGGTTCTTACGCTCCTTAGGGCATTAACTTCGTAATCTTTATTAACGAAGGGGACACCCGCAGAGCCATGGGCTTCTAATACTTAGTCGTTCATCGTCAAAATTCTTTATCTATATTATATGAAACCGACCCTTCGTGAAGTGGAAATATTAAATCAGAAACTTTTAGGATTCTCTTGTTGTTTCAAACATTTTTTAGGCTTACTTTCATCTTATTTCAATGATCTTGTAACTTACTGCTAATTTATGTAGGTAAATTAAGTTTGGATGAGAAATTAATTAAACAATAATTAGAAATAGGTCACTCTACGGATGTTTACGAGTAAAATGCAAACTTATAATGAAATAATAATATGATTTTTCAATGATAACTTATGATTCACAAAAATTATACAACAAAATATCCCCACTCGATGGGAAATGGTTTATGGTACATACTACATACTCAAATGCCAGTCTAGTATTGTCATTTACATGTAGGCGAATGCTACGTAGGTAGGTACAATACTATAAAACTAGTATTCCTTAGGAAATTGTCTCCTAAGAAACTCCACCTTTAACTAACTATGCAAGTCCAATTTAAAGTTATGTGCGGTTTTCTCTAGACTGAAGCAAATAGACTATAATACTCCAAATTTGAATATTTATGTGTATTCTATATTAAATAAACACTTTTTTTTTCACATTAAAATTTGTTGTTGTAAATAATGATTTATGAGCACATAACTAAGACACTTGTACCTATTCTTAAAATTGATAAGACAGTTATACGTGTATGTTAGTCAATAATACAAAGTAACACCTAAAGTAAACAAAACTTCATAATGCCAGCACACATCGTATCTCAACGTTGTTAGCAGGTGGCGTGTGATCCCTTGACTAGGTCTCCTAGCGCTCATAAAGAACATTATCCATACTATATCCACGCGCTACGTGACGTAAGACAATGTAAGATTTTATATTATTCTTGGAGACAGCGTATGTAAACGTTCTTAGGAAGAATTAAATTAAGTTGACCAAACTCCTTTGCGTGGTTAACGCAACTTATGACGTTACATTAGAAAAGTGTTATTGTCAAAATTAAAGCACTAAGAAGGTTGAATTAGAAAAGTTAATATTATGGTCGTTCAGTTTTCTTAAATTTTCTAATGTCCCGCGCAACTTTCTTGACTTTTTTTTCATAAGAACGTTCTCCTGACAATAACAAACACAACAAAAAAAGAATTAACGAAATCGGTCCAGCCGTTCACGCGTGATGCCGTGACCAAGGGAAATAGGGATTCATTTTTTTATATATAGATTATCCTAGAATTCGACGTGTTTGATAAACACAGAATAATGTCTAGATCGCAGTTTAAGAAGGCTTACATTAAAAAACAGTTTAGTATAGGTATTAATAATATCAAAAATTTGCTAATTCCAAGCCCCGACATGGATGGGTGTGACAAAATATAAACGAGATATTTTGTAAACTAGGGCCGCTAGAAAACGCATGCTACGATTTTGGTTTGATCGACTACATTTTGGAAATTTCGACTAACAACAAACCCGATATCGATGAACTAAAAGTCATATATTCGAAACAATTTAATCTCAGACTACTTCAAAATAGCAGTAAATATAATGTAAAGTAACAATAAGACACTAATTCGTTCATTTTCTAAATATAAAAGAATCTGGGAAAGTGAGTGTGAACTCACTAAATTACATCGAAATGCATTAAAACTTGTATTAACTCAGTTTTTGACGTGACAACGTCTTATAAATTGGTTTGCCGGGTGACACTTCAAGAAACTGCGTTACGCTCCGCTCACGTTATGCGCTCACAATGAGAGCGAGTGAGAGGCACGCGTCCCTTCCACTCGGGCATGGTTAGCCCGCCTATTACCACTCAAAGTCGTTGTCACGTAAAACTTTCGCCCGTATACCGACTTTACAGGCAACCAATTTTTTATAATAAGAGAATTGTATAACCGGGTCGGTCTACAAAAAAGAATAGACTTGAAACCAGTTAAAACTTAATTTACTAGCATGAAACACTGGATGTCTTATTTTTTTGTATACGCTCTTATCAAGTCACTGAACTAAAAAGACACACCTTTAGTATTACTTACTGGTGTAGTATTAGTTGAAGCATTTTACTGGTCTCACTTAGTGAAAACAAACTATTATCTTGAAGAAATTTCTTTTAATAACTACCAATTGATTGTTCTTATTTCCTAAGCTCTTATCTTTTGCCTGCTGAAAATGATGATGAATGATTTATTTCAAAAATAGAACCCACTTGCCTCCTTTTTAAATCGGTCAAGTATGCTAAAACCTTTTCCAGAATATCAATGAAGCGCAAGATAATCGCTGACAAACATAAATATACAAATAATAATAAAATAATGGTTACGTGACAACGCAAATTTCTGTTCAGTGTCATAAGTACGAATATGTGTTCGTTATGTGTGGCAATATGGAATAAATAAATGAACATAAACTGATATAATTATATAAACTGATTAAATAAGATCATTGTCTGAATAGGTTAAATGTGATTGGGTTATAAAAAGCGACGTCAGAAAATATAATTTATTAGCTAATGCTACTATTTACTCATTTTGGCTTCGATTCCAGGCGTTGTTTTGGATATCATCCAACAAATGTTGGTAAGTACTATTGTTTCCACTCCAATTCTTGTATTTATTACTGAGACCATCATTACAAACCAGTTGTATTTATTATAGTCCCATTTTATCAGCTCAGGATGTGCCAAATTGTGAGATATAAAATTGTGACCATGAATAGTATAGCACTAATTGAATTGAATTTATTATATTAATTTTAGGATGATAAATCACTCACTAAGTCATGGATCTCTCAACTGAAGACTGAACTTAAAACTAGTCTTTCGTACGGATGTCCCCACGAATACCACCCCCATCGGCTATCAGGGCCCGTAGACAAGTGTCAAAAGTCTAAATAGCTAAGGAAACGAATAGATTAGGTCGACCAATTACACTTCAGCTCGTGATTCCGCCGCGGCGCGCGCATCGTACGCCGGCGACGAGTTTGGATGTGATTGGTCGACTTAATCTATTCGTTTCCTTAGCGATCGTTAGCGATTTAGACTTTTGATACTTGTCTACGGGGGCAGGAGTGATTATATTGTGTATTCAACGCGACTAAAACCACAAGTCGTCTCGAGTCTTATTTACCAGGATGTAAGGTTTCCTCGCACCAGAATTTAACTCGTAGCTGAAACGGCCATCTACTGTTTTAAGATGACCCCATCGACCTCAGTAAATATTTCAATTGAATTTGAAATTTTTAGCAGATACATTCAAAGACTTAAATATCAAATAAGAACATTTATTTTTCACATTCTAACAAAATGAAATAAATATATTACACATATACTTCGATGTGCACAGCACGTTTAGACTCGACTCAGTTCGAACACGTTTAGAATATACGAAAATGTCAACCTCGGAAGTCAATGTTCGTAAGTGGGAGACATAAAATCTTCGCCATGAAGCTGTAAAGAGGCAATTTCTTGTCTACAAGAGCATCGGAGCTATATGGCTCTATAGTGATACGTGATCAGAATCTGTACTGTGTGTCGTGATATCGATAAAAAGGTTTAACGAATGAGAATTGGGTACCTGGCAGGTTCCAGGACAATATGAACGCATATCGCTTTGAATGCTCACGTGCTCGGATGCAGTAAACGATACTTTATTGGACACCGAACTTTATTGATATGATGTTACGCAACATAAGAATTTATAGCGGGCCTATAAAAATATGAAATGTTGTATTTGTTTTACCTAGATCGGTGTGATTTGGAACAAAATATACTTTTGAAACACGTGTTTCAACTAAGAATAGAACTATCCTCTTACATCTTTTTTTTTCTCGTACCCACGAATTGCACCCTCGCTGAGCTAGCGGGGCAAATATCGCCTAGAAGTTTTAGGTATTTCTGGCATAATTGAAAAAACAATAAGTACTGTTTTTTATTCATAAATTCTTGAAGCGTAATAAGTAACTCAAGTCCACTGTGAAGGATGATAAAGTACAAATCAACACATTGTATACACATTATCTAAAGTATTTTGTCCTTTCATAATATTATATTAAATAAAACATTGTCATGCCCAGCAATCCTTCCCGGTGACGAACATATTTTTTAATGGTGTTCTCGTCTAGTTATGTAACGCGTTGCTAAAATCCGCTTAGCATACATTTTGTTAATCTCTTCATAATTTATTATTTTGGTAACTCATAATACGTGACGAAAAACATAATTTGTCTCGGGCTTGAAAAATGTTTTTGTATTACAATATGTAGTACTATTTATTAAAATGAAAATAGTAAGGATTGAACGTATTGAAATAGATCTATCTAGGTAATAATCAGGCTCTCTTTAATTTTGTTTAACCATTTTACGTAAACGCACAAAGATTACATTTATATTTATAGGTATTTAATTGAAACCAAAGTACCATCATCGCTGAGGCTGATTGCCCATTCGATTTAAGATGTCATCCTAGGGCCATTGATAACAATGACTTGCTTTATTGAATCCAGTTCCAGTTTCACTTTCACAGAATCACATCTATACTACTATTTATTTATTTATTAAATTGCATAGCATGCACATTACACAAATGAAAATAAAAACCGTGTGCAGAACAAATTTATCTATTCTGAGGTACTCAAATAACAATATCATCTCCACCTACAATCAAAAAATAATAGGATAATTTAAGAAAACAAAAATAGTGCGCAGAAGGAAAAATATATATGTTCCACAGTACTTGTATGACAAAACCTCCACCTACAATCGCCGAGCTGTTATTCAGAACAAGTTGAAATCTGAAAAGTTCAACGCAAAAATAAAAGTTACTTACTCAGGCGACATATTACATAACTTTATTCCACCCATATATTAGTTAAACAACCACATTGGATATCAAGTCGTAAATCATAAAAAAGACTCTCCACGTGAAATTTTTATAAGCATAATAAAACGCATGCGTCACTGCGAAGCGAGAGCTTCAGACTTGGAAACCAAGGAGAACCGATCCGAGGTACGTGCCCAATACGACATCACGTAGTTCACATTACTGCGTTGAATGACTCCCAAGTTACGAGTCTTTTCAGCCAACGTTAAAAACGGAGGCGCCCTCATGCCCTGAGCTATTCTTTTGCCATTATTCACAGAGGTACAATCCGTTGAGTGTTAAGCACCCTCTTAATGTGACCGTTAAGTGCGTAACTACTCGTGTCATTGTGCTGTGGATTATCACTACCTTGATTACGGAGCTGTTTAGATGGCAACACAGCGTAGATTCAACATTTAAAAGTATTATCTATACTATTTAAAAAATGTAAAGAGTAAAAAAATATAATGAGTTAATGTCAAATGACCGCGGTAGCCTAGTGGTTTGGGTAATGGACTGCTGAGACGAGGTCTCGGGTTCGATCCCAGGTTCACCATGGCACACACCAATGACATTTCGATGTTTTTCGAAGTTATGTGTGTATTTATCGCAGGTTTATTAGTGCCTCGGAGAGCACGTTAAGCCGTCGGTCCCGGTTGCCATACAAACATCTATGGCAGTCGTTACGGGTAGTTGGAGCCCACAAAAGTCCAACCAGTCTAACTTGGAACTTGATATCGCCATTAGTCATAATGACCATTGGTTGTGGAGGTCAGATGGCAGTCGCTCCACGGAAAATATCGAAGTTCAGCCGCATCACAGTTAGACTGGAAAGCCGACCCCAACTGAGTTGGGAAAAAGGTTCAGAGAATGATGAGTTAATGTCAAATGAACGATTCTGAACACAAAAATATTGGTTTTGGAATTCTTGTCTGTTTGTACGCAAAAATTTTAAACTCTAATAAAGTATAGCAGGTTTAAATTTTAGGATAAAGGTAAGCGTACTAACAACCATAGTATTATTATTTATTCTACCTTTTATCTTAAAAACCGCGTGTTAAATGCACTTGACCTCGACTGTATACTGGGCTTCTTATTCTGTATATTCATTGTATTCATTGGTCCATCATATAAAATGACACATTGTTCCAGCACAAAGGTTGAGGTAGCAGGTGCGAGTTAAATCTGAGAGAATGCGGCCTGAAATAAATTTTGGAAATTACTGTATAAGTCTAGCTGACGTTGCTAGATGTACCTACCTAATACCGTTCAGCGTTATTTGATTCAGAAAAAATATTGTATGACTTTGCTATGGTCGCAATAAAAGTATTTGTATTGTATTTAATAACAACTTTTATAGCAAACCGTCAGTAGTTTAGTAGGTGAAAAATGGGTCTTACGGTTGAGAGGTCCCGGGTTCAAATCTTGGCCATTACATTGACCATAACGAATCCACTCCTAACAATAGGTAACTTTGAAAAAACTTCTCATTCACTCAACTATATTACAATCTCACTTCATTTCATTTACACTTCATTACATGCTATAAATAAAATGTTACGCCAACTCTGCTTTCTATTTAATAGATAGCATTATTTAAATAATATGAAATACACATTTGCATTTTGTAAACAAGCATTAAAAGATAGATCTGCAACAATAATTCTTATTATTTACATCATGCTTAATAGCCAGTCTGTAAAATATTCGTGGGAATAATTCTGTTTTCAGTGGGCGAGTCATTAGCAACATTTGTCATTTCCAAACTCGGCTTGACGTTTATCTCTCTACAATTGATGAACGGATGTTAGGGCGCGTAATCAATTCTCTCCTGACGATGATTGTTACAAAATTTTAAGGGGAATTTACATCGACTAGTGTTAGGTAAAGTATTAATTTATGGGTGGAATTTACAGGAGTAATGACGATTTATCGTCTAACAAATCTGTTTGGTCAATGTTTGAATTAATCCGTTCACTAAATTACACAATTCAAATCATCATTTCTTACTTGGGTTATGTTTATTTCGTTCGCGATGGACGCGAAAACTACTGAACAGTGTACTGATGCAGTTTTTTAAATAAAAAGGTCTTGTTGAGACTTAGTATCTGCCACATAGTTATTGGATTGCGTTTGGTTTAGTAGGAGTGAAGATAAGACTAAAACCGATAACCGACCTCCACGCGGGTGGAGCCGCAGGCATTAGCTAGTAGTTGAAATAAATAACTTTTACGAGTTTATGTGCTTTAATTTTTTAAACCACACTACAGAATTTGAAACGATTTTCACTCTCGTTTCATATTTAAAGACAGGTTACAAACCTTCCTTCAAACATCATGCATAATACATGAGATATATGAGCGTAAGTGTGTAAGGTCTGTAAGGTACGAGGGTATGTAAACGTACTAAGACTTGTACGTTCTTCATTACGTGATAAATCAAAGATCTGTAAAAGTATCTGGATGGGGAAGGTGTAGTTACAGGCATGAGTTGGTAAATGTAAGGATTTATGAAAATGGAACATTTTTTTGGCTTCTACTGTTAGAATTTAGTACATGCTTGGTTTTACTACTAACAGCTAGTAAAAGTTGGTTTTGAGAAGTTTTGGTGAGCGAGCGAAGCGCGAAGGCGAGCGAGCGACGCGAGCGTATTGCGGTAGCGGCCGCCTAGCGTAGATTCCCTCTATTGCCATTTCACTCAATCCAAATGAAATATGTATACAAGTGATTTATCATGACCATGACCATGACACATAATTCACCAACAATAGAGGGTATCAGGCATTAATTGGTCACTGTTTTAATGCTAACCTAACCTAAAACTTCCTAAAATCAACTTTTACTAGCTGTGAGTGGTAATACCTAGCATGGACTGTTACTAATAGTAAAAGCCCGAAAAAAATGTCCTATTTTCATAAATCCTTATATTTACCAACTCATGTCGGTATATCCTAAGACTTACCTCTAAATCTTAGGATTTACTGTAGTTCGAGCTTTGACAGTAAAATATACACCAATATGTTGTAGGTAAGGTATGTTAGGATTGAAAATGTGTCTGCAATTACTAATTTCCTGTCTATTTTCATGTACTGACGCAAACTATCCTCTCGAGATTGCGGGCTCAGATGGCAGTCGGTCACGTACCGTCAATCGTGGCAACTTTACCATATTTTTTTACTCTAATGCAATTTTCTCCGAAATGAAGCTAGCTATGAAAGTTTTGCTTAATCTATGTGGTAAAAAAGGACAGTCTCTTTCGGTTGAACTATTGAATTCTACAAAAAACCACATAGAATCGTTGTAATAATCAAAAGTATGAGCGGGGTAAAATTAACACATTTTTGGCAACTTTACCTAGCCTTATTTTACATAGAATGTGTGGCCCAGTGTGCACGCGACTTAAAGTAACTAATAGTCCTGGCGCTAGAAAAGCGATGTATGTATGTTTAAAGCAGCCATCTTCGTTTAAATAGGTAATACCAATACGTAGGTAAAGTTGCCCCAAGAATTTCCCGAATTTTATAGAAATGGGTGAATGTCATCAGGGCTGTCAAAAATAATAAAACTTTTTTTAATACCTAATTTATTACAGAACCACGGAATAGGAACGGAACAATCCTCCAAAACAATTAACAATGAAATACCTATTTCACGTAGATAATTATAATAAAAAATGTCGCAGTCGCTTCACGGAAAATATAGAGATCCAGCCAAATCCGCAGTTAAGACTGGTAAAGCGGACCTCAGATCCGAGGTGAAAGCTTGGGGATGCGACTGGGAATTTCCGCTAGGTTGGAGAAATTATAATAAAAAATATTCTTTACCTTACTTTTGTAGGTACCTACATAATTAAGAAAAAATGTGTCCAAAACTAAAGCATCTAAAACTTTTGTTTTTAAAGTCGCATAAGGTATGTCTGAAATAAGTAGGCACCTTATCAGGAAAATTCAACACCTACCCAATCATATCTATATCTAACTAAAATGTAACATAAACAAATAGCAAAAAATTATAGGTACCTACCTAAGTACCTACCTACTATTATGTTCTGAATAACTATACGAAATGTGACAACCCTAGTCATAGGTAAAGTTGCCCTCGTGCCAAGTGAGGTAACTTTACCTAACCTCAACCAACATTACCTTTGCCAATAACTCCAGAGATAGAAGTTTTATAAGATTGAATGATTATGATACGCCATAGTAACTATATTTCCTATAATATTTTACAAAATCCACAGACCTGCACTTTATTTTCTGCAAGAAAAACTAATCTTTAGGCGGTGACATAGCAAACATAATTGACCACATGCCATGAAAAAGCACACCACTTCGATAATTGAGGAAGTTACCAGCTTGAAAAACTTTTTGGGATACCACAATTTATTACAGAATCTACCAATAAGTGTAAAATTGTGCTAAATGCCACAGATAAAAAAATATTTAATGTAAACTAATACAGGGTATGCTTAGGTAAAGTTGCTCACGGAAAGTAAAGATGCCAAGATTGACGGTAAAAGCCTACTTAAAAAAGCAAGATCCTAGAACAGCAAACTTCAGACTCCAAAATCCAGTCCAGTTGCTCCCAAAAAAATCGATAAACAATCAAACAACAATAAGCTTCAGGCTCCAAAGTGTAAACTTTAGACGTAAAGTACCTAAATGAGAAATCGCTACGAGGATAATGATGAATAATGATGCAGTCTTTTAAAAAAAATATTTGTTTTTCTTTTTTATGGTATGTTGTGTGGTGTTCATTAATTTCCAGAGATGCACCCAACTTTGCTGCTGTTATTTATTCTAGTCTCATCAATTTCCATTTCAGTTCACATTACCTAAGGAAATATCGATACGGCAGTTGTCCCACTGTTATTAATCAGCGGTGAGAACAATTTAGTAGCAACTAGCGAGGCGGGGCAATGAAGAGCCGTTAATCGTTAAGGCAGTTCAGTAATGAGAAACAGTTAGTGAATGTGAGTATATCTATCTTATTTTGGATTTATTTGAGGATATTCCCAAATAGGTAATATATTATGTAATAATTATTAGTCGCATTTAGACAGGAAAATTATAATGATGTTTTTTTTTCTACTTATTTATTCTATTTTGAAACTTTGACTTAATTTTAACCTAAATTAAATGTTTTTATTCATAAGAACCAATTAAAAAGACAAAGTGTTTATGCTTTCATTTTGAATACAATATCCATAGTAATTCATGTATTTGCATTAAATAAAACACATCATTAGCTCCACCAGTAAGGTAAAACCCGAGGTCACTTATTACTTTATTCCGGTTTCTTTGATTGCAAATGGCATAGTAAAATCGATCGTACATAACATTATCTTATTCATAAATACACAGTTATCGCGTTGAAAATTTCAAAAATGTATGCTTCTCGCCAGTAGTAAGACCAACGCTTAAAGTACGCTACGTACCGTACGGCTTGGTAAGCTTTTACGGGCCGAACGTATCTGATAGCTACACGTGGAACTTTGTAAATGAAGATAAAATTGTTTATGGGTTTTACGTACAACACATTTTGTCTGTGATATTGAAACAAAAGTATTACATCCCCTATATTTTTTACTGTTTGTTTTTCTACAAAGAATACAAACCACACTGACACTGTCGCGTCGCCCGCATCCACACATTCTAAAAATGTTAATGCTTCCATTTGAATACTGACATCGTTCGAAATGCAGGATTTTTCTCAAAGTATTTAGGTATAGTTAATACTATAAATATTTCGAGAAAAATCCTCCATTTACAGTGAATATTCATTTAATGGAGAGGAAATGAACGATTTTAAAAACAATTTAAATAGCATATACTTACAAAGATTTTCTTAAATTTGCTTGCAATAATCCTCAGTAATCAAACCAGCTATAATTCGAAAATAACACCCTGTACTTTTGTGGCATCAATCATCTCTCTAATAAACATGCTAGATTAAATAAAATGAAATCCATGAACTCTTCATTTTATATATGTTTTTGTAGCTGTAGGTTTTCCATGTAATAAATAAATAAATAAATAAATAAATAAATAAATAAAAAAATCTTCCCTATTTCTTTACTATTCGATTTGCCATACACTCACATAACCGAACTCTCATTGAATAAAGTCCTTTATTTATTATTACAAATTATTTTTCAAAAAGAACATATCGAATCCCAGTTGCTATGTAACTTTGGTCAAGAAATATCCATTAAGTACTTGAAGACAAATACTTTTTTAATAGAAAACATACCTTCAAGACAAGCAATTTCAGCCGTTTACTTAAATTTTCCCTATTAATGTAACTGCACACTGCACTTAGATGTAACACATCTTTATTAAGGTAACCATTATAGTAGGTCTATAAAATATTTTTTGAGTTTGTTCTTAAATACTAATTTGTTTGGTTCTTCCCACTAATGTCCTCCGGCAGCCTGTTAAGAAGATAAGATATTATTTTTTCAATGTCCTGTCACCGTAATAATTGTGTATTCTAGGCACTTTATATATCTTTATGCACTTTATTCTTTGCTGTGTAATCTGTCGTGGTTTAGTAGCCGAATAGGTTGCTTATTGCAATTGTCGACCTGCGTGGGGTGGCGGTGGAGCATTCGATAGTAGGTAAGAGGTAGCGAGTTTGATTCCTGCTTGGTGAAAATAGCTGGTTTTGTCGTTGCTGGCTTTTTGTGACGGCTAATTTTGATCCATAATAAACGATGAGCATTCTGAAAAAAGAAATATGAATAGTTATTTTTTATTATTATATTTTACTAGGAATATTAAGTAGCTAACAGTTACTTGTTCCCACTTAAATCTGAATTTGTAAAGTACAAAGTTGTATGTTTCATAATAATGATAAGAAGTTGTGTTTACACACTTCAATAACTACTATGATGTCAGACAGTTTGTTAGGTATTGCGCCAAAGGTTTATAATAAATTACTAGATGCATTAAAATACATACTTTTTATATTTAGCCTCCCCCCCGGTTGACTGTATTCCGCATGTACACTTCCGAGTAGCAATACAATTGTCCTCTTACACAACCAATGTAATCAGTGTACGTGTAATTACCACAACACTCTTTACGCAGAGAATCATTGTGATCTTCATCACAGAGATAGCTGCATGTTGGAATATCGAATGCATAAGCAGCATTAGCAATATCGACGGTGATAAACATAACACACGCAGTGATCAGCACTAAGAGAGCGATTTTATTAGCGACGGCCATTGTGATAGTTGAATTGTTTGATTGTTTCTAGAGCAGAATGTCTTTAGAACACAAAAACTGTACTGATGTACTCCATAAAATGTTTGCCTATTTATAAGGCTAACAATAGCGATGAAGGCTGAGTTAGGTAGCCTGAATATCATCAATATTAATCAGTTTTCCTCATTAAGTACTTGTATAACAATTTATACTAGTACTTAATGAGGAAAACTGATTAATGTTATTGTTGTTGGAGCAATCTCCAAGCAGAGTTTTATATAGTCAAATCAAATAGAGCAGTTCGCATCACGAAGCGCACGTCACGAAGCATATTCTGGTCTATGTTTAGGCATGCAAAATTACAGAATTAAATCTTCAATATTTAAATAGCTATTTTGATTTAAATATCTATTTAGCTATCCTCTGAAGTTGCCCGCGGTAGCCTAGTAGTCTGGATAATGGACTGCTGATACGAGGTCTCGGGTTCGATCCCAGGTTCACCATAGCACACACCAATGACTTTTCGATGCTTTTCGAAATTGTGTGTATTTATCGCAGGTTTATAAGTGCCCGGTTAATGGCAATAGGCTCGCCACCTATTGCATTGGAACCTAACATAAACTGGTGAAATGTGGGTGCTAGCACCTCTGCCTACCCCTTCAGGGATAAAGGCGTGAGTTTATGTTATGTTATGTTATGCTGAAAATCCACTCCTCTGTGATTAAGCCATTTTCTCTACATATACGTAGGGAGAATATTCGGGTTAGGTATCTATTTTCTACCTTATGATATTGACGAATTAGTCTGCGCTAAGTCAATTGAGGCTTGCGCGCTTCTATCCTCTAAAAATCTACTCTTCTATGATAAAGCCGTTTTCTCTCCACATACGTATGTAGAATATTCGGGTTATCTATTTTCTGCCTTATGATATTACCGAATTCGTCTGCGCCAAGTCAACTGGGACTTGCGCGGACGCACAGGGCTCCCCCCCCCCCCCCTGCTTCCCCGCATACCCCGTTGCTACTGAGAGTGGGGTAGCATCTTCAGTACAAGTTACAGTGTATTTAATATAAAAAGAAATAATTTTCTTACGTACATAAAATGGTCCCTAATATGTATGTTATTTCCGAAAGCAACCAGATCAGAGACCGATGGCTGTAGTAAATATTGTTCTTCTTGGTAAGACCTTTTAAATAACGCTACATTCATATCTATTGGAGTATCTTTCATTCAGGTATCATTTTGCACATTGTCCTTTTATTCCTTTCATTCAGGTATCATTTAAAGCACAACAGGCGTATGTTTCATAATAATAAGAAGTTGTGTTTACACACTTCAAAACTACTATGATGTCAGACAGCTTATAAGGTATTGCGCCAAAGGTTTATAATAAAATACCAGATGCATTAAAATACATACTTTTTATATTTATACCGCCTGGTTGACTGTAGGATTCAATTTTCTCGAGTAGCAATACAATTGTCCTCTCAAGCAACCAATGTAGTCATCGTACCAATTGTCATCACAACATGCTTCACGCTTACTTTTATTGTCATCATCCTCACAGAGATGGTTGCACTTTGTAACATTGAATGCATAAGCAGCATTAGCAATATCGATGGTGATAAACATGACACACACAGCGATCAGCACTAAGAGAATGACTTTATTAGCGACGGCCATAGAGATAGTTGAATTTTTTTGATTGTTTCTAAAGCAGAATGTCTTTAGAACACAGAAAATGTACTGATGTTCTTCACAAAACGTTTGCCTATTTATAAGGCTAACAATTAGCAATGAAGGCTGAGTTAAGTAGCCTGAATATCGCCAACATTAATCAGTTTTCCTTATAAAGTAAGTACTCGTAAATGCAATGTTTTGAATCACAAGGATAATGTTAAAAGTTAAATGCATTTATACTAAACTGTTAACGGGAATTACTCCAGGTGGAGCTTTATATAGGCAAATGAAATAGGGTAGTGTACGATGCGCACGTTACGAAGTATAGCAATAGATAATTATAGCAACCTAATAGTTTCAGAGCTTATCGTTTACAAACAAATTTTGCCTCTTTATGATAGGTACTTGTATACTAGCGGACCCGACAGAGATTCTGTCAAAAAGATTTGGAATTTATGCAGCGGTAATAAAGTGCAGGTTGACTGTTTAGGGATACACCTAATGTAGGTGCGCTTAGACAACAGTAAGTGTTTGTAATGTAATATCAACTTTATTGAATGTCATTGAAGTTCAGATTAAATCTACAGTTTAGTTAGAAAACGTTTATGTGGGAAAAAGAAAATGGCTGTTTTTAGAGTTTCCCCGGCAATTATTCGATTTTTTCTCACCGTAAAACCATACCTGGCTTCAACGAACATTTAAAAAAAAGAATTGGCCAAATTGATCCCAGCGTTGTTGAGTTAGGCGCTTATCAACACATTTTGCGATTCATTGTTATATACAAGATACCTAAGGCTACGCAGAGGTCTTAGGAACGGCTCACAGTATTTACTTATCGCCAGGAATATCCAGACCGGAATGATAGTATTGTAGGTACGCGTTTATTGTATAGGTGTATTAAAATTTTAAATAGGTAGGGGAATGTGGGGGAGACCGGATAGTTAAGGCAAAGACGTCATAAATAAATAACTAGGGGTACTCATACAGCCAGAAATAAAAAGATAAAACAACGAATTCTAACCCAGAGTGTTGTTGCGAGCAAATCTCAGATATTCTTCCTAGATTCATCATTCGGACAACTTTTTCCCCAAGGCCCGACGAGAAGATAGCTAATCGAGGTGGTGACAGTCTGAATATTATGATATATTTTCTTCGTCAATATTAGATAAGGCTAAGTATTTCTTGTCGACTCGCTTCATTTTACGGTGGTATTATCAGTAGGTACTGCGATAAGGAGTAAACGAGGCTTCTCAGAGAAAACCGCTATCATTTTTTATAACGCAATATGCCGCTCGTAAATAGTCTGGGACCCTTACTCTTAGGTTATTTGCTTTTGTCTTAGGGGAAACAAGCAAGGAGTTGGGGAATGTATTTTGATTGTTTATTCAAGAATTGTGTTATGTCAAATATGGGGATCATTAGGGTTAATGTGGGGTTTGTAACAAGTTTAGAATTAGAGAATTCAGGTGTTGAAATTACCTTAGACCAATTAAATAAAATTTAGCTTAACTTTTGACACAACTGGAAGTGGAAATAAAGGAATTCTCTCATTTTGTCAGACTATTTCAATCAGCGGATTGTTTTGCCCATTTTTGAGATTTATGTAATAAGTGCTGAAATATTTAGTGGTTGTCGTTCATCTTTTTATTGAATAATTGATTACTGGTAACTTGATTGTAACAATAATTTATTTAACTTTTATTACGAGTACGCTGCAGATTCATGCCGGTTGTGTAGTCCAAGAGATGTTTTCCTAAGATGTAAGAACACCGTCATTCCTGTTCCAAATGATCCACCTCATTTTTGGCTTTGGTAAGGTGAAGGGGTTATCCGCATGTAAAAAATGGTACGCCTTTTTGTCCGTATCACCCATTGATTCCCAAAAAAATACACATTGGTTCAGTAAATATTATATAAAGACTAAATGTTCTTTACTATTTCTCTGGTTTCTATTTATTATGTGCACCCTTTACCTCAATGCAATAGAATAAGAATAATCAATTCTAAATGAGGTGCGTTGAAAGCAGTTTTGACATGTGTTCAATCCCTGCTGCAAATAAAAAGTTATACGAGCCAATAGACTGTAAGTTGCGTTGCGTGTCAGTTGCGTATCTTTGTGTACTTTGATATTGGATTATAAACTTTTTATATCCATATAAAACTTCATAAAGGTCATGGAACTGATTTTTCCCGCACGAATAGATAGACATTGCATACCTAAGTGATAGGTACTGCCGTTAGGCTTTACATAATGTACTCCTTAAATAAATCTACTTGGATGAAGTAGCGGGTTAGTTATGTATATGCTTAAGACATACTTTTGCTTGACTGACTTCTGTCCTCACGAGTTAAGGCCCCATTTAACGATTATGCATACGAGATTAGCTGAGATTAGTGTAAATTATAGATGCCTACCAATCATCCGATTCCACAGTAAACAAACGCCGCACTGAACAAGGGACTCCCTTACTGTCAATTTAACTTTTTTGTGCAGATGTTTTCGGTATGTATCCTATCCCATTTTGGATTAAAAATCTCTTTGGGGTTTTGTGTGTTGGACCCATGTCTCTACGAAAGCCTCCTAATGGCACAGTCTGCCTTACAAAAGGAAGTTACCCAAAGGACCGACAATTTACTATTGGTTTGATTTGATTGTTGTTTCATGTTTTTTTTTCTATTCATGCCGGAGCTCTTAAAAATGAATTTATTTATCCGATCTTCTTCTTTTTATTAATGGCTAATAGCAGAATCACCGCAATTTCACCAATGTCAATACAATTAATAAATGTTTATAAAATATTGTTAATGGCGGAGACGCCAATTTCAAAAGTCATATCCTTATCAGATCTTATTCAATAGTTAAAGAAACTAAACAATTTCGTGGGAAATCATATCCATATAAATATATTTTCATATTAAAATCTCCATTTTTCAATTCTCTACGACGACGCGAGCTTCGATTGAGTTATTGTTACTAGGTATATTCTGACTATATCGAGGGTTTTAAAGCTTATCCCAAGGTAGACTTTAAAGCTCAAGATTTTCGATTTATATCGAAGAACAATGGTTTAAAATATCTAAGGATTTTCAAAACTTCAATTGGGAAGATAAACAGACAATCAGGCTGAATGAATTTGTTTTTCCTGAAGCACTGTAGAGTACGCTTGTACACTTAGGTGTCATGGCTGGGTAGCATCAGTTTTGCATTATGGAATTATTTTTTGGGGCAACTCCACAGATAGAGAATTGACTTTTGAACTAGAAGATTAATCTTCTAGGTTACATAATAATGTACAGTTGCAAATTTAACCAAATGCAAGGTCAACAAAATCTTTTAGGTGCTTACTTCTCGTTGAACTAGTATTGTTTCACAGTTTCAAGAAGTTGCAAACCCTTTGGTATGAATTAAAACTTGGATAGATTCACGCATAACTGAGAAAAAGGATTTGACACACCGACATACACACATACACATAAAGTATGGATAACGAAGTGATCCTACAAACTTTAAAGATTTGGTTTTGTTTCTTTTGAGGTACAAAATAACTTCGGTGCTATAAAAAAATACTTTCACTTAAAATAATTTCTTATATAAAACGAGGATAACAATATAACATTCTATTACGGTAAGCGGCGTTTAACGTGTTCCTAATAATAAATTCCCTCATTACACCGCTTTATGAATATTGTTGAAGCATCTGTTCCAAGAAAATAAAATTCAAAGTATTTTCAGTTAAGCACAAAGTATTTTATGTTGACTTTAATGTGAAATACAACACCTGTAAGATACCTATATTCATTGCCTATATTTATACAAATTGTTCAATTAATCTTTGATAGTATTTGTTTTTATTAATTACTAGGTGTGCTCGCGACTTTGCCCGCGTGGATTGAGATTTTTAGGTTTCAACAGTTTTACGTGCAAAATTCTTTTTGTAAAGTTTTTTGTTACGCCTTATAATACATATTACATATCTATCAACTGAAGGCTCGTTTGAATTATCCAATTCCTCGCAGAGATTACCTCTTCCTACCAGTCAGTAAGATAAATAGACAAAAATGTGTCGTACATACACTAATATTCATTGACTAGATACGCGTTCGCTGTGTTTAGCGGGTGTCCGCCTGCTCCGGCGCGGCGTGTCCACGACCGGCTCTCGTCCTATCGCAGCGACCGACGACGCCATAATTTCGAACGCTAGGTCAGGTGTGCAGTTGATAACTATGGATTTATATCTATTGATATGAGTATATTATTACTTAGCCAAAAGACGACGACGTGAGCAAAGGCGTCAGCCAATTATTTTAAAATGTCACATTTGATGAACTTTTTTCGAAACTTTAAACGTAGTTCTAATACGGTGAAAGTACACAGATTATCAGTTATTTACCAATAGAAAGGTTAGCAATAACCTTCATAGCTATCAACTTATTGCAAAGACCTTATGATATGACCCTCATTTGTTCCCACAGGATTGCCCAGTATAGACATGTTGGATTGATGCGCACTCCCCGTTTTCAGTCGTTATTGTTCTCAAACTGCATCGAGAGCACGATTATTCATAAAAATTCATTCAATTCATAAAAGTTTTTTTTATGAATAAACGTTATAATCTGTCTTTTTTACCACTAAATCCGTCATTTTGTTTATATAAGTTAGGAAGGCAGTTGCAAAGCTTCCTCTTTTATTATTCATATATTCCTAAAGTATGCAAGAGTCTGCGGTGAATTTAAAGTTTAAAATGGAGTAAACGACATGCCCGGTAAGATGATTTAAATAACCATTGTCGTTGTAAGACTAGTAAGCATAGTGTGTTGAGATCCATTTCTTAGTACTATTAAAATACGAAAAATAAATTGTATTTGGGTAAAAAAAATCACTCAGTAGGTAGGTATACCTAGATATTCTATCTCACGAAGGCGGTTGAACAATTGGATAGTAGTACATGTGTCTTGTAAATACGCGTACATGTGTGTGCGAAAGTTCACGTCAAAAGAAATTCATGTAGCAGCTGTTAGTAGAACAATAATTGCATTGCAAGTAATTCATTTTTAAAAACAATGTGTATACATTATGTTTTATACAATTAAAGCTAAACCACCTTCGTGAAATAGCTCATCTAAATTTAATAATACTTACAGTTATGTACAAATTCTTTTTTTTTTGACTGATACATTTTTATACCTAATTCTGTTATTTTAAATTACCTGGGAGAAATTCCCGCTACACCAAATGGAAATCAGAGACGACACAGGTATTTGTATTCTGATGAGTTACGAATTCATATGAATAATAAGTCTACTCGTATTATACAGATGATGACAGGCGTGTCAATGTCGAAGTTTAAGCAAACATTAAAATAATTTATTGTAACAGAGGTGAAATTAACCCGTGAACGATTTCTAGTAAATTCAATTTCAATTCAAGTTTCTCACATAAGTTTAAATTATACGCGTATTAATAAACTCATATAATTTAAACGTCGTGTTTCCAATCACAGTCTCACAGAAGTAATTACAAAGACCTTAAACAGAGCTATATAATAAAAAAAAATAGTATTCTATTTTCGGCTCAATTTTTTATACCACTTGATTGGCAAACAAGCACATGACTTACCTGATGAGAAGCGGTTACCGTGACCTATGGACGTGTGCAACATCAGGGTAGTCACACTCGCGCTGCCGATACTGCAAAAAACTTCTAACTCTTGAAGAACCCCATACTGTAGATGCTAGGGCTTAACTTTTATCTTTTTCATTCTAGGAGAAGAATCTTGACTCCCTGAAGGTTTTGAGAATGAACTTATTTAATTGCAAGACCTACTAGGAGATGACGTATTTACTGATAGTGGTAAGAAGCTACAAGAAGATCTTATCTCTGATTGGATTACTACCCAGATTCTTTACCGGCCACTCCGGAAATGCTGTATCATAATCAATCATGGCTGGGGGCAGGCCTGGGGGTTATGGGTGGAGCCGCCTATCACTCTAGCAGAAGCAGGCCTAGGCAGCGGCGCGCAGGAGCGCCCCCCCCCCCCCCTATTCCGAGGGCATGACGGGAACACCGTGATTCCCAAACCCGAGGGAGGGGTTGTCATTTCAACAACCCTTGTGTTGGGGCTTTAATGTTGATAATTAATAATTTCAATTGCACTTTTACTAGGTTTAATGTCTATAAACGTGTTAATTACAATATTTCAAGCAGACTGGGCTCGTACGTGCGTCGCAGAAAAGTCGTGTAAGCTAGAATTATGTTAATGTCGGTTACGAGTACATCGAAATAAAATAATCTGACCCCAACTATCGGTTTCCAATAGCAACAATAATGTTCGGATGGAATCGCAGGCGTTAACACCTTGTGATTCAAAACATTGCATTTACAAGTACTTTATGAGGAAAACTGATTAATGTTGATGATATTCAAGCTACCTAACTCAGCCTTCATCGATAATTGTTAGCCTTATAAATAGGCAAACGTTTTGTGGAGCATCAGTACAGTCTCTGTGTTCTAAAGACATTCTGCTCTAGAAACAATCAAATAATTTAACAATCACAATGGCCTTCGCTAATATAATCGCTCTCTTAGTGCTGATCGCTGCGTGTATCATGTTTATAACCGTCGATATTACTAATGCTGATGGATACTATACTTTAATGTGCGACAATTTGTGTCATGGTGGTGAGAGTAGGGCTCAGCGTAAAAACTGTTGTCTAGAATACGACCTGCATGATTACATTGGTTGTGTAAAAGGACAAATGTTTTGCTTCTTGGAAGAATAATATGTACCTATGTATGGACAGCTTACCATCTTTCGGGATACAGTCAATCGGGCGGACTAAATATAAAAAGTATGTATTTACAAAAAGAAAATGTTCATAAGTATGTTTATCCGTAGTCTAGAACCTATAACACAAGCTATATTATGGCAACTTTGTGTCTAGATAGCGTTAAGTTATAGATATGTCTTTAGAACTTATAGAACTGTTAGTTACCTAAAACTAAATAATAATAGGTAAAATTGAATACTAAATAAAAGTACATATCCATATTTCTTTTTCCAGAATGTTCATCGCTTATTATGGATCAAAATTGCCATCACTCCACCGTCGGCCACATCATCACTTACCAACAGGTGAGATTGTGGTCAAACGCGAGCCTATTACCAATAAATAAGAAAATCACAAAAAGCCAGCAATCACAAAACCAGCTATTTGCATCGGGTTACTTGCACCAAGCGGGACTCAAACTCGCAACCTCTTAATTACTAACGCTCTCCACCGCCACTCCACGGAGTTATGTACTTAATACCTATAAGTATAATGAAATGCGTTTAGCTGCAATCACTTGCCAAGAAACAGACATATTGAAAGTACGGGCAGTCCCTCAGCTTAAAAAGACTTGGTGGCGATAGCCAACATTCACGTGGGCGGAGCCGCGCGCGGTAGTCTAGTACCTATATAAAAATAATATTCATAATAAACTAATGGTATACAAAAAAATTAGATTTAATATAAAATAATCAGAATATAAAAATGTCTTGTCTTGTCTTGTCTTGTCTTGTCTTGTCTTGTGGTAGACAAGACAAGAGTAGTATTAAAAAAAAATCAGTGGCAACCCCCTTTGTAAAGTCGTATTGGTTTTTATGCTATAATTTGGTACTTATTTAGATAATAATAATAATTTATGAGATGGCTGTTTATAAACCTTTCCATGACCTTCGATATCGCTGTGAGAACAAAGATTGGTCTATAGTTGTCAATAGAGTCTCTGTTTGGACTATTTCCTACGAGAGAAACAAATATCTGTTCATGCCACCTAGTGCTGGCTTAATGTCGTAGAAGAAGTCATTTAGATCATCTTATACTGTCACTTTGTGTTCAAAGTACACTGTCTCCATACTTCAAATTTGCACTCTCAAATCCAAAATGCTCTTAGCACATTTAATTCAAACAGCATTTGAATATTCAACATTCAAATCATATGCGTAATTTCAGTTGTAAATTAAGTGAATAAGCCGAAACGCAACTTGATGTAAATACAGTTGATCTTATTTAGTCACAGTACTGTGTTAAGTTGAACAGACTTTCCATTTTTCGAGCATGTAATTCATAATAACTCATGGTCCTTTTCCTCTTTCCTCATTTCAAGTTCTTTTCAGATCAAGATAACTATGTATGGTAAATTTAATGTTAAAATACATTCTGTAAGATTCTGCAACTTAATGTACTCAAGTTAACCTTAGTACTGACGACAACATATAGTGCAAGGCATCTAACTTGGCAAGATTTTGGAGTAGTGTGGGCCCCACTACTCCAAAACAAAGTTAGATGCCCTACACTATACTTGTTTGTGGCAAAATGCGTCGCATAGAAACAAGTATAGTGTACAGCATCTAACTTGGCAAGGTTTTGGAGTAGTGGGGCCCACCCTACTCCAAAACCTTGAATAAAATCAAATTCATTCAAAAGAATTACCTCAAAGGCTGGAATAAAATGTTCACTCAATTTCTTAACCAGTTGCTCGGAAAAGGCCAAGAGCAAAATGAAACGACACTTTGTCACAAGCAAATATGTCATCACTATCTATTGAAAACCCTAGCGTGAAGATTGACATCGAATCAAGAAACAAAACGTCCCTCTTCATTATATCTGCAGAGTAAGTAATCTCCAATATCCAAATCCATCATCAAAAGTCAAGATATCTATGAAATAATTAAGCCGATAAGGGTTTATAAAGATCGCAAAACTTCAGAAAGAATTTGTAGGCGGTGAGTAATCCGAAGCGGGATAATCACCGCGTCATTGCGGCTTATCGTCGACGGCTCATGATTCTTGAACAGGTCTTGAATGAACAGTAAAAGAAAATCAAACAAGCTCCTTCAAAAATACCTACTCTAACTCAGGCACTTCGTTCTGTACCTATAGACCATTATATTGAGTCATTGTCAATGTTCAAAACGTATACTTACTACTTGTTTGTTTCCTCGCCTTATGTATTTTCTCGCCTTTAAACGTACTTTACGTTGCAGTAAGCCAGCAAGGCGCTTGAAACAGAAGATGGTAGACTTAAGAACACTTTCTGCTTGCCATAAAGTGCACTTACTGCATAAAGATACATTTTCTACGCCACTAGTGCGCTCATTTATAGCTATTATAACTTATATTAAACATAATATGAATAAAGTACTTTGTGATTATAAATATCTGAAAACGAAAGATGATACTGCGTGCTTGTTCAGTAAGCATACTACATTAGTTCACATAATATAAGCAAATTATATTGAAGAATCATTCTGTGAAAAGCTACCTACATCAGTTTGCCAATGCTCTGTATCTATATATACTTTCAAAAACAGCAAACTACTTTCAGTGCATATGTGGCTAGCAACATAAGATATGATTGTCTTTTGGGGTAATTCTGCTCACCCAGATGTTTTCTTGGCCCACCTTCGCATGTTTAAAATTTTGATTCTATTAGTGCTATGTTGTATCTGTTGGATTTGTATGGAACGTGACATGGGCTGCCGTTTTTCAGTACCCATTATTTAATTAATGTAATGTTGTAATGTTTTAATGTACCTACCTATTTAAAAAAATGTGATTAAAATAAATAATACTGGAAGTAAAACTCGGTGACTCTAGTTTGATTTTTTATTTAATAATTCAGGTCCACCAACATTTCTTCTTTATTTGTATAAAAGGCAACCGTAAACATCATGAAAAGAGCTGCATGCGCTTAGCTGAGAGTCTTTCATTTTGCTTTAAAGCCAATGAGCCCTAACTAAAGTAGGTGGTCTAAACTAACTAGGTACTCCTATTTTAAGAGGAGATAAGATAACTCATAAAATTAATCTGATATTGTATCTACCGATAATAATTTTTTACACTATTCAGGCACTTTCACACTACTCAGGCATACGACAACAACAGATAACTATGTCTAAGAATTCAAGATATAGAATATATGTAGCGCTTTCAATTTAAAATTATAATATTTAGAGAGAAATATGTATTTGAAATTATTTCAGCCCGGCCACCTAAAAGCTTTAATATCTCCTATTATAATATTATGCCAATTTGTGTAGTAAAAATTGATAAAGCTAAAAAAAGAAAGTTACATTCGTTTATTTGTAGTCTGTTTGACAAAATTATCAAAATCTAAGAATGTTCCCGATGAGTGTGACCATTACTACCTTCATTGTCATAATTCTCTTTCATGCACTCCACGTAGTTGGTCATGTACGGTTTCATTTAACTTTAAATAAATCAATAAAAATATAGCAAGATATGGAGTAGGCCACGATTCATTAAATACATTAGTGAGATCTAAGAGATACCCAGGATACTATGATAACAATACAATACACCACGCTGGGACAAGCGACTATATCTCCTGGGGCTTAATTTAACATCTACTTCATCAAGAATTCTTTCTTTTATTTCATTTTTTTTTTATTCATGATAGGCTTACGTTTGACCTCAATCTCACCTGATGGTAAGTGACGATGTGGTCTACAATGAATCACGCTTGCCTAGAAGGAACCTATTCACTCGTGACTTGAAATTCATGGGAAAATCAATTTGCCCTGATTAACAAAAAATGATTTGCCCGTTCGATTTAACGTAAAATAGTTACCAACGAAATACGTGCATAGCTGGGCACGAAGTTTTAAGATTCTAATCAAATTTAAAGCGCAAAATCTGAAACTTTGGAAAGATTTTGCTAAGCTCCCAAGTCTAAGATGTTATTGAAATTAAATATTACGCAAATTTTCTTCCATCTAAGCATGGAAAGGCGGCGGCTGAACACAGAAATTGAATTAACCAAATCCCTTTGACAAAGTTCGTGTTTGCGCGCACAACACAGTAACGTACTACAAAATTATTAGCGACTGCCAAATGCTTTTAACAACGATATATAGTGTTGTTTATGTCATAAAAAATATAACGAAACTTAATAATGTTATAATCCCATTTTCATTTACTGTTATTGTAAATGTACCAGTAATTGACATTATAGTGGAAAAAGAGCTAAATTACAAAAAAAAACAATTCTTCGTAGCATCTTTAAAAGTACAAAATCGTTATCTTTTATTTAGCTTAAATCAATCAATTAACCTACTGTTTATACACCTGAAGGCAACGATGTATGTAGCAGGTGATATTATGTTTATAGTTTCGATAATGCGATTTTTATGCGAGGGGTACAGTGAGCTCTAGCTACCCTACTTACCGGCGGAAACACAACACGATGGTTATTATGGCCGTGGTGTTCTGTAGGGCGGAGGTACTACCCCAGTCGGACAGCTCATTTGGGACGGTAGATACCGTCGTGTCCTACCTCCTAAATATATTAGTAAAGCTGGCTTTGTAACGAATAAATATGCTGAAACTTTAAATCGATTCAACTTACGCCTAAAACACGCGCTCGTTTAATTTCCATAATACAGTTCATCGTAAGTACCTACGGCAACATGATATTATGTCAGTCCTGAATATATTGTCGTAGTAATTCCTTCACATACATTTCATCCCGAATCCAACTTTCGAGGAGATAAGTTTCAGGCAAGTCGAGATTATCGACTGAATAAATCAGGATGAAGGTGCCCTGGACAATTTATAGCACGAAGAATAAGAAACAAGTCTAGTCTTGTGTTTAGACCCACCGAACGATTCTCCTGCGAAGTACAAAATCTATAGGTGGGTACTATTGCCTGTTTGTATGTGTCTGCAGTGTCTGTACAATGGAGATATTTAAAAAAAACTTGGGTCATTTTATATGAGCGATTCTGAACACAAAAATATTTTTTATGGAATTCTTGTCTGTTTGTCTGCTTGTGCGCAATGGACGCAAAAACTACTGAACGGATTTTTATGCGGTTTTACGCATGTTTGATCATAATAGGTTGAGTAGAACCGGAGCGATAGTCAAAAAACGCGAAAACTGAAGAATACTCGGGTGGAGCCGTGGGCATAGGCTAGTGTTAAATATAGGTACAATAATGAAGATCTATCGCACTTACTTGATTCGTGCAACATAAGTAGCGTTTTAGTAAATATTTCTTTAATTATTATACAGGTAGGTACTTGAATGTACCCCTGCAGATGTTGGCAGAGGTACGCGAATTATTTTTGATTTCATATAATAAGTTGCACACCGGGTCATTGCCAGGAACTAGGAAAAAAAAACATTGCACTGCAGAAAACCACAATGAAACTTTTCACGTTCCGAAAAGTCACTGCTAAAAAGGCAATATGTAAACAAAGTAACTCACCAATAGTTGCTCTAGAAACACTTTAGTTTCTATGGAAAGATGAATGTAATATCTGCAACCAATATCAAACGTAAATAAATTCAGCAACTTACCGATCCACTTCCTGCACTCTCCAATTAATTTGATACGTGAACGGAGAAGCTTTTATTACATTAGTTTTAAGAGTATTAATATCTCAGAAATACACCCGGGAACGGTGTATAGCTTCTTTTAATTAAAAGAAAATAGACCGGGTACTAGCACATTCCAATTTCTCACAAACTCTTATAGCAGTAGGTATTATTTCAATATGACTTAACTTTCATAGTGTGAATCGGACCATCGGCATCGACGGATACTAGTGTTATGTGGTCTAGCGTTCTCTTACTTTTATGGTATGTTGCGGATTTTAGTAGGTTTACAAGACAGAACATTTACTTATATAATAACGCCGCCATCCATCAAAAATCCGCCATTTTGATTTTCTATAAATTTAAATATACCTTGTGTTACTCACACAGTCACGACGAATCAAATGGTACCTCGCATGTCAAAATCCGTCAAGCCGTTTAGGCTATAGGCCGTGCCAAAGAAATCGACATACATACATACATACTCGAAAAACATTACTCTCCTTTCTTCGGCAGTCGGGTAAAAATACGACTTAAAATGTAATCAATTTTAATGAAATCCAAGACTCGCAGCTGCAACTTTTATACCAAACCTACTATAGAAATAAGATATACTCCTAATAATGACGAAACGCCAGACGTCCCATATATTTAAGAACTCATCAATTTTACTCACATAATATTGGCTGCCACGACATGACAGGGCAAATAACTTGATATACAGTATTTTGTTTATTGTTGGAGTATCTCGACGTAAACAAGTAACAAAATTCTCAAGTTTCCTGTTTCCTAGTAACGTAATTATTGGGCAATCTGATAGGTTGAGAACTAATAATAATTTTATGAACTTTAGTGAGGACACTGGACTTTTATTTTATTCTTAGTTTGTGACTCAATTTGCGTATTATAAGATGGGTATTAAGAGAGGTTCAGGCGTTTCATTAAGGAACTGTAAAGTATTGTTCCAATTATAACAATATTTTTTATCGTTATAAATCATGAATCTTACCTAAATGGTAAGTGATGATGTGGTTGACAATGGAGCACTATTGGTTATAGTTTGCCGGGTGTAGACTTATAATTATTATAAGTCTAACAATAGCGATGAAGGCTGAGTTAGGTAGCCTTGGCCGTAATTAGATAGAAATGTTAATTAGTTTTCCTCATCAAAATGCGAACTATCTACACGAAATTACCTCTGTATTATTTATTTATTTATTTACTAGCTTATGCCCGCGGCTCCGCCCTCGTGGACGTCGGTTTTTGCGTTTTGTGATCGAATATGCGTAAGTTTTTAAATCTTACCTAGACCGAAAATAATATAACTGCATCAAAATTTGTTTACTAGTTAGAATCTTCACCGAATAGTTATAACATACCTAGTCTGTCAGGTATGTGATCCTTTGTTTTTTTTATCAACTAACTGTATGCCACAGTTCCAGTGCCTCGTCGGCCAATCAGTAGGCACACCGGCTTACAGGTGAGCTTTGTTAGGTCCTGAAGGTCATGGTAAGGCTCCGTACACGCGTATTCCAGGTGAAAACCTTGTAGAAATAACTAATTAATTTTCGATACAAAATCAATGATGCGGTCATTAAAGTCACGTGGTCCTTAGTTATCGCCATTTAAATACAATGGTACTATTGAATTCGTGTCGTGACAGTGAATGGCCTTTAGGGGGATGAGGATGGCCTTTAGGGGGCTTGCATGAAAGGCTTAATGACAGTAGAGGAAGCGCGTGAAGTATGTCAGGACAGAGGTATATTGGCAGCTGTTGTCTCTGCCTACCCCGGAGGGAAAAAGGCGTGAGCATAATTATGTATGTATGTAGATATGTAATTGATTTAATTTTAGACTTTAAATGAATGATAATAAAGTAAATTAAATGAGATTTTTGTAGAGTATCAGTGGATCGACAGTGGCTTGATTTAATATAAAATACCAGAATTGAGGCCCAGATCATCTTAGTAGTAGGGAGTTGTAGGCAACTCGATAAAATATTAATATTATTTGTTTTTAGTTAGGCGACTGGAGCCCAGTGGAGTGGAGAGTGGAGTGGAGAGGGATATTTAATGTATAGTTTCAATAATATAGATAGTGTAATTACAGTTGGTTAAGAGCTTAATTTTACCAAAAAATAACAAATTTACCAGTAAGAGTGATTCTAAACCCCAAAATCATTATAATACGTACTAACTTTAAAATGTAAAACTTTATTCAAACACTTTACCTATGCGTTGCATTTGTACTTAAAAAGATATTTACTCTAAGGTATTCTCTATCACGTTGTTATTTAAGTACATTTTGGTACATTCTTGTTTAAAATACCACTTTTAAAATGCTTCCTATACCAGACCCTGAACTTTGCTTAAATCACAAAAACCACACATTCTCACACTAACTTTGTTGAGAAACTTTCTTTGCATGAAAGCGCCGAACTTGGTCTACAAAAGGATTTTTCCCATATCCGGCTATATTTTAAGGCTTATATGACACACTTGGCTTCATCTCAAATATCCTTCCGTTTCATCTCCATTTTACTTTCGGCTTATCTGGGCTTCTAAGATTTTTTCCTAGACAAATGAGATACGTTGCGGTTCGTGGGAAGTTAGTTTTTTCCTTTCCTGTTTATCATTTTTGTATCGTTTGTCTCTTTGACCTTTTTTCTAGAACTTAGGACAAATATTGTACAGAGAATATGAATGCGGCGATTACTGTATAGTAAACGACATTTCAGGCGGCTTCTGTAGAATGAGAAATTAGATTGGATTTCGTGTTCATGATCCACGTAACTTAAATTCTGGTAAAGTAACGTAACATTTGTACTTGTCGGCTGTCATTCTGTGACGGATCACATGGGTGTATAACAAGTTTACGTATTTTATATTTTTTGTTTTTTCGCTGAGCGATGTTCACGCACATTCTGATATTGTCACGTACGTAATAAAATTCTTCATTATAGTTGATTGTTTGACGTGAGGTTTCGAGGTGTTCATTATGAATGTTGTTACGCGTGGCTCAAAAATATATAATTTTATTTCAGAAAATTTTAGTCTTATTCTGTGTTTGTTCTAGGTAATGTTTACTTCAGAGATAAGGTGTGTCTAGGTCCATGTAATTAGTAGAGAGTTTCAGAAGACGGTTAGCGTAGACATCAGGGAATTAATAAAGTTTGTAGTACTGCGCCTCGGGCGTGGGCTGCAACACAAACATCACACGAAACGTCGATCCTCGGCGATGAAACTTGCCCAGAGCTAATATTATAATAACAAACTAACTTCCCATAAAGGAATTTCATTATTTGGTTTGTCGCTGTTTGGACGAGAAAATCAAAAGTTCGAAGTATTATTTTAGTTATGATGAGATAGTTTGTCAAAACAAAGTCAAAAATCATTTATTAGCACAAAACGTCAAAATTAAAAATATTTTAAACTAGGCAACAAACTGGCTGGATGGATCGTGAAGGTCACATGGCAGCTTTGGCTTTAGCTATGGCTGGCTAATAAGTGGGCTAACGTCACGTCCGTTACATTACGTAGCAGTACAAAATGCTATTACTTAGCTATTCGAACTCTCATTGAATAAAGTCGTTTATTTATTATTATTATAAAAGAACATATCGAAACTCAGTCACTATATATCTTTGGTCATAAAAATATCCAATAAATATTTCTTTTAATTGAAGACATACCATCAAGACAAGTAATCTCAATCGTTTACTTAGATTTCCCTTATTAATCTAACTGCACACTGCACTTAGATGTAACATAATAATAGTTCATAGTGACAGACAGTGAGTAATCAATACAATACTAAGCGCCTGTATTGACATTGGGCACGTAACTATCAAATATAGATTAGACTGCACAATATCGCTTACTACAGAGATACAACCTACATAACAATCTATGTAGACAAATAGACGTTTGACGACGATCAATATAATTGACCGACCACTGAGATCGTTTAGATTTGAAGTCTCCCTTTTTTCCATTATATTCGGTCAAGCGGTCTGGAATCACAATCCTGTTGTAAAAAGTTGATGAAATCAAATTTGGGATTACACATACACAGCATTTGAGGGTCTTCGAAATACTTATATTGATAGTATTTGTGCTCCTTATACGTTGAATAGATACTAATAATTTTTTAATCGGAAAAAATTATCATCCAGGACGGAACTTGAACCCGATGATTTTCCGATCAGAAAATCATTGGGAATAGTTAGCATGCAATTGATTAAAAAATTCATTCAATTAGGTAGGTAATCGGGCGGAAAATCTAAAAATAATGTTTAAAAACAATTGCAATATTGTTCATTGTTTCCGTAGTTCGAACGAATTACGGTAGATGGCTCCACCGATGCCCTAAGCCGTAGTATATATCGGAAAATTTCGAGCATCTAGGATGGGTCCAGGTAGCTCAGTTGGTCAGAGCATTCCCCCTGTAAGGGATTGGTCACGGGTTTATTTTAATTGCTTAAAAATTTCATTCAATAGATAGGTACTAATAGTTAGCTTAGTCATCATACGAGTACTAGTCCTGAATGCAGTCAAACTTCTCATTCGAGAACCCAGGATCCTTTCATTAGATACCTAAGTCATATTATTTTCACATTATTTATTCTGTAGGTATTTGCTACACTCTGTCTTTTCCGTAATGTTTGCCTATTTAGTATAAAACTTGAATGGTTTTGCCTCGTGGCCTTATCAAAAGTTGTAAGTAATATAAAAATGATTAGAACTTCTTGAACAATCGTCATCTACCAGCCCAATTATTTGTCATTGGCGCAACATGTCATTCTCATTCATACGTAGGTACCTGTGAGATGTTATCTCCTCAGTCACTCTCTTTCTTAACATACGAGTATATGACGGCCTCTGTGGCGTAGCGGTAGTGCATGCGACTGCTACGCAGGGGGCGCGGGTTCGATTCACGCTCAGTACAAATATTTGTATGCATGAGTATGTCTATTTGCATTGGTCTGGGTGTTTCTATGTATAATAAGTATGTATTTACAAAAAAAAAGTATATAAGTATGTTTATCAGCATTCTAGAACCCATAAAGCTAGTTAAACTAAGCTTATTTTGGGTCTAGGGAGCGATGTGTAGTATGTTGAAAAAAAAAACAATATATTATTCATCTTTCACGAATTCCATCCACCTTTTCTTGGGCCTACCTCTGCTTCTAAAGCCCTCTAAATTCATACATTTTCTTTCTACATTCATTCTTCTCGCTTCTTAATTTTTCATTCGCTTGTACAAGTTCTTAAACAATAATATTAGCAATATAGTAATGTTTTCGATCATTAGTAGAATTATTTAACCTATCATCGAATTGCTAGTAGCTTGAATACATTTTCTAATTGCTTGTTCGAAAGTGGTTTATTCAAAATAACGACATAAGAATACGTATCACAAAAATGGTAAATGGATTTTATTCTGAATACGAGTAATCGAATGAATACATTAGTCGCTTTGTTTGCTGTCCGCACTATAACGGTTGATTGGTTCAGAATGAAATTAAAAACGGTTGTATTGGTGTTCAATCATTGGTTTCACTATTTATGGAATATTAACGAAAAGCGTGGTGTAAACAACCGTGAAATGTAATACCCCATTAGATTTGAATCTATTAAAGTTTACAGCTGGTTAAGTTGTTCATTCGAAGCCTGTCTTGATGCTGTTAATTTCATCATTATGCCTATGTTGTGTATGTAAATTCTCACATCACACGATTGATGTCTATTTGAGCGTATCTTTTCTTGAAGCAAGATACCTATTTCCATTATATTTGTAGATAACTAGTAATCTGTCGTAGTTTAGCAGCTGAGTAGGTTGCATATTGCAAGGATAAGCGATAAAAGCCCGGTCTGTCTTACGATGGGTGATAATTCTTTACACATTGAGTGCGTGAGGTCTCAGCGTAGATTTTTGGGTCTAGCAAAGTATTAATGGAGCTAAAAATAAAATGAGGAAATTTTAATGATAAGGTATTATTCTTTTTGTCCATCAAAAATATTACGGATATAAATTTGGAACATTTACAATTACATTTATGTATTATGGATCTACTCTTTACACATACCTACGCGAAGAGAAATTCTTAAGAAAAAAGATTACACGTAAGTACCTACCTAAATATAAAAGGTAGAATTATGTTGTTACGAGACTTTTCTCAGCCAATTTCATTATATTTTCAATATTGGCTAAAATATACTTAATAGAGTTATGAGATTAAAATTGGAAATGGTTTCTGTGTGGCGTATTGCGAAGATTTTGGTAATATTCGATAAAATAATTCCGTCTGGCGTCGAAATCTGAATAGCTTTCTTTTAAACTGAGCCTTTGATCCAGTAGTTTAATTACATTTTCCAAAATACTGATTCAAAGCCTTTGATTCAACGATTTTCTATCGTAATGGAATGTCTAATATCCAGTCAGTAGAACAAAAAGGGTAAAACCATATTGAATTTTTTCTTTTTTTCTCTACGAAGTATTAAGCCACAATCAAACAAAAACAGAAAATTTGACACGCGGTAACTTTTTCATCATTGGTAAAACTGCCGACCTACTATCGTGGTAGGTAATTACGATAGCATTGCACAGTACCTAATCGTTCATTGTAATAGCTGACTACGAGACGTGCTCATTATCAACTGCTACTGTTAATTAATGAGGCATTCTGTACAGAATAACAGACTAAGGCAAGCTACATCACAATACATCAAGAGTAACAAAGGCAATTAGTTTACAAGAAGTAGGTATTTTTAGGCGTATTTTTTGCCCCACTTTCTTTAATGTGAACAATTAGGCTAATTAACAAAGCATTATATCTTTCGCACGACGGTGATTTCGCAGGGCCAGGTGCATTTGCTGCTAGATAGAGAGTTAATTCTGTCTATTCCATTATTTTCCACGCTACATATTTACCCTTTTAAAGTAATTAAAATATAAAAGTTTGTTAGGATGGATGGATGAGTAATACTCTTGATGTGACGAACTTACATGCAAAACCCGTTGAACAAATCTGAATGAAATTCAACACAGTATCTATGTATCCAAGCAGGTATTTTAAAAAGCTGAAGCTTCACCACGATGCGCTAAACGGAATTCAATTTCGGCCGCTCAATTGAGGGAGAGAGAAGGCTCATACAGCTCCATCTCATTCCCTTTGATGAGTGGCCTAAAATTGAATGGATTTTCATACATCGTGGTAAGGCCCCAGCTAAGTGGTAAGGTTGAATAAACGAATAAACGATACAAATCCGAATCCAGACTTTCAAAGTGCACATAAAAATAATTTTCTGTGACAAATATCAATAAATTATATCTTTGGCTTTCAATACACTTTCCAAGACACCCAATATATGCGCTATCCATGCACAAATAACAAAATATAAATCTAACAATTTCTTCATACGTGTACAAATATTTCGCATGTTCAACATTTTTACGGCCGGTTACAGAAGCTATATACAAGACCGTATTCTGCCCTCATCGAGTGCTTGTTGCCATATCTTATACATTGACGGCGTATTCGGGTCGAGCTAGGAAATTGAATCGGGCAAGCAAGAGCAAATAATACCCGATAAGCCGCGTGGACAAATGACCAATGCAAACAGCTTACAGCGACCCATGACGCACACAAGTTGAATGTATAAGCAATCTGTGTCCACAAACTGTGTCTGTATGTGACTTCTAAGTAAACAACAATATGTACTAAAGAGTTGTAGTAACATCTGTGTACAGGATAAGTAAATGTTTCAGAGTTTTATTTAAAGAAGGTTACTCTTAAATTAACTGGCAAGACTCAGTGAGGGTGCTCGGTGCTGTCATTATAAACAAAACAAAGCGAAAAATATTTCTTTCTTTTGTTTTATTTTTCTACATTTTTATATTTCAAATTTAGAAATTATATCTGTGTCGAGAATAATTTACATAGAAGCAGTAAACTTAGAGAAAATAAATTCTAGCGAGTGATAAAGTTTTTGGAGACGACCCTTCACCTAAATAAATCACTGAGTCATCTATGCAGTTTATAATTTACTAGTTGTTGCCCACGGCTCCGCCCGCGTGGAAATCTGTGTCCATTCCTGTTATCAATGGGAATTTAATTCAGGGATGCAAAGCCTATGTGTTATGCTATTATCTATCTAACTATCAACCAGATCCATTGATCACTTAGAGCGAAAATGATAACAACAATCCAAACATCTTCAGAAACTCACACAGTTACAATATTACAACTATACTAGAATAACATTATAACTCGTTACATTGATACGAGTATATTAAGTAGCACTCACAGGCTAATAATAATCGTCACTTGAAAGAGAAGAGTTTATCAAAGGTAATAATAATGTCTCACTAATAAAGTCGAAGTTTTAGCAGTAGTAATAATCCCCTCAGTTTCCCTGTGTCCTGGGACCCATTACATCGATAATTACCTTCAGAAATGCGAAATGAGGAGGCCGTTGTAGATAAGCCATTCAAATATTTTCGTTAAGAGGACATTTTCTTACCACAAAAGCACGGACTTTAAGTGGGGACGGGTAATGCCGGGGCTTTGAAGTGGCAATAGGAAGGGTATTAAAGACAAGGGTACTTATCTCACACTCTTTCTTTTCAGATACTTAACTTAGATTGAGGTGCTAACGAGCACTTGAGAAAAATATTTGTAACATAATGTACTTTACATTCATTTTAAAGGCAATTTAGTAATCGCCCATTTGCGATATATTTACTTTAGAATATTTATATTTATACTGAATTTATTATATCTAAAGTTAACAAAGATTAATGAAGGATATCCTTACTCTAGTGAATTCAATTTTATTTTGGACCAAATAATTACCTTTACTCAGTTTTGCGTATTTTATAGGTTCTCACGACTGAAATTATCAAACTTTTTAATAAAGCAATTTAGCAATAATTTTAAAATCAGCGTATTTTTAGTGATGGCAAGAGCAACCAGTTAAAATAAGTCAGTCTTGGTAAGATTCTATAATTCAAGCTGTAAAATTTGAACCAGTGATTCAAGACAGTTTGAATGATCATGCCTAGCTTAATCGGATCGTTCTTAACTAGGTTAAACAAACGCATAAGTTATGTTATAGCTAGACGAGGTTGTATTGTTTCACTTGAACTTACTACATTCAGGATGGTATAATGGTTACGGGGTTGGAAGACTAGCCATGTTATTTTATGGCTGACTGCTGAAAAGTTGTAACCGCTGTATAAATCACCCATGTTACTTTGTAAAATGAAAACAGGAAGTATAGCGAAAGTTTAATTATCTGTGAATCTATCTTGTTGTTTGTTTATTGTGTAAATCTGTGATTTAGTATACTCACGGCGCTCATTCCGTACTTGTAAAGTATCATTTACATATTTCATTGGAACACTGTACCTAAATAAAATACTACACTTACACTAAAATTACTCATTTGAGTGCTTTTTCGATCTTGAAAGGCAAATTTTTATCAATCGAGTAGGTAAATATAACACAATTAATGAAATAATTTATTTATAATCACATCAAATTAATTGAAATTCGACTACAGTTCTTCGGTTTTCTCTCTTGCAAAATACGTTTATAAATTATTTACTGAACATTTGAATCTTTGGGACGGGAAATCCCGTCGTACACAATAATAAATGTTTAGTCCAATAACATTCAAAGCCGTTCTTTAACTTTTCAGTCATGAATAAAAATGGCATTGTTTGCCTATTAACAACGTTATTTGAATGTTAACGTCTGAACCCGTCATTTAATGCTTGTTTAAGCAAATAATGATGAGGTTTTGAGCTTTTATTACAAAAGCGTAATAATATGACTTGAGATTATACAAATGCATAGT
This sequence comes from Lithosia quadra, assembly GCA_963576445.1. NCBI lineage: Eukaryota > Metazoa > Arthropoda > Insecta > Lepidoptera > Erebidae > Lithosia > Lithosia quadra. Next base: position 10,247,223 of record OY754891.1, read on the forward strand.
GTTTTTTGCTTGGTTTGGTCTGATTCCTTGAAAATATCGCTATTATCGATAAGGCCATCCATTGTACATTCTAGTTACTACTTATTTGTCTGTCCCGTAAAATTTTGATATAGAATAAAGAGTAGGTAATATCTATCTATCTATCTATATGCTACTTGAGCTTATATAGTTTTAAATTCACTATCCATCCAAGAGCAACTAATCATACTTGATGGCAGCCTCACACATTTGGTAGCTATGTCAGCACGTCCTAGGAAGTTCAAAGACTTAAGGTTGCTGGTATAGCAAATCTGATACGTGCAACACTGCAAATAAGACCTGACACTGGTTAGCTAAGACATGTCTCCCCACTATATAAGTGATGGAAATATACATAAGCTAAAATAATTTGTAAATACATACAATATATTATATCGTTAGATCACATCATATATAAGAGTCAGCACTCCACCAAGGCATTCTTATTTAGACTTAGATTTAGATTTATTCCGCAATAGGAGAGAAATAGAACCTCTTTTTTACCCGACTGCCGAAGAAAGGAGGGTAATGTTTTTTATGTTTACTCGACAGCCAATCTAATTTTTCAATGGATCCCGACTGTTCAGTTGTTATGTTTCTAGACCACCGGGCATCAATCTAAGTGCTTGTTTTTTTCTTTTCAGTTTTTAGGCAGTCGGGTTTTTGAATTTTTAATTTTTTTTTTTTACTGGTACTCTCACCTCAGTAGAAAACTTAGCAGCAACATCAGAAAACACAAAGAGAAACAGCTTCCAATTGATGCTAAATTACAACGCCTGCCACGAAATAGAGACGTCCAATTAAAGTGCTAGGTAATAATAGATGCACGTACATTTTAGTGTAGTGAGCTAACAGAAGTACCTACCTACTAAAAGAAAACAAACATTTTACATTTACAAACTTACATTATAATTTGTTTTTTGGAAACAATAAGTAAACAAGGGACAGCTTATTCAATTATGGAAAACTTACATATTATATTCTGCTTTTGAACGTACATAATAAGATAGACTTCTTTGCCGTTTGGTTTTACATAAAAGGTTTGTAATCTTTTGAGTAGCTTTTAAAATGAACAATAAGTACATAAACATAACCTGAGCCATCAAGAATTATGAATAGAATAGATTAATATAGTATTTGGAAGTGAATATTTTATGGGATGTTAGTACCTATAATTCTCCGATTCAAGAGCTGGTTAAGATCGACATTCGCTCATCTGACAACCAGATAAAATATATTTTTTACCAAATATTTTTCACCTATTAACATGCCTATGATGACTTGCCAATCAAAAAGTGTTCAAAAGTTAGAAGGAATTAGGAGAAGTACCTACTTACAATTTTGATTAGGTACTACCTAATTCTTAAAAAAAAACTAAACTTTATACCATTTTAATTTGTAATCAAAGTAGCGGCAAAAATATCTGAAATTGGATTCATATGTCTTTAGTGAAGTATAATTTTGCTAATCAAAAATGAAACCCTGTATAACTACTCGTATACTTCATACTAATGTAATTGAGTTTGCCTTCATAACAGGTTTTTCCTTTGTCAAATCAAAGCAATCCAAATACATATATTTTCATTTATGTATTCTCATCCGCCGTAAATTTGATAAAAAGAAAAAATAATAATTCAGTGATCAAATGAAAGTAACAAATACACAAAAACCTTTTAGTAATAAATGTTTAAGTATTTCAGAATTTAATGTATCGCCTCTAACACAAAATGATGTGTTTAGCAGAAATGTATCCCGAAAAAACAATTTGTCAAGCTTGTTAATATTATATACAAGCATTCGGAAGTGTAAGGACAATTTTGAAGATAAAGGATTATTGATGTTGACATAGATTGAGTAGCTACCGTTGTAATATTAGGGATACAATGATTATGTGTAGGTACTCTTTCAGATCAAAACCGTTGCAGGTAAAAAAATACAAACTAATAATTGAAATACTACTACTAACAGCTGCTTTTATTATTTATAAAGGTAAGCACATAATATACTTTCTCACGGCCCGCTTAAACATTATTACATACTCGCTAAGTGAATAGTATGAATAATGATATACGTGGCAATTTATAAAACAAGCTGCTGTTTAAAAAAAACCTTTTTAAAAACAAGCTTTTATTATTTACAATATTGCATTGTCATGGGACTTACATAAGTATGCCAAATTTCAGCTCTATCGGATAACCAGAAGTGGTCGAAAAATGGCTTGCAGGATTTGATTACAGACAATGGGACAGGTGAAACTGAATAAAATCTTGTAAAATACTGTATTGGAATAAAAATGATCAATCATACAACTGCTCGTATAAAACTAACTTAAAATGAAATTAACTTGAAAATGTGTGTGTGAATATAGAATGTCAATATTAAAATCGACGCGCGAGGCGATACTTTTCAGATCCGACCCGTTCATGTTTGTTCTCAATTCCAATGCAAATGTTTATCCTGAAACTCTGGATTATCAGCTCATGTCTCTCCTCACCATTTTCTAGTTATTTGCATCTCTGTATTCAATGTTGAAATAAAAAATTGTAACGTTTTCAGGCAACTTGAAGTATTTTCTTTTCGACATATTAAATCACTTATTTATGCATAATGTCATAATGAATACATTGTAAACTTTTGATGGAAAAATTCAAAGCTATAACTAAAATATATATATTCAGACACTCAACTTCAAATTTTATTTAGTCTGTGAGTCTATTGACCCTTTGAAAAGCTTTTAGGAAAATTTTTCACTGACTGCGTGATCGAAATATGAATACTAAGTTTTTTTTTCAATTGTTAATTTATTACAAATATTAACAGGAAAGTATACTTCAAAATGAAATATATGTACCGCTTTTGTCATAATATTAAAATCTGATATGGCTTTTGTATGACATTTCAATCATTTTCATATCGTCTCATCATCGTATCATGAAGATGTTCTATAACTTATTTCCCTTCCCAACTTCTTTCAGTGGCCATGTTTGTAGAAAGTTGCTTCAATTACACACGCCTTCACGATAACTTAACGATAACACGATAACACGACTTTGTTATTTTATCTGTAAGAATTCTTATCTGTTTACTATTGTTTCTTCGCGATCGACGAACTTTGAACGGATTTTGAAACGATTAAAAAAGTCTTGGTCTGTTTTAAATCCGTGTTTGATTACAAATATTTGAATGGAACTGGAGATATGACCAAAGACGAAAACCAGTCAAGCATTGTGACTTGTATGCTAACTCTTGTTACTCAAAAATCTCGTCTACCTTACTCTTACGAAACATGTGCATGTTTTATATTAAAATGGTAGTGAATAAAGAGCTCGTGACAAAGTTCGTCGTCTGCAAACTCTTTAATTAAAACTGTCTCTCTCCGCTGACTCCTACAATTAACTATACAAGCACAACTTTATAACATAAAATATAACACAATATTATATTTTCCTTTTAAATTAACTGCAGAGTTCATTTACGGTTTTCAAATGTACACCGCATTTTAGGCAGAATATTAAACCATTGCCATTATTATTATCTGAAATTACACTAAATATTATAAAGCTGAAGAGTTTGTTTGTTTTGAACGCGCTAATCTTAGGAACTACAGGTTTGAATTGCAACAATTTATATGTTTTGGATACCCTGTTTATTAACTATCATCACGCTACTACTCAGAGGAATGAAGCAGTAATCATATAAGTCAACAAATCCGGCAAATTTCCATAGATTATTGTAAAACTATTAAATTCCGGCGTACAGGGGTAGAGGAGAGGTGCCCAGCAGTGGGACATAAATGGATAAATGAATCAATATAAGGATGTATGTATTTGTGACATATTTAGAGCTCTTAAATTAAAGTGAGGTGAGGCTTACCTGTTTGATTTCCAGTGAGGGATGCAACTTCTCGAGCTATTTACTTTTACACTCCCAAATCCTTCCGTAAAAGCGATATCCCCTTTTTACCTTTTCCTTTTAACATAATGCGTGAATAATATACCTCTGCCTACCGCTTTGAGGATATACATACATTTTATATAGCATATAATTATATAACTCACGTCTGTATATAGTTATACTATTTTAATACTTGTCCGCAGGCTCCTAAACCAATTTGAAAATTCATAAGACACACAATTTCTGTTTTGATTTGACATTCAGAATAATAACCCTTGGAAATTTGGAGCAGTAGGTCATAACTATCGCTGTAAATATCACGCTAACAGTTACAAATGCGGCAACCCTATGTCATTCTATTGTCATTGTACCGGATTCCGGACAGAGAGGGTCCGCAAAAACACAACTAATAGAACTGGAAAGAGCACAAAAAGCTGTACTCAAATATATAAACGGAGAGTCCAAAATGATTCACCACTTTGTGAATTCACGCTTAGAATGAAATTCTAACCATCCCACAGCTCTTTATTCTAAATTCTATTCTAAAAGTGCATCAAAGTGCACTGTGTCTGTCCACGAAAAAAACACAGCAAACAAACTTTTTGTCCTAGTTCTTGTTGCAAAACCGCCTTTGCCAGGCGTCAGTTTATGAGTCGAGGTTGCTAGCTTTATTATAAACCTAAATATACTTGGAAATATTGTTGAACGTAATATTGATGAAGTGAAAAGAAGGCAGTGAAGAATTACATAATACCTATTTAAACTAAACAGTTCTTTACACAGAAGCAAATTCAACAACTCATGGATTTTAATCTATTTTTAATAACTTTTATATCACATAACGTACGATTAACTCTACTAATGTTGAGTATGGTTATATTTAGTTAGGTTATAATTACAATAATTATAAATTGTATATAAATAGATATAATTTTGAAATTATAAATTAGGTAAGAATAAACTAGATTATAATAGATTCCGTTAGATTGTGAGTATGGAACTTATTCCTGGGATAAAAAGTCTATGTGCTACTGTGGATTATAAACTATCTCTGTGCCTAATTTCGTCCAGATCCATTCAGCCGTTCTGGCGTGACTGGGTAACAAATTCATCCATCCATATATCCAGACCTTCACGTTTATATTAGTAGCTAAATTTCATAAAACAATTTACGGCTACATAATTCTGTAATTGATAACTCATTACTTCATTTGATTGCGGACCGTAACAATTATTATTACGGTTCGCTGGGTTTTCATATGAAATTATTAACATGAAAATTATAACGTGGGGTAATAAAGACTCGTATATCGATTTTGCAATGACTACGTATGTAAATTGATAATATAATAATCCCGGGTATAATAATACTCATCCGCTACGTTATTAGTACAGAAAGAATGCCCAACGATTTAATCAGTGATGCTCCTTTTTAAGCCCAATTTTCATTCGGGTTCAATCTCGGGCCTTTATTGAACTTTTTCAGAAAAGGGTAGTCAGATATTCAAATAAAGTGTAAGCAAAGAATGTTTTAATTTGGGTACTATTGAAATATAAGTGCAAGGATTTTAGTTACTTTTCTAATTCCATCGGTAATAATTAATTTTATTCTATACTTATGGTATAAAAAGATAGACCAAAATGACTACTCAAGCAATAATAATTTTAAGTATAAATCTCTTGGTACAAAAATATATTATGATATATTATATCTCGTAGTGAAAAATCACCTGGTCCACGATATTTTCAAAAGTTTACTCAAAACTATTTTTTACTGATTCCACCCCAATTCATTTCATATTATTTTATTATTGATAAATGCTTCCGAATGAAAAAGCAACCAAAACGTCAGAATCAAGGAAATAAAGAGTAAATAAATAATAAAATAATATCAAATAAATCGTGATGGAATCCATTAAAAGTTTTATGTTGTCCACAGTTTCATCCGTTGATAATAATTATGTTGGCAGCGAACTATATAAAGACAAATTTCTGTCACCAAAAAATATATATTTCGTACAATTTGGGAATTGCAGTTGGATTGCGGTTAATACCCCAAAATTGTGCGGACATAATCGTAACATACGTGTGGGCTTTAATCTCCCTTCGTCCGATATGCGTTAAGTATTGTAAAAAGGAATTAATATTATTTATATGATAATATATGCTGATGCTAACTTCAAAATGAACTTTAAAAGTACCATGTGACCCGAGAAAGCAGCTGAAACTTTACATTAGTTATTTAGATGGCAGATAAGCACACGGCCCACCTGATGGGAAGCGGTCACCGTGGTCTATGGACGTGTACGACGCCAGGACGTGTACGATACGTCACAGTCGCGCTACCAGCAGTTATAAGTAGACTGCCAATACAGCGACAAAGACCGTTGGAGGCCCTTGTATATTTGAATAAGCTATACCTATATTATGATATTATATATATTTATAAGATAGTTTCCAAAAGATCTTCCTAATGATAATTAAAAAAAAACCTACACAGCATGTTCCTAAAAGCATAATTTTGGACTTAGTTGGTACAGCGAATATTATGTTCGGTCATGTTGCAAAATAGCCCCTGAGAGAAATGGCAACGGAACTCAGTCATGCGTATCGATAATAAATCTAACTGCGGTGCTGCCGACTCGGTCCCAAGATATTCAATGTACTGTGCTCTGTATCTACGTACTGAGCGTTGATACTAATATTATGTACCTTGAATGTCGTGGCATTAGGAGTCTTGTAATTTACTTGGAATGATGTGAAGACTTCTGAACACCATACCCTATATACCTAAATAGCGGTACCACACTTCGCTATGTGTTATTTATTATGCGACTAGGTTGTATTTGCCCAAATATATATCATTTATTTTTTGCTATTCGCGCATATGCGCTATGCTTGCGAATACAACAAATATAGATAAATGTGCCATTCACACTTTGTGCACAAAACACAGCGAAGTGTTCTTCTGCTTCAAAATACTGCTGCAGCTGAAAAATGAAATAAACAAGTAATTTTTTTTTAAATACCATTTTTTGTCACAAGATTTTATTAAAATAATAATGCATTGTTACGCGATTTACCTACAAATGCGTGCAAAATTAGTTTCAAAACGGGAAGTGTAGTAAAATATCGAAGTTCAGCCGCATCACAGTTAGACTGGAAAGCCGACCCCAACTGAGTTGGGAAAAGGTTCAGAGAATGATGAATGATGATGATGAAGTGTGTCAAATTTAACAAACAAGATTTGAATGAAGATATCAGACAAGTGATACCGAATAACAGCTTGTAAAATACATGTTGCCATTTACTTTCCAAATCCGCCTTTTATTCATTTGTGACCAACTCCAAGTGAAATCACTCATCTAACCCTTTTGAGAAAGTAACATGTAAATTATGACGATTTTCTCAGCAATTTACGTAAGAGACCACTCATTGTACCACTTTGTAGGGTTATAAAAGCAATAAATAATACAGAAATGTTTGAACTCTTTCAGTAATTTCGGTAATTTTGCGAAAGTCTCATATACTTATAAGACTTTCGTGATAGAAGAAGCATAAGTATATCATTTCAACGCTATTAAAAAGCAATTAAACACTCAAGTTCTCATCGAAATTATCAAAAAATATAACAGTCTTCAAATCTATTCAATGAAAAATAGCAATAGGGTTTATTTTGGTAATCAATAATCTCTTGTTTCGATCACAGTAGAGAATTAGATTGCTACGTCAGTGATCGCGGGATCAATTTCTGCTCAGAACAAAATTTTGTTATCATGAATTTGTTTATCTACATTAGAGAATGCAAATGTTTATACTACGTATTTACGTAACTCATATAAAAAGATAGAAAAACTATTTCACTTTAAATAATAACTTTTTTAAATAGAAGTTTCAGATCGTATAGAAGTTGTAGCTTCTTATAACTAAAATATCTTAACTGGCATGCCAATAAAACGTAAACATTATTAGTTTCAATAAACTGTCAGCTACAGAGATATCCATTTGAGAAACACATCGCGTTACTCAGTTGGCTGAATAATCCACAAAAGAATCAGTAGGTACACATAAAATCTCAAAAACGTAAAGTTTTTTTTAAAGAGTGCTGTAACAGAAGTTACTAGTGTTCTCGGTTGTTCAGTGTTAGAAGTGAGTTCACGTCGGTAGTGTAATGGCCAAGATTCAAATCCGGTACCATTCGACCGTAAAGCTGACTCCTTAACCATTAGCCAACCGACGCTTAAAAGTTATGTTTCAGCTCACAACATTTTATGGTATTAGCGATAAATATCTCTGAATAAGTAAATCCCCAATAAAACACATAAAACGCTAGCAGAATAAGTACATTCGCAATTTTTTTTCACTGATATATATGAATCCTATTAAAAATTTCAGTGCACGCTGTTCAATATTTAGTCTATAAAGCTAATCACCTAATATTTGCTATAAAAATTGTTAATTCTATCTCCGCTCCTAACTTTGTTTTTTTAGCAGATTATGTCCAAAGAGGATTATGTATATTATCGAGTGGATGGCTGCAGTATAGCCGTTTGTTTACGAAATTTAAATTTACCTGTGATCATCTATATTTTATTATGGAAATCTCTTGTTTAGGTATCAATAAACTTGAAAACAGAATACATTGAGATTATATCTAAGCTTTATATATGAGATTTATTATATTTTGTTTGGCGATGATAATAATATATCTGCCTTTAACATACGAGTATGTTTTATTGCGGTTTGTGGTTGGAGGGAAGTCAACGGCTTATGTAATGGTATTGGTATCCAAGGGCATAGCTAAGCCACTACCAAAGAAAAAAACCAGTTTCAGGCCTGATAAATCTGACAATTCACCAGTTATATCAAAAAATCTTCGCTATTAACTGAAAGTTACATCGAGATGTATGTAAGCCACATGCAAGTGAGCCGGCCTTTCTTTGTTCTGTGGTTTTATGACAGAGATACAGAAGCAGATAACCAGTAGTTGTCTCTGCCTACTCCAATGGGAAAAAGTAGTAATCTTATGTATTTGTTTATAGAAATTATATAACACTGTTAAATTATAACTAAATTATGACTGTTTTATAAGACGTAATTGGTTATAAAGACATTCGTTTATGAAGTTTAAACAAGAACATTATAAATATCCTTGTTCCTTGGGCTTAAACGAATATCCTCTTGAATTTATAAATCAAAAATCAAAGTGAAACATAACTTCAATGTAATTTTAATTTAAATATTTTATAATCTCAATCATCCTGTAACTTTTAATAGAAATACTTATTACGATATTTCCGAAATATTCTCGAAAGATTAAGCTTTTATTACGTCCGTGTTTCTATCGGTCGCTATCTCTTTCTATAATACCTAATCTGTTACAGTAACGAGCAAAAGTGGATTCATTACTTATACTGTTTGTGCACTAAATAATTGGAAAATTTCATTACTTTTAGTAATCCTACGTACTTGTTTATGAATATTGATAAAACTTCCATCAATGATATAATTACGACTATTGCTCATATAATGCCGCCACTTTATAAGGCCATTTATACATTGTTGATTATACGTTAAAAGGTTCCGAGGAGATGGGTTTTCTATGAGTCTGAGGCATTATATAAACACACAATAAAAAATCAATTAAACATGCTGCAAATTACAAAGATGTAATGTAAAAGTAATCATTAAAAAACAACTATAAGTGTACCTTTCAAGCAAGTATTACTGATAGCATTGCAAAGCTGAAAGGGACGAGTATAAACACAAACACAATATAACACGTGCAAGGTCTCAAAGGATAGACATGTTTAGATATGCCCCTCTGTAGCTAGCAACTGTTACGTATGTAAATATATGATAATTATAGTAAACATTTGAACCCGATGATTTTAAATAGTCTGCCAGGCATATTAGAAAATATTGGAATCAAATGAATATAGCAGTTAGATCTACTAGAAAAACATTTGCATTTCAATGATTCAGAAAATAGTGTAAAAAAATATGTATTTTTCATAATAAATTACGTTTTTTACATTTTAGATAAGAATTTAAGTGCGTGATGGATACGTACAAATCTTAAAACTTCGATATTACGACATAGATAATAACAATAGAAACAATATTTATTTGAATGTATAAAATACTCGTAGCTCATGTTACAATACTCGTAGCAAGTACTACGAAAACCGTAGCATATTGTGTGGCTTATGTTAAAATAAGTTTCATAATTTACAAAGTTTATTTATTTATTGCTTCAGTTTTGCTCATATTTCTTTTATATAGGTATTTATAATACTGGAGAACTATAAATTTGATATATTTCTTAAGTCTTATGTTACCTAGGCTGGTTATAAAACGCTTACTACCTACCTTAAAAATGATGGAAAATATGTTTATGTTTTATTCTGCTATATAATTGTATTGTTACTTAACAGTATTTAATATTTACTAGCAGTATATGACAGTCGTTTCTTTCCACTTTACTACATTTTGATTTCTATTATGTTTTTTATTATTATTTTTTTTATTTGACGTCTCTTCACCATGCTAAAGGTGAGGTCTTGAGAATTAGGGTCGCTTTTATTCATGTCAATAAAACTATAATTTTAAAAAGAGGGTAGGATTCTTAGAAAAAACTCATCATCTGATATACACCATGGTGCAATGTTGTTATGCAGCAAAAATAATTGAAACTTACATAAATGCTCAAAGTTGTTTTAAAGATCATATGAAACTCGATTCTGTGGGTTTGTTTACCTATCCATGTAAGGTAAACTTTGAAGTATCGTGTTTTGGAATCCTCCAATTTCCACAAAATACCGCACTGGTTTGGCTTAGTCTTGTACAGAGTTTGGGGATTACTTTTAATTGAGTTCCTAAAGCATTTAATACCAAACTTTTTATATTTAGGCCATTTGTTTTTAAAGGAAATATCTATCAAAAAGAGGGATTGACCAAATAAATCAGCCGAGATTATTTTTTATAACAAGCTGTTTGTCCCAGCATCCTCTGGATGCTAATTTTTTCGGTTTTCTAAAACTGTCGTTCATATATATTATTATAAACCTGACAACTAACAAAATAAATGCCATATCAGTCAGGGCACTCTCAAGTCAAGATTTGTGCTTAGTGATAAAAATGATTAATTCCTATACTTTACACGGATTAGACATTTTTGACTTATTTTACATCTCAGCGATGAGATTATGTAAGCCGAGATATACTTTTTGGGCAATGAAACTTACATCTATAACAACGGAAACATCTTCAAAATATCTTAACCGAATAAGAAAAAAAATATTTGGCAAACAAGAATTCACAGTTCATAAACTTGAACATTTCTTGTCAAAGACAATAAGCTTTTATATTCTTATTCCTCCTATATACCATTGTAATTGGTTAATAAAATATAGACGCGGTCACCCAACCGATTTAAATGTACTTATTATACAACCTTCTCGCTAGTAGAAGTACTAATAATCTGTGTTTACTACCAGTATCGCTTGCGTTTATTCAAGCAATAATTATTTTTATTGGATGAATTTCACTGCAACACAGTGCTAAATTTCTACGAATACGATTCGTTGAATCGCTCTACTGTATTTATATCGGTTTTCCGATGTAACATTAAAATAATATACGACAGTCACAAAGCTATGGGATATACACTAATGGTCGGAGTGCGAGTATTCAATGTGTTATACTTAGTAACATTCGAAGTATTTTGTTTCAAGTACAAACTTTATCAGTAAAAATCTTCAGTGTGGGTCTCTGAACTCCTTAACGGCCGAACCGATTCTGATTACATTTCGTTTGTGTACTTTAATAGACCTGGTTGATTAACTTTCACAATTGGATCCAGTTACGTGACGCTGTTTGATGACAGGATTATTTTAATTAATTTTTGTTAATTTTTGAACAAAACTTTGACTAAACCAAAGTTTTGTTCTTTTAGTCATCTAAAGTGATATTCGCATCTCTTGTATTAGAAGATACCTGAAGAAACTTTCTGTAATAATTATATGATTATACTATGCTGAGAAAAATGCAAACTATAATTTTTATATTTATGTTGTGGTTTGCAATTAAATACCTGGTTATTGATTCGCCACTTCAGGAAGGAGAATAAACTTGGCTAAAGTCAGCTTCGGTTCTGTAAAGCCTCTACCAAAATTGACACCAATAATAGCTCAACGTATGTAGTGCAATATTTTTACCTATATAAAAGCCAGTAGCATACATAAAGTCCCAAGTACTATGACCAAAATAATAGACCCATATGGGAAATACAATACTGAATACAAACGTTGAAAAATCAAAATTGCCACTGTTGCGAATGCTATTAGCCTATCGTGTTCCAAATATCACGTGCATGTGTCGATAGACAAGCGAAATTGTAGCTCCTAGAGGACTTTTGACACACGACCCAATACAAATGCGTGCATGTTGATACGCGGTGCGAGGCGTGTATTGGAACCCATATATTGGAAACCAATCATGTATATCAAAATGTTACTTAACGGTATACATGCTACAAAGACAGTTCTAGAATATTATAAATTTGACAATACTGCCCCTGTAGCGGAGTGGTAGTGCATTCAACTGCTACACAGGAGGCGCGGGTTCGATTCCCGCTTAGTGCAAATATTTTTATGCATGAATATGTCTATTTGCATTGATCTGGGTGTTTCTATGTATAATAAGTATGTATTTATGAAAAATTATATAAGCATGTTTATCCGCAATTTAGAACCCATAACACAAGCTAGTTAAACTATGCTTACTTCGGGATAATATGCTTTGGGTCTAGAGAGCGCTGTGTGGAATGTTGTAGAATACAACTGGTTAAGATTTGAAAGTAAATTGTAACATTTGGGCTCAAATTTACGTTGGTATTTTTACTTCACAACAACAATCTATTCAAATATATTATGCATAATTCTTTAATCTTCTTACAGCGGCAATATAATGGACCATCAGTTTCTTATCGTTTCATCGCAATATTTTATACGAGCTCTGAAAATTGCTCCCTAGATGTACAGCTCTGGCTGTGATGGTTTCCTTTGCCGAAAAGCGGGCGATAAATGTTTGTGCATAAATTTCAAAAGCTCGTCGAGGCTCAGCATCCTGTTTACGAGCCGCCCTCACGTGAGCCCTTTGCGTTTTACGTACCGTACACTGTTATATTTAATTCGTCATAGGCCATTCGCTTTACATGGTTCATTGAAGCGCTCTTTTATTTAAAATTTACAGCAAAAGGTGCTAGGTAACTGTTGTAAGTATAACTTAACACAGAATTACCAAATGTTCATGTAAAGGTAATTATAATTAATCATTGTATGGATTTTATTGTGAATAAGTGTAGGTAATTTGTTGAATGATTTTGAGGGAATGTCTTATGTTGGTGTAAACCATGAGTGGTATAGTCATGATTCGTTGTGAGAGTAAATGGGGTACTACGCCTTTATTTTGCGAGGATATGATTCACGCCAAAGAGGCGGCAGAAAGTACCTGATAGTTATCTAACATCCCGGTCGGTTATTCCCTTTCTATGCATACCCGCAATATTTGCCCATCACAGAGCACCAGCCAGCACATCGTTACTTTTGAGGAGGTGATAACCAAAGAGGATTCCAAACAGGGAAGGGAAATTAGGATCACTTAATAACATGTCGGGGTCGCCAGCATTGCTAGCAGTTAAGACCAGTCAGCCTAGATTCTAGTCTGACATATTTACAAAACCCCCTCATCCTAAACTCCAATTATTTGAAGCCCAAGGAAGTCCTTGCACATAATAAAAAGGAAAGGACTTTTATTTTAATTATTTTATTGAACTAAAAATTAAGCATTTATAGCAATATCAAAAATAAGTTATTGAATTTATACTACCGCTTAGTATTTTTTATTTTTCCAAACACATAGCCAAGTTTTTTGTACTAATAATAAAATTTTATCAGGATAGCTTTAATCTACCTCAGAAAAAGAATACATACACAATTGGTGAATAAAAGTAGAAAGAAGATCGACACTTATCTCGAAATTCGAAATTTCCAGGTGTCCACAAATTCCCAGTATCCCGACTCAAGCAGGCACTTTCTCTAAAACACTGCTCTTGAGTAAAAGTTAATCAAACGTGAATTTCACTTACTGGCCAGAGGTCGTTCGTTTTGAAGGACCATTACATTGGCGATGGAGTGACCCATCAATTTAGCCTCACGCCCACCGCACGCGGTCACTGGGAGTGTACCCGACATGTGAAACGTTTTATTACGGTTCAGGAAAAACCGTTACAATAACGCAACTTCAGAATACTTTAGTGGGAGTAAGAAACAGCTGGAACATTGTAATACGCGTCACTTTTTTGATGGATACTCAAATTATTCAGTAAGGATGGATATTAAAATTGTAGGCCAGATATTTTTTTTTTAGTTTAGCTAAGTTGCACGGCCTCTGTGGTGTAGCTGTAGTCAATTCGACTGCTACGATAGGGGGCGTGGATTCAATGCCCGCTCAGTGCAAATATTTGTACGCATATTAATATGTCTATGTTATGCACGTGGTACAAATAATATGCTAAATTTTGTTTACATTTGTTAAAACTACTGAGCTAGGCTTGAAGGCTGTATTTCAGTTGATATTTCAGTTTAACGTTTTAAAGAAACCGCGGTAGCCTAGTGGTTTGGGTAATGGACTGCTGAGATGAGGTCTCGGGTTCGATCCCAGGTTCACTATGGCACACACCAATGACTTATCGATTCCTTTCGAAGTTATGTGTGTATTTATCGCAGGTTTATTAGTGCCTCGGAGAGCACGTTAAGCCGTCGGTCCCGGTTGCCATACAAACATCTATGGCAGTCGTTACGGGTAGTTGGAGCCCACAAAAGTCCAACCAGTCTAACTTGGAACTTCGATATCGCCATTGGTCATAATGAACATTGGTTGTGGAGGTCAGATGGCAGTCGCTCGACGGAAAATATCGAAATTCAGCCGCATCACAGTTAGACTGGAAAGCCGACCCCAACTGAGTTGGGAAAAAGGTTCAGAGAATGATGATGATGATTTCAGTTTAACGTTTCTGTCGTTGACATATAAAGTAACAACTTTTAAGACATTCTGAACTGAAATACATAATTATGATTCTATTTATTTAATGAATAGAAAACGTTTATTGTGGTTCTATCTGGACATAATACCGTTGGTTGGATACAAAAATGTAAATATATTTTGATAATATAGGGTTCTTCAAGAAGGGCATTAGAATGTTTTTGCAGGATCGGCAGCGCGAGTGTGACGCCCCGGGTGTTGCACGCGTCCATAGGCCACGGCAGGCCACGGTAACCGCTTTCCATCAGTTGGGCCGTGTGCTTGTCTGCCACCTAAGTAGTATGAAAAAAAGTTCTACTTGTAAATAATAGGGTTGGGTAAATTGGTATTTTGATTTATTCTATTTTCACATAAACAGAAGTCTAATATAAAGGTATCAGACAGATATTTCAATATAAATCCAAGGTCATTTGTCTTCAAAATACCTTAATCTGTTTATACACAAGTTTATGGGTAACAATTTATAAAGGTGCTTTGGACGGAACAGTTTAATTTCCGTCGAACCAGCTCAAACTTTTAGGGGCAAGTGGGTGCCAAATCTGAAGCGTAAGTATAAATTGACGTAAGTCTTTCAATTTAACGTGAAATCAAAGGAACAATGGCAAGCTATTTAATAAATGGCCTTGATTCAAATTTCGAACGGCAACAGATGGTGTGCGATCGCCGTCGTTTCGAGCTTGAATAATTTCCGTCACAACACTCCCCCCACCATTATCCCCTCCAAATAATTCCATTCTTTACGTTCCACAAGAGTGCTGTCACAAATAAATTGAAAAGCCGACGAGGGACACTCTATTCACAGCGAACGTTCTAAATGTTCGAACATGTAAATACACTTAATGATATCAAAAGAAACATTAAAACTGTCTTGCTAAAAGTGTAGAATAATAAAATTTTTAAGTAAATAGTAGGTAAGTATACTTTTCACACTGAAAATATTTGTGGCTTTGTACTGAAGTTAGGATATTAAAATATTACGATTAATTTCTTTTAAAGCAAAAACAAACTTTACAGTTCACTATACAATACATTAATTTGTCATTTTCAAAAATGATTGTAAATGCGATATGACAAATTAATAGTATTTGCTATAAAATTATATTTTGTTTATTCGTAAACATTACTAATGCCTATGATTATGGTTTTAATTTAGACTAAGATAATTATTCATAGTTATATAGTAAGTTGTACCTATTTGTGTAACACTATTCAGATACTTGCAGTCCAAGAAGATTTTGAAGTTTCATTTCAATGTTATTAATGAGATTTATTTGCCAGATAGTTGCATTCTTTAGAATTTTAAATTAATGTAACTTAATGTAATTTCTTTTTTCAATTATTTCCACTATTCAGAAATTGATATCGTGGTTATGTCTATTTATCTTTTAATAATATAGCGTTCTTTTTGGTAAATCTAGTTTTATCTAAACAGATAAATTTGATTTGATTTGATTTGGTTTGTAAAGAAGAAAGAAAAAAAGAAAATATTTGTAATGTTAAAATAATATATTATGTAAATATTTTTATAATATAAAGGAAAGAAAGAAGTCAGAAGTTTATCAGATAAAATAATATCACATCTCTATTTCTTGTAAGAATACATTTTCTTGTGCCATTGTTGACATAATTAATTAACTGAACTATAACAGCACGTTCTTTAGACGTCAGAGCTCAAACTAACCGTGACGTCCAGGGTGTGTCACTTTATTGCTAAATGACAACCAACCAGCCCCAACTCCCAATTAGCCGCAAGCGACTGAACGGCCAATTAATTAACTACAAATATACCCTTTCAGCCATGATGTCATAAGTAATTAAGCAATTCAATCTTATGAAAGCCCTGTCAATATAATATTGTAGCATGTTATGTTATGAGGTTAGTAATAAACAATCGTATTTCCTACTATGATATTGTAAATATTATACTATACTGTGTATAGACAGCGTCAAAAGTAGCTGATCGTTTTCAGATTTTGAAACGTAATTTTTTGGCAATGTTATTTCTGAATCTTATTGTAAATGCTGTCAAACTATTTAGTGTTTAAACTATAACATAATCATCAATTTGTGACCCTGACTGCACTATACACTATACTACATACCACTATTACTCCTAGTATAGTGCACGGCATCTAACTTGGCAAGATTTTGGAGTAGTGTGCATCCACACTACTATTAGGGACAATTTTATCTATGGAATTGATTGCGGGAATGGGAACAAACTTTTACGCGGGCGAAGTCGCGGGCAACAGTTAGTTGCATTATAATTTCATTCTTGTATAGAAATTGGTTTATGAAGATCTACCTAGGTACCTAGGTACCTACATAGAATTAAGAACTGTGTGATGGAATACCTATTATGGTTAACGAACTTGGTGATAAATGCCAACTGTGAATGAGTGTGTGAAGTATAGACATACTCCTATAATTCAAAAAAGGGTAGCTGTTGCGATACTCGTGTACGTATAATATATTTCTTGACAGCTTCCTTTTTCTGTTTGATTGATGATAAAGAATGTTGTATTTATTTTTTTTTGTTTTTAAACGTATCTGGTAGAAATTTGGTACAGACATGGATTATATTTTGGAATAAAACATAGGCTACTTTTTCCCTCCCATGGGACTTAGCCCTATAATAATTTCCCATCGGTTGCAGGAACGGGCTAGGAATTCCACGCGGATGGAACCACGTACAATAGCTGATGATGATGACCAATGGTAAACACTTGATACGTTGAAATCCGTTCAGGCATTAAGAATATATGATGTATAATGGAATAAAAATTTCACATATCACCAATCTTTTTGGCCGCTCTGAACTTCGCGCAAAACGATGCGCAGTAACGAAAATTTGGTATCAGAGTGGTAAGAAGGAGGGCCACACACACACACCTTCTTGTCCTGCAAGCTGTCAATGTCAGCTGTCACACGTTGTGCTGTTCTCTGGCAGTACAGTCGCGAATCAAACTATTTTTATTGCTATCGGTTTTTTTTATAACTTTTGTGATAGATTATTTAGTAACAAATTATTGTATAAAGTATTAGTAAGTGTTATAATTATGTATATTAATGATTAAGTATCATAATATTATATAATATGTATTTAAAATTTATCTGAATAACACTGAACTACATGTTAATATTGAATTAGTAAATCACAACAATGACAACGTCGAAAAATGTTTCATATAACTAAAATGTTTTAAAATATTCAATTTCTTACATTATTATAATCTTGCGCATATACAGTCGTGTGGGCAATACATACCGTATTGCCCTCTCGACTGTACATGCACAAGTCCGAACTCGCGGCTATGTTCACACTGGCCAAAAAGTTTGGCGCGACCTTTTGGGCAATCGCGTAATAACGATGCATCTGTTATGCATTATAGGCTACTATATATATCCAGTTACACTGTTTTCTGTATATACATTACATAGCTAGAACTTAACATACTTTATCTCTCTGTAAACAAAGTGTAGGTACCTAAATAGACACAATGCAATACACCGCTGGGTGCACCCTTGTTACGGAGGCGGTAAATGCCTCATGACAGGGGTCGCGGGCATAGAAGCCTAATAAACAATTGTTATTTTTAGCCTTAGGGCGGGTTAATACGGGTTACCTAAAGCCTATATTTTGCTACAAGTGTACCAGACACATTTTCAGTATAGTATGGGATAAAACAAAAGAAAATGAAATACCTACAATGTACCTTTCGCCTAAGGGGCCTAACTAAAATCTTCGTACCTTACCTTTATTTATACCACCTAGTGGCGGACAAGTACACGGCCCACCTGATGGGAAGAAGCAGTCACCGTGAACTATGGGCGTGTGCAACATCACATTTGATAGGGGGTGAGGGGGGCGACTGTGAGGGGGAGCTAGAAAGAAGTAGGTGGGGGTAGGTAACGTGCGGGAGCTCTGGCTACCCTACTTACCGCCGGATACACAACACGATAATAGCCGCGGTCTTCTGTAGGACGGAAGTACTACCCCAGTCGGACTGCTCAATTTGGACGGGAGATTACCATCATGTCCTACACCTCCTAACAATCCACCACTTGCTCAGTGATTCATTTACTGACTAATGGACAAGGCACAGCAAGCTTTCCGTTCGGGATTGGATTGGTGATCAAATGGCACTCGCTCGTGCAAAAGTCAATAGCCGAACTGATAGTTCTGGATACAATGAGGACTACACAGCTGTGATGATTTTTGATTTTCAAATCTACGATACACTGTGGTATTCTGATCCGGGAATAGATTCGGGGAAACCTATGCCTGGGACGAAAATAAGCCTACATATTTTCCTAGACCATAAACTATTTCTGTGCCAAACATTGTAACAAAATGTATGATCTATATAGCGCCAATTTTACAAGCAATAGCCAAGACTAATAAAAATCATCTTATCACAGAAACAGAGAAAAAAATGGATTTGTTAATTTGCAGTCATTTTAGTCATAAGTAAACCTATTTTAACTCAAGAGAAAACCTATTTTGACTCAAGAGACTGCATGTTAACCAAGAAATAATGCAATAACCGCGCCAAAGCCAGTCGATAAACTTCTCTTTGGGATGAACCTAATACAGAGCTTAGAGCAACGCACCTGAATCGGACCGAACGATATATTCTGCTGTTACTATTTAGGATCGTCTACTATTTTATGTGACTCACTTACACACATTTTGCATTTATACATTTTTTTATATACCACGTAGGTGGCAGACAAGCATACGGCCCACCTGATGGGAAGCGGTCACCGTGGCCTATGGACGTGTGCAACACCAAGGGCGTCACCCACGCGCTGCCGACCCTGAAGGGAAAGGGCGGGTGTAGGAACGGGTGGGGAGGCTAGGAAGGGGTGGGGGAAAGGTGGGGTACAGTGAGCTCTGGCTACCCACCCTACTTACCGGCGGGAACACAACACGATGGTTATTATGGCCGCGGTGTTCTGTAGGGCGGAGGTACTTCCCCAGTCGGACAGATCATTTCGGATGGGAGATACCGTCGTGTCCTACCTCCATCAATGGACAATGCACATGCATATTCTCATGCCTTTTGACCGTCAGGGTAGGCAGAAACAACAGCCCGCCATCTGCTTCTGTCCTTACACACTTTCCGAGTTTCCTAGAGACAAAGAAATCGGCAAAGATTATATTCTGAAGCAACACAACATCGTCTACTTTTTATTACCTTGAATAAGTTCTGAAGCTAGAACGGGAACAGAGTTCCATGCGGACGAAGCCACGGCAACAGCTAGTAATAAAGTTTACGACGTGGTGATAATTAATAATCGTCAAACTCTTATAACTTCCAATGGATTATTCATATTTCATAATAGAGTCACGTTCACGGAGTAAGCTGTTTCGAGTTCATAATCAATCAGGTACCTACTGATCTTTGCCACGTTTAAATTTTCTTTTGTTTTTACATTGATTAATAAATTGTTAAATTTACTAGTTTTTAGACGATGCTGTTATCACGACACTGTTATGTAATAATGTATGTGAGTTCTCAAGAATATGTAATTATGATGAATACCTACCTACTACCTACCTATTGTACTTACCTACTTATAAAAAACAAAAGTGAAGTACCATAGTAAAAAAATTCCATTCGCTTGTACGCATGACACACATTTACACAATAGTATGTCCAAGGTCATATGTAAGTGTACAATTTATTACGTATACATACAAGACACTGCATTGCTGCCATTTCAGTGTAGCTTAACAAGATTCCACCCGCCTTTTTTTAAAATGTCAAAGATAACCAAATTACCATTCTTTTGGTCGTAGGAATTGGATTGCAAAGGTTATGGAACCAAAAAAATTAACCAAATTTGAAGCAAAAGAAGACGTCTTAAATAAACTTTGCACAAACAGAAAAAGTAACTAGCTTTATACTGCGACTAGCTGTTTTCGAACGGTTCCAAAAAGTTTGTGATATCTATCATCAGATGAGATAGTGGTTAAACACGAGCCTATAGATTTCCTCTTGAAAATAAAAAGAAATAGCTAGATTCCTATGAGTTGTAGTAATTGGATCAGTATTACGCAGGTGGAGCTACGAGATACCTATAATTAAACGTAAGTTCGTAAACATTTCCTACTATTGTTAGACAGTTACCAAATTTAAAACTTGAACCATTCAGTTCCCACGTCAATCCTACCAGGCTCGTTTCACAGTAGATTCGCTCCATACATCACTTTGTTAGTTATCTGTTTAGCCAGTTGACATTGATGAATGTTTCAGCGAACAAA
Organism: Lithosia quadra; assembly: GCA_963576445.1. Taxonomy (NCBI): domain Eukaryota; kingdom Metazoa; phylum Arthropoda; class Insecta; order Lepidoptera; family Erebidae; genus Lithosia; species Lithosia quadra. The sequence continues at coordinate 10,268,512 of OY754891.1, forward strand.
CGGTGTTTCGTTGTACCCGCGGTACCCTGGCTTAGGGTTCCAACAGTGTACTAATACCGGGTAACCTCGCTTCTGCGGAAACATTGGGTGAACAATGTCTCTCGTGTTAGATTAGTGTGTGAAACGCAAAGACTTAGGGTTTTGTTGTGAATGTTGTTTATATTGAATGCTTGTCTTGGTTTTATTATTATTTAATTTAAAAACTTTTCAAATGCTGGTTCGAATATGATCAAACAACCCTACATTATTAGAAGTTATTTTAAAGATTACTTATATTTTGAAGTCATTCGCATGGTATTATTTGAGTTATTGTTTGATGTAATTATATATTAGATTCAAACTAAGATACAATAAGTATTTTTCATAGAGACCTAACCACCTAACAGTGCGTTCCTCCTACAGTAAGGTATATTTATAGTCACAAGTACAAATACAAATCTCAACTTCAAAATCAAAATAGGTAGTAAGGTAAACGTCGTTGGACCCTACATCATTAAGAAATGTGCTACTTTATCGAAATCGCACTTCTAAGCAAAAACATTATGTAAATCACATTTCGTGAGAAGGGAGCACGTTTTATTTGCTTTCCGAATGTCCTCGTTCTTTTGTGACAAGAGCTCTGGAAAGGCCATTTGAATCAAGAATATTTCGGATTATAAAAGAATCATCTACTCGATTCTGACGAATATAACGTACAATGCCAACGTTGAAGTCAAATTGTAAAGGACTCTCCAGGTATGCACAGCCGATATCGAGCAAATTGGACTCTCATGCTGGCAATTGAGTTAGATTAGACGCGATAAAAGCGGAAATGTTTATTAATATTATTTTATATAATGTAAAGGAATTTCCTTTACACAATTAAAATGTTGTGTCAGCTAAAGTACTATTAGGTATTCTGTGGCTAAAGTGAGTTTTTATTTAGCAATTGTTTTGTCCAATAGGTTAATAACAAAAAAAAACTAAGTTTCGGCCTGGACGCCAAGCTGAAAATTCACAGATTTACCTTTCTTTTTTTCATGTGAAAACAATACCCACTAAAACTGCACGCCATCTTGAGTCTTTCCTCAGTAAAATAAAAGATTTTGTGTGAGATTTAAAGTCACTAAATAATGTTGACGGTCGAACTGAGCTACAAAGAAGTTTAGAATATATACGTTGACTTTTATTTATTAACATCAAAATACTTTACCCAAAAAGTATCAAAATATTTAAACTTTTCAAAAAGATGTTCTAATGGCAAACATGTGGCTATTAATCATTGCTGAAACATACATAATATATTATGCTTATGTTAGAAAATAATGATTTATTGTTCATAACTTGACTTGATTATAATGAGTTAAACATTCAGCTGGGAGTAATCTAATTCCTGTTTAATTTCAATGTGAGCCTAAATTCTTAGTGAAGATAATTAATATTAAATTTGTTGTTTACTCGGTATGAGTTCAAGTCAAAACTTTAAAATAGATTACAGGCAAACAAAATGGTCCTAAAATAGATGTTTGTTCACTTTTCTCCAAATATTTTCCAATATTGCATTGTAATATGATTTCCATTTTATAATTTAATTCTAAACATCTGATTCTACTATTACAAATATGAAATTTTGTGAAGATGTTGGGGCATTTGTTAGGTACTTAATTATGCTGAAACGGCTGAATGGGTCTATCTATCATTATAGTGGAATAAAACATAAGTTATCTTGTCCCTGGAATAAGATCCCATGAGATTCAGCAACGGGATCAGATTTCCATCAAAATTATGAAGCCATCTAGTCTGTGGCTAAAATTCTAGTAAACCATTTGATGCAATTAATAGTTTGTTAAAAGTGTGCTTATATTATGTATATAGAGTAGGTACTAAGTACAGATCATTAGATAGCAATTCCAACTCAGTACCTACCCAATTCTGTTCAATCACTGGATTAACCTAGGGTTAATTAATTACACCTACTAAAACGTTTTATAACTCAATGACTGAATAACCTTAGCGTCTTTGGTATCGTTGACTCCAAAGTAGTTAATACGATTGATTGAATTATTTTGTTAAACCTGAATGAATAAGAAACCTTCACCGGCTTAATATTCCTTACCACTTTTGAATTGGATTTACTTTAACCATAATTGTATATAATCATTTTTATCCAATCATATTTTAAGTAAAAAATTGACAGTATCATGATATCATCTGAAAGGTTATCAAAGTCGAAATCAGTATAAATAATGAGACATCATGATCAAATCCTTTAAAATATCTTCATTTCAAAGTATCTAATACCAATAAAAATATAGGCAGTTTTTAAGTCTAATAATGTAAAAAATCATTACTAAATACAATAATGACACAAACGTACACAGTTTCATTAATAAAGACTATAAACTCATTATTTAAAATAAAATAAATTTGCCCAATTAGAGGAGTTTTCTAGTACCTAATATTCTACTATACACATCTAGTCCCCATCATTCACACTATCATTTAGTATATTGTCATCCTAATTTCACATTCTTACAAACTTTTTTTCGATACGATTATTAAAGTTTAAAAAGCAACCTACATGTTTAAAGTTATTAAACATGTAGGTAAATATGTAGGTATATAAATAAATCTTGAAAGTCAAATTGAACTAATTTGACTTTCAAGATTTATTTATATACATATTTACCTACTTACAATACATGTGAAAGTTTCATTGATAGTAGAGAAAGCTCGTGAAGTGCTTAGGGACCGAATCAGATATTGGGCTGTTAGTTTTACCAATATTCACCCATTTAGAGACAAAGTATTTCTATGTATGTATGTACTGTTACATGTGACGCTAATAAAGACGTGTTAAAATCAGTATCGACCCTTCAATATAAGGCCAAATACTTAAGCAGTAGCCGACGAAACCATTAACTGCCGTTCGATGCTTATTAGTATACAAATAGAGATGCTGCCGTATCATAATACTATGCAAATTGAATATTAAAACTATCTGTGTCGAATATCTATATGTAAATGACTATTACACTGTAAAACGGCTCATTAAGTTTTGTTGGCGATCTTCAACATCATGTTCAGTTGTCTTCTGATTTAATAATATTAGAAATCATACTAATGTTATAAACGCGAATGTTTGTGAGAATGTATGAATGTCTGAATCTTTGTTACTCTGTCACGCAAAAACGGCTGAATAGATCTAGCTGAAATTTGGTATAGAGATAGAATATAGTCTGGAATAATACAAAGCTACTTTTTATCTTAGAAACAGGTTCCCGTGGGTCACGGTAGCGAGAACAGAATTTAAGGTGAGTGGAGCCGCAGACAACGGCTAGTTATCAATAAAAAATTATCCACTTTGTCTGATTCACTTTATTTCCTGACATCTCATTCGCGTCAATAAGATTTCTATTACCCCCGAATTTCATTACTGTACTTCGTGAGCGAAGAAAATGATCAAATAGAGAAACGAATTTCTCGAGAAAACGATTTTGAAAAAAATACCAGGGAATTATTATGAATGGCTCGTGAGAAAAATACGGAACGCTCTTAGAGATTATGATTTATGAATATGGGGCACTTAATTTAGCACAAATGAAGCACCAAAAAGTCGTTCTAGCTTGAATTTTTAATTTTTGTTCGATAATTATGTTTTAAAGTTGATGTCGGTTATTTCGGTATTTGACTATAATCTCGTTCTTCTTGTACTCAACCGATTGTGATCCATAATGCGTAAGATTTTAAGCCTGATCAAGACCTTTCAGACAACAAAATAAATCCACATCTAAATCTGTTTAGAAGTTTTTGCTTCCATCGCGAACAAATAGACAAACAGACAAGATTGTAAAAAAAAATGTGTGTTCAAATAACGTAACGCAAGTATGTTTTTAAAATATTTCCTACTAGCGACCCGGGACCCGGCTTCGCCCGGGTGTAAATTCCAGTTTTTCCAAGGATCCCTAATTTTTTTCAAAATGAAATGTAGCCTATGTCAAATTGGAAGAATGTAGCATTCTATTGGTGAAAAATTTTTTAAATCGGCCCAGTACTTTTTGGGCCTATTCATTACAAACATACAAACATACAAAAATAGGTACAAATCTTTCCTCTTTATAATATTAGTATAGATGTACAGACACAGCTTTTTTAAAATTTTGATAATAGTCCAACAGCTGCCACATTGAACTTCTCTTTTAACAAGTTTCAATTCAATTTCATGTTCAACATTTTCATAGGTGGTAGTCGAATAGGTTTTACTAACATTCAACTTAAACACCTAAACTTGAAGAAATAATAGTGAAAGTGAAGCTAGAAAAAAAATTCTGAAGGCAAACTTCGAAAACTCGGCAAGAAGTACCTCACGTCCATAACAAAACCAACGTGTTTACCTATAGATGTAGGCATTTCCTAACATTCTGTTTGAGGTGTACGTGCTTTGAGTACAAACTACTTCACTTATAATTCAAAGGTTCTACACAGGTCGACTGTATATTCAAATATTTTCTTATACCAATATTCATATTGCTCGTACTAGGAGATCAGATACTGTTAGGGACAAGGTATTGGTTTAATAGTGAGTACTAGAAATTATCTTTTCTTTCATTATTTGCACGGCTTTCTAAGCATATATTTTATACTGTAAGGTTGGAGTATTGATCCCATTCCATTCAGGACCATCTCTTTGACTTTCAGGAAGGGTTGGTTATGTCGGGATTGGACCAAATAAAACCGCACGCCGTCTCGGGTCATAATTACCGGGGTGTAAGGTTACCCAATGGGCATATCCCTTATACTACCTGGTGATACTTTACCTTTGGCTCACTGTCAAGCGAGGTGATATCATACTGACAATACAAAAAAAGTAAGCTTGAGTATATAAAAAACAGCTACTGTTATAAAACATCATTACTGGACTGGACATACCCGCTTTTACAGTTGTATGTTTACGACCACACTTTATGTCATGCACATCCGCCATAACTTTGTAGCGACCGACGCGCGACATCATAAACTCTGCAATACTCTGCATACTCAGCAGTATAACACCACGTGGCGGCCCTGTAACAGCACGAAATTTAGTGTCTGTTAGTAAAAATATTATTATAGCTATAATAGCAATAAATCTGAATACAAACTTGATAGCATATAATGGATAATAAACGTACAAAACATTAACTATAAAGAGATATTAACTGTGGCTACATGCAATTTATTATAGTATCTACAAACTTTGTGGTTTAAAGATGAAAGCTGTTCCAGATTTTTAGTCTAATTTTTTAAATACAAAAATATACATTAGGGTAGGTTAAGGTATGCTAGATTTTTTAATCTACTAGCTAGATATTCAAACCCATTCATCCGACAGTTACTTGGATCTCATCGAGCACCAGTTTAATAAATTCGAACGAGCTTATAGTTTCGTAGCAAATATGACCATATTTCTCAATATCGTACTAAACTCAAAATTAAATGGTAGCCCCTTCGACTGCGTTGGAATGTTCTCAGTCTTTTCTGCTCTGATAATATCAATATGGAACTGAAAAAAAAGCATATATTATGTTATTGTATAGTAGTTATTTAATAAATTGTGATAACAACTGACATATTTTTTAAAAGTACAGGTGGTATTATAAATATTATACTAGTTAAACTATTTTCAATGCAAAATTCGTAATGTTACGTTAAAGATGTTTAAATAATGGTACTCAAGCGTGTTTTCAAATGTGATAAATGGGGCAGTTAGAATGTGCGTATTTCATTTCAGTTTTTGTTACTAAGTTATATCAAGAACGATAGTAGACTCTTGAGGGTATTACTGAAAAGATATCGCTCAGAAGCGCTGTAGAATATCTATACAATTATAAAATTGAAAATTAAACTGCATCTGTACATTGGAGATATTACAAACAAGATACTTGTGTTATATTCAAAGGGCGATTCTACCTACATACAAAAATACTTTTTTTAGAATTCTATCTCTATCCTTGTGAAACATAAATATACATAAAACAGTTCTATTACCTGCTTCTTATCAGACTATTTTAAATATTAGTTACCCCATTATCTTTTTAACCTATTTAAAAACTATCAATCAGATAATTAGTGTTCTAATTATTATTTATTTCTGTAGGTATTCGCTTCGATCAGCACTGCTTTCGTAATCATTAGTTTTTGTTACGTAAAAACATATCCCATAACCCCCATTAAATCCCATAGCCCCGATAACCCCCATACCATTGTAAGGGAATGGTATGATATGATATGAATGGTATAGACTCGTAAGACCAATGACTCATAATCCCCATAGCCCCATAATCACAATAACTCCCTAATAGTGTAGTTGTTGGGGGTTATGTACTCATAACCCCCAAAAACTAAGCTCTATAAAGGCTATAAGGGTTACTACTCATAGCCTTTATGGGGCTCACTCGCTCGTCGCCCTGACAAGCCAACCTTAAGTATTATAATTAATAATAATTGCTGTTAATATTTTTCGATTGTATAGAACGGAAATTGAACCCAGCGAAAATATGGCAAAAGAGAGTCATTTTATTTATGTAGGTATTATACGCAAACTGTATCTTAAAAAAATAAACAAATGATTTGCATTGTAATGAAACCGGATACAAGTGATGCCAAGTCGGATGTTTGCCGGATGTAAACTGTGCCTACAATACGTATAAAATGATGTACACTATGAAAGCCTTTTGTTGTTCAATGTATATTTATATTATATTACAAATATGATCTATTTTAAAATATAAATAGAAGTATGCTCTACCTGTTAAGTTTTCTACATGGATTTACAAATTATATACTTCATGCTGTTAATGAATGCGAATACTACCTAATTGCCCCAACTTTAAATTGTAATGGCCCCTTTTTTTTAAAATTAAATCACGGTGGGGTGAAGTCTAGGAGGTAGCACACAAAGGTATCTCCCGTCCGAAATGAGCTGTCCGACTGGGGTTGTACCTCCGCCTTACAGAAAACCGCGGCCATAATAACCACCGTGTTGTGTTCCCGCCGGTAAGTAGGGTAGCCAGAGCTCACTGTACCCCTCCTTCCCCCACCCCTTCCTAGCCCCCGAACCCCTTCCTAAACTCCCCCCTTCCCTTCAGGGTAGGCAGCGCGTGTGTGGCACCTTTTAGTGTTGCACACGTCCATAGGCCACGGTGACCGCTTCCCATCAGGTGGGCCGTGTGCTTGTCTGCCACCTACGTAGTATTACAAAAACTTAATAAACTAAACAGAAATCGCCGAAAAAAACCTTGACCAAAGTAATGGGTGGGTAACATAATATGACTTAGAAAAGTGTAACTTTGTGGTTCCAATTCTATTTATACTTATTTAGACTATTTTCGCAACAATTTTATCGTCTTTGTACCTTTATAAATAGCATCTACGTATTAACAGTAGCAGCTTTTCTTAGTAAGCTACTGTTCTTGATAATTAAAGTACGTATACAGAGAGGTAAAGGTCTAATTAAATTTTCACTCCGAGTATCCCCTCGATAGAGATATTACTGCCGTCATATCCAATTTCAAAGGTAAACAACACTAGCACGTTAAATCAACCTCATGTCTTCGTAATCGTAACCCCTGTGTTAACAACAAAGGTTAAATAAACAAGAATATAGGCACATTTTGCTAAAAATATCATACACGTAATTATAGAACGTTTTGATAAAGGCCACTTAGAGAACAAGAAACATGAAGAGAATGTGTTTATATGGCACTTGTATGATAGCTCTCGAAAATAATTCAAATACGTTACAATATCCTTTGAAAGCTATAAATACTTACCTATATACTTAAATATAATACAGTATGTATAGGCTTCTGAGCGAAATTATACTGAGTTCTTTAAAAAAATTAAGTCACCCGACAAGGAAAAAAAATAGCAAGCTCGTAAAATAAGCAATGTGGCAATGTGCTGGTTAGTCTGCCGCAATACCGACGGTCGTTGAACCAAACGAGTTCTATAGTAGAGACTGACAATCAGCAAACCGGAGTTGTGTCGCCTCTCAGCTAGATGACTTGACAACGTGGAAAAGATAGCTAGCATGTATTGGGTATGGCAGATGGAGGATCAGGGGCTGTAGTGCACATTGGGAATAGTCCTAATATGCACCACATATAGGTCCAGCTGTGTAATTGACTGGTTGATTAATTGAATGCCCTATATGGGTAATGAGAGTTATATGTAACTGTGTTCTAAATACCTACGGCCTACCTAGATGAATTGTGAGGCATAACGGTAGAACCTTCAACTGTGATTAAGTGTGTTCATCCGCATTCTTAAAATCAATTACAAGCTTAGCTTTTCCTAGGTCTAGATAGCGCTATAGCAACATAAGTGAGAATGGTTATTCAACTGCTTGTTCAACTTTAAATAGGAAGTTGTTAATATATCTCACAAATTCTAAGAAAGTGTGCCCTTTATGTTTAACAATTTATTACGAACTTATTTAATTTGCTGATGCAGCTGGTATAAGTTCTCTTGTACTCTCTAAGTTCCTTTTAGTAGAAGTCCATTTATAACAAGTTAATGTTCTTGAAAGGACTATTTATTCTAAGTGATACGATTTTGCCAACAGCTGCAAATTCGTGGTACTAGAAAATAGAAACCTTAATTAGTTAATTCTTGCCTAAATTTTGGAGTTCACTTAGTCTTCTAGACATAAAAGTGTCGGGTTTATGTAAAATTTGGCAGTATTCTAATTTTGTTAAAAGTTAAAAAAGGTTACTTCGAATACAATATGAATAGAACGATACCAAAAATTGTATTCTTAATATTGGTATTTGCTGTTGGTGTACATTATAGGTAAAAAAGTGCCCGTTTCCATTATAATACGGCTAAAGCTGGGTCCACATTTGTAGAACCTTGACGTATCACGATCAGTGGTATCGTGTCGAATATTGTATCATTAATATGGACGCTCATTTTATCAATATCGTAGCATTAAGGCGTATTTCGTAAAAAACGCGTCCATACTTAGTAAATATGTATCATGCGACTTTAAGTTTAGAAACCACAAAATGGCGGGTAGAACACGTCCAAACTTGTTCGATACGACGTGTATCCACTTTGATCGCCGCTGAAAAACCGACAAAGGATGTTTCGCGGTGTATCACACAGTATCGTGATATAGTATCAAAATATGTCCAAACCACCGATCGTAATACGCGTATCGGATACGAGGTGTATCAAGATACGCACTTGGTGCGGATCGGGCTGTATCAGATACGGCGTGTATCGTTAACGGTTGTCATCTTGTGTCCAAATTAGCGATCACGATACGCGTTGAGACCACGCAAAGGAGATACGATACACAGAAATGCTACAAAATAGTGGACCCAGCTTTAGTGCTGTTGATTTCATTTTAAAAGTGGAGAGTCGAGTGGAGGGTCGAATAGAGAGTCGAATGGAGAGTCGAGAGTAGTGTCGAGTGGAGAATCGAACGGAGAGTCGTATGGAGAGTCGAGCGGAGATTCGAGTGAAGAGCCGATTGGAGAGTCGTTTTATTAAATAGACTTGATGGCGACACCGACTTCCACGCGGGCCACAAGCTACAGGTAGTACCTACTCCAATAAAACGATAGTCCAAATTTAATTTAAATCTTTGAAGAGTCAAGTGGTTGTCTCTTACCTAAATAACATTTTTCTTCACTAAAGGAGCAAGCAACAGCGTAGTAATATTTGTGACTTCTGTCAGTTGCGTGTGCACGTCACGAGCGGGTGACATCAATTTTATCAGATGCACTGCTCTGTTGAAAAGGAAATACATGGGGCGAATATTCAAGAGTACTGATATATTTTATTCAGAACATCATATCTTCTAGACGAGGAGAATTTGGATGGCATTTTAGAGCAATATTTTGGATTCGGGCCTGTATCTTTAATGTAAATTATTTTGCATAATAAGTAGACATTATAAAGACAGTGTATATACCTAGTCTTTTCATAAAAATTCAAAGCAAATCTTCACTCTTAAATCAGTAAAATATTAAACTGCAATAAAAACAAAATCAAGAACGAGAAATGTAATAAGAAACAAGAAACCATTTCTAATGGATGTCCATTAAGGTTTATTTGACGTCTCAATGTTCGTAGTTTTGCTTCATTTATTTGTTTGAATTTCTTTAATTCTGTATGAATGTCAGGTGCTATTATTATTAGATAAGTAAATATTTCTCAAGATAAGAATTTGTCTCCGCAGATATAAAGGAGTCTTGATTGAAACCATGTTATGTATGATAGGTATATATTACTAAACAAACATAACTACGACCAGGTCAAACTAATAGCTAAACTAAAAGAAACTTAAAGTGTAACTGCATCTTCAATGATAGGATCCTGATTCTGAAAAGTCATCACAAACTCGATTATACTCGTATCAAGTGGTGCAAAAGTTATCGCGTCAAATTAAATGTTACACTGGATGATATTGGCCGATATGCGTTGGTTAACGTGAAGAAAAAATATATTTTGGTGGAAAAAGAATACATTTTCATACAGAAGTTACAAAATTTTGTGCAATTTTATTATGTTCACACTAATCATTACATAAAGGGTTGTTAAACAATATGTAACTTGCCCTTTTGTTGGCGGCCATATTTAATGTTCTTTTTTTTCACAGTGATCTATATTCTACTAGTCAAGCCCTTTCATTTGATATCCACATGGCGGTAGTTGTGGAAAAATATCTAAGCCGCCATTTTTGTAGCGGCGGCGGCCATCTTGGCTTTATAATGATACAGAATAGAATAACTTAACTTTTTCTTTTTGTAATTGTCATCAGAACTGAAGATACCTATGTGCTAAATATTAGAAGAGTCCTTCCACAGGAAGGAGTCAATATTCGATTACTAGATTTGACCTAATCAAACAGGTCAAGTTATATAAAACCGTTTAATAAATTATACCTACCGTCATCAATGAAAACTAATGAGAAAATGTATTCTTGAAATCAACTTTTGCGTGACTATTTTTGCACAAAACGTGTATATGGTGAATACAGTGAGTTTTCGAGGTAGAGTCCCAGGTGTATTGGGAACTTTGCAGTCTTGGCAGTTTCTCACCATTACAGCTATATTTTTCGACCCTTTGAATCTTATTGCTCGTTTGAAGTATTTTGGTCGATTTTATTTCAAAGGGACTCTGATTAAACTGATTGAGGATATATAATGTGAAAATTAATTACATTTATTAATTTAACATTAATCGACTTTATAAAATTCTTAAAGCAGCAAGTCATGTTAAAATCAACCTGATAATTCCTAATGTAATAATATCAGCCTTATGCTGATATTGGGGTGTTGATGGACCAAATACTGCTTGGTGTGTTGAAGGTTAGATGTCCCTGTCAAGTTTAACTTAGGTACTACGAAGACTGCATATTGACACTAAATAAAATGTGGTTATTAAGAGCACCTTCCACTAACGATGGAACTGTGAACAAGGCAAACTAAACTACGTTACTACATTTTTACCAGCAGCTTTCGTTGAACGGCCTTTCCATCGAAGTCCATAGAAGTTTGAATCAAAATCGTAATAACAATTTACTAATACCATGTATAATCTGACTTGGCGTTAAGTCAGAGCTTTGTTAAATTGCATTTCCTATTGTCACTAGTGAAGCTATTCAAAGTTTGCCATCATTGTCGTGAGCTCCAAGGTTTCAAATTTCGGTATTAGTTAGTCTATGAACGCTGAGACGCTATTGTTTGATCTCAAAACTGGTAGATAGGTAAAATATATTGTGGTTGCGATGGAAATTGCAGTTTCTTTAGTGGCTATTCGCCCTTTTAGTGTCTTTGAAAATGAGTACTTCCGCATGGATCCTTTTTATACGAGTTCATTGCCTATTTTACCACCTTAGGAGTGAAAATCGTTGATACAAGTGCACATTTATTTTCTGTGCCCCATTCATCCCTAGTTTTACAACCTTAGGGGCATAATTTTAAAACTTTTCAAAGATTATCAAAATAGTTAAATTACATTTTTACCCGACTCCCAAGAAGAGTTATGTTTTCTAGCTAAAAACATTTGAAAATTGAATGATTCGAATACAATTATATTAAAACCGTTTGATATTTCGAAAATTCAATATTTAGTGCAAATTCTGTGGCGCATTGGCGCATCTATGCATGGACGGCTAAAGAACCGAGTCACGACGTTTCCTGGCATCTGTACCTCAAAGCTCACGTTTTGCAGACGTGAATTTTATTTTACGCACCCGATACCGTACGAGAATTGAAAAAGGCATTTCATCGCACCGACATGGGTCGCATTCAATATCGTATTGTTTTTCTTTTATTTTGTTACTTGCTTATGTATTTTAATAGTGTGCAGTATGGTTACTATTAGATATTAACTAAGTATATAGATAGTTTATTTACTATCTATAGTTACAGTAGTATACCGCGGTAGCCTAGTGGTTTGGGTAATGGACTGCTGAGACGAGGTCTCGGGTTTGATCCCAGGTTCACCATGGCACACACCAATGACTTTTCGATGCTTTTCGAGGTTATGTGTGTATTTATCGCAGGTTTCATAGTGCCTCGGAGAGCACGTTAAGACGTCGGTCCCGGTTACTATACAAACATCTATGGCAGTCGTTACGGGTAGTTGGAGTCCACAAAAGTCCAACCAGTTCCAACCAACCAAACTTGGAACTTCGATATCACCATTGGTCATAATGACCATTGGTTGTGGAGGTCAGATGGCAGTCGCTCCACGGAAAATATAGAATTTCAGCCGCATCACAGAAAGCCGACCCCAACTGAGTTGGGAAAAAGGTTCAGAGAATGATGATAGTTACATTAGTATAGTAGATAGTAAAAAACTGTCTATAACTGGCAAATTATAGTTACTCCGCAGAAGGTTTAGCTCACTTGAATGATCGTGTACACTCTTCTGTTCAGCGGTGGACTGCAATGCAATAGCATATCCATATGGCAATCCTTAGCATGGTAATTATCTGATCATCTTAACCCGCCACTACTATCGGTATTTTCAACCTTTTGCACCGGTTTATGGTATTTTTATTGCCGTGTAAATCTCAACTGTGTACCTATTTGTTACGTTCTAAAAACAATGTCCACATGTATGTGTAGATTTTTCAGGAAACTTCATTTCTACGTTTCAGTATTCGAGGGGCATGTATTGAGATTTTAAATATGTTCAGGGTTAAATAAAATGACGCATGAAAAAATACAAATACAATCAACAAATTGGTCTGCTATTTCTTTCATTCTTCTTATTAAATGAAAAAAGTAGTTCCTATGGTTCCCATGTAGTTTAGAATTTGGTTGAACCAAGAATTTTTTTAGAATTTGGGTGCATTACGCCACCGAGCACCTTAAAGAGCAAACGTGTGTATTGTTTGTAATCATGGGCGACATCAAATATTCTTCTATTTTACTTCTAGTTTGAGGTTCGAGTCTACAGACCAAAAGAATTCCGCATCAATCTTCTCTTTAATAAGAACAAGATGGAATAAATAATTAGCTTCATAAATTTAGGTAGGTATTTTTTTATTTTCATTAATAACAATACATTTGTCCATTACGACAATAAGCATGACCACGGTGTCCGTGTGCTTTACAACATGCTTCTCTTTCGGCAATAATGATGACGCAAACCTGATCGCAACCTCCAACATGAACTGCTGCATTAGCAATATCGATAGAGATAACCATTACACACGCAACGATCAAAAGTAAAATGCCAATTTTGTTGGTGACAGCCATTTTTTCTTATTTGAATTTTATTTACTTTTGAGCAAAATGTCTTCGAACCGCGCGCGCTGTACTGATACTGCACAACGTTTATTGCTTTTTATACTACTCAACTGAGATTTTCTGATGAGTTAATATATGCGTAGTATTATTTATGTTCACTTCTTTTCCTCATAGGGTAGGTATAACAATTCATAGGCTTGATATAGGCAAATGCTTTCCATATTATTCTGGCCATGAAAATAATGTTGTTAACAAAGGGATTTTAGGCTTAGAATGATAAAATACTGTAAATTTAAGTACCCTTTATTTTTTGTAGGTCAATCTGTTGCGTCCTACAATTTATTATTGCCTACATTTCCAAACCAAAATTTCTGATAGATTTTCTATCGATAATAGTATAACACTGCATAATTTAAGCGAAGTGTTGTTTAACTTGTCCAGTCTTAGAATGGGTGACCATTCTTCACACATCGAGATCCTGGCCTCGGAGAGCACGTTAAACAACGGTGTCGGTTGCCATTCGAAAATCTATTGTAGTCATTAAAGGTACTTCGAAATTGCCCACTGACAATTTCGAAGTTAAGTTAGACCATCTGACTAAACCACTGGTTTGTAAGGTTAGATGGTAGTCGCTTCACGAAAAATATCGAGTCGAAAAAGACTTGGCGAAGATAGAAAGAACAAAGTAATAATCATTAGTCAGACTGACTAAAATTTATACTTTATACTTACACTAGACCGTGGTTCCACACGCGTGCCCCGCGTAGTTTTAGTAAACCTCCAGTTCTACTAAATCAATTACAATCAAACAAATGGCAAATTTTAAGCTAGACCAAGACCAAGACACAGAAACTACATCAAAATCTGTTTAGCAGTTTTTTCGCTCATCGTGAACAAATAAGGATTCCACAAATATATTTGTGCTCTAAATTATTTTATAATAGTATAGTATAGTATCTGTAAATCGAAGTACGTATAATATCATTACTCAATAGTATTTATAACCAAAAGCATCTGATATTCTTACTAAACATGCAAAACTTTTGCATACTACTACTTAATATTAGTTTTCAGTGAGAAGGAACGCCTTTCTATTAAAAAAAACTGTGAAACCATGTCGTGTTTCCAATAATACTAAAATAAAAAAGAAATCTACTATTGGCAGAGGTCGAGGAATAAGTATAACTACCCTTCGTATGAATAAGGTAATTTTTATCCTCTTACATTCTATAGTTGGGTTTTTACTGAAAAGTGGTTTTCCTATTATTCAGTTACAATATCATAGGTAAGTGTAATTGAAGAATAATAAAATAAGCTTTATTGTTTACCTATTACTCAATCTATATGTACATAACACAATGACGACCCTAGCACCTGGCGCCTGGTCATCTACCTTCCGTATTAACTGTATCCCACTTGCCTCCCTTTTTCCACCCGAAGGAAGGGATCATCTCGAAGCTGCAGATGGTCCGGGTCAGCCGGAGAGCGATAAAAGTACCTACCACCTTTTTTTTTCCGTGCGGAAATCCTCATGGATACCCACCCCGCAGCCAGCAGGGCAGGGTATGTCGGACTCTTACCGACTAAAACCGCACGCCGTCTAGGGTCTTCTGACGCCAGGGTGTAAGGTGGCCCAAATAGCATTTCCCTCGCACCCCGGCTTGACTCGGGCCATCTTCGGATTCGAGATGGCCCCCTCGTGTTTGGGAAGTACCTACCATCTTGATAACTTTAAACCCCGGCGCTCGAAGACCCAAGACGGCGCGGCGGCGCGCGGCGTGCGGTGACAACCATAATTTCAATTTTTACCATTTCACAGAATAATCTGGTATAACTATAAGGTGAGGTTACACAGTGCGAGCTGCTGACGTGACAGTGGACAGCTGCTACTGTACTTGTGTACTCGCAAAGCAGTAGCTACTGACCAACTCGTATATGACAATAACTCTTAAAAGATAGAAACAGTTCGAGTAGCTGCACAGCAGCAACAGACCAGGCCGGCTCTCACGCTAGCTCAGGCTAGCTAGGGTACTTTATAACCTAACTAATAAGAATAGTACCTAGTTTTAATTTTGCGCTGAGGTCATTTCGAAGTTGGAGATGGCCCAGGCCTTTTGGCCACCTTATACCCCAACGCTAGAAGTCCGACATAACCGGGCTCGCTGACTGTAAGTCCGAAGTGTAAGTAAGAAATGTAAGAAAGAATCCGTGGAAATTCCCGTCTTTCAGTTTTATATCTTTAGACCACATTTCACTTGTGGATATTAATAAGTAGAATATTAAACGAGAAACAACATTTTATTCGAGATAGCCTCGAGTTAGTAGATAGTGGAGCGTAATATGATCGCACAAAATAAACAGTCGTATGTTATTATATTAAGTTGAGATTATAATTATACCGATTGTTATCACATGTATCCTAACTAAACATTTTATAAAAACATCTGGTTTAACAAGTATCGCGCAAACTGCGGAACTAATTTATGCGGGATGCAAACTTTTATAAATTGAAACATGTACGGTCACGAACAAAAATATACCTATTAAAACTAGCTGATGCCGCGACTCCACTGTGATCATCGTTTTTTTGTCATATCCCCAGTTTTATTTAACCGATTGCAATTAAACGTAGATTTGAAGTCTGACAAAGATCTCTCTAAAAGAAAAAACCGTATCGAAATCCATACAGTAATTTTTGCGTCCATAGGTTCACTAAACAGAGAAAAGAATTAAAAATATCTTGTATTCAGAATCATTAATTTAATATAGGTACAGATTTATACTTTACAATTTCATAATAGTAGGTATACTCGTAGATTTATCCAAATCATGGTAATTGAAACATGAATAAGAAGCCAGAAGTAAGGTTACTTTCGTATATACAAGACCATATTTTAGTCTAGTGATTTCAAATTTACGATAAGTCAACGAGAGCCGACAGATATGCTTACTTACTTTCATATTGAAATAAGACGCCCTTCGTCATACGAGCCGGAGACTCAACCTCAACCTAGCTAAATAAATTCATAGACTATGTACCTACACACTGACTATTTTAGGTTTATTTAGGGTTTGGGAATAACGGACTTTTCAAAGTTAACCACCGAAAATGATTGAGATAGTACCGGTTTTAGTAATTTTATTATGAAATAGGATTATTAGATATGTTTAAATTTTGATTCCGGGTACGGAACTCTATAACTAATCCAAAGGTCACATGGACTTTAATTAAACTTGACATGAGATAACAATACTAATTCGTGGATACAGTGATCGCTATAAATATTTTAATATTAAGTGGAAGTCTAAAAATTTTACAAAATTAAATATTCTTTACTGTGAAATAATTATGTTTAGTTGATATATAATTATATATTAAAGTACTTACCTTGTTTTCGTGCGGAAATCACCATGGTCCACCCCCCGCTGTTCTGCGGGGGTGGCTATGTCAGACTTCAACCGACTAAAACCGCACGTCGTCTTGGTTCTGCAGACACCGGGGTGTAAGGTGGCCCATAAGGCATTTCCCACCCCGACTGACTGTGGCCCACCTACGGATTTCAGATGACACCATTTTGAACTAAAGTATGACTCCAAATAAATTTACATTAAAATTCAAATTTATTAGAACCGCAAAAATGAGCTGCGTATATTGTTTGGCCGGAATTGGCATACTTTCGGTCCCCAGACACGTTCACCCATGTGAGGTCTGCCGAAAACAATCAAACGAAACATTTTCAGCTTTCCAAATTTACAGATGTGGGTTCTAGCTGTGTCTATTAAAAATAATAAATAGGTATTATATTTTATATCACGTACGCACGTAACCTACGGGGCTTCTGCTTATGTTAAGCGATCAGGGCCTCGATTTCGCTAAAGACAAACCACTGATATACCACTGACACTCTAAAAAAGGCCATTCAATTGTAGACTTTATTATTATCAGGTTAAAGTCAAATGATATTTTGTAGAGCGAATGAAAAAGTTAAATTATTTTCATTTGATTTGACTTTAACAGTAACTGTATAACGGTAAAGTCTACAATTAAATAGCATTTTTAGAGTGTCAGTGGTATTACAGTAGTTTGCCTTTAGCAGAATCAAGACCCAGGCTAACACATTGCAAGGTTAAGCGATACTAGCCAGTCAGTTTGTAATTATTGGTCTTTAACGTAATAGTCTGAATTTCAAATCGATACAAAGCGACTTTACTTACATAATACATTGTGAATGAACTCGTAATAATACGAGTAAGCTACTGGATATACACTCGAGAGCAATGAATCCGGGTCACTTAAAGAATCCTAAAAATCTCGGAAACTAAAAATGCTAGGTTAATGCAATAAATTGTATTTAATAGACAATGTAATACTCCTTAAATGAAGGTATTAAAACTTCTTAGTTATTGTAAAGTTATATCATAAAAAAATTAAATTTGAAAAAGGGCCACTTTCGAAGATGGAACTACGAAATTACAGCATTTGGTTTTGCTTTTGTTTGTAATCTGTCATTTATGTGGGTACATAAACCATGTTGATAGTGCTCTATATTCATTATTCAAGCTGAAATTATGTCGCTTACGCCTGAAGAATGCACCAGAATACTTACAATGCTGGAAACCGGCCGGAGTCAGCGCGATACAGCCAGGACTGTCGGTGTGTCGCTGTCAACAGTACAAAGAGTTCTCCGACGTTACGAAGAAACTGGTTCTAACCTACGCAGACCAGGAACGGGCAGAACCAGGTGTACCACAGCACGAGAAGACCGATACTTGGTGAACACCATGCTTCGAAATCGCTTTCTCACAGGAACTGAACTCACCAATCAGTTTCGACGCCTCGGAGGAAGTAACCCAAGTGCATGGACAGTAAGACGTCGGCTTGCTGAATCTAACTTAAAACCCCTTAGACCTGCAAACGGCCCTAAACTGGAGCGTGGGCATCGTATTTCGAGACTAAGATATGCCCAGAGCCACGTAAATTGGAGTATTGAAGATTGGTCAAAAGTTATGTTCTCCGACGAATCAAAATTTATGCTCTACAAGCACGATGGAAGACACAGAGTGTATCGAAGACCAGGGGAAAGATTCAAGCAAGCATGCATCGAAGAAAATGTAGCCTACGGTGGTGGGTCTGTACTTGTGTGGGCCGGAATTTCTTCTGAAAGTCGCACAGAGCTGGTGATCATAGAAAACGGCTCTTTAACTAGCGTAAGATATGTGGAAGAAATCCTCAATGATCACGTTGGTCCATTTATGGTCAATTTAGGTGAGGATGCTATATTTATGCATGACAATGCCCGACCTCATACAGGTAGGATTGTGAATGACTACCTTCAAGAGATGAACATTACTCGTATGGAGTGGCCAGCGCGCAGCCCGGATATCAACCCGATCGAGCATGCTTGGGACGAGCTAGGCAGATGCGTAAAACAACGAAACCCTCCCCCAATCACGCTTCGTGAGCTCAAAATTGCTCTCACAGAGGAATGGGAGAATATTCCCCAAAATCGTATAAGGAACTTGGTGTACAGCATGCCAAACCGCGTAAACGCAGTAATGGAAGCACGAGGAGGCAATACGAAGTATTAAAATTCAAGAAAATCGTAATAAAGTTCAAAAATTTCATGTTTCCTATTTTTGTTTTAAGGAGAGATCAGCAGTTTTTTTCTTTATGTAATTTTGTGTTAATAAAATGTATGGTGACTCATATTTTTTTTACTTTCATTTAAGGAGTATTACATTGTCTATTAAATACAATTTATTGCATTAACCTATCATTTTTAGTTTCCGAGATTTTTAACATTCTTTAAGTGACCCGGATTCATTGCTCTCGAGTGTATTACGAGCATATAATCAAACTTACTACTTTGGTAACAGAGGTGATAATATATATGCTACCCCTGTTTTTAAAACGAACTAGGTTCCAAATACAAAGGAAAGAAACAAATGAATAACTTCCTTCAGCAATCAATCGCACAGTTGGGTCTATTGATGCCATGCAATTATAAAATAAGCTTATCTCTCAAAACATTCACATGATCTCACACGGCAAAAAGCAATATTTTTGAAACTGATATCAGGTCAAAGACGGCTTCCGGAAGAAATTGAAAATTGTTCATTAAGGGAAGCTTTGTAAGTAGAATCAATATTACCGCAATAAAGAAATACGTAGCTCAATTTTATTCAACTATAGAATTCACAAGTAGGTATCTATCGAAGAAATTATTGGAAAACTAGCTGATATAATTATTGGCACTAGACTATAACTATTGGTATAACTGTCATAATTGTGATTTGATTACTTTTGGTTTTGAGACGATTGAATAGAATGCATTATTAGGTACCTATGTCAAACTTTTCATATATATGGAGGAAACAAGAGAATTCAAGTTCGCGATAACCGACATCCACGTGATAACCGACATCCACGCGGGCGGTACCGCGGGCAACAGCTAGTAGAGAATAAATCCCAACACATCTTCCTAGCAATTGCCTAGTTGCCTCGAATTTGAACCCTGGGGTTTGGTTATTTTAGTTTAGTTTAGCAGATCTGAATATAATTCGGGCAAAGGGTTAGATTATAGTCTGTAATAACATATAGGCTACTTTTTATCCCGGGATGAGGTTCCCATGGGTCTCGTGACGGAAGCAGAATTCTACGCGGGTGAAGCTGCGTACATCAGCTATTAATGAATAATATAGGTGCGTTCAATTAAAATATAAATCTTAAACATTTATATTTTAACTGGACAATAAAACCAACTTCAAAAATTCACATTTTAATCAATCCAATTTTTAAGTTTAACGGTTTTAAATTGTATTGTCATCAGAACTACAGATTTCTGTCAAATATCAGACCAATCTGACAATTTTGAAAGGAGGTCAAATTTCAATTTCTAGATTTGACCCAAACAAACAAGTCAAGTTATATAAGACCGTTTAATAAAAAATCAGACTTTATTCTTATTTCAAATTTCCATTAAATGCTATCTAACCCTGTAAATGTCAAAGCACGAGAAAAAAAGGTTCAAGGTTCAGCAAACTAGTTTAACCGTCAATTTAATTTTGCAAGGCATCTTCCTCTAGCGGAAAGACAAAATGAAAACATCAACCAAGAGGATTTGCCGCCAATCAAATCTGACAAGTCTACGTACTTGAATATAAATGACCAGGTAACTTGCTTCGACTAAGAAAATGAAAATACTATCATCTAACTCTTAAAATTATTATTTTTTATTAGATACTAGCTGTTTCATGCGGCTCCACTCGTGTCTAATTCTATACACAGGTACACTTTTATTCTAATCTAATAAAAGTGTACCTGTGTATTATACTAGACTATAATCTATCTCTGTAACAAATTTCAGCCAGATCCATTCAGCCGTTTTTGCGTGAAAGAGGAACAAACATACATCCATACATACATACACGCATACATCCAAACATCTATACATCCATACATCCATACATCCATACATCCATACATCCATACATCCATACATCCATACATCCATACATCCATACATCCATACATCCATACATCCATACATCCATACATCCAATACATCCATACATCCATACATCCATAAATTCATAAATCCATAAATCTATAAATCCATGCATCATACATCCATACACTCTTACAAACTTTCGCGTTTGTAAGCGCTAATTATTTTTCTAAAATGAAAATAATACGTGTAACGTCTCATAATGAATACCTAAGTATTTGAAAATCCCTCGAAATCGGTACATCCATTCCAGAGATTACCTGTCTCAAACAGACAAGTATGCAGAAAATTTTAAAATAGCTATTTTTTACATGTATCAATAAGAGTATAATATAAACTCTTATTATTATTGGTAAAAATATAATCTTTAGCGGGAGTACTACTATTATACAATAAAATCATAGCCAAAGGTGGGCAAAATAAGATAATAGACAGTTAATTAATTGAAATAATAATACAATTTTAATATGCTAATTTTTACTTAAACAATTCTTAGCTAGGTACCTACCTGGTTAATTTGTATGCATATCTGCGACTATTTTCCATACTATAAAATTGTAAAATGAGTGTGTCTGTACATTATAGGTATTTATATAAAAAAATACTTGGGTTATGTTATATCAAGTTGATGTAGTGGGTTATATTATGTCAGGACCGTCTGGGTAGAGGCCACCATTCTAGACGTGTCCCTTGGGAATGGTGACCACTACCTTTTAGACTCCACCTCAGCTTGCCATCAGGCGAGGTGCAGTCAGTCCGGTGGGCTAAATATTTAAAAAAAATGAACGATACTGAACACAAAAATATATATTTTGGAACATTTGTTTGTTTGTGCGCGATGGACTCAAAAACTACTAAACAGATTTTGATGCAATTTTTTGTTTCAAAGGGGGCCATCTCGAATCCGGAGATTGCCCGGGTCAAGCCGGGGTGCGAGGGAAATGCTCTTTGGGCCACCTTACACCCTGGCGTCAGAAGATCTAGACGGCGTGCGGTTTTAGTCGGTAAGAATCCGACATAACCTGTCCCGCTGGCCGCGGGGTGGGTATCCATGAGGATTTCCGCACGGAAAAAAAAAGGGTGGTTAGACTTAGAATCTTACGCATATTTGAGCACAATCGGTTGGGTAGAACCGGAAATATAGTCAAAAAACGTGCAAACTGACGTTCGTGAGGGCGGAGCCACGAGCATAAGCTAATCTATTATATAATTAAATAATGATTATCCTTATAGTGCTTAGACAGTCTAGAAGGTAGTATAATGTTGTTTATAAAATGAATTTCCGAGTTCTAGTGATTTATTATAATATAATTCACTGGTAGGTACAGTCAATGACAAAAGTTGATTAACACTGGTATAATATTTACAAACCGTTTTTACGAAGAACTACAAATATCAATGTTCATTGTTAAAATTGTAGATATATGATCGCAAAAAGGATAATATATTTAATGTTTTGTGTATTATTTCACAAAAGGTTTTAAAACTAAGAAAATCAATAAATGCAATTTCGTTAACCTATTGTTATGACTGTACCTTTCTCAGGTTTTTACATTATCGGCACTTAATAACAACAATTACTATGGACGGGTTTTATAGATGATTAATGATAATTGAAAGGTGATTTAAGTGACTGATCTTTCCACTTTTATTTATCGTGCGGTAATCTGCACGGATACCACGCTTTTTTATTTCTTTTTATCGTGCGGAAATCGCCATGCATACCACCCCCGTCGGCCATCAGGGGTGGTTATGTCGGGATCGAACTGACTAAAACCGCACGCCGTCTCAGGTCATAATTACCGGGGTGTACGGTTACCCAATAGGCATATCCCTCGCACCCCAGCCTGCTGACCTCGGGCCATCTACGGTTTTAAGATGGCCCCCTCGACCCCACGAAGGGGGGTGGAGTGAGCATCGCGCCACTTCGCCGACGATGTGGTACACCACACACCCTACAGGGTGACAGGCGGCCGTCCTGTCACCCAACCGTCGGCGCGCAGACAATCAGCGCGCCTCCCGCTCGCTCCCCACTGTGCCCTCTGCTGGTCAGAGGGACCCGTGGAGGCCTCGGAGCAGCCCTCTAGAGGGCGACTCCCACCCCGGCCGGATTTTCCGCAGGCAGCAGTGTCTCCCTTGGCGAGTGGGAGGCGCTGCTTGCCTCCATTGCCCGGGTGCACAGCGTGGAGGTTCCGGCCCGCAATCCCACGGATACCACCCTCGCGCTCAGCGGGGTTGGTTATGTCGGAGTCAAACCGACTAAAACCATAAGCCGTCTCGGGTCTTATAGCACCAGGGTGTAAGGTGGCCCAATAGGCATTTCGCCTCGCTCTCCGCACCGCGGTTGATTTGGGCCATCTCCGGGTGGCACTTGCGGTCAATGTTAATAAAAAATAAGAAAGGTAAATTGTCAATTGAACGCAACGTGAATTTCCAGAACCATAGTACGTTAGCCTTAAAAGTCATACTTTAACTCTAGGCGCATACTTGGCGACAGGCGATAGCGACAGCTCGGCGTCTATACGCGACGAGAGACTGCGGCCGAAAGCTTAAAACAAAATAAATATGAAATTCTCGGCCGCAGCCCGTCGTCGTGTCTAGACGCCGAGCTGTCGCTGTCACCTAGTCGCCCAGTGTGCGCCTAGCGCCTAGTGATATAGTTCAAATAATCATAGTAACTTTCTACTTACTAACTGAAAAAAAAATCTTTATATAATATTAAGCACTGATGGTCGTTATCTTCGGTACTATTTTACCATTGCAATAGGGCTGATTTAAAGGCTGAACATAATTTTTCAAGTATAAAACTCAACTCAAACCGCATGAAAATCAGTTCACTTATTTTTCAACAAACAGACAAAATGCCAAAAAATATATTTTTTTGTTTAGACTCTTAACCGACTTCAAAAAAGGAAGAGGTTGTCAATACGACTGTTTTATTAAATTCATCACCTCGGCCGAGTTGACAAATGACTCAGAACTTTCAACTGGTTGAACCGATATTGATGATTCTTTCAATTTAATAACCGGCGCTTCCCATGAGGTCCTATTTCAATTTGGGCCGTTGAAGTCGTTTTTTTAATGTCTCCCATTGTACGGACACATCTACGGATTACCTGTGTAAATAGTTATCAATCAAAACAAAAGTTGAAGTATCAAAAAAACTGCTTATTAACTACCAACATTATCCTTATAATTCAAAACATTGCACTTACTGTATGAGGAAAACTGATTATTATTCAAACTACGCATAGAATGCCACATGTACCTAACTCAACAGACCAGTTTTTACAGAGTGCATGTTTCCTCAAGTTTAGCCTTATAAATAGGCAAACGTTTTGTGGAGCATCAGTACAGTTTCTGTGTTCTGAAGACATTCTACTCTAGAAACAAACCAACAATTCAACTATCACAATGGCCGTCGCTAATAGAATCGCTCTCTTGCTTCTGATCGCCGCGTGTGTGATGGTTATCACAGTCGACATTGCTAACGCAGTCTATGTTGGACCCTGCAACCAGGTCTGCAGCCGCACGCCCCCTGAACGTGATGAGTGTTGTAGAGCTCATGGCCACAGCGGTTCATCTGGTTGTAGATATGGACAGATGCAATGTTATTAAGCCGCTTGAGTTCAGAGGTAATTAACTAAAAAATTACTATTAATATATTCATCTTCTAGCCTGTGTATAATACGACTACCTATGTATTTATTTACAAAAAGTATACATAAAGTATGTTAATCCGCAGTCTAGAACCCATATCACAAGTTAGTTAAACTATGCTAACTTTGGGTCTAGATAGCGCTATACTAAAACCGCACCCATGGTATGCAACCAGACCCGTAACGGCGTACGGTTTTAGTCGGTTCGTATGAGGATGAATTCCCTATTTGTGGCGAGTGGTGTGATGGTTCCCCATAAGACCCGACTAAAACCACACGCCGTTCCATGTCTGTTTGCAACGTAGTTTGCAACGAATGTTGTAGGAACTTACTACTAACTGTTAGTTAGGTACTTACCTAACCTAGGTCTTCTTAGTAAAATCGGATTAAAAAAAACCTTTTTTTTTTCTTTTCAGAATACTCATGGCTCACTTATCGATCAAAATTGCCATCACAAAAAAAGTCAACTACGACAAAATTTGCTAATTGAAATTCGGATCTAACACTTTATTGTAACAATATTTTGGAATATACATCAATATTAATAAATGTACAGTCACTCAAGTATTTGTTTTCCTTTTATTTTCTACAAGAGCAATTTCAGAACAGAAGCCTATCTTTTTACTGAACATTAATAGAAGTTGCGTGTACCTAAGAGGTGGCAATAAGTGAATGGGAGGGTATATTCCGTGTCGCGAAAGCACTATGCTTTCGGTTTCCAGCATCTATCGAGGCAGCTGGGCATCTTTAAGCATTAAGAGGTTGATTTAGCTGTGATTTGTTGTCAAACGACCCCAAGTTAAAGGTAATAAAATCTCAACGTGCTCACTCGGATAATATCACTTGAACATTAGAACGAAAGGTATCCTTTTTATTATGAGTTGCAATCACAGAACAAAGAAAAATCCTTAGGGTTGCAATTAAATTATACAAGTACCTAATACTACAAAGTGGTACCTATCCTTTCATACTTATGCAAAATTAGTTTCGATATCTACTATTGAAAGTTATAGTATGTGGGAAGAATAAACAACAATTAAAGTTAGACTAAGAAGTTGACTTAAAAGTATTCAAGAACCTGTGGTTTTTGTTTTTAATAATAGCACAAAAAGCTATTTTATCAACTAAAGTGGTATTTACTAATACAAAAGACATTAGGTACATTTTATTGTCAATGTATTGTCCTGAAAACTTACGCCATTTTGTGAGAACAGATTTTTGTCAAAAGCTTCCGCTTTCAGATTTCAGAAAATTGTCGGTTACTTGGCACCAATCTAGTATAGACGCTTATTACGTAGGGATTTATCAGCGCTTACACGAGATTGGCTGGTCGAGATTTTCCTATGGATTATTCAGATTAAGTACGTAGTTGTTGCTTTTATTTTAACTTGCTTTTTTGTTCGTTAGTCTGTTAGTAGGTACTTATGGGTCAAATTTAGGGAGCCCAAATAGAACCACTATCTGATATTAGGTTACGCTCAAATATGGTATACTTGCGTATCTTCGGTGACAATACGATAATATGGTACTATGAAGCTGGTCTAACGATAGATTCGGCAGGTGTTCATAGTAACGCCTGAATTAAACAAGATAAAACAATCTAGTTTAGAATCATTAGTCGTGGCAAATACTCTGATGCTATATGGTTATTTAGAGTTTGAAGATGGAGATGGTAAGAGGTCATAGGAACTTCTAAACTTAACAAGATAAACCTATCATGTATGCGCTCATTTATTTATGCACACACTAGAAATATTGTTTTTAAAGTCTTTTTTTGGTAATTAATAACTTATTTATGCCATGAGATCGTAAAATGACAAGATAAGGACCAAACTATACTGAACTATACTGTATGTTCTATAGTAAAAATCTTTTCCTTAAAAAAACTCAGAACAATCCACAAGAAGGGGGTCAATTTTCAATTACTAGATTTGACCTAAACAAACAGGCCCCGTAGACAAGTGCCGCAGCGTAAATCGTTAATGAAAGGAATAGAAGTACGATGCGCGCGCCGCGGCGGGTACACGAACTTGGGTGTGCTTGGTCGACCTATTCTATTCCATTCCTTAGCAATTTACGCTTATTCCACTTGTCCACGGACCCTGGTCAACTTAAAAAAAGCGTTTAAAAATAGAACCATTGTTTAGTTAGCAAACATTTTTTTCAAATATGGAAGACAAACTGCCGCACTCAGAAAGGTTCCTTAAATTAGTCCTAAATGATACTTAACTAATTATCATTAAATCTGTTAATTGATGGAACATCCCAGAGTCATAATTTAAGGGTACATTAGTTAATCACAACTTTAAGTTTTGTAGAGCGGTGCAGTGACAAAATCACAGTATCGATAGGGCATCGATAAGGCGTCGGTGTAGCCACACCTAAAAAGCGTTAACAGTAAAAAGTAGAAAAATAATATTAAACATATTCAAAACTTTTATTTATAGTGATATAAATTACAATCCGTTCTTTTACTGTTAGTTTTTATATATAAATGAAATTAAATACCTATTTTCATATACTGATAATAAAACATCTGGACTCTTTTATTCTATGGCATCACTGACAACTGCCAATGTCAATATAGCCAACGTCAAATTATTGTGCATTGTTCAACAGACACAGAAATAAAGGAATTTTAAAATGATATTGTTAGTTGCGATGAAAAATTAATTCTGTTTAATAATCGCAAGCGCTCGGAAAGTTGGTTGGATCCTAGTTCAGCACCTAAACAATGCCCTAAACGAAAACTTACCCCTAGAAAAGTGATGGTGACTGTTTGGTGGTCTAGCGCCCGGTGTGATTCATTACAGCTTCTTACCAAACGGGGTGAGCATTACTGCAGATGTATACTGTGAAGAACTGAACACAATGATGGAGAAACTAGCACATCTGCAACTAGCATTCAATCGCTCGTCTCCGCTGCTCCTACACGACAATGTGTGACCTTATACTGCACAGCAGACGGTCTCCAAGTTGCAAGAACTGGGGTTAGAAGCTCACCGCATCAATAAACTGCCGCTGCGTTGGCAAAGATGCATTGATTGTATGGGTAATTACTACTTCGATTAATACAAATAAAAATACATGAAAATAAAATCGTTTAATTTTTTTCGTACATAACGGGAATTTCATAGGTAAAGACCTAATTGGGGCACGGCTAGCCACGAGGTGGGTATCCATGAGGATTTCCTCACGATAATTCTATTTTTTTAGATGTAAAAATCAATCCTTAAAAGTTAAGTAAGGGCTTTGTATCACTTAACTTTAAAGTGTCATTAGGGGTGTTAATGAATCCTTAACTGACTCTGAGTGGTAACTTTTTTCAAATTTTACTAAGGAACAACTTAAGTATCCGTTAAACGTCTCTGAGTGCGGCAGAAAGTGCGTAATATATAAAATTGTCAATTTAATTTTCTGAAAAAGCTATACTATTTTGTGTGGATAAAATTCAGCCAAAAGCTTCTACGTACGTATATACAGATGTTAGTGAATGGTCCATTGCTAGGCGCTCATCTAGTAAGTATTGATTATAATATATTATTGCGTCGCTTTTCTAGGCATTAGCGTCATATTTTAGGGTGTTTGTTATTCAGTTTGGCCTTCAGTATTCCTAGATAAAAGGACTATTCATTTCAAAATGAATTCAAACCAGTAGTACCTAGGTACCTGAAATTAGCGCGCATTCTTCGGAATTCGCGCGTCTGCGCGTGACTAACGCTGATAGGAATTTGATAGATTTGATGGATTTTGACGCTTCGATGCGCTTCGACTCTGCACTAATATAAATTGACCCTAACCAACTCTTTAGCTTTATATTATTAAAATAGAGTATGGATACGTATAAGTGTGGATAGTATAGATACACATTGATTTATATAATTTTTTTTACTGGTAAGTTGAATAACAAACACCCTAAAATTTATTGTTCTCATTGGTTTGCAATTTATCTCATAGCGGAAAGCGTTCCACCTCCGTGAAATTGTAGCTTCACGTACACATTGGCTGATAATGTTTAGCAACAAGGAAAACACGTCTGTTTTCCTTTTACCCGCTACTGAAAAAAATTCGGCATTCCCTGCGTTTTTATAATAAAACGTGCTTCTTTTGCACGCGATTAACTAACGATGTGCTCTTGAGGATTTTCCCCTTTTAATTTTTCTTTCTAAACGGTTAATATTTTTTCCCAACATAATGCAATAAAGGTTAAAATATCAAGTGATAATAATTACTTACGTTAAAATAAGATAGAATATTAAGGAACATGGACACCATAATATTTACGTATACCGGCAAATTTCAAAGTCAACAAACTATTTGTTTACATAGATACGTAAAGTTTTCAGATTACGTTGATCCTATTTCGTAGAAATTCAGAATTATTTTACAGATACATCAGGGTTGATTGTAAACACAGAACAAAGTGTGATTGTAAACAAATCATGAAATCTACTTTTAAGAAGAAATTGAAACTAAACTGATGAATATATTTGTATTCTTATTACATTGATATTGTTTTCATCAACCATTTTACACATTTCATAATAAATTACTGTACAAATTTGATTTTTCTTTGTTATTTTCTTATAATATTTTGGCACAGGTCTGACATTACACGTAAGGAAACCATACTATGAATAATACAGAAAATCAAATATGTTTATTTTATTTATTTATTTAACATTTATGCACACACAATAATATAAATATACATGGAAGGCGGAAATAATAGTACAATGGTACTGCTTATTTCTAAAGAAATTTCCTCCAGCAGAGACGAGATCGTGAACAAGAAGAAAATGGTGTAGGTATAGACATATGTATAAAACAAGACAGGTTAAGACACACATACATACCTACATAAAATAACCAAATAGGTATATAATATTATATAAATTTAAATACACAAACATTATATAAATATCTATCAAATAATAATATATATAATACACACATACATACATATCTAATTCATCTAAGCAGTATAGTAACATATTTACAAGGTTAAAACCTGTGAGAAAGGAATCTGGCAAAAAAATTCACGGCCAATATTTTTTAATTGCCAGTAATTACAATGGCCAGTTAATAAATTGGATCAGACATTGCACCAGAATAAGCATTTA
The DNA here is from genome assembly GCA_963576445.1 of Lithosia quadra. NCBI lineage: Eukaryota > Metazoa > Arthropoda > Insecta > Lepidoptera > Erebidae > Lithosia > Lithosia quadra. The sequence continues at coordinate 10,298,535 of OY754891.1, forward strand.
AACATGCTAACATACTGTAACTATTTCTGTAGGCGGAAATCTTCCCAGCATAAGATTTCATTTTTTGCATAGTTTTGTACAAGCAAAACTATGCAAAAAATGAAATGGAAGCACCGGAAAGGATTGAATAGAAATCGGCCCCTTCAACCTCAAACGTTCATGAATAGTTAATTGCTAAAACGTGAAATAAACATTGTTTCAATACCATAATTCCATTATTTTTTAACATTGCAGTATCCTGCTTCTTATCCTACTCTACTAATATTATAAATGTGAAAGTTTGTGAAGATGTTTCGATTTTTGTTAATCAATCATGCTGTAATGGCTCAACGGATATGGCTGAAATTTGGTACAGTACATTGCAGGGATGGGATCCCATCGACTATAGAAACTGGATCAGAAAGCAGCGGGTAACATTTAGTCTTGATTCATTTTATAGCCTCTACCATAAACTGTACTTGAATGGTTCAGGACACCTATCTTTGTTTGTTTTTAATATAAGATTATCTTATCAGCCCGCGTCACCGCGTCAATAATAATATATCGCTTGCTTATAAATCATAAGGAAAAAGTCTCCTATTACATTACCTTATGCGAGATTTTTATATTCCCACCTATGAAGTTTTGAAGAGGCTGGAAAGCTTTTGTTGATCGTGGCTGCAGCCGATATAAAAATAGGAACAAGAAAAACTCAACCTTAAAATTTACAATAAAATACAATCTATAAACGAGTATCTCAATACAACAACTTTACACCGCAATTAGGTAATGAACTCTGAGTATATATTATTATAATCTAAGATAATGCAAGTATAAAACCAAAGTATATGTAAATTTAAATATAGGAAGTACAACGAACCTTATTCTTAAGCAGTACAAGCAGGGAGAAGTGGTCTGCCAAAGGAAAGTAAAAGTAAAAAGCCACGGTCCCACGCATGCGCGCTCACACACGCACACACACTCACACGCGCGCGCACACACGCACGCACGCATGCACGCACACTATAACACAATTTCACTACTGTATCCCACGTTCCGTGACTACAGTAAATTATCTTTTAACTACCTACTTAAAAATCTAATTGCGTGTATCTGGGTCCACTGTGTAATAAGACACTATAGATTAGATCAAAGTGATCAAAGTAACCATACCCTTGATCTGAATCCGTTACGATTCCTGTCGTGTCATGAGTGGAAGTCACTTGAAATGGTAAGTGGTCGCAAGAGAACTCTGTCGCTTGTTTAAAAGTGAGGTCGAGGGTATATGCAGTATCCGTTTCAAAAGTATGGGTTACCTGACATAGGAGATCCTAAAAAAAATTACTTCAAATGTTTTTTTTTTAAATTACCACTGTTTTAACTTTCATTACCCATCTACTGCTTTTAGAATCAAAGTAGTCAAAAGTTTTTAGAATATTCTGACGTCATACTAAATATTTATTATTATAATGAAATTCATCCCCTGACGAGGTTAAAAAGTGGTAGAAAGTTATTTTCAACCGAACTTTTAATAATACTCCTTAGTGATTTTGATTTAAATTGTAGAGTAAAAGTGAAGAGTGGAGTGAAGAGTAGAGTGAAGAGTAGAGTGAAGGTGGAGTGAAGAGTGGAGCGAAGAGTGGAGTAGAGAGTAGAGTGGAGTGGAGAGTTGGTTGGAGAGTGGAGTGGAGAGTCAAATGGAGAGTCGTTTTATTAAAATAGACTTGATAGCGATTCTGACTGCCACGGGGGCGAAGCCGCTGTCGGAAGCTAGTAACATACATTATACTTAAAACAAAGTGGTGTTATACAACTTGACAATGGGTGAACCGTTTTCATGATTTTTGTTTTTCTATATTTATCTCCGGCTATGATGTGTAATTTTTTTAGTTTTTTTTTATTTAATGTTTTTGTACTAGATAGGTTCGCATCTGACCACATCTCTCCTGTGTGTAAGTTAAGATAAAGCATGTTTACATAAAAACAACATAATACTTGAAGATTCCCAGGTTTTAGCTTTACCAACCGACCAAGCCGTCTCTATTTTCACATACCACAAGAAAATAGGTATAAGAAATAAGTGACAGAGAGCCAATCCACAAATAGATTTAATCAGATGTCTGATACAAAACAAAAGCAATCGATTTAGTGCAAAAGAAATGTGTATGTGACTGGGTATAACCATTTGAGTTATAGATACATTTTGTTCCTTCAAGTGACACTAAAAGCTACAACAACGTAGGCATTTGATTAGCGATCAAGTGGTTTCAGATTTTAAATTTCACAAAGGACGCCTATTTTATCGACGGGGTTAATTAATAGCTTTGAAAAAATAAATGGGTTTCCAATAAATTTTTAAACCAAAATTAAATTTTGCTGTTTTTTGTTGTAAAAGAGAATTTCCACTTTAGCTAGCGTCCTTGTAACTAAATAGATATTGCAAAGACCTGATACCAATTAAAACACTAAAGTCAAGTTAAGTTAATTTCAAACGTTTTAAAATAACAAAGATAAAAACCTAGCCACTTTTTTTCTAATTAATTTACTACGCTTACTTACATTAATATTTAAACAAATGGAATACCTACCTATATCTTTGCGTGTACGATAAGGTGGGTAAGTAAAACCCGAATGAATCTAAAAAGAACACACTTTTACAATTACTGTTAAGGAGAATAAGATGAAACTCTTAAGATATCTAACCAAGTTGTACCACCGAACTCGTAGTAGCTGGCAATGCCTTCTAAGCGAAACTGAAAACATTTCGTTAGGGAAAAGCAACCAAACTTCACAACTAATACACAGCCTTTTTTTTATCGTGCGGAAATGAAATCCAGGCCTTAATAAACGGGCAACGTGTCGCTCCCCACTGTGCCCTCTGCTAGTCAGAGGGACACGTGGAGAGCCTCGGAGCAGCCCTCTAGAGGGCCACTCCCACCCCGCCCGGAGCGGCCTCAGGCAGCAGCGTCTCCCGTGGCGAGTGGGAGGCGCTGCTTGCCTCCGTCGCCCGGGCGCACCGCGTTTGAATGTGTGGAGTGTATATATCCTTCTATTTGGAGAGTCGACAAGCTTGGCAAATCGCGAAGCAATTACTTGAATATTGGAAAACTAACTGATATAATTAATTGAACCATTGTACCATATTGTGATTGAACATTTCAAGTTTCAATCAATTCTTAATTAGGCCGTTGTCGAAATAATTGACTTCAAAGACATTTATAAGTTTGTTGTCATACTTTGTATTCAATAGTTTGTTGCTTGTATATCTCCGAATTTAAGACCTACATTTAATCAACTATGTAGGTATTTATCCTGGCGGGCGTCAGCATAGTTGAAATATGTTACAACGATAGGATTGTGTAATTCAGGCATGGAAAAATGTGACCGGTAAAGTAGTCTAATCAGTAGCTCATGGTCATGTTCAGCTAGGAGGGAAGACCGTTAGCTCCAGCATGAAAAGTGAACTTATTTCAAAATTGCATGGGTCAAATAAACCCAACTGTGCAATCGCTGTGAACTCTCAAGCAGTAGAGGGACAGCTTATTGCCTTCGAGCGGGTACTTTTTGACTGTACCTACGTACTCGTAAACCTACAGTCGGATGAATTACAGATCAGTCTTAATCGTCTTGTGTCGTATACAATACCTAACCTAATTTTTATAACACACTTTGCTACATATTATTATGATTATTATACCTATATGCTCGCCTCGCCCCAACACCCTAGTGGTCTGGATAATGGACTGCTGAGACGAGGTCTCGGGTTCGATCCCAGGTTCACCATGGCACACACCAATGACTTTTCGATGCTTTTCGAAGTTATGTGTGTATTTATCGCGGATTTATAAGTGCCCGGTTAATGGCAATAGGCTCGCGAGCTATTACATTGGAACCTAAACATGAACTGGCGAAATGTGGGTGCTAGCACCTCTGCCTACCCCTTCGGGGATATAGGCGTGAGTTTATGTTATGTTATGTTATTATACTTTTAGAAATTAGCAGTTCAAACAAACAATAAAAAACAAAGTAGTTTTTCAAATTTATTGTAGGTAATTATTGAAAAGTTTTACCCATTGACTGTAGCGAATTAATAACACTGCATTAGTCCAAAAGAGCAACTTTCGTAACCGCTGTAGTCGTGAGCTCTGCAACACTCATCACGTTCAGGACCTGAACGGTAGCAGACCACGTTGCAGGCTTTAACATAGTCTGCATTAGCAATGTTGACTGTGATAAACATCACACACGCAGTAATCAGAAGTAAGAGAGCGACTTTATTGATGACAACCATTGTCTGTTTTTTAAATTATTCCTTTAGGAGAATGTCTTTAAAACACACAAATCGTTTTGATACTGTATACAGTTTTTCTTCCCTATTTATATGTCCACTGCGGTATAGATAATAATATATGGTGTAGAAACTGTTTAAATGTATCACGATCACGATAATAATATCACGATAATCATGTGTTATTACTAAAAGTAATCGCGGTACTAAAAATCGCAGTAAAAGTACTAAAATGTAAAGTATGTAAAATTAAAAAAACACTTATTTCGGTAATTATATAATCTACATGAGGTTAACGTATGAAGATATCCGTACATTTTTTTCTAATAGGTGTGAATTAACCTTAAGAACCTGCCAAACTTCATCATTATTAGTTTATCTTGTCTTAAAGGGGAGCGACAACCGCCTGACCGTCAATCCCTAGAGGAAAACCTGTGCTAGAGTTTCATCTGTCAATCACAGATATATCGGACTGCAGGTGAGGTTGGTATGCAATGACCATTTCATAATGATTTTATAATTTCAAAATTCTTGTTAAAATTATGATTTAGTTTAAAAAAAAAACTCCACTTTTTATACTTTTTATTTTATTTTATTTAGTTCGAAAAACAAGTAGTTTTAATAACTATATAACATTACAGATTAAATCACTACAGACCCATTTCACAGTACAAAATAAGGAAAACTAAAATTGTCGGTTGTGTTAAAAAATTTGAAAATTGGGTATTTCCAAGGCCAATTTTGTAAGAAATACAGTACTACCAGTAATTACTCGTACATTAAACCTAACTAGTGCGTGTTTTTCAACCTTGAGTATTAATTTGATAATTGGATTTCCAAATTTTTGGTTATTACATGTCATAAGTAGTATGAATAGGTACTGGATTACGTCACAATATGACCAATTATAATTAATTCTTCAATATTAAATAATATCACGGCTAGCAAAAATATATTATTTTCGTACTGCCTTTTATCAAATTAAATTTATAGGAAGATTTACTGGACAAACTTGTAAAGGTTTTTGGACAACTCTGCATAATCTTTTTATTTTATAATGTATCTGGTTTTGTGAATACTAATTTAGTGTAAAAAAATTAGCATACTATTACTATTAAAAGTGATTGAGTGAAAAAAAAATTAGCATACTATTTATTGATTAAAATTTTCTTTTTCTTTTCTTTGGCACAAGTAAAGGGAAAAGTCCAAAGACCATACTTAACTATTACCCACATCACCATTAAAAGTCTGTATGTCTATATGTCAAGACTAGAAGCTCTGCAGCAGCCTTTAGTTCCTTCCTCAGTCCAGTTTTGTACGGAATCCTCCGTGCACGAGTTCAACTCGGACTTGACCGGTTTTTTATTATTACTGTAGGTATAATACTCTTTATGTCAATTTTATTTCTATTTTCAAATGTCAATGTCTGCAGCAATGATATTATATAAGTAAAAAGATATCACTGGTCTGCAGCAATTATTTCAATAATAAAATCAGTTTATCAAAAATAAATACGTAGGTAATGAATAACTGAAAGGGTTTATGAGAATCATGTTTTTCAAAGGGCCACTTCGAATCACACAGGTATTTTGGCCAGAGTAGCTATCTAATTCAGATACAGTTCAGAAGATAATGAAAAAGGACAATGATAGTATGTGAATAAACGACTTTCTGTCGCGATTCACGGAACTCGGGATGAAATGAATACCTACAACCACTGTTTGCCAAGGAATAGACATCGAAAGTTAGTACGGGCAGTCCCTCGGTTGCAAAAAGACTTGGTTGCGATAGCCAACATCCACGCGGGCGGAGCCGCGCGCGGGTGCGCTAGTTAACTATAACTAACTAATTCGAACGGTCACGAAAGTTTAACATAAATTACAAATCACCGAGCAACGCAATTAAAATAATATTATTATATGTATTTATGTGTGTGTTAACGCGATACATTCTTGTTTTCACACACTCTCTCTTCTCTCGCCGCCGCGCCGCGCCGGTCTGCTGGAAGAAATTTCTATTAGAAATAAGCAGTACCTTTGTACTATTATTTCTACCTTCCACTTTCTGTCTTTTAATTATTGTGTGTGCATAAATATTAAATCAATAAATAAAATACCATTCGGAACAAACCACGACCTATGAATCAATCTCGAGAACGATAAATAAATTTTAATTACGGAATGAAAGTAAGCCAGGCCTGGCGTATGACAGACAAATCATACTTCCTACTCCTACTATTGATAGACTCCTACTACTACTAATATTATAAACTAGCTGTTGCCCGCGGCTCCGCCCGCGTAGATTTCGAATTCCGTTTCAATTTCCTTTTTTCGTGCGGAAGTTCCTTCGGGTACCTACTACCGCCGTCAGCCAACAGGAGTAGTTAAGTTCATACTTAACTACTCCTGATGGCTGACAGCGTGCGTGAGACTTGAGACCGCGTCCGGTTTTTATGAGGTCCGAGTCAGCTCGGACCTCATAAAAACCGCACGCGCGCTGTATCAAGTCTTCAGTTGTAAGATTGCTTAGAGCATATCCCGCGCTCCACAGTTGACACTGGGCCATCTACGGTTTTAAGATGGCCCCCTTGACCCCCCAGAATTACACTTACAGAATTTTCACTTCTACAGATTTATTATAAGTATAGATTATAAATGTGAAAGTTTGTGAAGATTATTATACCTACGTTAGTAGGTAACGAAACTATTAATAAAATAATCTAGAAAAATGTAGACAATACTTGTACGGTACCAATCTAAATTAGACTTTTATTTGGCTGAAACTACCGAAAGTAATTGAAAATTGTTCATTAAAGAAAATCAAAAGCTTTACAGGCAAGTCAATGGTAAAAGTCCAAGCGCGGGAAATATGGACCTACTTCCAATTAGAGAGTTGTCAAGTAGCGTAGCAATTATTGGAAAACTAACTGATATAATGAATGGGGCCATTTTAGCACATTGTGATCGAGCACTTAGAGTTACAATCAATTTTTAATTAGGCCTTTGTGGAAGTAATGAAACTAAATTGTGGCGAGTAATTTAGAACCCAAAACATACCTGATAAAAAAGGGGCCAAGTTCCTATCGCCTAATTTTTCACCTAAAGAAGGGTTGAAATCCAATACAATGCCAAATTTAGATGCACTTTGAAATCGATCATAATTATCTAAATTTCTTCTAAATTTGAACTTGGGAGGTTTTCGGGTTTGTACGTAGTCTTGATTATTTGTATAGTTGAATTAACCTGCCAAGTTCAAATTTAGAAGAAATTTAGATATTATGATCGACTTTAAAGTGCATCTAAACTTGGCATTGTATTGGATTTCAACACTTTTTAGGCGAACAATAAAATTAGCCGATACGAACTTGGCTCCCTTTTTAACAGATTTTTGGTGGGATCTGTGAACTTACAGTATTTCTTTTTCCTCATGTAGTACCTTGTTTTATTCAACTGGAAAGCAGGTAAAATATTGTAATATGCAGATGTAAGAGCATATTAAACGTACCAGTATATTATATGAAAGAGCACGGAAATAGCAAACTAAATTAATAGCACAAGCGGCGAAATTAAAATTTGCGGTAACGTTCAAGAGGAAAATTCTGTACCCAATAAACTTGTATGAATGAGCTTTACAATAAGAAATATTTATGCCAGGCAACTGGAATAGGTAGTTCATGAACGAATAAAAACTGAAATATTTCTTATGTAAAAAGGTGTAGTTTTGAAAAGTGTACTATGAAAATAATATTTACGTTACAAGAGCGAAGGTAATAGTTTCTGTTATGAGAAGGTCCTTCCAAGAGCTACCAGTGTCATTTCACTAGGGTTAACAGTAAATCGGCAGTATCACGTTGCCGATTTAAATCTCTATTTAAACTCTACTCATTATGTAGCACTGTTCTATTGATTATGTAGCAGACGATTTGTTTAAGATTATAGACAAAATCAAAGCAAAATAAAATTAACAACCCATCACATTGCAGAACAAAACACAGAACTAGCATTAAATCATATGTTAGTCACAAGCAAAACTATTTTTTAAACTAATTTTAATCAACAGATTGAGTCGCCGATTGAATATTTGAATTTAGTGGCAACATAGTGATGCGGCAACCCGTGAAATGCTCATGTCTACTTCACTTAACACTCAACCACTTTGTTCTGATAGTTTGAGAATTTGAGTAAGTCTTTTAGATCTAACATTGACATTCGATTAGTAATTCACTTTATGTTCTATAAACTTTACCTTCGATCCAATATTTAAAAATAAAAACAAAACTGACTGAACTGGTGAAAAACAATTTAGTAACATTAGATGAAATTTTATATTTCGAGTTGAATTTAATTTTTAGAATAAAATACGGTCTGAACGGTACAGGATAACGCAATGTCTGCCCAGTTCTTATAATTTCAATCCTGATTATCGGATATAACAAGAGCCATAACCACACATGAACCCATTAATGCATTAGCAATGTTGACAGTGACACCATTACGCGCATAACGATAAAAATAAGAGGGCAATTTTGTTGGTGACAGCGATTATTATTGTTGAAAACTTTATTACTTTTTGAGCAGAATATCGTTGCAACACAAAACTACCTACTGATGCTTTACGAAGATTTTTGAATGTATAATGCTTAGGTAACATGTCTTTTATGTTGAAACTAGTTTCAAGAGTTACGTATACTTATGTCATTCCTATGCGCATACATTATACATTTTGTGAGTGGGTTTTTATGACTAGTTTCTATTTAATTTTTCCTTCTTCTAGTTTCCTTATTGCAAATAGTTGCAAAAATCTATTACACTTTACTAACTTTCTTGCATCTTTCTTCAACCTGCAACCTTCAACCTAGCGTTTATCCCAGTCGTATCCAAAGCTTTCACCTCGGAGTCTGGGGTCCGCTTTACTAGTCTTAACTGCGGATTTGGCTGAACCTCGATATTTTCTTGCATCATAAGATACCTACTAAATATAAATATGAATGAAATGAAGTATAAACCACATTTTCCATAATATATATTTAAATCTCCATTTTTTCCAACTAATAAATAAGAAGTCTGTCTTGCCATGTAAACAAATGGTTAAAGTTTATACGATGCCAAATGTTAGCTATTTCTGTGGTTGCCAGACAACTGTAAAGGATTGGTTGTATCAGCACAACTTTGATAAGATTAGCAAAATAAGGTCCGAAAATTGTTTCGGTTATGACTTTTGAGGACTTATTCGAAGAGATTATTATATAAAGCTACCTACTTTAAGGTTATTTCAGCTACGAATTCGTAAATACATAAAATCCTTCACCCAGAAGTTGTTCATTGCAATGAAGAAACCTGATTCTAAACCAAAAGGTTATATTAATCATACAATAGATAATATTATAGTCTATCTATACTTACTTATAATAAAACTGTAGAGAGGTCATTTCTGCACATTGAATATTATTTACAAATTTACTATTGGTTGGTGATTGGTGATCGATACTAAAGCTAAAAAAAATTGTCTTTCTGTCTGTCTGTCTGTATGTATGTACACGTATAAAATAAAATAAAAACGTATGCATCAAAAACTACTGAAGGGATTTGGTACGATTATAGTTAATGCTGGGCAACATAAGGCTACTTTTTATACAAGCCGATACTCGCGGCTCCACCAATTTTAAATCTAAGCAAGACCTATCTAGTAAAAAAGCGATAGACGTGAATACTAATGAACAGATTTTGATGCGGTTATTTTTATTAGAAAGGTTTTGGTTAGACGAGTGGAGACCAGTGTAGAGTGGAGAGTGGGATGAAGAGTGTAGTGGAGAGTGAAGTGGAGAGCGGAGTGGAGGGTGGAGTAGAGTCGTTTTATTAAAATAGATTTGGTGATGATACTGACCTCCACGCGATCGAAGCCGCGGGCGGAAGCTAGTCTAACATTATAATACCAACTATTTAGTATTATTATTACTACTAATAATAAAATTGATAGAGTTCTTGTTCTTCTTCTCTCGTTTCGATGTTGCCATCGTCGTGTAGTACCTAATTGGTTTCACAGCAATTGATATCATTGCATCTGATACAGTGGCCTGACACAGATCTGGCGGGATACAGCCAAATTTAGATATAAAACTTGCTAAGGAAACTGAACTGCAGATTAATAGCATTTAAGTTCTATTTACTTTCCAAAATATTGAAACGTCCCTGACGCATAAATCCGCAGACGCTTTCAGCATTTCTGTTCAAGTGTTCGACAACATTCGCTTATCGGCTTCCTTAAATCTCTTTCAGTAAGTTGAACAGCGAACACCCAGCAATTTATTGTTCTCATTGGTTTGTGATGTGGCTTTACCGCGGCAAGTATACTACTTCGTGACATTGTCGCTTCACGCACGAACATTTCGCGAAAAGGAAAACACGTAGGTATGCTTTTTCATCTCACTTTGCCCAAGAAAATTAGACATTTCCCACGTTTCCTTTTTCATAAAAACGTGCTTCAGATTAACTAACAAGGGTGGTCTAGCAAACGATGCTTTACTTATACAAGCTGATTTTATATTCGTTTGGTACCAGAAAGGGGGCTATTTTGAAATGTCAAAATTGCTGTACTAGTTATAATAAAAAAGTTAACTGTCTGTAACCTTTTTCATTCGTTCAGGTAAAAACATTATTAGCGCTTCGAAAAAATTAAATGTCAATTTTTAATGGATGAAGGTGCACTCGCAGCTATAGTTTGAGGTGCGACATGTCGGTGTTGGCGCTGTCGCGGTCATTTGGAATGCGTTGTGATCGGTCAGTGTCCGTTATTGTATTAAAAAAACATTATTGGATTTTTAAATTAATAGTTGCAATCGATCCTGTTATCGAAACGGTGTCCATAATATTTCGGTCCAAAACGACTATAAAATCAGCGTGTATTTAATACGGGCATTATTGACAATCAGGATGTGTGGATCCACTGTACTGACACTAGATCTAATTGGTGAAACAATGACACAAGCGTTAGGGTTGGCAACTTAATATATAAATAAGAGTTATGAAATATACAAACCGCGGTAGCCTAGTGGTTTGGGTAACGGACTGCTGAGACGAGGTTTCGGGTTCGATCCCAGGTTCACCATGGCACACACCAATGACTTTTCGAAGTTATGTGTGTATTTATCGCAGGTTTATTAGTGCCTCGGAGAGCACGTTAAGCCGTCGGCCCCGGTTGCCATACCAACATCTAAGGCAGTCGTTACGGGTAGTTGGAGCCCACTAAAGTCCAACCAGTCTAACTTGGAACTTCGATATCGCCATTGGTCATAATGACCATTGGTTGTGGAGGTCAGATGGCAGTCGCTCCACGGAAAAAATCTAAGTTCAGCCGCATCACAGTTAGACTGGCAAGCCGACCCCAACTGAGTTGGGAAAAAGGTTCAGAGAAAGTAAGGATGTGTGGATCCAGTGAATCATTTATATTAAATTCATTTAAACTTCAAGCCATTATGTTATTCTATCCGCAAGCAAATTTCGACCATCCAATTTTACAATCCTAGCTTGGATATATCCAAATGTAATAAGTGTTTGTACTAGATTGGTGCCAAGTAACCGACAATTTTCTTGAATCTGAGAACGGAAGTTCTTGGCAGCAATCTGTTCGCACAAAATGGTATTAGTTTTTTTCTGAAAATACATGACAATATACGAGTATGTATCCACATTGTCTTTTATACTCGGCAATATAATTTTTGTTGAGAGTTAAATAATATAATCGTTAAGTTAACGACAGCGACATCTGCCAACAAACTGCAATGAAGTTTGGCAGGAGTAAAATGAATTTATTGGATTTGGAGTCACTAATATGATCTAGTTGTAACTAAAAAAAACAGGATAGCCCTCATTTTTGTTTGAACTTTTTTTATTATCGATCACGTCAATATGACTTCTAACGGTAAGCTAAAGGTGAAGTATCAGGAAGGGGGTCCCAATTACATACACTGATAGCTGATGGCCTCATCAAACCTTTTTCATGGCACGGACTGTAGGAGGAAGGAAACACTTGAACTAGTAAAAAATTCTAAGTCTTTATGGTGCGGCAAATAAAAGAGGCACATTTGGTGCCCCTTTTATTTTTGCTTAGTTCTTGATGGAATTGTTTGCACGGTATGAGGGTGATACCTCAGCCTTGGCCGTGTTGTTCTGTATTAGGAAGGGGGTGGAACTAGTTGGCAGAGCTCATCGGAACACTCACCATGGTAGAGGCTGTAAAATACTGCCCTAACTTACCAGCGTGAACACATGGCTGCGGTCTTCTGTAGAGCAGTGACCTCAGGAGTCCCAATAATACGTATTCAGTTCTTAGATCAGTTGTAGAAAGCAAAATCAAAACAAATAGTTGAGAGTACTAAAACATTTATTGATATCAATGGTAAATTAATTCCAAAATATAGTTAGTTTAAAGTGTTAGAAAAAATTTTAATAAATAATTTCACGTTTCACGTTGCTTGTGACTTTTTGTGATATTTTTGATGCACATTGAGCGATGACCATTCTGGAAAAAGAAACATGAATATTTTTATTATTCAATTGCAGTAATAAAAATACATAATATATTACAATTTAATTCTTTTTTTTCCATTGAATAATTTAGATTCATATTTTATTATGATAAAAACACAATTAAAAACACTTATTACAAAAAACTATTAGTAGTTTCAGTTCATTTCAATTTGATTTAATTAGTGAAAAATAGCAGCCTTCATGAAGTAAATAAAATGATAAATATAATAACAATTTAGCAAACTTAGAAAATAAAATGCATTCACCTCTGGACGGCTTAATACAACAAGCGGCTTAGTAACATTGCATCTGTCCATATCTACAACCAGATGAACCTCTGTGGCCATGAGCTCTACAACACTCATCACGTTCAGGGGGCGTGCGGCTGCAGACCTGGTTGCAGGGTCCAACATAGACAGCGTTCGCAATGTCGACTGTGATAACCATCACACACGCGGCGATCAGAAGTAAGAGAGCGATTCTATTAGCGACGGCCATTGTGATAGTTGAATTGTTGGTTTGTTTCTAGAGTAGAATGTCTTCAGAACACAGAAACTGTACTGATGCTCCACGAAACATGTGCCTATTTATAAGGGTAAAGCTTGAGGAAACATCTACTGTAAAAACTGGTTTGATGAGTAATGTATGTGTCAATTTATGCGCAGCGCCACGAGGAAAATTTCTTTATAAAAATTTTTGTAGTAGACTTTCCTCATCGTGTGTACATACCTACACCGATTCGATAGTTAACTTAACTTACTGTCGCAGGATTTTTTACCATTTTGCTATTTTGCTATTTCACAGATGTGATTTGACAGTTAAAAACTGCATACCTTTAAAACTTTAAAACGCTCTCCTGTTAAATTTGTATTTTGTAATTAGAGGTTTGTACCTAGGGACCGTCGATATTACAAAATTTAGCAACACTATCCAAGGCAGTCCTAGGATAAGAGAGCTTAACACATTGTAACCCATCTGTGCTCCAGCAAGCAAGTTAAGTCTTAGATCCCTTTTTCCATATCCCATTGCATTGCGAATATATGACTGTGGCATTCATTACGGGTAGTCGAAGCAAGAACATTAAATAATATACTTGTGTAGAAGCCACTGACAGAATATCGCCATGGATTGTGGATATCTGATGCCAATGGTTTCACGTAAAATATCAAAGTTCCGTTGTTTCATAGTTAGGCTGGTAGTGGAATTCAACTTAGTTGGAAAACGGTTCGGATAGTTTTAATCCAAGACTTCGGGACCAAATAAACTTCATATGCAAACTAGTGACACCAGCCCCCGTAGACAAATGGAAAACGTCTAAATCGCAAACGATCGCTTAGAAAACGAACGATTAGGTCGACCAATCACATACCAGCTCGTCGCCGGTGTACGATGCGCGCGCCGCAGCGGAATCATGAGCTGGAGTGTGATTGGTCGACCTAATCTATACGTTTCCATAGCGCTCGTTTGCGATTTAGACTTTTGCCACTTGGCTACGGGCCCTGAGCTGATAGTACTAATTTATTAAAATCGCTTAAGCCAATTCAAAATTAGGAGAAGGAGTAAACGAAGAAAATATATTAGACTAGCTGATACCCGCTCCGTTCCGGTGTAAATGTGGGGATGACCATCATTGCCACCTGGATGAAGCCAAGCAGGGACAATCTAGATAGGTGGCAACATTATGGTCATCCCCACATTTATACCCTAGATTGCCCCTTCGGCAGGTGTGTGAGTAGGTCATATCTTCGCTTACTGTTCTACTTAACCAATTGCGAATAAACATAACGATAGATTTTAAGTCGAACCAAGAGAGGTCTTGGTCCGACCTAAAATCTACCGTATGTTTATTTTTAAGACTACTAAACGGATTTCGATGCAGTTTTTTGTCTTTGGAGAGGTCCAATGACAAAAAATACATTGAAAACCGGTCAGTAGTTTTTGCGTCCAACGAGGAAAAAGAATTGCATAAAAAGATGTTTAAAATTATATTAGGGTTAGGTATATTATTATGATAACATTTTGCTGATCCTAAATCTAGATAAAAACCCAGTCAGTCTAGAGTAGAAAGTTATCATACAAGTATTACGTATGAGGATAATGTTTGTTTTTTTTATTGTAAAAAATGCCTTGGGTTTTTTGATCACTTATTTTCCTTATTGTTTGTTATTATTTGCCGCAAGAAATTACTTGTAGTAGGATTACTGTGCTTAGGTATAAAATTTCTACATAGATCAGACTCACGTCTTCATTAGAAGATCGAATAAATAGCTAAACACAACACTATATCAGGGTCATCAGGGGGTACCGCACGACCTCTTTCGAGGCGGCGAGTCTCCTTGCCGGGACTCCACCGTGGGACCTGGAGGCGAGAGCTCTTTCGTGCCTATAAGGAGGCGCGGGAGTCGCGGCCGTGGTGGAGGAAGGACCGACTTGGGCAACCAAGAGCGGGATACGCTGTAATATACCTAAGTACGTACGCCAAATTAACTCTCAAGCTGCAGCTGGGTTTTACAATTTTCAAGTTGGTTCTTAAGTAGAAACACAATTTCATAATTAAATGGGAACTAAAAAATAATATTTATTATTAAAACAGAATTTAAGCATTAAATTATAACGGCCATCAAAAAGACTGATTAGATTGACGAAACTTGGCAATTTCACCCGGCAAAGTTGTTCGTCCGTTGTACTAAACAAATGGTGATTACCTAAAGTTTAATTGAAAATCCGGGAATCTGTGACGATAAGGGTTTTTATTATGCCCAGGTAAAGCATAAAATTCGTAGATCGTAATTGGAAAGGTAGCAATAATAAAATTTTATTCTTCACTCAATACCTGGAAACGTTTGAACACTTTGAACCTTTTAAGTTAAGTTAACTTACTTCCATGCACTATATTATACTATTTTATTCTAGCTTACCCGCGCGCGGCTCCGCCCGCGCGGTAGTTGGCTTTCGCCTCCAATTCTTTTTTAACTGAGCAACAACTGCCCGTACAACTTTCAATATCTACTCCTTGGCAAACAGTGGTTGCAGCTAAGAAATATATTCATTTCATCTCGAGTTCTAAGAATATTTGATTTGTTATTCCATGATATGATTATTCTGAAATTAATTTTTATGTGAAAAAAAATCAGTTATTCTTCAAAGCAATTATTCTGTGTATTGATTATTTTATGAGACGAAAATATAATCAACACATAGAATACTTACTTTGAAGATTTTCGAAATTCCATAAA
Organism: Lithosia quadra; assembly: GCA_963576445.1. Taxonomy (NCBI): domain Eukaryota; kingdom Metazoa; phylum Arthropoda; class Insecta; order Lepidoptera; family Erebidae; genus Lithosia; species Lithosia quadra. The sequence continues at coordinate 10,314,563 of OY754891.1, forward strand.
TCAGTCAACTATAAAACAACGTACACTCGTTTTAAAAAATAGTTGGTGTTCTATTTAATAAAGCATTATACTCATAGATTACGGCGTTTGAAGTCGTTGAATTACTCGTACTTATGAGGTAATATATTTAGTGTGACATGAACAAGAACAGTTCAGTAGAAAAAATATTATGTTTAAAATATATGTTTTAAGTCTCTTTCTCTGTAACCGATGCTCAATTTATTGAAAATTAGGTAGGTACGTACCTACTACGTACGTAGATACGTAACTACCAGCAGTGCCCTGAAATTTGGCCTGCATAATTCTCATCCGTTATGATATCGGTAAAAAAATAACCAATGTTAGTCACTGATAATCAAATGTATCTTTCTATTGGTGAAAGAATTTTTAAAATCGGTTTAGTAGATCCCGAGATTACCCCTTACAGTTTAAAAAACATACCAACTTTACCTCTTTATAATATTAGTATAGAAGTATAGATAAATATTATAACTATTAAAATCATTTATTACCTACATACGAACATTCAAACTACTAAATACTATTATTACTAATCCAATATTACTGTCGATTAGATGCTGCTTTGCTCTCAAACATCTTCATTAAATCTGTACGTTGCTTACGTTTAAAGTTAAACAAAGAAAAGCAAAAGAATTATAGTTGAACTGCGAGTTGCCGTTGAAATTTACGGTATTTTGAAGTGCAACATGAAGGAGGCGAGGCGAGGCGACATCGTCAGCTTTTAATGGAACAAATGAAAGCGCGACACAGGAAACAAGAAGCTAAGTTTCAGTAGCACAAGTTTAGTTGAGCCGCTTAGTTATGCAGCGCGCGCTCGCCTCATGAGTAACTTATGTGGAACCATCAAGTCGACCAACTTATGCACGTGTTTCACGCGCGTTGAAACAGTGATTCCTATTCTAATTCATTTACATTTAACAGCTTTTTCTGGATGAGTAAGTTTAAAATTATCTTAGCAGTGTGCGACTAATAATTTCTTCATATTCTTTTTTTTATACGACTTAGGTGGCAGACAAGCACACGGCCCACATGATGGGAAGCGGTCACCGTGGCCTATAGACGTGTGCAACATCAACTTTCACACTCGCGCTGCCGACCGTGGAGGGGAGCGATGTTGAGGAGTTTGGAGGTGGGGGCGAGGATTAGAGGAGGGGATTGGGGAGATCGGAAGGGGGGGTTGTGAGCTCTGGTTACCCTTCTTACCGGCGGGAACACAACACGATGGTTATTATGGCCGCGGTCTTCTGTAGGGCGGAGGTACTACCCCAGACGGACTGCTCAGTTCGGACGGGAACTTAGTATATTTTATACTGGCTGCGGCTTTACCTGTATGAAATTCTGATCCCGTTCTCGCAACCAGTGGGGACGGAACGTATTCTTAATCAATCCCTGCACTGAAACAGTTTCAGTCAAATCCGTTTAGCTCTTGGAAGGCGATTGAGTAACACAAACTATGTACCTTTATAAAAGTATGTAAAGTGTAGCTTTATTTACTTTCTTAGTTTCTTAGTTTTGTACAGGTAGATGCCGTAGTGGATTTTACAAGAAAGACAAATCACTTTATGTAGAAGTATGCATATTATGAAGAATACGATATCTGTAGCGTAGCGCTAGAGCGCTCGACTGCTAAGTTACAGGTATTATATATTCAGCAGGAATCGATTCCTGCTCAATGCAAATATTTGTAGGTTATACCTTCGAGTATACGTATGTGTATTTGTATTGGTCTATTGTCTGGACGTTTCCGTCCATAATGTACATTTATTCGCATTTTAGAACCCATAACACAAGCTTGTTAAGCTGATTTTACTTTATACCTATATGTAGAATATCCTAGAATATTTGTATAAAAATGTATTAATCGAAAAATTACAATAATAATTGAATTAAATAAAACTAACACTAATTAAAATATATTTAGGTAAGTATTTATTTATAATGAAATATAGTTATTATTAAACATAAATACACATGATATAGGTAACCGATCAATTTAATTACGAAGTCGAAAATAGTCGTTAAAATGTGGCGCTAAATTTATTTTCCTGAAACTTGTATAACGGTATCAATAAGTTCTGCCAAATTTCTGCTACTGCTTCAAGTTTTGTAATCTTACGAATTCATTAATCTTCGTAGCTAGCTTGTGAAAAGACATTCTTGAATAGAGCACCAAGTTCTAATAATGTTATCAAAAGAAGTGAAATATGCGATGTAAGACATTTTAAGTGAGAAATGTTTAATATGTTTAGATAGCATTTCAAATACATCCGGGCTACCCGAAACATTAAACATAGGTGTACTAACTCCTCACCCACTTTTAGTCAACTATTGTTTGAGCTCATTGTTGTCAATCAAAAACTTTTCATGGCCGGTACGTTTATGCACAGCCACATTGCCTTTTACGTAACACGCTGGAAAAGATATATACTTATATTTTAATGAAAAATGGTAATACCAGTATTGTGATTCTGAGATTTTTCCTTCATGTTGGGTACTTCACCTTGCCCAATTTTAAGTCATTTGTAATCTGAATGTTGTAAGCTTGCATGATGCGCTGGAGCTGGCATGACTATTTGGGCTAATATTACCTAAATAAACATAAATTTAAAAATATATAACTACAAAGCATTTCATTTGTTACTGATATAGGGTAACTCAAACTACAAAAAATCCACGTAACTTAATCAGACATTTAGTTTGTCTTTGATTATGTAGTAGGTACTAGTGTGTTTTAAATACCCCAAAAAATTGTATTTTTATTAGAAAACTTGAACAAAATATAAAGAATGAAAGTGTAAACTACTTAACTAAAGACAATGACTTATCCACATACAAAACTATGCTCGTATGTTATTTCAAAAGCTCGTGAGCAGTATAAGTGTAAATTTCCCCGGAGTTCATAACACTGATAAAAGTACCTTCGCAAGTAAAAACTTGTTTCCCCAAGGAACTAACTTCGTCCCAAATAGATTACTAAAGGCTTTTCACAGTGACAATAATATGGTAGCTATTGTTGAAAGAATAATCCCACCAAAACATACCTACCTGTTAAAAAAGAGGCTTGGCCCCCTTTTTAGCAGGTATGCCAAGTTTCTTCTAAATCTGAACTTGATACTGTAGCTTTCTATAGGTAAAAGCATTTTTGAATTCGGCCCAGTAGTTTCGGAACCTATTCGTTACAAAAAAACAAATCTTTCCTCTTTATAATATAGTGTAGATTTGTTTGACGTGAGGTTTCGAAATGTTCATTATGGATGTTGTTACACGTAGCTGTGTTTGTCTTAAAAATTTACTTAATTATTTTATTTCAGAGAATTCAAGGTAATTTTACTTCAGAGATAAGGTGTGTCTAGGTCTATGTAATTAGTAGAGAGTTTCAGAAGACGGTTAGCGTAGACATCAGGGAATTAATAAAGTTTGTAGTACTGCGCCTCGGGCGTGGGCTGCAACACAAACATCACACGAAACGTCGATCCTCGGCGATGAAACTTGCCCAGAGCTAATATTATAATAACAAACTAACTTCCCATAGAGGAATTTCATTATTTGGTTTGTCGCTGATTGGATGAGAAAATCAAAAGTTCTAAGTATTATTTTAGTTATGACTTTGACAAACTAACTCAGTTTGTCAAAAACTTTCTTTTAAACACATATTTAAATTTATTTACTTGTAAATCTCTAATTTCACTAGGGAGTTTGTTAAGAAAGTGTTTACAGTTACCCCGGAAAGAATAACTAATTTTTTAGAGCCTATTATCACAGGATACAAGATTGTTTTTGTGCCTGGCACCTAATATCAAACTCGTTTTATATTAAATGCATTTTAATAAAGTACGTGATATAATTATCATGACCTAGTTATGTAATTTATGTGTGCAATAAAAAATAATGCTGTTGGGACGAATTCGATGTAGAAATTAGGACAGTAATGTCTGAATCGATTGATATTTGCATCTTCAAGGGGAATGTCAAGTTCTGGCCATCATTATTAATGCCCAAGAACATGCTAAGTAGCAAAAAAACCGTGGTTATTTTTAATTAACAATCAGTATATTCGCATGCGAGATTGGACTAAGAACAATGGTCTATTATTCATTTTACAGCAATTTTAATGATTCAATTAAATAATAAAAGTGCATTTTTATTTTAGATGTTTGATATGTAATACTTAATAATAACGTAGGTCCTATAGAAATTGTCAAACAACGGCTATAAACTACGATATCAATTACCTATTTTAACATGCATGGCATCAAATTAATATATCTCGTCCTGCACGATTTCTAGATGACATTGTAATTATCTATGAGTAAAGACAGATTGCTTCGTTGAGCGGGACTTAAAATAAATCTATGAGTAATAAAGAATAAATAGATAAATAAATACATGTAACTACATAAAAAGAGAACTTAATTATATCATAATGTTGCCATTAGTAACATTATGTAGTTGAGTATGTAGTCTGAGTTTTAAAAACATGTTCATCAGCAGTTAAAATCAACTGTAAACGTGCATTTCTGTCGAAAATAAAAACTGTATTATTTCCTATACTCCTAGTTTTATTTAAAATATTTCAGTAGTTATTCAATTGAATAAACTTTTTGCTGTGGCATGACGTGTCTCCATTTTTATTTGATTTCTTTTTCATACACATCATAATGTTAGTCTTAAGTTTATCCTATAAACACAGATTAGGTTTGTGCAGGATGAAACGTTTTCTTATCTCTCTTATATGACTGTACCTAGTATGACTAGGTGTTACTCTAAACCTACAAGGACGCAGGACACACAAAATTTCCTTTGTGAACGAGAAGTAATGAAACGTAAAATTTCCAAGAGTTATCTTTCGAGAGGGTAAAATTTTATGCGTGGTGAACGAAATTCTGAATCTTTCAATATCAGAATATTACTTGACCGTCATTTCCGATAACGAGTTATTTTTCTGGTCTTTTATTACGCTAAGAGTTACATTTTTTATATTACAGTCAAATTTTAATTACGATTACCATTTTGCACACAATGAATTTTGTTAAATACCTATGGTTTAGAACTCTTATTACTTGTAGCGATCTACAGTAATAATTTTATATCCGAAAATAATTCTGGAGTTTTGTTACTTTCACGAGATATTTGGTATCGATGCTGCTAAATCTTCTCAGGTACTAGGTAACCATGCTTCAGAACATAGGTTACTTACTCCTAACTATTCTAAAACCTAAGCTATTTCGAAAACTTAATCTGAAACGTGAGCTGCTTGCCCAAACACATACCTATACACTAGAGGAGCTTCAGCTTATTATATGAACACCTCTGAGAACGCAATTGAGGTAGCGGCACACTGGTCAAACAATATTTGAATTGCCATCGACACGACAGAAGAAGAAGAAATTTGAAACTGAAATTCATGTACTTAGAAATTGGAGTAATAAATAAACATACAGTATTTTAATAAAGTATTATTTTTATCTTACAGATTTTTTACATAATTATGATTTTATTCTTCTTTTTTATTGACTTAATTAACTGAATTCAATTGACTGAATTGATTTAATGCAATAATATCTTAAATTGTCAAAGAAAAGTTGCCAACCGGACCAGCCCCGTAGACAAGTGTCATAGCATAAATCACTAAGGAAACGAATAGATTAGGTCGACCAATGACATCCAAACTCATCACCGGCGTATGATGCGAGCGCCGCGGCGAAATCACGAGCTGGAGTGTAATCTATTCCTTAGTGATTTAGACTTTTCACTTGTCTACGGGCTCACACTAGCGAGATTGAATAAGATTTTCATAAACGACAAATTTTATTTTGATATTCTGAATCATAATACACATGTGAATACTACACAGATGATAATACAGGCTGACAAATAGTTCTTTCGAAGTCCTATTCTAACGGGCTTGTTTTCATATTTTTTTTACACAATTAGATAAAATTACAAATTTGGTTGAACACCATGAATTACAAATACGTTCGGATGTATGATTACGGATTATGAGCTTATGTAGATTGATTCATAACTATTTACATGAGTCTTGTATTTTGATTGAAAAATTAATTTTCCACTTAGACAAATCAAATCAATTGATTTCATCCGAGGCTCGTCTATTGGGAATTATTTATGATAATCGAGTTTTGTGTTCAATTTCCTTTCCATTACGAACAATAATCCATGAATTATGGCTAATAGAAAGTCGACCTTCTCTTATTTCGAGTTAATAAACAATTTACTTTGCTTTTGCGCTCGATGTATCTTTGTGTCTGTATATACGAGTAATATTAAAGGTAGGAGTTGTTCATTTGTGGACAATTTAAAGGAACAATTTGATATACTAACTTGTTTTAATCGTAGACATCTTTGAAATAAGTGGCTGTGTTTATAAGTTTCACCTGTATTTGTTACTATTTTGTATGTGTAGTGTGCTGTATCTGTATGTACATTATTATTAGTATTAGTATTAGTAAAGAAAAACTGCTTTTTTCCAATAAATCTTGAAGAGTATAAATAGCTCAAGCCCTCCAGTGAAGGATGCTCAAAAGCAAATCAACACTTTGTCATATTATGTACACACAAAGGGTAACGCCCGCCCATGGTAATGCACGCGACCTTAGGCCACGGTGACTGCTTCCCATCAGGTGGCCAAAGTGCTTGTCTGCCACCAAAGTTGTATAAGAAAAGAAAGACAACAAAAGTTTTAAAAATTGCTTTTTTGTTATACATAATTATCGTTCATATAGTCATACTTATTCATTTAAAACCTAGTATCTAAGTATGTAAGTCACGCACATTTGTAGAGGCTTATGTCTAGTAGTGGGCGTCGTTAAGCTGATTGATTGATTGATTGATGAATTTAAATGACAGTGTCAATCTAAAATAATCTAGATATCAAATCTACCCAACCAATCATAAATTTTAATCTTCATAATATGTAAACAATCTGTACATTTGGAACCCTTTGAAAGCAATTTTGTCCAACAAGTTTTTCCGTGATCCGCCCACATTGAGGAGCAAAATCATTTCGCTGAAAACTGCTTAGACGTGCATAGCGGACTAAGTAAGGTAACTTTTCGGTCTGGCTAGCGGCCAATGTTTGTAAGAAGTTCTCTCGAACTAAGACTAAGACTCGTATAAAGGTACTATAAACTTTCACAAAACTGTTCTGTCATTGTGTCAGTAAAGCTGTTTAAATTTTCAGGCTATAGAACTCACATCGTATCCTTAGAAATAATCGGTAGATTTGTAACCATTTTAACATCAAACTTTAGTTTATTAACTTCTATATTGTTGACAGCTGTATTGAAAATGGAATCCTCTCAAAAATATATACCCATTATCATTACTCAGTTGCGTTTAAAGTTTACAATTTAAAGTTTGGTTTCTACTTATTACATTTAATTTTGGTTGTTGAATTTTACGAGAGCGACTGCCGATATCTCAACTCCGAGAGGAAAGCCCTCCGGTTTTTTTATCGTGTGGAAATATACCCCCCCATGGATACCAAGCCCGTCGGCCATCGGGGGTTGTTATGTCGGAATCGAACCGATTAAAACCCCACGCTGTCCCGGGTCTTAATTACCGGGTTACCCAATAGGCATATCGCGCCACTTCGCCGACGGCGATGGTGGGGTGTAGGGTGACGTCCTGTCACCCAACCGTCGCGCGTCGGTGCGCGAACAATCAGCTCACCCCCTGCTCACTCCCCACTGTGCCCTTTGCTAGTCAGGGGACACGTGGAGAGCCTTGGAGAGCAGCCCTCTAGTATAACATTATAAAATTGAAAATTAGTCTTATAGTCTACACATTAGAGATTACTCGTATTAAAAAATATTGTTATTGATATGAATGATTCTGAATACATTTTTTTTGGATTTCTTGTCAGTTTCTTCGCGATGGACGCGACTCGATGAATTGACTTACGAGTACAATAAAATTTGCCTTATGTTTTATTGCAATTGTGTTTAACCGAACAGAAGATACGACCAGACCCGCAGGCATCAGCTAGTAGATGTATAAAATTTGTTTTTATTATGGTGGAACCACACTTCGCTATTCGCCTTTATTCACGTGTATACAACGAAGTGGTGAAGGTATATTCATGTATGTTTGCTGTATTCGCACGAATTTTCGCCTAAGTCGCTCTTATATGACGAATTGTGAAGGGTTTAGTCATCCATCAGAATTTCGTCGAATACATTATAGGCGAACAGTGAATAACGAAGTGTGGTTCCGCCATTACAGTAACTTTCCAATTATGTCAGTATATCGAGCGATGTTTCAATTCACGTTAGGTACCCGTCTGCTCAGGGCTTTCACGTTTACATTCCCCACAGGGACCATAAACACCAGTATATTGAAATTGACTGGCAAGAACAACGATAATAAAATACATCGAATCACAACCATAGGTCACATCGCACTTGTGATGTTATTATCAGTGAATATAATGTTAACCGATGCAAATATCTGGAACACTAGCCGATGTCCGCGGCTCCACTCGCGTGAATGTCGGTAATCGCAATTTTTGGTCATATCACAAATTTCAATCGATCATACGGCAGATTTAAAGTCAGAAAGATCACCTTTCTAATTCTTCTTCTTCTCTCGTGTCGATGTTGCCATCGTGGTGTAGTGATTGGTTTCACAGCAATGCCGCCACTTACGGAGAGGTCCCGCCCGAGCATAGGTATCGCTCCTCGAGAAGGCTTACTACATTCTCCATTCTAATAATAAACCCTTCCCAACCTTTCAAATAAAAATCGAGTAACAATCCGTTTAATAGTTTTTTTTTTTTTTTTTTATTGGTAATAGGCACGCGTTTGACCACGATCTCACCTGTTGGCAAATGATGATGTGGTCGACGGTGGAGCACGCTTGCCTAGAAGAAACCTATTCACTCTAGACTTGAAGACTCCCAGGTTGTAGCTTTCCGGAAATACAGACTCAGGCAGGGCATTCCACTCTTTAGCAGTACGCACGATGAACGCTTAGATGTAGTTAACTCTGTGTTAAATTTTTCGAGTTGCAAGCGTGCCAAGCCAGGGCGCGCCATTATTGGGCCACGTCCTTAACTATGTATACTTTACACTAAACCAGATTTGAAGCTGAGCTTACAGAGATCGTAATTGTTTAATACTTTACCGAGCGATAGCGGAAGCATACAAGGTTTAACTTCATAACATAAAATGGAACACAAAACTATTATAAATGCCTTAAACTATCTACACCGCCGGTCGCAATGTTGCCGAATTCCACACAATTTGCGAACACGTAGAATGGTAGGCAGGCAGGCTTAAAAGTTAGTCCCGACATATTCTTCAACAAGAGTAATTTCTAAGTTTATGGTTTTCGTGAAGTTGAGATAGTTTGACATTCATAGCTAAACCACGCTTAAACAGTCTCTCTAAATTTTCCGTGTCCATTACAGTAGGTAACTTGCAAAAACGGTTCGAGAAAAGAAACTTCTTTTTTTAGCTAGCTTTTTGATAAAAATCAATAAAATATTGCATCAGCGTCGACCTCTCAGAACATAATAACTACCTACTGATCAAATTAATGCACCTATTCAAATAAGGACAGTTTCAAAGCTCTCAGAACCAGCGGGCTTGCATGAAAGATTTAATGACAGTACAGACGCTCGTGAAGTATGTAAGGACAAAAGTAGACGGCGGGCGAGCTACAGTAACTTGCAAAAACGGTTCGAGAAAAGAAACTTCTTTTTTAGCTAGCTAGCTAGCTTTTTGATAAAAATCAATAAAATATTGCATCAGCGTCGACCTCGCAGAACATAATAACTACCTACTGATCAAATTAATGTATTCAAATAAGGACAGTTTCAAAGCTCTGAGAACCAGCGGGCTTGCATGAAAGATTTAATGACAGTACAGACGCTCGTGAAGTATATAAGGACAGAAGTAGACGGCGGGCGAGCTGTTTTTTCTGCTTTTCTGAGAACTTTTTTTTTGTGCGGAAATCCCCACGGTGCCTTTCCGAGACCTACAGTGAAATACAAACGGGATCCATTTCTTATTAGAAAGTGCTCATAAATTAATTATAGACGACAGTCTATAATCAAGTCTGAACGGTTCTTAGTGAAACACAAACTTCGGTACCCATTTCCAGTAAGAAATGTATACCATTTTTATCTTACAAGGTAATTAAAAGATTGGATTGCTCTTCATCTGACCGACAATACCTACTGTCCGTCAAAAAGTGTCCGACGGCTAATAGGCGTCTTATACCTACGCGTTTATGCTACTACTATGTCTATAATGCTAATGTTTCGTTGCATGATTTCCAATTTGTTAATTAAAGAATGTGAAATATGAATCGCATTGTATCACACACACGCTTCAGTGACTTTAGTGATACATTTAATTTAGACTTGTATTTGTATTTTTTTTTTCATGTTGTAATCGAAATTAATAATATCGCACGTTATCTTCAAAATCCGACCCATTACCGGGATAGGTGGCTTATCTAAACCTCTGGCAGGTCTGAGTTAGCATTTCTGGAGACGCCGCCGACGTATAATATCCGCAATAGGTCGTAAATTAACAAATTCGGATACCTATTACCGCCGTCATAATCAAATATCATCAAAATCCGTTCAATATCATGGAGAAAAAAGTGGTCCTCGTGACTTTTCAGCCCAAAACCGAAATCTTTATTTTCCGGTCCATAAACATTTTAAAAAATCACACGCGTCTGTTCGTTGTTCTATGAAATATAATAAATATAGCTTTGCATTGTCATTTATTGCAGGGTTCGATATAAGATGTCAACGCTCGAAAGCATGTAGTTTTCATGACTCTAGCTTTATCCATACAAGATTAAATCAGAGTGCGTTTAACAATAAAAAGTTTTATGCTTTAGCTTTTCAAAATTAACAACTTTCGCTGACAAACAATTTCATATCTAAAATAATGTACGAGTGAAACTTGGTCCTGAACATGTAAATTAACATCTTATGACATTATACATTTTCTTAATTCAAAATTATTTTATACACAATATATATAGAAATCAATTCCGGAAATATGTAGCAACAAATTTTATGTAATTGTTTGCATTCTTGGAAATATTGCTTTGGGATTTTAATAGCTTCTTTGGCGAAATAATGAGTGAAATGAATATTAATACAATGACTTGAATGGCAAAATTCATCTTTGCATGCCAAAGAGACTCACTATCATCGGAGGGAGATTGTATGTAACTTTGTGGTTATATTTTGGCTTCAATCATTTTGTATTTTGAGTCGTTTATTATCATCGGGGTGATGAGTTTTTTTTTTGTTGAGTTGAGTTGTCTGATTAATATAAATTAATATTATAGTAGAGCTACAAAAACATAAAATAAAGCTGATATATTTTTGTGAAAGTATAGAATCAGCCTGGGTGCTGGGTGCAAAAAGAATTGAAGTTCTTGTTGGATTGAAATTGAATGGATATAAACCCAATTTATAATCGTTATAAATCGACAGCATTTATACCTACTTCCATTAATTGAAGTATGAGTTCGGGGTCCTTTTTTATCAACAATATTAAATTAATCTTTAAACTATGATATAAGAATCGATAATATTGATAACGATTTATGCTTTGTTGATGGATCTGTTGTTTCGCATGTAATGGATACGTTCTAGCTGATGCCCACAGCAATATAGCGATCTGTTTTGTGAAGCGGAGCTACTCATCAATCCTTTTCCACAATATTAGATAAGACTAGCAGGTGCACAAAAGAAAATAACAAAATTACAACAAGAAACGTCTTCGTAAATAAAATAGACCATATGTCCGTACAAAATCCAGAATTTCGTTAGGCACTTTTGTGTGCTCATACATAATAAATGTGAACTGGCCAGCCGGCAATGAATAATGGTTAGAATAAATCCTAATTCAGTGCATTACATCAGTAAAGCTGTAACGGTCCATGATAACACAGATTTATGAACAAAGCATACAGTTTAGAGAAATCCTATGTGATGATAATGCAAATAACATGTGGTGCGGTAAATATTGTATTCAGTTGTACCTATCTGTTTACATATTATGGCGAGCGATTTTCGCACTTTTTCAGGGCAAATTTTATGAACATCATTGATATAATCACAATTACTTTCACAGGTGAAATCCAAACTCAATAAGATCTGCTTATAATTATGAGTGGTGTGATCTAAATATTGTGACGGTTGCAAAGAATGATTAAACTAAAGCTTTGAATTGCAACCAAATTAAGACTCGTTTTATATTAAATGTATTGTAGTTTCAAAAAGATTGTGAGAAAGAAAATTATGTGATAAAACAATGCGATGTTATGTACGATCTCACGGACTTATAATCGCAGATTTTTTTTTCGATTTAATTTTATTTTCGACTGTCATAGTAGATACTTGGAATATTTGTATTATATCTGGTATAACTTTAAAATACATTGGTTTTACACTACGCAGGTAGCAGACAAGCACACGGCCCACCTGATGGGAAGTGGTCACCGTGGCCTATGGACGTGTGCAACACTAAGGGTATCACACACGCGCTGCCTACCCTGAAGGGAAGGGGGGAGGGCTTGGAAGGTGTGAGGAGGCTAGGAAGGGGTAGGGGGAGGAGGGGTACAGTGAGCTCTGGCTACCCTACTTACCAGTGGGAACACAACACAATGGTTATTATGGCCGCGGTCTCCTGTAGGGCGGAGGTACTACCCCAGTCGGACAGCTCATTTCGGACGGGAGATACCGTCGTGTCCTACCTCCTAAATAATTAAAAAGGCATGATTTCTATGTATGTCTATTGTGCGTATATACGTATACTGCACAATATAAAATGTATAAAGACTATAATAATATATACTTCCTGTAACATAACACTGAAGTGAACTACTCAATATTATTAGCCCCATACAATATACTCGTACTTTTGTCCGATTGTAATTGTTCAATTTATGAAGAAAGTATTGTTCGGAAACACTGCATTGAATTGGTCGTAACTTTCGATAAAACTATTTTCATATTCCAGAAGTTAATCGTGTTCTATTGTAGGCAGTTGAGTAGTGGCTATCAATGGATACTTAAACTGCTTTCACAGATCTATGAAGATTCCTCTTGTGGTCTGAGAACTTAGAGCCAACTTTGAGTTCACAAAGCCCCAATACAAAGACATTCCTTATTAAGTTCCGAACTAAAATTATGTTGCCGATTGTGAGATTATGAATTCCCTCAGTTTACAAGTTTCGAGACCTCTGCAGCAGCTTATGGTATTAAGCTTCTTATAGTGTGGAAATGTTCTATTTTTTGTTACTAACAATAATACGAAACAGATAGTTTCTGCCTACATCTTCGTTTATAGTCTATCGTTGAAGCAGTTAACGTTAACGATTTCCATAATGGGAGCTTTTCCCTGATTTTTATCATGCTCTCAGCATGATATGGCGGCCGGAAGGATAAAAATTTTATGTTGTGGCACTATAGTAGGTTTAAGCAACAACTTTTGACAAATAACTTCCTATTCTGCCTGGGTGTTTCTATGTATAATAAGTATGTATTTACAAAAAAAAGCATATAAGTATGTTTATCAGCATTCTAGAACCCATAACACAAGCTAGTTTAACTAAGCTTAGTTTGGGTCTAGAGAGCGTTGTGTAGAATGTCGTAGGAAATTTATTTATTATTTATTATTATTATTATTATTATTTGAAAAGAAGGCTATTTATCACCGTTAAGTAAATAGTTTTACAAATAGTCAGGACTGTTAAACAATTATCATAATAATATTGTGGGTCACGCGCATGATGCAGACTGTGCTGCTAGATACGACACGCCTAATGAGGATGTTTTTCTCATCGGAGCCTTAACCACCAGTAGCTTGGTCTCTGTATTCGATGCCGGTGGCATTCTATTACATACAGGGAACCGTTGGATGGACAGAACCAAGGAAAAGAAGATCTGGAGTGGTTTTCAGTGTATATAATTATATTAATATACACTGAAAACCACTCAAGATCTTCCCTAACTATTAATAAACGAAATTAGAAATACATAATACTCACTGTTGGTGCATATAAACATGATCCTGTTTTATGTGTAATATGCAACATCTTTAACGAAATAAAGCACCCAGCGGGAGGGTAAGAACGTGTGGTACATAGGAGAAAATATTAAACGGCATATAAAGCCTTTGTTTACTCGGGAGTGTCTCATAAGTAGAATACCCCAAGATTGTTTCTTTTATACCACGTAGGTGCCAGACAAGCACACGGCCCACCTGATGGGAAGCGGGCACCGTGGCCTATGGACGTGTGGCTCGTGTAGCTCTGGCTACCCTAAATTACCGGCTGGAACACAACACGATGGTTATTATGGCCGCGGTCTTCTGTAGAGCGGAGGTACTTCCCCATTTGGATAGTTCATTTCGGACGGGAGATACCGTCGTGTCCTACCTCCTTCAAAAATAAAATAAAAATAATAAAACTACATTGCTCACTCAGTGTACCGTTTTATCTTTGTTTCTTTGATCACATGATATGGTGTCACTTATTTTATTTAGATGAAATAAACATGTATTCTGTAAGTTGCGCTGTTACATTTTCTCAAGATGTTAATATACCATTTTATGTAGTTAGCTAAGAAATGGAATGCCCAGCTTGAGTCTGTGTTTCCGGAAAGCTATAACCGGACTATTCACCATTGTTCTACTTTTTGTGAGAGTCTATAAGTCAAAAGTAAATAGGTTGCTTCTAGGCAAGCGTGCTCCATCGTCGACCACATTATCACTTACAATCAGTTGAGGTTGAGGTCAAACGCGAGCCTATCGACTATAAGAAAAATTCAACCCCTTCCGTGGCTAGATTATTATTCTATTTATATTTGGCTCGAGACAAAACTCGTTCATGACACGTTCTTGTAGCTCTAGAAATAGGCGTATTTAGAAAAAGTAGTCCTTTCAAAATTGATCGCTTGTAAAACGTAAAATACTTATATAACCGCTACTTGTGAGCTAAAATTGTATACCTATACAAATAGCGTCACTTGGCAAAATTGTTACGGTTATTCGAATACATTTGAAATTTAGATCAATGAAAGAACACACTAAATACATTTTATCGTCATTTGTATAATTTTATTCTCCCGAGGCTCCCAAAAAAGTACATAACCCCACCTGATAATAAGCTATTACGGTGGTTTATGAACGTTTGTAATACCCAACGTGTTACTTACGAGTTATAGAGGGCAAAGGGAAAAGAGAAGAGAATGGGACAAAGAAAGGGTAGGCAGGTAATGATGTTGGTATTGTTACTAAAAATACAAAATTCAATACCTATATTGGTAGTATAGTTAAAGTCGATCTTAAGTAAAAGGTTGACACTTCACTAGCTGCAGCCCATTTGGGCTGGATTGGCATTATGAGTCAACCACCTAGGTAATAAACATTTTCACTAACTACCAGATTATGATTTATTTATTTATTTATTTATTGAGGCGCACAAAACACATTACAATCATTAAAAATAACAATAAGTACAAAAACAGTTCCGTTCTGGATTGTAACATAACAACATGTGCACACAGTTAAAACAATATTAAGAACATGAAAGCTCTAAATTAACTAAATAATGACAAAACGTATTTAAATTTAAATTTAAGTATTTTTTAAGGTCGAACCACTATGGAGGATGTCTTTCAGACTTTTAATGAATCTGAATCTGAAATATGATTGACTGAGACTTACACTATGTAATATATCGTCCCAAATCACCAAGGTAATAACAAGTTACGTCGATTACCATATTTAATTAAGGTTAATATTCAGGGAAGAAAACATAGTCGTAATGGGAAGAGTTTCAGTCATCTCATTTTCAATTATCCCAACTCAGCCTTAGTCTAAAAACAAATATTATTCTTTACTAATTCCAATATTTATTCTTAAGCCATCCTAAAACCAATTATACAAAGAAATTTATGAATAGTATGATCATTCATACAACTAATTGAACTATTTCGAACTTTTGTAATATATTGTCATCAAAAATAATCCCAAAATAATATAAGTATATACATTGCTAAGAAAGCAAGTAGGTAATAAATATGATTACATTGCCTTGTCCGAGTTATTAGTTGAATCCCACGCTCTGGTAACTTCCCTAAGTTTTCCACAATTGTGGTAGAACCATAATAGATACAGAACAATATTAATCGTTTATAAGTTTATACATCTACCACACATATTAGATACAAATCGAGTTTAATGGTAGTTTAATAGTAATAAGTATTTACAAGCAATGATTATGGTTTCTATCAAATTCTACCGTTTGTTTGTATCCGATAACCATTAGAACAGTAACCCTACGTTCACACGGAGCCACGTTTTGCCGGATCTTATTTTCATCGGATCGGTTTTTTGCAGGATTCGGTTTAGTGGCAACAGTATTTCAATGAATGAGTTCCCACATGCATTTGGTTTCAAGACACGGCAAAAAAACCGAATCTTGCTGAAGTTGACTGTTTCCAGATCCGATAAAAATTAGATTCGGCGAAACGTAGCTCCTTGTGAACGTAGGGTAAGTTATCGGACTTTCTCCTTTGTTATCCAGAACAACATTATGCCAGGTTGAGCGGACTAACCAACATGGTGCAATTTGGCTCAAACAATTACTAATAAGGACTAAATGGTTTAGCACCTTTCTTCTTTCTTGCGCCATTAAGATTTGGAATTCTTAACAAACAAGCTGATGCGCACCAGCTTAATCCCGGGTTTTGACTATGTAATACCTGTATTTATATGACATCTTGAGAT
This sequence comes from Lithosia quadra, assembly GCA_963576445.1. Taxonomy (NCBI): domain Eukaryota; kingdom Metazoa; phylum Arthropoda; class Insecta; order Lepidoptera; family Erebidae; genus Lithosia; species Lithosia quadra. The sequence goes on from OY754891.1 coordinate 10,331,374, forward strand.
ATAATATTTTATCGCTCGTCAAACATTTTGTACGAGACCATTTACACTGTGCTATAATACACTAAATGTATGACGAGCGATAAAATATTTAGATAATATTATAATAGTCAAAAGCCGGCTTGACAGTTTAAAATCGTTCGCACAAGTTATAAGACTTATTTGTTTAAACTTCTATAGTTTACCACCAGATTGCTTTGTTAGAATAGGTACTTTTTTTAATATAGGATACGTCAAAGTGACTTCACCTCGCCTGATGGTAAACTAAAGGTAAAGTCTCAGGACCGGGGTCACCGCTACATACACCGATTAGTGCTACAGTGGCGGCCCTCAGCTTTTTCACGCCCCGCTTAAAGGCCCCGGGACTATAGGCGGAAGGAAACACATGCGTTGGTAAAGAATTCCAAGTCTTTATGGTGCGACAACTAAAATAACTCTTTTACTGTAAGACCTCTTTAAGTGCCATAATCTGAGGAATGATTAATCAAAATTTGAACTTATAAAAGCTGTTTCCCGCGCCTTTGCCCTCGTGGAATTCTGTTCCGGTTCCCGTTTCCCATGGGAACCTATTCCAACTTTGCCTATGTGTTATTCTAGAGTAGGTATAATCTATCCCCGTACCAAATTTCAGCTAGATCCGTTCAGCTGTTAGAGCGTGATTGAGTTCCAAACATCCAAACATTTTCACGAACATTTAGTTTTAATATTAGTAGCATAGACTATCTGAAATATCATAACTGTTAGTTCATTATAAAGTTTAAGTAATACATTAATATGAAATTTATTAGTATCATACGTCACAAATTATGGCCCTCATTGCTTCCCAGTGATCGTGAACAGGGTTTATGGCGCCATAAACACTAACTTTGCAGAATGACCTACGTTGTCCATTACAGCATCAAACAACGTTAACAATTCCCGACATGTGCTCAAACATCAGCTAAACTCGTGGCTTGCATTTAAACTTTATCGATCAAACTTTATCAATTGTCCCCGCTATCCCTAATGTAGGTAATAGCGTTCTGCGTATATTAGTATTCTACGAGGAAATACAGAAAACGGCTGTTTTTAAACGACTTTAAAATAAGTCCACTATTTGGACCTATATTATTATGTTTGTAGTATATACACGACAGTAAGAGATGCTTGTGCATTAGCATCAAACAATATTTAGGCAATGCGGTAACATAATTTATACCAGTTTTTCACTACCTCACTTTGAGGCATACTTTTTAGGGTCAGCAGCGCGAGTGTGACGCCTCGGGTGTTGCACAAGTCAATAGACCACGGTGACCGCTTCCCACCAGGTGAAACGTGTACTTGTCTGCCACCTTTACACCTGTACAGCATATGAATAGAAACTCTTTTTAATACCACGTAGTTGGCAGACAAGAGCACGGCTCACCTGATAGGAAGCGGTCACCATGGCTTATGGACGGGTGCAACACCAGGGGCGTCACAATCACGCTACCGACCCTGTAGTTTGGGAGTGGTTGGGAGTGGGGAGGTCGGGGGTGAAAGAGTTTCTGTCTTGACAACGCAGGAGACCTTGGTCTGCTGACAGCACCGAATCCCTCTAATCAGCTCTGGCTACCCTACTTACCGCCTGGACCTCTGCAAATAAGTGTTATATTGTTCTGTAATGAGACATTTAATTAATGATAGACTTCGAAACGATAAAATCGCCAGCGACGTCAATATTAGTATACTACAAAGTCAAAAGTCTTTCTAACTTTTCATATCAAACAACTTGCATGCAGTTGCATGCAAGTTGTATGCAATATAAATGAATCAAATAAAATTCATTTATTCTTTGTCTGTATAAAGCTATTCATTATATAACAATAAAATATGTTTAACCCAATAAGGGTATCCGAAATTGATTTAAAACTGCTGTGAGTAGTCCTTTTTCAGTTCAAAGGATAAAATATTTCACTAAGACGGCAATCCCTATTATAAATAAATGAAAATAAATGACGACGCTCATTTTGTTTACCGGTGGTTATAATTTACTGTTCTCTGCCATCTAATCTCATAATTCTGTACATAATCTCAGTGCCCCTTATTTATAATGAGGAGATTAAAAATTTCACTCTTGTAATTGGTTAGGCACTTAAACCAGATTCCCTTTAGAGACCAGTCGAAATTTCGTTAGACTTTGGTTGTTTAGGGGATGGACATCGTCTGTTTTTGACAAGTTTTTTTTGTAAAAATAATTGAAAATGAAAATTTGTCTTTGGTAAAGAAATAAAATTCAAATAAAAGAAATTGCGAACAAAGTAACTTGAACCGCGGTAATATTAATGTGTGTAGTCGGTTTTTTAAACGTTATAATTATTGCACGATAGGCTTTACATTTACCGTCATGGTGTAATTGAAGTGAGTTACTCGGGTGATTGACTATACAGGCCACCACTATCAGGAAATCTGGACGGCTTCGTTATGGATGTTTTTATAAAACAAAAAATCTTCCTGAGACTTTACCTTTAGCTTACCATTAGGCGAGGTGAAGTGATAATACTGACGTGACTGATATAAAAAATACTCAGTGGCAGATGTACCATATATACTAGTCCAAGATAGCCAAGCATAGCCTAGCATAAATTTGAAAAAGTGTCATCATTATCCCAGTTGCATTCAAAGCTTGCACTTTAAAACCCGAGTTTCAAACTCCTACGCTTTCTCCTCCTGTGGCTTATCATGACTGTAACGTCTGCACTAGTGCCTCGTTTATTATTTATGGAGTGTAGCGACTCGTGTGTGACGCTGACTTGAGCCCTAAGGACTTGTTGGGGACACATGCCTAAAATTGACAACGGTTTTTCTAGGTCTATAAACAGAATGTCGCATCTCAAAATTTAAACAAATACCTAATTAGAGCCATCTAAACAGCTATAACACATCTGAACAAAAACTGTAAGTACAAAGTTGATAGGGTGGATACTTAAAACCGCAATTAAGCGGTGCCTAAAATTTTAAGTGGTGTTAAATTTTACTCATTTTCTGCCTCCAAGAGACGGCCAACTAAAATTTGTAGAATGCCCAGTTGTGAACACACCAGGGTTTCCAAAGTTTAAAACTAATTTGCCCATCCATTTTCATTATGAATTCATTTGTTGAGCATTGGATCAGTTTAGGTAGCGTGTAATAGTTAATTTAAAACGGTTAGTCTTTAATTTATTACTACACATTAATGACAATGAATATATCTGAGTAACTTTTTTTCATTTTAATGTAACTACATACTTTTTAACAGTAAAGTGTACTTGATTTGTTTTGCTCTTTATTGATTGATACATAATCTGTTCAAAGTGGAAGGGAGGCATTATGTGATATCAATCATTCAAGTAGCCTAATGTGCGTACTGGGCCTCGATTCTGCTAACAGCAAACCACTGTAATACCACTGACACTCTAAAAATGCTATTTAATTTTAGAATTTACCGTTATACAGTTAAAGTCTAAAATCAAATGAAAAGAATTCATTTAACTTTTTCATCCGCTCAACAAAATATCATTTGACTTTAGACTTTAACCTAATGACAATAAAGTCTACAATTAAATGGCATTTTTTAGAGTGTCAGTGATATGTCAGTGGTATGGCTTTAGCAGAATCGAGGCCCTGGGGGCCTTATGTATGGCTTCTTTCCATAGAGAGGATTTTGGCCTACTGTTACCACGCTGACCGGACAGGTTGGAAACAGTTTTGTCTCGAGTTTTCCTTGTCTCAGGCCATATCAACCTTGGCAGAATATCAGCATGAAGTGACAACTCCTCCCCTAAAGACTATGGAGAAATATTTGCGTATTCTGTTGCCCGCGGTGCACCACGTGGAGGTATTCTAGGATTCGCACCATATTATCTAGCATTTCATACATAATGAAATGAAAGTTGAATGAAATTTTAAAGTAAACGCTAACTTTTCCTAACGATTTTAGACAGGGAAAAGTGACCAATCTCTTACAGGGGACAGGCGTCTTGGATGTTCATTTTTTCGGATCTAAAATCATTTAAGTTAAAGTTTTTGAGAGTGGATCAAATTTTAAACAACCATATCTTACTTTATGAGAGTTTAATTGAGGCCTTGCGCTAATTTCTTAGAGTATTCACATATCATTCTCTTTGACCCTCTCATCCCCCTGTAGGTAGTAATAATAACCACTCATCAGTTAGACCTACGAACTAAAAAGGTTTTAGGATTAATTATACTGAAATACAAACTATAAAATTTCCTGTTTGATTTAAAATTGGTACAAGGTACTCAGAGATCAATATGTGAGGCTGCTGTACATTCTGTACAAGATACGTAATTGGAATCGTAATCTAATTAAACTAGTCACGTTCAAGGCAAACCTTTGTATTTCAGAATCACGTAAATTCTATTTGGCGGATTTCTAACTTCAATATCACAAGATAGAAATTATTTATATGTCGATACCATTAAGTAGGTAGTTCCATTTATGTATGTACCTACTTTGAAATTAATGATGACAATAATAACTGAAAACATTTATTATTGTCATCATTACAAGACGTGATAATATAATTTCAGGTGGGAGCATCCGCGCGTATTTTCGCGTGAAAAAAGGCTGCGTGATACGTTATTTTAAGCATTCGTCACAAGCACATAAGTATTTGTATAACATCTGAATTTGAAGGCATTTATATCACTTTTAGACAACATCGACGAATTTTATCTTAAAATTCCTTACCAAAATTTAAAATGTGGCTTCGCACTCGAACGAGTTACTTATACTCGAATCAAATGACTTGGGACGTTATGGTGGCGAGAGATCAGATGATCTGTTTTTAATACCATGAAAAATAGATAAGAGGTGTTTACTAGTAGCGGTGGAGTTCTACTACGCTACTCATAGCTCTATGGTCTAATCAGTTGTTTGAGGTTACACACATTCTGGATGTTGCAATGGTACTTATAAAGTTTAAAACCCTGCTATCCTACTATTCTCTGTCATTTGCTACTAATAACATAAATGTGAAAGTTTGTGAAGATGTTTGGATGTTTGTTATTCGATAACACCGTAACGTCCGAACGGACCTGGCTGAAATTTGATATAGGTAGGGATAGATTATTAAAGTCTGGAATAACACATACTCTTTTTATACCTGGAATAAATTCCTATGGGAAGCAATTAATAACAGGCACAGAATTTCACATGGGTGGAGCCGCGTGTTACAGCTGACTAATAATATGATAACTATTAGGTAGTTCAAGTCGACTTCCAAGGTTTATTACATACAGAGTTACTATAAGTTCATTAGTCACAAGCGAAGATAATGGAACACGACTCGCCCGCCCTCTGAACAAAAGCGTGTTAAAAAGCAATGAATTCACCCAATCCCTTAATGTTTGATTAGGTTTTTATTAGTTTCCAACGTTAATCATCTCTTACATCTCGATCAGTGTCGTAATGTTAGTAAACGTGGATGAAGAACAAGGACTTATAATACATACCAAGGTGTAGAACATAAACGCAAGTTAGACACACATCCCATTAACAAAATTAGAACGAACACACACGAATTGCAACTTTACATTCATAGCGCAGATGTCACATATAGCTAAAGGCGTTTCACGAGTACAAAGGCTACACAGGGCATTAATTCTGTTAATGAACTGCACTAGAGCTGTGTTGTGGCGAGGAAACACGAACATTACTGCGCCAACCACTTCCGTCTTATTATCGCTAATGATGTAATTTACTCTTTTGTCCACACAATAGAATGTGGTTACTACGACAAATGTCACATTAATAATCAACTATATTATGTACGTTTAGCCATCTTTCTTAGATTACCTTTGCAAAATGTATCACCCTCATACGGAGCAAATCATTATGAAACCAAGCACTTCGGTGCCTCTTTTCTTAGCTGCATCATAAATACCTGGAATTCTTTACCAGCGCACGTGTTTATGTAATCGCCGCATCATCTGTCTTCTGCGTCCTGGGTATAATCAGACGTGCTGTCACTATCATAAAACATTGGGATTGTAGGAATGCAATTATCTTCTACACAACTCGTCTGAAGTAATTCGTTGATATGTTTTTTCTGTAATTTAAAGATTCGTAACGTCTTTTTGCATTTGTATTATTTTTCAAATTATAACCATAAAGCTGTGTAGGAGATCCATAATTTTTATTGTTACTTTTTTTTATAGGACACGTCAAAATGACTTCGCCTGATGATAAGCTAAAGTTAAAGTCTCAGGACTGGGGTCCCCACTACATACACCGGTAATGGCGGCCCTCAGCTTGACGGCCTCTGAAATGCTCTTTCACGCCCCGCTTGATCTTATTCATAATCCATTGAGAAATTGACACCAAGATTAGAATAACAAGAATTTGATGATATGTGTAGGTACATATTTTTATAGTATTTTATCAAAAGAAATAAATGAAAATCCCATAAAACTCTACTACCCATTAAAAGGTATGAGAATTCAAGGAAATAGAGACATTTCAGATGTATGATTATTTGATCTTTAGAGATTTCAGGAAGCAAATTCAGAATTGTATAAAAAGCACCACTACGACGTGCACTAGATTTTACAACGGTCGCAGTAGTAAGTATTAAAAGTAGAGCTTGGTAAAGCGCGGGTCAGTCCCCGAGCGCGCAAAGTTGTGTGTCGTTTGTAAGTTTATGCGGCCTGTTCCCACAGGCGCGGGCGACGCCATTGAAACTTGTTATGAGATAAAATTGTTCTGTTTTATGCTCCTAGCGGTTTTGAAACGCGAAATGTGTAAATAAAACTTAAGTTTTTTGTAGTTCTGTTGCAACGGTGTTGGTTGAACAATATCATTAAGTTTAGTGCAAGTAGTTTTTTTTGTTATCAAGCAACTCATTTTGAATTAAACGTTATTTGTTATGTTAAGAGGAATTGTTGGTTTAACACAGTACAGTCAATGAGAAAAGTTGATTAAAACTAAAATATTTATAAACCGTTTTTACGTCGGACTACAAGTATCATTGATTGTTGTTAAATTAGATGTATTTAATGGCCAAAGTAATATATTTAATGTTTTCTTTATTATTTCATGAAATGTTTAAGAGCTAAGGAGATCAATAAACGAGTATTTTGTTGAGCTACATTTTGTCGTTGACTATACGTTACATAAAATCATAGTCGAACAACACTACTAATTATACATCCTGCATAGCCATATTTGCTTGGCCAAAGTTCCACAGTGAGAGGTATAATTTCGCTTGTTGTGAACCTATTGTGTTATGAATATTTATAGATACTACTAATAAGCTATAAAGTGGTTATAAAGTGTGCTTGCAAAAACGACTATAACTCTTTTAGTAACACAACAGCAAAACCGATACTCAAAATAAAAATATTGCCTGAAACGAAAACTTCAGTTCACAAAGCAATCAACGTGGTTAATTTATGACGTAAACAGTTACATTTTCCCGCCGGGAGCCCGGTTGGCTAGTAGATAAAGGAAGTAAATTGCTTTAGGCAACACACTGGAATTGTAGCTGAGGCTGCATGCAAGTTTCAGTCTTTACATGTTCAGTGATAGTCAAACACTGTTAAGCTTCTGTTGGTACCAATAAAGCGCAACTCCTCAAAACTAAACTAAAGTGCGTTAAGAGCATTTGGACTAGTTCTACAGTGTAATTCAAAACCTTATTAGTGAAACCAATTATTGATGAATACAGCGCGTTGCTTTTCAATGTGACAGCTATTCAAAATGTACAAACATAGCTAACAATATATCCAGTTGATTAATTAAAGAAAGTTTTTGAAGTTTTCGCCAATACTGCACTTTTTGTACTGCAGTCTATTCCGCTATCAATGTTGCCAACATTTTTAAGAGAAATTGCACAATATCTTTGAAGACATATATCCATACATACATAAATACATAAATGTAAATCAAGGCTTTTCCCATCCCATTGGGGTAGGCAGAGACAACATCTTTCCACTTGCTACGATCTTGACATCCCGGGACCATGGAGCTTCTATGCCCGGAACCAATGGAATGCGGATCTTCTAGCTAGAATAATCCCAATACAGATATTTCACTGACATTATTTCAATAATAAAATTATTATTTGTATGAAGTTGTATGATCTGTGCTAATTGTATATTTAATTGACGAATGGTTAATAGGTCTGTTGTACGCCTCTATTAAATTCATATCAATACGAACCTCATGTCATTATAATTGCGCCGTATTTAATATTTTCTACCATTTTCTGGCGTCACACACACATTTGATTATTTGACCAAAATGCGTTTAAGGTTATTATATTATTTTAATATTATAAAAAACTATTGAAGTTTTAGTAATGTTGAACAAGGTTCCATTTTTTTTTTTTTTTAATATAAGTTAATATAATATAATTATATATATATATATTATTTATATATATTTATATATAATTATATATAATAATAAATATAAAAAAAAAATATAATATAATAATAAAAGTTAATATAAGGTTCCATTTAATACATAGGTAGAAAACTACTAGTTTATCGAATGCGAGACAAATATCGGTCATAATCATAATTTCCGCAAAAAAAAATACAGACGACAAGATCAGTCTGCATCAAAAAACTCACCTTACTTTACATCTCAGTCGATATTCACAAATGTTACTAACAATAACAAACATTATTAGAAAAATAGTTCGAATATGTAGACATTAGTAACTGTCAGATGCAAACGACATACCAGTAATCGCAGCTTGTACCATGATATATCCAAGATAACTTTTATTATAACTACTATCGTAAATTACTTCACAGGGAAAATTTCATTATCTTACGCTAAACGATCACTTGTTTAAAAATTTATATATACGAGTATACTAGGCATAACTAAACATTTGTCTAGTTAAAAGTATGGTCGATTATACATAACATCGTATAAGATATACCTACATGAAAATTTGGTTGCACTCGTTATTAAAATTCCGTAAGCGCTGCGAAAATTCGGGGCGCATTTGACTTTTGGTAGCGAGAAAATTAGGTAAGTACGAGTACTCCCTAGAAACCTAGTGCTGTTGATTTGAACCTTTGGGTCTAACTAATTTGTTTAGTTATTAGTGTATCACACTAATTTGTGTAATGTCTGCGAACTTTAGTTTTAACTCTTGCCCAAATTGACCACAAATTTTGTTCTGAAAAGCCTCTGTTCTTCTCGTAGGTAAGTAATTTTCGAACTCTGTGAGTTTAAGATAATTACACTCAAAATTAAAGTCGCCCTATATTACATAGGTGTAACTTTTGAAGGCAATTTAATCTCTTATACATAGAGTCTATTTTAGTTTCGAGTATCTTTTATATATTAGGAATATAGCAAAAAGGACATGACCCGTCTGATTGTAGAGGTTCCCGTTAACCTCTAACAATACCAATCGTGTTACTGGCACTTTATCGAGTCTCTTTGCCGTCCCAACTACTCTTAGTTGGGACGGCAAAGAGACTCGATAAAGTGCCTACTACTAGTGATCTATATACCTACGAAATGTTGATAAATAGAGATGTATCAACCTTTCGTAGATATATAGAACTTAATTTTAATTATAAATAATAATAACCCCTCATCATTGTCTTCCAAGATATTCTATCATCAAAGAGCCTATTTTAATAATTGTGTATTCAAGTATTATTTTTCTTTAACATAAATATTATTTTACTTTTGTGACTCAATAACACACTTCTTGCAATAATATAAGTACTAAGCGCTACTATCAGTCAGTATTCACTTATTAGAAACTCTGTATTTCACCACCTATCTTATTATTTCTCTTAAAGAGAAACACCAAACCGCATTACTAGGTACTCACAGTTCAATTCAATAGCTGTCTCAAATATTGAAATATCTTAGTCAAGAACATAATCTTGGTAAACAAATTATTTCCGTAAAGGAAGCGTTGGCTGAGGCAAAGCGGGCCCGAGCTCAGGGTTATATTGCTCAGGCACTGTGCAGCGATACGCTGGCCGCAAGCTACACTGGAATGTGCAAACTATGGCCGGATGTTCGCAAGAATTTCTTAGTCTTGAGGAAGATATTTTTAGTAGAAAAATTTCTGCGACTTCCTATGGGTATATTAAAATATATGAAAATTTACGTTGAGAAATTTTTAGTTTTTTTTGAGTATCTCATTCATAATGGCATGTAATATAATAACATTTTTAGATTCTTCGTAACAAATATTAATTGTAAATATTACATCAGATGGCATATATCTAATAACGATCACGACTTGGAATTCTTTATCAACTCACATGTTTCCATCTTCATACAATGGTTCTAAAAGCCTCTGTTGAGTCCGTCAAATTGAGGGTTGTACCATAATGTGGGACCACAAAATTGTATATTATCGATATATTAGTGCAATAATCTCCTTCTTTACATTAGCTGACTCTGCTGTGCTATACCTGTCTGCTGTGCTATACCTCCAAATCATTTCATTATCATTTGTTTATTTTTACTGTTATAGAAGCGATTCCTGTCTGATCCCGCAACCCTGAGAGGCACACCAGCCCTGGAGCCCACCCCTTAATTATCTGATGTAGCGCCTTTCAGGTGAGGTTGACTCGAGCTCGAAGATCTTCATTCACCCAGGTTTCTGCAATGAGTAACCTAGTAGTCATGACATTAGTAGTTTGACTTAATATGTTAATGTATACACATCATCTTCTTATAACATTAAATAAGGAAATCATAACAATAGTCTTCTAATAACTACAACTGACGCTGATGCTATAAATCAGAACTTCTTGCAGTCATAACTATATAAGGTACGATACCTTTTGTTAACCCGACGACGACGCTTCGGTGTATTGATCGAATTGCAGTATTAGTCACGGGATGTCTCCGTGAAATCACAGAATCGCACTTGGTCTATATTATTTTCATTTATATTTATGTATCATCAGTAGTGTGATACATTACATTAATGACTTTTGTTTGGTTTGAAACATTCTAAATAAAATAAATAAATATTCTACGACATTCTATACAGCGCCCTCTAGACCCAAAGTAAGCATAGTTTAACTAGCTTGTGTTATGGGTTCTAGAATGCTGATAAACATACTTATATACTTTTTTTTTTGTAAATACATACTTATTATACATAGAAACACCCAGACCAATGCAAATAGACATATTCATGCATACAAATATTTGCACTGAGCGGGAATCGAACCCGCGCCCCCTGCCTAGCAGTCGCATGCACTACCGCTACGCCACAGAGGCCGTCAAACATTGTAGCGATGATTGCGTTGACTGATGATGGAGTTCCAAAATAAAGTTTCCCATTCTATAATTATAACTTTAGCCATATTTGCAACTTTATAAGCGTGAAGTTTAAACTTTCCGTGTCAAAGTGTCGTAGAGATTTTACAAATACACAAAAAGAATACTGTTTCGAAAAGTTTAACACACATACACCTACTCAACATGCTTTAGGTTTTATATATTTTAAACTCATGCAAAATATGTAATACCTCCCTAAACTCAACCCTATAGTATACGACCTCCACCCACTGGCCACAATACCTGCGTAGATGGAGAACTGAAAGGAGCGGTTGAAGTAGCGGTCAATGCCACCGAGTTAGGTATCTGATGCCACTGGAGAATACAATACATATTGTGACATTTCAGCCACATAAGGTTATATTTACGTACCTACATAATATCACCGGATAGTTACTACCTGAATACCACCACTGCTAAACGGCATAAAGGCAACAATTATACCTACTATATTTATAATGGGCATAAGTATTAGAATTTTAAACTAGATTGTAAGTTTTTCATGTTTCAATTGTGCGTGTCGTAAATAAAATTGTTTTTCTTCCTTTTTAAGATGACTTTTTGCCGAAATTCTCATCCAATAAAAATATTAAGTAGGTATGTCTCCAGAGTTCAGTTAGGCTACATTTTACCGTACAAATTAATACCGACTACAAATTAGCCTTTAGATGGGACTTGCAAATAAGCTACTTAGACATTAACCGAGAGAGTGTGCGTTGGCGTTAATAGGGTTAAAGTTAGGCTGTGTTCTATGTACACTAGAGGTAGATAAAGTAGCTCGGAGGCAGAATGCTTAAATACGGGATGCTAGATAAGCATGCCGTATTTCTCAAATGTAAAGCTTTCTACGTCCTGCCGTAGTCAGCAACCTTGATAATTAATTAAGGTACTTCAAAAATAAGGGCTGTTTAGGGGAGCGCGAATAATACAGGCCGCGTTAAATTTTGTAACTTGGGAAAAGAAATGGAGGATAGGCCTTTTTTCTGGTCATCTGTGTGAAATATAGCGTACTACATTATTATAATATTTTTTATGGATAAAATGTGCGATAGTAGATAGGTATGTCAAGGAAAAGAGTATTAAGGCGATAATGTCTTCCAGGAAAGTGTGAAACAGAATGACATGTTGCGCCGGCACCAAAAATATTCGAAGAAAGGAAAGCGGATGATAATATTTAGTTATTTTTTTTTTATTTTTTTTTATAACTAAGTTGGCTTATACTGAATAGCATAAGCATGCGAGTACACCACACAATGGCCGTGCCCCGATCGCAGCGGCCTTGCGTGGTAATCTGTGTAGACCCCGCACTGCATACAGTTACCATGATCATCGCATGTGTGCACATCTGATATTCTTGATGACACTGTCTACGATCAAGCCAAAATAAAAGCTGCCTCTACGTTTACACAGCAGTAACCTATCAAAAACGCGACAGTCTTAATTGAATTCGTTGCCAAAGTTCATAAACAATAAGATGAACGAATATCTTCAAACAAATAGATTAGTAAAAAAATGTGTACTTGTTTATATTTTGTTCTTGAAAGCTCAAAGTCTTCCTCTGTGCCTCAAATTTTATTTTGATTGCATTTGGTTCAAAATGTTTCAATAGCTCTCAGCTCGAACAATAAGTATCGAAATTTGTTTAACAACTTAGAATCGGTTTTCTTACGGCAAGCACTGGCGGATGCGAAAATGTTTCTTGTTACACAAATCAGTTTAATTAATTGCTTTCTGTTTCGGAGAGAGATTTAAATGTTTCAACTGCTTTTATTGTAGGTAGTTTCTATATTGGACAGTATTCAATTCAAAATTGTGCTTTAACTTCAACACTTTTGAACTTGTTAACTTTTGGAATGTTACACAATTGAATTTGCAATAAAAGTAATAAGTACAAGGATTATCTAAGTAGCAAATGCAGGTTATAATTCCCGGGTGGTTTTTTTTATACAGGGTGAATTTTTCAAAAGGGATTGGATGGCCAAATCCGAAACTATAAGGAATAGCGAAAAATGCTCAAAGGAGTCACGAGCCCGATTTTGATGAAACTTAAAACCTCATCATTAGATTTTTGAAAAACCAATAATCCTAGCTAGGAATCGAACCTGTTGATTTTGAAAAAAAAACACACCCTATATTATTACACCATACGATAGTGTTGCTATTAAGCATCTTATTCTGGGAAGTAATAACATACCGCAAACTAAAGGAACAAGCTCATCTTTAACAAAATACATTTTATTTTTCTTACATTAACTGATTAGACTATTGTTTTCAGTACAAAGCTGGATTTGAGACATCAAGGATCGTACCGCATTCAATATTACAATGTTATTGATTCCGTTTAGAATATTCTCCAAAGAACGTTTCAAGTCATCAACTGCATCTCTGTATCAAATGTGTCTTTGTAAATTTCGTTTTTGACATACCCAAAGAGAAAGTAATTTAAGGGAGTAAGATCCAGGGATCTCACTGGCCAAGGCCATACCTTGCAATAAAATTATCGTCAAACTGCTGAATCGAAATCTCTTTTACGGCTATTACGGGCTGGAGCTCCATCTTGTTTAAAAAAAATATCAATCATTATAATCATTCTGATCAAACACGGAATAGTTACGATCTTTTCTGGGATTTCGAACGAAACAAATAGGTACATGAAACATGAATTTCATTAAATTCCAAATTTTCCTTAAATTTTCCCTATATCATTACTTCGCAGAATTTGTTCCTTAACAGCGACACTATCATATGGTGTAATAATAAGAGGTCTGTTTTTTTTTTCAAAATCAACTGGTTCGATTCTCAGCTAGGTTAATTAGTTTTTCAGAAATCTAATGATGAGGTTTTAAGTTTCATCAAAATCGGGCTCGTGACTCCTTTGACCATTTTTGGCTATTCCTTATAGTTTCGGATTTGGCCATCCAATCCCTTTTGAAAAATTCACCCTGTATAGGACACGTCAAAATGACTTTGGTAACTTAAAGGCAAAATCTCGGGACTGGGGTCACCACCACATACACCGTAGTGATAAAGTGACGAAAAATAAAACTACCGCATGTCATCTGTACTGAAATAGGGTAAAAATCATAGTGGCAGCATAAAAAAATATTCAGAAATCACATTTCAATCAAATGTTTCCACATTGCAACCCAAAATTCACTAAGAAATGGTTAGTCGTCGCCATTTTTTGTGACAGTCTCGTTTTTAGCGCGTTCTGTCCGTAGGTCTGGTGGTAACTACCCCATAACGAATAAGAACTACATACAGAAAGAAAACCATTTACCTAAGAAGCATATTCAAGTTAATATTAATAACTTGAATATGCTTACTTCTTAGGTAAATGATTAACAAAACCCGAGCATTCATATTAAAGCTGTTGATTGTTCGTTTAGCAGTTGCAATAATATGGCATTCGGGTCGATAGGCCATCTGTCAACACACCCTCTGGTCTTGACACGAGATCCACATTCAACGGATGGTTTATTCATCGTCACATGAGCCTCTCAAGCCGAAAGTAAGTGCAGGCCACGAAATGGAATGTTCGCGTTGAACTGCCGAAACTATTTGTTATAAATCTTCTCAGAGTTATAAAATACTTATCTGTGTTGTTTCGTACTTATATACAGAGTAGAAAAGCAACGAATTTATTGTCAGTGGGTATTTTTTTGTAATAGGTACACAATGATTTTATGTAGATATAATATGTATTTACATAAAAAATATAAGTACCTATGTTTACCCGCATTGTTGAACCCATAACACAAACTTGTTGAACTATGCTTACTGTGTGTCTACAGAGCGCCGTTAAGAATGTCGTAGAATATTTATTTATTATTTTCTACTGTAAGTTTCTAATATCTTTTTATCTGTTCTCGTTCTATCTGTTTCTATATTTCTTTCTAAGAATTCTCGAGAATTTTGAAATTGCTGTACCTGTTTCATTTTTCCACCTACTGTTTATCCAATTAGGAAAATAACGTTCCGTTAACCAACACAATATAGGATGAAAATTAATAAATATGACAGTAGTAGGTGAAATTTTGTTGGTACTGTTTGCACAAGCAACTAACCTCTGGAACAGGAATGGGTATTGTCAAACATTGCTGTTAATTTGTTGATTGTTGGACGCCGAGTTACTAAATTAATTGTTACAACCAAGTGCTGTGAATTAGTTGACTTTATGTGTAGTGTTGATTGGCTCTTTTAACAGGACCTGTATAATGAAATTTTGGGTGGAAAAGCTGCCTACAAATCCGCGGATCAAAAGAGTATGTGACATGAGTTGGCATTTTCCCTCTGTGTTAGATATCTTTTTTTCCCACTGATACGGCCCCCGGGGCTTGCATCTTGGACCGAACCGACTAAAACCGCACGCCATCTCGGATCTTCAGACGTCGGGGTGTAAGGCTCGGTGCAACAGCCCGCCATCTGCTTCTGCCCTTACACACCTTACAAGTGTCTTAAGTGAATGTTTGAAAAATATATTTAGTTAGTAACATTTTGATGAATACACGTCAGGGCCCGTAGCCAAGTGGCAAAATTATTATTCTATTCGATCGAATCGTATCGAATAGAAACGTTTAGGTCGACCAATCACACTACAGCTCGTGATTTCGCCGCGGCGCGCGCATCGTACGCCGGCGACGAGCTTGGATGTGATTGGTTGACCTAATCTATTCGAAACGATAGCGATTTACGCTATGGCACTTGTCTACGGGGGCTGTTCTATTAAATTAAGTGCTAGTTCCACAAAAATGTCGAACAAGTTCACCATTAACGTTTGAGTAAAAGTCAACATATATAAAAAAGGAATCATTTTTCCGCCAGGTCACGTTAAAGTAAACTATCATTGGATGCCATTGGATCAGCGCCTGATCTTATGAAACATAAAATTAAATGGCAGTTTACTATGACGCAATAGAATAGCTGAATAGCTCGTAAAAGGCTTTCAGGTAGATTGTTATCTTATTAGTAGATGAGCCGGTGAAGATTGAGCTTCAAACATTTGACATCCACGTGGGATTATATTTTTTTATCAAATACGAGTTCTATTAACATACCTAGGATGACTTGCCTTTAAAAAGGTACTGGAATTATGTCGTGTAACCACCAGCAGGAGTTTTATCAGTTTGTACTGACGTTGGTATTACATTTCTGACCAACCCGCCATCATAGACGGAGATTGAAGCAAATGCCATTTAACTAATAATGTTTTTTTAGTGTAGAACTAGTTTCCTAATCAGGGAGCAACGAACAGAAAATCTTTTGGTGCCTTTTTTTTTTTTTTTTATCGTGCGGAAATCCCCATGGATGCCACCCCCGTCGGCCATCGGGGGTGGTTATGTCGGGATCGAACCGACTAAAACCGCACGCCGTCTCGGGCCTTAGTAACCGGGGTGTAAGGTTACCCAATGGGCATATCCCTCGCACCCCAGCTGACCCCGGGCCATCTACGGTTTTAAGATGGCCCCCTCGACCCCCCGAAAGGGGGGGTGGGGCGAGCATCGCGCCACTTCGCTGACGGTGGGGTGTAGGGTGACAGGAGGCCGTCCTGTCACCCAACCGTCGGCGCGCAGACAATCAGCTCGCCCCCCGCTCGCTCCCCACTGTGCCATCTGCTAGTCAGAGGGACACGTGGAGAGCCTCGGAGCAGCCCTCTAGAGGGCCACTCCCACCCCGGCCGGATTGGCCGCAGGCAGCAGCGTCTCCCGTGGCGAGTGGGAGGCGCTGCTCGCCTCCGTTGCCCAGGTGCACCACGTGGAGGTTCCGGCCCGCACCCAATCTTTTGGTGCCTTACCTCTTTACTCTGAGACTTACTACATAAACTGTCACATAAAGCCTCACGAGTCGCATTCAACTGTTCGTTGTGAATGGACGCTTTTATGACTTCTTCCGAAGAACCCCTATGATTAGAATTGCGAGTCCTTTGTTGATATTCCATTAAAGGTTGACCACTAACATTTTATGTAATGGTCAGTATTCCTATTGGAATAATACATAGGCACTTAAATATATATATGATTTTTATACGAATTTATTTAAAATTACGTGCTGTCTGACGTCACAATGATTAATCTATGTATATATTTATGAAATACGGAAGACACGGGAGTAATGAGCCACTCATTCATACATAGATTTTCGGTATTACATAAGCTTAATAGTATCAACCACTTTGATACATTGTTCCACTTGGTCATCGGACGTTGACCTTCTGACAACTGTATTCTATTCAATATCTATTCTGATTGTAAATAAATAATTTAAACACTATCTATACGCTGCGTTAAATTCTTGTTACATTAGTAATAGTGGCGAGGACACTCAATTTGTACCTAACCACCAAGAATAGGTCCCCGAAGCAGCTGTGGAAGAAAATAACACGTCAGTCGGAATAATAAGGATCCCATGCTGCCGCAGTGGCTAGAGTATCTCTACGACGCGCGACGCAAAGACAATACTGTGTTAGAATTTTTGGGAAATGCTACATCTATACTAATATTATAAAGAAGTAAAGTTTGTGTGTTTGTATATTTGTTAAATTGTAAGGGGTAATCTTGGGATCTACTGAACCGATTAGAAAGCCACATTATCCGTGAATGTCATAGGCTGAATATCATCACGCTACTGCCCAAGGAAGCGGAGCAATAATCATAAATGTGAACAATTCCGGTAGATTGCCATACATTTTAGGAAAACTGATAAATCATGAGCATACTTATTAAGTGAGTTAAAAAGGGTGCATCGGGGTTCAAAATGCGCCACGGGCGAAGCCAGGGTGGGTCAGCTAGTAACCTATAGAGAGCGTCTGAAAAACTTCTCATGTTGGGACATCCTAGGCAAATGTTGGTATTGAGACGTGGCCACTAATGACCCCACTGTTAGATCAAAAACAGTCACGCAGTGGATCACAAAGTGAGACCTGGCGAGACCAAATTCTGCTATAACCTAACGAGGTTCCGTTTTAGCAAGTTTGGTTTGGTTAATGCCGCACTTGAGATTAATAAGGTTAGCAAGAATTTAATTAACTCACATTTGAATACCAAAATGTTATGAAACTACACCTGAGGGATTAAATATGGTTTAAGTAATACATTTTATTGTACTTTTTACATTAAATAAGTAGTCGCACTACAAAACCTGGGTGTTTGCCTACGAGTTTAATAAAGCTTATACAATATTGTTATAACTTGGCCCCGAGAACTGGGGACTATTTTTAACCGACTTAAAACAAGGAGGTTCTCAATACTGTTGTTTATTTTTTTATGAACGTTCGGGCATAACTCTGTCATATGAAAAAATTGCAAAGTACTTGTTTTCTTAGTTGGACATTTATTGCAAAATGGTTGCATTTAAATTATGTGAAAAGATCTGATGACAAATTTCGGAGACAAACAAAGGAGTTAGCTGAATATTCACTTCTATGTCGGTTCAATATTTTTATCACATTTTTAGGTTCGGGGTCGGTCTAGTAACACCTGATAGATATTATCAATGTAGGACAGAATTTTCACTTCTATAGATTTATTATAAGTATAGATTGTGTCGCAAATGCTAGTCATGTGTCCGAATAGGAGTCCACCATCCCTCTTGCGGCCGTCTAACATTGGAATCAAATTAGCCGAACCCCTTTGATGAACTCGAAGTTTGTTCAGCAACTGAATTATTAACTAAGTAGGTGATGCTGAAACCAGATGATAATTTATATATATACTTAGGTGTGCCAAAAAAAAATAAATTGAAACTTCAACATAAACAGAATTTATGATAGTGGCTGAATGAGCGTAAAAATGGGGGCCAAGAGAAATAGCCCTATCTCAAGCGTTCTTTTTTTATACTACCTGGGTAGCAGACAAGCATATGGCCCACCTGATAGGAAGTGGTTACCGTGATCTAGACTGGACGTGTGCAACAACCAGGGGCTTCACACTCGCTCTGCCGACCCTGTAAAATCCTTCGATTATAATATTGAATTACATACTTAAATATCTGCAAACTTGGATCTTAGGCGACACTAAAAACTTTAATCATAGTGTATTATACCAAAGACGATATGATAACTATTATTAGTTATATTTGTAATCATATCGTCTTTGATTATACTAAAGCTGCAAAAATAAATTTTTGCTTAATCTTCTCAAATAATAGATGCAGAATAGTTAGGTATAAAAATGTAACACGAGTTTAACAAATAAGGGACTAAGTGATAAATGAATAGCCTCGTCACACTCCAACAAGTTTGGAAGCACTCCAGCAAAGTTTGAAATTTACGTTTTGCAAATTAATTATTGTCTATTGCAACTTGTACAACTGTTAGTAGTGAATGAATTGTTGTAAGCTACTGTATCCCTTTTATCCGTAAACATTCCAAAGTTAATAATCTAGGTCAATCTTATAATGACCTAGCTAATATTGCTTAATGTTAATATTATTTTACAGTTCCTAATCATTATTAACTTTGGAATGTTTACAGAAACAGGTACATTCAATGCCACTACTATTTTCAAGTAGTTCCCAGTGATGCCGCCCAATAAAAAACGCGAACACGCTAGGCGTGCTCTCGGCACTGCAAAATAAATTTAGGTGGGCACGCTAGGCGTGTTCACTGGTACTGCTTAAAGGTAAAGTCCTAGGCCTGTCAGTGGCATTGAATATATAAAATTGTATAAATCATCAAAATCAGTTCACTCAGATGAAAGTTCTGAGGTAACAAACACAAAAAAATACAGGGGAAATTTAAACCTCCTCCTTTTTTGAAGTCGGATAAAAATGCATATTCCTATTACCAAAACTATTTTCTTCATAATAGAAAGTAGAACACTTTAAAATATAGGTACGTTCTAGCTTTTATATTTTCTTTTAATATACAAACTAAGTAAAATAAAAATAAAATATACCGTATTGATAATGAAAGATGACCCTTGTCATTTTATACTGGTTTCATGTGACATAATATATGTGCGGAAGTGAGCAGCAATAATTTTTTGGATTGCAAATGGTTCTGTTACTCGAACAACAAACAACATAAACAGAATAACGATTTATCAGATCAGTCTTGTGTTGTCTTCTGCGCTAAGATGGTGGAATTGTGGTCGTGTGTGCCGGCTGGAGTTTATTATGCGATGCGGCGATGCAATAGTTAACACAGTACTGGATTAAACTGTGGTTTAGACTATGATTAATGAGAGTGGGTTGCGACGCGAGCCTTATCAGTAATAAGTATCAGTATTAAAGCTATTGAAGCTGATAATTATATTGAAGCTAAACCAGCAGCACTAATGAAATCAGTGTTACCACATAAATGGATACCTACTTGGTCTTTAGAATCTATACTATTAATAAAAAAATACATTTTATTATAATTCAATTTAATTGTAAAAAGTTATAATTACTGTAATTACCTCTTAACTCAATTACATTTTGGTTTTTTTCTTTAATTTCTCTGGCAAACAGTACACCATCTTAACAATACACGCTCCAGGCCCTTCGTATGTCATATTTTTACAACATTCGTTACGAACTTCTTTTGGCTTGCAGTACATGTCGCAAGCTGGTTCACGGACTGCAGGTTTAGCAGCGTAGACAGCGAGAACCATTACACACGCAGCGATCAAAAGTAGCAGAGCGATTTTATTAGCAATGGCCATTGTGATAGTTGAATTGTTGGATAGTTTTAGAGTAGAATGTCTTTAGAACACAGAAACTGAACTGATGCTCCACAAAACGTTTGCCCATTTATAATGCTAACAGTATTTAGCGATGAAGGCTTAGTTACTATGATATTACTATGATAATGTTACTAAATAAGGTGAAGGCTATCATTCTGCCTTAACCTTATTTAGTATGATTATCAGTTTTCCTCATAAATTTCTTTAAATGCATTGTTTTGAATTATAAGGATAACTAGCCTATGCCCGCGGCTCCCCCGCGCTGACGTTCTACTCAACCGATTGTGATCAAATTTAATATGCGAAACTGTACGCGATCGCTGCTCCTTGGACGTGTTCAGGAGAAGGGTAAAGGAACTGCCCCTTTCCAAAATTGGATAGACATGGGTTAATTATAGTTATAATTTCTATTACATATATTATAGATATAATATATGTATTTATGTATTTAGAATGTATTATTAGCATGTATTTATGTATGTACGTTTAAGGTCTATATTTTATTTAATTATGTATATTTCTCTGGTTGTACACCATTTATTCACTCATTTGTTGTCCTTTTTGTTACCCCAAAGGTTTGCTGGGAGAAAACTCAATATTGAGTTAAGCTCGCCTTTGTACTTACATAAAGCTTATTGTAAAATATGATAAATTATTTACTGTTTGTACAATAAAGAATTAAGAATTGAGAATTGAGAATTGAGAATTGAGAATTGAGAATTGAGAATTGAGAATTGAGAATTGAGAATTGAGAATTGAGAATTGAGAATTGAGAATTGAGAATTGAGAATTGAGAATTGAGAATTGAGAATTGAGAATTGAGAATTGAGAATTGAGAATTGAGAATTGAGAATTGAGAATTGAGAATTGAGAATTGAGAATTGAGAATTGAGAATTGAGAATTGAGAATTGAGAATTGAGAATTGAGAATTGAGAATTGAGAATTGAGAATTGAGAATTGAGAATTGAGAATTGAGAATTGAGAATTGAGAATTGAGAATTGAGAATTGAGAATTGAGAATTGAGAATTGAGAATTGAGAATTGAGAATTGAGAATTGAGAATTGAGAATTGAGAATTGAGAATTGAGAATTGAGAATTGAGAATTGAGAATTGAGAATTGAGAATTGAGAATTGAGAATTGAGAATTGAGAATTGAGAATTGAGAATTGAGAATTGAGAATTGAGAATTGAGAATTGAGAATTGAGAATTGAGAATTGAGAATTGAGAATTGAGAATTGAGAATTGAGAATTGAGAATTGAGAATTGAGAATTGAGAATTGAGAATTGAGAATTGAGAATTGAGAATTGAGAATTGAGAATTGAGAATTGAGAATTGAGAATTGAGAATTGAGAATTGAGAATTGAGAATTGAGAATTGAGAATTGAGAATTGAGAATTGAGAATTGAGAATTGAGAATTGAGAATTGAGAATTGAGAATTGAGAATTGAGAATTGAGAATTGAGAATTGAGAATTGAGAATTGAGAATTGAGAATTGAGAATTGAGAATTGAGAATTGAGAATTGAGAATTGAGAATTGAGAATTGAGAATTGAGAATTGAGAATTGAGAATTGAGAATTGAGAATTGAGAATTGAGAATTGAGAATTGAGAATTGAGAATTGAGAATTGAGAATTGAGAATTGAGAATTGAGAATTGAGAATTGAGAATTGAAGTCAAAGTCAAAGTCAAAGTCAAAGTCAAAGTATTTATTTGCTGAATATGGTACATAATGGTGTTTAGGTACATAGTGTTCAGATCTCATACTCTGCCGGTTCTGGCTTGCAAATTTTACATCGATTAATTTAATTACTTATCATTAAATGTCAACACATGCAATTGGTACAATTTTAAAATTAAGATGTCAGTGTTCAATTAGATTGTATCATTTAAAAGAATCGTCAACATTGTAATATTTAACATCCAATGAATAGGCACTCCTTACAATTTTATAACATCCTAATCTATATCTAAAGGTAATATTTGGATTTTCATTTAAACAGCAATTTAAAGTCTTCAAATTCATAGAAAATTTTTACATACTAATTGGTTTAAGATTCCATTGAATTACAAATTTCTTTAGCACGTAATTTGGGACTTCGTAATTAAAGTTTCAATCTATGTCCTGATCATTAACAAAATCGCTTATAGTGTAGTAGCACTTTCGAATTAGAAGCGACTTTATCTTATGCTTAAACATTTCTGTGTATATGTCTTTGTAGCTGTTTGGAATTTTGTTGTAAATTTTTGGTGCCATACATAATATACTCTTTCCCATGAGTGCTGTCTTTGCACCCCGTATGCACAATCTGTACTTATCACGACGACTGCGGATTGTGGTATCAGACAGCCGGGGAAATAGATGTGGGTTACATTTGACAAATAGCACTGTTTCATATATATATAGTGATGGCAAGGTTAGGATATTGTATTTAATAAAGTATGGTCTGCAACTATCGGTTACCTTTAGCCCAAACATAGCTCTAATGCACCGCTTCTGCTGTTTGAAAATTTGCTCTTTATGGGTTGAATTACCCCAAAAAATAATGCCAAATCTCAGTAAAGATGCGACTAACCCGTGATAAGCAGTGAGTAGCGCTGATGTATCCACAGTAGGAGATAGTTTATAGAGCGCATATGAACGGCTACTAATCTTTTTGCATAATTCTTCTACATGTGCCTTCCAATTGAGGCTACTATCGGTAGTTATGCCCAGAAATTTTGTAGTATCGACTTGATGCAGTTCATTTCCTTCATATCTAGCACTAATTTGATTTTTTTGGGGTTGTCGCTGACAAAAATGCATTATATGGGTTTTGCTCAGATTAATTTTTAGGTTGTTATGTTTTAACCATTGTATAACTCCTATCAATGAATTATTTATGTCAGTCTCGTAACAACTAGAATTTTTTGAAGCTACTGTAATTGAGCTATCGTCAGCAAAAAGTGTCATGGGTTGATTTATAGCGTCAGGTAAGTCGTTGATATATATATTGAACAGCAAAGGACCGAGGACGCTGCCTTGGGGTAATCCATAGATAACTTTACGCGCTCTGGTTACTTGTTGTTAGATTTTACCTGACCTAAATTTATTGACAAAACACAATGCCTACCCTATGTGAAGTATAAATTGTTTAATATTACTTAGATAATTCTAGAAACATAACTACAATATTTATTTACTTATTTATTTAAAGTTGCAAACATTATTTTTTACACTCTGTATAATCTTCGAATATAAAAGAATGGTTGAAAAATTAAATGTTATTTGTGACTATGAATCACAAAGAAAGAACCAACATGCTAAACTATAACAGTATAGCACCTACATCTTTCTCTTTTATCACATTTTCTGATAAGTAACCCTTTTAACACAACATTAGAAAAATACGTGAGGTCAGATGGTGCATCTTTAACACATTACTTTATTTATTTATTTATTTTTATTTATTTATTTTACAGTTTTAAGATTACTAAACATATGTTCGAAGGTCAAATATACAAAAGTCATAATAAATAAATAAAAGCACTATATAATTATTTTATTTATCTTTAAGCATCATGATTTATATTAGCCATTAATATATTAAAACTTGTTGATTTGAAAAATATTTTTATTTGAACTTCGAACATGTAGCACTCGAAGAAATGTGCTGTTGGTGATAATGGGAGTTCGGGCAAGTGGTTTCTCGATGAAATGGGCCGTAGATCAAATGACTCATCGGTTAAGCGGCTCTTCAATGATTTGACGTTTGTAGAAATGGGCTTCGCAATATGTCTTTCAATAATGAGTACAAAACCCGTTAAATTGACCTCAATAAGCAAAAAGGATCTCAAAGATGTAAAATAACTCATTACAGATTTCATTCTAAGGATAAAAAACACGGTTCATTTGTCAGTTGAAGTCGGTTCTAAGCCATATTAAAGTTCGTCACATTCAATAATAGCCCTCTGGTAGCGACAGCCGACATCCATGCGGGCGAAGCCGCTGGCGGAAAGCTATATAGTTATGTATAAAGGCATTAGAAACAGCATTCTTGCCCTACATTTTAAGGAATTCCCTAGATTTCGCCAGCATCCTAGAATCAGATCCTGTTACCCTGGACCACCCTTTAATATCCTCTTTCTAACAAAAAAGAATTATTAAAATCTATCCAATTGGTGTTGCTATCGCGTAACATACATGTCATAGAAAAAAATAGCAATGAAATAATTATTATTATTATAATAGCTCACCCCTTTGGAAGTCGGTTAAAAGGATAACCTCATATTTTTGTCAGCTCTTGCAGATCAGTAGAAAATAAAAGTAAACAAATAGTTTAATTTGGTTGTACATTTATTAAAACCATTGATTCCAAAATATTATAATATATTCTAAATATAATATATTTATTCCAATACTTATAGATATCTAATAATGATAAAATATTCCAAAATAATATTACTTAATTATATTAAAGTAGAACTTGTAAATAGCTGGTTTTGACATTGCTGGCATTGTGACATTTGTGACGGCATACCTATTTGATCCATAATAAGCGATGAGCATTCTGGAAAAAGAAGTATAAAAAATTATTGTTTGATTTTACTAAACAACTAGATACTTACTAACAGTAGGTAGTAAATGTCGTAGAGACATTCTACACAGCGCATAGTAAGCATAGCTCAACACTATAGTTCGGCTGTTGAGAGAATGCGATCCTGACAAGTTGTGGTCGACCTTATTAACGAATAATAACTCGCTCTGCCGACCCTGTAAAATCCTTCGATTATAATATTGAATTACATACTTAAATATCTGCAAACTTGGATCTTAGGCGACACTAAAAACTTTAATCATAGTGTATTATACCACAGACGATATGATAATTATTATTAGTTATATTTGTGATCATATCGTCTTTGATTATACTAAAGCTGCAAAAATATATTTTTGCTTAATCTTCTCAAATAATAGATGCAGAATAGTTAGGTATAAAAATGTAACACGAGTTTAACAAATAAGGGATTAAGTGATAAATGAATAGCCTCGTCACACTCCAACAAGTTTGGAAGCACTCCAGCAAAGTTTGAAATTTACGTTTTGCAAATTAATTATTGTCTATTGCAACTTGTACAACTGTTAGTAGTAAATGAATTGTTGTAAGCTACTGTATCCCTTTTATCCGTAAACATTCCAAAGTTAATAATCTAGGTCAATCTTATAATGACCTAGCTAATATTGCTTAATGTTAATATTATTTTACAGTTCCTAATCATTATTAACATTGGAATGTTTACAGAAACAGGTACATTCAATGCCACCACTATTTTCAAGTAGTTCTCAGTGATGCCGCCCAATAAAAAACGCGAACACGCTAGGCGTGCTCTCGGCACTGCAAAATAAATTTAGGTGGGCACGCTAGGCGTGTTCACTGACACTGCTTAAAGGTAAAGTCCTAGGCCTGTCAGTGACATTGAATATATAAAATAGTATAAATCATCAAAATCAGTTCACTCAGTTGAAAGTTCTGAGGTAACAAACACAAAAAAATACAGGGGAAATTTAAACCTCCTCCTTTTTTGAAGTCGGATAAAAATGCATATTCCTATTACCAAAACTATTTTCTTCATAATAGAAAGTAGAACACTTTAAAATATAGGTACGTTCTAGCTTTTATATTTTCTTTTAATATACAAACTAAGTAAAATAAAAATAAAATATACCGTATTGATAATGAAAGATGACCCTTGTCATTTTATACTGGTTTCATGTGACATAATATATGTGCGGAAGTGAGCAGCAATAATTTTTTGGATTGCAAATGGTTCTGTTACTCGAACAACAAACAACATAAACAGAATAACGATTTATCAGATCAGTCTTGTGTTGTCTTCTGCGCTAAGATGGTGGAATTGTGGTCGTGTGTGCCGGCTGGAGTTTATTATGCGATGCGGCGATGCAATAGTTAACACAGTACTGGATTAAACTGTGGTTTAGACTATGATTAATGAGAGTGGGTTGCGACGCGAGCCTTATCAGTAATAAGTATCAGTATTAAAGCTATTGAAGCTGATAATTATATTGAAGCTAAACCAGCAGCACTAATGAAATCAGTGTTACCACATAAATGGATACCTACTTGGTCTTTAGAATCTATACTATTAATAAAAAAATACATTTTATTATAATTCAATTTAATTGTAAAAAGTTATAATTACTGTAATTACCTCTTAACTCAATTACATTATGGTTTTTTCCTTTAATTTCTCTGGCGCACAGTACACCATGTTAGCAATACACTTTCCAGGCCCTTCGTATGTCATATTTTTACAACATTCGTTACGAACAACTGCTCTTGACCTGCAGTACATGTCGCAAGCTGGTTCACGGACTGCAAGTTTAACAGCGTAGACAGCGAGAACCATTACACACGCAGCGATCAAAAGTAGCAGAGCGATTTTATTAGCAATGGCCATTGTGATAGTTGAATTGTTGGATAGTTTTAGAGTAGAATGTCTTTAGAACACAGAAACTGAACTGATGCTCCACAAAACATTTGCCCATTTATAATGCTAACAGTATTTAGCGATGAAGGCTTAGTTACTATGATATTACTATGATAATGTTACTAAATAAGGTGAAGGCTATCATTCTGCCTTAACCTTATTTAGTATGATTATCAGTTTTCCTCATAAATTTCTTTAAATGCATTGTTTTGAATTATAAGGATAACTAGCCTATGCCCGCGGCTCCCCCGCGCTGACGTTCTACTCAACCGATTGTGATCAAATTTAATATGCGAAACTGTACGCGATCGCTGCTCCTTGGACGTGTTCAGGAGAAGGGTAAAGGAACTGCCCCTTTCCAAAATTGGATAGACATGGGTTAATTATAGTTATAATTTCTATTACATATATTATAGATAATATAATATATGTATTTATGTATTTAGAATGTATTACTAGCATGTATTTTTTTTTTTTTTTTAAGTGAGGAATGCGTGCTTATGCATGATATCTCCGAGTTTGGGGAAAACCCGTAGACCTATGTGGGACTCTCCCTAAAGGGCATACCCACTAAACCTCACTATGTCCACCTGGTCGCTTTAGTCACATCGCAGGATAGGCAATAGTATGTCACTGCAATCTGACCGGCGTTTTTTGCCCGGCGGCGGGCCCGACTTCCGAGGGTAGGGCCGGCCCTCCCCCCGTACCGTCTCTGTGCCTTCCTGGCGAACACCAGCGGGATGGCACGTCGCGAGGCCATTTAGTTGGTTGGCGGACCCCCACGTCCTCCATCCATGGCCATGCGGCGGGCGTACTCTGTACGTCGCCGCCCTTGCGCTCTGGGCTTGCGAGGAGGGAGCGTCAGTCCGCTGCGTTCCCTCTCTCTGAACGCCTCTCGTTTTGCCGTCATGACCGCCTCAGCGAATGAGACGACGGCAGCCCATGCCTCTTCGCTGTCGACCATCGTGCGAACTACGGCCGGCAGCGAAAGGTCCCGTCCGATCCTACCTACTAGAGTCGAACGCTCCCCACTCCAGGCCGTGCACACGGCGCGAGTATGCTCCGCCGTGTCCACAGCCCCACCGCTACAGTGACGGCACGAGGGTTCCGACTCGACGCCGACCACCTTCCACAAGTACCTACCGAAGCAACCGTGCCCGGTAAGGAGTTGCGTGAGGTGGTACGTTAGGACCCCGTGTCGCCTTTCGACGTAGGGCCGCAGGATGGGTTGGATGGCCGGAACCAGTTCCTTCCCCACCGTGCAGTCCGCTAATCGGGCCGACCATCTGTCGAAAAGCACGTTGCGAGCTTGCGCTCTCCAACTGGTGATCTCTTCGGCAGTTGGCTGACCCCCGTCCCTACGGACCAGTGCACAGCGCTGGTAGACCTGCGACAGTACCCCGGCCTCTAAGTCCCACGGAAGGGATGATGCGATCGCGCAAGCCGCCTCGTAAGACACGGTACGGTACGCCCGAGCCGCTCTTTGCGCTATGGCTCGCTGCGGACGCCGCAGCAAGACCATATTGTTCGCGCTCAGAGCATCTGCCCATATCGGCGCGCCGTACAGCGCCTTTGAGCGGAGCACGCCGTCGTATAGACGTCGGCATGCACCACCCGGTCCCCCCACGTTGGGGAGAAGCCTTGCGAGCATTCCGGCATATGCTAGGAGTTTTGGACCTAGCTGCCGGAAGTGGTCCGTAAAGCTCCAACGACTGTCGAGGACGAGGCCCAAGTATTTCATGGTCCTCCCGACTGAGATAGAGGTGCCGCTCACCACTATCTGAGTGCCTACTGGTGGCGGTCTCCGAGGCCCGTGGAAAAACAGAGCCTCGGACTTTTCGAGTGCCACCTTGAGCCCGAGCGCACTGATGCGGCGCACTACTTGCGCCACACCAGCCGTGGCCAGCACCGCTGCGTCCCGAAAGTTGGGGGCCCGCGCGGTAACCAGGGTGTCGTCGGCATAACAGAGTATGCCGACTCCCGGGAGATTCGCCCCGCGCAGGACCCAGTCAAATCCGATGTTCCACAAGAGCGGGCCGAGGACCGACCCCTGTGGAACGCCGCATGACATGTCGCGACGGACGAACGCGTCACGACCCGAGTACGTGATCGCCCGTCCGACGAAGTAGTCCGCGAGCACTCGTCTGAGATACTCGGGAACCTTGTGGTACTTAAGTGCCTCCGCGACAGTCGCCCAGGGTAGCGTATTAAACGCATTGGCGATATCTAGCGAGACCGCCAGTACCACTTCTCCCTGAGCTTCTGCCTCCTCTACGCGATCTCGTAGGCACGAGATGGCATCGAGGGTTGACCTCCCACGCCGAAAGCCAAATTGGCCGTCATGCAAGTCGGGTCCTACCACCTCCAACTGCCTGACGAGGCGAGCGCTGATCACCCGTTCGAACAGCTTGCTCATCTCGTCAAGTAGCACGATCGGGCGGTAGGCCGATGGCGACTCTTTTGGACGCCCGCTCTTGCCGATAAGAACGAGCTTCCCGGTCTTCCAAGAGCACGGGAATCTACCCCCCGTCAGACATTCCGTCATCAGGGACCGTATGTCCTCCCCGAATACGTCAATCACCGATGTGATTAGCCGCCCAGGTACTCCGTCCGGGCCTGGGGCGCCGTTCTTCGCCTTGAGTCGAATAACGGCCACCGCCAGTTCTGCCTCGGATACGGGAGGGACTTCGTCCGCCACGATTGGCTCCTGGGTGCGAGACGACATGGTTGGAGGGACCCATTCGTCTCGCGCTGGGAACAGGGTGCCGACCACGTCCGTTACAAACGAGGGCTCGAGAGACCTGGTGAGAGGGGGCGCCCACGGCTTGAGCTTTTGGCTCATGACCTTGTAAGGACGTCCCCATGGATCTCGGTCGAGTGTCTCAAGCCACTCCTTCCAGGCCTCCGCCTTGGCTGACTTAATCGCTGCGCTGTATGCCGCGCGGGCGGCATGCCACGCAGCACGCAGCTCTGATTCCAGGGCCAGGTCCCTAACCCGTCTACCCCGGGCACGAGTGTACCGGCGTTGCGCAGCCCAGCTCGCCTGCCGAAGCGAGGCGAGGTGGGGGCGCCACCAGTACACTTGTCTCCGGGGAGGAACCGGCCCTGCCCTACTCATCGACGCGTCACAGACGCGAGTCAGCGACTCGGTGAGCCGCTCCGACTTTGCATCCACGTCCAGATGGGTGGTGCCGGCACCAGCCCACCGTTCCACGATGGCCGCTTCGATAGCTAGCTCCCGATCCAGCGTGGCTACTCGCCAGCGCGGGCTGTCACCAACAGGGGAACGGTTACTTGAACCGAGAGGGGGCGCGGCCGGGGAGGAGATGTCGAACCGAATGAATCGGTGATCAGACATGTCCTCCTCGTCCTCGACGACTCTCCAGTTCCGCGTCCTGCGTGCCAGTGCGGGACTGGCGAACGACAGGTCTACAATTGACGTGCCACCTCGGGGCCCTAAAAACGTGTTCACCGTTCCCCTGTTGAGGAGAACCACTCCAGTAGATACGGCCCACTCTTCCAGCATTTCTCCTCTACCATCGGTGTCCGGTGATCCCCAAGCACGCGAGTGTGCGTTGAAGTCTCCGGCAATCACTACATGAGCGGGGTGCACCCCCACCACCATCCCCTCGACTTCCCCGAGCAGTTGCTCGAAGTCGGCGAGGGTTCTGCTGGGAGGGCAGTACACCCCGATCACTGCGATGCCGCCTAACGTGACCGCTACACATCCCCGACCCCTCAGCACCTTGTCGAAGGGAGCGGAGCCGGGGACGTGCAGTTGCGTAACGATCGCGACCAGGTCGTCCCGGTCGCTCGCCCAGTCGTCGCGGGGGCGAACGTAGTACGGCTCGGAGATCACCGTAACCGACGCCTGCCACTGCGCCATGCATTGCATCAGGTTGTCCTGAGCGGCAATGCAATGGTTGATGTTCGCCTGCAGGAAGGAGATACTGGCCATTTATGACTGGGTCGTATCCATCGCCTCCTCGGACTGCGTGGGAGCAGCCGGTTGCGAGGGCGCCGCGGGGCCACCCTTCGCCGCCTTCCGTCCCTGGGACCGCTTTCCCTCCTTTTTCTGGTCACCCGCTGCGCAGTCTTTGCTGCCCAACCGGTGCCCAGACGCCTTGCCCGATGCCGCACAGAGCGGGCAATTGGGTTCGGCCGCGCACGAGGATGCCTGATGACCAGGCTGACCGCAGTTGAAGCAGAGTGCACTGCGGTCGATGCCCACAGTGCACTTCATCCCAATGTGACCCGGTTGCAGACAGCGGAAGCACCGCTGCTGCCTGGGCTCGAGAAGCGTGGGTCGGACGACCGACCACCCTACTAAGATACGACGACCGTCGGTCGCCCTTTGGGCCGCGGCGGTAGGGCATTTCACCCAAACCGATCCCAGCCTGCCAGGCGAGCGATTGATGTCGCCGACCTTAACCGCATCGGTGGCACAGCCACCCGCGGCCGCGATGGCCGCTGCCACCTTTTCCGTCGTGGCCGCGTCATCCAGGCCGGAAATGCGCATTTCTGCGCACTTTTCCGGGCGGGACACGCGGACCGCGTCGCCCAACACTCTTTTGAGCTCGTTGGCTAGCCCGTTTGCCTTCTCGGCATTTCCGGCGCCAGCCACCTCGAGGATGCGTGCACCCGTTGCAGCCTTGCGGAAGCGGACACCATCGATCCCTAGGCCTTGGAGATCGATGGATTGCTCCGCCTCCGCAAGTATACCCGCGTACGTGGCACCCCGCTCCACCGCGCCCGGCTGCAGTGTAATGACCACGGCAGCCGATCGCGGGGGACGGAGTTTAGCCATCCTCGGTTTAGTCGGCGGGGCGGCTGCAACCGGAGCGGGTTTCGCTGCCGGTTTGCGGAGGCCCCGCTTCGCTACCACGGTCCATCCCTCGTCCATGGACGCGGGAGGAGGCGGTAGCGGGCGAGGTTGGCGGGCCACCGGTGCCTCTTTGGCAGCGGTGTTCGCCTTCCCCGCCTTACGCTTCTTCGTAGCCGAGGCAGTCCCCGAAGTTAAAGACAACTTCGAAGGTGGCTCGGTCGCGGCCGTCGCGGGTTTCGCCTTGGTGGGAGCCTGCTTCGGTGCTACCTCCACAAGGGGTACCACCACAGGCGATTACTAGCATGTATTTATGTATGTACGTTTAAGGTCTATATTTTATTTAATTATGTATAATTTCTCTGGTTGTACACCATTTATTCACTCATTTGTTGTCCTTTTTGTTACCCCAAAGGTTTGCTGGGAGAAAACTCAATATTGAGTTAAGCTCGCCTTTGTACTTACATAAAGCTTATTGTAAAATATGATAAATTATTTACTGTTTGTACAATAAAGAATTAAGAATTGAGAATTGAGAATTGAGAATTGAGAATTGAGAATTGAGAATTGAGAATTGAGAATTGAGAATTGAGAATTGAGAATTGAGAATTGAGAATTGAGAATTGAGAATTGAGAATTGAGAATTGAGAATTGAGAATTGAGAATTGAGAATTGAGAATTGAGAATTGAGAATTGAGAATTGAGAATTGAGAATTGAGAATTGAGAATTGAGAATTGAGAATTGAGAATTGAGAATTGAGAATTGAGAATTGAGAATTGAGAATTGAGAATTGAGAATTGAGAATTGAGAATTGAGAATTGAGAATTGAGAATTGAGAATTGAGAATTGAGAATTGAGAATTGAGAATTGAGAATTGAGAATTGAGAATTGAGAATTGAGAATTGAGAATTGAGAATTGAGAATTGAGAATTGAGAATTGAGAATTGAGAATTGAGAATTGAGAATTGAGAATTGAGAATTGAGAATTGAGAATTGAGAATTGAGAATTGAGAATTGAGAATTGAGAATTGAGAATTGAGAATTGAGAATTGAGAATTGAGAATTGAGAATTGAGAATTGAGAATTGAGAATTGAGAATTGAGAATTGAGAATTGAGAATTGAGAATTGAGAATTGAGAATTGAGAATTGAGAATTGAGAATTGAGAATTGAGAATTGAGAATTGAGAATTGAGAATTGAGAATTGAGAATTGAGAATTGAGAATTGAGAATTAAGAATTAAGAAACATTCTTAGTCTGACTGAACTGAATGAAACGACATCAACTGTTTTTGCGTCCATCGCGTACAAACAGACAAACATTGACAAAACAGTTGATGTGGAATTTCCCTTTAAAGCACATAAGAAATGTATAATACGGCCTGCACGTCGTCGCTGCAACCTGTCTAGAGCATCTACTTAGTAGGTAAGGTGCAGAAACATCACATAGATGAGAACAGTATTCCAGGCCAGAAAGTTTTTGTGTTAGTGCTACCTGACCAGACGAACAGACGAACAGACGAACAGACAAATAGACAATCATAATCATTTATTTGTGAAACATAGGTTAGTTTTAATAAACAGGTCTTATTATTATGCTATAATGTACTCTACCACATTGAGTGATGTACAAATATAAAGTGTAATAAAATGATGTCTCTGAACTTAGTGAGGTTTTTGATATCGGCTATATATGTACAGAAAGCATCAGAGTAAACTAATGACCCTTGATAATGACATGAAACATAGAAGGTTTTTGAATCTATATATATGGCAGGTTGGTCTAGTGGTTATGACCAATGCTTTGCGAGTACTACTAGCGGGGGTTCAAATCCTCGGCCGCAAAGTTCTTTTTGTAATCATTCAATTATTTTTATATTCTCAGAAGCACTTTTTGTTAATTATTATTTAAGGCATCAAATTTTATTGTAGGTATGAGGCTTGTAAGAAAAGATAGGCTTGTTGCATAAACAATTTTAATTTAATCCTCGAATTACATTTCTAGGACTATATGGAGTCCATTTCATGGTTAAGTACACAGTTTTTCTATCTGACTTAAATTGGGGTTACTTGTTGTTAGATTTTACCTGACCTAAATTTATTGACAAAACACAATGCCTACCCTATGTGAAGTATAAATTGTTTAATATTACTTAGATAATTCTAGAAACATAACTACAATATTTATTTACTTATTTATTTAAAGTTGCAAACATTATTTTTTACACTCTGTATAATCTTCGAATATAAAAGAATGGTTGAAAAATTAAATGTTATTTGTGACTATGAATCACAAAGAAAGAACCAACATGCTAAACTATAACAGTATAGCACCTACATCTTTCTCTTTTATCACATTTTCTGATAAGTAACCCTTTTAACACAACATTAGAAAAATATGTGAGGTCAGATGGTGCATCGTTAACACATTACTTTATTTATTTATTTTTATTTATTTATTTTACAGTTTTAAGATTACTAAACATAATGTTCGAAGGTCAAATATACAAAACTCATAATAAATAAATAACAGCACTATATAATTATTTTATTTAACTTTAAGCATCATGATTTATATTAGCCATTAATATATTAAAACTTGTTGATTTGAAAAATATTTTTATTTGAACTTCGAACATGTAGCACTCGAAGAAATGTGCTGTTGGTGATAATGGGAGTTCGGGCAAGTGGTTTCTCGATGAAATGGGCCGTAGATCAAATGACTCATCGGTTAAGCGGCTCTTCAATGATTTGACGTTTGTAGAAATGGGCTTCGCAATATTATGTCTTTCAATAATGAGTACAAAACCCGTTAAATTGACCTCAATAAGCAAAAAGGATCTCAAAGATGTAAAATAACTCATTACAGATTTAATTCTAAGGATAAAAAACACGGTTCATTTGTCAGTTGAAGTCGGTTCTAAGCCATATTAAAGCTCGTCACATTCAATAATAGCCCTCTGGTAGCGACAGCCGACATCCATGCGGGCGAAGCCGCTGGCGGAAAGCTATATAGTTATGTACTAGCTTACCCGCGCGCGGCTCCGCCCGCGTGAATGTTGACTATCGTCATCAAGTCTTTTTTAAACTGAGGGACTACCCGTACTAACTTTCAATGTGTCTATTCCTTGGCAAACAGTGGTTGCAGCTAAACGTATTTATTTCAGCTCGAGTCCTATCAAACCCTCCAAGGTAAAGTGCCATGCATCGCGGCCAAAGCCAGTCTGTCTATCATCATTGTCCTTTTATGGAGATTTTATAGGGATTAGATAGCTGCTCTGGCCAAGCGTTGAAATATTGATTGTTGATCTTATGAACTGTTGATCCCGCGTATGTATCCCGTGTGACTTGGAAGAGGCCCTTTGATAAACCCTTTTACCATAGTTGCATTGCACTTTCACATTCTATGCACTATTTCAAATTAGTTAAACATTATTTATTTCGAAAAATCTGGTTTTATCGGTTTATTATTAAAATCTTGCTATGCAGACATTGACATTTTGACAACCTGATTTGACATTCAAAAAGTTGAAACTAAAGAAAGAGTATAATAACCCGTGTGTATAATAATAAAAACCGTCCCGGTTCCGTGCAACACTGGGTTGAGGGATGAACTTAGCTTTGGTGCAGTGCTTCTTGTCTTGACTGACAGACATAGGTACCCACAGATTTTTTTTGGTGATGTGGGTAATATTTACGCTTTCTCAAACTTTTACCTTTACCTTTGCCATAAGATTTTACTTTCTGCAAAATATCTGGATTCTAGCCCAAAAGGAAGTACCCTTTCTTTTTCGCCGTGCGAAAACCCCGTCGGTCTTCACCTCAACGGAGCTATCGTGGCAACGGAGAGGTTAGTATTTCGGACTCCTACTGACTAAAATCGCACGGTCTTTCGTCATATCGGCCTATGTGACCCGGGATCCGGTGTGTCCTAGAAAGGATATCCCAGAAACCTCGACCTTATCTATAAAAAAGCACGCGTGGAAACATAACGCCCTGGCACCCTGGGCCTGCTTCTGCTAGGGTGACGGTTAGCCCCGACTGTCACCCTAGACCCGCAATCATGAAGAACGGAAATAGTTCTGCGAACTACGCCGCCCGGTGCACCTTCAACGGCAAGGGCCGGCAGTGCTAGATATCTCCAGTAGCTTTTCCGCTGCTGTTTCTGCGCTCATTACCGCCTCGCAAAAAAAGCGGTCACGTTCCACATACACTCTATGGTGACCATGGTCGACACCAGAATCAGAGCATGAGGCTACACCGCCTACACCGACGTCTGCTTCAAGGGTATGACGCCACTCTATTCACTCTGGACACTCTGCCAATGTGTGAAGCGGCAAAGTGTCCACGGAGTAGCCCCGGCAACGGTGGCATTTGGGCGTCAGCGCCCGGCCTACACAATGCAGGAACTCACCAAAACAGCCATGCCCATCAGTGAGTCTTGGATAGCTCAGGGTCATGGGCCACCTACCCTTTAGACCCAAGACGGAATGCGATTTTGGTCAGTCAAGTCCGATATTACGTCCCTACTACGGAGGGGAGAGATCCGTGGGGCTTTCCGCACGAAAATCTCCGGTTGCGGTGCAGGTGACTCACTCACGTGGCGAAAGGCCTCTCAACGACCTCCGTCCTCCATGAGCGCAGGCCTGGGGTTGGTAAGTGACTCGATAGTGAGACCACAGTTTGGATATTACGCTTTGTGTAATGCCTATCCGCAACATTCCTTTGATCTAATTCAATAGATGCCTCTACGTGTTCCTAAGAAAGAGGTCTTGACAGACAGACAGACGGATAACGAAGAGATCCTAAGTATTTAGGGTTTCGTGTTTTCCTATTGAGGCACAGAACCCTAAAAATAAATATATCCTCTTTGCCTTTGAGCAAAAAGAAACAAAGGATTAAAATTTAGACTGAGTCACTTTTAGTTACTGTTGCCATGACAACAATTATAGATGGCGTTAAAAACGTCTGCGAACATCTAATTTTCTTATTATTTCTTTATATTAATATATATGTCTAGATGGAGTATCGCGCTGCAAAATGACAAGAAGAAATGGGACGAATTTTCCTTATTAGTGTGCGTGACAGCTTCGTCTTACACTCGCGTTATGTCAGTTTGCTTTTTAGTGTGCGTGTATAAATACATACCAGTTGCTGAAAACTGCCTTAAAAATAGGGAAAATTTTGTGTATTAATTAATAATATTAAATGTATATTCAGTTTAGAAAATAAGTATATATTTTATTCAACTTGGCTGCATGGATGTAATGTATGTATGTATGTTTGTTCGTTTCAAATTTTGCTACTGCATTTTGAAGCAATTATCCTAACCGAAACCTAAAGCGTCCAAATATAATTAAAAATAGGTACCTAATAATTTTACACGTTTTTATGGAATACTAGCTTTTGCCCACGGCTTCGCCCACGTGGATGTCGGTTATCGCGACCAAACATAGCCCATGTCTTGAGGTCTAATCTAATCTGCCCCTATACCGAATTTCATCAAAATCGTTTCAGGCGTGAAAGCGTAACAGACAGACAGACAGAGTTACTTTCGCATTTATAATATTAGTATGGATTTGAATATTTGTTTTGACGTGATGAACATATATTATATCTTGACTTGCAAAAATGACATCAAATTCGTACTCAGCATACCGAAAAACCCCTCATACGATACTCATAATTTACACTTTTACCACCCATATCGTTATTTTTAAAATCTCATATTATTGACAGTGCCCACTGACAGTGCATCTGACACTAAAGCAGGAAAATCGTTTACACACCAACCTTTGGTGAGTATTTTTTTGGGCGCTTTCAACGCTTTGACAGTCTATCTAGACATATTAATAATCTAAGATTTCTTTATTTCATGAATTAATCATATATTTTTAATTTTCTCATATGCTATTCGCAGCGAAGACAAATCTAACAAATCATAGATCATGAAAATCCGTTCAGCCGTTCTTGAGTTCTAACAAAAGTACCTTTTTGGACCCTTTTAAGGGCTTTAGGGTTTGAATTTTTAAAAATCCTTTCTTAGTACACCTCTACGCATCAAAACGAACACACCCATCAAATTTCAAGTCTCTACGACCAGCGGTTTAGGCTGTGCGTTGTCTCTAGGTCAATCAGTCAGTCAGGACTTTGAGTTTTATATAATGTATTGATAAAGGCATTAGAAACAGCATTCTTGCCCTACATTTTAAGGAATTCCCTAGATTTCGCCAGCATCCTAGAATCAGATCCTGTTACCCTGGACCACCCTTTAATATCCTCTTTCTAACAAAAAAGAATTATTAAAATCTATCCAATTGGTGTTGCTATCGCGTAACATACATGTCATAGAAAAAAAATAGCAATGAAATAATAATTATTATTATAATAGCTCACCCCTTTGGAAGTCGGTTAAAAGGATAACCCTATGGGATAACCTCATATTTTTGTCAGCTCTTGCAGATCAGTAGAAAATAAAAGTAAACAAATAGTTTAATTTGGTTGTACATTTATTAAAATCATTGATTCCAAAATATTATAATATATTCTAGATATAATATATTTATTCCAATACTTATAGATACCTATCTAATAATGATAAAATATTCCAAAATAATATTACTTAATTATATTAAAGTAGAACTTGTAAATAGCTGGTTTTGACATTGCTGGCATTGTGACATTTGTGACGGCATACCTATTTGATCCATAATAAGCGATGAGCATTCTGGAAAAAGAAATATAAAAAATTATTGTTTGATTTTACTAAACAACTAGATACTTACTAACAGTAGGTAGTAAATGTCGTAGAGACATTCTACACAGCGCATAGTAAGCATAGCTCAACTATAGTTCGGCTGTTGAGAAAATGCGATCCTGACAAGTTGTGGTCGACCTTATTAACGAATAATAACATTGAAAATTAAGAAATTGTGCCAATTTTCAATAAACAGATTAATTTTGGGCTAAAATTATTAACAATTATACAATTATTTTAATTGAAATTAATTAAATTTAATTAAAATTGATACTTTTAAAAGTCATACCACTTCAAACTACGCCGTTTCTAGGTTATGTCAACTGTTTACTTTTATAGTGATGAGACAAAATAACAAGGCAATTATAACCACAAATTTTTGTAATCTTAATATAATAATCCTTTGTTTAAATATAAAATAGAACGTTATAATTTGTATTATGTAATCTTGTAATAAGCCCCTGCCCAAGCTAATAGAAAGAATGAATCATATTTTTTATAATTGCTGACTGTAATTATTATTATGTTATTGTTAGTTGGGAATAGGTTTAGAGAACGGTACTATGTACAAGTTATTTTTTGTACATCACTAGTCATGACGAATTGACATGCGTAGGATCGCATTCTCTCAACGGTCGAACTGTAGCTTGTGTTATGGGTTCTAGACTGCGGATAAATGTATTGATATATATTTTTCGTAAATAGATACAAATTATATATAAAAACACTTAGACCTGTCCAGAAGTTAAATGTATTATGGGCCATAGTATTACTGTAATTAACTCTGAATTCCATTTACCATGGGTACATGAAGTCTGACCAACAGAACACCTGATTTTTAACACATAATCCAGGCCCACTGTATGACAGATTACGACAACAGACGTCACTAAGTTGTGGATTCATGCAGTACTTGTCGCATTTTGGTTCGCGCGTTTCAGTCACTGCGTAGACGGTGACAACCATTACACACGCAGCGATCAAAAGTAACAGAGCGATTTTATTAGCAATGGCCATTGTGATAGTTGAATTGTTGGATAGTTTCTAGAGTAGAATGTCTTTAGAACACAGAAACTGTACTGCTGCTCCACAAAACGTTTGCCTATTTATAATGCCTTAGAGATGAAGGCTGAGTTACTATGATATTACTATGATAATGTTACTAAATAAGGCGAAAGCTACCTGCCTTAACCTAATTTAGTATAAGATTATCATTTTTCCTCATAAATTATTTATATGCATTGTTTTGAATTATAAGGATAACTAGACTATGCCCGCGGCTCTGCCCGCGCGGACGTCGGTTTTCGCGTTGTTTGACTTTATCTCCGGTTCTACTCAACCGATTGTCATCAAATATGCGAAACATTCTTAATCTGACCAAGACCTTTCAAACGACAAAAAAAGCATCAACCGTTTTTGCGTCCATCGCGCACAAACACACAAACATTGACAAAACAGTTGATTTGGATTAGTTGCTGATGTTACTTGCTGCTACGGAACCCTTCATGGGTGAGTTGGTCTTAGTCTGCAGAGACTATCGATAGAGACGACGCTATGCTAGTCTTAGAAACTGAAAATTGTAGGTATGTAAATTACAGTACCTGTGTTTAATTTTTTGGTACTCTAATTTAAATTAAAAAATACTTATAAACACTTATATTTAACTTTTCTCTTAAAAAATATTATAGTGAATTCCTTGTATCCAGGCAACAAACGTTGCCGATAGTCCCGAGTAGGTACATCACTAAACGCAAATCTGGTATCATTATTTCATAACTTGATATTTGCACTTGTTAATTTAGTACCTATCTGAGATAAAACAAAAAACAGACTATGGTGCCTCTGACAAGACCGTTGTTAAAATTAGTATACTGCAATTATCAGAAAAGAGGTGGAAGCGCGTAGACTGTTGTTAATGAGAGCAAAAAAAAATGACAATGATTTTCTTAGATTGGTTCTCTGAAACCGTAGGTATTGTCAATATTAAATTTTTATTTTTTTTTGCTGAAAGACCAGTTTTTATCTTAAAAAATTAAAGTCAGTTAAAAATCAACCTAAATATGAAAGTATTTTTACTATCCTTTAATATTTGTAACTTTTGTGTTTAACAAAAGTTTAATGTTCGATAATAATGTAATTAGTGTTCGATACTGTTTACATAAAAGGTATTAAAGTAAGCACAGCTGCGGCTACAGTTAGTAGGTACTGAAACTAAATGATGCACTGGGTAATACTCGAAGTCCGACGTCGCGCGTCGTCACCGCCAAATATTTTTATTCAATGAAAGGCAAAGTTGCAGTTTGCATAAAGCCTTCATATTCATGAACTGACAACCATGGCGCGACTGGGTGCATGTAAATTGAATAGTCGAGGTGGCTCGAAAATAACACAACGCAAAACAGAGCTGTGACGAATCCGTTGTATATAAAAGCACTATATAATTATTTTATTTAACTTTAAGCATCATGATTTATATTAGCCATTAATATATTAAAACTTGTTGATTTAAAAAATATTTTTATTTGAACTTCGAACATGTAGCACTCGAAGAAATGTGCTGTTATAGTTGTCACAAAATAAAAGGCCCACTTTGACAGTTCGTGCCCATGAAGTTCTTAATTTTTTATCAATTGAAATGTTCTAAAGGTAATTACATTTTTCATTGACAGGTACCGCCCACTCGGCTGTGTGCTGTGCATAACGATTTTTTCATGTTGTCCACAGACTATTAATAATCAGTTAAGGAAAGAAAATATCGAGTCAGATATTTTTTTTCAAGCCCGACGCGCACTTTTATTTTTATTTATTTTAATACTTGTGTTTAGATTCTGAAGACTCATTTAATTATTCTTGTTGTTTTTGTGATTGAGTGAATGTTATTGTAAAAAAAATATTAAATATAAGTAAATTGACCTTTAATAACATTGTATTGTTTTAAAATACCCACAAAATCAAAGGTTAAGCTAATTTTTCTAATCAGAACTTTAATCCAATGCAGCTTACATACATATTCAAATCGATTAAATCCCCATGCAAACTGGATTCGATTCATCCTGAGTATCGAATACCGAATCATATAGGTACATAACTAGTTACGCCACGAGGACAAACGTCAAAACGGGCCTTTTATTTTGTGTTGAGTATAGTGATATGGGAGTTCGAGCAAGTGGTTTCTCGATGAAATGGCCCATAGATCAAATGACCCATCGGTTAAGTGGCTCTTCAATGATTTGACATTTGTAGAAATGGGCTTCGCAATTTATGTCTTTCAATAATGAGTACAAAACCCGTTAAATTGACCTCAATAAGCAAAAAGGATCTCAAAGATGTAAAATAACTCATTACAGATTTAATTCTAAGGATAAAAAACACGGTTTATTTGTCAGTTGAAGTCGGTTCTAAGCCCTATACCTATTAAAGTTCGTCACATTCAATAATAGCCCTCTGGTAGCGACAGCCGACATCCACGCGGGCTAAGCCGCTGGCGGAAAGCTATATAGTTATGTATAATATTAGAAACAGCACTCTTGCCCTACATTTTAAGGAATTCCCTAGATTTCGCCAGCATCCTAGAATCAGATCCTGTTACCCTGGACCACCCTTTAATATCCTCTTTCTAACAAAAAAGAATGATTAAAATCTATCCAATTGGTGTTGCTATCGCGTAACATACATGTCATAGTAAAAAAATAGCAATGAAATAATTATTATTATTATAATAGCTCACCCCTTTGGAAATCGGTTAAAAGGATAACCTATTTTTGTCAGCTCTTGCAGATTAGTAGAAAGTAAAAGTAAACAAATAGTTTAATTTGGTTGTACATTTATTAAAATCATTGATTCCAAAATATTATAATATAATATATTCTAAATATAATATATTTATTCCAATACTTATAGATAATAATGATAAAATATTCCAAAATAATATTACTTAATTATATTAAAGTAGAACTTGTAAATAGCTAGTTTTGACATTGCTGGCATTGTGACAATTGTGACGGCATACCTATTTGATCCATAATAAGCGATGAGCATTCTGGAAAAAGAAGTATAAAAAATTATTGTTTGATTTTACTAAACAACTAGATACTTACTAACAGTAGGTAGTAAATGTCGTAGAGACATTCTACACAGCGCATAGTAAGCATAGCTCAACTATAGTTCGGCTGTTGAGAGAATGCGATCCTGACAAGTTGTGGTCGACCTTATTAACGAATAATAATAATTACAGTCAGCAATTATAAAAAATATGATTCATTCTTTCTATTAGCTTGGGCAGGGGCTTATTACAAAATTACATAATACAAATTATAACGTTCTATTTTATATTTAAACAACAGATTATTATATTAAGATTACAAAAATTTGTGGTTATAATTGCCTTGTTATTTTGTCTCATCACTATAAAAGTAAACAGTTGACATAACCATGAAACGGCGTAGTTTGAAGTGGTATGATTTTTAAAAGTATCAATTTTAATTAAATTTAACTTTAACTTTTTTTTTTAAATTTGTACATACTTAATATTTTCTAAGATAGTTTAATAATAATTCTGTATAAATAAATAAATTATTATGTAACAGAAAAAAAAATTCAATTAAAATAATTATATAATTGTTAATAATTTTAGCCCAAAATTAATCTGTTTATTGAAAATTGGCAAAATTTCTTAATTTTCAATGTTATTATGTTATTGTTAGTTGGGAATAGGTTTAGAGAACGGTACTATGTACAAGTTATTTTTTGTACATCACTAGTCATGACGAATTGACATGCGTAGGATCGCATTCTCTCAAACGGTCGAACTGTAGCTTGTGTTATGGGTTCTAGACTGCGGATAAATGTATTAATATATATTTTTCGTAAATAGATACAAATTATATATAAAAACACTTAGACCTGTCCAGAAGTTAAATGTATTATGGGGCCATAGTATTACTGTAATTAACTCTGAATTCCATTTACCATGGGTACATGAAGTCTGACCAACAGAACACCTGATCTTTAACACATAATCCAGGCCCACTGTATGACTGATTACGACAACAGACGTCACTAAGTTGTGGATTCTTGCAGTACTTGTCGCATTTTGGTTCGCGCGTTTCAGTCACTGCGTAGACGGTGACAACCATTACACACGCAGCGATCAAAAGTAACAGAGCGATTTTATTAGCAATGGCCATTGTGATAAGTAGTTGAATTGTTGGATAGTTTCTAGAGTAGAATGTCTTTAGAACACAGAAACTGTACTGCTGCTCCACAAAACGTTTGCCTATTTATAATGCCTTAGAGATGAAGGCTGAGTTACTATGATATTACTATGATAATGTTACTAAATAAGGCGAAGGCTATCTGCCTTAACCTAATTTAGTATAAGATTATAATTTTTCCTCATAAATTATTTATATGCATTGTTTTGAATTATAAGGATAACTAGCCTATGCTCGCGGCTCCGCCCGCGCGGACGTCGGTTTTCGCGTTGTTTGACTATATCTCCGGTTCTACTCAACCGATTGTCATCAAATATGCGAAACATTCTTAGTCTGACCAAGACCTTTCAAACGAAAAAAAACGCATCAACTTTTTTGCGTCCATCGCGCACAAACACACAAACATTGACAAAACAGTTGATTTGGATTAGTTGCTGATGTTACTTGCTGCTACGGAACCCTTCATGGGTGAGTTGGTCTTAGTCTGCAGAGACTATCGATAGAGACGACGCTATGCTAGTCTTAGAAACTGAAAATTGTAGGTATGTAAATTACAGTACCT
Source organism: Lithosia quadra (assembly GCA_963576445.1). NCBI lineage: Eukaryota > Metazoa > Arthropoda > Insecta > Lepidoptera > Erebidae > Lithosia > Lithosia quadra. The sequence goes on from OY754891.1 coordinate 10,376,182, forward strand.
GTGTTTAATTTTTTGGTACTCTAATTTAAATTAAAAAATACTTATAAACACTTATATTTAACTTTTCTCTTAAAATATATTATAGCAAATTCCTTGTATCCAGGCAACAAACGTTGCCGATAGTCCCGAGTAGGTACATCACTAAACGCAAATCTGGTATCATTATTTCATAACTTGATATTTGAACTTGTTAATTTAGTACCTATCTGAGATAAAACAAAAAACAGACTATGGTGCCTCTGACAAGACCGTTGTTAAAATTAGTATACTGCAATTATCAGAAAAGAGGTGGAAGCGCGTAGACTGTTGTTAATGAGAGCAAAAAAAAATGACAATGATTTTCTTAGATTGGTTCTCTGAAACCGTAGGTATTGTCAATATTAAATTTTTATTTTTTTTTGCTGAAAGACCAGTTTTTATTTTAAAAAATTAAAGTCAGTTAAAAATCAACCTAAATATGAAAGTATTTTTACTATCCTTTAATATTTGTAACTTTTGTGTTTAACAAAAGTTTAATGTTCGATAATAATGTAATTAGTGTTCGATACTGTTTACATAAAAGGTATTAAAGTAAGCACAGCTGCGGCTACAGTTAGTAGGTACTGAAACCAAATGATGCACTGGGTAATACTCGAAACCCGACGTCGTCGTCACCGCCAAATATTTTTATTCAATGAAAGGCAAAGTTGCAGTCTGCATAAAGCCTTACATATTTATGAACTGACAACCATGGCGCGACTGGGTGCATGTAAATTGAATAGTCGAGGTGGCTCGAAAATAACACAACGCAAAACAGAGCTGTGACGAATCCGTTGTATATTAAACGACCGAATGATTTCACAGCATATCTGAAAATGCGTGGTACGCATAGGTAGGTATTACACTCACACTGTATTTTCAGATCGCGTAATGAATTGTTTAAAATAAAAAGCATAACAACGAGAGGCAGGTGTAATTGAAAATGCTCAATTTTCAATTAGCAAACATGACTGACTAACCTATGCATTTTAAATTTAAATATAATGGGTTTATCTTCTGAAAATTAATCACGTTTTAATGGTTAAACAATTGACTTATATAGTAGTCAATAGGCATCAATATGTAAGCTATGGAACGATCCATTGATTAAATAAATATGTAAATGCGTAGTTTTTTTATTCTAATTTGAAACTGCTATGTACTTTTCAACAAGACATTATTTCATTTTGGTAGTACCTATCTATAAATGGGTCTAAAGCGAGTCACTATCTATATCACTACATAGTATAAAACAAAGTCGCCTTTTCTGTCCCTATATCCCTATGTGCGCTTAAATCTTTAAAACTACGCAACGGATTTTGATGCGGTTTTTTCCAATAGATAGAGTGATTCAAGAGGAAGGTTTATATGAATAATACATGCATCATATACTAAGGCTAATTTAGTATCAGCATTGCACCCGTGCGAAGCCGGGGCGGGTCGCTAGTATATTATAAAAGAAAGTCGTGTTAGTTACACTATTTATAACTAAAAAACGGCTGAACCGATTTCGCTGAAAGTTGCTAGGGAGGTAGCTTAGAACTAGGAGACGGACATAGGATAGGTACTTATCCTGCCATTTGGACGAAGTATGCCACGGGCTAAGCCGCGGGGCACAACTATTTTGCAATAAGTCTTAGGTGCCAGTAGCAACCACAATGACCATTAGTAACGTGATGGTAACGTGATAATATAAAATGCCTACCATTGTGTAAAAATGGACCTTGAGGACATTTAAATTCCTACTGTATGCTACTAATATTATAAGTGTGAAAGTTTGTGAAGACATTTAGATAATTGGATATTTATTTTTCAATAAATAAATAAATAAATAAATATTCTACGACATTCTACACATCGCTCCCTAGACCCAAAGTAAGCTTAGTTTAACTGGCTTGTGTTATGGTATCTAGAATGCTGATAAACATACTTATATACTTTTTTTTGTAAATACATACTTATTATACATAGAAATATACATATGATATAATGATAGATACCAATGCAAATAGACATAATATTATCCATGCATACAAATATTTGCACTGAGCGCGAATCGAACCCACGCCACCTGCGTAGCAGTCGCATGCCCTACCGCTACACCACAGAGGCCGTCAATCACGCTCAAACGGATGAACAGGTACCTATTAGGCTACTTTTTATTCTTGAATTATATTAAGGATAAAAAATAACCTCTATCTATACCGATTGTATATAAATCCCCAATTGAAACATAGCTTAAGTTTAGGAACGTGAATAGAATGCGGGTGAGATTACAGGCAACAGCTGGTAACTGCTATAACTTCTACTACTATACTAGCTACTAGTGAATAGTCAAAGAACTAAGCTGTCATGTAACGCAATTATCCAAGCACAGAACGTTGTTATCATTTCTTGTTTTGCGAAACTATTCCCCGAAGTTCTGTAGGGCACTAATTTCCATGCTTAATTGTAAATTGACCTTAAAATTTCAGACAGAAGCAATAAACTTCCTACGCCCTTACTTTGTCATTTGCAGAAAAAGCCTTGAGTCACAGCCGTTGCCGCTTTGTTCCTACACAATGCCAAAATGTTTCATACCAAAGAAAGGTTTCAGGCCTTTGATGTTACTTACTGTGGAAATGACCTTTTAGTAAACATTTTTCACTGTAATATCGATTATTTTTGGTATTGAGCAAAGCATTTATCACCATCATACCTAAAATATCGACTGTTTTAGATATAGCAGCTTTAAATGTGCATATTCTAGCAAGACTATAATCCACAGGCATTCAACATAAACCCATCTGAAAAAATCAGATTAAAATACACGCCAGTTACGAATACTGAAATAGATTCGCATGTCCCGACCGAATGGGGACGAATGAGCCAAAACAAACCCATCAATCCCGAACTTTTACATTTTCATTTTTAACTCGCTTCGATTTCGTATCGCGTTTTGGTTAATTGCAACGATTGAATACAAACAGACAAAAAGAACAATAATATTATTTCCCGCAATAATAATTGACCTATTGAAAATTTTATTATAGCTGTACATTAAACATTTAATTGTACCTTTTTCAAACAAATTTTACTTTTTTGTGCATCTAATAAAATTGCATCTGTGCACTGTTGCATCAAAAAGCATTACATCCTTCAATGTTCGGAATACCCACAAATCAATACGGCAGTTCAGGCATGTACGAACACGCTATATAATGGTGGATTGTTATTTTTGACCGAATGGCCAAATAGCGTTATCTTTTATATAGTTACTTTGATGCTACGAGTGCGCTAAGTAGTAATGCAATTCCCATAATATACTCGTAGTATATACATGAAAACAATTTTCAGTTTAGGTGTTTTCAATAGAAGAAATTAATCATGACATAACCATACCACGAAAAAGTGACAGTGATGAATTTAGAAATACAGAATCGTCCTGCAATATGGGAAAAGAACACACGGGAGTACTTTATTATAAATGATTTTGAAACGAAAACTGCAAAGCAAAAAATGAAGCGAGTAAGTTCTCTTGTGAACAAGAAGACCACAATGTATCTTGCCAAAGGCGATTAGTCTTTTTACGTGTCTTATATCTTTTCTTATCTTGTGTATTTGTAAGCAACGCGACGTGAGCTAACACGGCACTGTACAAATTGTGACTGACTTAACTCAAGGGGGTCAAACACCACAGAAACTTACACACCCATCACACGGCAGCAACACGCGCCGCTCGCGTCGTCGCTCACACGCCCGAGGAACGAGCACGCATTATTATTATTATGTGGAGGACGCCTAACGTCAGAGGGTAGGTATCTCGGCGCAGTGGCGAGCGTGTTTGAGATTACCACATTAAATTGAGTATATCTTCGTCATTTTTGATCCGATTCAAATATTTTTTACAATTTTTATCGTTATTTTAGTCGTTATAGGTAAATCTGCATACCTACTCGTCTAAAAACGTGACTGATCCTCACTAATAAAGTAGAACCGGAGATGACCAAAAATTGCTGTCGTGACAACTTAAATAACATGGTCACATCAGTAATGACTAAATTACTTATTGATCCTAATTAATTAGGGTTGCGTAAGAAAGGTAACCCAAGGCTACCGTTACTAAGGCTTTTCCGCACGTCCATCTATCAACGGGCTGTGTGTCTAAGAAACTGCAATGGGGTTAAAAGTCACTAGACTTTACTAGTGGTTAAAGCAGTGACATAATGCAATAAGTTCCAAATCGTAATAGCCTTCATATATGAAGGCCAGATAACAAAGTTAGGGATGGTGCATGCAAATGGCCGGCTGTCTACTAACCTGTTATACAGGCTGTTGACAAATGAGCGCAGCCGTGTCAGTGACAGCAATGTGGCTGTCCACAGATTAGTTAAATTATTTATCGAATTTGTATCATGGAACTTGGAAATCTAGAATTAGAATAGAGATTTGATGGGTAGATGGAAATTTTTATTTAGTGTAGTATTAACAGTGAAGGAATTGTGTATCTATTGGAAATAATACCATATAAACTGTGAAGATGGTCATAATATGCTTGGTCCCAAACTTAGTCGCTTACAGTGTACCAAAAGGTACACTATAAACGACTAAGTTTGACATAATTCGATCTATGGCCCACGATTTCGAACGCATGGATAAAAATTTAAAGGTTTTAATTTTGCTTAAATGGAATACTGATTCATTTTCCTGAATTAAATTTTAATCATTTTTCAAATTACGCCTTGTAAAATTGTCTTGTAAAATTTTCACTGGTGGTAGAAATTTGATGGCACAAATTTGTCACAAAATTTGGCCGGGTAGTTACCACCGTGCACGATTGTGAAAAACCCTCCATAGTACTCCGATCTCGGTTGGATTCCGTGCAGGAGTCAGTAAGAGCATAGCCGGGCAGGGGGTTGTGGTCGCAGCCCTCTAGTGGGACCGGTGGGCTCACGCGGTGCTGCGACGACATTCCTCTTTTAATGAGGCCGTCAAGCTGAGTGCCACCATTGTAGACATGGTACGTATATGTAATGGTGACCCTCTTTTCTGAGACTTTTCCTATAACTTACCATCAGGTGAGGTGAAGTCAAATTGACGTGTCCTATATGTACTGTACTGTACTTTGTACTGTACTGTAAGCACTGTAAGTACTGTACAGAGTTTAGTGCTATGTATTACAAATGTGGGCAAAACAAGAAGAATGATCCAAGGCTGTCAAAATACAAAGAATAAAAGTTAACTGCAGGTTAACAAACTGGCCATCTCTCCTTTGCTACTATGGCCGACTATACCAGACGCACTGGGAGAGATGGCCAATCGTGATTTTTTTTAAAAGGTAATTAAGGGACTTATTATTGTAGAAGTTGATATTTTTTGTTTTAAAGTATAATGTTCAATGACCACAGTTTAAATAAAAGTTCATTATGGTGTATTATCCATTGTAGTTTTATTGTAATCTCTTTATTAAAAAACTATGGCCAACTCCCCCGGGCTTACCCATGTAAGAAAAAAAATTAGGTTAAGATGCAGAATTTGAACTTAATACAATATCCCAAATTTTTAAACTTTTAACTCAAATTGTAATATTTAAATTGTTGACATTATTTCACGTTCATCAGGAATTCCCCACCTAAATTTCCCAAACCCAGGATCTCTTATTTAAAGTTGGTCACACTGAACGGGGAAAAAAGTGATATAGACGTCCGCTCTCTATGCCGCATTCCGCAGCACTGACAGATGTTGTTGCGTATGGCAGTCATCGCTATCAGCGCGGTAATAAGGTAGAATATTGCGTGCACTATGGCAGGACGGATTGACGCAACTGAAAAGGACGCAAATCTAATTTCGATGAATAACTAAAGTAATAATTGATTTAGAAAAATAATAAACATACAGTCGTTAATAAACTTTATATTCTTGCTGCTAGTATTTATTTTAGATATGAAACTTTAATAGTATGAAAGTAATTAATGAATATCTTCAAAAAACATATCATTTTCAAGGTAAAACAGTATCGAGGCAAAATCTTCCAATTAAGTTTTTGATACTGCGAAGTGCAAGACAAAGACTGACTTAATCAATTCATATAATTTCAGTTTATTTGTATGTGTAACTATGGCAGAATATAAATACAAAGGTACATGAAATTCACAGAGTACCCTCTTAAAGTAGAAATTGTAAATAGCTGGTTTTGTCGTTGCTGGCATTGTGATGGCATACCTATTTGATCCATAATAAGCGATGAGCATTCTGGAAATAGAAGTATAAAAAATTATTGTTCAATTTTACTAAACAACTAGATACTTACTAACAGTTGGTAGTAAATGTCGTAGAGACATTCTACACAGTGCATAGTAAGCATAGCTTAACTATAGTTCGGCTGTTGAGAGAATGCGATCCTGACAAGTTGTGATCGAACGGACCTTATTAACGAATGATAACATTAAAAATTAAGAAATTGTGCCAATTTTCAATAAACGGATTAATTTTGGGCTAAAATTATTAACAATTATATAATTATTTTAATTAAAATTAATTACATTTAATTAAAAGTTATACCACTTCAAACTACGCTGTTTCAAGGTTATGTCAACTGTTTGCTTTTATAGTGATGAGACAAAATAACAAGGCAATTATAACCACAAATGTTTGTAATCTTGATATAATAATCTGTTGTTTAAATATAAAATAGAACTTTATAATTTATATTACGTAATTTTGTAATAAGCCCCTGCCCGAGCTAATAGAAAGTATGAATCATATTTTTTATAATTGCTGACTGTGATTTATATTATGATATTGTTAGTTGGGAATAGGTTTAGAGAACGGTACTATGTACAAGTTATTTATTGTACATCACAAGTCATGACGAATCGACATGCGTAGGATCGCATTCTCTCAACGTTCGAACTGTAGCTTGTGTTATGGGTTCTAGACTGCGAATAAACATATTAATACATATTTTTCGTAAATAGATACAGATTATACATAAAAACACTTAGACCTGTCCAGAAGTTAAATGTATTATGAGGCCATAGTAATTACTGTAATTACCTCTAAACTCTATTTACACGTCTGGGTTTAATGGCTCTGGCAAACAGAACACCATTTTAGCAAAACATAATCCAGGCCCATTGTATGTATTATTTTGACAACATTCGTCACGAGCTTCTGATTGCTTGCAGTACATGTCGCAGTTTGATTCACGCACTGCAGTATTAGCAGCGTAGACGGCGATAAACATTACACACGCAGCGATCACAAGTAACAGAGCATTTTTATTAGCAATGGCCATTGTGATAGTTGAATTGTTGGATAGTTTCTAGAGTAGAATGTCTTTAGAACACAGAAACTGTACTGATGCTCCACAAAACGTTTGCCTATTTATAAGGCTAACAATTAGCGATTAAGGCTGAGTTACTATGATATTACTATGATAATGTTATTAAATAAGGTGAAGGCTATCTGCCTTAACCTAATTTAGTATAAGATTATCAGTTTTCCTCATAAATTATTTTATATGCATTGTTTTGAATTATAAGGATAACTAGCCTATGCCCGCGGCTCCCCCGCGTGGACGTCGGTTTTCGCGTTGTTTGACTATATCTCCGGTTCTAGTCAACCGATTGTGATCAAATACGCGAAACATTCTTAGTCTGACCAAGACCTTTCAAACGAAAAAAAACCGCATTGACCGTTTTTGCGTCCATCGAGCACAAACACACAAACATTGACAAAACAGTTGATTTGGATTAGTTGCTGATGATACTTGCTGCTACGGAACCCTTCATGGGTGAGTCCGACGCGCACTTGGTCGGTTTTTATTTGAATTGGCCTGGAAATATCAATAAAGTATCATCATCTGAACAACACTAAGATAATGATGATGACAAATCATCTCGCCTTATAATATTACCAATCTGCGCGCGAAAGTCTTTTTTATACCAAGACTAGCTGTCTCGGCGAACTTCGTACCGCCATATTTTCCACCCGCGTGCAATTCCGTTCCCATTCCTGTTCCCGTTCTCATTCCCATTACTATTCCCATTACTATTCCCATTCCTATTCCTATTCTCATTCCTATTCCCATTCCTACTACTACCTACTACTACTAAATACTAATCCCGTAACGTAAACATAAACTTCTCTCACATAATAGAAAAAGTTTGTATGAGAAAAAGAAAAGTTACTTTCTGAAATTTTCTGTACAACTGTCTTATTATTTTTTTTCGTAAGAACCTTCTCCCGATAATAACAAACACAACAAAAAAAGAATTAGTGAAATCGGTAGAGCCGTTGGTGAGTTATGCGCTTACCAACACATTTTGCGATTCATTTTTATATTATAGATAAGCACACGGCCAAAAGGCGAGTGCGCTCTGCAACATTACTAGATGTATATAATCAAATATTGTCTGGTGGGCAGATCAGTATTTGAGCTAGTAATTTTCCTAGCATTTATAGCTTCGATCTTGCCTTGCACTTCAGAATTAACTACTTAGTGTAGGTAATTAGATTTTCTGGTTAATTCTTCTGTGCCATAGATCGAAGATAAAAAGGCTGGTAAACTGACATCGGCAATTTTACGAACGACGCCGAGCCCACCACAGCGCACTGGTAGCTTGAAGCCAGGCTCGGCCGTTCAAATCTGCATTTAAAATTTTATTTTTTCATTTCATTTAAATCTTGTATTTTTTCCTAAAAAAAGAATGAAAGGCTTCTTCTAAAATCGGGGCCTGCAGATGAAAAGAACATTTAGGTATGTAGAACTTTTAAATTTAGGCCCAAAACATTGAGTGCGGGCCGGAACCTCCACGTGGTGCACCTGGGCAACGGAGGCGAGCAGCGCCTCCCACTCGCCACGGGAGACGCTGCTGCCTGCGGCCAATCCGACCGGGGTGGGAGTGGCCCTCTAGAGGGCTGCTCCGAGGCTCTCCACGTGTCCCTCTCACTAGCAGATGGCACAGTGGGGAGCGAGCGGGGGGCGAGCTGATTGTCTGCGCGCCACTGGCGCCGACGGTTGGGTGGCAGGACGGCCTCCTGTCACCCTACACCCCACCGTCAGCGAAGTGGCGCGATGCTCGCCCCACCCCCCCTTTCGGGGGGTCGAGGGGGCCATCTTAAAACCGTAGATGGCCCAGGGTCAGCTGGGGTGCGAGGGATATGCCCATTGGGTAACCTTGCACCCCGGTTACTAAGGCCCGAGACGGCGTGCGGTTTTAGTCGGTTCGATCCCGACATAACCACCCCCGATGGCCGACGGGGGTGGTATCCATGGGGATTTCCGCACGATAAAAAAAAAAAAGGCCAAAACATTAAATTTTGAAATTGCCAAACATCAGAATTTAGTTCTAAACCAATAATTTTAAATTCATCTTTCAGAAAAGCCAGATCTTTGAGTATTGTGTTTATATAGCCCCCTAAGGTGCCGTCATCTAGATACCAGATGTTCAATTTGAAAGGGGAATGTCAAGTTCTGGCCATCATTATGCTCAAGAATATGCTAAATGGCAAAAAAACCGTCGTTATTTTTAATTACCAATCAATATATTCGTATGCGAGTTTAAGTTAGTAGCAATTGTGTAATATATTTTGCCACGATTTCATGTTTAGGTACTTTTTGCAAGTTTAGAAAGCGTAATGGACGGAGACGATGTTGATAGATAAAAAAATTACATGTTATACATAAAAAGAGAACTGATAATTATATCATATTTGTTCCCATCAGTAACATTATGTATTTGAGTACTTATGTAGTTTGAGTTTTAAAATCATGTTCATCAGCCACAGAACAAAGAAAAATCCTTTTAATGTTCTGTGTCATCAGCAGTCAAAATCAACTGTAAGCGTGCATTTCTGTGGAAAATAATAACTGTATTATTTCCTATACTCCTACTTTTATTTGAAATATTTCAGTATTTATTCAATAGTGATATAGTATACTACCATTTGCATTAACTTTTTGCTGTGGGCGCCCATTGGCCAAAGTAACTATGGGCCAAAGGCGACCCCCTTTAGCTGCATAATTATTGGATGTATTGATAAGCTGAAAATGAGTGGCCCAAGGGGTTCACCATGTTGACACCCGACCGCTGAGTCCAGAACATTTTCCTTAAATAATAATTTAGAAGGGTACCTATAGCATTGCCAAAGAAATTTAAAAATTTTAGGAGTTTCCAGTTTGGCCTGTGTCAACAAAGTGTCCCTGTTAACTGAATTGAATAGACAATAGAAAGAAGAATCTGTAAATAAATTGTATGAAATAATTTTACTGAAATTTATTCCCGTTCATAAAAATTGTGATAAATAACAGGACATTTTTGTTATCCAGTCTCGTACAAGACATAACCGATATCTTTAGAGTACAAGATATATATTGTACGACGTGCTAATTGCTTTAACACAGTGACCCATACAAGGGTTGGCTCACGTAAACGCTTATATTAATATCATAGTCAATAAGATATCGCTACTCTGCCTATTTACCTTTTATTGTAAGATAATAATGATAATGTAATGACACTGTATAAAACGTGTTGATTTGCATTTGAGCATCCATCCCAGGGAGGTTTTAGCCATCGCGAATTCACTAGTGCTGTGAATCAGTGGCGGACTAACCGGGGGGCGGAAGGGGCGGCCTGCCCCGGGCCTCCGGTCTAGGGGGGCTCCCAAATGCCTCTGCATTCCCCTGATCAACCCCTGAACAAGAATTTTAAAATGTGTAGTACCTTCATAATTTCATCAAGATCAAAACATCAAAGCCATCTAGACTTTTTACGCGGTACTAATATTTACACATATCTTTAGTTCTGGTTACAAAATATATTATACTAGCTGTTGCCCGCGGCTCCGCCCTATTTATTATATGTATAGATGACATATTTAAACCGACCGACGGGCCCTGTTCTTTCATGGACCTCAGATCGTGCCACCAGTAGGATCCAGCATCGTTGTGGGAGGTGGGAGGCATATACATCGGCTTCGGGCCCCAGATGAAATATTTGGGGCTCATGCTCGAAGGTTGATGGGAAGGCTGGCCCTCAAATAGAAGGGCACGGCTAACGCTCTGGCGCGGCTGTTGCCCAATATGAGGGGGCCGGATAACTCCTGCAGGAGACTCTACGCGGGGATCGTGCGGTCTATGGCCCTGTACGGGTGCCCTATTTGAGCGACTAAGTTTGAGATAATCCGATCTATGAGATATCGGTTTGTTTAACGTAGGATTACTTAGAAAACCCGGATTTCACATACATTACAATAGTAAATAATTTGACATATACTATCTAAATTATTTGTGCCCACGATTTCGCCCGCATGGATAAACATTTTTAGGTTTTATTTTTGCTTAAATGGAATACTGATTCATTTTCCTGAAAAATTTTAATCATTTTCCAAAATTACGTCTTGTAAAAATTATCTTGTAAAATTTTCACTGGTGGTAGAAATTTGATGGCACAAATTTGTCACAAAATTTGGCCGGGTAGTTACCACCGTGCACGATTGTGAAAAATCCTCCATAGTAATCCAATCTCGGTTGGATTCCGTGCAGGAGTCAGTAAGTGTATAGCCGGGCAGGGGATTGTGGTCGCAGCACTCTAGTGGGACCGGTGGGCTCACGCGGTGCTGCGACGACATTCCTCTTTTAATGAGGCCGTCAAACTGAGTGCCACCATTGTAAACATGGTACGTATATGTAATGGTGACCTTCTTTTCTGAGACTTTTCCTTTAACTTACCATCAGGCGAGGTGAAGTCAAATTGACGTGTCCTATATGTACTGTACTGTACTTTGTACTGTACTGTAAGTACTGTACAGAGTTTAGTGCTATGTATTACAAATGTGGCAAAACAAGAAGAATGATCCAAGGCTGTCAAAATACAAAAAATAAAAGTTAACTGCAGGCAAAGATGATAAGATAACTTAAATAGGTACTTAGATAACGATAGTTATCTATCGTCTCTGCTGCAGGTTAAGAAACTGGCCATCTCTCCTTTGCTACTATGGCCAACTATACCAGACGCACTGGGAGAGATGGCCAATCGTGATTTTTTTTAAAAAAGGAAAATAAGGGACTCGTTATTGTAGAAAAAGATTTTTTTTGTTTTAAAGTATATGTTCAATGACCAGAGTTTAAATAAAAGTTCATTATGGTGTATTATCCATTGTAGTTTTATTATAATCTCTTTATTAAAAAGCTATGGTCAACTCTCCCGGACTTACCCTATGTAAGAAAAAAAATGGGTTAAAAATTGCCACCCCCTAAAATCTGCCGCCCTAGGCGCCAGCCTACTCAGCCTACATTCTGGTAAGTCCGCCAATCCTTTGGAAAGTATGAGTTGAGCTTTCTAGCTCGGGAGGACGATGTATTGGATACCTTTGCCCCGCTACTAGGCAAAGAACGCTCAGTCGCACCCGTGTTATTGTTGGGAAGCTCCGGCTCCTCGTCCATGGCACCTGAAGTTACTCCGTTAGCTTTACAACAGTCGTCACGCTCACGGTCAGTCTCGTAACCTATGCAGACCTTGTTGCAGTTGGAAACAGCTTGTGCATTAGCAATGTCGACGGTTATAACCATGACACACGCAGCGATCAGCATGATTTTATTAGCGACGGCCATTGTGATAGTTGAATTGTTGGATTGTTTCTAGAGCAGAATTTCTTTAGAACACAGAAACTTTACTGATGCTTCATAAAATGTTTGTTTGCCTATTTATAAGGCTAACAATAGCGATGAAGGCTTAGTTAAGTAGCCTGAATATCATCAACATTAATCAGTTTTCCTCATAAAGTAATAATGCAATGTTTTGCAATGGATATAGAAACTACTGAACAGATTTTAATGCAGTTGTTTTATTAGCAAGATCTATGTTTGATTACAATTTAAAAAGTAATATATTTCATAAAGTAGTAGTATATATTTCCTATACGATGTTTGAAACCGTGGTATACAGTTAGTTGGTAAAATAATCTAATGATACAAACATAACAGACTATTTTGTTGCATCTATCAGGTGAAGATTCTTCTGCACGGTATTGTTCTTCTGATTGATTCTTCTGCACAAGAAGGAAAAAACCGATGTTCTGTGGTACAGTCCATTATTTATTTTTCTCAACAAGTTTCAATCAAGATCGAGAATTGATATAACTAAACATAATAAACATAGTACCTACACAGTGGAGAGCGAGCGGGGGGCGAGCTGATTGTCTGTCGGTCGTGATCTATTCGGACCGCAATTGAAAAAGAAAGAGATGGAGCTTTACACCGTATATAGCTCCAGCTCTTTCCCTCAACGAATGATTTATATTTCGAAAACTAAGTTAGACAAAGTGGCAAAAGTCTAAATCGCAAACGATCGCTAAGGAAACGTATAGATTAGGTCTACCAATCACACTCCAGCTCGTGATTCCGCCGCGGCGCGCGCATCGTACGCCGGCGACGAGCTGGGATGTGATTGGTCGACCTAATCGTTCGTTTTCTAAGCGATCGTTTGCGATTTAGACTTTTTCCATTAGTCTACGGGGGCAGGACATCCCCACATACATTATTTGAAATAGAAAAAGATGATCATTCATGACGTCATTACACTTCAAAACTATCCTTCCACAAGGTTAACTACATTCATAATTGCTTTCAACATATTTTTAGTCCAATTAGGTACTATCTAACTCTAGTCTCATTTAACTTGGTACTGTCTAGCTCAAACTAATTTGAACTTGTCATTAGAGCATACCTAGTTGCAGACTGTGCAAATGTCTAAGCTTAATATGCAAATCGTCAACTTTACCACATTTCACAAAATAATTTCGACATGTTTGTTTCGGCATTGCCTTAGTGTTTCTATTGGAATCTCAACTACGACACTGCAATTTCTGTAGCATATCACATTTTTAACTTATAAAATCGGAACAAAAAAGGGATAAACAATTTATAGTTGCATCCACAAAATATTGCAATAACAAAGAAATTAATAATATAAATTCGTATTCGTATTAAAACTTAAGCAATATCGCTAATATTTGCGCGAATATTTGCGTGAATACAGTATAGGCGAATAGCGAATAGCGACCTGGGGTATAATTCGTTTTGATGGCATATTTGACGATTATGCTCCAATTAGGTACCTAAAAATGAAGTAAGCAACTTAGAACATTTAGCCGACGATATATTAATGACACGCAAGGAACAGAGGCGAGTATATTTCTGTGAAAAATAATGTAAGTCTCAAGTCTGTATAATATAAGTCGCATTAATCAGCAGTCTAAACAAGAAATATTTTAGTAAAATGTTGGGTTATTTAAAAAATTTAAATATTTTTCTAGCAAGTGTGGCCACATAAATCTTCTACATTAATATGAACCTTTTCGTTGTTATAAATTATCTTTATCCTAGTTATTAATTCAACAAACCATTATATAAAGCCAATTACGCACATTCAGCATTTTGCACCCGGGTCGCCAGTAAAAGGGGGCTTCTGTTAATGAGGGCATAAAAAGTTCCCTTTCTGAATTATTTGTCTGAATTTGCATTTTAATTGGTAAAAAGGCGTTACAATCTTTTGTTATGCAATCGTCTTTATGGTAAATATCAACAGACATGGACAACACAATTGTAAAAAATAGTGTATACGATATTATTACATAATTATTTTAGAATTGGGACAAGAGCATAGACGATAATATCTTGCAGCTCACTTGCATTACTCGCAAATATTTATATACTTTTTAATTTAATGCTTAGGTACCCAGGAGTATATCTCGATTACAATCATAGGACAGGCACAAAACCAATCTACAGCCCCGTGCTACGAATCAACCTGTTTTACGGTAACAGGAAGATGGCTCCGTACCCGTACCTACCACTCAATGAAGGTATGTGATTGGTACCCAAGCTAAAGGGTAAATCTTATGAATACTGGTTAGATTTTCTGAATATTTTGTTTTTCAGAATTTCTGGTTAATTTATCAAAGTTGCGCTAACGAACGTATCATCAACGCCACTATCCCTCAACCCCTAAGAGAAAAACTTGCAATAGAACTTCATTCATTAATCGGCTGCCATAGTGGCTTGTAGGTGAGTTTAACTTAACCGTCGAAGATCTTAATATCTTCCTATGAACTCCAATTTTTACCAGTAATAATATAAAATAAAATATTAACGTACTACATTTCAAACCCTAAAATAGCAATAAATGAGCGATATATTCGCTATGCCTACAAACTACTCTTGAGATCTTCATATAAAAATACAATACTTTTACCACCATTAGAATGAATAATAAAATCCGTCTCGGGAAATCAGCTGCACGATTCAAAACATTCCGTTACGAAGTAAAACCCCATATTGTCAATGATAAAGATAAGCAAATAGAAAAATAAGGAGAGGAAATCGTGAAGCTTATATTTCCTATTGAAGTAACAGAATCATCTGGGGAATAGGTAATCGTCGCAGGCATTCCTGGTGCCATCAAACCGTTTTATCGCGACTCGGGGGAAACATTCAGCCGTCCGTTTTAATAATGATTAAAATTTTGTTTGTATACGGATTCTATGTAGGGCTTAGGAACAAGCGTTTTGAGCGTGAAATGCGGAAATAATTGAGATCAGACTCAGGCAAATATTTACTTTTAACTTAACCTATAAATGATAGTTGATAGAAGTGTCTTGAGTACGACAAAACCATTAAGTACATTTTATCTAATCTCGAAAAATTACTTACACATACTTTTACATTAGTTAAACGCACTAAAACATTTAAAGTTTGTGCATAATATTACATTGCAAATTATTAAAAAGAAAAATTGAAATTTAATTACAACATCAGCAAATAGAAGTGAGCTTGTTAACACTTAGTTGTCAATGAAATTATTCATTTGAGTAATCTTGAAACTGTCAATATAGATGTTTGAGTTTCTGAACTCTTGGATGGAAACCACAAAGACAAATAACAGCAGATAAACGGAGTACAATTAACAAGCAAGTGCGTCAAAGTCACAATGGTAAATGTTTCACAGTCTACCAGCAGGTAGTATAAGGTACCTATTTTTCTTAATAAATATGATATGAAGGTTTGATGCAGTATTCGTTCGGTATAAAATTTTATTATAATTTTATTGCAAAATTTGTAACCGTAATAACCTCTGCGGTAGTGGCCATACAGAGATTTAATTTCCCTGGCGTTACAAAGGCCTCAGATTATCACCTCTATTAGTTTGTTTAGGTTTAAGATCTAAATTATAATAGTGAAATTACTGTCATAATCGAATGGTTTAAACCTAATGTTCTATTTCAGAATAGGTTTGTCTAACTAAATGTGGAAATTAGTTTAATCATCGAATTTGAAAGAGACAAATAGTGTTTGTTTTGTTTGCTTAGTGTCGATATAATAAATATCTTGTACACTGTAAAGTGTTCAAATATACTAGGATTTCTAGGATAGTGAAGTTCTCGACCAATTCTGAAGGAAGTGGATTCAGTTTATGCACCTATCAAATCTAAAGTTCATTGCTTAGGTGTATTTATTGTGTGTTGTTTATAGAAAGAAATAAAGATAACTTTATATGGTGCCAGTAAGTAAGTTTATTACCGTAGTACTCTTATATATTTTAAACGAAAACTTTAACAATAGTGACAATGAGTTTTGCAGTATTATTTTCTTTATAGCTCTTCTTACCCATTTGGCATTTCGTACATAGCACTAAAATATCAATGATACTTCTGCGTTTTATGATAACTGAACTGAGTGTACACTCCGTTAAAGTATTACCGTAGGGGTTACCATACATTAAGAAAAACACAAAATAATGTACAGAATTACCCTTTGCTTTTCTTTCATTTAAATTATTAGAACATAAATAAACCGTCTAATATCAGTATAATACTCTGCAAGCTCTTTTTACCGCTGTCGCAGTGTAAGACCCGTATCAGCATCTCTTTATGATTTGTATTACTTCCCCTACATTCATTTTATTATCATCTGTACGCACCTTTACTTTGTCCATTATGTTTTGTTCATCCAAACATGCTGTCTGTATGAATGGACCAAAAACATTTTGGTGTCTGTCATTAATCGTAAGCCACGCATTTCGTTTTGGGTAGCTTATCTTAATGGCATGGGTACACGCGATGCCATTTTCACCAACCAATCTAGATTGAGAGGTTCATATTGTATCTACACGAGAATATTCTGCTGATGAAGACATTACGTAAGGTAATTTTTGAGAAAGGTGTTTAGGCGTGGTAGTTTAGAATTTTCGTTACTGAATTAGGGTTCAGTTCAATTGAAAAAATGCTTTTATGAAATATTTTTAAGCATAGTAGTTTGAAATCTGTATTACTTATAAAGGTCCAGATGCAAATGAAGCATATATATGTGTAAAACTAGGTAGCTAAATACTATGCACGGATTTTTTTAATGAAATCCTAGGATAGAAGTGTCACTAAAATTTTAATAACTAATATCTACCTAAACATCGATCCCAACTTTCACATTTATAACTCTTAGGGTATTTATAAATAATAAATTAACGATCTACCTCAATTCAACCTAGGTACATCATTTCTTATATAATCACAATCTTTTTTTTTTTCAAAGTAAGATACCTACCACTTTGAGAGGCCGTAATGCTGTAAGAGTTCAACAAACAAACCGGAACTTCTTTGTTATTATAAAAGTATCGTGTACATTACCACAGATTACCACCCGAGTTTTGTTCAATATTAAACGAGTGAAAAACCGTGAAAAATTTTCACGGCGTTAATAGCGAATGGAACTTTGCAAATACTTTAAGGAATTTAATGAAAAAAGTTCGAGAAATCTTCATAAAAAAATTGCACCCTTTGGGGCTAGAGGTTTTGATAAAATTTATACCAGAATAATTAATTAGGCGACCCTTTGTTCTAAGGTACATAATTATTTACTATCTGCCTTATTGATACCCCAGGGGTATAAGAGGGGACGGCGGGCGCGGACACCTAAGGCGTCGGAGGTCTCATGACCTCCGTCCTCCATGAGCGCTGGCCTGGGGGTGACGGGTGGAGCCGCCTGTCACCCTAGCAGAAGCAGGCCGAGGCAGCGGCGCGCCTTAGCGCGCCCCCCTCCCCCCCTATTCCGGGGGCATGACGGGAAGCACGTGGTTCCCAAACCCGAGGGTGCCATCTTCAATCTGGAGATGGCCCGGGTCAAGCCGGGGTGCGTGGGAAATGCTCTTTGGGCCACCTTACACCCTGGCGTCAGAAGACCCTAGACGGCGTGCGGTTTTAGTCGGTAAGAGTCCGACATAACCTGCCCCGCTGGCCGCTGGGTGGGTATCCATAAGGATTTCCCCACGGAAGAAAAGGGGTATAAGAGGGGCACGTACCCCTGTTTCCAGTTAATCCAGGTAATTTGGTTGTTCACTTGCACATGCTTAGAAGGACAGTGTAGCAAACATTGGTTTTGACTTAGAAGCTTTCTCAATACCTAAACTGATTCTTTGACGTACTTATTAAACACAATCAATCAATCAATCAGTTCGCCTATTGCAGTCTACTGCTGGACATAGGCCTCTCCCAATGTACGCGATAGCACCCGATCCTCCGCCTTGCGCATCCAGTCTATCCCAGCTACCCTTTGGTCGTCCGTCCATCGTGCTGGGGGGCGTCCTACTTTACGTTTGCCGGTTCGCGGTTTCCACTCTAGGACATCCATTGTCAGCTTCAGCCAGTTCAGCTTGCTTATGCTGCGAGCTATGTCAGTGACTTTAGTTCTTTGGCGGATGACCTCATTACGAATTCTATCCATCAAAGACACTCCAAGCAAAGCTGGCCCCATAGCCCGCTGCGCGACTTTTGAGTCGTGGACCAGTCTTACCGTCAGTGTCCACGTTTCGGCATCTTAGGTCATAACAGGTAGGACGCACTGATGGAAGACCTTCGTTTTCAGGCATTGTGGTAAAGGGGAGGAGAAAACCCGACGCAATTTGCCAAATGCTGCCCAGCCTAATTGGATCCTCTTGGTGACTTCTTTCTCGGAGTTGTTTCTACCGAGCTAGATAATCTGTCCAAGGTATAAAGACATATTGGTGAACAACTTCGAGTGTCGATCCCTCGGCGGCAATCGGTCTCGGCGTGACATGTTCATTAAACATGACCTTGGTGTTATCCAAGTTCATGCCAACACCGACGCGTCAAGAGGCTCCATTTAAGCTGTGCAGCATTTCGCCCAGCTGCTCCAGCGACTCCGCAACTATGACGATGTCATAGGCGAACCGAAGATGCGAGATGTACTCACCGTTTATGTTTATACCCCGCCCAGTCCAATTCAGAGTCTTGAAGACGACCTCCAGCGCGTTGGTGAATAATTTGGGGGATATGACATCCCCCTGTCTCACTCCACGCCGCTGAAAAGTAATGGGGTTCGTCTTCTGGTCTTGGAGCTGGACGGACATAGTGGCGGTCTCATATAGGCATCTCAGCACTTTGATGTATCGCCAGTAAACTCGGCACCGCTGCAGAGCATCCAAACATACACACATTAAACACACCTTTATCAAAATATATAAAACTGGAGGTATGATTACATAATTATAGTTGGAAACGTCTATTCCCACCTGTTCTGTTGATGAATGAGATAGACCTGACTATGAATAGAAATCTGCTCTTTTAATATACTGTGAATTCATTACTAATTCAAACCTAATGATAACATAAACTATTGGGTTACAGTATCGAACCAACTAGAAATACCTACAGTAAAGTACTCGCTTTCTCAAAGAGAATCACTCGCAGCTTACGCATACGTAATTTGTCGAAAATGGGCCCAATTTCCGACCCAACTCGATTGTTAATTCATAGTCCTTGTAGCTTCCTTGTCACTAGTTGCCAAATGTAAATAGTGTTTGACTCATCAAATATTCATGTAAAATACTACTAACGACAGCCCCTTCGTATTTGAGTGTAATAAAATTTTATTTTAGTGAACATATTGAACCATGCATTTTATTCGTTTATACTGGATAATTTACCACCTTTGGTTGACTGGTAGAGAATGCTGGGGAAATACTTAATTCAAGTTACCGAACTAATAAAATAATTGGTTAAAAACTTTTTAAAAACAATCTTTTATAAAAAAGTCAATCAATAAAAATAAAAATTTTATGCAAGCTACCGCCGCGTAGGTATGCACCATTACTACTGGCCAGCCGGATTAGAGTATACCCGTAGGGATTTCCGCACGAATTTTATCGAACTCATTCAAAGTGAATCGATTAAACCGTTTAATTGATTTTTTTGTATAAGTATTTAATATACCTAAGATAGGTAGTTCTGAGAAAAGGTCGTAAACAATTTTTTATATCCTTTCATGAACAGGATCACAGAATTGGATGGAGGCAGCGCTGCGAGTAATAGCTTGCATGTATGACGCATATAAACATAAAGCGTTCATAGGTCTGCACCATGCCTATTATGATCTTCATGATCTTGGCTGAGCGTGTCCAAAATTATGGAATCAGATTTTGAGAACAGCTTTCGTAATTCCCAGCAACTGTTTAAGTTATAACATTCAAATATGCTACGTATATTATACTCAATTCGTATAATATACGTAGCTATATAATATACATATTATACTCAATTCTCGTATACGCAACATAATAACATACCTGAATTTTACGAGACACAAGCCCTCGAAATTGTTAAGCGTATCAGCCTCTGAATAACTTTTGGGGTGACAAGTAAGCACCTGCTCGTTATAAGAAGGGTTATTCAAAGACTGATGTTATATTTTTATGTGAAAAATGGACTCCTTAAAAATTGCAAGTTATCATTGATGAGTCAGCAGGTTTTCTTCACTTTTGTAGTGGAAGTTTTTCTATAACATATTCCAATTGAGACAATTCTGACAGCCTAGAGATATCTAGGCTGTCAGAACATAATAACATGATAATACTAACATAATAACAGAATAACATAATAATGTTACCGGAGTAAAGTACCTTATGTTGCTATTTTAGCTAGCCATTGCCTGCGACTCCGCCTATTGAAATACTGATCACTTTCTAGCTATTTGCAGGAACTTATTTGCAGTTACTATAAAATAGTCTGGCTATACCAGACTTTATACAATGTCTGTACTAAATTTCATTCATATTCGTGCCAATGAATTATATCATTCATTTATACATTTTCAATTATTAATTCATTCATTACCTCATTCATTTATTCATCAGTTTATTAATCAAAAAGTATAAACCTTTATCATAAGACCAAAAGGCAAAAAAAACAAGCTTAATAAGCACGGCGCTGTGTATTTGAAAATGATACACTGATAAAATTCTCTCTGAAACATACTCCTAAATAAATAAAAAACTGGTAAAAGGGCGTCCATAAATTACGTGATATGTTTAAGGGGGGGAGGGGTGAAATGATCTCAATCGAATCTGGATTAAATAGACCAAAATAGTATAAGTTTTTTTTCAATCAGAAAAAAATTGCAGGATCTTTCGCAATTTTTTTCTGATTGAAAAAAAAACTTATACTATTTTGGTCCATTTAATCCAGATTCGATTGAGATCATTCACTAATTCGTTCGAAATAAAATAATTTTATTCATACTTCGAAAGTTCGACCCTCACGGATTGTCAGAAGATGAGCTAATGAGTTACTGTGCGCAAGCGCCAACGACTTAAAGTGGCTAGATGCAGAAGCAGATGATTTTACTAAAAATCATAATGGATATGTTGGTTATAATAGTCTCTCTTGAGACCGCGCGCGTCCGCGCAATTCAGTCCATGGAGAACTCCATAGACTGAATTAGAGTAGATGTTCTTTTTTTTATGAACAGTAGTTACGATTTAAGTATTCTATTGTTAAATTTTTATTACACTTATAAATTAAACTCTCAGCGATATTGATTACTAGTCTTAACTAGTCGTAAATAATAGCACGAAGCAATTTTTTTTTTCTTTTTACAATAACAATCTAATGCGTTTACGTAAGAAACCCACATTTTGAATAATCTCACGTGAGATTAGGGGAAGGGGGAGGGGGTTGAATAAAATCTCATGACATCTCACCAGGGGGGAGGGAGGGACAGAATAGTTAAAAAAACATCTCACGTAATTTATGGACGCCCCCTAAGTACTCGGATACACTGCCAATCAACAAGAACTTGTCAATTTTAAGCAAGATCTGATGATTAGATCTCGTAAATTTGTGATTAATGTGTATTGTTTTTAAAGGAATTAGACCATAATTATAGTCTTATCTAGTCTACCAATATCATTTCAAATTTCCGATATATATTATATATACTTATTATATTTATATCGGAAATTTGAAATGATTGCACCAGATTTTATTCGAATATTACTGTCTAAAAAATGTTATCACTGTAATACATGTAGGGACACAGCGTTTGCGCATAATATTCAGTTATCTACAATCGCGGCACTGTGGCACCGAACGCTCGTAGTGCTAGACCTCTACAACGTGTGATCGTTCACTTACGCTGTACCTCAACCCTCTCGCGATTATCAAATTGGTAGTAACAGTGTAACCTTGTGACTAATTTGCAAAACACAGTTACAGTAGGTACCTAACGTACAACACTTTTATTTATCTCTCTCCCATCGGATCGCCTGTAACTACGACGGCAAGCTATGAGGTTCGTGGGGAAGTAGTTCCAAGCGCATTACCTCAAACCGAACACGCAACTTTTTATTTAATGTAGGTACTTTATCTATTTATCGTAATCTTTCAATTCAATAATAATCACTTCAATAATCACTTCCATTAAAAACAAATAGTTATGGCATAAAATTCAGCCATTGTTACGGACAACAATATTATGCAGTAAATTCGAATTGAAATTCAATGATTATGAAAGAAATAGGTAACACGCGATAAAAAAGACTTTTCACTGCTTTTAATGCACAATAATCGCTTATAATAATCGCTTTTAGGCTTTAGGTTGACCTAAGGAGATAAAGATTTCTTTATAATCAACAGTAGGTATTATTATAATAATTACAAGTAGTTGACTTTCGTGACCGACTGACTGATCAGTCAGGATCAGATCACGAAAGTCAATTACGATTACGGCTGAATGTGACTACTTAATGCGTTTCTCACGTAATTACCATAATAAAGCTATAATTTCTCGAAAGGACCTTCTCTTAAATTCTTTAATTTTTGCTCGCTGACACTTGACAGTCTCGTATCATTTAATTTCCTGGAATCTTTGACAAAACGCAAATATAAATTGAATTTGTTACCATCTAACCTGCTGAATATTCTAATAGCAGATCTCATTTCGTTTAACGCAGGGACAAGATCGGAAATGTCGAAGAACAAAGAAATTATGGGGCCTACTTTCATATCCAATAAAACTGGATTTAGTTACATTGCGATGTTAGCGCCGTAATATTAATTGTTTCGCATTCAGGCGACTTGCCTTATATTTTATTAGTAATTGAGTCACGTAATTCCACTTTTTAAGTAACTATAAACTGGAACATGTTGAACACGCCTAGTGACATAATTGGTCCATTTTTCCATTCATAGTCAAATTGTTTTTTATAAAGTAAACATTGCTGTGCAGTGAAACTAAGCCTGTAAAGCATAGACATGGGTAGTTTGTGTGGGGCATAAAAATCTAATAACCTGACTTAGTTTATAATGAAACTTGAAGTGAAAACTTTATATGGGGTCGACAAAATATGTTCTAAAGTGTTAAATGCTTTGAGATGAGTTAAATACGACTCTAATAGATTTACACGATCGATGTTATGAACTTAAGTTGTACCTTGTACCACTAAATTTTTGCATTTTTTTTTGCATTAGGTGAGTTCTAGGTACTTTTTCACCGACATCGAAAAAGGAGGAGATTCTCAATTCGGATGCTTGTAGGTATATTTTATATGTGTGTTGAAATAGAGTATGAAGAGCTCATGTAACAAACATCCGTCCATAAAAACTTTCTAATATTGTTTTAAGATGGTGGCAATCTGTACCACGTGTACACGGCAAAATGTATCAAAACAAAACAACTTAACTCAAAACAAAACAAATAGGCGAAATAACGTTATTTTGTTAAAGAAGAAGCTAATTGCAAAAAATCTTCGATCTTTAGTTGACGATGCCACTCGTCACTCTCGTCACTCGTACCTAAGCTGTTTTCAAAAATTTGTTATCTGGCTTAATTATAACCAAATATGTGAAACTAATAAAAAACTGGCTTCTTTCATGTGGAATTCTTAGCCAGTGGATCAAAAATTCGCTTCTCAAACCATCACTTGCAGGATTTGAAGAATTATTAAACTCTCCGAGGCGTGTAAACGTTTAGCGGACCGGAACCGAAAGCGGGCTCCGACTGGTAAAATATTACGATCAAAGACTGATCATACCGCAAGAAATACCAAAGGATCGTACACTTGGTGCTATCGATCTTAAGGGTCGCGCGTGGTTTTTGGTTATACGACACAAGTATTCGATGAAAAATGAACCTCATTAATTCGCTCAATAGGTGTAGATTTTGATTAACATTGTAAAAAAGCTGCAATTTTTTTATATTTTGCGAAATTCTTAGCCTCCCCTCCCCTTCCTAGCCCTCCCCCCTTCCCTTAAGTGCCTACAGGCAGCGCGTGTGTGACACCCTTAGTGTTGCACACGTCCATTACATAGGCCACGGTGACCGCTTCCCATTTGGTGGGCCGTGTGCTTCTCTGCCACCCTTCGGCCATGAGAATGAATATAATTGATTCTATTTCCATCTTACGGTAACTCGAACACTCGCGGACTATTGTCCGGGGGCAATAGTCCGCGACACGAGTATATAGGAAATTAACCTTTATCCTGAGCCAGAAAATAAATAGCTTTATTTTTATGTTTCAGTTTATCTTGTGGCTGGAAAATAAACGTTTCCTTAAGATTTCCTGTTGTTTTTGGATCTCGGTAATATACGAGTTACATTCTGTTTTACGAACTTAGAAGCTAAGATAATTTATCATTGGTGGTATTTTGCTCTAAGTGTTAAGTGTGCGGTATTGATCCTGCACATCAAATAAAGAGGCCACTAGTGTTCTCATTAACTTCTCCAACAAAGTTAAATGTTTGTGTTAGGGGTGAAAACGCGTCTGTAATTTGCTAAGTGGGGTTCGAACTCGCCACCTCTCGATCACAAGTTCGACAACTTAACCACTATACTGCCATCGTTTCTAAATTATGAAAGATAGTAGAATGCGTTCCTAGAATGATGGGATGAAAAATAGAATGTGTATCTAAGACAAATAAAGACATAATACATTTTACACCTAACGCGAGCAAAACTTTTAAAGTAAAAATAAATACTTATTTATTTTTACTTTAAAAGTTTTTTGTTAGTAGCAAAATTGATCAGTGTAAGCGGAGAAAAATGCACTTAGTCTTAAATAGTGTTTATAATTAAATAAGCACGTAGTGTGCCGGTCAACGCCGCGAGATAAGCGAACAATTAGACCTCATTAAGTGGTATGAATGCAGCAGGTAGCTGGTAGGTACAAAAAGTCAATGTTTCTCAACATTATTACACAAATACATAATGGCCGATCCATACTTCAGTATTCGCCTTTATTCACTTATGTACGACGAAGTGTGGAGGGCTTATTGACCATGACCATGACCCAAAACGGCGTGCGGGTTTTGTCGGTTCAAGTCTGAGATAAGTTATGTCAGACTTGAACCGACAAGTGGGGGTGGTTATGTCACATAATTACCCCCACTGGCCAGCAGGGGGTATCCATGGAGATTTCCGAACGAAATAGAAGAATGACCTTATCTTAGATTCGTAAACAATAACTAACAGGCCAAGGGTAGAGGCCGGAACCTCCTCGCGGTGCACCCGGGCCATGGAGGCGAGCAGCGCTTCCCTCTCCTCCGGGAGACACTGCTGCCTGCGGCAAATGCCGGCCGAGGTGGGAGTGACCCTCTAGAAGCCTGCTCTGGGGCTCACTACGTAAATAGCAGAGGGCACAGTTTGCGGGTGGGGGCGGGTTGGTTCTCGCGACGGGGGATTATAGGACGGCCGCGGCGCGATACTCGCCCCATCGAAACCGTAAATGACTCGGGGTCAGCGGCTGGGGTGCAAGGGATATGCCTACTGGGTAACCTCACACCCCGATAATTAAGACTCTTACATGCCTACCACGCCTACCATAATAAGCATGATGGTTGTTGTAATGTCAATGTCATTCTATGATCTGGTAAATTGTCAATTAAATAACATTATTATTCGTATTTGGGCGTGAATAAATTTCCTGTGGGTTAATACTTAGTGAAACGGTTTGAATACCAGACTCATGGCCTGAATCTGATTGCATGGACTTTGGACACTATATCCACCTATGGGATAACCATCTATTTGGTGTTGTATCTACACCATGAACTTGGCATATTATGGTAGAAACTCAATTTTTGGATAGCATAAAAATACTTATTAGGTTGATGTGATTATGGGTATAAATAAAACAATTTATGGTAATGCAGTGATTTTTATTTTTAAATGAGATACCTGACCTTTTAATAATAGGTACAAGGTCTATTAGCATGATAAACAGTAGTAAGTAAGTATAATAACGATCCATTGGTGGATTAGATATATACTTCGAACAATATCTCCTCATGATTAAGACGTTCCGGCACAGAATGACCACATCTCAAAATTACTACTTCTCAAAATGTCCACATCTTAAAATGACCACATTTCAAAATTACCACATCTTAAAATGACTAGGTACATTTCAAAATGAGAAAGATAAGAGATTACAGACATAATTACACATTACTCAGACGATTAGTGCATAAACAATTTTCGTGGAAAATGCACAGAAAAACAGTATATATACTATCATACTTATTTATTAACAATAATATGCTTTTAAAATAAATAACACAACGTAAAATATAACATAGGATACATGATAAAATGTATTCGATGGTTCTTCCAATATTTTACATACTTTGCCTGGGAAAGACAATTTAATTTGATCAATTAAAATATTGGTAGTTTTTATGTTTTTGGAAACTGGCTCTGAAGTTCAATTATAGTAGGTTCATACAATACTTACATAGTTTCTTATGACTTGTGTTTGTTCACCAGCAATCCATGTGGTCTTTGAGTTACTTTGTTTTTAGTACAACAGGTACTGGTAAGTTATATTTAGGTAAAGAGAAATAGGTTGCGGCAGCAATAGTTTTTTTTCTGATACTTTTTTATTTGGACTATGGATTAATAAATTTATTCTGTATGTGGATTATGACATTTGTATTATGGCACTTATAACATGTTATTTGACATGTTCGCCACGCAGCGGCCAAATATTCGTTATTCTCTCATATTTGCAGGAATATGAGCGCGAATACAGTATAGTAAGCGAACAACGAATAGCCAATACTCAAGTGTGGATCCGCCATAATAACGTGTCCTACATACCAGAATGTCGAATCGATGCAGCTAGTGTATTAAAGTGTTAGAAGCGAATTGTAATTAGCTGGGTTTGTCGTTGCTGGCTTTCTGCGATGGTAGTTTTGATCCATAATAAGCGATTAGCATTCTGAGAAAGAAATATGAATATTACTTAATGATCGATTTTACTTAACTAACAGTATTAAGTTCTATGACATTCTACATAGCGGTATCTAAAGTTACCATAGTTTAACTAGCTTGTGTTATGGGTTCTAGACTGCGGATAAACATACTTATAAACGTTATTTTTGTAAATCATACATAATATTATAAATAATAATAATAAATATTCTACGACTTCTACACAGCGCTATTTAGACCCAAAGTAAGCATAGCTTAACTAGTTCTAAACATACTTAAATATTTTTTTGTAAATACATACATATTATATACCTATGTATAGAAACACCCAGACCCTTATATCAATATTCATGAACACAAATATTTGCCCTGAGCGGGAATCGAATTTGCAACCTCTGACTTAGCATTCCAAACAGATACACCTAAGGCCAGACAGATAAGGTAAAATAGTAATTAACTCACAATGTAATTACCTCTGAACTCAATATGAATCTATGCAATACATCTTTCCTCTTAAACAATCAATATATTCCAAGTTGCCGTGTTTCACACAACAGGCGTCTCGCTCTTCGTCAGTCTTACCAGCCCCGCAGGTATAGTCGCAGCTTGAAACAAGGATTGTGCCAGCGTCGACGGTGAAAACCATTACACACACAGCGATCAAAAGTAAGAGAGCGATTTTATTAGCGACAGCCATTGTGATAGTTGAATTGTTTGATTGTTTCTAGAGCAGAATTTCTTTAGAACAAAGAAACTGTACTGATGCTCCACAAAACGTTTGCCTATTTATAAGGCTCTGTAGATGGCAAGACTATCGCGCCGCGCGCGTTCTCTTGGCAGTCACTGCGTGTGTTTTAGCACGCACGCATGCACATACACACTATTCGATGTAAGTAGTTGATAGGTACTAGGGAAGTTCTCTTAAGGAAGAATCTGAAACTGTAGACGGTAAAGGGTCAGTCGGGATACGAGGGAAATGCCTTATGGGCCACCTTATAACCGGCGCATATAGACCCAAGACGGCGTGCGGTTTTATTCGGTAGGAGTCCGACATAACCTGCCCCGCCTAGCCGCGGGGGAGGTTATGTTCTCATATATCTTCCATGTATGTACAGACACCGATCAGTTACATCTAAGCGCACGGCCGTGCGCAGGACAAGTTCCAGCAACAGGCCGTACACTGTTTACACGAACCGTTTTGACCCACTTCTAACCCCCCTGTAGCTCAGTGCCTATTGCAAGTAGGTACAGAGATAAAATTGTACCCACGTAATCATATACTATTAGTACTAATACACAATTACATAATTTAGTTTGAATATTATCGCATGGAGATTATCTTTAAGATGCTTAGCTAATGATGTTACTATGATGTTACTAAGGGGTAAAATAAGGGTCAAGTGATGAAATTTCGCACAACCTGCATCTTTTTTAGAAACAAAAGAATGCGTATATTAGCGTTTCTCAAAATTTTACCACTAAGGGGTAGTATAGGTAGTATAAAAGTAGTCTTAAAAATGTTATACGTCAACCTGATGTACTCTAGAAAAATCTCACTGTAGTATACAGGATAACCTACAGGCACTTGGTTGCATGAAGGAGCCTCAACGCAGCGCAACTGGAAGCAGCTGCTTCCAGTGCTGTAGCTAGGCTGACCAATCATCTCACCACAAAATGGCTTGATCTCACATGTCAGTATTCTGAGACCCACCGTGGGGTCTGCTTTATGAACCTTAACAACGAAGGGGTCTTCGAAGACAATAAAATCTCAGTAGACCCACTAGTGGGCCTTTGGAGACATATCAGTATTCTAAGACCTTGAAGCCAACCCGTTCTAGAGATGGTCATCTCCCAACTACAGCAATACAGGCAAAAAGTAAAAAATAAAAAATAAAAACTACGTTTAAGAAGTCGGATTTTAAACGTAGTTTTTTAATGCTTATGAACTTTTTAATGCGAAGTACCAACGTATAAATTTTATCTCTCAAAATAAAAAGTAACATAGCAATCCACTCTTCACTACTGCACTAAATATAATTCATATTTTATTCGTTTTGCAACAGACTTTTCATATTTATAACAATAGGGTACCTCGACGACGACGGCGCGACGCTTGACAGTTGACGTTACAAGTCGTGGCACTAAATTTAATTTTTCGGTTCTCAAGCGTTCGAAAACTTTGGACAATGAATAACATAGTAAGAACGTTAAAATCGTGGCTATCCATCAATTGTATTGTCTGAAAACTCCTCAAGACTGATTGCATTGGGTAAAGTTCCAAATTTTCGGTTGGGACTACGAGAAGTTCATATTGTTCCCATGAGACGTAAGATTTTAAGATTTACGAGCTTGTATCAAAAGTTAAAAAGGTACCTACCGAGCCTGAAATATAGCTATTTTAAAAAATATACAATACTACCTGATGCCCGCCGCTCCGCCCGCGTGAATGTCTGTTATCGTAATTTTTGGTCATATCTCCAGTTGTACTTAACCAATTGCAATCAAACATACGGGCTACGGTAGATTTTAAATCTAAGCAAGATCTTTTTAAATAAAAAAACCGCATTAAAATCCATTCAATAGTTTTTGCGTTAACAGGCAAGAATTCCAAAAAAACATAGTTTAGTGTTTAGAATCGTATAAATAGATGTGACTTTCATGACGATTTTTCGTTAAAAGAAATTTGTATTTGTTTTCAGTAGTGCAGTACTACATATTCTACAACATCATCATCATCGCTCCCTAGACCCAAAGTAAGCTTAGTTTAACTAGCTTGTGTTATGTGTTCTAGAATGCTGATAAATATATCTTTCTATTTAAATATAATAAAAATATCATAACAAAAGCTCTGGGTAAGTATATAAAACGTTTCAACGCTTGACGTCAGCTTCACTTCTGACGTCAAGCATTCCACCAAATCACCAATTTTACAAACAAATAAATAAATATAATAAAAAAATTACCAATCAATTCATTACCCACACGCAAGCCACATCTATATGACTCTTCTAATGTACCTAACCTACACCATAACATCCGAACCTCCATCTTTCGTATCCCTCAATCCCAGCTAACTTTTTAGGGGATAAGTCCTCCTGAAAATATGCTGAGATAAATATATTACAATAAAATCTTAAATTACAGTGAATAAACTGTTTTAAGGCCTACGGTTTCCCTTATTAAGATATTCAGCCTTCATTCCTGTCTAAAGAAGCTAAAACAACATCGAAGTAATTAGTCTTACGCTTTAAAAGTTTCAGTGACGTGACTTACTAATGTCTTAGTCTTGTTAGAGATCCTAGTAAGCTAAATGTTCGGGCTAGGAGTGGTTTCACGTAGGTTGTGACAAAGTTAGGAAACAAACTCTTGATGTCTGACGGCGCGCGTACACCTCAAGCGTAATGAGTACTTCGTAAGTAACTCATAGCTTACAAACATTTTTAATAGTGTGATCGTAGGACTAATAAATACTAGATCTATTTTTTTTTCTACGACATTATACACAGAGTTCTCTAAACTTAAAGTAAGCATAGCTTAACTACCTTGTATTATTGTGAGATCTTTTTTTGTAAATACATACACATTATACATAGAAACATCCCAACCAATGAATATATTCATGCATACAAAAATTGGCACTGAGCGGGCATCGAACCCGCTACGCCACAGCCACAGAGGCCGTCAAAGTTGACTGAAATTCGTATTGCACTGTATAGTTTGATCCCACGACCTCTACACAAGAAGTTCGACACCTTATAGCATTACAACTGCCGCCGCTATATCTTAGGCACCATTCATGAGCATAGAATAATTTATCATCAACCACTTTGAAGCCATTACGACATCAAACCTTTTTCTCAACTATCTATCCTTAATTTCATTATTATTCATATTATTCATCCCTAATACAAAACCACGTAAAACATGAATCAAAATACATTGCTACACCCCATTGACATTATACTCGTATTTTCAAGAATATATATTCACATCTCTACATTCAAATAGGTATGTAGATAGTTACACTATCTCGAGCTAACATCTTTACTCTTAAGAATAACTTAAGAGATATTCAAGTTATTACAGAGACGAGTCCTGCATTTGTATGAAGTAAATAATATTTACTCAGAACTTACTTCACTTACTTTCTGTAACACCCAAAAGCCATTTATTAAAATGCAAGTTGTTACCATGAAAACTGCTATCGAACTGAACGGGTTATTGAACTCACAGTTGAAATTATTATTCAGTTTGCGTTTTCAAATTTATCATCGTGACTACCTCATAAATACATTTTCTATAAATGAATTCTCCTATAATCGATATATTGTGGAGAATATAAAGTAGTAATATTTATAGGCAGGTGTGTAACTATACATACTTACTGCAACTTTATAACCTGTAGTTAGAAAGATGTTCCCTTTGTTCGCCGTGTCATAGTGCCTGGGATGCACAGCGCCGTTGTCACGGTAGAAAGATGAAAGGAATTTTATTAAATAAGTCACACCTATAGTCTTTGGAATTATTCTAGAAATAACTTTAATATTTATACAGTATAATATTAGGTACCTAACCTAAACATGGAAGCTAATACCTAACGAAGAAATATGCAGTCTGATTAGTGGTTATGGTTAGGTACTTACACAAGTTCTACAAAATTGAAGATGAGGTAGGGCATGACACTATGCGCCTTTTTCATATGTTTCTGCAGAGCAATCACAGAGAGCAATAGTCTGTCTATTGACTGTGTTGTCTATAATGTGCGCTCAGCCTTGATGTAAAATTTCATCCAGCAAAATAAGTTCTCTCGCATAAGGAAATATATATTATTATCATCAAACTCCCTTGTGGATAGCCCGTACGCTCATCTTTTCATTTAATAACCTAAAACATGGAGTGCTTCTATGCAACATGAAAGTATCAAGTTAGGTGTGTCGTATAGATTTTCTGGAATTTTTGATAGATCATATTGATAAGTATTTTTTTAAATAGATTCATAGTGATTGTGTATCCCGGTTTCTTCCTCCACTTCAGAATCCCGGGTCCGCTTTCATACGCATTCATTATTCTACGTATTCATCATATTTGTCATACGCACGTAAATGTTTGTTATATAATTTATTGTTATTTAACACATAATTATGCAATTATTATTATTTTATTAAATTAAATAATTTTGAATTATTAGTCAAAATCCTTATTATCAAATTATTATTTTAAATAATTTCATAATAACATAACATAACATAAACTCACGCCTATATCCCCGAAGGGGTAGGCAGAGGTGCTAGCACCCACATTTCACCGGTTTATGTTTAGGTCCCAATGTAATAGGTGGCGAGCCTATTGCCATTAACCGGGCACTTATAAACCCGCGATAAATACACACATTACTTCGAAAAGCATCGAAAAGTCATTGGTGTGTGCCATGGTGAACCTGGGATCGAACCCGAGACCTCGTCTCAGCAGTCCATTACCCAGACCATTAGGCTACCGCGGCTACTTAATTTAAATTGTTATTGAATTTCAACAATTACGGTTTCGAATGCTAATACAAAAAATGTTACTATACTGTCGTCTTGGGCAATTCCTGTAAAGACAAGTGTATGTCAGAAATAAATAAATAAATAAAAATGTGGGATATAAACAAACGCAGTGGAGATACGTATTTCAAAAATACAGGAGTGACTTCATAGAGTCAGTCTGTAATTATACATTTATTGCTCTTCTTACAGGTATACCTTCCAGTATGCTTTCGTGAGTATCTTTTCCAATACTTTTAAAATACGTTACACATGAGGAGATAGAAAAACTTGTAAATTTCACTAACTTAGTTCGTTTCTTTTACCTTTAGTTTCTCTTGCCTTTGAACCGTACAAAGTTTTTGCGTCGGGTTTTTATTTCTTATTTACTTATTTATCAAACTGTAGTTAGTGCCTTCCTTCAAAAATATATATTCACGTATATTTTTTGTCTGTTTCCTTTCGCTAAGGTAAGGCAATTAATCAATATTCTCGTTACACACATACATTAAAATAAAAAAAACGTACAATGTACCGAAATAACGGTTTTTATTCATCATAACTTAGTTTTTTTTATAATCTCCAATGTGCAGATACAACTAATTTACAATTTTATAATAGTACTAGCTGACGCCCGCGGTTCCACTTTCGTGAATATTTATTATGCAACTTTTGCTCATATCCCGGTTCTACTCAACTAATTGCAATCAAACAAACGGCAAAGGACATCGTCGAATCTCGCCCCAGAACCAACAAACATGTATACCATACTTATTTATCTATTTATATAAATTAGAGGCAAATATCTGTATCACACAATCACTTGTCTAAGTATTCAAAATTTGTTGTGTTGTGAAAAAAATAGTTATTTAAGTTAGTAATAAGACATTTGTTTGTTTCTTTTTAATTTATATTCTTCACTTACATTAAAAATAATCTGATAGTAGGTAGGTATAAAATTTTTTCAAAATTAATAGAGAATAATGTAACAATTTATACTTACTACCGACATCAACTACTATTGTTACCACCCTTTTTTTCATTGTACGGAAATCCCCATAGATACGATCCCTGTCGGCCATCGGGGGCGGTTATGTCGGGATCGAACCGACTAGAACAGCACGCCGTCTCGGGGCTTAATTACCGGGGTGTAAGGTTACCCAATAGGCATATCCCTCGCACTCCAGCCTGTCTATCCCACTAGTTCCATTGAGTTGTCCCATCAAGGGACAACTGAGACAATTACGTCCCAGTAGTTCCATGGGACAAGTGGAACTAATATTTTATCATAATATATAAATGTTAGCAGTCGTTCCACGGAAAATATCGAAGTTCAGCCGCATCACAGTTCGACTGGAAAGCCAGCCCCAATTGAGTTGGGAAAAAGGTTCAGAGAATGATGATGATATTATTGTCCCAGTAGTTCCATTGCCGTCATCACCGTACATATGAAAGAGTTGTCCATCATGGGACAACTGAGACGATTACCTCCCAGTAGTTCCATGGGACTGATGGGTTCCTGAAACTTTGCCTTTAGCTTACCATCAAGCGAGGTGAAGTCAAATTGACGAGCACTATATATAAAAATCCATGTCTATGATATTAGCAAGACCGAAATCAGTATTCCAGAAATAACTAACATTTATTAAGGTGGTGAATATTTCATTAAACACAATTTCATAATGAATATTTAAACTACTGAATGGATTTTGATGCGGTTTTTATTAGAAAGGTCTTGATGAGACTTAAAATATTACGCCATCGACACGATAGTAGAAGAAGATAACACAACATCGTGCTGTTCCATTTAAGCAAGATTACCGACATCACAGTGGCGACGAAGAAGGCTAGTAAAATCCTAATAGAGTTGAGTGGAGAATGTAGGTAGTGGAGAGCAGAGTGAAGTATAGAGTGTGGAGTGAAGAGTGGATTAGTGAGTGGGGTTGTGAGTGGAGTGGTGAGTCGTTTTTTTTAAATAGACTCGGTGGCGATACCGACCTCCACGTGGGCGAAGCCGTGGGCAGGAGATAGTATATTAATATAATAGCTAACGATAGTATAAACTCACATGTGGATACTATATTGAAAGTATTATACCGGTTAAAGGAATTTGGGCTTATAAAGAAGTGCGTACAGTGCACTCCGCAGCGAGCGAGTAGGGTAAATACGTGTGCGAACACTCGTAGGCTGACCGGCGTAAGTAGGTACGTACCTACATTATACCTCCACCCTTACCATACCCATACAATCTTAATTAGAGACTTAAACTATCCTCATACTAGTAACACAATTATCAGAATTAACGTTAACACTATAAAACAAATAAGATATATCTAACATTGTACGATCTTAAATTTTTATTTAAAACTTACAACTAAACCTACTTTCCTGGTTTGATATTATAATACTGGGAGAGGTAAGCCCTTGGTGACGCCTCACTACTACCCATTGCACTCTTCTTACTGGGGGTAGGCTCCTCACTTGAAGCTCGGGAGGACGTTGTATTGGATACCTTTGCCCCGCTACTAGGCAAAGAACGCTCAGTCGCACCCGTGTTATTGTTGGGAGGCTCCGGCTCCCCCACCATGGCACCTGAAGTTACTCCGTTAGCTTTACAACAGTCGTCACGCTCACGGTCAGTCTCATAACCCATGCAGACCTTGTTGCAGTTGGAAACGGCTTGTGCATTAGCAATTTCGACGGTGATAACCATGACACACGCAGCGATCAGCATGATTTTATTAGCGACGGCCATTGTGATAGTTGAATTGTTGGATTGTTTCTAGAGCAGAATTTTTTTAGAACACAGAAACTTTACTGATGCTTTATAAAACGTTTGTTTGCCTATTTATAAGGCTAACAATAGCGATGAAGGCTTAGTTAAGTAGCCTGAATATCATCAACATTAATCAGTTTTCCTCATAAAGTAATAATTCAATGTTTTTAATTATAAGGATAATGTTCAATACTAAAGGTGTTGTTTGTAAGAAAAAACATAGCCTCGTCCATCAATCAGCAGGTGTGGTTGGCTCGGGCTCCGAGGATCTTGTTGTGGCCCTCATTTTCTTCGTAAAGTATTCCACTAGTCAAGCCCTCTCATTTGATACCCATATTGAAGGGGGTATGAAAAAACACATATACTTACTGAATTCGTCATTCAGTTAGCGGCCATATTTTGTAGCGGCGACCATTTTGGGTTTAATAAAACTACAGTTCTACTAGACCAGACCAGATCTTTTATAACGAAAGGGTTGTGACAAAATATGTAACTTGCGTTTTGCTGGCGGCCATATTGGATTTTCTTTTTTTTTCCATAGTGAACTTTAATCTATTAGTCAAGCCATTTCATTTGATATCCATATAGCGGTAGTTGTGGAAAAATACGTAAGCCGCCATTTTGTAGCGGCGGCCATTTTGGATTTAGTAAACAGTAGTACAGTTCCACAGAACAAAGAAAAATCCTTTAATGTTCTGTGTACAGTTCTATCAGACCAGATCGTGTTTATTTGATACCCATAAAGAAAGGGTTGTGAAAAAATATGTAACTTGCCCTTTTCCTGGCAGCCATATTGGATTTTCTTTTTTTTCACAGTTAACTATTTTCTACTAGTCAAGAGCAAGACCTTTCATTTGATATCCATATTGCGGCAGTAGTGGAAAAATACGTAAGCCGCCATTTTGTAGCGACGGCCATCTTGGATTTACAATGATTAATACAAAATACAATAACATGTTTTGCCACCGCAACTAAAGATATGTGCCAAATTTCAGAACAATCAATCCCCAGGAAGGGGGTAAATTTTCAATTTCTAGATTTGATCCAAACAAACAGGTCAACTTAAATAAAAGCGTTTATTAATTCATTAAATTAAATATAGTCTGTCAAGTATGTATCATTTGATTTTTTACTATCAAGTAACTGTATGACACGGTTTCAATCACCGTAGAGGAAGTCTTGCGCCAGTGCCTCGTTCGCCAATCAGTAGGTACGCCGGCTTGCAGGTGAGCTTGGCTACGTCCTGAAGGTCTTGGTAAGGCCCCGTACATCCGTATACCTACAGGTGAAAACCTTGTAAAAAACAATCATTTAACTAAGTGATTTTGATACAAATTCAACAATGCTGTCATTACGGTCACGCGGTCTTTAGTTATCTCCATTTTAATACAATGGTACTATTGAATTCGTGTCCTAGACCGATTGTAACGTTGCCATTGGTTTAGTTTATGTAGAGACACATTTTAGAACAATTGGTTTTTTTATTATTTAACTTGCTTATGCCCGCGGCTCAGCCAGCGTGGACAATGGTTTTCGCAACCGCCCCCCAGAACTTGCCAACCCACCCCCCTTCAGGGCTGGCAGCGCACGTGTGACGCCCCTAGTGTAGCACACGTCCATAGGCCACGATGACCACTTCCCATGGTGGGTCATGTGCTTGTCTGCCACCTAAGTATATATTATACAAGTGAAGCAAATTGAAACTTTAACTTTCAGTTTACCATTAGCTCGCTACTTTGTTGTTTTAATGTATTTTCATTTTCAATTTTGAAGTGATCAGAGATGCTGATACCGAGTGAAATGTTTAAGTGCATTATGGAGAATCGATCGAGTAATACAATTTTTAATTATCGATAAAATCTTGTGTACGATAAATTCGTTATACGTCATTTGCTCGAAATCATAACATTTTTATGGTGACAGCTCTCTTGGTTCATTCATTATTCATTAAATGAAACCATCATTATAACTAAGGAAATTTAGGGATATGATTTTATATTCCATAGATGTTACGAGTACTAATATTCAACATAACATTTTGCAGACAAATATGTAAACATAGACCTGCTACTTTGACCAATAAATTAATCATAACTTAGAGAACTAGCTGCATATGAAAGTTACAAGATTCATGTGATATTCAATTTTGAACCCTATGCGTTTTAGCTAAGGCTGTTTGTAACATAACCAATAAAGCTCTTAATTATCGTTCTGAAATGCTTTGGGCCATAACCGTTACTAACAGCCCAAATACCCTCATATATACTCACTCTGACAAACGATATCACTTCATAGCACTGAAATGAATACATGGCTATTTTTGTTGTGCATCATCATCTTGGTATAATCTCGCACCAAATGTTCTATAGCCGCTAAATAAATATCGGGGGATCGAGGGGGCCATCTTAAAACCGTAGAGAGAGAAAAAGAGAGAGAAAACTGCCACCTAAGCGGTATAAAAAAAATGGCTCAGGGTCAGCTGGGATGCGAGGGATATGCCTATTAGGTAACCTTACACCCTGGTAATTAAGACCCGAGATGGCGTACGGTTTTAGTCGGTTCGATCCCGATAGAACCACCCCCGATTGCGAACGGGGCAGACTATGCTGTGCCTACAAATACAATAATACCTGATGCTGCAACCATATTCTCTGAAATAAAGCTGAATTTGAATTTGAATTTACAGCCTAGAATAACATATAGCTACTTTTATCCCTGAAATAAGTTTTCATGCGAAGTGGGAACGGAAACAGAATTCCACGAGGGCGCAGCCATAGCATAGTAAGTTAATAAAAACTGTCATAATCTTGTCTGAATTATTTACAAAACTATGGCCGGTTTATAGTTAACAGGGATAACTGTTTGTATATTTCAAGCTCATCAAGTAATCTTTCAAGCCTCTGTATGTGGGTTCATCTAGCTTGAGCGAGTTTGTGTTTTATTTGTGGCCTAGGGCATCCACGAAAGGTTAGAGACCTATCTATCTTCGTAAATAGCACAGATTCACACAATTTGATTACCTCATCCCCTTTCACTTCCGGGTAATCTCTCGCACGGGTCGGAGTCATGGTTATTGAGTGGATATTCTACGTCGACACATAAAGTCTTTTTTCAGTTTTGCTACTTACCCCACCTAATTTATATCATAGGTACGTTGATAGTCGGTATTTTTAATCCGTGAAGATGTGAAACTGATGAAAGTAAACGTTTATCGTTTAATTTCATCAGTTTTTTATAAACAAAAATTTACGCACACATTTCTACTCTTGTGTACTTTCATAATTCTTATGCATATATTTTATGTGTACCTATATTATTAGATATCTATTTGTATACTACAATCTAGGAAATCTTTCAAAGGATTAAGAAAAGAAGAAAAAAAAGAAAAGATTAAGAAGAAAAAAATACAAACTCAAAAGGATATTTTAAAAGCGAGCTACCGTCTTGGAAATGTCCTCCACGCGAAAGCGAACATTTAAAGGTGCATCTACGCTAGGCGAGCCGAGCACGAGCGAAGCTCAAGCGGTTTCGTCGTTCGCGGCGTCAAGTGTGGACGTACAGCGAATCTACAACGATCACTGTCCTCGAAATCCCTTGTGTTCGTCAAAAAACCGACAGAACAAAAGGCGGAACGCAGTCGAGCACGAACGAAATGCTCGCAGCGCGCTCGTTCGAGGCTTGTAAGTCGGTCCACACTAGACGAATTGTGTTCGACTCATGCTCCGCTTGTGCTTCGCTCGTGCTCGGTTCGCCTAGCGTAGACCCACCTTAAAACGAACTTTTAATATACCTATAATATATTTAAAAATAATATTATGTATATATACAATAATTATTTTTTTTATCGTCTGCCTACTTTGTGTAATTTTATAATATTAATAGGACTAGTCGAGTACCTATCCTACGTCACTCTAACTAAAAACTCTAACTTGATGTAGATGAAAATTTTCATCTTCACATATACATCTTAGGAGGAGCTGAATGAATCCTTATGAATTTAATCATACATATCACTGTGGTACGCTATCAACTATCACATGCTGTTCAACAAAGGTTGTCTGGAAGACATCGCTTAGAACTTAGAACGATCAGACCACCTATTGTTCTAATAAACCTAATTAAATACTATTGTGAAATTACCTATATTTAGTGATATCTTCTATCTATCACATTTATATTGTTTAAAGCATTCTACTAAACAAATACCTAAGTATAGATTTAGGCACTGGTATGTGATTAAATTAAATTTTGACGTCATAGCAACGATAAGGTATTCAGTGATAATGATGTAGTAGGTACATATTTGCATAACTTGATTCACTTAGCATCAAATAGGAAGAAGAACGTTTAAAGTTTGCAATGATAAATCTAAAGTCCAAAAATTAAATTTACTTTGACATAGTGCTAAAAACATATGAAAGAAGAAACCCAATGTTATTATTAACATACCTATTTCATTGCTGTTGAATCTAACATAAAAATATTAGCATAGTGTTAGCAAGTATGTATGATGAAACAAAATGTAAAAGAAAAACAAAATGTAATTCGTATCTCTGGTACCTAGATATTAAACTCAGTCAAACAAGACCCTATTATTTTAAGTCCTTTTCGTCGCACACACACGCAAATATTTGTTCACGCCCGTGTCATACTTTGTCTCCATCGCTTTGTTTGTAAATCCCCTGATTATTCTCCCATAAAGAGTCTTTTGGCGGCGAAAAAGTTTCACGAACCGTAATTTTTGTTTTTTTATCGTTGAGTTACACGATATTCCATACAGA
Source organism: Lithosia quadra (assembly GCA_963576445.1). NCBI lineage: Eukaryota > Metazoa > Arthropoda > Insecta > Lepidoptera > Erebidae > Lithosia > Lithosia quadra. Next base: position 10,416,820 of record OY754891.1, read on the forward strand.
CCTTGGGGCTACGATCTACTTTACTACTTGAAATATAGTAGTTGTGGAGCAAGTTATTATACACTTCATATAATTATCACAACATCAGCGGTACCAGATAAAAAAAAAATTGTTTTATTCTCCTTGATCTGATGATGATGATGAAAATGGAAAATCCACCGTTACATGGTGGATATTTCACTCATACGCACATGAAATGTTTTGACTACACATTTATTATGCGTAGGTACATCCAAGGAATGGAATTACCTGCCTGAGTATGTGTTTGCTTCTAGGTTCCTTCTAGGCAAGCGTGATAAATCGTAGATCGCATCGTCACTTACCACCAGATGAGATAGAGATCAAACGTAAGCCAAGCTTAGATTAAAAAAATACTACTTGTACAATCTCACATTATAATTGGTTGTCTATGATATTATTATGTTAGTGAGACCGAACATTTGAAGATAAATAAAAATAATATAATACAGAAATAAAATATTATTCAAAAATCAAATAGAAATATACTTTGTTGGTTAGCTCGTAAACTTTATGAAGGGTAAAAGGGTTATGGAGCCACTAACAGCCCGGGTACTCCATACTTCAATGCCCAGATTCTTTACAGACGGAGAAGAAATATACCTACTTATTTGCATTGGTCATGGCGTATTATAATATAAATTGAGTAGGTATATACAGAGCGACTGTTTTATATTCATATAAATAATGACATAATAAAATCTACCTATCCGAAAAATTGGTACACATTAAAGTGAAGATCCTCTTGCTATGAACCTTCCGTTTTGATTTTCCTTTGTACGGTTCCGTTGTCAACACAAAACGTCAATAAGTAGACAAAATTGGAATTTATACACAAAAATACAGGTAGACAGACAATTTTTATTAAGTAAGTATTCTATATATACCTACTCTTACTCTTATACATGTATTAAAAAGCTGTTAAATATTTTTAAATCACAAACAGACACTTCAATTTTATTTGATTAGAGTATAGGTACAACGATTTATGTACCTTCAGGGCTATCCCAATCAATCCTTTCAAGGGTTATTTTACAAACAAACAAAGACATTACGTAAAATAAGGTTTCAATAAGAAATATAGAGGAGCACTCTAAGAATCTTAGAATTACTTCCTATTGTCGTCAAATAGCAATTTACCTTTGGAACTGAAGCTGCTTTTATCGCTTGAAACGTTGATTAATCGATGAAACACGATGTTGTTTCGCTATAACAAATAGAGCACTCGGTTCTAGAATAGCTTTCAAACTAGGTTCTCATGTTTCACTCGATAAAAATTGAGTAAAATTTACTTTAGTTTCACTTGAGTTACTACAGTTTTTTTCACTATTACGAGTACTTATAGATAGTGAAGACTTAAATAATGTTAGAAAAAAAAGTAAAGTATTTATACTCCATAAGAAAACTCATTGTTATACTAATAGCGATTACTCCGTTGCGTATATACTGTGGAGCCCGTCTACTACTTTTGATACGTTTGTCGACATTTACAAGAGCGACTGCTTCCCTGAGAGAAAAGCCTACGCCAAGCCAGAGCCTCATTCTTTCTTCGATCGACTGACAGGTAAAGAATTAGGCACCGAAGGTTTTGATAGGGCCCTGTACAATAACTGCATGTATTTGTAATATAGTATATAGTATGCCACGGGTGAAGCCGCGGAAAAGTAAAATACGTATACATAATCTGTACATATGTACAATTTTCGTAAATATATTTTAGCTGTAAGGGCCAAGAAATATTTTATAGTTACGAAATACTCTCACACACATACAGGATGAGTTCGTTCATGAATCATATGTCACAACACAACAGGATATCCTCGCTACACAGACGCGTAGGTACCTATATGTTATACACGCAAGAGATGTAACTCACCAGTATAATGGCGGTCAACTTTATTGCTGCGTTAGACCCGGATGGATGCTGCGTTGCTAATATACATCTCAAAGGCCATGTGTCCCTGTGTTTACTATTCGGGTAAAGTTCGACACATGTTCTTTATTAAGAGTATGTATAAATCCGGGACTTCATTCAAAGATACTATGCCTTTTTAATGGTAGATACTAGTAACTGTTTCCGCGCGCCTCTCTACAGGGGAGGGGGGAATTTAATCCCCCAACAACACGTCGGGGTCGACTATGCTTGGCGGTCAAGGCCAGGCGCATCTAGGGCGCACCAGATTCCCGACCACGCAGGCCGATGTGACGAGACACCCTACGGATTTGGTCGGTTCGATTCCAACATAACCACCCACCGCTATCCGGCGGGAGGGTATTCCCGGGGATTGCCGCACAAAAAAAGGTACTAGCAACTGTATGAGGCAAGACGGGGACACCGTGGTACCCAAGCCTGAATGGGCTATTTCGAAGCCGGAGATGGCCGGGGTCAGCCGGATAAGTGCAGGCTTTCTGCACTACATTGTATGTCAGAATGCATTGCATTTACTGTCCCACTTAGTAGTGAACTCTTTTCACTACTATAATACTTAAGGTCCCGTAATACTCAGTGCAACCTGTGAGGATGAAAGTTCTTCCGATAAACAAACACTAATAAAGATAAATATAGATCGATCTATACACAAAAGCGTTGCTCTTAAACCATCGAAATAGTAGGTACAAGTTACAAACTAATTAATAGAGGGATTATAAACTAAGATGATTCTCATGTTCCCTAACGTGGCCGAGATTGTATGGATTATACAGGTTGAAATTTTCAACTGGGCAATATTAGCCAAATTAAATAAACGTTTCGAATGTCAAAATATACAAAAAATGAGGAGTAGAGGGAGTGGGCCCCGGGCTCCATTATGTAATTTTTGGACACAAGCGGAATAGGCACTTGAAGAAGCAGAAGAAAATATTTTGAGCATCGACTACTCTTCGATTAAATGCAAATGTCTTTATTCATTTAGGTCACATCGCAAGGCGTATGTACGTTGAGATTTACTGCTCCTACATTTACATTTCCAGCTTGATACTCAAAGCAATTACAATGACTGTGTTTACAAATTGTATCAGCAAATACGATGCTCTAACTAATACGTGGTGTGTTAGTTACACCATCTTATTTGCAGAGACAATTAATATGTTGCTGTATTATGCGACCTCAGTATACACAACACGGCACTTATCTAGGTAGTAGGTAGGTACCTACTAATATTCTGCTACGTATCTACACAGAGCAACGGTATCTAGATCCAAAGTAAGTGCCCAAATAGCTTGTATAGGGGTTCTAGAATGCAATTTAACATAAGTACTTAGATATATTTTAAATTTAATTTAAATATATGCATATTACATTATTTTACATTACATAGACGACATATATAGACCAACGCATATAGACGTAAATATATTATTTGCACTGAGCAAAATCGAACTTGCCATCGCCAACACAGCACAGAAGTTCTCAATAAACGTTCAGTGTATCATTTACTTTCTGAAGAAAAGTAATAAATTGTGCTAGTTGGGCACAAAATAAGGTAAAGAAGGAATGAACTCCAGACTATAATATAATCTATCTCTGTACCAAATTCAGAAGCTCATAACACAGAATTGCTTATAATAGTAATAACACCAAAAATAGTTCATTTAAATAACACAATACGTTAACGCAATACGTTACGTTTAAGTAACACAATTTATACTTATGCACAAGTAGTAACTATGGAAGACTTAACTTGTGTTATGTATATTTACTAAAACAAGTTTAGATCATATATTGAACTACTGCCTCAAGGCATATAGACGAGTAATCCAATGATGTTTAATACCGGTGTTTCAGACTAAAATCCTGGTCACGCACCTCTAACTTCTCGAAGTTCATCTGCATGCATCCCTTGTCTGAGCTAGTTAAAGGATTCATTCCAACCGGTACCAGTTATACAGACACAACTCGTGACTTATAAACCTACCTATTACTAATATACTTCTAAAATCTGCAGTAAAAGTGAGTGAAAGTGATATCTCCCCTTTGGAAGACGTCCGATTCTCCTATCTAAAAAAGTGTTACTTAACGGCAATGAGTTCATTTCTATTCTTCCATAATAAACATGAATTGCAACTCTGTTAGTCTCTCTAAAACTGGAGAACGGCTGAACCGATTTGGCCAATTTTATTGTTGAAATATTTGTGGATATCCAGGGAAGGTTTAAACGGTGAGAAAAATGGGAAATTGCAACTTTTTTTTTATTAACTCTCAGGCGGTACGAAGTTTGCCGGGTCAGCTAGTACTATTATGAAATTGAAAATTAGCTGTATCTGTACGTTGGAGACATTTAAAAACACTTGGGTTAAATAATAAATGACCAAGAAAAATATTTTTGAACTTACAATAATATTTTTTTGAATTCTTGTCTGTTTGTTCGCAATGGACGCAAAACCATTGAAGCGCGAGCGGTATCAGCTATTCCTTAAATAATATGGGTGTCATACACCTCTGCCTAACCCTCTGCAGTTATACAAGCGTTCATAATATAAAAACAAAATACAAAAATTCTTCAAACTGTACTCCAAGATTTCGATCACTGAACTAGAAGCTATAAAAACCCAAAACTTTTAATAAAAAATTAAGCACAAACACGGCCTCAAAATGGAACGTGAGGGCCGATATTAATTTTCTGAGTTAAAATTCAGCGTGTCGTACCTTTTTTCGTAAAAGAAGGGATACGAAATCCTGCGTAGGTAATTGGTTTTCGACACAAATACGCAATAAGTTACCCATGAAACTTTATGTGCCAGCCGTGCGCCGAATACGGGCTGGCTCTCATAGTCTGATGCGCCAAAGTAAGTGTTATCACCGCCCCTGAATAACAAAGCCATGTTTCTATAGAGTCTATAGCACCTCGTACTACCACCGGCAGTAATTGTATGTAGGTATCTGTGTATGGGTTACGTAGGGAGATCGATTCGTGGGTTGATTTACGAGCCTTCTCCTTTATGTTTTGGTTTACATTTTAGGTAAGATTTTACGACTTACACGGATTACGGATTCAATAATTTATTTACTTATGTTTACTCTTCTTTGGGGCTTGTAATGTAATCGGTTTTTGACCAATTTAAAAAAGAAGTACAAAATAAAAAAGGACATCTTTCAGAATTTGTTATTTTATTGAAAATTTAGCCTATGGACGCAATACTAAAGCTCTAGTTGTATTCGTTGTGGGTCACGATATTTATTATGAGTTCTTATGAAAAGAGGAGGATTTTATTCATATTTTTTGTTTTAGTCTGAAAGGCGAAAGCAAAAGCTGTGTTTGTGGATATTTACCATACAGATAGACTTCGTAACACATAATTTATTTCATGTGTAACGTGTAAGGATGGTTTATGTAAAGAAATAAAGTAGGTAGGTATGTTTGTTTAACTATCATTTATAGGTAAACACTATTTTATTGTCTTGTACTTCATATCTACAAGATTGTACAAAAAGCAAAAGCGAAGCTACCTATATATTATATTATTCTTCCAATAGACTACTTACTCAATAACGTTTTTATTTTATACGACTGAAGCAATAAACAAACACACAATTCACCCAATGGTAAACGGTCACCATGGCCTATGTAAAACCTTCGCCTGCAACACTAAAAACGTTACGAGAACATGGCATCCGTGAAAAGGGAAATGAGAAGGGAGAAATGTAGGTACTTTCCTGATCCAGCCGCGATCCGTTTGTGCGTGGTAAAGTGTGACTATGAATGCGGATGTGTTGGAAAATCTCATTATAGTGGATAAAACATCGCTATTATCATAGTAATAGTTGTATATATACACAGTACGCACACATATGAACGAATATTGACAGATTTTACGAAGCAATCCTTCTCTTTCAATAAACTTTTACGATTCGTTTGCAACTGTAAACAGGAATATCCCTATATTTGTCTTCATCCACACGCACGTCATATTCTGTAAATGAATCACGATTTTACTTGCTAGACGAAAAGCTGAATCGCAAAGGGGTATGTTTTCAGTAGGCGTAAATATTAGGGTTTTTGGGTCGAGACTTGTCGAAGATCTCTAGAAATCCACACTTATTCGAAACGACAAAAATTAATCATGTCACATCACCATGTCTTTTTTCAACAAATGGTAAGGGATCCTCATGGTAAATTATCGCACATTAGTAAAAAATTACCAATGATATGGGTGTTCAATTACATATATTATTTAACTTTAAACCAATGCCCATATATCATTCAAAGACTATCTATCTACTAAAACCTAAGTTGCATAGATCCTCCCCACTAGCCAGAGTCAATATGTAGGTAAGTCGAATAAAGGGACACCATTAAACAAGCGGCCGAAGAGAATATATAGCTATAGTTCACTCATCATCCTCCGAGCCATTTATCAACTGAACCAGGATTGACTTTATTAACGGGACTGCCATCGAATTTCAGTATCTACAGTTTACTCTAAAATCTATATTAAAGTAATAAATGAAAAGGTTCACTACAAATTATATTCTCTGTTATGCGGCACAGTCTCTCAAGATATCACCATCATCGCCATATTTAGATGGTTACTTAAAATGCTTCATCAGTATTCTAAGAAATTTACACTGACTCTGAAACAGACACAATTACAGCGTTTCCAACAACGCAACAACACAATTATCAGCCTTAGGTAGACAGGTAATTTGATCGCAAATAATTTGTTTTTTTATTCTAATCAAAGTTACCAAGAGAGATTTGACTCATCATCATTCTCTGAACCTTTTCCCAACTCAGTTGGGGTCGGCTTTCCAGTCTCACTGTGATGCGGCTGAACCTCGATATTTTCCGTGGAGCGACTGCCATCTGACTTCCACAACCAATGGTCCAATGACCAATGGCGATATCGAAGTTCCAAGTTAGACTGGTTGGACTTTTGTGGGCTCCAACTACCCGTAACGACTGCCATAGATGTTTGTATGGCAACCGGGACCGACGGCTTAACGTGCTCTCCGAGGCACTAATAAACCTGCGATAAATACACACATAACTTCGAAAAGCATCGAAAAGTCATTGGTGTGTGCCATGGTGAACCTGGGATCGAACCCGAGACCTCGTCTCAGCAGTCCATTACCCAAACCACTAGGCTACCGCGGCTTCCGAGAGAGAGAGATTTGACTATGAGGATAGTAGTGTTACAGTATCTGACATAGTCTAAAGCTTAGATTACAACTAGTAAAGTCAACAGGATAGTACCTACCATTAGTAACCACTGTGAAAAGTCACGTTACAACGGTTACAAGAACTGTGATCCATTATTTGAGAACATAGAATTCTTTTTTTACCACTTAGGTGGCAGACAAGCGCACGGCCTACCTGATGGGAAGTGGTCACATTAGCCTATGGATGTGTGCAACACCAGGGGCGTAACACTCGCGCTGCCGACCCTTCTTCCTTCAAGATATATTCATGTAGTTGACGGTATGGTAATATTAAAAGGTCAATTAATCTTTTGCAATCCACTGCTGGATGGAGACTTCTTCCAAAAATATTTGCCATTGTCCCTGATTCTCTGCCTTCCGCATTCAGTCTATCCAAGTAAGAGGTATCACCAATATAAACTTCCATAGAAAATTAACTTATGTGCTTAATTGAATTTGAACAAAGTGTTCAATACAAAAGTGAGACTGGTTCTTTGAATAAAAGCAAACAAGTAAAGGGCGAACCAATAAATTTGCATCCCTTTCTAGATGATAAGGGCCTCGGGGCCGAAGGTGGCAGGCTGCACAATACTGACGTAATTTATAGCACACAAACATTCTGTTTCATTGAGTAGGGGCACTCAATTTACTAAGGTGCTAATTAAATGTAAATAGGAGAGCCTACATAATATATTTGCTTTTCAATTCCTGATAGATTTATCATTAGTGCATAATAGTGCAACTCCAAGAAAATCATACCTATATCGCCACAACGCGTCACAGCATTTTTATAAGAGCCATAACACGAATACTGCAATGCAAACATTTTGCAAAACCGCAACGCATTGTGAGCTGTTTTTCGCTCAATGAACGGTTTCGGTCTTTGAGCGTAACACTATACGAGTATAATTGGAAAAGAATAACCTCAATTGAAGCCAGTTTAAATATCATTGATCCAAAAAGCCTTGCTAGTAATACTTGTATACAGACGATTGTGAACACAGGTCGTAAATGTTTCGTCGTAACAGTCTGAAGGTATTGTTATATTCAGTCATAAAACACACTCGGTCAGCACCAGTTGAAGTTCACAAAGCATTTCCTACAAAGAATATCGAAAAGCTATCAAACCAAATACCTTATTTTTCTTTAACGGTTGAAGCCCTTGTGCGATTTTAATTTATAACTACGAAATCGTCTAAGTGTGAAGCTCTTTGTAGTGAATGAAGATGATTTCTTTTTGTTAAAATTAGAAGATTTCATACCATACCTTCTTGTTGTCGTTTCTTATTTTTAAAATTAGCAAAGAATAAAACTTGATTTTTTATTTTTTATGTCGGTCTCGTCAACATGATTTCACCTCGCCTGATGGTAAGCTGAGGCAAAGTCTCTAGAATGGGAGTCACCATTGCAAACACCGATAGTGCCATAATGGTGGCTCTCAGCTTGACGGCCTCATCAAATGCTTTTTCACGCCCCGCTTAAAGGACCCGGGACTGTATGAGGAAGGAAACACGTGAGCTGGTAAAGAATTCCAGGTTTTGATGGTGCGGCAAAGGAAAGAGGCACCGAACCGCTTGGTTCTTGATGGAATTGTTTGCACCATATGAGGGTGATATCTCAGCCTTGCACGTGTTGTTCTGTATAGGAATGAAGAGGGTGAGACTAGTTGGTAGAGCTCGTCGGAACACTCCCCATGGTATATGCGGTAAAAAGCTGCCAAAGATGCTATATCTCTGCGCAATTGCAGGGGCTCGAGAGTATTGGTAACTTCGGGACTCCCAATAATACGGGCCGCGCGTCGCTGCAACCTGTCGAGAGCATCTAACAAGTACTGAGCAGAGCCATCCCAGAGATGAGAACAGTATTCCACGCCGGAACGGATTTGTGCCTTGTACAGAAGACACCGTTGCTCCGGCGTGAAAAACCGTCTCACCTTGTTTAGGACTCCGAGTTTCCGCGAGGCCGTTTTGATGATGCTCTCGATGTAGTTTTTATTATTCAGTTTGCAGCGAACATCCATGCCAAGTATATCTAGGTTATCCCGAAGTGGCAGTGGAGTGTCCCGAAGAGTAGGGAGTTGATTTTACAAATTCTGTATTGAATCTATTTAAAAGAATATGTGTAATGATGTTTCGATGTTTGTTTGTTAGTAACGCGCTAGCAGCTAAACGGATTTTGCTTTTTTGATACAGAAATAGACTATAGTCTAGAATAATACATGACTTGGAATAGGTTTTATCCTTGGAGTAGGTTCCAATGAAATCCACGCGGGTGAAGCAGCGGGGAAAAGCTAGTAGGTAAAAAATTTAATACATTTCAAACATTGTTAAAAGACCACTCTACTTCAGGCTTAACGATATTCTGGCGACCGATAAATGTATATTACAAAGAGAATATAACTTTTTAACTTGTTTCTTATTTACTCGAAGATACTCTTTGCAAGACACGTCTGTATTTTCTACATTATGAAAAATAAAAAGTTTGTGAAGCACCTTAAAGAAACCGACTGGAAACAGCGATAATGTTCGTAATGTTCTTACTCAACTATACCATTCGCAGAACAGTTCCATTACACACCTCTTATGAATAGCACACATCCTTTACCACACTGTAGGAGCATGAAAATGACTCAAAGAAACCTGAAAAATAAGATTACTATTATTTTATAAAACACACATTCCTATTAGGAGCGGTAACATTATACAATAGAGGGAATTTAAGAGTAGGTACGCCCTCTCCATTATATATTCTGTTGGTGTCAGTCAGGCTAAACTTTTGGAGGTACCTTCGTATTAAAGCGCGCTAATATCTGCATGCTTAAAATAGGACCTGGTGTTATGAAGCAGAATTTTGTAATGCTTATTTACTTAAACTAAGTAGATTGGTACAAATAAATACACAAGCGTAACGTTAGTACATACCGCTTACGTACGCAAGCAAACATTTGTTTCAACACTTTGAATATCCAGCATGATATCAGAGTATTAAAGTTCAATAAAGCTTGATATAGGTTCATACTTACTCGCTCCTAGTAGTAATTTTAACAGTAAACATATCATTTCACTGATCTAACTATACGTTTTCACTATACCGGGTGTAAATGAAACACTACCGAAAACGAAGACTGACTGATTTTTTTTTAATTCTTGCTCCATGGTGTTAATGTCCATACATCCATGGGTCCAGTATAGCTTAATAGAAACGGTCGTTGGCCCCGCGCGCCATTGAAGGCAATGAGCGGTAATATCATGACGATATTAATTATTAAGTACTGCAACATTCATCTTTTAGGTAAATTGATAACATTTGTTATGAAATCGTCATTTCATTAAGCTTCGAAATTCCAAAAAAATTGGGTATGGTGTAAGGTTGGGATTAAGACGGAATGAAACGCTCTGACTGCTGAATAAGTACTAATCATTTATTGGATAAACATCGGTATTTATATTCATACACTACACCTTCCCCGAAAGGAAAAATAAAATAATTAATATAATATTATTTTATTTATACAACCACTACATAAGCAGTATCAATACGTACTAGCTTAGATAACATAGGTATGGTATTTTATTAGCATCTACACATGTAATAGGTACATTGTATTGATACAATAAAACATAGTTGATCAAACAACATTTTTTAAACAATTTTAAAATAATTACAATAAAAAATTGTTTTAGAAATACAAGTGTGTATATAATGAAAGTATACAAGAATAAAATAATATATTGTATAAGTGTAAAAGAACAAATGTATAAGTAACAACAATAAGTGTCAATAGACTATACCACATTACACTTTGCATGTTGTACGATACAATTTTTGATGATACATTATGTATAATATGTATATTGGTTAACATCATTGTTTATGAGTAATACAACTTCGTTCTATTCTTATGAACTAAATCAGTTTTTCCGTTATCCTTTAATATTTCGACATTTGGTGCAACATCTTTAATAACCAAATATGGACCATTATAGATACTTTGGAATTTATTACCCGTTTCATTTTTCACTAAAATCAAGTCATTTTTCTTATACGTAATGGGATTACAGTTAAGGTCAAGTTTCTCTTTTCGCTGTAATTTACTTTGTAATAGGTTTTCATAAGCTTCTTTTTGGGATGTTTGTAATCTATACTTTAACTCAAGGGGGTAACTGTCATAGTTGTAAAGAGGATCTATTGTATTTTTAGTCAGATTGGAGGGAATGTTGCATTTTTTTCCAAATAATAGTTCAAAAGGTGTAAATTTAGTAGCAGTATGAACTGTTGTATTGTATGCAAAGCACCAAAAAGGTAACCATGTGCTCCATGAACTCGAATGATTGTCAGTTTGAATTCGTAAGAAATTACCTAAATTTTTATGAGTGTTTTCCAAGGATCCTATAGTTTCATGATGATATGCGGTAGAGTTTAAAGTAGATATATTTAGTAATGCACACATCTCTTTAAAAATTGATGATAAGAATTCGGAACCCCTATCAGTTGCAACCCTAGCTGGTATCCCAAATCTAAGTATAAAATTATTAACCAAGTTCTTGGCTATTTCTTCAGAACTTTTAGTTATCATAGGATAAGCTTCTACGTATTTACTTAACTCGCATTGGATAGTTAAAATATAAGAATTATTATAATTATCCTTATCCAAAGGACCTACGACGTCAAGAAAAATCTTTTCCATTGCCGAATTGGCTGTGGTGGTAATAACCATAGGCTCTTGAACATAATGAGAACTATGCTTCTGCTTTTGGCACTGTTCACATTTTTTAATAAATGTTGTAACATCATTTTCAAGACCGGGCCAAAAATAATATTTCTTGATATTATTATACATTCGTCTTATACCAGCGTGGCCACTCGTTGGTAAAAGATGAAAATCATTTAATATTACTTTTTGGTCGTCTTTATTATGAATTATTTTCACGTCATTTAAAATACATAATCGCGGACCGCTCCAATTCTTGTATGATTTAATTTCATTAATCATCTTTTGTATAATCGCATCATACATTTTATTTCGTATAAAAACTAACTCGTGCACGTTTATTTTCTCGCAAAAATTTCTCAGCTCCCTCACAAAAGCGGCTGGCGTCAGTTGTGATTGGAAAACTGGAATTTTTATAAATAATGTCATTCTTGATGACAAATAACAAAACACATCATTTTCTAAATCGAATGTGTTAGACCTACGTAGGTTTTTTAGTTTAAAATTGTCTAAAAATTTAAGTTCTACAGATTTCCTCGGTTTACTATGAATCTCTACAACTCTTGGTTGCGCAGGCCAATCGTCAGTAGGAGCCATAGCACTCGGAGGTATCAGTTTGCTACGTAATTCTTTACGTTTAGATCTTGTCATAACCGTGATAATGCTTTCGTGCATTGTTTTTAAGTCTGCTGATGTGACAGGCAATCGTGACATTGCATCCGCTGGGATATTATCTGAACCTTTAATATATTCCACTGTAAAATCGTATTCTTCGAGTAAAAGTCTAAATTTCATGAGACGACTAGATGGGTCTCTCATTCCAAATAAATATATTAGAGGTTTATGGTCAGTTTGAATTATAAAAGTTCGACCATACAAATAAGGACGGAAGTGTTTAACGGCCCAAACTATCGCCAACAGTTCTTTTTCTACAGTGGGATAGTTGTGCTCCGCTTTATTTAAATTTCTACTTGCGAACGCAATTGGTTTCTTATTAAAGTTATACAAAACAGCTCCCAATGAGTGTTTTGACGCATCAGTTTGTAGTATAAATTTTTTATCTAACGAAAAATCTGGATATTGAAGTACTGGGGGGGAAGAAATAATAGTTTTTAACGTAGAAAATGCAGTTTGGCATGCATTGTCCCAGATAAACTGTTTATTTTTCTTTGTTAACTGGGTTAAAGGATAAGCTATGTTTGCAAAATTTTTGATAAATTTTCTATAGTAGTTTGCAAACGCCACGAATTTAATTAATTCATCTACGTTAGTTGGTATAGGCCAAGTACTCAATGCCTGTATTTTTGCAGGATCGGGAAGGACGCCTTCACCTGATATAATATGACCTAAATACAAAATTTCCTTTTTCAAGAAACTACATTTAAAAGGATTTAGCTTCAATTTTACCTGACGTAATCGATTGAAAACATCTAGAAGATTTTTATTATGATTTTGTAGTGAATTTCCGAAAACAACTAGATCATCTAAATATACTAGGCATTTTTCATATGTTAAGCCTGACATTGCAACTGTCATCATTTTTGAAAATGCATTAGGAGACGTTTTTACTCCCATTGGCATTCTCGTCATGCGGTACTGTCCCGAAACGGAAGCCTTACTTACGTCATTATTATCCGAAATTTTAAATTGTCCTGAACAAAATGCGGTATAATTACGACTGTCAATATCAAGATCACACTGATAATATCCACTAGAAAGGTCAAGAGTAGAAAAGTATATAGAACCTGAAAGTGAATCCAAAATTTCAACAATATTTGGTAGAGGAAATTTATCATCCTGTATACAATTGTTCAATTTTCTGTAATCGATCACTAGTCGCCATTTTTTATTACCTGAATTATCTAGTTTCTTAGGTACTAACAACAAAGGACTGGACCATTCGGATCGACATGGTTCAATTATGCCATCTCGTAACATATTACTAATCTGATCGTTTACTTCACGTTTTTGTGAATACGGAATTCTATATGGTTTACAAAAAACTGGCTGAGAATTCGGTTTTAAACTAATATTATGTTTATAAATAGAAGTTGTAGTTAACTGATCTCCTGGCAATAAAAATATATCGCTATATTTAGCACAAATATTTTCTATAGCGACTTGTTCCTCTTTATTCAAATGACTCAAATTTAATAAACTAAACAATCGTTTGACACGATCTGCATTTACATTTTTACATTGCTCAAAAGAACACAAGTTATAATCGTTAATTGATTGCATCTCAGGTTGAATATTATTAAGGCGAATTTCATTCTCACTGGTGTTTAATATTAAAATAGGTATCACACCATTTAAAGGTTTCACTAGTACGCTTGCTAAAAATATTCCGTCATGTAATTCAGACGAGCAAACCAGACATTCTTCTGTATAGTTAGTTTTTATATAATGAACTGATTCAGATCTAGGTGGTAATATAAAACAACGAGAATTAGTTCCTTCTTCAAGTTTAGATTTAAGAGGCAAAATAATATGTTTATTCGAGTTATTTTTAGTCAATGTTAAATACAAAGACTTCAGATCCAACACAGCATTAAATGTTGTAAGAAAATCTTGCCCCAATATAGCATGTGCCTTACATGGTAAGGAATTAAAAACATAAAACTTCTGCTTAAATGATTGTCCGGTCAAGTCCAAACAATGTCGCAGTGTAACATAAACATATCCGATTGCTTCTATTGCACCGCCGATTCCGCTTATCGTGATGCTCTCTTTATGGATGGGTATATTTAATTCAATAACATGTTTATATTTTATAGCACAAATGGAAGCGCCAGTGTCAATTAAAAATGTATAGTTATAATTTTCTACGTATAAATCAATGCAACAAGTACTATTACTTGCGCATATAAACCCTTTATTCACGAAAAAAATTACTTTGCTCACTAAATTCATTAGAATTAGTGACGTCATCATTTGCAACATTTATGTTTGCATTATTTCGACGCGTGTTTTGTTGACCTCGACCGCCGTCGTTATTTGACCTGCTATAAAAAGTAGTAGACCTACCTCGGTTCTGTGATGACTGTCCTCGTCTCTGGTCGGGACGACCACGAACTCCACGGTAGAACGTAGTTCCACGGTGATTGTTTGACCTGCTATAATTGTTAAATTGACGGGGGGCACCCCGATTATAATTATAACGTCCTCGATTAGGTGAACCTCGAAAAGATTTATTTCCCCTTTTATGGAATGCCAAAATATTACCTGATTGAGACGGAATAGCCATCGTCTCTTCGTCAACTGCTGACTGTACAGCGTCTTGTAAAGTATCAAATTTTTGAGCCGCTATGATGGTACTTAGACGCCTATTGCGTAACCCGTCGGCAAAACGTTTTATTGCTTGTTTTTCATTCAATGGTTGCATAATTGCCAAATTTGCCTTGTTGCCGTCGGCTTGCGCGATAGATAAATCCATAAAAATTTCAGCTAATTGCTTGCCATAGTCGTCAATTGACAGTTGATCCTGTCGCAAAGTAAGCAGCTTGTTTTGCAAAGCTACAGAACTCTTTTTTGGTAATAAGATCATACGCATATCATATAATAATGTATCTACGGAATTATAGGTAGATTTGAGTTTTAGCTTGGCTGTTTGGGATAGTCGACTCTTTAGGACAAAGTTAATAAGACTAGCTTTAGATTGATCGTTATTCAAAGTAGAGCTATAATAATCAATGCCATCGATTAATTGTCTGGTCATCGATTCTTCGTTATTCATAATTGGTAATAAACTTAGGGCGGTTTTTAAGTTGAACTCCATCTTGGATTCAGTAATGTTTTTCGATGTTGAACCAAATGATTCACAAGTACGCGTCTCAGATGGACGCACATGCGACTTATTACAAAATTCCTTAATGTCGGAATAAAGTTTAGTAATTTGGTCACTACAAGATTGTATTAATAACAAACTTTCTCCACTAATTTCTTCGGCATAAATTTGTTTCGTAATATTAGGACTCAATGCTGTGTAACCAGTAAACAAATCAGTTGCTTCCTGTAATTTCTGTTTTAAACGTTCTGGCGTTCTCCTCTCATAAGTGAGTTTAATTAAATTTTCTTTAATAAGTTTTAATTGTTCACAAATAGTCTGAAGCTCATGAGCCATAATATTACAGCATAATTAAGTTTAACATAATTCTTAAAATACGCGAGCATAATAGGTAGATATATCATTACCTCATAGTATATAAAATAACGTCGGGTTACCTTTCACGACACTTGCACGAATTTTATTTTTATATTTTTAACACGAACACTGGGTTTTTTGTTTTTGAACACTAGTTTTTGGTTTTAATGTTTGTCAAAACTCGAAGTACTTGGCTGTCCAGCTGTGCACGCGGAATATCTCACATCACCCACAGCTACGGTCTCTCTGCGCCTGGAAAATGACCTTCTCAAATTGTCACGTAGTAGTTGGTCATTTATCCATCCGTGGTGACATTTCTTATAACACCTCCACAAGAAGTACGCTCCGACCAACATACTCAGTCCAAGGAGCATCACCATCACAGTGCTGATTGTTGATATATGGAACTGCAGCTGCTCTGTGCTAGCTCCAATAGAAGATCCAATACCATTTTGGTTAATCACGACCTCTTCAGGTTTTTGAGAGTTTGAGTTACACATTGCAATATTATTGAAATACTCGGACCACACACGATCGATAGGTAATCACGCTTAAAGAGTTATATCGTATCACACCGACACCGACTGTCACCCGAAACGCCATACCAAACCTGGCGCCTGGCAGGGTCGCCATGTAAGGTTGGGATTAAGACGGAATGAAACGCTCTGACTGCTGAATAAGTACTAATCATTTATTGGATAAACATCGGTATTTATATTCATACACTACAATGGCCTGTCTGCATTTTCAGTAGTGTTTCCCTAATACGAGTGGCATCAAAACGAAGTTCGACGTTTAGGTTCTTGGTTTAGAGTTTAATTGAAGTGTAACTGTAAGCTTTTGTCAAATTCGTCAAGAACTTTGACTCTTTTATCGTCAACTTCAACAAGTCGTCCAGAAGTGCGTAGAGTAGACACATCAACAGAGAATTTATTCAAAGATTTTTTTAAAGAATGATACTGGTGCTGCTGTATAGTATCATTGCCGTTTATTTTGCAGTCGGCTTAACTTTTAAAATTCTATTTATTTCTATGGTACGCGTAGGGTAGACCGGGGTCAATTGTACCACGGGTCAATAGTATCATTGCCTATAACTCTGCAACTATATCGAAATATGCGTGTGTGTATATACACAAGTGTGCCTTGAGCTTGTCTCCACCTGCTCACCAATCGGCCACTCGCTGCCGCGCGAGACGCACTTGTTGGATGACGATTTGTGTTTTTGACTGACCAATGTAAGTATTTACGATTTATGTTTTGTACTAGTGTTTATAATGAAATAGACTTAGTGTGAAAGTTTTACTGAATTGTGATTCTCTAGTTATTCAAGTTTATAATGTGTCAGTATGGGGGCAGTTAGATATATAGAAATCGAGATTTGGGAAGTTTAGTGAGTGCGAGTAAAAAAGGACAATTGTACCACAACACTCGGGGTCAATTGTAACGTTACAATCGACCCCGTGCTACAATTGACCCAGAGTTTTACACTACTGCTAATAAAAGGAGTGTAACGTTTTCAAGGCATCCGCCTGTTTTTAAGGAGTTGGTGAGGTGAAATATTACATGTTATGCATCTAAATGTTGGGCAATATAACTGTGTTGATTATATTTTGATTAATAACGAATAGTTATTGATCTCTTAGATTTGAGCTCGTGATACGTAAATACTTATTTTAAAATACTACAATTGAAACCAATTATTTTTATAATAAGTTACATCTTGAGTATTTTAATTTATACCTTTGATTCATCCCGACGATTAATTTCAATACTTTGTTTATATAAATTATAATACCCGTAATTTTATCTCTTTCTACTAAATCGGATAATACTAGTATTATTTAAAAAATAATTTTCTGTGAAGGATGGGGTCGTTTGTACCAGGGGTCAATTGTAACTGTATGGGATTAGTAATTATTGAATAATTCGATGTTTTTACTATATTGAGATGTTGTTATTACTTGAAAGGTGTGCTATGAGCAGTCTTAAGTGTTTTTACATTAAGTCGACTTAATATATTTTAAAAATTTGGAGATAATTATAATACGTTTAGTTCAAATGAAATGCTGGCTTTGTCTAGTCTAAATACGAGTCTCTACAATTAAGACTGATGTAACGTAACAGACCGATTCGTTTTAAGAAATTAACAATAAATGCTGATTGATTATGATATTATTTTGGTTTTTATTTACCTTTGTTTTTCTGGTACTATTAACCCGTACTAGGGGTCAATTGTAACACAAGGACTTCATGAACAAAAACTCAATTTATACCATTCTGATGCGATCATATGAAAGTTATTTTGTAGATTGTTATAGCCAATTAGACTACAATGTAACATCCAAAGTGATTTTTACGTGGTGGCATTAGATTCTGAGTTATAGGTCATTATTTCGAAACTGGTTCTATTGCCCCCGGTCTACCCTACCTAATGTAACATACTAAATAACTAACAGATTTTTCCAAAATATTTCACAGTAACAGTAAACTTCATGTGTGACGTAAGATTTTACAACAAATATTTGGTAACAAATCTTCCTTGAGGCACAATTTTGTCTGGTATATGAAGCACAGTAAGGGTAAGGCAAGCGGAAAGTGTACCATCGTTAAAGGTTTATTGCCGCGACAGATGTTTATGAATTATGTCCAGCCGAAGTGATTCATAAATCTTATATTTTTTTGTTCACATGCATGAACACTTAAAATTTATAGACGGAACGTATTAAAGAATACAATTGACGAAACTAGAGTCGGCTTATATATGCTTATATTGAAAAGTCGGCACGGCACACACAAAACTAATCAGCCGTACGCAGCAGACGTAAATAACGGAAGGTAAGCAATACAGCATGTCCTTGTAGTGAAATGGTGTAAAAATCGTAGAGTCATCAACAAAAAACATCCAGAAATCACATTTCAATCAAATTTGAGTAACATATTGCAACCCGAAATTCACTCATACATAGTTAACCGTCGCCATTTTTGTGACTTAGTCTCGTCTTCAACGCGTGTCGTCCATAGGTTTTATAGGTTAATGTTCACATGTTAAAATTATTGTTCCTAATAAAACCCCGAGTTATTTTACTCACATTTTTTTATGTACATACATGGGTATTAAAAAGGGTAAATGTAGGTTCCGACTCATTTGTTACGGATACAAAATTAATCTGTGCTTACTTATTTGGGTAAATAAATGTATTGGTCTATTAACAGTACCGATATGTTATTGTTTGGTTATTTCAGAGAAAATCGTCTACCTACGAATTGTAAATAATGGTTATGTATTACTCAAATAACTTTTTAAAGGTTACAACGAGTGGAGTTATGTTGTTCGAAATGACGATTCATTGTTTGTTTTATTTTAGCTTCTGCAGGTGCTCCCACTGCCATCTTACCTCCATAACTCAAGAAGTAGGTGTACAGGCTTACTCAGGCGACGTTAGCTTGGCCCCAGAGATCTTGGTGGATCTCATCCACCCTAAGTAATTCTTTCTCTAAAATAAGAGTCTATATTACACCTTGTAATATTATTATCTATCTGCCAGTGAAAGTCTCCTCAAAATCCGCCCAGACGTTTCAGAGATTCGCTCATTTATATAGACAGACACGGATTTAAAAAATTGCTTTTTGTGTATGTAATTGTATACCTATATATGTATATATATATATCGTAAGGTATACTCATATGCATTCATTTAAATTTTGTTATTATAATATTACAAACAAACACTTCAATTTAATTTTTTTTGTATGACCAAATAACTACAATTAAAAGGAAACTTTTGTACGAGTAATCCGCTGAAACAAAATCTGTGTCAATATCGGTTATTTTCGCCGCACATGCGAGTATGTCCGGCCAGCAAAGCTTCGTATAAATATATTTTTATTTCGTGAATTGTACAAACTCAGCTTCATCCTACAAAAAAGTGGCAATTCGTTAGCTAGGTATATAAATCTTTGCTTCGCCTAGCTC
Source organism: Lithosia quadra (assembly GCA_963576445.1). Classification (NCBI taxonomy): domain Eukaryota; kingdom Metazoa; phylum Arthropoda; class Insecta; order Lepidoptera; family Erebidae; genus Lithosia; species Lithosia quadra. The sequence continues at coordinate 10,436,804 of OY754891.1, forward strand.
CCAAAATTCATAAAGATATTTTTTGTATAAAGCGTTTAGCTTTTTACCTTTTTAGGACCTACTGCAATCTGATATTGATATTATTAATATAAAGAAAGTTATTATTATGCGCTAAGGTAAGTTTGTAAAAACAGAAGCTGATGGCGGGCTGTTGTCTCTACCTACCCCTGGCCCTGTAAAGACAATGGATATGGCCGATGAGAAAGCCACAGATCCAACGGGGACCAAACGCTGAGATGATAATATTCTGAAGTGACTATGCTGGTAGTTCTAATTAAAAACTATAATCCTAGTCCTAGGATCTATAGTTCCAAAATTAGTCTTTGTGGCTCGTTGCTGCCACGGCAAATTAGCTGTGTAAGTTTTTGTTTAAATATCTTATACCTACAGCATTGGAGATAAATTAAAAAATACTTGGTTTATGTTATATGAATGATTTTAAACACTTTTTTTTATTCTCGTTGGTTACTATTTTAGTGTTTGTTCGCGATAGACGCAAAAAATGTGAAACAGATTTCGATGCGGTTTTTTATTAAAAAGGCCTTTGTCAGACTTAAAATCTACCCTATATTTGATTGCAATTGGTTGAGTAGAACCGGAGATATGACCAAAAGTTGCGATGTTCTATATTCACGCGGTGAAGCACCGGGCATCGGCTAGTTTTAATAATACTTGTATCAAGTTATACCGAGTTGCAAATCCGATAAGTTGAAAATCTGTCGGGCTAAAAATGAGTGATGAAAATATGAACTAGATTACGAACGTGATTACGAACGTCACCTTGACGAGTTGATTTTGTTCTTGACACATCAGCAACTTGAAAGTTATCAAAACGCATTTGCTTCCAGAACACAATCTGTTAAATCCAATCTGAACGATTTATCAAACTCGTTGCGAGTTTATTATCAAATCACCTCTGTGTATCTGCATTTTATACCGTTTGGCGCTCCTCGCCGAGCGTAAACGCGATAGCGAAACAATAACAGGCAAATATTATCAGCAGGGGTGCCTTCATAACGCTGTTTATGTCTTTATCGACGCAGGGTTGCCACATAAATCGACGTCACAATCCATTTCGCCTCACATCTATGCGTGAAGTAATAAACTGGGATATTAGCGGCCGCGAGTTTTACTGTTTGCCTTATTAGAGCGGCGTGACATGAGGGATTAATTTCAACCTATAGTGTCCGTCATGTCTTTCCAAGCCGTATTTCATTAAAAGAGGCTATGAAGGCTTACGTGACCTCGGCAACTTTAATGCAGCATTAAAGTTAAATTGAACCCTAAAAATGTTAAAACTTTATCTTACGACCTGTACGGTGAGGCGATAGAGTATTTATGATAATTGAAGTTGGGATTTGATTCCCGCTCACTACAAACAATAAAAATTTAAATTTATGATGCTTTAGTCCGGGTGATTTTAAGAGAATATGAATATATTTACGAAAACAAACTTATCTAAATATGTTTTTTTCACATTGTAGGTCCCGTAATACAAGCTATGCTTTAGATGCAAGATTTAGTTTTAGAGAATTGGGATCATGATAAAGCTGTGTACCTAACGATATCAGGGGATTACCACAAACTCTTAAAGCAATATTATTTCAATATTACTTAACTTTCATAGTGTGAATCGGACTATCTCGTCGTCGACGGATACTTGTGTTATGTGGTCAAGCATTTTTGCTAGTAGATTTACAAGATGCAGAACACTTATAATAATACCGGACGACGTTTGAACGAGTCCAATTCACACTATGAAAGTTAAGTAATATTGAAGTAATAATGTTTTAAGAGTTTGTAGTAAGGCCCCAGTTGATTAAAAAATATATATTCGACCACTTAAAAGCTTTTTAATTGCAACTTTCGACATTAGGAAGTTCATTAAATCACCGCCAATTCAAAGATTAACTAGTAGAGATAACGCTTTAAGCATAAAGTTATATTGAGTCTTTAAAAGTTAAGTACTTAATTTTCTAATTCTTTATTACTTTAAGATAAAATGGTACGAAAGTAATTAATTATTTTATCGATTTTACGAGCTACGACCTTTTATGACTTGCAACTTTTTTAAATTCCATGGAATACTATGTACTGCAATACTATGTACTTTTACAAGTGAAGCTAGTGTGAAAATCGTTGAGCTGCGGTGATGAAAAAAGTGTTCGCAAGTTTTATTGTCAGATTATTTTCTTACAGATTTATTTGCCTTGCGAGTTTTGATGTCCACATACATACTTTGTGACTTAAGTATACAAAGATATAGTAGATTTTATTTTTAAAAATCGGCTTTCAAAACTTAATTAGTACCTGGCTTAGAGAATGTGAAAAGAAAACGTCTTAAATTCTACTAACTCCTCCAATCCAGTTACCCGAGGTGGTAAAAACCTACGCTTAATACAAAAAGCATCTTCAACTCTGTATCCCTCAGATTAATTGGCCTATCATTTATTCATGTCGGTGAGAAGCGGACAAGCGAGGAGTTCAAAGACATTAGCCAGACAAAGAGAAATCATTAAAATTTACCAAGCCTAAAAGGTTTAGAAAAAAAGTGTGAAGAAATCAACCTTATAGTATAATTTTAAAGACTGACACAATCTGCCTACTACTTCACATTATCAATTGTATAGTAGGATATCTAAATATATACTTCTATACGATTATTTATTTATTTAATACTTTATTGCACACAAACTTATACAAATAAACTGAATTAATAATAAATTATGTACAAAGGCAAGCTTAACTCAAAAGTTTTATTCCGTGTGGAAATCTCCATGGATACACCCTAACCACGAGGGGGGAGGGGCGAGGCCAGCATGGCAAGTTATATCGGACTCTTACCGTATAAAACCACACGCCGTCTAGGGTCTTCTGACGCCAGGGTGCAAGGTGACCCATAGAGCATTTCCCTCGCACCCTGGCTTGACCCGGGCCATCTCCGGCTTGGCGATGGCCCCCTCGGGTTTGAGAAAAAGGGGCGGGTACGCTTTCATGCAGTGCGCCGCCGTCTCGGCCTACCTCAGCTAGGGTGACAGGCGGCTCCACCCGTCACCACCAGGCCTGCTCTCATGGAGGACGAAGGACGGAGGTCGCTCATCGGAACCCGCGCCCCCTATCGTTCGTAGCATCCGTATTGCACTGCCATTAGGCCACAGAGGCTGTCAGACACCTAATTTAAAGCATGTGTGCGTGAATGTAAAAGCCTAATACGCTTAGTAACCTACATTAGTAATGCTACGAATTTCGTAATGTTTTGCTACGAATTTCGTAGCAAGACATTAGCATAAGCTCAGAATAAATGTTAATTACGTTTAGCAGTTAAGACTCAAGACCCACTGGCTGACTAAATTCATAGCGTTTATATTGTATCCTTTTCATATATTTTATTGTATTTATTTAATCTTCATGCACAATGGTACATGGCATAAGAAATATCTGTGAAGGGACTACAATTGAAATAAATTGAAATAAAAACGCATTATTGTAAATAATAAAAATCACCAAATAAGTGTTTATAGAATCAGTTAAAACATTTTATTTCCGTGTGTGATATTCGCGTAAACTACCGATAGTATCACTAAAACCAGCCCACCTCCCACCAGCTCCCCACTGTGCCCTCTGATTAGCAGAGTGACATGTGGAGAGCCCTCTAGCTAGAGGGCATAATATGGATAACTGCTCATACAAATAACTATTCACACTTCGATGGTAAGACGGACTTTAACAGATTTCCAGTTAGTAATTAGGTATTTGGATTATGGTCGAATGTAAAAATAAATAGGAAAATCTGGGCATAATCAGTGAACGTTTAGAACGTAGATAAGGGCTTCTAAAGCGACGAAACGTTTATCGATAATGGATCCATTAAACACCCTTACTACTGGATCACGGCTATTTTATATACTTCTGTGAATAGAAAAAGAATATAAAGACACTTAATTAAACTGGTATATACAGGAAGGACGTCGTTATTGTTTTTTAAATTGCCTAGTGCGAGTTTTTGCGTTTCCCATTTCAGTCACTTGTGAATTTGTTTGGGATTAAATTAGCACCACCTGGTGGCAAACTTGTGAATCATTTTTCATATGCGAGTAATACTTTACGCATTCACGAGTGACTGTGAACGCAAAAACCCACACTAGACACTCAGTTCAATTGACGGTTTTGCTATTTTACCAGCAATTATTAACTTTACATAACATAACATAAACTCACGCCTATATCCCCGAAGGGGTAGGCAGAGGTGCTAGCACCCACATTTCGCCTATTAACTTTACTTTTACATTTTATTAATTTTCAGCATTATCATCACCTAAGCACCAACCTCTCTTTCCAGCAATGCTTTATATTTTTGGAACGACTAACATCTAACCTTTGGGTCAGAAAGAAGGGAGAAGATCTTCGTGGGCCCCATTAAATTTTTTATGAAGCTTATAAGCACTCAAGGTTTACAATCATTGAAATAAAAATAGATCTAAAGTACTAAATCGATATATTTATTTTTCTAGCGATACTGGTGTGAACAGTGTAACTTAGTCTTTAAGTTGCTTAATTTACAAACAACCCGATTATAATCCTTATATAACTTAACCAAATATAACTGGCGATTGTGAGTTTAATTTCAGTCTATTCCCAAGGGCAATAGAGGTTCGATTATATATTAATTTCGCTCTCACTTTCGCTTTTTTTTTTTTTTTTTCTTTCTTCTTTTAGCTTTCACTTGTAATAAGCATTCTTGCGAATGTTACATTACTGAAAAATACATGGGAGCAGAATTTTCTGAGCGAGCTTCCTAGTGACAATTCCAGCGAATGGACAGTAAATTTGCTTCAAGCTTATTGCTAAGCCGACCGTCACGTCAAGTCTGACATCTTCGTGAAGAATGTTCTTTGAAAAGCACCGACTAGAGTCTTCGCTAGAATGATCGAGAAAATGCTCGTGGCGATGTTTGACACTATGCTTCGCTCTGTTCAGTTCGACAATAATAAAAACACCGAATGTTCGATGTTCTGCTTCAAGTGTATATAATCTATCGGTATTATTAGTTTATAGACACGAATTTTATCAGAAAGAGCTAATATATTCGCGGTTAATACTGGCTCAGTATGAGACATCACGAACTCTATTTATGTGTCGAAATGCGGTCTTATATCAAGTTAATGGCGATATTATTCCAATATATTACTTTTATTCGAGAACTGTTTAGATTGTGTTTGCATATATGTATATTGTACCTATATCATATCTTGCATTTTATGCAGTAAAACACAGTAAGTGTCGCACTATTTACATCTATAAAAGCTAATCGGTAAAAGCACTGCAACAAGGATAAACGTTGAGGCCGGGCCTTTTTCTCGGATGAATAATAAAATTAGAACAAATGAGCTACCTTGATAGTTGAAATTCTCGTCTATATACACCTTTGAGTAAAGTTGTTTCAGGTTGAATTTACATGAGAAGCTAGCTAGCTACATCAACATTTCATTAATTTATCTTGCATCTGTTTAGTTAACTATTAAATTAATTATTAACCATCAAACCTTATATTATACCTATCAGTTAAACATAAAAAATATTTAAACACTAAACAGACTAAATGGTATAACTCCCTCTAATTCATCGCGAACATAACGTGGCTAGATAGAATGAGTTTTATAATAAAATCAAAAGAAATTATGATTAATAATTAATATTACACATAGACTGAAGATGAAATTTATCAATAACTAACTGTTGCCTACGGCTTCGCCCACGTAGAATTCTATTCCCATCCCCACTCCCATCGGCATCTAATCCAAAGATAAAAGTAAGATAATAGGCAGTAATACACTTTTAAGTATATCTTTCTAAAGGTTCTTAAAGAAGCGGATGAGAATATAAAAGGCTAGCTTAGTAATGTATGAGTACCTAAAGGAAAATATTCGTAGGTAACTGACCTTTAGTTGGCTTAATCCTCCTAAAGGGGCTTTCACACTGAAAGTTATATCGCATATAACAGTAAGATTAATTAAAGGCTTTTTTCAGTTTCTGCACAAACCCCAGTTACTCTTTAGGACCTTGAACTTGAAATCTAATGGTGAAATTTTACCATTCATCAGTTGAACGACGGATCGTGCCACCAAAGCGGGTGATTTATAATTTGTGAGGGTAATAGATCTCTCGACAAGCAATCATTGCAATTTTCTGTATCATTTATTTGGAATACGCGAACAGGCGATAAATTGACTATATTAGATACATTTGCCACCGGTATGGAGATGAATGAATCCATAATAGAGCGATCGGAATCACTGAATGTGAGAAACTCGTTTATAGGGAAGTGATTGCGATCAGCAGTGTAGTTATGCTTACTCTTGTCAGAAGTACTCATCAAGTAAATCTAATTTTATAGGTAGGTATACTAGCCAATGCCCGTGGCTCCGCCCGGGTGAATGTCGGTTATCGCAACTTTTGGTCATATCTCCGGTTTAACGCAACCAATTGAACTAAAACATACGACAGATTTTCATCTGACCTTACTAATAAAAAAAACCTCAAAATCTGTTTAGTATTTTTTGCGTTCATCGCGGACAAACTGGTAATAAACAAACAAACCAGTGCAAAAAAATTTTGTGAATGAACACGAATATATTTGCATGGGTAGGTATTTCTATGCATAATTTGTAAGTATTTACATTAATTTTATTATTCCCTCAAATACCTATACGCAATACTTTATTAATTTAAGATCCATCGTACAAAATATTCTTGGCTTAAAGTTTTCAATAAATCAAGAAGTAAAAAGCTTTTAAATAAACGACGACGTTCAAATTTAAAATCGTGGTCTACTTAACGAAGTACTCAAAAGTTTCAAGGCTGACAATCCAAGGCATGAAATATTAAATTATGACACAAAAAATATCGGCTTAGTGGTCAATTCGCACCAAAATGGAAATCTTTGAAATAATAATTTGATCTTAGGACAAAATAAATAAGTATCGGGGAAAAAAGATAGGGTCGCCAACGGCAATGTGCCACCCCCTGGTGTTGCCACACGTCCATAGGCTACGGTGACCGCTTCTCACCAGGTATAAAAAAGTGTAAAGTGCTGCAATCCAAATTCCACCAAAAATTCAGAAAATATAAACAAAATTTACCTTTTAACTTTTGTTTCGCCGGTCGGTAATAAGTAACACCACTGGAGGCTATAAATCCCCTTAAGAAACCACGTTTATACTGATACCCCCAACATTAATACAGATTTTCTAAGATTATTGTAACTTACTCTTCGGAGAATCGTGAAAAAGTTATTCCATGCGAATAAAACATTAAGGAAAATGGTAAAAGTACGATAATAGGTACTCACTATACTTGAGGACTTACCAAAGCTAGCTACGATGCTTGGAAAGTAATCTAAAGCTTATAGGAAAATATTTATTATATTAATAGTCATTAGCCAGGCTTTTCTCCCAGGGTTGGAAGGTCAGATGATAGTCGCGCCCAGTAATCAAAAGAGCTTATAATAATCCGAAGAAGAATTTAGGATAATTTTTATTCCGGAAAATAACAATCTCGACAACGGATTTGCACGCAAGCGAAGTCACGCGGATCAACATATTTTATTATCACTTAGATGTAACAGATATGCACACCGCCCACCTGAAGGGAAGCGGTCGCCGCGTTTTTTCTTAATACTTAATATTCTGAAAACAAAGATGTTTCACAAATGTATGGACCTTGGGCCTGGTAATTGTATACTACTTAGATAAATAGCTAGGCAATGTATTTTGAATTTTTGACTATTCAATTCTTATAATATTGCCTCGTATTATGGGCGGAATCTAACTACTAAAACTATAAAAATGTATTCATATTTAATTAATTTATGACCTTGAATTTCGGAGGCGAATAAATATAATTGTATTTTTGCCAATAACCGGTATTATTTCTCTATCTTTCTGTATTGTGTACAATTAGTGGGCCCAAAATGAAACATCTCCTTTATGATGTTAATACGATTCTCCATGGCTTTAATACCATAAAATAAATTAATACACTTGAATATTGCATGACATTTTGCTCTGCGCTATATAGAACCAAAGTACATATAGTTTTACTAGCTTATTACACAGTAACCACCAGATTAATGCAAATATACCTGATACCATAGCCATGCATAAAAATATTTGCACTGATCAGTAATCTAACCCGCGATCTCTGTACAGCAGTCGAAACCTACCACCTAACTCACCGACAAAAACCTATTCAATTTAAAACAATGACTACCTGTATGTATTTTAACCGGTTTTATTTAACTTGACCTGTTTCTTTGGGTCAAATCTAGTACTTAATTGAAAATTGACCCAATTCCTGTAGACGGATTGTTCTTTAGTTCTGGTGACAATACAAGTTAATCTATTTTGTATCATTGTTGTAGGTTTAAATTGATTACCATTTCAAATTTCTTTAAACACCAATTTGAATATGTATAATATTCGGCAGTTTAAATCGGTTTGAGCTCCAGTTAAATAATGACAATAGACATTTCATGAATTTAAATTTCTCATAAAAATGGTTCCGTTGGGCATTATTTTACACGTTTACCTACACCTACTACTTTGTTTAAGATTTCTTAATAATAGTATAAAATTAATTGAAAAATACATACAAACAGACAGTCAACAAACATTTAAAAAAAACCTTTTTATGTCCAGAATCGTTCGTATAACATAGCCCAAGTATTTTTCAAATATCTCCAATGCTAACATAGCTACTTTACAATTTTATGACAGTAAAATAGATTCCTATATTAGTCAACGATACAAAGATATAAATCGGTCTTTTAATTTCTGACAAATTCGTGCACATACCAATACCAACATACGGCGAAAACCGGAGACCCATCCGTTTTATTGCCGGTTACATATTATATAGCACCCTTGTAATCGTCTCAATCTGAACTTAAAATATTGTATTAGAAGAGGGTTCGCGGAGGTTATGCACAGAATAAAATTATATATCGACGTTTGCATGAAACATAATTATGCATTATGTTTGTCGACTGTTCTTGTAGAAGATAAAAGAGGGTTGGAGGAATTATAAAGGAAGTGAAGTTAATGTTGTACCTACTCGGAAAAGTATTAACGTCTTATATAAAGATTGAAGGTTCACTTTATAACGTACCAGTTTTGTAGGCCTATTATGGAACGTACATACACCCGAAGTTTCGAGCATTTGGTAACATAAAAAGCCTTTATCTCACAATAATTGAGCCTGAAGATAGAATGTGGCACTTCGTTAGATTTACTACAACAAAATTAACCTGAGAGTTTTTTTTTGCCACTTCTTTCGTTAGTGCTTCGATTATTAAGTGTGTTAATTTCGAATGTAAGTTACATGGTAGCCATCTTGCTTGTAAACTGTCCCACTACCGAACACGTCCATCACGTAGTGTGAGAGAGATGAGTAGAATTCATTAACCTTCAGGAACATTATGGAGAAGTTTCAGGTGTGCAAACTACCTGACAATGTTGGCATTTACTGTTAAAGCGAGTGATAATTAATTTATTGCGAGTGAAGTTTGCAAGTCATAAGTGTTTGACCGGCAATTGAACTTGAGATACTTGTACACCACTGTGAGATACTTGTCGTGAAATCACCCGCACGAAATTATTTTTCTATTGGTAATAGGCTCGCGTTTGACCGCAATCGAATAGTAGGTAATCGAAATAACACACTCAATAATCGAAGCACTAACGAAAGAAGTAACAAAAAAAACTCTCAGGTTAGGTCGGGTTCGAATAGTAATCGAATCACATTCGTAACAAGAGACCAAAGACAGTCAATGTATATTACAATCCTATATCGTGATTCGGTGTCTGATCAATCATGTTTGTTTGCACAGCAATGATATCACATTTGTACATCAATATCATCAATCCTACCTATTATCTATTGACCAAATCGCGATATATATTGACTGTCTCTAGTCTCTCGTTACGAATTCGATTCGCTTATCATTAGAAAGAAATTTCATGCTTCCCTATTGGCCAGTGGTTTCAAGACAAGTAGGTATCTTCCAGTATCTTCGAATCGGGTCGTGCTCGTCCTATAGAACACTGCAAGATTTGAAACTTTAGTCCACTGATCCCCAATTTAAATTATGCTTGCTGCATCTACTTACACCATTTCGTTTAATTACCTGAATATATTAAATCAATTGCAACAATACTATTGTACCTACTAGAGTTTATGTCGCTAGCAACACCGACTTTATAAAATCAAATCGTACCAACTTTTAAACACGACAGTACCAGTGGAGTTTAAAATGGATAATTTAACTGATAATAGAATAAAAAGAGGCATTACTCTTAGTGAACTGGTACAAAAATTTGAGAAGAATCTAGGATTTAAAAATGAGATAAAATGGTTGAATGTTATATTAATAGGTCTTTATCATATTGGTGCTGTTTATTGGTGTTATTATTACGCATTTCCTGTGAAATGGCCGACTCTTGTCTTTGGTAAGTTACGACGATGCGCAACAATTTACGACCACGCATTCCATTTATTTTTCTTCAATCATTTCATATTTCCTCTTCTATCCTAGTTACCAAATATAAGACCTATGTATAAGTCGTTTAACCTAAAGCGTGAAGGTAAATCGTAGCAAGTTTAACAACAATGGTAAATTCGATTTCCGCTTAGTGCAAACATCGCCCTTGTACATAATGTCCTTGATAATAAAAGTCAATATGTTTCAGAATATTATATTTGACTCATTATTATGAAAGGAAGTACAAATATTTTTGGGTTACAGTGCCCAATAACAGTTTACCTAATATTGAAACTAACGGCATCTCCTCTGTAGCGATCGTAGTCAGGTCCAAAGACGGGACTACTTACAAGTGCTAGTTTTAGGAATCCATGACCTCAAACACATAAACGACAAAAAAATAAAACCTCCACTTCAACATTTTCATGGCCACTACAAAACCAACTTGAATCAAATAAAAATCAACTCTTACACTAGTCACTAGAGAATTAACCCAATGCCGCGAGAAATTCACAAACATACAAATTAATGAACACAAAAGACCCTCAGACTTAACAACAATTATTTTTAAACTCCACATAATAATTGGCCTATGTTAGGATTGTAGCCACAATATTCGAAGCAGTTGTTATTACAAACGTAAATCACATTAATTTGTATACATTGTAGAGATTGCGTTATTAATTTCTTGACTTCATTTAACTAATGTATGTTTTATTTGGATTTTTATTTATTTATTTATTTATTTATTTAATATTTATGCACACACAATGTTAATTAGTACAGAAAATGGAAGGTGGAAAGAATAGTACAATGGTACTGCTTATTTCTTAAAGAAATTTCCTCCAGCAGACCGGCGAGAGGAGATCTTGAGCAAGAAGAAAAAGGTGTACAAACGTGTGAATAGAACAAGAAAGGATAGCATAAACACACACAAACATACATTTTTCTGTTTCAATCTGTAGACTCTAGAAGCTCTTAAAACTCTTTCATAATAATGAAATGCATAGTCTACTAAGATTTACGATAAGTTATTAATTGTGCACCTGACTAATCAATTGAGCCGAAACATAATGGGTTTATCTTGTTAAGTTCAGAAGTTCCTATGACCACTTACCGTATCCATCTTCAGACCCTAGATATCATTTAGCATCAGAGTATTTGCCACGATAAAACAAATACCTAACCACAAACTCGATTATTTTGTCTTGTTTAATTAGGGAGTTCCTGTGGACTGGACTGGAGTATGGACTGGACTGGACTGGACTCAATCATCAGACCAGTTTCATAGTACCATAATATTATCGCATTGTCACTAACGCTTAATTTAACGTCAGGAATGGGTTCTAATTGGGCTTCCAAGTTTGTCCCATACTAGCAAACAGAAACTAACAAACAACAGAGCAAGTTAAATTGCTTGTAAAAAAATGAGTATCGTTGGGCATTTGAAGTAAATCTTTTGCTACCCAACAATACCATTAGGATGTCGTTTAACGGAGTCGCCGCTGCCGCTGCTATAGAATGAATGATAGGGTTTACGAGCGCATAGTTTGCATCCTATTCGAGACTTTTTATCAAAAAGTATAATGGTATACGGTTATTGACCCCGTGTGTATATGAAATTCTTCTGTTTAAGCTCTCATCATGTATATTGCGTCAGGCTTCGGCATCACTGGTGGAGCACATCGGCTATGGACACATAAATCATACAAAGCTACTTTACCACTTAAGCTGTTCCTTCTGCTTTGCTTTTCAAGCGCCGGACAGGTAAGTTTGCTAAAAGCTTTGTACCCTCATAATTATTTTATTCTTGGTTTACAGTAAAGAGATACATCTAATCTATCTACCTAATATTGATTTCGATGGAGTTATAAAAAACTATTTTGTTAAGAGTGTGTGTGAATGTTTGTTACACCAAAGGCACCCTCCCTGAGGTAGACTCATGACAAATTTTGAATTTGGATTCTCTTAATAGGTACCAAACGACTAAAATAACACGACAGCTCTGAAATCAGACCTATTTTCGAGAACAACGGCTTGCACACAAAGCCAGATTCTATTTGCGTAGATACAATCCAGACATTAATTTATAACGCCCATTTAAATTCCTTTTATCATTTAAATTTGATTTTACATTTTACAAAAACTTGAGTTCTTAGTGTTCGAATTCTAGACAGACTCATTAAAAGTTTTTAGACTAAGTACTAAATGAACGATATTAAAAATATAAATTAATTGGTATCTAGGTATAAAAGTTTTTGGTAATTTTATGAAAATTTATTTCAGTTGTCATTTGTCATTACAGATTGACAAGATGAATTATTACCCTTAAATCTGATAAGAAAGTAAAGTTGAGGCATGTTCTTATGACTTTGACTATGATTCTATGACAAAAGATTCGAAACAAATGTTTTAAAAGTTTTCTAACGTCTAATAAAATGGTGGTATAAGAGGTAGTCCATCTCAGGCACAACTCCAAATGACACTTATCCTACTTAGTCCACGAAAGGCACGAAACGAATAATCAACAGTTAGCTATATGGAATGCAGATGGGTAGGTATCGAAATAGGTACCAATTAGATATTTACCCGTACTTAAACAATACGCTTAGTTTCGGTCTATATAGCGCTAAGTATACCTATATTTATCAAACTTAGGTACCTACGATAAAAACGGGAGATTTTAAATAAAAAATTCGCTTTAAACATGCATTCCATAATTACCGTTATTAGTTAAGAATATCTAAAGTTCATTCAAATAAATCTTATTTTAAACGAAGTACCTAAATCAGGGTCTTAACTTCTTCAGAACCATTTTTCTCGATTCCATAGGGAATCGTTTGAAGAAAATGTGTTCTCTAATGCTTTAAGAGTTATTTTTGAGATCGAGTTTCTTTGCAAATAAAACATCGCTTCGTTTCAATATAAATGATAAAATGGTTTATTTCGTGTTGCCAAGTATTGCCTCTATTTAATTCAAAACAATATCAGTTCAGATTGAAAATCAGATTTTTTGTCATAGAGTACAATAATATCTCTTTACTATATTATTTAAACCACATTTAGGTGTGTAGGTAGAGTTGAATAGAGACTTTATACCGTACATAACATTAAGTATACCTTAGGTACATAACATTGTTTGACTCAGGCTTCTTGCCTGAAAAAAAATTGACGGGATTAGTAGGACGCAAATAGTAGGTACCTACTTTTATACATTAAAACTACCTACTGCAATTACGAATTTGAGATATCCCGAAAAATTAGACAAAGCATGCTTAGCACATTATGTTTTTTTTTTTTTTTTTTTATATAGGACACGTCAAAATGACTCCACCTCGCCTGATGGTAAGCGAAAGGCAAAGTCTCAGGACTGGGGCCACCACCACATACACCGGTAGTGCTACAGTGGCGGCCCTCAGCTTGACGGCCTCATCAAATGCTTTTTCACGCCCCGCTTAAAGGCCCCGGGACTATAGGAGGAAGGAAACACATGCGCTGGTAAAGAATTCCAAGCCTTTATGGTGCGGCAAATAAAAGAGGCACCGAACCGCTTGGTTCTTGATGGAATTGATGCCACCGTGTGCGGGTGATACCTCAGTCTGGCACGTGTACTTCTGTGTAGGAAAGGAGAGGGTGGGATTAATTGGAAGAGCTCATCGGAACACTCGCCATGGTAGAGACGGTAAAAAACTGCCAGACACGCTATATCTCTACGTAGCTGTAGAGGCTCGAGGGTGTTCGTGATTTCTGGACTCCCAATAATGCGGACTGCACGTCGCTGCAATCTGTCGAGAGCATCTAATAAGTACTGTGCAGAGCCATCCCAGAGATGAGAACAGTATTCCACCCCGGAACGGATTTTATGTATATTTATGTGAATAATACCTTACATAAATTATACCATAATAGACATAATTCACTTATTTTATTTAAATCCCTTCTTAGCGGATATCATTAACAAAAATAACTTAGAGAATCCAACTTAGTTCAACTTGATCGTAATTATTACCACTAATTAAGGCTGATTAAATAACTGTATGAATTCAAATCTCGCTTAACTAACTCGCTAACTCCGTCTATCAGAATTCGCTGGTTCAATGGGTTCGAGATCATCGCATTCACCACAAGTACAGTGACACGGATGCCGATCCTCACAATGCCAATAGAGGTTTATTTTTCTCACATATTGGCTGGCTGATGATGAAAAAACACCCCGAGGTGATACTCCGAGGGAAACAGATGGATATGAGCGATATCGAAGGAGACCCACTCGTTAGGGCCTATGAAAAGTAAGTGAGAGATATCAACACCTATGATTAGATAATTATTTATTTAGAATGTGATACAATGTTTTTGTAATAACGATACTTCCATTAGTCTTTGAGCTATGCTACTTGTATAATTGGTATCAAAAATCTTGACAATTGCACAGTGCGCATTTTTCGGTCTCTTCGGTGGCAAGGGCGGTGACGCAGATTATTGAATCATTGATTGATCAGTCCTTTTGTTGGTTTTTTGATTGGATATCATAACATAGGTCAAAGATTAACAATAATTAATAGTCAAAATACAATTTATTTGTCAAATTGATAAAGCACTGGATGCACATTAGGTAAATTTTGAACTTGCTACCTTTTTACTACAAGTCCGAAATTCTTGACGCTATAGCCGCTTTATTCTACTTATTATGTACCTACTTAATATTCCTACTTCTGTTCCAACAGGAACTTCAACCTGCTCAAACTACTGTTCTGCTATATCATTCCAACTATGGCCGGCGTCTGGCTTTGGAACGAAAACTGGAAGTGTGCTGTGGCATGGCAATGCTTTATAAGATTCCTCGGTATGTTCCATAGCGAGCTCACGGTCAACAGTCTTGCTCATACATATGGATATAAACCTTACAACAAGTAAGGACGATTTTATTTTAGTACCTATCTATTAACTAAATGTAGTGCTTTCTAGTTCTAGTGCTTTCGTAACTGAAGTCAAAATGGGCATAAAGAGTAATACAATTTGAACAATCACCGTACCTACATGATTGGTAGGTGGCCAAATATTGGCCAAATATTAAAAATGTCGGATGGAACTTGAAGCTTTACTTGTTTTCTCCAAAAAGAGAATCGGCATCCACATTCAAGCCGGATGGACAGCGAGCAGTATTCCTACCATGCTCTCATGCTTCCTGCCCAACTGATGGAAGCGGTCCGTAGGCCCCTATGTACTTGTAAAATAGCAGGGGCGTGTCGACTCTGTAAAAACCTTCTAATTTTTACACACTTATAGTCCTTAAAACTGTAATATATTATAACAATCTGTGCTGTTCCTACACTTCCAACTTATCATCAAACCATGCCTTGGAACGGTTCAACAAATGCGTCACTATTAGGTACTCATCAATTTTTACTGTAAGCAAAAACTCCAAAGAAAGAAAGTACTATCATTCCCCAAGGCGTGTGGTTTTCCGGCGAGCATCCTGTTTTTCATTTTTATGACAACATTATTTTCAGTTTCACACTGTAACCACTGTACTATATTATATTGTTATAAAATAAAATTGCCTTGATTATTACAGGAACATTATACCAGCGGAAAATCGATTTGTGGCTTTTTGTACGCTTGGCGAAGGCTGGCACAACTATCATCATGCTTTTCCTTTCGATTACAAAGCTGCTGAACATTTTGATTTTTTCAACTTCGCTACAAAGTTTATTAGATTCTTCGAGAAAATTGGATGGGCATATGATTTAAAAGAAGCTACTCCAGAAATTATTAATTCTATGGCAAAGAGATTAGGCGACGGCACGCCTGTGCATTTCCCGTTGCCCGCGGATGTTGTTAACCAAAGAACAAGTGGATGAGCTATGGAAGAAAAGATTTAGTACCAGTGATTAATTGTGTACAGTCTTAGAGATATAAATAAGGTGTAATTGATTGACTGATTAAATACTTAAGTAAAGCGCTGTAGAATATTACTTGTAGATTTAATTATATTAAGTATTGTAAAAATAAGTGCCTTGTCTCATTGGAAAAACTAAATATAAAATTTTTATGATGAAGCTTTGTTCTTAGGTAGGTATATAAAAAAAATACATCAGTTAAACCATCTAGTTCAGACAATTGTATTTTTTTTCTTGATGGTCATGTCCATAGGTCTTCACCTCGACTGATGGTAAGTTTATGGCTTCTGAGTTAAGCCTTTACACAAATGCATTAAAAAACCGGCATGAATTATATTTATCAATTAAGTATAACTACCTACGTACTTTAACCAATATTCAAAAATATAGTTATAGTAGATAGGCATAGCCTGACTGTACATACTGAAATTACTTTAAGTATGCCATACACTTTATTTCCGAGATAATAAGTAGGTAACGTCTGGCAATCCTGGGATCTTGGACTATAGATTTCACACCCGAGTCACTGCAATAAATTAATAATTAGTCTTATGGCACCTTTACAGTCAAATATCTAACTATCTAACGAATACCTAGATACTCATTTGATGGCGAACTCCTTTTATTACTTTACGACTTACGAAATACGATAAACTTAAAATCGTTTACATTGCTAACTTTTTGGTGTCGCTTAATATAATGTTTATGGTCTGCTAGCAGCCATCTTGGTATTCATCTTTGGTATTTATAGTTTGAATCGTTTGCATGTGGGTTGCATGTTTTGTAAGGAATTTTACTTTTAGTTTGATTTTTGGATTTAATTATTGAATTGCGTGTACAAAATGCCTCTCATCGATATAACTAACCCGGCTATAATAAAGTTTCTTATCGAGAATTATGATAAGACAGCGCGTCTTCGAATGAAATGGAACAGCCTGTACGGAGAGAAATTGAAACAAGCAGCTACCTTACAACGTGAGGAAAAAGGCTACTTCGAAACAGATGTATTGGAAGCAATGATGGTAGCTGGAATGCCGACAATAACAAGAGACTTTGGAACTGGTGCACGTAACAGGAAACAGGTAGTTATTCGTGACGGTTTGCACATTCCAACTACAGCTGATATGAGAAAAGGGCACTCTATAGTTGATATCGGTCTGGGTGATCCTAAAGATGATCCCAAACTAGCACGACCGGATACAGACCTAAGCATGGATCCAGTGATGCGACCTGTCAACCCTGAGCAAAAGGACATTATTTACAAGGGTATTCCGTACTTTGGACGTAAAATGTATATAAAGTCCAGAGATAAAATGTTACCTGAGGATAAATACTATTTTCCCCAAACTACTTATAATGAATATGGCTGGAGAATAAAAGATAGCTTCAGTGTGAGAACTGCGCCGAAATATGGCCATGTGTGCATTCTCGCTCGCGACAACTGGAGCCGCAGTGGTCCTCAACCTGACCCCATTCATTATAAAAGTGCTGACCCTTCGTCGTCTGAAAAATGTACATCGTGAAAGTGTTTAGTATATTGTGTAGTATTTTACGTGTAATTTTTATTTTTATTTTATTAATAATTAATATACCTAGGATATTGCATTTCGATATTAAAGTATATTTTTAAGATGAATTACTTACCCATTTATTTTAGCTAGCTTAGTATCGACACTATCGACCAATAAAAACACATCGATTCTACACAATATTTAGGTAGGTAAATCTAACCAATGGGAAAAACCGCCTATATGTACTTATCTATAAATTAAAAGTGTGGCATTGTATCTCAAGGAGGTAGGACACGACGGTATCTCCCGTCCGAAATGAGCTGTCCTACTGGGGTAGTACCTCCGCCCTACAGAACACCGCGGCCATAATAACCATCGTGTTGTGTTCCCGCCGGTAAGTAGGGTAGCCAGAGCTCACTGTACCCCTCCTCCCCCCATCCCTTCCTAGCCTGCCCGCCCCTTCCCATCCCTCCCCTCTTCCCTTCAAGTTCAGGGTAGGCAGCGCGGGTGTGTGTTAGTGTCGCACACGTTCATAAGGCCACGGTGACCGCTTCCTATCAGTTGGGCCGTGTGCTTGTCTGCCACCTACGTAGTATAAAAAAAATTGTTGTCATTGGCTTTGGCATGGTATGAGGTAAGGTAATTATTAGGTAGGTACTAAGCTCCTTAAAAAAATAAGTACCTACCTACTTATCTTAAGGAAGTAGAATATCTGTAGATAGGTAAAGTAGGTATAAGTTCTTCGTTCAAGATGTTAAAAGTCAACCGCTAGAGTGATGAATATTCAAAGCCACCACGTGTAGATTGTAGTGATTAGGTATAACAAATATAATTACACATTTTCTCAAGGAAAACGCTAACTTGGTAGGTACCAAGTTAGCGTGCGTTTTTCTTGAGACAATTGAAACTTTTGTATTCCGAAAGTTTATAGGTAGGTATAAACTTTCAGAATAAGTTTCGTCGTTTTCACCTAATTATTTAGTGTAAAAATAATATAGGTATATTATATTAAATTATGTAGGTACCTACCTAAATATTTAGCTGGTAGCTAAGTAGGTAGGTACAAGGTAGGTGCCTACCTAGTTAGTACTTACGCACACTTACTGTACCTAATTACCTACACGCTACTCATTACATGAAGCTCAGTGTTATTTAAAACTTTGCCAATAGGTACCTACTTATACACCCAAGAGCTTTGGAATCATTGACAAGAAAAATCATGTAATCTAGGTAATTTTTTAGTGTGTGGAAATCCCCACAGTTTTTGGCACTCAAGCGCGGTACCTACTCTCGCGAGGACTTAGGTACCTAATGCAGAAAGGAGATTCCAGAAATATTAAAAGAATGCGGCAAAATAAGTACCTACCTACGACGTGCTATCCAGGGGTTTCCGAAACAATGGCCATTGCAATCCCGAATAATTCCAAATCGGACCCAAAAGTGAATTGGGAAGACTCATCTAGTACGTAGGAAATATTGTAAACACATTTCGTATTTGTACATAGGTGGGGTAACTGTAGGTACCTGTACCTACCTACCTACAGCGTAAGCACATAACATTCAAATCAAATCAATCAAATACGATATAGGCACATAAAAGAGTTCATTATCCTACCAAACATATAGGTATTATAGAATCATTTCTAGGCGTTTCTAGGCCATCTACATGTTCAATAACTTCAATATAAGCAATCGCCTAGATAGACCGTAGACAAGGCAGCGTAAAAGCATTGATAGGTAGTTAGGTAATACCTACCTATTTTGTAAATCCAAAACCCAAATAAATCAAGTTATTCATGTCACATGTCATCATCGTTGATTGACATATTTATCGACATAATTAGAAAATTCTCAATAAAGACACTTCTGGAGTTGGCCTGGTGCGGGCCTGGAGCCACCTGGACCTATCTACCTAAATGTTCGAAGACTATACGTTTTTATCTTTTTAGATATTTTATTTATACTTTGATTTGCTATTTATAACGCTTTTATACATACACAAAATGCCTCTCATCGATATAACTAACCCGGATATAATAAAGTTTCTTATCGAGAATTATGATAAGACAGCGCGTCTTCGAATGAAATGGAACAGCCTGTACGGAGATAAGTTGAAACAAGCAGCCACCTTACAACGTGAGGAAAAAGGCTACTTTGAAACAGATGTATTGGAAGCGACGATGGTGGCTGGTATGCCGACAATAACAAGAGACTTCAAAACTGGTGCACGTAACAGGAGACTAACGGCTATTCGTGACGGTGTGCACATAGCAACTACAGCTGATATGAGAAAGGGACATTCCCTAGTTGAAGTCGGTCTGGGTGATCCTAAAGACGATCCCAAACTAGCACGACCGGACACAGACCTAAGCATGGATCCAGTGATGCGACCTGTCAACCCTGAGCAAAACGACATTATTTACAAGGGTATTCCGTACTTTGGACGTAACGTTTATTTGAAGTCTAGATATAAAATGGCACCGGAGGATAAATTCTATTTTACGCAGTCCACTTATGATGAATACGGCTGGAGATTAAAAGATAGCTTCTTCGGCAGAAATGCGCCGAAGTTCGGCCGTGTGTGCCGTCTCGCCCGCGACATTAAGGGCCGTAGTGGTCCGCACCCTGACCCAAGCCATTATGGAAGTGCCGACCACGCGAGCACAGAAAAATGTACATCGTAAACTGTTTTTTTTTGTTATGTAACCATTTTATTTAAAACATTTTTAACATTTCGATTAAATTTTTTCATTTTCAATTTTTTTATTTTTCGATTATTTTTTTTTCGATTTTTTTTTTACGCGTTACTTCAATATTAAGGTTTTTATACTGCCAGTAGGTATTATTATTATTATTATTTACTTTGGGGACGCCCGTGTTGCCGGACGGGTGATCAGCCTCACCTTTGTTGGCCATTTCACCCATTTCCCTTGGGATGAGGGACTATCCGGCAATCACGGAAGCTCCCCGAACCTACCTGTTTCCTTGCACAGTCTTACTACCTGGTCCACCTTTAGATATTCCAGGTCCTCTTCGGTTAGTACGTCTGTCCCCATAGTTTCCCATCGTGTCATCGAGTACATGGGGCACTCGGCAAGCAGGTGGAAGCTCGTCTCTTCTTTGTCCATGCACTCCGGGCATTTGGGGTCGTTCTTCACTCCTATTAGTGTCAGGTGCCTGTTCAAACGGCAGTGCCCTGTTAACACTTCTATGACGAGCCTCATGTTGCCTCTAGAGAGTTTCATCAGTTGGCTCGTTTTTCTTTTGTCTATTCCTTTTATGAAAATCTTCGATTGTCTCATCCCTGCTGAAGATCTCCATCTCTGATTAGTTTCTTCTGTAATACTTCGGCTGATTACTCCCTTGGTTATTTTATGGGCGATTGGTAGCCTTGGCTCCGGCCCTACGTGATTTTCATCAGCTCCTTTTCTGGCCAGTTCATCCGCCGTTTCGTTGCCCTTATTTCCCGCATGACCGGGTACCCAGGCAATCGTCACGTCTTTTGTTCTAGTCAGCTTTTCCAATGACTTCTTGCATTCTTTGACAATTGCAGATGTGGTTTCTACTCTGTCAAGTGCCTTGAGCGCTGCCTGGCTGTCACTGTATATAGTGACCTCCCCTGTGGTCAGGTTGCTTGCTATATCTGCGCATTCTTTTATGGCAAATATCTCCGCTTGGAAGACACTTGCGTACTTTCCCAGGGGTATCGATGCGTTTATCTCCGTCCCGTCTTCGCACTTTATGTGCACTCCTGAGCCTGAGAGCTTCGTCGACTCCTTTCTGGAGCCGTCCGTGTAGCAGGTGGTACCGTTGTTTTCCATCTGCCAGTCATCTCTCGGTCCTATGTGTATTCTGTATTTCTTGTCGAATGTCCTTTCTTTCCTGATCAAATCATTGTTCGAAAGTATCATTGACAGTTTCTCTTCGTAACCTTGGCTGATCTTGGAGTGGCCCTCATCTGTTGGGTTGCCTTTCCATAGACCGATGCTTCTTAATTTAAACCATTGTTCGATGGCTTTCCTTTTGGCTTCCAGGTCCAGTGGATTCAGACCCGCGATGATTTCGAGCGCGGCCGTGGGTGTTGTTTTCATCGCGCCGGTTATCATCAGGGTTGCCAACCTTTGTACTTTATCCAGCTCTTGCTTGTTGCTCCCTAGTTGCGCCTTATGCCACCATACTAGGGCACCATGTAGGATTCTTGGCATAATTATTGCCGTGTAAATCCATAGTACTTTTGCTGGCTTTATTCCCCAGCTTCTTCCTATTGCACTTTTACATTGCATCATGGCCATCTTCGCCTTTGTGCAGGTGTTGCTTATGTGGGTCTTGAAGGTCAGTTTGCTGTCCAGGGTGACTCCCAGGTACTTGACTTCGTCGACTACTTCCAAGTCCTGGTTGTCTAGTCTTACTGGTTCAGCCCGTCCCAGCTTCCTTTTCCTAGTGAAAAGGACCAGTTTAGTCTTGTCAGGGTTTAGGTTGAGGCCCTTGCTCCTGCACCAAGCTAGTGCTTCTTTCAGGCCCCTGCTCATGATCTCGTGTATTACACTCAGGACCTTACCTGTGATCAGGAGCACGCCGTCATCGGAATACACCTGCGTGTAGGTAAGGTCCCATTATGTTACTAGACCTGTTTAACTTGATTACCGTATCTTCAATGAATCTTGAAGGATTTTACCATCATGTTAATGAGTAAATGTTGCGAAATAAAACCAGTGGCGAAAGAGTTCATAAGCAGTCCAATTCTGTGATGTACCTAGGTACACCTGAGTAGTCTAAACGCTCACCATTATAATCGTACCAATTTGACGAAGCTTAGGCAAATGCGTTGCCAATATATTTTGTTCGACCACATAACACCTGCCGCCGAAATTTTGGATCCGGCTGTAAGGCCGTGTTTCCACTGACGCGGAGCGGGGCGGAGGAGCGGAGAAAAGCGGTGAAAAGTGGTGAGAGTTCCCACTGAAGCGGAGCTGGGCGGAGAGGAGCGGTAAAAAGTGGTCAGTGTTTTCAATGAAGCAGAGCGAGGTGGAGTGGAGCGGAGCGGAACATACTTTTGAAATCGCGCATTTTTGCGCTCAGTTACACTCAATCTGCCGCCCCGCTGTCCTCCGCACCGCATCGCCCCGCTGCTGTCCTCCGCTCCGCACCGCCCCGCTGTTTCCATTGGAGCGGATATTCCGAGCATAGTGATTGGACACTTCGTGCACCGCTAACCTCCTCTCCGCCCCGCTCGGCGTCAGTGTAAACGCGGCTTTAAAGTCTCAAAAGGACAGAAGTGCAATAAACTTATTTAAACAACAACAACACACTTTAATTTCCTTTAATAAACCTTAAATTAAACTATTTACATTGTCATCTCTGACATACTTCACTCACAACGATTTCCACAATTTGTATAATTCGAATCTCACTGTGAAGGTCATGTAACTCTCACACATTGTGTTTCCTCTTAGCCGAAGGTTTGTCGAACACTTGCTTCATGCCTCCTCTAAAGTTGGCCAATCTTGCAGCGATGCCCTCGTTACTCCACGCGGAATCAAACTCCGTGGTGTCTTGGTCGACCAAATGCGTGTACTTTGTGCGGCCAGAGCGACCGAATTTCTTTACTTGCATTACCTAGTAAACAACAAAATATAATGTTAAAGTCTGCTTCAATGTTAGGATCTGTTTAACAGTGAGCCTTCACAGATACATTTTACTTAGAAGTGTTTTGAGGCTCTCCTGATATTCACGGTGTATGCCAACCTCATCTACACAAACGGCAGTCACTCCCACAAAAACCAAGATAAATCAAGCCAAGTTCCAAAGTCCAAGCTTTCATGCAAAGTTTGGACTAACTGTGTGGGAATAATGAAAAATACATTTTAAGTAGCTAAAAGGTTATGACGAGTTCCTATCTATAGCCTCCCTGCCAGGTTCAAAATCGAACTCTTGATACTACCCAGGCATAAAGTTCTGACAATTCTAAACACGATTATGGATTATGGTGCTTCGTTTAGGAGTTCCCACAGGACACACAGAGAAACAGACCATAAATCTTTATGGAACTGCAATATTTGATTGGAATGAGCAAATGTGTGCATAGTTTGTGATCTATCTTTTGGAGAGCTATAAAACATATTTGCATGATTTGTGACATGAATAAACAGAATACAATAATGTTTAATAATTTCCTGGTCGCCAAGTCTACTTACTTTAGGCAGCACAGTCTTATCGAAATGATCATCCAACGTAGCGCCAGAGAAGTCTTGTTTGAACACCTCGTCTTCTTTGTCCAAATAAAATGCACCTCTGAAAAATCATAAACATGAATATTATTCAATTATTTCGAAATAAATTAACAATCTTACTAAGTTTATGAAGATGTAATTGTAGATGTTTTTAAATGAGTTTATAATAGGGTAGATACATATATGATTTGCCAGTTTATATATTTTTTGGCCTAAAATTTCAAGTTTACTTTCACGATTAATGCAATAGTTACATTCTAAAACCGCTGTCAAACGTAAAATAAATAACATAACATAACATAAACTCACGCCTATATCCCCGAAGGGGTAGGCAGAGGTGCTAGCACTACCCCTAAAATAAATACTTGGAAGGAAAGTGATTACATACCTGTGGTAATACTTCTGCAAGAATTTGTATTTTCCTTTGACGGCTTTGTTCGTGACTTGCTTGGGATTGAGACGTAGTTCCACGCGCCGCTCCTCGTCATTCATACCGCGCATGCGTTCAATTGTCAACAACTCTTTCTCAGCACTGGAAAATAAAAATATATACACATACATTTACATAATAATGATATTGTACGGTTCACCGTACGCATGCAAATATATTAAAACGATGACATGAACTATGTATGTTCGTAATACATAATTTAGTGCAATAAACGCATTCATACCGTGCGGTCGCTGTATATTATTTACACCGTCCCCGTGCTAATTATCATCCTTATCAACTTATCATAAATAAATGTAGCCAAGCAAATCGCTACATTTAATGATCCTTCGAGTTTTTCGAGTTCTCACAGCTCAGGACCTCGGTTTCGCGTTTTCTACGAGCCGCGGTTTTGGGAGTTAGTGGTTACAATTTGTACCTACTGAAGTTATCATCGCATAAGCTATATTCTACTTGTGAGTATAGATCTTTGTGGTAGCGCATCGGCTCAATCGGCCTCCCACCAGCGGGTCTCACCGATTGAATTGAGACTAGCGTAATACCACAGGGGTTGCAAATTCACTGAAGTAGACAGTGGCATCGCAGCGTGCCATCAATTATCAGCGACATTCTAAGGCTATTATATCATCGTGTTTGAACATTCTTCCTGTCATCAGTACGTGAATCTTACAATCATCATGGAAGAAATCTTCAAGCGCCAAAGTCAAATTATCAAGACTATCGAACGAATCTGCATAAACTTTTCTAAAGACGGGCCTAGCCGCAAGACTAAGGAGTATATTGAAAAAAGATTATCAGCGCTAGACTCTCTTTGGGGTGAGTTCGACTCTAATAACGAATTATTGAATGCAGAAGAGGAACGGAGGCATGACTACTTTACGAACAACATTTATACAAGGATGAAAGAGTATTATGAAGCTGAGAGAAAGGCAATCGCATCTTACCCTGTTGTATCGACATCATCGGCTGTTGAGGTGCCTGACAACGACGACGACACGTTTGACGTCCCTGTCAGCAACAACTTGGACGTGCACTTCGACGACCGAAGGACCGCGGATGAGTTGCTCGCCCAACAAAGGACGAATTTCAGAGCCTTTTCACGTATCATGGAGCGAATCAAAATCAACGAAATGGAAGAAAAGTGGGAGTTTGAAGATCAGCTAAAGGAGTTGCAACGACGTTGGCGTATCATCGATGAACAGCATCTTCGTCTCGATAACGTTTTACAAGGCCAGGACAGACAGTACGAATCTGAGTTTTTGCGTTTCGAGGACAAGTACAATGACATTAAAAGGCAACTCAACCGCAAATTAAACTCAACATGCCACCTTCAGCAATCAACGCCTAAGGTAGAGATTCCCGTATTCACCGGACGATATTCCCAATGGCCCACGTTTTTCGATCTTTTTAAGGAGACTATACATAATAATACCGGACTGAGTAAGGCTCAAAAAATGCAGCACTTGAAGGGAAAGCTAAAGGGCGAGGCAGAGCGGCTTATACAGCATCTTAACATCGCATCTGAAAATTACGATACGGCATGGGACATCCTCACTCATCGGTATAACAATACACATGCTCTATTTACCCATCAAATTGAAATATTTTTAAGCCAGCCTAATATCAATAAGCAGACATCATTTGAGCTCAAGCGCCTACACGACACGACAATGGAAACTATACACGCGATCCACAACCTAGGCGTAGACACGTCCACGTGGGATCCTCTATTAGTACATCTCATTGCCAAAAAATTAGACCCCGACACTTACACAGACTACAAGGAAGCCCGCCAATCTCCGCGAGACCTCCCGAGCTTCGAAGAGCTCATGAACTTTATTGAAAGCAAGTTCGTCGCACTCGAACCTATCAACAAAAGGGAGAAAGTTGCATCCGACAGCAAGCCAGCTACATCTCCTCAAACATCAAAGGGTTCATCTTACAAGCCCAGTTATCAACAATATAGAAATCGCAACAATTATCAAGCCGCCCCTACATATACACCTAAGTGCCCTTTGTGCCACGCAGAACATGATCTATACAAGTGTAAACGGTTCCTTAATTTATCACCAGAAGCAAAAATGAAGGCACTTACGAAACAACAAATATGTTATAATTGCCTATTCAAGCACTTCGACAAGCCTTGTATTTCGACACGTCGTTGCAAAATTTGTAACAATGAACATCATTCTATAATTCACCACGATATTATGAAATTGCAGTCGTCAGCTCCAAATAATTCTACACCTTCGACAAGTTCGTTGCCCTCTACGCCGGAAAACATCACCTACGTACCTCCGCCGTCCAACAAACAACTCAACGTGAATCACGTGGCCACCGAGGGCGAAGAAATATTACTTACAACTATAGCAATTAAAATCAAGTCGAACGACAACACCTATATCGTACTAAGAGCCCTACTGGATCAAGGCTCGCAAATATCACTCATATCGGAAAGCGCCGCTCAGATGTTAGGGCTACAAAGACAGCGATTTAACGCTTGTGTGTCAGGCGTAGGCGCTACATCAAAACAGAGCAAGGGCATGGTCAATTTAGAATGTGAATCTATTTATGGTGACTACACGTTCAACACACAAGCGTTAGTCATATCACGTGTAATTGGAAATTTACCCAACTCCACGTTTAGCAAGAAGTCGTGGCCACACTTACAAAATATCAACCTCGCAGATCCTGAGTATAACATATCGAAGCCTGTTGACTTATTATTGGATGCGAGCGTTTACTCAGATATAATAATGAGTGGACTAATCAAGGGCTCGCCTCAGGCGCCCATAGCCCAGCAAACTAAGCTCGGCTGGATATTGTCTGGCAGCGTTAAAACATTTAGCTGCAATGTTATTATAAATCAAGTTGGCGATATATCAAAATTTTGGGAGGTGGAAGACATTCACCAGCCCTCTCCGACCATGACAGAGCAGGAGCAGTACTGCGAAGACTTTTATTCAGCAACTACGCGTCGCCTGGATAGCGGCCGGTACGAGGTCGCTCTCCCCATGAAACAAGGCTTCGAAAACAATCTCGGCGCATCTAAATCAAAGGCTGTTATGCAATTCAAACAAATAGAGAAAAGGATGACTAATAATCACTCGCTATACGACGCCTATGCAAAGTTTATGTTTGAATACGAGACATTACGTCACATGCGCCCGGCCGACGCTAGCGCGACCCAGCCCACGTGCTATCTACCGCATCATGGCGTATTGAAAATGGACTCTACGACTACTAAGTTACGAGTTGTTTTTAATGCGTCTGCGAAAACAAGTAGCGGCTACAGTCTTAATGACTTAATGGAGTGTGGTCCCAACTTACAGCAGGACCTCCAAGCCCTCATCCTAAAATGGAGAACGCATAAATACGTCGTGACTGCAGACATAGAGAAGATGTTTCGCCAGTTTCTTGTACGGGAATGTGATCAACCCCTACAATCGATCATCTGGAGAGAATCGCCTCAGGATCATCTACGTGAATATCACTTGACGACCGTAACCTACGGCACCAAAGCAGCGCCATTTTTAGCAATGCGGACACTAAGGCAGATAGCTAGAGATAACCTCGCCCGCTACCCACTAGCGGCCGACGCGATCGAAAACTGCTTCTACACCGACGACCTAATGACTGGACACGATACCATAGCGGAAGTCAAGCTATTACAAAGCCAATTGATAGATGTCCTAAAATCAGCTGGTTTGAACCTCCGCAAGTGGTCCAGCAATAACCTTGAACTCGTGAAAAACTTACCGTCAGACAACGCTAACTTACCCTTCGAGTTCAAGGATTCCGAGACTAGGAAGACTTTGGGCCTCCGATGGAACTCATCATCCGACGCCTTTACATTTCAAAATAAAATCACATATCAAGAAGGCCAAGGCAGTCGTACAAAGAGACAATTTTTATCGGATATTTCAAAGATTTATGACCCCTTAGGCTGGCTCTCACCTATCACCATTAAGGCAAAAATATTATTCCAAAAAACGTGGCTTTTGGACTTACAATGGGACGACGAGTTGCCCGCTGAAATACTTACTGAATGGCAGCACCTCCGCGAGGACATGAAAAACATCGAAAAAATTAGTATATCACGATATATGGGAAATAAAAACACATATCAACTTCATGGCTTCTGCGATGCCTCAGAAAAGGCATACGCGTGCGCTATCTATGTCGTAACAAACAACGATAAGGGCGAGTACACATCGCGACTCATAGCTGCAAAAACTAAAGTGGCCCCCCAGAGCAAACCCTTATCACTACCGAGGCTGGAGCTACTAGGTGCCTTACTTTTATCTCAGCTCATGAAAAAGGTTATCGACTCCATCACTGCTGAAAAAATTGTTATCAATGCATGGTCGGACTCCATGGTAGTACTTGGATGGCTTAAGGGTGACGTATCCCGGTGGAAGCAATTTATCGCCAATCGTGTACGACAAATTACAGATATTATTCCAGCATCCCACTGGCGCCATGTTAAATCTGAGGAAAATGCCGCAGACTGCGCCACCCGAGGACTAACATCCGTCAACCTGCAACAAAAACTGTGGTGGGAAGGACCGCAGTGGCTAACGTCATTCGATCCTCGTGAAATGACCCCAGTCAAAATCGAAGCTCCAACTATTGAAATAAAGAAGACATATGTAAACACGGCCTTACAACAAGAAACCTTTATCATTCAATTATTGAATAAATGCAGTTCATTTACCCGAGCAGTGCGCATCGCCGGATGGGTGTCACGTTTCGTGACCCAGTTGCGCAAGCGTCACAACACTTCGGACAAAACGAAACACGCTGCAAATAAAAATATACTGTCGACATCCGAAATACAGGATGCACAAAACATTATTATCAGATCGGTTCAAGCAACTGAGTTTCAAGATGAAATATATCAACTAAAGAAAAAGGGCCACGTGCGAAGTAGCAGCAAGTTATCAAGTCTCAACCCATTCCTCGACGAGCATGGCATATTGCGAGTTGGCGGACGGTTGCATAATGCAAAAATAAGTTATGCTGCGAAACACCCTGTAGTATTACCGACGAAATATCATCGATTGACCGAGCTTATTATTTTACAATCGCACATTTCCACGCTACATGGTGGACCTAAGCTCACTCTATCACATATTAGAGAAAAATTTTGGATTCTCAGTGGTATACGCACTGTGAAAAAGCAAATTAGACTGTGTATCAAGTGCAGGCGACATAGTCAAGAGACAAATCAACAGATCATGGCCGACCTACCGACCGCGAGAGTAACCCCTACGCGCCCGTTTACCAACATGGGTGTTGACTTCACGGGCCACGTGGACATCAAGGTCAATAAAGGGAGAGGCATTAAGACCGTCAAAGGCTACGTCGCCGTCTTCGTGTGTTTGGTGACCAAGGCCGTGCACTTGGAGCTGGTATCGGATCTCAGCACAGCAGCGTTCCTCGCCGCCTTTCGACGTTTGTGCGCGCGACGGGGTACACCAAGACACGTGTACTCCGACAATGGAACTAACTTCGTTGGCGCCGACCGAATGCTACAGAAGGAATACAAGGCAATTATAGAGAGTTTGGACTCAAATTTTATCAAGGACATCAATGGCATGGACATCACATGGCATTTCAACGCCCCGGCGTGGCCTAGCGCAGGAGGATTGTGGGAAGCCGCAGTCAAAAGTATGAAGTTCCACCTCAAGCGTGTGCTGGGCGAACAGAAGCTCACCTACGAGGAATTCATTACTTTACTACAGCAAATCGAGGCGTGTATGAACTCCCGCCCCCTGTGCCCGCTAAGCGAAAACTTGGAAGACGCTTTTCTCACACCGGGTCATTTTTTGATTGGTGACTCACTATTATCAAGGCCACAGACCGACCCGGAAGATATCAATTTACCTGCGAGATGGCAGTTAGTACAGAGCATGAACAAGGCCCTTTGGAAGAAGTGGTCCAGTGAATATCTACAGCAGCTTCAATCGAGGTCGAAATGGAGAACTCCCAAAAGAAATTTAAAAGTTGATGATATTGTGGTTATTAAAGAAGAGAACATGCCCCCCGGCAAGTGGGCGATGGGTCGTGTACAAGAGCTGCACCCCGGAAAGGATGGCTACGTTAGAGTCGTCTCCTTAAAAACTCAAAACAACGTCATCAAGCGGCCAATAAATAAGCTCGTATTATTGCCAGTACACGAGACGGCACAGTACAAAACAAGCATATCACGCCCGGATGAGCCGCACAGTTCGCCAACAAGCCGAGACGGCATGGCACGCGAACGTCGCCGTTCACCTAACAGACTATCATCATACGCTCATTTTATTTCCATGGCGTTACTGTTTTTCATGACACTCATATCACCAAGCACGCAACAAAACACCTTACTATACAACACGACCGCTCTGAATAGTCAACAAAGTTTATACTTTGATAGAGTTTCTGATCTACAACATATACGAGATGAATGGAAATTGATTATTTATTATAATATGTCTTCATACTGGAATGGATTAGCGAACATACATAAATACTTATATCACCTAAAGGAACTGTGTCACAATCAAAACGCTCAGTATGAGAGTATCATATTGCAACTGGATCACGAAACATATGAAATTGAACATTATAACAGCCTGCTTATGTATCACCACAATAACAACAAAAGACTAAAGAGAGGATTGGTCGACGGTATAGGCTACATAGCAAACTCGCTTTTTGGCGTGCTGGACGAGCGGTTTGCCGAGCAATATAGAAATGACATTGAGAAGATCACCCTCAATGAAGGCCATCTACAAAATCTCATGAAAAATCAGACACTTATCATTGAATCAGAATATAACATCCTCCGTCGAACTGAGAAAATTATGAACACACAGTTGTCCATAATCAATCAACATCTACGAGATTTAACTGTAACCGTTAACAAAGTGCGCTTGGATAGTGAGAACAGCGCCTATATCACTTCATCGGCGTTAGCCCTGAATATGATCATTTCCAACTTACGACGCATACAACAAACTCTGATTAACACGATAACAGACATAAGTCAGCAGTTATATAAATTATTAAAAGTATTTGCGAGGGTCGTAAAAGATTACCTTATAATAGAAGTCAGAATACCACTCGTAAGTAACGAGATATATGAGTTGGATCAAATTATCACCGTGCCACTACCCCGCGGTGACGATTTTCAGTATACTGTACCGACTTTTCCATACATTGCCTTCAACGTCAAGAGAGATTCAACATTCTTACTATCTAATAGCGACGTGCAATCATGTATGCATGCCCTGACGGATAAACTTATATGTTCCCTGAATAAACCGATTTACGACTTAAAGCAGTCTATATGCGACATCAAGTTACTACATACAGATGGTGTAATATCGTCGCCGTGCGCGGTACAGCTCGCCGCGTGCGCCGCCGACAAGTGGATCAGGTTACACCGACGAAACAGCTGGCTCTACTCGTGTTGTAAACAATGCAATATACGTATTCATTGTATAACTGGGATGGAGATACTGACACTATCGGGGAATGGTATACTCAGCCTAGGTCAGGGCTGTTCCATAAAAGGAGATATGTTTACAATTTTCTCCCATCAAAACTATTTTAATAGTATCCAAAGGCATCCAGAAGAGATCACAGTTCCGGAAATATCAATGTTGAATACTATCATTAACACCAGCTTACCATACGACGATCTGCTGCTTCAGGAGACTCACCCAAAGACCTGGAACGAGCTGAAGGCGCAGATAGAGCAAATGAAAGTAGATTCATCACAACAATTGAACAATCACGACGTGCATCATTACACCCTTCAATATATGTTGGCCGGAGGCTTGATCGCTGTAGTAGCCGTGGTCACCCTGCTGTGGCGAAGGAACCGCGCGCCCCCGCCCCCGGCGCCCGCCCCCTCGCCTCCCTCGCGCCCTCTACCGCGCGCACCAGCCCGCCGCGCCAGCCTTCGCGCCACCACCCCGGCGCCCAAGTTTGAAATTCCTACTCCTAATGTGACTGAATGAATTTAATGAATTTTTTAAATGTTATAATTTATCTCATACTTGTAAATTCATTTAATTTAGCCTTGTTGTTACTTTGACTTGTCATAACTATATGTTTTATTGTTTGAATTTATCACTTTTACATCTTTGTTCTTGTTTCCTTTAAGTGGGCAAGATGTACGGTTCACCGTACGCATGCAAATATATTAAAACGATGACATGAACTATGTATGTTCGTAATACATAATTTAGTGCAATAAACGCATTCATACCGTGCGGTCGCTGTATATTATTTACACCGTCCCCGTGCTTTAACAAGAATAATGGATAATATAATTGCTTTCCAAAGGGAGGCAATTTAAGTATACTACATACAGAAAATCTGCCTAATTCAGAAAGAACAAGTCTTCCAGGGTAAGGGTTGCATGCGCTCCTGTAAACCAAACTGTGGAGGGCAAAGTAGGAGAGTAGACCCTGGGCTCCAAAGTACAAGCTGTGGATTTAATTGGAATTGGTGCTGAATAATTCTATTATTTGAGGTAAAATATGTTAATGTTAACTGCCACGGCTGTCAAAAACCATAAAAAATTTAAGAGAAAAAGCAGCCAAAACGACCACAACAGCTCTAAAGTGACGATTTTTGACATAAGAGAGACTGGTAAGAGAGGGTATACAAAATGGTGAGTAGATCCTAAAGGGGGTTGAGTACATCAACCATTGCATCATATTACTAATTCACATACTTATTACCAAAAAAAAAACAACTTCAACGGACCAAATTGCCCTCAAAAGCCCTAGCTATCAAATAAAAAAGTATCATCAAAATTGTGAACCTGTCGAAAGTCGAAAATACAGTCGAATTGAGAATCTCCTCCTTTTTTGAAGTCGGTTAAAAATGTTATATACTTACGCCTCCCTTTCTTCCTTATCACGTTTGATCCGTTTCATTTCACGCAATTTCCACGCCTCGTATTCTAGTTCATCGTTTTCGTCGTCAGTACACACATCATTGATGTTACCTTCTTTCTGCTCACCCTGCATGGAATAATTATTAAAAGTTATTAAAATAATTATTATAATATCACATACAGGTACATTTTCTTGGTAACCCCTTCAGCTTAACTAATATGTGAGGCCAGGTCTGAAAACCGCAGCCTCTTTTTTTGCGAGGTCAGATTTTGAATTGTAAATTTGACGCCCTAGCTACTAGAATCCTTGTTATCCCCCTATTTAGAACAGTTGATAAAGACCAAATATTGCCAGTGAACAAAGTAGATTCTCATGTTTTACTCAAATGAAATTAATAAAACCTGATAAAGCAGTTAGCTTTAATTGATTTTGGTTCTAATCATTAGTGCCCTTAGTGATTACATAATTATATTATCATGAAATTTACATACATCTATTTTCTTTTGTTCTGATCTGATAGTCTCCTCAACAAGTTTTAATGCCTCTCTTCTACGCTCTTCTTTCTCTTTTCTCGCCTCAGATTCCTCCTTCTTCTGTTGTTTCGCTTTACGCTCACGTTCAGTGACCGTCATTCTTTCTGATGCTCTCACAAACACAGGTTTGACGCGAGGACCTGAAATATTTTATAGCTTATTGAAGTCAAACATAAAATCACTGAGATGTGTAAAAAAATTAAACATAGCAAGGAATATGCATACAATGACCATTGAGTAACGAACAAACAAACCGTTTGATATTAGAAGGTGATGTTACCTGTATCCTCCTCACTGTCCGTGTATTCTGTATCAGAAGAGCCACTTTCCTCTTTGTCTCCATCCAACATTTCCTCATCCTCATCTCTACCAAGAACTTCCTTTTCAGCTTCCCTGAAATTACATGTAGAATCATTAAATGAATACAAAAGACTAGAGCTTACACAAGTTAATTCTTAGTTTTCCCTTTGTGTTTTGTCTACTTGCCACTATTATCTATTACATTATTTTCTTCTCTTTTATATTTTTGCTTGTTAGTCAATCTGGCTATGCTGTTTTAGCCTGATTGACTAACAATCAGGAAAGGATGGCTGGGATGGGTTTGAATGTGGATGATGATAAATGATAGATACACATTTGGGGCACTTTGTGCACATTTGAGCACTTGGTGCACATTTGGGGAGGTCTCAATGGCTAATTGATTGCTTGATGATAACTTTTTCCAATATAAATCATTAGACAAAGACTACAACAAATTAGCTGATCCCTACCTTGCAGCAAGCTTTGCCTTAAGAGCCTGTCTTCTCTTCTCAATTTCCTCTTCATCAAGCTCATCTTCACTCTCGGAGCTATCTTTGGCCTCATCAGCACTACTCTCTGTTTCTGGTTCAGGTTCTGCATCTATTATCTCTGGCTTGTGCTCAGTTCTTCTTGGGGATGCTGCGGCTTGTCGTAGACGTCTGAGACGAGGGTCATCAACCTAAGATAATACAATTCATAAAATAATACTAGTCAAATAAAATGTGACATTCAAGTACCAAGAATTTTTGATCAAATGTTCCCCTAATTATTTATTATAATTATGATAACAACCTCTTATTAACAAGATAGTATAGGTTCAAGTAACAGAATATTTTAATTATAGGTAATTTGAGGGCATTCTGATTGGTATTTGATTGATTCGCAGGTTGACAGATCAGCATGAGCAAATAGGAAAACTTAGGTGATATAAGGGGATTGTCTTATAACCCTTAACTTGTTCATTGTAAATGTAATCAATTTCATGTCAAGCTAATAATATTCCAAAGAGAAAAATGTAGACTTACTTCTTTCTCAGAATCACTGTCTTCTTTTCTACTGATAATTTGTGGCAAAGTCTGCTGCCTTCTTTCAGGTTTCTGTTGTTCAATGAAATCATCTAAATCAGAATCTTCTGAAGATGATGCTCCTTGCGCATAATCTGGCTTTTTACCTGATATGTATCTCTGCACCTTCACCTTTTGCATAGATATCTCACCTGTAAACATGTGTTAAGTACCATTAGACCAATATTACGAATGATGAGAATTTTCATTACAATTTTGTTGGCATCTTTCTTGTACTACCTATATATAAGATTTATATTGTAGAATTCTTTTAACTAGTGAAAAGACTTACCCTTCTCATTGCGAATAGGCACAGCCCCTGCCGTGCTCTGAATTCCAATCGGTTGAGCTGGTAACGCGTTCATTTTCACCAATGTACACAAATAAATTGTTCTAATTATTTAATCCTGAACATTTGTATGAAATTACTTCAGGTAAATAAATAACACGTCTTAATGAAAATCGAAATGTTGATATTTATGCTGTATGGAATGGACGCGAGTGATTACTGACATTGACAATAATGAAATGACAAAGACAAAGAGTTCTCAATTTGACATTTTTGTTTTTTCAGAAAATTATGGACCACTGCACTGGCACCCAGCACTTCTGGAATAGCTCTCTGAATTTAGAATTTGGCTTCGTAATAAAAATTCAGAAGCATTTTATCAAATAACGAGAACATCAAAAGTAACTGTTCTTTACAGCAGTATTCTGCAATTATTTATATTAGCAGAACAAGGCAATTTCTAATGTTCTTATATAATATTAGCTATAGAAGGTGGACGCAGTGCTTGACGGAGATTCAATGTCACAGTCTCACAACAGAGCATATCATCAAAATCAATTCATTATTATAGTAAGTAAAGTCTCCACTATTTTACTTGGGTAAGTAAGACTATGACTGATTGACTATTGACTGACCGACTATGACTAAATCTTTTGACGAAAACGCTGCAACTTATTGCATTTTGTATTAATAAAATTCTAACTTGATTTATATAGGTAATTACTTGATACTAGCATTCATACAATATTTGCCAAAGTAGGAAAAAAAAGATTGTCTTTCTGTTTTCTGTGATACACTGTGTGTGATATGATAAGATAACGCAAGTTTGTGGTGCTGATTATGTTATTGAATTTATTGATAAGGTGAAGCTGCCGTATAAAAAACTGTTCTTATCTGCTCTTATATACTTTCTGTTCATATCTTGGATTGGAACATTTGGAACCACTAGCTAACAAGAAAATGGCAGATTCATCGCAACTCACGAGTTTTGATAAACTTATATCAAAGGCGTTATCGGGCAAAGATTTAGAAGAATTTAATAGAATACACTATGGAAGAACTTCCCATCACCAGTTGGAAGTAAAAACGACTAATTTAGAGCATGCTGAAGCGAATAATTTCGAGATCGCAGCCTACGACTTCCCAGCCCAAAAAGAAGATACTCGGAGCCCTCGAATCGTAAGGATTGGAATAATTCAACACTCTATTGCTACGTCTACTGATAAACCCATTCCAGTGCAGAGGCAAGCCATCTATGATAAACTGCTTCCAATTATCGACAGCGCTGCTAACGAAGGTGTCAATGTGCTATGCCTTATGGAAGCTTGGAGCATGCCGTTTGCCTTCTGCACTAGAGAAAAGCATCCGTGGTGTCAATTTGCAGAATGTGCACAAACTGGCCCCAGTATCCAATTTCTGCAAAATTTAGCACTTAAACATAACATGGTGATTATATCCCCAATATTAGAAAGGGATGAGGCCCATGGTGATACCATCTGGAATACAGCTGTTATCATTAATGAATCTGGAAAGGTCATTGGTAAACATCGTAAAAACCATATCCCACGTGTTGGTGATTTCAATGAGTCCTCTTACTACTTCGAAGGTAATACTGGACACCCTGTCTTCAATACCAAATATGGTAAAATTGCTGTTAATATTTGTTATGGGCGCCATCACCCACAAAACTGGCTCATGTTTGGTATCAATGGTGCAGAGATAGTGTTCAACCCGTCTGCTACTGTTGGTGGGCTTAGTGAGCATTTGTGGCCAATTGAAGCTCGTAATGCTGCAATTGCAAATAGCTACTTTACTTGTGCTATCAATAGAGTCGGAAAAGAGGAATTTCCAAATGAATTCACATCAGGGGATGGCAAACCGGCTCATAAAGATTTTGGACACTTCTTTGGGTCCAGTTATGTAACTGCTCCTGATGGTGCCAGGACACCTGGGTTGTCACGGGTTGAAGATGGATTACTGATAGCTCAAGTTGACTTGAATCTCTGCCGACAAGTTAAAGATAAATGGGGATTCAGAATGACTCAGCGCCTTGATCTGTATGCTGACAGCTTAGGAAAGGCTGTTCAACTCGATTATGAGCCCCAAATTGTCAATGGTAACTAAAAACAGTAATTTTCCGTATGTTACTAGTTTAACAAAATCATAAACTGGCATCTTTCTATAGTAGTCATAAGTGTATTTCTTATAAATTTATATTATATATAGGATCTATCAATTGTAATATTGCTTAAAAGCTTCTAAGTTCTGATCTAACTAGTCTTTATGTGAATTTATATAAATACTTAGGTCCCAATAATTTGTTGGCAAATTACTTTGACTTTGGAGAATTAGCTAGTTTCTTAGAAAACCTGGTTAAGACTACAATAAAATACCACTAAGGTATGCATATAATATTGATCCATGTTCTGGATACCAAAATAAGCTATAAGCTGTTATAAAAAAGTCCTAACAAACTCATTGTAAGCGTCAAACAGGTAAAACATATCTTTTGTACCTAATTATCATTGGTAATGTTATTGTATATTATGTTGTTAATGTTACTTTATTATGCTATGTTTAGGTATCTGAGATATTTATGCAATATGATATAATATCAGTGAAATTTGGAATGCTGTCTTTA
Organism: Lithosia quadra; assembly: GCA_963576445.1. Taxonomy (NCBI): domain Eukaryota; kingdom Metazoa; phylum Arthropoda; class Insecta; order Lepidoptera; family Erebidae; genus Lithosia; species Lithosia quadra. The sequence continues at coordinate 10,475,160 of OY754891.1, forward strand.
TTCTAAATTGCACTCAAATTCACAGAGCTGTTTACTGTATGAACAACTTTTGCATTTGTATTACCAGGATTGAGTAGCATTTTGAATACTATATACATTTCAATTTTTATTAGTGCATCTAGGGTTACAATGTGATTATTAAACCAAACCATAATTGCCCCTCGACTCATGAATATGTACCTATGCTGTTTATCTTTAAGCTGTTTTTTTGTTATTTTGAGATAGATATTTTATCATCATTATTTAGTTAATAAGCTGTTGTTATTTAAATTTAATGTTATCGTCAATGAATCTTCCAATGCACCCACGATGCACCCTACAAGTGCTCCATGTTCTTATCACGTCTGTGATTTGAATGTTGTCGGCGAATATAAATAAAAGGATTATTATATTACATATTGTTTGTAAGTTTTATTTTGAAATGATTGTTACTTTTATACAAATTATAGACTTTATTAAAATTATTTTAAAATGATTGTTATTTTTATATACTTACTTATAAATTATATGTTTTGGAATATAATAGAACATGCTTTCTTATTGAATAGAATAATCTCATCTCATTCTCTCCATCCCAAGTAAAAAAAGGCTACTGCCTTTTCAACCCCATTAATAAAGTAAGGGGCTGCCTGGGTCACTGCAAAATCCCGTGTATCATTATATGATTAAGGATGTACCTATAGGTACAAATTTTCTTACAAGACAACCTCAGATGACGACTTCTGTGGCGTAGCGGTTAAACGATCAACTACTAAGTGGTCGCGGGTTCAATCCCGCTCTGCGCAATTGTGCAAATATGTGTGTGTATGGATAATATGTTTTTTTTCTGTATTCATACGTATTAACATAACATAGGTAAGGTAATAGATCACGCTGTGTAGTGTCGTAGAATACAATATAAGCCGGTGCACCTGCTGACAACTGAGAGCAGTCACTCCTAGAAAAGGCAACATACCGCAGATATTTGCGTTTTATTTCCCAAAATGGGATTGGTAGTAGAGGTAGGTAGGTATATTTTACACCCTTCAATTTTAATTCAACACGTTTAATCAAACTTTCATCTATCGAACCTCAGTATCGAACGTGTTCCCCGTTTGATGCATTTCCGAACAACCTATCACGCTTGCTCGACACAGGAATCGGACGTAAAGACTAAACCAGTCTCTTGGGCGACAGCCATTATTGGATGGTCTTGGCTGTTTATCTATAGCTTCATGCTATTTAAAGAATGTTTACCTTACTGTCGTTAACGAGAATGGCGAGATGGAAGGCTGATTTTGGGAAGTCAGAACACCTGCATTCGCTACAAGAGGTTTCCATAAATTTGAAAAGTTGCATTGTCACGACTCGGAATGCAGAGTAAGCAAAGCAGTGGATGCTAGATTTGAATATGAAAGTTGCTTTAAATAAAACTGAAGAAGCGGTGTAGATGACGACATTGACGCTTGACTTAAAAGTGCTTTACGCGGTTGACGCAGTAATGCGCATTAATGCGAGCTACAAATATGCAATGTAGCTACTTGTTTACCTATGCAAACTCCGCTGTTTATTGGCAAGTATGCATGCATATGTACATTCAAGTGACGGTCTCTAGTCTCTACTGTAAAAGGACTTACTTTAATGAGATGTTACTGAGACAAACATGTTAATAAGTTAAGAGCCATACAACTGTCTACTTGAAGCATATAAATAATTTTTTTAGGTGTTTCTTCTCATAATATACTGGTACAGTACTGTCTGGTGTTTAAAACAGTCAAACCTAGGCTAACTAGCCTACATCAACACGAGCCCAATGCAATAGGGCATGCATTAAACCAGTAAGTGTGAACGAGACCAAAGTATGACTTTTATTAATAGTATTTAGACATCTCTTTTTGAATCATATCAAATTAATTGATAATAGTGTAATGATAAAATGAAACAGCAATTTATAAAATCATTGTGTATCAATGGGACATGAACATAATAAGTGAGCTATACATAAATATACGGGGTTAGAATGGGGTACATTCAGATAATATCTTGCTACCAAGCACATCAATAATCCTTTTACATTGGTCAAACAATAAAGGGAATATTGAAATGATCAAATAACAATAAATTATGTACCTATTCCATTTTTAATTTTTTATAGATTTCCAAGCTTCCAAAACTTTTAATAATACACATACCTTAATACATTTTATGCTCTCATTGAATGCATGTCATTATCCAGCCATTTACATAATTGCACAATAATTACAAATAACATCATGTAACAGCTGATGAATATTATGACATACATTATAATTTTTACAAAAGTAGCAAGTGATATTACTGCATGTACCCCTGATCCACAACTGTAAAATTAGTTATCACTACACACTAATATTTTATGCAGTCTTTGCACGAATGGCAGCACGTTTTCCAGTCACAGCCTGGAAACCAGACTTGATGCTGGCTACTGAGCAACGTGAGCCACATGTCTCGCACTGAAGGAAGAACAATCGTGTGTCTTTCTGCAGAATCGTGTCAGGTGAGCGACAAGTGTGACATGTTACATATTCCTTGATATACCGTCGAAGTACATTCTCAATTTGTTTCTGCTGGAATCGTCCTTTAATGATAAGTTGACTGTTACCATCTACAGAACCACTTGTACCCAATTCAGCCAGTAAAAAGTCTAGTAAATGTTTAGGCTGTCTGTGAAGAGTTTTACAGATTTCTGTGAAATTAGCGAATGATGTCTTCTTGGTACCGATTCGTACCACTTGTGGGGGTCTCATAATGAATTTCTGTTTCTTGCCAGAAACCATGCTAGGGTTCTTCTCGCGCATAATGTCGAACACTCTGTCTAGAAGCTCATCATATGTATAATCACGATCAGTGCCTGTCCAGTCACTTGTTATGTCTTCTATATTCTCTTGATCCTCACCTCTCACATCATCTTCAATGACAAGTTCTTCAATGTTTTTCTTCTTCTTTTTCTTCTTAGTTTTTGAGAAGTCAATATCTAGGACTAAGTCATCAATAACGTCATCTTCCTGCGGTTCTTGCTCCTCAGCTGGTGGCGTTTCCGGCATTGTACTTTCGAGATCTTCCATATTAAAGACTCCCTTCTTTTTCTTCTTCTTTTTCTTTCCAAAATTATCCAAATCGAGGTCGTCATCTTCGGGTAAGTCGACGTCACCCGATCCAGCGGGCGCCTCCACGCTCATGCTCTCACCTTGATCGCCTGCAAGGGCCGCATCTATATCAAATCCAGTCTTCTTCTTCTTTTTCTTCTTCAAAGAAGGATCGAATACCATATCTTCATCCATGATTGCACGTAAAATTGATCACTAACGTAATGTGGTACAAAATATTCAGAGAATGGTTATATTCGAAGTGAATTTGGCAGGTGGCTTAAGTCAAATGTTGCATCAGCTTTCCGTTCCGTTTAACAACCGTATAAAATAAAATAGGGGATTGTTATTAATAAAATTAATATACCTACTTAACTGATTAATTATTCTTTGTGATAAATAAATAGACCAGAACTCTGAGCTGCAGCACAGCAGTAGAGTTTATAGATTACGCTATTTCTGGAATTATTCAGACTATTCTCATGGTAAAAGGCCCCAGTAGCAATGCCAAAATTGTGACAAAAAAAATTCAGATAAAACAAATATTGGATCAATTTCAGAACGGAACCAAAACCTAACCTCAAACAAGATCAAACGTCATTTATTATAATATTAAATTTAACCTCAAATAACTGAAATAACTCAAATTTAGTTTGTAATTTATATTTCGTGATACAGAGTTGACTATGTCATAAAAGATTTATATTCTTAAGTTTTCAAGAAGAGATTCCTTAAGTTGGTTTTAACGATTTATGAAGGAAAATATAAGAATTCAAAATGTATATAAATAGAGTTCAAAGAACTTTACCTAAATTGAACAAGATTTTTACAAGACCCCAGTCTCAAGTCGCAATATTAGAACAAAATGAATTTACCGAAACTCCAGAATATCCACCGATTATGGACATGTCCGTTGACGCTAGAAAATTAAGAGAGAGAGAGGCTGTTTACAAGAAAATTCAATATCTAAAAACAGTAGAACAAAAACAGATTGCGTTAAATATGCCAAAATATTATGGCTGGAAATGCATTATGTTAAATGAAAACAGAATACCGTATAATGCTATGCCTTTGGTTCAACATTATACTAGAACTCATTTCATCCCTATTGATAAACTGCCAGAAATATATACTGAAACAGCTGCCAATGCAGACACAATTTCTCAAGAAATAAAATCGCTTGTTGAAGAAGCTATTGCCATGGAAAACTATGGTATAAAGTATGTATATTTGTTTGTATCTAATGTAATGTGTTTATCATTCATACCTACTTTGACAGAGCCATGGTTTTTTCAAAAGAAAGTAATCATTTCATGTGTCATCTTTTTTCCGAATATCTAGGTAGTAAACAAGCATAATATGACCCTCCTAAAAGTGGTTACAATGGATTATGAATGCTACTCACCAAAAAACATCACAATAGACTTAATGCTATATTTTTTACTTTTACATTAGGTACTTCATAATCAAACCACTTTTACATATACCAGACTACTTTACACTTTAAATAGCTGTCTTGATCTATTGTTTCAGACACAACTTCTCACCTTCTCCTGACAAACCTGAAGCTACACAGATTGAGGATGCTTCAACCAAACGTATTGTGAAGCAGATAAACAGAATTATCACAAATAATTTGACTGATAAAGTGCCTCATATCTTGTCTTCCCAGGTATGTAGTTATATTTCACTGGTTATTCAAAGAAAGTAAGGTGTGAACTTATTAACAATAACACACATCAGTGATTTTTGTCAACTGCTTGTACCTTTTTACCTCTGAATCATCAATTTAAATTTGGAACAAATAGTTTTAATTCATTTTCTAATCTGCCTAAGTATCTCTTCCTTTTCAAAGTCGTATGTATTGTACTTATTATCCTTCCTTGATAATAATAATACTGTGCCTTATGAACACTTCCAACTTCAAAATTTTACCTAAAGTAGAAAGTAAATAGAAAGAAAAATGTGAATATGGGAAGGAATGGGAAACCGTGTCTCTTATGAACAGTCTTAAAAATCTTTTGCTGAAAATAGTGAGATGTGGTGGATTTCCCAATTAGAATTTATTTATTAGAAAGCATGACAAATATGTTTAATTTCTTGTATGGCTTGGAAAACTGCAGTGGCTGTAATTATGAACATCTACTATCCTATTTTTTTTTTCAGGTAGATTATGAAACCCGGCATGAAGCATTTTGGTTCATAGGAGGTGTGGCACCACCCCCCAAACTAAGGGAATGGCGAAGGAAATATGCATGTTTAAAAGATAAAATTCATGAGCCTATCGACAGACCTGTCCAATACATTGGTATGTCACTCTTAATTTGTAGTTCTACTTACTTACTACGAGAGTGTTTGGTCCATTAATGGCCCAAATTATTCTCTAATTGTATTTTTGATTGGTACCATACCTAATAAATTAAAATATAATAAAAAAATCAACTTAAAACACCTCTAAAAATGTTGAGAACAGTTTTTTTAAATGAATACTAGCTCTTAGTTTAAATGGAGTATAGCTAAGTAATGACTTTAAATTTTCTTACAGGTTCACCAATGTTAACAATCAGAAATAGATCACCTTTGAGACCCCTCCTTCCATACAGTGAAGCGGAAAATCCAGCATTCAAAGTTGAAAAGTTCAATTATTTGCCTGGAAGTGTGGGATACTTTGAGGAATACAGACATGGCACCAACATACCTGGTATAATTTTTAATTATATTTTTGTAACATTATTTATTTATTTATTTTAAATACGTAATATTACATATATCATATATTATATGTATTACATATAATATGCACATACTAGCTGTTATGTACTTATTGTTGTTAACCAATAAATTATTCCATTCCCAAAATCCATATGAACCTATTCCTGGAATAAAATTAACTTTATTCTGCATTTACAGGATACTGGCCTGGTGACTATGATGAGTTTGGTCTTATATCTTTTCATGGCCGTGGACACATTTTAAACAGAAGAGAATCGTATGGCTCTGAGGACCATTTGGAAGCATTAAATTGCCAAGCACTAAAGGCCAGTTTTGGCTGGCTATTAGCCCAAGCAAATTATCAAGGCTTCACTACATACAATGACATTACTTATCCATTAGTTACACAAACTTTTATTACAAATGGACAGTACTGGTCCTTATATGCATATCAGTTGAATACTATAGAAATGCATAATGACAGACTTGATACTAACCATAAACATAATGTATGCTTTGGTACATCACCCTTGAAGCTGTACGACTGCATAGAAAATGGCCAAGTAAAAGGCTTAAATGAGGATGTACTGAAGATGATAATTCAATTTTACTTGAATTCGCCTGAAGATCGCGAGTATGAAATGAAGCCATACTTAGGAAAAGAAGCGCAAGTTGTTGCTGACTTAGAAAACGATAATAAACGTTGTTGGCTAGAAGCCAGGTACAAGCATTTGGTAGCCAATAGACCCAAACACCTTCTAACTCCTGAAGTATACTTATGGGAAAAAATATATAAAATCAAGTTCAATAGTCGATTCCATGAAGCTAAGAGACGACCATTTGAACTTGGCCTTAATCCGTACAAAAGGCGGCTGGACGAACATTTGCCTCCGTATATACCTAAAGCATTACGAGCTTTTCCTAAGAGTAAAAAGAAGTTCGAGAATACTTTTTATCCTAATGTGTAGAGAAATATTTGTAATTACTTGAGTGTAACATTATTTTAGTGACTTAGTTTAGTAATAGAACATTTTGTTCAATTTTATTACTCTTTTATTTATTCTCTCTAAGGGCCGGCGCGCACTGCCGGCATGGCAGGTCAGGGAGTGCCGCGGTACGCCACGGGCCACGACAGCCCAGCTACCCTAGCATCAGTTTACTCTTCGTGGATTCGAAGTTGGTGGGATTGTGTCGTTATGATTGACTGGAATTAAATCTTAACTTAGAAGTGCTATTAATACTAAAATTTAGTATAAATAGCACGATAATAATCATAAATGATTGAACGTGAACGGAAGTCGGAACGCGGCATGCCGTGGTGCGTCGGTCGCGTCCTACCGTGCCATAGGTACGCATGCCGCGGCATGGCAGCGTGGTGTAACGAAATAAAGTATATAAAACTGGCACTAAAATAAGATTCAAAATAACTTGCTTGATAATAAAAAATTTTGCCATGTCGTGTCGCGCCGACCAATACTCTATACAAAAGGTGGAAGAAGCTTAAAGTGTGTAAGGAGGTACCTAATTAATTTACTGACTCTGCAGAGAGGACACAAGACGCAATAAATAATAATAATTTTAATTTTGAAATTTTTTATTTCGATTTTTATAGCTCGATTTCATGGCAGAAACACGAGTAATAAAAAAAAACGAAAAAGGAACGTCGCAGAATCTTTACAGTTGGAGTTTTGGCGCCAACGCTGAAAAAGACACATCGCGGCATTGTATCATTTTCTAAAATTAGTGTAAAATGTAGTTATTATGTGTAAAAATGGTGGATTTTTAAATATAACATCTTCGGTAACGTGCACGAGTTCGGGAAAGTGGTATATTACCGTAAATTGTGCTTTTCAACGTTGATTTCAAAACTCCATAGAAGCCTCTAGTAAAGTCTCCACTATTTTACTGGGGTAAGACTATGACTGATTTGACTATTGACTGACCTTGACTATGACTAAATGACGAAAACTCTGCAACTTATTGCATTTAATATGAACAAGAAGAATACTGATGATAAGGCAGCATGGTTATAGAACCTTAGCCTGTTCCGAAAGGAGCAAATATAAAAAAAAAAAAAAAAAAGAATCTTTGTCATTAGTGTCAAACATTACTCATTAATGTCAAATTGACAGTTCACTTCAGACATAACCTATAAAACGTGTTTACAAAACGTAGATTATTTATTTTGTAAAAATGAAAAACTTATGCCTTTGGGATGCATCAGTAAGAGATCTTGAACTTAAATCAGAAGAAAAATTAATCGTTTGTAATGGACACGATGAAGACAGCTCATGTAATGAACTGTTTGTTTGTACACATAACCTCAGTGTGATTAACTTTAATCAGAATGGGGAAACTAAATGGATTAAAGATTTATCTGAGATTGCGTCTCCAAATAATACCCCGGTTGATATTACATTCCTTACTTTAACGAACGCGTTGTGTGTGGGACTTGCAAATGGAGAGCTAATTACAATTGGTGATGGAAGCAATACTTGCGACTTGGCTGGAACTTGCGACAGCGGCTTACTGGTAACTAAACCATAATATATAACTTACGGTCATTTTGATAGCACAATTATAAAACTCTGGTGCAAAGTTAATGAAACCTCTACTAAATCATACTGAATGAGCCTTAGTTTTAGCATACTTACATCATTATCATCAGTACAAAACCTTGATGGTACATCCAAAGATTTAGATTGGTGTCTTGAGCACATTTCAGGCTAACAATTCAGGTATAAGTAGCAAAAGTTTAAGAATTTATAAAGCTACTTTTGATGTTGACTATACATAACTATATCCACAAGTATTAAGTATTGTGTTAGGACATTATATCTTGCATTTGTCATTTATTTACTGTTTTGTTGCACTCAGGCTATGGAGTGGAGTCCAGACCAAGAACTTCTAGTGTTGGTCACTAAAGATCTGAATATGATTCTGATGAACATGTTTGATCCCATTAACGAAGTGAACCTGTTGAATGATGAATTTGGAGATAAACAGTTCATCACTGTAGGCTGGGGGAAGAAGGAGACACAGTTCCACGGGTCTGCTGGCAAACAGGCAAGAGTAAAGAGTGAAGTTACTGCAGGTAAGCTTACAACCTCTAAAATCTATAGAGGAATTACAAGCTGTTGCTTTGGTGAAACCTTGACCTACAACTCGTAGGAACATACTTCAGAGATAAGAACCCCATGTGCTATTCTAAATTTCTATTAGTGCCAGAGTTCATTTAGATGTGTTAAACCATAACAGACAGATGTTTGTTACGGTTTAACACAAATTACTTTATGGGCTGGATATCTGTTCTCACATTCAGCATATTAGTAGAATGATTACAGAAATTAATGTAAATATAATACTAGCTAATCCACTCTAAATTAGTTTCATTATGCAATATTAAAGTTACTATTGATTAAAATAAAAAATACTTTCAGATGAAACTTTACAAGATGATACAATCAAAATATCATGGAGGGGAGATGGTAACTTTTATGCAGTTGGATTTACTATGGATGGAATCAGAAGATTCAAGGTATTTGACAAAGAAGGTCATCTACAATACACCAGTGAAAAACAACAAGGCTTGGAAACTAATTTATCATGGAGACCCAGTGGCAACCTCCTTGCTACAACACAGAAAGTTAACAACAAATATATGGTGTCTTTCTTTGAAAAGAATGGATTGAAACACGGAGAGTTTGATATCCCTGTTAACTCCAACACCACAGTAGAGGATATTGCTTGGAGTTTGGATTCTGAAATACTTACATTACAGTGTAGAGATACAGAGACAAATACACAGACTTTACTACTCTATACCACGGGCAATTACCACTGGTATCTTAAACAGAGTTTGGAATTTACAAGTGACCAAAAAATAAGCAAAGTGATGTGGGACAATGATTTTGATATCGTAAATAATAAGAAACTACATGTATTTTTACGTAATGGACACCATCTTTCATACACTTGGATATGGAATGTGAACCATAGTAGGGGAAATGGAACTGAAGATGATGGAGTGGTTTGTGTTATAGATGGGCAGAAAATTCTACTAACTGCCTTCAGACAAACTGTAGTACCACCCCCTATGTGTTCTTTGGAGGTAAATCTCAATGCTAATGTTATTTCTGTTACATTTGCTCCTAAAGGTACAGAAGTTGGACCAAATTCTTTTTTTGTTCACACAAATGATACCAAATTTGTGTTTTATAAACACACAAATAAATTTCCCCTGCAGTATGAAGTTTTTAAAACTATTGAGGTTGAGAAATCTGAATTTCCTTTCCAATGTTACAACTGGGAATGGGTTGATGCTGACACAATTATCTGTATCAATGTTGACCATGCCGATTACAACATAGTAGAATACACAATTAAAAATGATAAACTCGAAAAAAAGCATGCCAGTTCTTTGCCTGCAGCAGTCACAAAAATTCAACCACATCCCATTGAAAACTCTTCGATATATTTACAACTTCTAAATGGAGATATAGTCCTGCATAAATTAGGAGGAATAACAGATGTTCAAGACATCTCCTTCAGTGTATCATGTCCGCAATTTGGTGTATTTTCAATAGAAAAGGACTTGTACTTCATAGGGTTGTCTCACAAAGGGCAATTGTACATCAATGATAGAATGGTTATGAATAATGTAAGCTCATACTATGTTCATTGTCATTTCCTTCTTCTGACTACCTTGCAACATGTATTACTCAGTGTAGAACTAACTAAAGAAGGTGTTGATGCCATCTCTGAATATCAGAAAACTAAATCAAGTCATGTTTATACAAGGAAAATAGAAAGAGGTGCAAAGTTAGTCTTAGCTGTGCCAAATGACACAAGGACTGTGTTTCAATTGCCCAGGGGCAATCTGGAGACAATACAACCAAGACCGTTATCACTAAAAATTATTGGAGAGTTTCTTGATAAATTACAATATCATGAAGCCTTTGATCTGATGAGAAAGCAGAGAATCAATTTGAATCTTATTTATGATCATGATCCAGTGAAATTCGTGAGCAATATTGAAACATTTTTGGAATCTATAAAAAACAACTCTTGGTTGAATCTCTTTTTGGCAGACTTAGAAAATGTAGATGTTACAAAAACTATGTATGCAAGTAGTTATGCAGCTAAATCAGACAAACCTTCATGTGGCACTGATTCTAAAATACAAAAGATTTGTGACATTCTTAGGGAACACTTGGAAAAGAGATTGGACAGGGATACCAAGATACTACCATTACTAACAACTTATGTAAAAAAAAATACAGTTCAAGATTTACAGATGGCTCTTTTGATTATCAAAGAGCTTAAAGTTCAAGAACAAGGTGGTTCAAAATTACCTGTTGGATCAGACGAAGCATTAAAATATTTATTGTACATGGTTGATGTTAACAATCTATTTGATGTTGCACTTGGAATGTATGATTTCGACTTAGTTCTGTTAGTTGCTAATAAATCGCAAAAGGATCCCAAGGAATATGTTCCAATGCTTGAAGAGTTAAATCAAATGGAAGAGAATTACAAGAGATTTACGATTAATAAACATTTGAAGAGGTTTGATAGGGCAGTAGAGAGTCTTGCATTGTGTGGTGCAAGCAGACATAATGAACTTAAAACGTTTGTAAAATATCACAGTCTTTACAGAGAAGCATTATCTTTATTTTCGCCAAGTGATGAGATCTTCAAGGAAATGTCAGATGATTTTGGTTTATATTTAAAACTAAAGAAGCAATATACTGAAGCTGGTGTGATATATGAAAGAGCTAATAATGTGGAGAAGGCCATTGAATGTTACAAAGAAGCGCTGGAATGGGAATTGGCTATCAGTTTGGCAATTTCATGGCCTGAAGCAGAATTTAAGAGCTTATGTTGGTATGTTCATTTAAGTTTGAATCCAGACATTATTTTATAATTATGAGTTAAAATGAGCTAATTTCGGTTTATAACTTTTTTCAGGGATTTGGTAGAAATGTTAAAGGATGAAAAACGCCACAAAGAATGCCTTATAATTTTAGAGCAGTATTACTGTAACAACGAAGAAGCAATTTCATATGCCACTGAGTTTGGACAGTACAAAACAGCATTGAGACTTTGTTCTCAACACAAAAAACTTAATTTAAAAGGTATTTTTTCAGCATGTCAAACTTAACATTGTTCATTAGTGTTGCATTCCTGGCTTATTAATGTAAAAAAATTAAAAATTTCAGAAACTAAAATTTTACCAGCTTTGCTAGAAGATTATAAAAACTTAAAGGAAGTAATAGATACCAGTTATGCTACTTTCGTAAGACACTGTGAACGGCTACAAGTTGTAAGATTAAATAAAGTTAAAAACCCCGTAGATACATACGATTTCTACACAAACAAAGATAGTGATTTGTACTCTGATGCAGGAAGCACACTAGCATCTTCTTCAAGGGGATCGAGGTAATGGTGATTTCAGAAAATATTAATCAGTATGCAAATTGTAACTCATAAAATCTAGAATTCAATGTCTGAAGTATCTATTCATTTTGGATTACCTACCCTAAGGTATTGTTTAAGAAACCTAAAATAATAAAATCCATTTTTTTTATAGGTACCTATGCCATATTGACCAATTTTTTTGTAACAAAAATCTCTGTCATTCATTTTAAAAATTTTGTTACGTGAAATTTGGGAATCCCCCAAGGTATTGCACTTGGACCAATATCATTTTTACAACCTAAAATACGATTTTCAAATACGTCATAATGGTCAATATGCCATAAATTAAACTATTTCACCTATTTGAGACCGTTTGCCTTAGAAATTAGAAAATATACGACGCACGAGATCTGAGGTAACAAACAGATGGTCAACATGTCTACTCTGTTTCAGTCGATCATTCCGTTCAAGTAAGAACAGAAGAAAACACGAACGGAAAGTAGCTTCACTCAAAGAAGGTTCTCAGTACGAAGATGTTGCGTTGGTGATGGCATTACACAGCCTAGTCGTTTCAACATTTGATCTGAGGTTGCTTGTGAAAGAGGTTATCACAGCTTTGAGTTATTTCAGTAAGGATAAGGAAGCCTTCGTTTTACAGGTCAGTTTACTCCACTAGTTTTACAAACATTTTGCCTTACAAATAAACATACACACAAACCACGCCTTTTTTTGCCATTGGGGTAGGCAGAGACAACATCTTTCCACTTGCTACGATCTTGGCATACTCCTTTCGCGTCTTCAACTTTCATAACTGTTTTCATACACGCACGCCGGTTGCGGGTACTCTTGACCTGACCTTTCTTCAAAATATCCTGGATCTGATTAGAATATGTACGCCTAGGTCGGCATTTACTGGATTGCAGATACAAATAAACATACCTAAGTATGTACCTACCTATATTTTGTTAGTCCTGGGGACTTACCCTCTCGCTCGATAGAGCGGCTTCAAACCTGAACGCGTCGTGGTAACGTAAGGTCCGAGTTGGTCCAAATATAAGTTAAAGTTGTTGCCTGCCTTTAACACTGCGCCCGTCACACGATTTGTTCGCAAAGAAACACGCTCTATGCAGCGCGAGTTCTTATTTCTTTATTGCATATAAGGTTGCATGCGATTCATTTACATACACCTTACAATGTGTTTATATGTACCTATTATTACAGACATCATTGGAGAAAGTACTAAAAGATATGAAGGATAGTTTCAAAGATATCTGGACAAATGAACTAGTATTAGAAGCGACTAATGCTAGTATAGCCGCCTTGGATGTTCCAGAGGGACAAAGTGTTATACCACAGGGTATAGCTACTCTCGGTAAGCATGGGTTAGGTACTTAACCTTTCTAATAAAAGAAATCGCATCAAAATCCGTTCAGTAGTTTTTAAAAAATCATCATGAAAAAAACAGCCAATAAAAATGATTGTATATAGAATGGTTCATAGAATCCAAATCGCCATTATACAGACAGTTTAATAGTGTGGTTGGCAGAAGTGATATTGACTTTTCACACGGTGTTTAATAAAATATTCTTTTTTTTTTCAGAACCACATCTAAGAATAGCACCTGTAATTGCAGAAGTCAGGTGGAAACTTGAAGGTCTTAATTAAGAAACTCTTTGAATAAATAAGTTTTTATTGTGCAATATTTTTCAATTATCCACTTACATTAAATCATACAAAAAAATTCTTTATTATCTGCTAAAGCACTTGGGTGAACAAAAATAGCATTGGACTGTAACAGTACTTTTTCTATTACTATTAAATACAACGACTCTGAAGTAATCTTTTAATTCAAACTCCTTATTCATATAATAGCTATTATTTACTACAGGAGCTCCACAGACACACATATTTGCATTATCTAAAAACTCAACTAAGGTCCTTGGTATTATATTTGGGGCATAGAAGAATTTTTGTTTTAAGACAACTTTGGAAGCAATGTCAACCAAGCTGCCTATATAGAATTCCCAGGGAGTATGGTGCTGTACAGGCCCAATTTGTGGTTCCTTCTGATCAAACTTGTTTTCTGATAGGTCAATGTATTCTAAGCGACATTGTAGTATACTGCATGGTAGTGTAACAAGTTCATTTTGTGACATGGTAAGGTACCTGGAATGTTTTAAAGATTTAGTTAGGATTAAAGAGTCCTACAATAATAATAAATGTTTATTTCAGAAGTTACACTCTGATGAATACATTATACAGTACCAAAGTATTATGTACAGTTGACATTTGTTTGATGAAACCTGGTACCCAAGATGAGATATAACTTTTCAATAAGGATACCAGGGGACAATGACCTATTGGAGGCCACAGCAAGCCATACAGGTGGCAATGATTATGGTATTCAGTATTAGCCATTAAGTACTGGGAACATAGATACTGGCGCTAGTTGCCAGTAAAAACCATAAAACAAAAATATGGGTTACCTTAAACTACTTATACGGCCCAATGTTGTAGGCAATGCCTCTAACAAATTATTGTCTAACTTCAATGTAACCAACTTTTGCAATTTCCATATAGATTTTGGTAGATGTCCCAATTTGTTGCCACTTATATCTAGTAATTTGAGCATTTTTGTAATCTGTAACAATAATTTGTGAAGAAAAATTCTATGAACTGAAATGCTGGGATTTAGAAACCGAACTTTTAAATAATAATGAGTTTTACCTGTGGCCCCAGTAACCAACGCCAATCCACAGTACCATTCACACCAATTAGATTGTTTGATAAATATAGTTCACATAAACTGGGCATCCTCCCTGTAAATTAAAAAGAGGTTGCAATAAATATATTTCTTTTCTCAACCTTTTTTTCTTTCCTATTACTTACCAAATTCAGGTGGTAATTTTTCAATATCATTATTACTGAGATCTAGAATGGTCAGTTGTTTAAGTAGCAAAATATCTCTTCGAAAGTTGCAAAGTTTCAACCCGTTAATGTAAAGAGATTCTAATGTTCTTGGCAGTCCCTTGATAGGAAATTCGCTTCTATCGCGTATAATGAGTTTAGTAGGCGCATTGTCTTTTTGTGTAACACTTAAACTTGTTAATGGAGCTATCTGTACGTGCTTAGTATCACCCGTAATGCAAGACTTCAGTAAACGCATGAAACATTTCAATTGGATAGCTTCGCTTTTCACACACAAATCATGAGGTGGTTCCTCAAATCTCAATGTAGTTTTCCCCTCATTTAAACATTTAGAAAAAACTTTTTTTAGCCGCTTCACACTGTATTTCGTCCCAACCTTATTAATTGATGAAAAATGAATTATAAAATAATCTGTTTCTTGTTTGGGTTCCTTTCCCAGTGCCAGTGTTGATTTTAAATATTTCCCATTTGATCTTAGATTCAAACTACTGTGCACTCTGTTAACAACTTCTATTTGACATTGTAATTTCATTTTAGTCTGTTTATATTACCGGCAATATAAATAAAGTTTTAATTAAAAATTCATCACGCGGACAAGACAAAAAATATAAAGCCCGCGAAACGTTCGCGAAACAGCCCCGCACGCACGCAACACACAATCACCTAACAGGCTAACACTGACAGCTGACACCAGTCAGTGACTCAGTGACAGTGACAGTGACACTTATTGAAGTTAAGTTGTAGTAGTGGCAAATATATTAGATAACTGCAAGAATATTAGAACCAATGGATACTGCAAGGCCATACATTGCAGTGTCTCCATCTAGTTGGTTGGGTTGCGTACCTTTCTTTGCGGTGACCATGTTTAATTGCAAGGTTGGGATATATGATGTAGTTTGCGTCTATGCTCATGAAAATAAATGGTATAGTCTACGTTTCCATATTTACTAATATTATAAAGAGAGGCCAAATTCATTGAAAAGGTTATTTTACTATAATATATTTAAAAGCTATTGAAGATGCAAACAGTAATTTTGTAACTTATTTATTTATTCATTGAGACTTACTTATGTAAGCATGTAATAACAAAATAAATTATTGACATTAAATGAAGGATTATGTATTTATTTATTTTATACATACAGTGTCATTACAGGCAAACCCAATGCGACAGAGTAGCAACAAAAGGGTGTTTCCTATAGTAGCGTCACATTAATAGGTAACATTTGACGTTTGTCAGTTTTATATTCATAATGAGGTGACCTGTTAAAAAAGGTCGATTAAAACGAATGAATCGATACGGACTTGAAAGATAATGTGAATTTTAAAAATCGTCAGGTGAATCCCTGTCCCATTATTATACTTTCTTTCGTAAATTTAAGGAACAAAATAAGACAAATACATGATCTATACTTATAATAAAACTGTAGAGAGATCAATTCTGTTCTTTGCATATATTTACCAAATAACTATTGGGGGATGATTGGTGATCGATACTAATGCAAAAAATGCAAACAGTAAACTTTTTGTCTTTCTATCTGTCTGTATGTGAAGAATAATAAATATATAATAATATTTTGAGTCAACCTGTACCTATACAGTAAGTTTATACTACCGTGGTCTAAGTATGTACAGTCGTGAACAAATAAAAAAGTGTAGTGGTTTTTAGAAACGATAACTTAATACCTACTTGAGTAGGTATAGGGTATGTCTAGAAAGCAATAAATAATAAGCGTAGTAGTATGAGTATAATCTAAAAGTATGAACTATAATCGTATCAAGTTTGATCAAAATCCCTCCAGTAGTTTTTGATCCATGCGTGCACATACAGATAGACAGACAGAAAGACAAAAAAAATACTGATTGCATTTTTTGCATTAGTATCGATCACTAATTATTTCCCAATATGTAGTTATTTTTTAAATATATTCAACTACCTGTTGCCCGCGGCTCCGCCCACGTGGATGTCGGTTATCGCAACCAAACATAGCCTATGTTCATTATCTAGGTCTAATCTACTCCTATACCAAGTTTCATCATAATCAGTTTAGCGGTTCAGGCGTGAAAGCGTAACAGACAGACAGACCGAGTTACTTTCGCATTTATAATAATTTAGTATGGATGTATAGAATTGACCTCTCTACAGTTAATATTGTAATATATTATGATGGATATTGTAAACGTGCGGAAAGCATTTGACGTTTTGTGGGACTATGCTATGTATTTATTGCAATGCAGGAGCTTCTAGTAGGAGACTATCCCGCAAAATACGGATGGTTGGTCACCTTACGAATTTTTGGTAAACAGTGTTGCTTCTTTATTAAAATGGCTGTCACCCACAATCTAAGAAGCGAATATGTGTCAATTTTTTTATTAATTTCTATAAATATTACTCAATTAATAATAATTGATATGTACGGTGTTCTGTGAATTTTCATAAAGCTCAACTAGAATCAAAATGAAGCTCCGAAGAACTCAGCCTTTGCGTAAATTTGACTTTGACAGGTTTGGATTGGGAAATTTTAACGTACCATAGCAATTTTAGGCAGTGTGCGAGAGAGATGACCTCCGGCCGAGATTCAAAAATCCTGGAGACAACCGCTCGTTCGAAATGAATCGTCCAGCTAAGTACAAGGAAATTTCTAATGTTCTTGGATAACTGTTTAAATATTGCCATATTAAAAATAACTTAATAATGCATTATGGCCGAGCCAAATAACCTGTTATCAAACAATGGAGAAAAAAAAAGTAACTTTCTTCACTATTCTTCAGTCATTGTCAGATTTGTCAAATGTAATCAACGCTGTCAATATTACGTACTTACTTTAGGCTAATAACAGTAATAACGAAAACGAAAAACGATAAACGGTAATTGAAACTGTCAATTTTTCAAGGACAAAAGGACAAATAACAAAAACGAAAAACGATAAATGGTAATTGAAACTGTCAATTTTTCAAGGACAAAAGGACAAATAACAAAAACTGATTTCTACCTAATAATGTATAGGAAGGAAAGTGTTGTATTATTCATTATTATTATTTAAACTGTCAAAATAATACGTTTAGAAATTATCTCTACGATGTGTAGAGATAATTTCTAAACGTATTATTCAGGTTTATTAATTTATATAATAAAGCTTATCTTGTGATAGAAGGAAAAATGGCTGTGGTGGTAATTTAATTTTTGTCTTTTGAAGTAATAATACTGAGATAGTTTTTTGTTTTAATACTAATTAGAATATATATATATATAATATGGAAAATACGTTTCATACTAATTTGAACTCATTTTCATATCCCAGTATTTTTTCGATTAAATTATTAATTTCTTTTTTAAAATTCAATATTTATTCAGTACGTCCAAGGAAGTTATAATAATAAGTATAATGATACTTATTATAAATATTATAATAAGCTGAATTTATTTAAAAAATCTTTTAGGTGCTATACCTATTGCAAAGGTATAATTATTTAATCTGATCTAAATATAATTGATGATAGTAGTGATGATTATGGAATAATACAAAATTATGTTTCATTTATAATGATATAATTTTCTAATAATATTTTTTATTTTATTTTATAGTTCTAACCTCAGCCCAATAAAAAATTATAGACGGAGCCATTGTGAACAAAAGCGACGAAATAAGTGAAGCTTCTTATGCATAAGTCAAAACACGTCACACTCTGACAATAGCTCTTCGGCCGACTACCCAAAGACTACCAAACCGAGCATCTGTCAAATTCCGTCATAAGATCATCAAATTGTCTTATGTTGGTTGGCTTCAAAAAAAATGCTCAATACTCCGTCTATACTTTTTTATTGGTCTGAGGTTCTAACAATATTAAGTTGATATATATCTAGTATAATATATGTCTATAACGCCTATGAATGACGTGTCGCCTCGTTGGACATTTTGTATGAAAATAAATTTCATTCATGAAATTCAGGTTATCGAATCTGAATTCATAACGTTTCTGATCTGGAATCCGAATCTGGAAACCGGACAAGCCTGCTCGTTTAAACGACGCTGGGTAGCATGATCCTACGCGAGCCGAGCCGTCCGTGAAGATGCCCAATTCTTGAAATTAAAAACGTCGCGCGCTCTGTACCATCTGTATAGCGAGTTTGCGTGGCGTTTATCTGGACCATAAAGTTCTTGAGTACGTCTATAGTCTATTCTATTGTAGTTTCAAATCACTGACCTGTATAAGTACTCTGGACTGGCGATCAGTTCCACTACAGTGTGCCTCATTGAAAATCGCCATTTTGGCAACCTGTCTTGGTATCGATGAAACTTTTTCAAATATCACTGTTTCAACTACCTACTTCAATTTGAAGTATTTATTAATGATAAATACCATTTTAATATGTTCATAAAATTATTTGTAGTACATAATACCAAGCCTTTTGTGTTTAAAAGTATACCTACGAATTTTGGCACTGGATAGAAAATTACCGATATACATTTTGGCATCCCTATTAGACATTATTGGTTATGAAAATATTATTAAAATCCCCTAACTCGAAGGGTATTCGCTTATCATAGTAAAGTGTTTGAGTGTTAAATTCTTATATTTACTTACTTGTGACAAGAAACACCACTGCCCTTCTCTTAATATCTGTTATTTTCTATATAATAGCCAGTCTAGTGATTATTATTACAGGTCAGTGTTTCAAATCAAATAGAGTACATTTTAGAATAATTGTAACATTTAGACTTAATTAAATATTACTATATTAATTTAAACCGCCTGCATATCCATTAAAATAATTTTATCGTATAATGGGAATCACAATAGCAACGAATGATAAATATTTCGACAGTAAAAGTCGAAATATTTATTGTTTTCTGTAATGGCTGACCATAGAGACTTTAAAAAGTAGAAAATAAAAAATTGTCTATGCACAACATTATGTGACTGATGTGACAGCTTTAGGCTAATAAAACGAAAACGAAAACGAATAACAAAAAACGAAAAACGAAAAACGAAAAACGAACAATAAATTGGTAATATAATTGAAACTGTCAAATTTTCAAGGACAAATAACCATGAACTGATTTCTACCTAGAATGTTTAGGAAGGAAAGTGACAAAATAATACGTTTAGTTTAGAAATTATCTCTACACGTCATTCGCGTTTTATTAATTTATAATAAAGCTTATCTTGTGATAGAAGGAAAAATGGCTGTGGTGGTAATTTAATTTTTGTCTTTTAAAGTAATAATGCTGATATAGTTTTTTTTAATACTAATTAGAATATATTTATGAAAAATACGTTTCATAGGTTTAATTACTAATTTGTAAAACTAATTTGAACCCATTTTCATAACCCAGTATTTTTCAATTAAATTATAAATTTCTTTTTTAATATTCAATATTTATTCAGTACGTCCAAGGAAGTTATAATATTAAATATAATGATACTTATTATATAATAAGCAATATTTCAAAGGTATAATTTTTAGGCCCTAATCTTTCTAATGACGTAAATAAT
This sequence comes from Lithosia quadra, assembly GCA_963576445.1. Taxonomy (NCBI): domain Eukaryota; kingdom Metazoa; phylum Arthropoda; class Insecta; order Lepidoptera; family Erebidae; genus Lithosia; species Lithosia quadra. The sequence goes on from OY754891.1 coordinate 10,495,823, forward strand.
CTCAGAACCACTTTAAATTCAAAATATATACTTTTGATATTATGGGTCTTCAAAATATAGAAAAAAAATACAATATGGATGAAGTGAGAACAGCTGCCAAGTACATTAGGATTGTTCAATAATTCTCATTGTATCATCTTATCGATTACCAATACGAAAATAAATAGTATTCTCAAAAATACACTAGTCGTTACATTTTTTTCCGTTGTCAACATTACCATTACCAACCTAACAGGTCAGCAACATTGCCAATGGAAAAAAAGTCGTTAAGGAAAACTATCTATGGCCATGTTGTCATAGACAACATGACCATAGAGACTTTAAAAAGTAGAAAATAAAAAATTGTCTATGCACAACATTAAGTGACTGATGTGACAGTAGGAGTAGGTAGGTATAAAAATATAACAGTAATAATTTAAGAACTGTTTACAACAACGGTTATCTTCCAACAACGTAACAGGCCAACGAAATATTTAAATATAACTGGTAATGCCACCACTATTAAGTTGGTTTGCATTTTTTTTGTTTGCAGATAATATTTTTAGCATGACTACAGGGACATTGAGCAAGAACTATTTTTTATAATACATAGATATTGCGGGATTTATTATTGAGTATAAAATTAATGACTTACCATTTCACTGCTGCTACAACTTTGTGATAAAATTTGTAATTTGTATGGTTGTCTTGTCAATGGTGGTGGTTCCATCTCCATCTGGGTCGTACTGGGTGGGTTCACTTTTGGTTCTGTTCCGCGTTCCGATACGTTGTTCTTTTTCTGTTTTTTGACCTAAAGGTCTTAGTTACCAGGTCACAAAATTCAAAAAAAAAACAAATCTGTTCTGTCAGTTCTGTGTTTTGACTTGACGGTTTGTTTTGAGATTCATACGTCGATTTTGTAAATAATTTGTGATTGTAAATTAAAAATACTATATTAGTAAAGAAAGGGCCTGTTTTATAACCAATTATGTCAATTACAACTCTGGTAAATTTTGACGTTATATAGAAAAAATAATATTTGATATTTGTTATGTTAACCGGCAAACTAATAATAACTTGTTGATTGTAGTATTATTTGCATCTGAAAAAAGAAAATGCCCACGAAGATTCCATCTGGTGTTGTGGTTGGGGTAAAATAGACCACGAAAAACCCAAAGATACAGAAAATGACAGCGAAAATGTCGAAAATTCGCAGTAAGTTTTTTCTAACCTTAACGAATTATGATATTTGGCGAAATTGGCCTAATCTCATTTGCTTTTGAACCTAATCCTAATTTCAGAAACTCTTCGCCAGTCAGCTCTGAAAATTTCTTGATCACTGGTGGGTTAGACGATTTAATAAAAGTGTGGCGTTTAGAGAATGGGAAACTTGAGGAGAAATTCCAATTGGAAGGACATTCACTTGGAGTAATCTCAGTTGCTGTTAGCCCCGATGGAAAAAGTTAGTACCTACCTACCTACCTACCTACCTGAATGTAGTGATTTTAGCTGGTTTACCACCTAGGTAATTACTATTTTGACTTTATTCTGTAAGTATTTGATTTTGACTCATGTGTGAGTGGAAAGAAGATTTTTATTTATCAATTTATGCTGTTTTCACCAGGTAGGTATGACAGCATTGAATACATAATTACAATGTTACAATAGCAAATTGCTTTACTTTTACAGTAAATCTATGAATAGGTATAATAATTGTGTAAAGTGTGTAATTTATTGAATACTTTCAATGTCACTTTTACCTTTCAGTTCTGGCAAGTAGTTCTCAAGATTCTTCCCTTATCCTATGGGACTTAACTAATGGAGAGAAACTTAAAACAATGGAAACTGGTCCCACAGACGTTTGGACCCTAGATTTCTCTCCTGATGGCAAGCATGTCATCTCTGGCAGTAATGCGGGGAAGATATTAATATTTAGTGTTGAGAGTGGCAAGCAAGAACAGACATTGGATACAAGAGGCAAATTCACATTAAGTGTTGCTTATGTAAGATATGTATATGAGTTTCTACATAATATTTATTTAATCAAAAATGAAATATAAAATATTTGGGTAGGGTTGGTGAAGACAACATAATTATAAAACAAAATGGATGAGTTTGTGAGGTTCATATTGAAAAATTCATACCTACAGTCATGACCATTATGTACTGTGAACATTCTTCTTCACCTGAGTGCCAATACTGGTTTCATCCATAGCTTGTATTTTGGAGCCCTTGTGCTTACTGTAATATGATTCAGTTGACTTAAGATCTGGACTGATTTCTCTGATGTTGAAAATATTCATCCTTAGAAAGTTAAACATTGGAGAAATTAAAAACAGTAGTTACATTTTTGGGCCAAAAATGTATTCCCAATGCCCGTGCCTCACTGTGTATAATTTAATATTTTCAGAGTCCCGATGGAAAGTACATAGCAAGTGGGGCTTTGGATGGCATCATCAGTATATTTGATGTAGCACAAGGGAAGCTGGTGCATACACTGGAAGGTCATGCAATGCCTATCAGAAGTCTCTGCTTTTCACCAGACTCACAACTTCTTTTAACTGCATCTGATGATGGTCATATGAAGCTTTATGATGTGTAAGTTGAGTTTCCTTCTTTTACCAATTTGTGACATGTTAAGATCTAAATTATACTATGACAGATAAGTCATAAATCAACTTAAAACTAGTTAAAACCTGTATTTTATTTGTTCTTATTGCAGAGCTCACGCAAACTTGGCTGGGACACTGTCAGGTCATGCATCGTGGGTACTCTCAGTTGCTTTCTCTCCAGATGGGAAACGTTTTGCATCTGGTAGTGCAGACCGAACTGTGCGTGTTTGGGATCTAGATAGTATGCAGTGTCAACATGTATTCAAAGAACATAGTGATCAGGTAAAAACTATGTTAGATGTAGTTGTTTAAAAATTACAATTTTACGTAAGCTATTTTCATAACAAAGTCATTTCGTGTTTACAGGTCTGGGGTGTAAAGTTCAATGCAGAAAGTGACAAAATAATGTCTGTTTCAGAAGATAAAAGTATGAATATTTATGATTGTCCATTATAGTGTATTTTGTTTTAAGATTATTATTAATAACGCTAAATACTGTGTCCTGTTTCATTTCCTTGTCGCTAATCCTAAGTGCCTAAATTATTGATCATTATATAAAGATAAGTTGGTATGCAATGACTTATGAGTTTTGGAAATGTTCTATTCTATGGTGCTATTTATGGTTCGATACTCCTAGCCGCTCACACCCTCTTGCTGCCTCTGCTTCCATTTAAAGAGATTGGCATAATTTAATGTAATATATTAAAATTATGGTGGGTGACCCAACATCTGTGGCGTATGATGTATAGAATCAGTGATAAAATCGTTATAGAATAGACGAATAGACCAAAGAGTATACATAAGGGTAGTATAGACCCTGGATTTGTGGATCTACCAAAATTATCCACAAATATAGCTTATGAATCTAATGATTCTTGTAAGTCTGGTAACTAGTAATTTGTATGAAGTTGTGGTTTCTGCGTCGGCAGAATTATCGCTCGTTCGTGGAGATTATCCGACGATAAAAGCACGGACTCGTCGCGATTCTCTCACCCGTGGAGACAGCCCCTTACATGTATTATAGGTGTTACAATATTTTATTTTATTATGACTTCCACACTCGATCCATATTTTATGAAATAATGAACTCTAGTTTTCTGAACGAAACTTAGTGGGATAAAATGTCATATTCATTCAAGTGTCAAATTTGCCGACGTCAGTCATGAGGTGACGTTAGGCGTTTCAGTTTCAATCACAGATAGGAAGGTTTCAATATTTTTGGTTTCAGTTTCAATGCCTCTCCAATATCCTTATATTTATAGCATTTAAATGTGCCATCTCTTTCACTTGTACCTAACTTGATATATTTTTCTCTCTTTTATTGAAAAGTAAATAAACAACAAGATTTTAGAAACGTTTTTCTATAAATGACCACAGTTCGAAAATAAAAATATTAGGATACAATTTATTTTAATTGAGGAAAGATCCTAGCGATAGGTACATGACAATGGCGTCAAAAGTGCTAGTAAGGTTTTTAAATAGTGTCTGATACTAACAATTTGTTGTATCAATTCATATTTTCAAATACTTCTACACTTCTTTTCAGTATTCTGTCCTATCTGTAAAAGAGGATGCACATGATGATAATCCCATTTATTGCTGTGATTGGGTCAAGTCCAACACTGCAGGAGATTCTGCGTGAGTTTTCAGTGTATTATTTTATCATCAATTTCTTATCAATTTATTATTCGAAGCATGCCATATGCAAATTGAAAATATTAAACTGTAGGTACCGCAAATATTGGAGTGTTTGTATACCATACACAACAATATTTCGAAGTAAATGTAACATGAGACTATTATATTTCCAGGAATGCATCTAAAGATTTTGTAGTAACTGGTGCGCTAGATGGTTTAGTGAAGGTATGGATATGTCACTATAATAAACTAGAACTGCTACATACTTTAGAGGGTCATACCATGGGTGTGGTGTCAGTTGCTATTAGCCCTTCAGCATCAAGTAAGTATCCCTGAGCTTTCACTAAATGCTTCGAGTGTACAAACACTTTGTAGAGCTTTTCTTAATGACAGAAAAAAACACCAGCAGCCTCTCTTCCAGGACTGGTGGTTTTGAAGCAACTAGTACCTATGTCAACTTTTCCTATAAATTTAGATTTGAAAAAAAGATCCATATAAAAGAGCTCAGTTGGTCAGAGTATTCATCCTAGAAGGGACTGTTGCAGGTTTAAGTCTTGTCCATTCTCTTTTTTTGATCTTAAATCTATACCTGCATAATTTTTATTTCAATTTATAGCAATAGTAAGTGCCTCATTAGATTCAAATCTAATTCTCTGGAACCTAAGTTCAGGGAACAAAATTACTGAAGTGCCAACTGGTGAGTCAGATGTTTGGAAGGTGACATACTCCCCCACTGGTGAACACATTGCTACTGGAGGTCATACAGGAAAAATACTTGTGTATGGAGTTAATGATGGGGCCGTACAGGGAGTTTTGGACACCAGACAAAAATTCATTCTTAGTATAGATTGGGTAAGTTCCTTATTTCTATAGTTGCTTTACGAAATTTGAAGAATCCCAAAGAACCTTCCTCAAAATGTCAAGACCACTTTGAAAACTCAACAATAAGCCCTATGAAATGTCAAGAATCCTTAAGAACCCCTTTTATATAAATACAGTAACTGAACACTGGCCAATGTGCCAAAAGATATTTTCACTCAACAACATGCCTAAATAAGTTTTCACTTAAAAAATAAAAGGATTTGGTTCAACTTAAACAGATTTAATGGAAGTAACTGCCATTTGATCGCCCAACCCTGTGAGGAAAGCCTGTATTAGGACATCATCCATCAATCAGCAGGTGTACCAGCTTGAAAGTGTGGTTGGTTAGAGCCCCAAACATCTTAATGTCACTCTAAAATCCTTGTAAAATGTAGCAATTGATGTGGCACACAGAATTTTGCTTGGTTCTAAATATTTTCAATCTGTATTAGAGTCCAGATGGAAAATACATAGCAGCTGGATTAGAAGATGGTATAGTCTGTATACTGGATGTACAGCAAGGCCAAGTCCTGCACACGTTAAGGGCACACTCACTGCCAGTCCGGAGCGTTACATTCTCGCCTTGCAGCAAACGAGTGGCCAGCGCATCTAATGATGGATTCGTCAAAATCTATGGAGTGTTAGTTCTGTGCATTTATTTATAAATTATTTGAGGCATACATAGTCCATTGTTTTCAAACCTATGCTTCTTCTAGTTTTGGTAGAACATTCACAAAAGTTTATGACTGGGCTGGGTGTAGAATAGGTCATCACTTCCAAGTCTATATCAGAATGCAAAGGCAATGGGCATTTGGTTGAAGCACTTTAAACATGGGCAGGCCAAAAGCACTCGAAACCGGCGGTCTTGCATGAAAAGTTTAATGACATTGAAGGAAGCGCGTGAAGTATGTAAGGACAGAGGCAGATGGCGGTCTGTTGTCTCTGCCTACCCCGGAAAAAGGCGTGAGCATATGTATGTATGTACTTTAAACGATCACTTCCAGAAAATTTTGTTATGGATTTGGTTGAGTTAGAGTGAATAACTAGTGGTGGTTATAATGCAGCTAGGATTGGCTATTTGTTTCTTGAATAACGTTTTATAATCTCTTCATCATGTTTTATTAGTGTAGATTGCGTATGTAGGTACCTGTCATTAAGTAACACGACCTTGTATTAGTTTTCTATTAAAATAATAAATAGCAGCCTTCTATACTGTATAAAAATATCTACTATGTAGGTACTTATTGCATGGTGGGAAGAGTTGACAAGGTGGGACGAGTTGAGAAGGTGGGATGAGTTGACATGGTGGGACGAGTTGACAAGTTGGGACTAGTTGAAAAATAAATATTGTGATAGATATTATTTTTAAGTGCACTGTCCAATTTCAATGACCATTTCATACAAAATTGGTCAAGATTTGTTTCATGGGAAAAACATAAAACTCTTCAAAAGTTTACGTATTTTGCGTAGGTAGGTAGGTACTATGCTTACTTGCATAGGTACTGACTATCTAGATTGGTTTACATAGGTTCTTCCTTTTCAAATACAATGTGTGTACCTACAGAGTTACCGCCGGCCATCAATGTACCTTGAAACATGACGACACCTGGGCGGTGAGCGTATGTTTCACACCCGACGGCACCCGAGTAGCGGCCGGGGGCGCTAACGGGCTCGTCCGGGTTGCGTCTCGCGATCTCAGCCAGCTACATGTTTTCGATGAACATTCTGATACGGTAAGTCATATTGTATGACAAAATAATTCTTTCCCTAATATATCATAAGAAGCCTTTACTATCTAAGTTTCAAAAATAGTTTTTCCCTTAGTAGCGCTAAAAACCCTAGTGTTAATACACCTATGCCTATACCTCTTAACCGATATACAGGTGCTAGATGGTGTAAGTACGTATATTTAAAAAAAAATATTGATATGAAGCACCAGATGAAGCACTACTGACGGTTTCCCTTGGTACACCTAGGGAAACCTCGTAAACTATGTAAGGACGGAAGCACGTGGTCGGCTGTTGTCCCTGCCTACCCGGAGGAAGATAGGCGCGAGTATATGTGTTTGAAATTTAAATGTGACAAGTGAAGCTTTTATGCTAACACAAAAAAAACGCAAAGACATCAAAATAAATCCCGATAATACGATTATAGGGTTAACAAAATGTTAAAGATTTAATTAACTCTTACAGGTATGGGGCGTTCGTTTCATTGGGAACAACAAATTGATATCCGTGTCTAAAGATGGTAGTATCGTTTTATACGATTGTCCGCCAATAAAAAGTTAAAAGATGAATACCTACTGTGTGTTCATTCCCAATGTGCTCAGGTTACGTGACTTGTGTTCGAAGATGTTATCTTTTAATGTATTGTTACATATACGTATTTATTACGGAAAATAAATGGTATTAAGAATCTAACCAGTTTTTCTTAACAACTCTCCCAACGGACAAATTGCAATGGGCAGAAACGGCGGCAGAAAGATTATTCACATTAGATATCGTAGCTGTTGAAAAACAAGCGAAATGTCCGGAATAGGGTAGCTCGTAGATACAAAAATAATAAATAATTAATAACTAGAGTATTAATACACTAATGTTATTAATATTACAATATATGATGATATTAACTGCTTGAACATTGAATATCAATTCTGAAACGTACTTAGGTACATAGGTATACCTATATGGGGCAGACAGATATTATACTAAATATTGTGCAAAGGGTGGTCTACCCCCTTTAAGACGCGGCTGATGGCTTGATTAATTTTCGGCAGTAAGCGGATTGCGCTCACCGTCGTATTAACGGTTTTTCGTTGCCTAGGATTTATGATCTATAACTAAAAACTACTGTACTGTAGGTACACAGGTATCTCAGTATCTGGATTAGCGTAGGTATATTGGCACTCGAGTAGGTACATGACGTACCTACCTACTTATCATAAATATTGAGAAGTCTGTTCGTGGTGTACCTACCTACCTAGATCCTACACACATATATTGATATATCTACATACAACCTATTTCAGGGCTAAACAGTAGCAGCGGTAACAGGACCTAGTATGTGTTATTCTAGACTATAATCTATCCCTATACCGCCAGATCCGTTCAGTCGTTTTAAAGAGTAACGAGCATCCATATATCTACGTCCTTACGTCCATACCCACAAACTTTCACGTTCCTAATATTAGTAGGATTTTTGTACCTATCTAAGTATGTGTTGAATTATGTGCAGTCGAAATAACTACCTACCCTGCTATACCTATTCAAACAGCAAGTACTTAGGTAATATGCGTATGCGTATCGCATTAATATTATTGAGCCGTTGTCAAGCTAAATACATAAAGGGGAGGCATAACAAAAATATTTACATTGGTAGCAAGTCAATTGATATCGGCTTAATTTGCGTGGAATTATGCGGGCGGTCCGCCGGGAAATCAACTTTACATTCAATTTCCCGCCAGTGCACAGATAAAAACCAATCTCTTCATTTTTACCTACCTGAAAGTATAAATCCTCTTTTATAATGTTTTATGTAACCCCATAATATCGTAATATTTTGTGTTTAGTTTTGGTTTGGTAAGCCTCTGAAAATCGGCATCTTATGTTTTTTATAGTTACGTAACTTTTCTTCATCTGATTGGTAATCCCGATTGCATCCAAGTTTCACACTTTGGACTCCGGGATCCTTTCAATAATTCAATTTGTTGCTTAACGGAAGTGACTGCCGTGTGACCACCAACTCAGAAAATCCGCACCAGAATCTCATCCTCTCCTTGGGTGTCGAAGATCTTGGTCGGCCCCTTTGATTATATAAATCAAAGGTCGGCCCATACAATCCACCCATTATATTCGTACCTACTAAGTACAGCAACTTATTAATATAGGTCATAAGTAGATAAATGTGAGAGTACTTACAGTGTTAGCAGTGAAACTCCTAAACATGTTTAAATTTAGGAAACATAATGAATGGATTTTTAGAATTAAGATATACCTATCTACCTACTTAAAGTAATTATGAATGTATGAATGTATCTAAATATACCTATAAAAGTTAGCGGCAATAACTTGTTGTACAAGTTTCGATTAGGTATGTTAAGACATTTCGTTGCTTAATTTATGCAGTACTACCTAATATGTATCAAGAATGTTCTAGACATTCACATTGTGATTTATTTCTTTACGAAATAATATTACAAAATATGATAGTTATTATAATACTAGCTGCTGCCCGTAGCTCCGCTCGTGTGATATGCTGATCATAGGCTAGTCTGGATATAGTGGTTTATAGGAATAGTCCCACGACCCACTGGAACCTATTAGGTACCTACTGGTATAAAAAGTAGCCTGTCCAGACTAGTCCCGACTATAATAATCTAATCCTTCTCTTTTATTTTAGTCAATCAGATTGTGACCTCACATGTGTCAATCTTTATCCAAATTCTTCGTTTTTGCATAAAAGTACCTAATTAACATTTTATCCATTCATCCTGCGACAATGACTTCTAATAAATACCTACTGTAAATTTTCAGGTAGGTAGGTTATTGGGGTTATTCACAGGATTAGGGCGAGGCACATTGCCTAAGTAAGAAGAATATCAGTTTTCATTATATCAATTATGTATTATGGGACTAGGAGCACATAGATTAACGTTGCAGCTATGCTGCCTATCAAATAGTGGCACTAATTGGCAGTTGACAAGGTGCATTGTGCAGTCTACATACTCGTGTTGCCGGTGGCTGGCGGCGGAGGTATCGGTGTCGTAATCACGGCCGCGCCGCCGGCAGCTCCATTCAATGAGATGAAATCACTATGCGGCTGTATGAATAATTCAGGTGCGGTACATTGGCGAGGAGGGGGGCGTTCGGTGTACCCCCACTATCGACGATATTGATATAAAGTTGACAAAATATGTATGGCCACCGGGGTGACCAGTACCTACCCATAAGTATTTTAATTGATGGAATCGGGGGCTGGTTATGAAGAAAGAAATTGTCTCTGTACATTATCAGCATGTTTGTTGGTAAGGGTTCAGTTTTATGGAGACTATATATGTAATTGTGTCTTAGAAGAGCTACGTAACAGACTAGAATTCGTCGGACGATCGGTGAAGTAGATACCTATCCTCCCTAGAAAAATTGTACCACAATTATTTAACTTAGTATTTTAGTACATCTACTTATTAACACTTTTGGTTTTGTATCTTACTTAAGTGGTTGATTTGACAACTTTTGTATAACCAAAAATTTTTACTACGGGTTTATTTGCATAATAATTTATTAGCAACTATTAGGTACTTTAAATAAAGCGTATTCATGTCCTAATTAAATAATAACTCTAGTCTAGTGATGATACGAAATGGCAGGGGATGAGTATGTGACGTGTGCGAGGGGAGCTGCAGCGTAGGCGACTTTAGCGACGGGGGCAGCGTAGGCGACCTTGGCTACGGGTGCGGCGTAGGCGACAGGAGCAGCGTGAGCGTAGACGGGGGCGGCTGCTACGGCAATTTTAGCGGGAGCTGGGTGGACGGGAGTACCCTCGTAGTGTACGATGGCGTTGAAGCCGCTATGTTCGTCGGCGGTGTACTCGACAATGCGATGGACGCCGTCGGGTTGCACCAGGGAGTAAGAGCCGTGCACGGCGTCACCGGCGCGTGACTCTTGTTGCTGCTTTACATCGCCGCTGTGCGTGTCATGTACAGAGTACGCGAACTCGTAGTGAGCGGGTGCCTCAGGTTCAGCGTACGCTACCTTGGCGATGGGAAGCAGAGGGCCAGCATAGGCGGCAACAGCAAGGGACAGGATAACGATGAACTGGAACATAATTAAATTACTTAGGTAAACGTTGCAACTGAGAGCCCAGAGAAGCTATCATTTTGGTTTTATATGTTATAAATCACCATAATTTTAGCATTGTTCCCGGTTGTATCCTAGACTTTCACCTTGGAGTTAAGGGTTCGCGTGTACTCCTTCTAGTTCTTTTGGTTCGGCTTATGGCTTGTGCGGCAAGTGAGGTTAGCATTGGCTTGGGTCCTTTGTGATAATGTGTTTAGTTTTTGTTGTGTTTAAAATAATTAGGAAGGTACTTACTTTAGCAACCATTGTTAATTTGTTTTATATGTTGTTACTAATCTGCGTATCAGTGGAAGACTGTAAGTGTTATATGACCTGTTGCACTTTTATATAGAGAATTGTCGCCTACTGTTTGGTATGCTTGACAGACATGCCGCGGGCGCTATAAATATTATGCCGCATGGTGATTGAGAGGTGAAGGTTAGCACGCCGAATTCTTTTTCTAATTTATAAAGTTCCATTTGATTGATTAACGGGGATTAATATTATCATGATTAGGTATTTGATATAGTTAAACATAGAGTAGTCCCAAGTCACACGGCTTACTGGCTGCTTATTTTATTACATATAAAAATAATAGGTAAAAAAGCACTACAACACTTTAGGTAGGTAGGTAATAGAAAACCTAAATCAAGAGTTAAATATTTTGTTAATGAGTTTGAGATTAGGAAATAAGAGTGAATAACAAGACATTAAGGTACCTACCTAGGTATTTTATTGTTAAAAAGCGTAGGGTGCTCGATGATGATTATTGAAACCATTGTAAGTGCTCAAATGATGATTCATTTCGGAGACAGACGATGGAACTCTTCAATGAATGCCAGCAAATCAACTGTGATTGCTGCTATCACATATCTAGGCATTGTTCACGTAATTACCTAAGATGATAATATATCACGCTCGCACCCGGTAAATGGATTGGTAGATCGATATGTTCAGTATAACACATAAAAAGTACTTAGGTATTGCATTCATTTTGGTTTAAGTTTGAGGTAATATCATATTAATTTCATTGGTTTTGAACAAAGCTACTTTTGAGGAGTTGCCTCGATTTCAATAATGGAAAATACAAGGCAACTCCGTCTTGTACCTATTTCAATAATGGAAAATATATTATGAAAGGATTAAAGTATTGTTCGGTTTATTACCATCCTGTGACGACTGTGACGAGGACATTACACATCAATGACCTGCTGGAATTGGTTAAATTTGGTCTGCAAAGGCATACATCATATTTTTGAGTTGGTTACTTTAGGTATATTTGGATGCATATTTTCTAATTTGAGTTTGTCCTTTCGCCCTTTCTTTGCTTGTGACTCTATCGCATTCGAGCAGCACGATGAGTAGATTCCTTCGAATTCACTTCCGATAAATCAGTTACTTTTACTGACAGCCTCTGTGGCGTAGCGGTAGTGAACGCGGCCGCTGCGCAGGAGGCGCGGTTTCGATCCCCGCACAGTGCAAATATTTGATGCATGAATATGGGTATTTGCATTGGTCTGGTCGTGCCTCGGCGAGCACGTTAAGCCGTCGGTCCTGGTTGCCATACAAACATCTATGGCAGTCGTTACGGGTAGTTGGAGCCCTAAAAACTCCAACAACAACGGTCTAGCTGCAATACTTCGATATCGCCTAATGTCACCATTGGGTTGTGAAGGTCAGATAGCAGTCGCTTCACGGAAAATATCGAGGTTCAGCCAAATCCGTGGTTAAGACTGGTAAAGCGGACCCCAGACTCCGAGGTGAAAGCTTTGGATACGACTGGGATAAACGCTAGGTTGAAGGAAATCAGTTACTTTTACTATACCTAAAAGGAAAAATAACTATGTAGGTAGGTACATTTAAAAAAACTAACTTCAAAGCACTAAATAGTGAAACATACCTAAATGAATTACGGATGTACCTAATGCAAAAGATAAAAATGCACGTAAGTCGTGAAGTCGGTGCCATTAAATAAACAGGGCTTTTTTAACATTAAGTATTAGAGTCAACGAGCAGAGCTATGAATGTAAGCGGTAAGTTTTACACAAAATAAAAATATAAATACCTAACGAAAGATGCGGCATTTTATTTTTAACTACAAGTCTGACTTTGATGACTTTTACCCTAAAGTATGTACCAAGTATATACCTACCTACTATTGTAATATTCTATGCCTAAAGTCCAAAGTTTCTGACATTTTAAACAAAAACTTTACAACATGGCGCCTGAATCTCCACCCTTCCACCTAAATCTGTCAGCATTTAGATAAGAGAACCTGAACTTAAAAAAAAACATAAATTGGATCGGAGCCAAGAAAGAAATTAAGTAGGGCGCAAACCAGTGGCGTAACTATACCATCTGGGGCCCGTGGCAAATTCTGTTGATGGGGCCCTATCAGTAAAAATCGTCACGTTGTAGGTACTCAGTTTAATTTTAATATTTATGTAACCAAAACCAATGTCAAAATACGAATAATTACACAAAGAATACGCAGTCAGTACCTAGAGCCCATTTTTACATACATACATACATACATACAAATCACGCCTGTTTCCCATTGGGGTAGGCAGAGACAACATCTTTCCACTTGCTACGATCTTAGCATACCCCTTTCGCTTCTTCAACTTTCATATTTTTTTCATACACGCACGCCGGTTGCGGGTACCTACTCTTGACTTAGGCGTTTCTCCAAAACGTCTTGGATCTGATTAAAATATGTACGCCTAGGTCGGCCTTTACCGGGTTGCCAATTCACTCTCACCTCATATAGGTATCTGTTTTGTCAATCTTCTTTCATCCATCCTCTCTACATGTCCAAACCATCTAAGTATCCCGTTCTCTATCTTGGTCACTACATCTTCAACTATACCGCAACGTTCCCTTATCACACTGTTCCTCACTCGGTCCATCAGCTTTACGCTAGCTATCCTTCTTAGACTTCTCATTTCTACAGCATTCAATCTAGTTTCATGCTTCTTCTGCCACACCCAACATTCACTACCATACATACCCATACATCGATGTGGGAACGAGAACTCCTCTAGGTATGTACAGCAAGTCGTGCCTCTTTAGACATTTTCTGTTATGCAGTGCGCCATTCACTTGATTACCTGCCAAAACTCTTCGCTCAGTTTTTTCCCTTTTTTTATGGTGCGGAAATGGATACCACGGAGATGGTTATGTCGGGATCGAACGCCGTCTCGAGTCTTAATTACCAGGATGTAAGGTTACCTAATAGGTATATCCCTCGCAACCTAGCTGACCCTTTCTCGTCTCCTGTGGCGAGTGGGAGGCGCTGCTCGCCTACGTTGCCCGGGTGCACCACGTGCCCTCATAAAAAAATATAAAATCCGGATGCCCGGGATTCCTCTTTTTTTTTCCATGCGGAAATTCTCATGGATACCCACCCCGCGGCCAGCGGGGCAGTTTATGTCGGACTCTTACCTACTAAAATTGCACGCCGTCTAGGGTCTTCTGACGCCAGGGTGTAAGGTGGCCCAAAGAGCATTTCCCTCGCACCCCGGCTTGACCCGGGCCATCTCCGGATTCGAGATGGCCCCCTCGGGTTTGGGAACTACGTGGTTCCCGTCAAGCCCCCGGTATAGGGGGGCGCTGTCGCGCGCCGCCGCCGCGGCCTGCTTCTGCTAGGGTGACAGGCGGCTCCACCCATCACCCCCAGGCCAGCGCTCATGGAGGACGGAGGTCGTTAGACGCCCGCCGCCGTCCGGGCGAGCTCTGTGCAGCCTCTCCCGAACCTTTTCCGCCGCCTCGAGCATCACTTGCTCGCAGAAGGAGGCGGCGGCCGACCACGCGTCCGCACTCGGCATCATCGCTGCGATCAGCACCGGCAGTGTGAGGACTCCCACCCCGAGGGCTGCCAGGAGGGCCTGTCTCGGCACCTCCCACGCCGGACACTCGGCCAGCGTGTGCAGCCCTGAGTCCTCGCCCGCATCGCAGTGATGGCACTCGGGCGTTGGCTCCTTCCGAATCAGACACAAGTGATCCCCGAAGCACCCCTTACCAGAGATCACCTGCGTCAGCCGGTACGAGAGGCCCCCGTGAGGCCTCTCCAGCCAGTCCTCCATGACGGATCTTACCGCCGCTACAACGGCGTGTCCCGCGCTTGGTTGCCCAAGTCGGTCCTTCCACTCCAAGTCGGTCCTTCCACTCCATGCCGGGGATTCCCCTAACATAGTGTTTGCTAGCTCGCCAGCGCTACCAACGGCAACGTACTGCGACAAAATATTTGTAGAAACCTATGGATGCGTTCTAAAATGAATAGAAATGTGCTATTTACAGGTATTTTGATTGACGGTTTTTGACGGTCATAAGTGAAATTACTCGTCACTGGTGGTAATATGTAGGTACAAATGTACATCTCTAAAAATGAATCAACATCTTTTTGTTGAGGTTGGTTGAAATGCTTAACCACTAACTTGAAATTGTATGGTCTTTAGTTGTCTCACTTTAGATTTAAACAGGGCCTCGATTCTGTTAAAACAAGCTACTGTCATACTACTGACACTAAAAGAAATGCCATTTAGTTTTGGTCTTTATTGTTAGGTCAGGTTAAAGTTTAAAATTACTTAAATGATATTTTGTAGAGCGAATCGAAAAGTTTAATGAACTCTTTTCATTTGATTTTTGACTTTAACTGTATAACGGTAAAGTTTACAATTGAATAGTATCAGTGACATGACAGTGGTTTGCCTTTAGCATAATCTAGGCCCAGAAATTAAAAAAATATACTTTTCAAATAAAATAAAATACTCAGGTACAATGCTAAAAAATATTTTTGCGCTCGCGGCCTCTTGGGCCGGGGCCCCCTTAGGTCGGGGGCCCGTGGCATTTTGCCACCCCTGCCACCCTATTGTTACGCCACTGGCGCAAACAAAATCTGTTTTTACTGGCCCATAGGCTCAACTCACGTTTAGTACTTGGTTCGGCTCCTGATTCGTTCGTGATTCGTCGTCCGAATCATAACATAAAACAAGGCAGGTAAGCTTTTACGCAATTTCAGCTTGTCTGTCTATAAATTATTATGATATCTACTTTGTGAGTAATAAATCACTTCATCGTGAATTGAACTGGCGTGGTTTGAGACGTGTGTTGTTGAAACAAATTTGATAATATTTTAAAATATAGCGACACAATTTGATGAAATTGTTACGATTAAATTATTATCTCCTCTCAAAATCAGGTGGATTTGATAACAAGAATAAACAAAATTAATAATTCAAAAATATAATTTATTAGCAACTATTCATTTATATAAATAAAATAGCTCTCCTAACTAAATAACAACTTTGGCCTAGTGGTGGTAAGAGATGGCTGGAGATGAGTAGGTGACGTGTGCGAGGGGTGCGGAGGCGTAGGCGAGCTTAGCAACGGGTGCAGCATAGGCGACCTTGGCGATGGGCGCAGAGTAGGCGATTTTAGCTACGGGCGCTGCGTAGGCGATCTTGGCTACGGGAGCATGAGCGTAGGCAACGGGAGCGACGGCGACCTTGGCGGGGGCGGGGTACACGGGAGTACCCTCGTAGCGTACGATAGCGTTGAAGCCCTGGTGATCATCAGCGGTGTACTCGACGATGCGGTGCACGCCGTCGGGTTGCACCAGGGAGTAAGAGCCGTGCACGGCGTCACCGGCGCGTGACTCTTGTTGCTGTTTCACATCTCCACTGTGCGAGTCATGTACAGAGTACGAGAAATCGTAATGAGCGGGGGCTTCGGGCTCGGCGTACACTACTTTAGCGGCGGGGAGCAAACCAGCGTAGGCAGCGGCAGCCAGGGACAGAACGATGACGATCTGGAATAAGCGAAAAGGTAGATATATTATGATATTATGTTACTTCGATTTTCATATACGTAACAAATACGTACAACCAAAATAACTAATGAGAGAAAAATTATATAAGACTAAAAGTAGCCAGTAGGTGCTTTTCAACTATTGTTGGTTTCCAATCAGAAATTTTGAATTTATACCTATATCATAATAAAACCTCAAATACAGCCTCAAATATTTTTAGTATTGCATAAAATAAACTAGTAGGTAACTTACTTTGGCGACCATTTTGCTAATCAATAGTTTACTACGGTGTTCTTAATTTCAATACTAGAAGTCAACTGCAATCAGTATGGTGCCTGGTACAGTTTTTATACTTACATGAATTGTTGTACACCCACACCGGTTGGTGACAATTAGCCCGGAGCGATGCCAAATAAGATTTTAAAATGACTGAGAGGTGAAGGTCGGGCATAAACGTTGGTTCAACCGACACGATTCAACCTACAGATTAGCACCTGTGGAGACAGTAGGTATAGGTTCGACCTTAGTTGGTTTGTAAGAATGAGTTACCGACATGGAACAAGTTTATAGAGCATTTTGCTATTGCTGCATTTACCGTAGATACAGTTTGCAATAATTTTTGATCTTTTTACTAGTAACTACGTAGAATAAACTACAAGTATCTAGGTACCTATACCTGCAGGGTGAATTTTTCAAAAGGGATTGTATGGCTAAATCCGATACTATAAGGAATAGCGAAAAATGGTCAAAGGAGTCACGAGCCCGATTTTGATGAAACTTAAGATTTTTGAAAAACCAATAAACCTAGCTGAGAATCGAACCCGTTGATTTTGAAAAAAAAAAAGCACACCTTTATTATTACACCATTTGATAGTGTTGCTATTAAGGATCTTATCCTAGGAAGTAATGACATACCGCAAATTAAAGGAAAGAGCTCATCTTTAACAAAATACATTTTATTTTTCTTACATTAACTGATTACTTGTATATTTTATACCTTTTATACACTCAAGTGGAGATCTTTATTTAACTTTTTGGTTTTATTAACTCTAAAAGATTCCTGACCGAAGTACCTAAATTTCATTTTAGTCCTCTTTTTATCAATTATTTTCCGACTTGATAATGTGATTCGGTACCTACTTTGGCATACGTGATGACATAATATCTCCAATACACAGAGGGTTTCTACGATCTATCGGTTATTTGAATCTAGTAAGTATGAGATGGAAACCCCCACTGGCGACTATCCATATCAACTTCACATCAACAGTAAAAATAATAAACGTATAGGTACAAGTACGAAATACCTACAGTGCCTACATAACACTTTCCGAAAGTGTGGAACTGTACCCCACGACCTCTTGGTCACAAGTCTGACGTTTCAACCACTAGGCCAATACTGCATCGTTATTGCAATTAATTTTCTGGAAACTTAGGAAGAACAAAATTAATCATCCCACAGATCGGTAATCTATAATTTATTAATAAGTAACATGTTATTCGTTTATCTGTTCAATCCTACTATGTATCTAATATTATAAATGCGAAGATGTTTCCTACACAATCGCGCTCATACGCCTAAAAAGATCTGCCTGAAATTTGGCACAGGGAGAAATTATATATAGTCTCGAACAACATACATATACCTACACTACTTTTTATCCCGGGAATAGGTTACCATGGGTAACGGGAACGGGAGCAGAATTTTACGCTAGGGAGCCATGGGCATCGGCTTACATGCCATAAATAAAGTAAATAAATTACCCTACAACGAATCGTAAAATTAATCCGTGTAGGGCCACACGGTTAGATTAGGTAAGCAGGAGTGTGGCTTAGCGGACCTTCTTAGTTTTTTTAAACAACCCGAATTTCTCTGTGCTACTTTATTTTTCAGAGAAAGATTGATCCTCTTTCTCTGACGAGGTCCATGCAGATATATTTATTTGCACTGAGCGGTAATCGAACCCACGACATCTGACTTAGCAGTCGAATGTATAAATACCACTGAGAAGTACCTATAAGAATAGACATAGCTTTCTGTCAGATTTTCTATGAAATCATACACGAACTGCTTACCGTTATAGTTGGACATTATTTCGGCATCCAAAATTAATAATGCTCTTCGTTAACCGTTCGTATACCTAATTGATTTATATTATCAATAATATATTAACTTTTACCCTATAGAGAGAAACAATTTTTTTCCTTAGTTTTCCATTATTTTCATTAAGACAGTTTGCTGATTAATTTCGACGTGAAAGTAGATTCTTAATAAAATGTGTATGTACGAGTACATAGTCGAGCAGGACTTATTATTGACATCGAGAAGGAATTCTGAGGTGTATGGTATATAAACGAATTAATTAACTGATAAATATGATTTATTAGCAACTATTCAATTCAATAAATTAACTCTCCTATTAATAACAATATTTGTCTAGTGCTGGTAAGAGATGACTGGTGATGAGTAGGTAACGTGTGCGAGGGGTGCGGTGTCGTAGGCGACCTTAGCAACGGGCGCAGCATAGGCGACCTTAGCAATGGGTGTAGCATACGCAACCTTGGCGATGGGCGCGGAGTAGGCAACCTTGGTGATGGGTGCGGAGTATGCGACCTTGGTGATGGGTGCGGAGTATGCGACCTTGGTGATGGGTGCGGAGTAGGCGATCTTGGTGATGGGTGCGGAGTAGGCGACTTTGGCGATAGGCGCGGAGTAGGCGACCTTGGCGATGGGTGCTGCGTAGGCGACCTTGGTTACGGGAGCGTGGGCGTAGGCGACGGGTGTGACAGCAACCTTAGCAGGAGCGGGGTAAACGGGAGTACCCTCGTAGCGTACGATAGCATTGAAACCCTGGTGGTCATCAGCGGTGTACTCGACGATGCGGTGCACGCCGTCGGGTTGTACCAGTGAGTAAGAGCCGTGCACGGCGTCACCAGCGCGTGACTCCTGCTGCTGTTTCACATCTCCGCTGTGCGAGTCATGTACAGAGTACGAGAAATCATAATGAGCCGGCGCTTCGGGCTCAGCGTACACTACTTTGGCAGCAGGGAGTAAACCAGCGTAGGCAGCGGCAGCCAGGGACAGAAGGATGACGAACTGGAATAAGAAACGACGGAATAGAAATTAATCTTTCATAAACAAGAAGCTAAGTGTAGTAGTTATCCTTAACCCTACACTATTGTATGAGAAGTAGCCCTCTTGAACTTATAATTGGCCTAAAAATAGTAGGTACCTACTCTTTACTTGCATGGTTAATGAGATTATTGAGGACCTTACTTCTCTTTGTTACCTATTTCCCATTCTCATTTCAAATCATCTGATGAGGTGTTTATTTTTTGTGTGGTCAAAAAACGTACATTTAATTGTCTTTGCCACTGTTAAGTGTAATAAAATGTATAAACTCACTTTAGCGACCATTTTTGTTAATACAATGGTTTATACTTCTGTGTTGTTAATATGAATAGCAGTGTTCGACTGTAATACATGTAAGATCTGGTACAGTTTTTATACCTACAGGATTTTGCATCTACAGTGATAGCGGTTGTTGACATTGTAAGCTCGGATTCATACCAAGTAAGTTTTACAACAATATCGAGGTGAAGGCCGGGCATTATGCATTGGTTGAACCTATACGATTCGACCCACAGACGAGATGATTTTCTACATATTTTTCTGTGTGTAAAAATTAACTAACTTATTTTAAATTATGATTTTAATAATAGATGATTGCACATTTTATCGAAACTTTTGATTTTCAATAAAAAAATTTTGAACTTAAAACGGAAGTTAACAGATATTTTTATTGTACTAAATTATATAAATTAAATTATATGCAATATCGTGTGCACTGCTTCTGAATGACGAGGTTATGACGTGTTGTACTAATAAATTGATAGTTCACTTTAAATTCACAATGGTTCACTGTGTGGGGAACAAAAAAACGTTTTTGTTATAATTGTGTACAACGGCAATGTAGTTTATGCTTGGTAGTTTAGCTACTTTTTTTAGTGAATGCTTAAAAAATATTTCCAAAGAAAGATATTCAAATGGAGATAGCCCCCACTTGTGCTAACCTAATCTGTAGGTCGAATCGAGCCAGTTAAACCAATGTAGGTATATGCCCGACCTTCAACTCTCAATCATTGTAAAACTTATTTGGTATCGCTCCGAGCTTAATACGTCACCAACCGCTATTACTGTAGATCTAAAATCCTGTATATAAAGTGGGCTAGATTTTACAAGTGTTACAGTCTAACATTGATATTCATATTAATAACAATAAAATATAGGTACCTAAACCATTGCATTAGCAAAAATGGTCGCTAAAGTGAGTTAACTTAATTAGTTTTATAAAATACACCTATGTTGGTTCCTAAGCGACAAGTAATAACGTAATTCTTTAATGGGACGGTGCCACTTCCAATTTCGAAACAACTCATTCCTGCCCGGATTACCATGACTCTACTATGCTTGTCGTTTATGAAATATCGAATTACTATTTCCATTTTTTATTACAGTTCGTCATCATTCTGTCCCTGGCTGCCGCTACCTACGCTGGTTTACTCCCTGCCGCCAAAGTAGTGTACGCTGAGCCCGAAGCTCCGGCTCATTACGATTTCTCGTACTCTGTACATGACTCACACAGCGGAGATGTGAAACAGCAGCAGGAGTCACGCGCTGGTGACGCCGTGCACGGCTCTTACTCACTGGTACAACCCGATGGCGTGCAACGCATTGTTGAGTACACAGCTGATGAACACCAGGGATTCAACGCTATCGTACGCTACGAGGGTACTCCTAAGGTCGCTGTCGCTCCCGTCGCCTACGCCCAGGCTCCCGTGGCCAAGATCGCCTACGCAGCGCCCGTAGCTAAAGTTACCTACTCTGCACCCATCGCCAAGGTTGCCTATGCTGCACCCGTTGCCAAACTCGCCTACGCCGCTGCACCTCTCGCACATGTAACCTACTCATCTCCGGTCATATCTTACCAGCACTAGACTAAGGTTGTTATTTAGTTAGGAGAGCTATTTTATTATTTAAATGAATAGTTGCTAGTAAATTATATTTCAAAATTAATTAAGTGACTAATTTATTCACTTGTTCATCCTCAATTGTATTTTTGGACCACGATGATGCTGATGGATGACTGATAATCACTATACTTTATATGTACCTACTGTCAGCGTTAAAAGTACATGATAACCACACTGATGTCGAACTTAAAAAATGAATGAAAATTGTTTAGATATTATATTGTAATCAAAGTTTTAAAATATTTTAATCGATTCAATTAAATAATTAAACAAAGTTTTCATTAAAAATAAGAAACATTATCGGAAATTACTCTAGTCAGAAACTAAACTTGAAAATCTGAAAATGATCAATGAATTTTGACGCTGATATGAAACGACCATACGAATGACACATTACCCATGTATGTTGTAATTTACGAGGTGACACATGTTTCATACATTTTTCCTAAATTTTTCCTTGATATCGGATTCCGAAGTACCTAGGCATTCCCTATGTACCTAAGTAAAAGAATATATGTACTTTTATTGAGAAATCTGTTGATGTAGCCAAACTGTGTTGTCCAAACTATGCTACGGTGACTGATTATCCGCTAATTAAACTACTGTTTATTATTAATTAGTAAAGAAACATTTCACGACAAAAAATTAAGCACAATTTAACTCAAAATATTTTTCATCTTTGTTAAGCTAGAAAATGTAATGTTCAAATTACTAATAACAAATGGATAGAAGGAAATTAGGACTACCACAAACAAACATCGTATTATTGACAAAATGTTTAAAAAACCGAAAATACATTCGAACCTACGTATACGTAGGTAATAGCCAAACACAGTCAACGGCAAAAGTTGATAAATCGTACAGATTTGAAAGTTAACATTTTTAATGAAATGATTGAATATATTTTATTCGAAATTTTAAAACAACTTACTAGAACCCTCTGAGACGAACTTCTTAGCATTCCATGGATTCACCGTGCGGGTGCCGGGTCCATCGTGTGGCAGAGGGAGAAACTCCGAGCAGTTCCCAGGACTTGCGACCTAGGTGTAGGTTTAAGGAGGCCCCCTTTGAGATGCGCATCAACGCTCACCTTCACTGCTCGAGTTTCCCGCCCTACCTAGCCAAATTTGGAAGGAACCTGTTAATGCAGCCTTAGATACTCGTTCTAAAACAGAACTTACTGCAGTTCTCGACAGGCCAAGGTCTTTCAGAAGGTTATAGAGATATTTTGCTGGTATACCTCTCGCTCCTACTTCTACCGCGTATAAATTAACATATGTTGTCATTTTTGTTAAATTCATTTGTTAGGTCGTAATATTTATTTAATTTTATTGTGTGGTCTTTAGGAATGTTGGTTTCCCACGGTACAGTAAGCTCTACTAGTATTATATGTTTAATGTGTCTAGAAAAGAGGAATATGTCCGGTCTGGATGACGTATATATAAACAGGATATCCTCGAAGAAAATTACATCACTCAAAAATTAATCTTCAAAATCTGAAACTAATTATATAGGAACTATTGTCGTTACTATACCTGCGTAGAGTCAGTGATTGATTTACTTCCATGCCAAAGAACTAACAGAATGATATAAAAATGATTAACTCTTTATTACATTTACGTGGATTTGTGACTTTCTTCGTGCAATTGTGATCATAAATTATGTACCTAATAAGTTTTTAAGCAATTCTATGCATGTCGTATTGTTGTCATGATAAACAATGTGTTCCATACTTAAAGAAAACCAAAAAAAAAATATTTTTACAGTTTCAGATTAAATAAATGAACTCTGACTTTGACGGCATTTTATGTTTGCAAGAATTTTCTTAAGTAAATGGACAAATAAATTCAGAAATATAATTTATTAGCAACTACTCATTTAAATAAAATAGCTCTCCTAATTAAATAATAACCTTAGTCTAGTGCTGGTAAGAGATAGCCGGAGACGAGTAGCTAACGTGAGCGAGGGGTGCGTTAGCGTATGCGAGCTTAGCAACGGGTGCAGAATAGGCGACCTTGGCGATAGGTGCGGAGTAGGCGATCTTAGCTACGGGGGCTTGGGCGTAGGCGAACTTGGCAACAGGAGCTTGGGCGTAGGTGATCTTGGCAACGGGAGCTTGGGCGTAGGCGATCTTGGCTACGGGAGCTTGGGCGTAGGCGATCTTAGCGGGAGCAGGGTAGACAGGGGTGCCTTCGTAGCGTACGATAGCGTTGAAGCCCTGGTGGTCATCAGCGGTGTACTCGACGATGCGGCGCACGCCGTCGGGTTGTACCAGCGAGTAAGAACCGTGCACGGCGTCACCGGCGCGTGATTCCTGTTGCTCTTTTACATCTCCACTGTGCGAGTCTTGTACGGAGTACGAGAAATCGTAATGAGCGGGAGCTTCAGGCTCAGCGTACACCACTTTAGCGGCGGGGAGCAAGCCAGCGTAGGCAGCGGCAGCCAGGGACAGAATGATTATGAACTGAAATAAAAAAAGGAACATTTAATATTCGATAAACAACAAGCACAGTAGTCATGGATTTCCCAACACGAACGAGTTGTTCCAACCGTGGAAATAGCACCGTTTTATTAACCGTTTGTACTAGAACGAGTGCCGTCGATTCCCTCAATTTCGAGAGGAAAGCCTACGCCAGATTCTCATCCATTAATCAGTGGAGCGTGCAACAGTTTGCCAGTGCAGTTGACTTGAGCCCCGAAGATCTTTTGCAGTTTTAAATATGAATATTTTTAAATGTTGTCTCTGCCAACCCCCATGGGAAAAAGGCATGATTGTATGTATGTATGTCTATGTATTTTTTTAAATCATATAAACTCACTTTAGCGACCATTTTTGTTAATGCAATGGTTTATACTTCAGTGTTATTAATATGAATATCAGTGTTAGACTGTAATAATTGAATAATCTAGCTCACTTTATATACAGGATTTTGAATATACAGTGATAGCGGTTGGTGACAAATAAGCCCGGAGCGATTTCAAATGAGTTTTACAATGACAGAGTTGAGGGTCGAGCGTACGCATTAGTTAAATCGGCACGATTCGACCTACAGGGTTAGCATATGGGTGGGAGCTGCCTTGTACCCATGTTTTTCTAATAATATCTTTATGCAGTTTTCTGTAGCTTCGTAAGTAGCTTAGTTTTACACTCTTTTATATGACTTAACCTTGCCTGATGGTAAGCTAAAGGTAAAGTTTCAGGAATTGAGGTCACCGTTGCAGATACCGATATACTACAATGGTGCTGTGCTGTGGTGTGGTGGTATTATACTAGCACGTATAATAGTGACTCTACATTTATACATACTTTAAGAATTTTCCTCAAAGAATCCAACAACTTGTTCCATTTCGATGTCTGGTAAACTAAAATCTAGTAAGTTGTGTAAAATTTAAGGCATTCTTCAAGAACGAATCAAAAACGGTCATGAAAATATTTGACAGTCCCGGGAGCAACTGGATCTAAGCTGGCCTTCATATGCTGCGGTGACCGTGTATCATTGCACGATTCACTCTTGTTTGCCACCTCAGTATAAGAAAGGCATAGGCACCATGTAGCAAAAAGAAAGGTCTATAGAAATGAAGTCCAAAAATATTGACAAACTTGTATTTGCCTAATGCTAATCTAATATATTATCAGCATTACAATTTGACACTCAATTAGACCGTAAATAGGTTGCGAGAATAATAAATGTAACATTGTGATAGTATTTGAAGAAACAAGTTGTTACCATTATTATTAGATCCACAACGGCCAACTTCCGATACATATTCAAGAGGTCTGCGTAAATTGGCGTCTTGCGGTAAAGAAATTAAAAGTAGTTTGGTGGACCGGTGTGACCACGGCCTTGACCGAATTCTTTTGGGTGTGGTCCAATGGATAATACTCGTATGTGTACTGAGTACGAGTTATACATGCGTGCAGCGATTGATTAGAAGACAAGCTTAGGAAATTGTTGGTAAGCGATAGCAAACGTGACTGATAGGAGATAATGCTGTTAAGAGGTTGCATTCTTGGCTGTATTAGTACCTATTTGATCTAGGAGATATGAAACCATTTCGTTTTGTATTGGATCACTGCATTATTAGTTTTGGTGTTCAAAACGAATTTACAGATTTTGTGGTACTGCTTACTCATCATGATGATGAGTATGAAGTACATAAGAGTTACAGTGAGTAATTTTAGCGATGATCTCGGTTACATCCGAGGTTTCCATCTTGAAGCTTGGAGCCGCGTATTTTAAGATTTACCGTTTAACCTCTCAACCCTGAAAAACTGGGGTCTAAAGATCTCAGTGGGGTTTTTTCACATCCTTTTACTTTTCCTTTCTTACTTCTTTCTAATATTAAAAATACAGAGTGAGTGTGTATGTGGGTTATAACAATTTATTTTTGCAAAAATGGCTGAAAGAATTCGAGGGGTTCATCAATAAGCGCATTTTAGACCTTCTGGTTGCAGTTATTACCTATGGCATAACAACAATATTCATCTATTGAATATAGGCAGGTACTACACGTGCGCTATAAGTTGAGACCTGGCCGCTATGACGCGCCATAGCGGTCAGGTCTCAACTTATAGCGCACGTGTAGTATGTCTAAATAATTTTTTTTAGTTGATAGATTGCAAAGCCTGCGCCAGAGCCTTGTCCGTTGTTTCCTAGGTGCACAGACTAGCAGATTATTGGACCCTGTAGGTATTGATGAGGCCTTCAACATCCAAGAACAAATTATTATTATTTTTTTTTACATTTTATTAATTATTATTGCATAATTATACATGCATGCAAATAAAATATGCGTTTTATCTCAATCGGAAACCGGGTAGTTTGTATATCTCAATACCGGGTAGTGTCTTAAATTTGCAGGATTTGATTACCTACAGACAAGACAATGGACAAGTGAAAGTAAACAAAAGTTTGTAATATATGGTTGCCTTGCCTCTAGAATAAAATGTCTTGTCTGTTTGTTCACGATGGACGCAAAAACTACTGAACGGATTATGATGCGACTTTTTCTATTAGAAAGTTTTAGAGTAGAACCGGAGATATATGACTAAAAGTATCAATAACTGACATTCACGTGGACGGAACCGCAGACAGCAGATACTTCATCATAATGTTGTGACCTGCAGTCGAAAAACCGGAATAGTTGGTTTATTTCGAGAAATAATGTCAGATTACTCGTAAAACGAATAACTTCCGAAAATATTACCGAATTAATGTCATTTGTCTTCCTATAAAGGAGAACTACTGTTTGGTAATATTGAATGATATTAACACTTCCGTTGTGCCAAGATTGAACTGGTTTTGAAGGAAATCAGCAATATTTATGCCCTTTAAAGAATATGACATTAATTAATATTTAACTTTGCAGCCTTAAAATAATAATAATCATCATCATCGTAGCGAAGTTCCCGGTTGCATCCGAGGCGTTCACATTGAGGCTTGGAGTTCGCTTTCATTTTTCGTTTGGCTAATTTGGTTTTTACGATTGTGACTGTATACCTACTCTAACCATAAACCTGCCTGCTTAAAATACACAGAGAGAGACTCCTCATAATATATTATGAATGTCTGGCATGTGACATTCAAGATGATGATGACGAGATTCAAGATTATTTCAAAATAACTTTTTTTTTATTCATGATAGGCTTACGTTTGACCTCAATCTCACCTGATGGTAAGTGACGATGTGGTCTACAATGAATCACGCTTGCCTGGAAGGAACCTATTCACTCGTGACTTGAAAACTCCCAGGTTATAGCTTTCCAGAAACACAGACTCAGGTAAGGAATTCCACTCCTTAGCTGTACGTATGATGAACTGAAAGTATGTACTGTGCTTTACGGTTTTATTTACTTAAAACTGCTAATATAATTGAAGAAGTTCTTGAAGATGTGTGTTACTCAATCACACTCAAACGTCTGGAACGGATCTGGCTGAAATTTAGAACCGGGATAGATTATAGTCTGGAGTAACACATCGACTACTTGTATCCCTGGAGTAGGTTCCCATTAGTTGTAGGACCGGCAAGGCATCAGAATTCTACGTGGGTAGAGCTGTGAGCATCTGCTAGTGTCCTGATAAAGTTTTAAGAAGACTGACACTCTAAGGATCATAAAATACGAATCAAATCAAGATCTAACAAAGATATCAATGGCATTACTCAAGCTAGATTATGTAAATCAGTACTCTATTTAGCAATTTAAAAAATTGGAGCATTTATCGCTGAGTAATGTTTGTGCGGTTATTACGCAGTACAACCTGTTACTGCCGACAGATGTGCTTTTTAGAGTTCGGTGAACAAAAAAAAAAAGGATCACTTCGTTTGAATGGGGCCGTAATATAATAAACAAAGTGTTATATATATCTAAATATAGTTTTGAACTTCGTTTAAACATAGATAAGCTTGGATTTTACCAGTGAAAATAAAGATACTTATCTAATGCAGTTAGCTCGATTGGTGCATCTGGTGATATCCGACTGTATCATAACATTCATAACATACAATGTGAGGTTCTGTGTTTGATTCCCAAGTTGGTTGATTAAAATGTTATTGAGTTGCTTTATTTTTGGAAATTCTAAGTACTAGGTAGATAGTAGTTATATCTATCTACCTAGTAGACACTCGCCTGTTAATTCTTCCTATTTAATTCTGAACCCTTTCCCGCAACCGATGCGATAAAGTATAGCAAATAATTTCCAACTCTATTAACATTTCGTAATAGCAAGTATTAATTACACGAGAAAATTCATAAGTACTTTTATGAGTAAGAATTTACTTAAATTCAATGACATTATAAATCTTTAACAAATATTAATGTATCGACAGGTTAAGGCAAGGTGAATCAGTATTTCTTTTGCGGTTAATGTCCTTACGTCGATTTATTAAATATTATTTTTACATCATTTTATCTTTTGGTAACGTTTTTGACAAGGTTTATATTTTTTTCCGGGGTAATTGACTTAAACTTATTATCATTTTATCTGTAAGTATTGATTCTCGTATTGGCCAAATATGAATACTTATATACTTTTTTAAGGCTTAGCCTGACAAGTTTTGGTTTGATTAAATATTTTGTGACATATTATATAGCACCATTGAGATCAAAGCAAAGTATAACTAAATAATGTAGGCTCTAGAATATGAATAAATATGAAATGAAATAAATATTCATTCTTTGTACTTCGGTTGCTAATATTCTTTATTTTTTTAAAGAATACTGACAAATTAATAAAAGCATTTAGACCAATTCAAATAGACATATTCATACTAACAAATATTTGCACTGATCAGGAATCGACCCGGCGCCGAGGCGGCCTTTGAAGTAGCAGTTAAACACCACGTGCTATTATTTAGTCAAGACAAGAAACTTATTTACTACTTACTGCGCACTTTGAGGTTCAAGAATGGAGCTACTGGACCAAAAACGCACCTACTTTTTTTAAATATTCAGTCCGTGACTTGACTGCTCCCCGTTAGATGGTAAGAGAGAGGTTGAAGCTTTTACTATGTGGTTAGACCTAAGTCTCTGCGGTGACCCCTTGTTTTCAGGTGGCCCGTCTGCTAATTTATCATCTAAGTAGCATGAAGTACCTGTCGCAACATACAAATAAAATGAATGAACTTGAGATTTGGATTACATAAAGATATTTGCTACCGATCCAGTTTTCGGCGCGTGCGCCGGCGGGCATCGTGTATGTCCAAGTACGCACATGTTTGTGCCTCTGCACGTACAGATGTGTACATATGTGTATGCGTAACTAGTTAACTATAAAAAGCTCTGTGCTTAAAGCAACGGTACATTCGTCAACAATAAACAAACCAGTCAACATGGTCGCTAAAGTGAGTTGAAATAATTTGCTTAAAATATGAAATTCTGATAACACTATAATATAGGGGTAGGTATATGGGGTATACCAAGACCTTTGAGACCAAGTTTACCTCACGTGCTGATTGACAAACGACGCTCTGGTACAGTCTTTCCTCTCGGGTTATGAGGTCAGACGGTAATCACTTCCTTAAAAATCGTATAAGCCATATCAATGTAAGGAGAAGAAATATACAGAACCCGATCTCTCTATGATACAACCGGGAGCAATGCTAGGGAGATGATGAAGTAAGAAAACATTAAAGTGATAAATAATTATTTGTAATTTGTTACAGTTCCTGACTTTCTTCGGCCTGGTGGCTGCTGCCGCCGCTGTCGCTATCCCAGTGGGCCCTGTCGCCCCCCTTTCCAAGGTGGTGTATGCTCAACCAGAGGCACCCGCCCACTACCAATACTCGTACTCTGTGCACGACTCACACAGCGGAGACATTAAGCAGCAGCAGGAGGAACGCGCTGGTGACGCCGTGCACGGCTCTTACTCCCTGGTACAACCCGACGGCGTGCACCGCATCGTCGAGTACACCGCTGATGACCACCAGGGTTTCAATGCTATCGTACGCTACGAGGGTCATCCCATCCAACACGCTGCTAAGGTCGTTGCCGCAGCACCTGTCTACGCACACGCTCCCGTAGCCAAGGTTGCCTACGCTCCCGCTCCAGTTGCCAAGATCGCCTACGCACCCGCTCCCGTTCAGAACTACGCCTACGCGCCTGCTCCTGTTGCGAAGGTTGCCTACGCTCCAGCACCCATTGCCAAAGTAGCATACGCTGCCCCTGCTCCAGTCACCTATGCTCATGCTCCGGCTCAACTTAGCTATGCTCAATATGCTCATGGTCCGGCTCAAATCAACTATGCTCAACCTCAACTCGCTAAGGTGGCCTACGCTGGTGCTCCCGTTGCCAAAGTAGCTTACACTCAAAACCTTGGACAAGTTTCCTTCTCCTCCCCAGCGGTTTCCTACCACCACTAAATTGTAAGGCTGAAAATTGTTAAAAAATAATTTATTTTGTTAAATACAATATAGTCAATCTAATTTATCTGCTTTTATTTTTACACCGAGGGTCAGTGGGGAAAGAACTGTGCAAGGAGGCGTCAAAACGGCGTATCCGATATCAAAACGTTCGAAACGAAGTTAGAAGGAAGCGTGCGGGTAGTGTCGGGGAATCAATTGAATTATGTAGCATTATGATGCGAGTGGGTCCGGTTACTCGGCACGTCCGCGGCGCCCTTGGGGCCGTTCTGACGCATTGCTTCTGACACCTATTCATTCGGCTAGTTTACTTCACCACTAGCTAATGTAGCTCTCTACGAAGTAGGTGAAAGGCCCCTCTGATGTCATACAAACTATCGGGTGCGGGGAGCGTCGGGTTCAATGTTGACTGGTTGTTTTATAGCGCCGGCTTTGCAAAACAGCAGAACTAGTCGACGCCTACTTTAATGATTGCAGGCAAATATAAATTGACAGATCTACAGTAAAGGTGGTTGTTAGTACGAAACGAGGGGTTTGTAGTGTGTGATGTGAATATTATATTTTGTAACTCGCTTGTGTGATGTAAAGGGCTGTGGAAATATAACTTGGAGATACCGTTCAATACTTTGGTTGGCACTTCGGCACTTACATATTAGTGATGGGACTATTCACCGCTAATAACATTTTAATTGATTATAACTGTTGTTTACTAAATAGTTAATATACATTATAGGTAAATCTGTGGTTCTCTAGCTTTAACACTTTTAAGAAAAAATACTGGTAGATATTAAAAACAAAACGCATACACTTTAATTTAATACACGGCAAATAAATATGAATCGGTGCGGACAAACATTTTGGTAATGTTTTACAATACGCCCACAAAGGGTTGTATCGTGTTAATCCCGCTATTATCGGATGATGAACTATTACCTCCCCCCGTACTACACACACCCCGACACCAAGCCTCACACCCTAAACCCTGTGATGTTTATGCTACGACGGATATTACACCGAATGTTCTAATTCCTAAGAGAGTAGTACCACTATAATTACGTACGTTGAAAGGGTTGTTTTATAAAAATGTTAAGATAAAAATTACTGTTTTATTATTCAGTTTTATATCAGATTTTTTTTATTATGCCCGCTGGATTATAAAGAATTTTGTAATATAGTGCGTGTGGTGTATGGGGTAATGATGGGGCCATATCAAGACCTTCGGAGTTAAGCCAGGTTGGCTTAACTCCGATATGGCCCCAGTTGGTACACACCTGCTGATTAAATAACGAGACTTCGGTGCCAGCTTGCAGATAAATCAATCCACATAGCTTCCAACTTTCATATCTATTATAATAATTCATAAATAAAATCAAATACTTCATAAAAAAAGCGATGGTAGCTGAATGGATAAGGACGCAGCCTTTGCTTAGAGCAATTTGAATTTCACTTTGTGGAATTTATATGTGCTAATCACTTGATTTACCATCTGCTGACGGTGAAGGAAAAACATCATGAGGAAACCCGCATGTCCTAGAAGAAATTCTAAGGACATGTCCGATCTACCAACCCGCATTAGGCCCGGCAGCGTGTGTGGATTAATGTCTAAACCCTCTCAGCTCTCTCGTTAGAGTAGAGAAGACCCGTGCCCAGCAGTGGGATATAATAGGTTGCTGTCAAATAAAATCAATAGTGACACACATAAACACTAAACAGGCATGTAAGTTGTGGCACCACTATCAAACATAATTAATAATTAAACACCTTTTAAGGTAGGTACATTAGTCTCAATTAAATATTCCGCTCTGTTGTGGATGCACCTACCTATCTCTGTTATCAATATATCTCAACTATATGAAATGCTATTTATGTAATGGGTATATGTTATATATTGAAGATCATCTTGCATAATATTACATTACTCTCTAAAAGAGGAATATAATGTTCCTACATTCAACCACAGGCATTCTAAGTAACTTCTGTTACCGAATCTATTTTAATTTTTGATTTCTTTTTATTTGATTTTGTTATTATTTGCTTATTCATTTACCCATTTTTTAAAAAAATATTATTTTAGTTTTGTTTTTGTTTTAACTATAGGTACCTACTATGCTTAATATTTTAATCTTGAATTTGATATGTAGGTAATGTTATGGGTTATTAATTCTAAGATCTTTTGAACGAATACCCAATTATTATTTAGTGAAGGTTGTGCCGTATGATGTTGTGTTACCTACCTAAGTGGGACAAAATTGCAGTCTGGACCAAGGACTCGAGGGGGCTGAAAATAGGCCCCTGAGGAACTCCACATATCACCACCACAACCACATAGATCTACGCATAAAGTATACGTATCGGTATTGTGTATTGCGGTAGGAGTAATAAGATATATTATGTTCTGTATTTATTAAATAGGTAAGTTGTCACAAAAAAAAATCTAGCAACACGCGATATTTCTTAAATTATTAAGTTAAACTCGATTAGTCGAGACCAATTAATCAATATTTGCAAAAATGATTAAGAAAACGATAACAGGTTAATCTCCTATCGCTTTTGAAGCTCGAATTCTTGATTTTCCGTAGTGTATGTACCTACACTACGGAAAATCAAGAATACCAAAAGTACGGCAAGATCGCCTGGAGGATTTAACTAGGAGACCCAAATGAACGGACAGTAATGAAGTCAGGAACCAGCCACCGAGCATCGACATTCAATTATAACGGAGCCTCCCTAATGCAGTTTCTGACGTCAACAGTCGCCACCAACTGCTTAGTCCCTATACTCGTATCATGAATGAATAAGCCTACAGACATAACGCGTGGAAGACGAAACTGTGTTACAAAAATTGCGGCGGCTTAAAATCTTTGAATGAATGTTGAGTTGCAATATTATTACCCATAGAAATGGATTTCCTGGATGTTTAAATTTCCATGCCCTATATGTACAAAATATTTAGTCGGATATTAATTCTAATGAATGGATTGTAGGAAGAAGGCAACACGTGTGTTGGTGAAGAATTTCAAGTCTTTATGGTGTGGTTAAGGAAAGAGGTGCCGAACCGTTTGATGTTGCCTGGTACTGCGTCAATCCCATATAATTGGGACAAGAGTTGAGTAGCAGGCAGTTGATGATAATTCAGTCGGATAATCTCTGATTATTCAAACATTGGAGTTCCCAAGTAATAATTAAATGATACCTAACAAGCGTGAATCGCTCTAGTCATAATAGTCCTCTGTAATTCGTCACAGTGAACAAATCGTGGACACACGCCGGTGCACGTGCCTCTCACAATGAACATTTGATCCAT
Organism: Lithosia quadra; assembly: GCA_963576445.1. Lineage (NCBI taxonomy): Eukaryota > Metazoa > Arthropoda > Insecta > Lepidoptera > Erebidae > Lithosia > Lithosia quadra. The sequence goes on from OY754891.1 coordinate 10,529,753, forward strand.
TGTTCAGTTGCGCCCGATTGCTTCCGGATGACCCAAGTGTCAACTTGCATTCGTGAAAAAATGTTGATATTTCGTGTGGGCTGTACCGATATGATGAGCGTTTGAACGGTGAACGATTGATGAAATTGCGAAATTTCTGATTTGAATTTTGAAATGCTGAAAAAGATTTAGGTATTGCTTAACGCAATGAAAATAATGGCCAAAAATAAGCTGGATATTAACATCGGATCGTTAAGATTTTAATGGTTATTTGAAGTGCATAGTGCATATAGGTAAGTATACAAAGCCGAGAATAGTCCTATGTCTGGACTTCTTTCGCAACAGTCGCATTCACTAATTATATAAGAATCATCAAGGGACCAACACAAAACTTGGTACATTCGTAATAAGTAATAACACAACCTTCATTTATATCAAATGTACCTTCCTTGTAAATAAATTTGTAAAAATAAACACAGAAAATAATTAGTATTTAAAATAACATGCCATGTCCAATTGTCCATCGCAAGCAAGAAACCAATAATTCTTATTTTTCTCAGGCTGTATAATTATTTGCACAGTTCCATAAACTGACAGTTCCTTCGAAACATAATAGGTTTCTGACCAAACTGAATAATGAATGCTAAATGTTAGCATTAGGACTTAGGAAGCAAGTCAATAACATCAAAGGCACATTTCCAGTTACGTATATAAAGTAAAATATTGAAATCAAATCCAACGGTAGGTACTCAAAACATTGCAGTTTCAGACCAGCTTTCCGCTTTCCTTGTTATAGCCCGGAGCTTCAGAGAGGCGGGGGTGGCAAGGGGGACTCGAGGAGTAAGGGGAGAGGGTAAGACTCCGTCGGAAACAATTAGGGTGTGCGCACGCGCGCCAGCTTCCTGCGTCTGGCCTAATTGGCGTATCTCTGTTCCGCTCAATGTATCCCTGTTATAATTGACGTAGATGCAACAATGAGATCGGATTGCTATCTGTTTATGTAAGTTACGCTATTAGCGTTATGTTATGTAGTTGTGAGCGTTCGTGATAGCTTTATTTAGTAGCACGTTCAGTTTGTCGACGTAAAGCTCGTATTGTTTTTATTTGTGGGTAATTAGCTTTTTTAAGTGATCGCGTGCTAATATTTTCTGTGGCTTAAATATTGGCATGCTATTTCATGATAATGTTTTTATGGAAACATTGCAAATAATTAGGAACCTGATACAGAATATCATATCTTGCTCGACGGAAGCTGGCAAGGTTATGATACCAACCTACAGTGAAAAAATGCCTGCAGTCAATTTTCACATACTTGTTTCTGGTCACGTATTCAGAAGGAAAGCTCATGGGAATCGTGTTATAAGAAGCTGTAGCTACCAGTAGCAATATCTTACTGCAGGGATTTCAGATATTATATATATTTACACTACACTCTCTTCTTCTTGGTGGTAACGCGATAATGACCTGAATTCAACAGAATTAAATAGGTGATGGAGAAAAAATGGAGTAGAAGTACCTATATTAACTTTTGTTTGTATTGTGATAAAAACGAGATAGTGAAACATATCTGTTAATTACATTAGGTACAGATTGAGTTGTGTATAATAACTACGATAATATACTTACCTATATGCAAAAGTGGAAGTTCAAAGCATATGAAAAGTGATAGGAAAATGCTGATTCAAATTACAAACGAAAATTTTACTCATGCATGATAGAGTATTCATTTATCAAAAACAAATTGATAATACGCCATCCCAATAGAAATGTCATTCGAATATTTTACGCAACCCTTCATTAGCAAAACTAATGATTCGCTAAACACCCACGTCCCCTACGACTTATTCCCTCGGCACCTGCTTTGTTGGAGACCAAAATCTATTTATTCATATCGTATTGCTAATTTAGGGATTAGGCGGCGCGTTCCGTCGGTGATTGAATTATCCATTCCGTTTGCGGGGACTTACTGCGGGCGACTCCCGTGGGTATACTACGGTGCTTACCGCTCATGGATCTTTGATGTACGAGTTGTGATGCTTATTTGTGTCACGGTTTATTTAAAATTTCCTTTATGAGAGTTAGTGGTACTTACTCTTATATAATAAATATTTGTATTTTTAGTTTTATGAATGTTTTTGGAGAATTATTCAAAAACCGTTCAGCAAATAAGTAGGTACAATGTTTTTGGCGTGGATTTATTTAAGAATAAGAAAGCAATGTCACAAAAATAGTTATCAATAAGTAAGGTAAAATATGATTACCTATCTATTTTAATATGCCTCTCTTGGTAATAGGTAACTATCCGAGACACTGAAGGTAGTTTACAGTGTTTTCATACTCATATTCTTTACTGTAACATATAATTTTTTTTTTTGATACAAAACAAAAGTATATTCAGCTACAAAGACGAGTATAACTCAATGTTGAGTTTCTTCCAGAAAACCTTAGTGTTTTATTCGTTTTGATACCGATTCGCTCGCTTTGTTATGTGGTCAGTTTTGGTACGTTACTATTTTAACTATAATATCTATATTTATTAAATTAAAGCACTTTTACTTATCACAATATTTGTTTAATACTATAATGCCCGGTTTAATTCAATATGTGCAGCAAGTTCCACCAAGTGCCATCAATCAACATTACCTACCTACGTATCTAGGTATAAAAATATTTTATTGCCATCACGAAAAAAATAAAGACCCGAGCAGAGGGTTCCTATACCATCTAGATAAACCCTGAAATTTTAAATTCTTTCCTACTGTTACTACTTATGTATACTCCTGGTAAACATTAGTAGGGGACAGCAGTAGGTACACGGGTAAACGTTGTCGCCGAAACATTGTCACTCGCGCTTTGAATACGTTATTATGTTTTTGGTAAATGTTTAGCGAACTCAGTGACAAATTAGCGCTACGCAGAAACAATAATATCTAAGTCTACTGTGAGTATGCTCGAGTTCTTCTAAAACACAAGAAGAGAAAGTAGTACCTACCTTGTTGTAGATTATCATTATCAACACTACACCTGCTTTGAAAAAATGGTATTGGTTTTAGACGTTTTAAAAAAAATTGTCGTTTAAATTCAATTTTATACCTACTTATGAATTGTCGACAAAAGATTTTGGGTACTGCAATAAATCATTACTCTACAATACGTAGTGTAGAGATGATATATTTTAGAATAAGTAGGTACCTATATAAATTACTTAGTAGTAAAGTGGACGGTTTTATCGTATTCGTATCTTTCTTAAGTGCTTCTGCATTATTTGATGCAGTACTACCTATTCTGTAATGTTTATTTTACAAAACTCATAACAAAAAGAAATTACAAAATATACTAAAAATTAATACAAATGCGGATAGGCTATCTCATTTAGACACTTTAAGGTGATACGAAATGTGTTGTGATTGCCATTTGATGAACTAAAGAAGTTATTTCAATTCTCACAGTAAAAATCTTTATAAGTCGGATCAGGTTAAAATTAGTAGGTATATAGGTATAAGTACCTATAATATTCATAATTCACCGTCATCTATAAAATGATTACAGAAATGACTTTCTCAAGTGGCTTTTGAAAGCAGACATCACTCAAAATGCTTTCACGCGTGAAACATCTATAAAACCGTAATTAATTCGCGAGCATTTAGCTCATAATTGCTTTAATGGCGTCGACAATGGATCAGTGGAGCGTCGAGTAGCCACTCAATTATGTGGTATTCAGGATCGCTGCTGTTTGCACTGGTGAAGACGGGGCCTCTTATTGGCCACCCCCTGGCGTGAGGGGACGACCCCTCGCGAGTCTTTGTGCACACCGCGGTTACTTGTAACGACAATATTTGGATTGTTAAGATTTTATCTATAGGGAGATGTTTGTGTTAGCACAGATATAATTTAGACTGGTGATAGTTCTATAATACTATTTTTATTGGTAGGCTTGGAATTATGTTCAAAGTTATAGATATTTGGTTGGATATCAAAATATACGGCGCGGTCGAATGGTTAGTGGTCTTATGGATATGCTATAAAACTTCCGAGATGGTAATATAGTCTTATCATAGCAGTGTGTGTACTACGAGAATTTTCTATTATGACCCACCTGACTTAATTCGAGTGTTGCAAGGCGAAATTTGAAAACTAAGTGGCCTAATGTTATCAACATTTTGTTTCATGTTTATAAACTGCGTTGAATTTTATTCTACAACCTAAAAAAATCTAGCCTCCACTCCACTAAACTCCACAATAATTATTCAGCAAACAGTGAGTTGAAACAAAGGTCGTCTCTACTTTCTTACCGATATGATATAAACATGATCAACGTAAGATTATTAGAAGAAGCCTTAACATAACTCCCAATACAAGTGCAAACTCGGTTCAAGCTATAGTTATATCGAATTCAAGATGTTAAAAAGTTTATTCGATTGATTACACGTCTTTTGAGCATAGTGTCACCGCCCCAGCCCCAGGCCCACGCATTAATATTATTATTTAGCAACATTTACTAAATAATTTGCTCGTTAAATGTCTGCTGATAGTCCCCCATTCCCTAACTACCGTATTGTGCGCGGCGATTTGGGCCTCCCCAGGGACTAACGACTGAATTCAACCAATATGACTCTAACATTAATTACTCCGCCGTCTTTTGTGTAGATATTTGTAGCAACATGCTCTTTTGTTGTCGATGTGAAATTAATAACGCTCTGTTATTGTGAGGGAGGATTACAAAACTATCCGTAGCTTTCAATGAAGACTTATACGTGCGGTGTATGGAGGCTTGATGAGTTTCTTTTGAGTTGTTACTCTGAGCCAGATATTTGATAGCTACTTGAATGTTTACTTTTCCACAAAGTATTGGATGAAGACGTTCATAATATTCATGTATGTTGTTTAATAGTGAAAATTATTACAAAATGTATCCTACTAATTAAAATTTATAAATGTGTTAGGTGTATTTTTAACTGGTACAGATTTTCCAAGAATTTTATTTAAGTACCAATAAGCAATTTAGACTGGATAGTACCTTTTTTTTTTTTTTTTTTTCGTGCGGAAATCCTCATGGATACCCACCCCGCGGCCAGTGGGGCAGGTTATGTCGGACTCTTACCGACTAAAACCGCACGCCGTCTAGGGTCTTCTGACGCCAGGGTGTAAGGTGGCCCAAAGAGCTTGACCCGGGCCATCTCCGGATTCAAGATGGCCCCCTCGGGTTTGGGAACCGCGTGGTTCCCGTCATACCCCCGGAATAGGGGGGGGACGCGCTGTCGCGCGCCGCCGCCTCGGCCTGCTTCTGCTAGGGTGACAGGCGGCTCCACCCGTCACCCCCAGGCCAGCGGATAGTACCTGGGTGGCATTAGTTTATTCTCAGAATATCAAGTGATACGATATACAGGGTACCGCTATGCAGACCATCTACCGTGAGAAAATTCTGTAATCAATTCTAGGTGTAGCGTACGTAATTAGCAGTACTAAACACAATGGGTCCCATATTATTATTGTATCAGTGGAGCACCTTTGTTGTGACATAATTATCTGAGAAAGTATCAGGTTTAACCAGTATCAATTTGTTGGTAGGGTTGATATTAGAACATTTGCCTATACGTCACTTCCAAAGCAGTGATAATATAATCGGCCGGCAATTCAAGTCGAGTCCATTACCTGTTTAAGTATGAGGTAAGTCAACGCACTTACGCGCACACGGTCTAGGGTCTTCCTCATTTTAGAAATGGAGCATCAGTGGATAAAGAATATGCAGTAAATGCATCATGATTCTCCGAACTTCAGCCTTTTCCCTATTCAGTTGGGATTGGGCTTTTCAGTCTAACCACGAAGCGGCTGAACTTCGATATTTCCCATAAATACCTGATACCGATACCAGAATTCTGCAGTTAGACCATTCTTGAGCGTTTTTTTGGAGCATTACTACCCGTACCTACTGGCCATAGATGTTTGCAACTGGCATCGACGGCTTAATGTGGCTTAAGTTAACTCCATACTAAACGATTATCGTTTTACGATTGCTTTTTATTTTATTTACAAGGTGTGAATTCTTAGAACTCCATTGGTAGCAAATGTTCTTGCATTGTACTGTAGCTACCGTATTGTAAACAAGAAAAAAATGTTTGCTATTTTGTCTTATTTACCTTAATAAACTGTATGAAAGGTGTATTGAAGTCTTTCTACTCGACCGGATATCTGATAGTGAAGACTACACTAATCACTATTGTGCTACGTGGGAGTATCTTGACCACTCAATGGCTATTGTCCCTCATAGGTGGCAACATCAGTTAACAGACAAGTTAACAAAGCTCTCTAACACCTCGCTAATCCAAGATTAAGATCGTATCTGGAACAGGACATGATAAACACTTCACGCATAAATACATTTCATGTTTTGTTAACAGTTATTTTCGAGCGTTGAAATAATATTAAGGTGACGTTAGGTAGGTAAATAACAGTAACACAATAAAAATATATTTTCTATTTAATATACTCACCTTAAGTTGATTTGATCATTTTTGATGTTAATAGCCTCATAATTGTAACATACAAAGCATTAGAATATATTAAAGACATTCAATTCATTTGATATAGTAAATACTTAATAGTTCACCAGAATTTTGAGTATCTACAGACAACATAAATTAGTATGAACTGTATCAATTGTCGAAACTATAAATTAGTCTATTTTTTTCAAAGTTCCTAATCTATAGGTAAGTATCTACAACTATTATTATTTCTAAATAACTCAATCTGATTTATGCATTTATATAAATAAGACTAATTTATTGTATGTATTTGCAATATTTTTTAAAAATTTATATCCTCATCAACCAACTAAAGGACGAGCCTATTTGGTATCCAGATCATTAGGTACTCTGTTCTTTTAGTAAGAATTTCCTAACAGTGAAATCTAACAACGTTTTGCCCGACTTAAACTACTGCCTCAGTGTCGCACATTGGCGTCATCGCGTCCCAATGTCGACGAGCCTGTCGAATACAGTTATTGTTGGCAAAATAATTCCATTGTTGGCGTATAAAATGTTCGAGAGCAAAAGCTTTGTGGACAATGGCCATATAATTGAATTAAGTCCACTCAGGAGTGCTGTGTGCATGTCCATTCTTGGAATAAGCTCTAGCTGTGTGTGACCAAATAAAGTTTACATTATATAGATCGGACATTGATTGAAATTTTGCAGCTGAGTGCAAGTACTATCTAATTTCACACTTCTTTTCATTTGCCGATAAATAAACTTTCTTCCGGTAACCGCCCCTTCTCGGGATTCTAAAAACCCCGTTGTGTGGTTAATAATGACTTCTCTATCGAATCGCCAGCTCAAAGATCGCGTATCATTTAGCGGTTATGAGGTACCGTTATGTGCACTGTGAAAATCCTGTGTCCTGTCCTGGCTGTGTCTAATTAACTTTTCTAATGAATACGATAATATATGATATTCACAATTGCCATTTTTATTATTTTCAAGCGTCAACTTTCAAAAAGCATGGATTTTAAGATACCAATTGCAAAATCAGTTTGAAATTCCATACATTTTGGTTATGTACTTACCTACATAGTACTACAGTACCTACTTACACTAAAAATATAAGATTGTATATAATGTATAATATACATTCTGATATATAAACAAAAGAACAGTAACCATCATCATCTCAGCGAGTATCCCCGGTTGCATCTGCACTTTCCTCTTCGGAGTCCTGTGTCTACTTTTCTACCAATAGCATTATTGTCTACGTTACTAAAGTAAGTAGGTACGTTATTAAACTTTTAAAAGGTTATTGATTTTGAAATCAAAAGCTCCACTTGACGGCCCAAAGCTCATTACGGACTACGGTAAATTAGGCTGCGAGTCAAATGAATCTTTTGAATTATTCTCTGATGAGTATCATTAGCAGGTCGCTTTCGTCCTTTATTACACAGGTTGCAATAACTTTAGGGAGTGACAACTTATTATAGATACGCTCTGCCTTTTGATACCTACCTATTGGTTTAGGTATTAGTATTAAAGTATCGTCACTGTAGTCCTATTAGGTACTTTGCAACTATATTTTAATTAACATACAAAAACAGATTATTTGCATCCGTCTCTAAATGGGGATCAATTTTTTTAGTACATAAGTCTTCAGTTCAGTCATGAATTATTAACAGACAGGGTGTGTTTCAAATTTGTGTCAAGTCATGTTTCACATGTTCTTGGAACACACAGTTTTAAAACTCACACTGCAATTAAAACAAAAAAATCATAATACATTTTCGCACAAAAAATGGCCACATTCATACCCTCAGCAATTCTAACTGTTAAACTTTAAGCTGTTTAAATATTTATAAAGTATTTACTTATTGACAAAACAGTGATGGGACACAATAGCTTCCCGTACTTTTGTCTCGATTGTTCCCGTGGGCTGATGTTGAGTGGCGAGCGGTCTATTGACCGCTAAGAGTTTCCGTTTCGTTGGGGCGTCAGGGCGCTTTGGGGGAAAACTGTTGAGTGTTCACTAAGTGGAAGAAGGCCCTTAGTTTATTTAATATCAATTCGATCTCAATAGTAGGGGCTGGTATATGAAGAAGATGCAATACTTAATTAATGAGAATTTAAGTGACGCTGCGAGTGCAAGAACACCAACTATTAAGTATTCAATAGGTATTAAAAAAAAGCCTTTAGCCACAGCCACAGATTACGGAAACAAAAAATTAAGTATAACCACGGATTAGGTATCGAATAGTTTTGTATAACAAAATAATTTTATGTTCATGCCGATATTATAGACACTGAAATTAAATTAAAACAAATACTTTGGTCGTAATCAGCGAAGCATCACAATCAGACCAATTATTACAAAAACGAGATCACAAAAAGTTCAAATCGTATTAATTCATGAATCTGTTAATGTTGAGCTCAAGTGACGACACAATGGCAGCGGAAGGGCCGCCTGCACCACATGTGTAATCCACTTAAGGTCGGTTAATCTTAACGCTTAGTTATCGCGACACTATTGTCCGGGCGCACGGGAAGTTACCTCGACTGTGTTAATTCAATCACAACTGTTGTGTTTATGTGGCTTCAGATGTTACATAGCGACTGGTCTTATTGATTATATTATTTTAAATAAATCAACATAAAATTGAAAAGGGTGTCCCACTAAGATAATACTGGCCTAAACTGTACAAGCGACATGAGCATGGATTGCCTATCCTATGAGTAATGAATAATAGTTAGATTGCAGCCTTAGTACCTATCGATTATTTGAATTTTAATTACCTTTAATTATGATCTATTATTTCAAAAAGACAATCACCTACTTCCTTAGAAAAGCACTTTACTCGTATAAATGACATACAATAGCGTTAAGTATGTATGAAATATGGCTACCTATAATTATTTTTATTGCCGCAGTAATGTCATGTTTTCTTGTTTTACTGCAAGTTGACTCTTCGTAAAAAGTATAAGTACTTAATAAAGCAACTTCTTACCACTGCTTACTCGAATTTCCTGTTCTTATTTTCAAACATAATAATTGTTCTGTGATTTTTATCTAACGTATGTATCTTAAACACTGACAAATATCTCTCGATCTGCACTTAGTAGATAAAGGCAGGACCCAAAAAATATTTATTGTGTTTACACAAATACGTAGGTGGTAATCCGAGTTAACACTACCTATTCAGCAGTCACCGTGAAGGGGAACGAACAGTGGCCCTTCCCGCGGAAAAAAGCCCTTAATAATATTATTGGGTTCTAATTTCGTATGACTGTTAATCGTAGCTATATAAAAGTGTCAACCAGCCTCAATGGAGGTGCCAATTTGTATAGAGTTACCGTACTTGAATGGGATCGAGCGTTTTCTATTACACAATACTAGTGTGTATAGCAAAAAATATGAATAATATCGTGGTTTAATAAGATGAGTGATTATTCAAGTGTTGCATCTTGATACGTTTATTTTTTTCGTATGCTTAAATATGTTACTCTTCTTAGAAAATATTATTTAGTTTGAGTAGATTTCGAGATCATTTTACTAAAGGGCATGTTTATATAATATCGTTTAGTATCTTATTGTATTGATTTAGGAGTAAAATGCGTTAAATGGGCCTCTCTATGACATATTAAGATAATATATAATGACTATACACAAGCTATGACAGAAAATAAAGGACTTTGGTATGTGAATGATTGGGTCGAACTCAGAGCGTTCTCATCACAACACAACAATATAGAGTTTTATATAGGAACTAGAACTAGTTTATTCTTAATTGAACGTTATTTGGCAAACCCAGTCTAGACAAACTTGAAGCCAGTGTGGGGAACTAGGTACTTTGTTCATCCGATATAAAGGTAGAGTTATTTTTTCCCTCTCACGTTTATTAAGCTAAATTTGCAGAATACTTGGTGATGACGCTGGATAAGAAAGAAAGAAAGAGGAAAGTTTTATAGCACGATACAGTCCAATTATCACTGATGGTATCAACACGGTAGTATCATGTAAAGAGAATTAATTATAAACTAATAAAATCAATTCTGCGCTCACATCAGTAGTAGGTACCTAATCTTTGAAATATATGTATTTCATAAGCCTATAAATACGGCTGAAAACTCCTTACAGATTTACAGTAGTATAGATAGACGCAGACGGGGGTCAAACTTCTCTCCCTCGCTACCTCCCCTGGGCTGGTCGTAATTAGCCCCCTTCGACTCCACACTTTGGCTTCCCTCCTCCCAAAAACACAGACGCAACCTGAAAACAACAAGCTATTTGTATGTAGTAGAGGTTTTTACAATGTTTTGGACTTGTGTAGGTGCCAAAGTGAGTTTGGAAGCTAGATTGGTAGATATATATTTCTATTTTGAGTAGTTAAGTACTTACTACATGTTTTTATGACAACGCTTCGTTCTATATTTGATTTTGAGTACTTATAACATATTTACTGACCTTGGTGACAGTAAAAATCTTTGTAGGTAGTTATGTAATACATAATAATGTACCCATACAGGTGATCCGATGGACGGTGGGAGACTACGGTACAATATGGCATCAAAACCTCCGTATTATGTAGATGTTTAACAACTTACTATGCTAAATTAATTACCATATTTCGAATGGTTTTAGTTCTTTCAAAGGAATACCTATATAACTTATTCAAAGGAAAAAGTTCTTTCAATTGAATAAGTTAAAATCGACACAACATGTGCAAATAGCGACCTAATTTAGGTATTACGTAAGGAGCAAAACTTGTGAAAGATAAACAGCTCTGTAGGTAGGTATACCAAATAAAAATACCAGCGCAGCGGTTATCTCAGTTGCATCCAAAGCTTACATTATAAAGCCTGGAGCTCAAGCTCCCACGCATTCTTCCCTTGATATGGAACATAGCTTTTGCGGGACCGACTACCCTCCGACCCCCAACCCCAAAAGGAATGCTTGCGCCAGTCGTTTCGTGGATTAGGAGGTGTACCTACCAGCTCTCAGATGGGTATTCGGATTGGATGACTTGGGGTCCAAAAATCTTTCTGGGGACATACCTATCCTATATCCTAAAAAAGAACATCCACACATCGGCCATACCTATATGCATAGAATATTAACGGAATAATGAAATAGGAATTCAAAACATTTGAACTATTATGCTCTATTCATAATATTAATAAAACATGTTGTAAACCGAACGAGTCGAACAAATAGTCCAAGGCATTCTGTAAGGGGACGAGGATTATCTTCAAATAAGCGTATTACATCGACTCGTGACTCCGTGCCTTGTGATCAAAATACGTATGGCTTCAACAGCCACAACAAAACTCTCCATATATTCCTTACCCTACCGCATATCTATCACAGACTTACAATATACATTTCGTATTCTGTGGCTAGTCACGTATAGATGATGTTTATATAGAAAAGGACTCAGAAGAAATCCCTTTGGGACTCGTCTGAGGTAGCATAGGGCTTTATTTGCAGATTTAGACATGACTAAGGTTTCGTGATACGCTTTATCTTGTGAAATACGATAATTTAAGATTTGGATAGCGTTATCTGAAGGGAATTGAAAGTGAAATTACACGTATTTGTCGACGATTGTTGACCTTCCATTCTCTACAAATACCTATAGCTAATAGGTATGGATTTAGTTGAGTATTGTGAAAGTTTTATTTCACAGGTTTATTTTTGGCAAAATACTAAAGTGTGGTTATCAAATATATATACTTACCTAATGAATTAAAAGTCATTACGTACCTACCTAATTTTAATAACTTTTAATACTAATTAAATAAACTAAAATATAGTATAGTCCAATAAGTAACTACTGTAGATAAATGATTGGTATTTTTTGTTTATAAGTACCACTTAGGTGGCAGACAAGCACACGGCCAACCTGATGAGAAGCGGACACCGTGGCCTATGGTGACTCTTGTAATCAACTCAGTGGAGCTCTATTAAAATACAATGAAACTCAGAAAGTGGGTGCTCTTGAACGGATCTATGGATCATGGATCACACGAGTCATTTTTCATATGGTTTTTTTTTATACTACGTAGGTGGCAGACAAGCACACGGCCCACCTGATGGGAAGCGGTCACCTTTGCCTATGGACGTGTGCAACACTAAGGGTATCACAGACGCGCTGCCTACCCTGAAGGGAAGGGGGCAGGGCTAGGAAGGGGTGGGGGGAGGAGGGGTACAGTGAGCTCTGGCTACCCTACTTACCGGCGGCGACGGCAACATAACACGATGGTTATTATGGTCGCGGTCTTCTGTAGGGCGGAGGTACTACCCCAGTCGAACAGCTCATTTTGGACGGGAGATACCGTCGTGTCTTACCTCCTTAGAAAAGGTATCAGCTACCCGATCACTTGTTACATTACATATACTTAGATGATTAAAGTGTTTAGTATCACAAAATTTTATGAATAGGTGTGTATACAATAAATATGAATTATTTTATGTATTTACTTTAAAGACTGCAAGTAGATACCTACCTAATTTGAAAGCAAAGAACCCATAAAAATAGAATTCAGAAGTTTCACCGTAATTATCATACGATTTGATTCTTCAAAAGAAAAGTTTTTCTTCGGCTTTTTCCATCGATCGTCGCAACGAAAACACGTCAAGTTTCAGAGCGTGGGTTGTTTCCCGGCAGATATAAACAAATTCAGCAGCCATCGTGAAAGTCAGCCGTTGGCGGCGGTGGTCGATTTACATAAAATTATTTGGCCCCTCTACGTTACGGGTCTTCAAACACTAGCTAGGCTCGTTGTCTAAAGCTACGGCTTTGTGACATGGGTTGCAAGCGTTGCAACAAATGTCCATGTCATTTCAATACGTAAAACATATTTATAGAAATGTAAACATTCGACAAGGAAACATCGAAAATAATGGTCTCGAATTTTGCAATCAATCACAAAATGTTTTTTAGATATATGTGAACGATGTTAGCTAGATAATAAATAAGATTACCACGCTGCCAGATAGATTTACCTACTTATTGTCCTTCTAGCAATTAGTAGCTAGCTATTCACTACTTTTTAAAGAGGTGTACCTAGGTATTATATTTCAAGATTATTCTAGTACCTAATCAAAATACCTAGTAGTCTAATTAAATATCTACCTAAGCTAGAACAAAGCCTAACTTAAAACTATAGAACGCGCTAAGTTTTATATTCAGTCTCAGATAATTATTAACCCAAGAAGCCAGTGTACCAAGATCCTTATTTAAAATTATGCGGGCCCCTTCGTGTCGTTCTGTTAATACCTCCTTTGTGACGTCAAAATATTTTCCGAACAGTTTTCCATACAAAGTCTCTAATTCAATATACGAGGTGGAATAAGCGAAGTTATTTTGCGCGGATAAAGTTTTCTTTTGATTCTTGTTTCACATTACATATGTGTAAGTAGCTATATTTATATTTTGTTACGTGAATTACTGCTGCGATGTAGATACATATAATGGACCTACCTAGTACAATTATTAAGTATAAGAAAAAAATCAAGATTACGTTTTGTACGTTTATGGCTTACGTTTGACCTCAATCTCACCTGGTGGTAAGTGACCATGTGGTCTACGATTCATTAGGTTTGCCCAGAAATAGGTACGTCCTTTTGTTGCATTATACCTTATATTGGATACAAAGCCAGCCTTCTGTAGATACTAAGATGGTAGGTAAGTATTTCGGTGAACTCTTGTCTCTTGTATTGTACCTATCTATCGCCGGGCGTTCTATCGTTCACAATTACAATTCGCTTTGCTATTCTATCTAAATTTCTGTTGTAGGTATAAGATGAAAACCATCTTACGGCTGTTACCTTGTGCATGTATTTTTAAACCCTTTAGCCGTTCAATAGTTTCTTGATGGAGTAATTGTGACCATGTACCCTAGAGACGTCTGACAAAAAGAAAAATTTCCAAGCCATGAGTTGAACCGGTCCCCAAATACAAAACCACGCCTCACTCCAGTACAGTTAAACAAACAATACAAACACAAAATAAACTGCAGCAGTTCTAAGTACAATGAGTGTGAAAAATGTATTGACGTTGTGAAGTACAGTCACAAAGAGTTTTGGGAGCGGTGGGCGGGGCGGTCCGCCTCCGTCTTGTCCGGCAATTAGAACAACAATGAAACACTCAGGTATGAATAAATCAATCTACATAAATTGTTATTTTGCATAAATATCTTTATTTACGCTTAAAGGTGGATTAAAAAAATATAGTAAATACCTAACTAGGTGTACCTACATATACACACATTGATATCAATATAGAAACTTTTTGAGTAGAGTAGGTAGGTTGATCTAAGTATCAGTAAAGATAAACGAGTATGTGAATATGTGGACTATCTATTCATCTATATCTTTACAAATAAAAATAAATTGATTGATTCAAGGCATTAAGTATGAGGCGAAGTACTTACCTACCTAATAGAATATAATTTAACATAGAATTACTTAACCCTATTATGCCGACCAAATTTTATTGTAGGTCACCTTCCGGCGTTCTTCGGAATCTTCCTAGTTTAAACCTGGGCTCTAGCCATGCTACCCTTCAATGGGTGACGCTGCAGTCTTTTGTAGCTAATTTCTGTTGAAATTTAACAACTATAATTCATCAGGCAAATTTAACATTTAACATTATACCTAAGTAAGTAGTTAGGTATACCTTTACCTGCTAATGATTTTAAAAGAAATGAGTAGTATCCCAAGCTAAAGCAGATGTATGCGAAGTTACGAAGCATACTTATAGTCATTATACCTAGATATAGAATCCAGGACCGGATTTAAGGGAGGCTGGCTGCACAGCCCTGGGGCCTCCACAAAAAGGGGCTCATTATAGAGACATTGGATTTTTTCTACTTATCGGTAATTGTTGTTACCCAAAGGCCTCCAGAACTCTAAATCCGGCCCTGATTGAACCACGCACTTCACATACCTACCTTAAAAAGGTTTATTTATTCCAAACCGACAGTACTTAATTACGATGCGTATTTATCATGCGGCAACACTAACCGAACAATTGTTTTGAACGCCAATCGCTTGTTTAAAACTGTACGCGCGTGATGCGGATTTTAAATTAATTCCACCGCGTACATTGTTCGCTGGTAAATATTTCGTTTGGGAAACGAATTTATAAATTGTTTGCGGACTGATTGTATTGATGGGGAAAGTACACAGTAGTAAAGTACTAGTACCTATATTTCGAACATGATTATCAGTTTTGTTCACGTATTATTATTTTCAATCTACTATTAAGCAATAAAGCTTAAATAGTTTGTTTAAATGCCCAAACCTCTGAAACTACCTACATGTGTGATATGAGAAACGATTTTTGGATTCATAGTCCCGTTCGTGGGGAAGTTATGGACATACCTAATATAAAATCACGCTACGCAGTCAAGTAACTTCAGATAACGAGCGGAATCTGGCTTGGAGACAGCAAGTGAAGCCATGGGTCATAAATAGCCTTAACCAAATGTGCCTACCTAGCCTACGCCTACGTAATTTATGTAGGAGTGTATGGCACTAAGGTATTAGTGGGGGCACTAAGACCTTCGGGGCCTAAGTCAACTTCATCTGCTAGTCTAGTCACCTGCTAAATAAGAAAAAGAATTAAGTAAGTAGGTAGGTACTTACTACTTAACTACCCAGATTCTCCTAATACAGTCCATACTGGTTGTCTGGAAGAAATCGCAGACAGCGATAAGACCGCCCTTTGTACAATTTTTTTTTATGTATACGCTTTGTTTGTTTTTATCCTGATGGTGTGTGCAATAAAGAGTATCTATCAATCTATCTATCTACTTAGTGCAAACTCGGACGCAAATGGGTTTCAACCAGTTTCGACAAATTAATTTGTAAATCATTAAGTAACTGGCATTCAATGAAAGTATTAGATGTTCCATCCAGGTATTGTTCGAACCGCATAAGATATCTATTGTCTACAAATTGATTACCCTCGAATTACCTACATAATTAGGTAGACCTAAATAGGTGACAAGTGTAGGTAATGTGGTTTTAAACGGTTTTTTCTAATAGGTACCTACAATTTACCTAGTTTAAAAGATATCACCGTTTACTAATAGTTGGTTAATTTAGATGTCTGTGTGTAGGTATCCGCTGGCCTACTCTATGCTAAAAATTGTTTTCATATTGAATTTTATGGGAACAACTGTCGTCTAAGTGGTGCTTTGTAATAGGATAATAGATTTAACTCAAAAACCTGACGCTTAAAATCCAATATTACTTTTTGTATCAACCTATTATAAAAGAAAATATAAGTACAAATCGAATAACATCAGCATACAATATTATGATGATTAGCAAAAATACCGCCTGTCGCATCGCAATCCCGTATCCCCCTTTTGTCTACGTTGCGAACGAGTAAATATTTCCTGTAATTTACTTATTCCACAAAACACTGCTTTCTGTTTAAAATACAAAAGCTGAAGCCGCCTAGCCGTGGAGACAGTAAACAAAATGGCGTATTTAAATGGGCGGCAACTGCATTGTTGGAATGTTGCGTTACACCAATATCGTTCGCTGCCCTACTCGCACTCACTGCCACGTTTGCTCCCCAAGCCTCTTTATTTTCATAGCTTATCCACTATTTTCTTAACGAATTAAGTACCCATCATCACTTTATAATTTAAACCTTATCGAAAAGTGTCAAGGAATATTTTTAATTGCACCGAGGAACACGTTTACGATATAGCATCTGTTCAAACACCGATATGTGAAACTGTTGCACATTATTCTGTCCCTATCTGACGCTGGGGGGTGGGTGTATTTTTATATCTGCGTCTCTTTCCCGCGTGCCTCCTGAGAAGTAATGTGTTGTTGCGTGTTGTGATATCTCTGAAATAACAGGGAAGCACTCGCTACGAAGTTGTCATTTGTAACGGTTTTGCGGAGTACAGTCAGCAGAAAATATCCTTAATTGCACTAATTACTTTTGGCTATAGGTATTCATCAGAATCTTATCTCTTGTAAATCGAAATTGACTAAGAAGTTGACCATGTGTCTTAAGAAAGATAGGTTTAACCGACGGTTCAGTAAAAAGGATAAAGTAATAGAATAATGTCATGTGAAATTTAATATTCAATATTTCAATGAAACGGTATGTGCTTGTCTTGAAATGCCTTTTAATTACGATATTTCTATATAGGGATTGAAATTTTTGATTTGGCTGGAAAAATATAGGAAGAACCTACGTACGTAGGTAGACAGCACGTGTCATGGGGAAATTGTAATGCCTATACATATAAGAGATTAGGGACTACTACGCGGGATATTGACAATCGTGGTAGATATGTATCTACTCATAACTACACTACAAATTATAGGTATTTATTTGGTAGGTTAATACATAACATAACATAACATAAACTCACGCTTATATCCCCGAAAGGGTAGGCAGAGGTGCTAGCACCCACATTTCACCAATTTATGTTTAGGTCCCAATGTAATAGGTGGCGAGCCTATTGCCATAAACCGGGCACTTATAAACCTGCGATAAATACACACATAACTTCGAAAAGCATCGAAAAGTCATTGGTGTGTGCCATAGTGAACCGGGGATCGAACCCGGGACCTCGTCTCAGCAGTCCTAGGTAAACACAATGTAGTTGGAACTTCACCATTCCAATTTCTCTCTGCAAATATTAAAATAGTCTTTGTTTAAAAAAATTGTTAAGTAACTATTATTGCTTTTACGTAAATTTGTATTTTATAGTAAAAAATTGAATTTTAACCAGTACCTACACGATATCTGAAGGTGCTTCTTAATAGGTTCCCTAAGTTCTGTAAAAAATGTTCAAAAACAAATACCTATAGGTATGTATATACCACCCACTAATAAAATATCATCAAAGAAACGAAACTACGGAAACTAGACAAACTACAAAACTAACGACTGCTGAACAGGTACCTACTTAATAAGTAGTATAAAATATTTTCACGTGATAAGGATTTTTTTGTCCAATTAGTAATCTCTTTTAGATCATGTTGTTGCCATCGGTACGTTTAGCCTCAAGGCAGGGCGCGTGGAGTTGCGAAGCCACTGGAGTGGGGCGTCGCTAAACAAAAACACATACAACTAGCGGCTCAGCGGTGATTGGTCGTCGTCGGCGATGCTCCCCGCCTCCAGGCGCATGCCGCCGCGCGCCCACCGCTCAACGTGACACCGCACTCCGCGCCACGCTCTCCACCCGGCAACATGTGCAGCGGTGCCGAAGGAGGCTCCTGGCCGCTCGGTAAAGACGCGCCTACAGTAACAGCCGCAGCTCTCGACCATTACCGCTTACAACTGTACAACTATGCCGTTGCAGAACGGCTACGGCTGTACCCACCGACTGTCGCACCATGCTACACGCCTTATGGACCCAGGCTCGCGCTCTCCATGTCATTGCTCCAGCAACGAGTTCTCCAGCCCGAAGAGCCGAAACCCCAACACAGCTACATCGGACTCATCGCGATGGCGATCCTCAGCTCACCGGAACGCAAGCTAGTTCTCTCCGACATCTACCAGCATATCCTGGATAACTATCCGTATTTCCGCAGCCGCGGACCCGGATGGCGCAACTCGATACGACACAATCTGTCATTGAATGACTGTTTCGTTAAAGCTGGTAGATCTGCGAATGGAAAAGGTCATTACTGGGCGATACATCCAGCCAACATCGAGGATTTTCGGAAAGGAGACTTTAGAAGACGTAAAGCGCAGAGGAAAGTGAGAAAACATATGGGATTGGCCGTTGATGACGACGGTGAAGATTCTCCGTCGCCACCTCCACAGTCACCGCCGCCGACGGCTCTTCCCCTACCTTTTTGGGGTGGAGGACGGCTTCCAGGTGGCGGACAGACACGAAAGAGGCAATTCGATGTTGCATCTCTGCTAGCGCCAGATGATGCGCCCGAAAAACGGCAAAGACGTGATAGCAGTTGTGAGGAAGAGCCTGAAGAGGATATAGATGTGGTTGCAAGTGATCAGGAGGACCGAGGTGGTGAAGATGAAGTGCGTGCCCCACTGGCGCCGGCGGCGCAGTATCCACTGCTTGGTGGCTGGTGGCCAGCGTTAGATCCTGCGTTATTGCAGCAGTTGCGACGGCATTCAGGGCTGGCACCCGCCACGTCCCCCAGCCCCCCTGATCAGCAGCGTCCGCCAGACACTTAAATTGTGCCCTGAGTGAATGAAATGTGAATAACCAGTATTAAGCCCCGTCGGTAGATATTACCTAGTGAAATTATAATTCGTAAGTTTTTGTTTAATCAGTTTTGTTCTTCAATACTTCTTATTTGGAGCTAGTCTCGTTGAAGTCTTTTCTATTTAACTTTCCTACTTTCCAGTATTTCTTGTTTCTTCAACATATTTTTCCCTTCTACATCTAGGTACTTACTACTTAATCTATAAAGTGTAAATTATTGTATGTATAAAATCGATAAGCATTATTTGTATTATGAACTATATATTATGTAGAACAGTGATAGTTGTTATATTAAACAATTTATTGATAAAGTCTGAAAACGACCAAGCTATGTAGATAGTTTCTAGTTCTTATTGTAAATACGTAAAGTGATCGATGGTGTCTACTCTTCGTTGTTAATGACATGTAAACTACTGTTGTTTATTTACTAGATTACATTAATCAATTTAAATAATAACGATAATCTATAAAAATCTCGAAATAAATAGAAATTATAATTTACAAACATATTTTATTTACATACATACATACAAATGCTCACGCCTTTTTCCCTCAGGGTAGGCATTCATATAGACGAATTATTACATATTAACAGTTACAAACAGATCCCTGTATCAAATCAACTTGTTTATAAGACATTCAACAAAGGTTGTAAAAATTTCAATCTACCGTCACAAAATAAATACATAATAATAAAATGTATCTAGAATGTATCTTGTTGATATTATGTGTACCTAATCATGAACGAATATCTTTGAATACTACAATACTACTGAAAAATGGTTTTCAATTGGTAGCTTCGATTCGATATCATTTCAACACCGTTCTACAAAGTTAGTAATAATATGGTTAATATTAGTATAGGTACCTATCCATCACACTGTTCTGCAAAATAATTGCAGCAAGGGAAAAAGTTATTTATCTACAACTGAAATAGCACCTACCTACCTATCTGGATTAGGTAGATAATATATGACTCAGGCAAATAAACAGCCGATGGTTGTTAACTACTACTTATATTATCAGTAAGATAATATAAGTAACAAAACAATTAGATTTTTTTTTCTTAACAATTAAAACTTTAAGAGGTGACTTGGCCTATACCCAAGTGCAAGTTTTGAATAGCACAGGGATTTACGCATGGCTCAAATGATGAAGACTTAGGACTATGGTATTATTGTCTTACAATGAAAAACAACAAAACAGTTGAATTTTCTCTCAGAGTTGGGTTATCGCTCTCACAAAAGATGAAGAATCCGGGGCTACAAAGTGTAAACTTGGGAAATAATGAATGAAATCCAAACTATAGATAAGAAAATAGCACAAAATAAACCACCCAAAAAACAAATTCCTAATGTCTTCCGGCTTTAACTTATCAAACCTGTTGCGGCTGATGCAAATACAAAAGTAATAAACATAATTACTAAAAAACTAAGTACAAACTATTGAGCCACAACAATGCATACACGTTGTTAATACATTCCATTGTTATATTTTATTGTTTGCTGTAAGCACCTATTTAAGTAAAGCCGTCAACTGATAAGCAGGACTACGATGAATCATAGCTATATAATATATTTTACGTAAGTTATCGTGTGAAATTTCAAATATATTCTTTGGAATAGTATACATTCTTCATAATTAATAGGTACCTATTTAATATACCTACCTATCATAGTCTCTCTAAGAGCAAAACAAAAAAAAAATGTGTAAAAATGAAAACAATTATATAGGTACCTACCAGGAATTGCAGGGTCATCGGTGTAGGAGTACGTTTGATCGCATTTAAACCAGTGGGAAAATATACAAAAGTCAATGTTCTTTGTAAACTCATATTAGGTAGTTAGGTATACCTAGATAGAAGACATGCAAGTTACTGGAAGTAGGTATAAGAGTTTTCTTATGTAAGTATGATTCATTACTTAGTAAAAGAGAAGATTTTCAATTCACTAATCGGGTCTACATATTATGATATCATAGATAATGATTAATAAAACACAAACTTTTTTTTTTTCAAAAATAAGGTAGGTACAACTTAATTATGAAATTAAAATTAACTTTATTTACTTTGTTACTTCTACAACGAACGATTTTAATGTGCGATTAAAATAATTATTTCGCTCATAGTAAAATTAGCCTTTGGAAATCTATGTTTGAGGAATTAGGTTTCTCTTTTAGACATTTGTGTAATTACCTACTTAACTAAATTCATTAATTGATATTTGTGTTTTAAAAATAACATTGTTAACATCTGAAACGAGAAATGAATTTTTGATGACGCAGAAGTTAATTATGTTAATTAAATACTAACCCGATTCCATAAAAATCTACTTAGTTTGAACTAAGTATTTTTAATGTAAGTGGTAAATGAGTGTATATTCATAAACGAACATAATATATCAACTTTATTGCTACTTAATTGAAATAATGATTTAGCAATAACCTAGGTTCGCTATTCCTATTGGTGTTGGTTAGCTTTTTAGACGCTATTTGAATGATATTCAATACATTTACAAGTGTTTGTGTGATTTGGGGTTGTAGATTGTGTGTAGGTAGGTACTTAGATAATTATTATTATTAAGTACTTCATTGTGACCATAATCAATTAGGTGTTCTGAGTGCTTGTAGGTAACCTGGGATCGGTTTGACGGTCTGCTTTTAACAAAAAAATACACTCATAGGTAATAGGATAATTATACCTACTCGTAGATAATGTGCTCATTTTAGGATAGCGCCATATTTGGAACAAGTATAATTTATTAGTAAGATACTGCCATTAGCAAGGTACTGCCATATCCTATGCTTCCTGAACGCCCTATTAATAGTATCATGCCGAAGACTTATTTCTCTTGGTGCTTTCCATGGTGTGGAATCGGAAATTAATCTTTCTATAAGTAGGTACACTAGGTAGGTATACACAATATGATATGTACCTACCTATCTTTTTTGCAGGGAAAAAGCTTATTATGAAATCAGACCTTCAAAAGTCAACATCCAGGACGGGACTTGAAATCGCGATCAGTCCTTTTCTAGGGGAAATATTCGGTCCAAGAAGCTCAGTACGCCAGTGTAGGTATTACCCTTAGAAAGGGATTTTAGAATTTTGACCGTTTTTGGATTTTATTACATTTATTGGGTAAGAAGGCTAGCAACAAGAATTCACTCAATGACGTGTTCAAAAGAAAGCAAACTGAATCAGGAAGTGAAAAGATTATAAAGATTAACATCGAAAGTAATCGTGGATACCTGAGAAATAGTGATGTACCTCGATATGTGACTGTCGATAAAACATCGAAATCCAGCAATGGTAGATATAAATATCGATTAAGTAGGTATAGGTATCTAACAGTGCCTTTGGTGCTGATAGCTGCAACATACATCAATGTTAAGTTAGAGATGCTTATTTGTTACTCAATCATACCAGAACGACTGAATGAATCTAGATAAAGGCAGGGGGATATATAATCTGAACTAGCTCATAAAATGCTACTTTTCATAGGAAATAGGTTCCTGTGAGTAGCAGGAACGTGCTCTTGTCACACCTGGGGTGATATCGGCTTTATCAATAAATGACTAAAAAACTTAACAAAACGAGTTTGAAAGAACTGAAATATAAGTATACCTATCTATTATAATAATAAATAAATAAATATTCTACGACATTCTACAATCCTATTTCAGTTCTTTCAAGCTCATTATGATGTTATTGCAAGATTATGGATTATGGATATAGTGCCCGGTTAATGGCAATAGGCTCGCACCTATTACATTGGGACCTAAACATAAACTGGCAAAATGTGGGTGCTAGCACCTCTGCCTACCCCTTCGGGGATATAGGCATGAGTTTATGTTATGTATGTTATGTAAAACATTACATAATTTCACGGATTCAAACCTCCTCATAACACCTCGCGAACGACGTAAACATTATATTACTAAAAATACGGTGCCAAAAAAGTGTGGTCATATTTCCGGTACTCTTTTCTCATCATGAAACCTTTATATCGTCAAAGGGGCAGGCAGGCAGCTTATTTCACATTATTTAGAGTATTAAGTTTAGAGTAAGTATTAATCGATAGTCGTCGAATGTTTTTTTATAATACGTCGGAAGGTTAAAGCCCGTCTATCGGGGATGTGAATACCTATCCCAATATTTTGTATCCGAACCGAGAATCAAACCTCGTGGTCGCTCTCACACCCATTGCACCACCGAGACAGTCATACATTTTTTATCTAATTCCTAAACATTTTTCTAATGACAACATGAAGCTACTACTCGTATATTCCTCAGTCGTACTTTATGTTACTCAGTTATTTAATTAAGCTTGCGTCTGATATTCCCTGTCAATCAAATTGGACGTGAGCGTAACCAGTAATTTGCCTCTTGCCCGCGACCGCCGATATCGACGCAGCGGATCGTTTGTGTAGTCCTATGCAAAGTACACCTATATTCATACTCCATCATTACTTAAACCAGTGGTTCTCAAACTCTTTAACTTAAGTGTATGTTGTTCTCACCGATAGTAAAATATTTCGACTGCAATAACGCCAGTTTGACATTAACACAACGAAGAAACTAAATGAGAAAAAGGTGCTAGCTATTTTCATTATTATTTTTCTTCATGTACAGCATAGGTTCGTTTCCCAGGCCTATCATCACATCCAAAGCTTACTGTACCCGGGGATCGCTCATCTAGGTACCTACTCTTTCTTTTGATTTGGCTTATCTTGGCTTTTACCGCAGCCACTGTCGTGTTCCACCGATCCCGAGAAGAAATTACCTCCAACTCTTGCGTAAGCTTTCGGGCCTCAAAGATTTTGGTGTGGTCCCATACCCAGAGCGGATCAGTGTGTCAGAATTCGTATCCCCAATCTGGCAAGTGTTAAAATATAGCATCGTAACTAAATAACCGTGAACATTTTTGATACTTTGTCAGGAGTTGTATGACTCATAGATCCTTTCTTGGTTAAAATTGTAAAAAGTAAGTAACTAAACTTATGCCAGAATTTTGACACGACTCAGCGTACCTCTGTTTTTCAAAAACAAATTCTTATCATAATGTTATCTAGGAAACAATAGCATTTGTCCGATATAACACAAACAGGTTACAAGCTTTCAAAGGAAGGGACGAATGATCGACTTCCTGACTATTTCTGGCGAGCCTATTGTATGTAGCTTTAAGCCACAAAGCCGGATTAGCCACAGATAACATCTACGCAAATAATTTTATGACGATATTTTTATTTTCATTATCTATGGTGATTAAATTTAATCTGTTATTTTTCAATGTTACGTGAAAAGGATTTCTTTTGTATTTTGAAAATTACGTAAACATGATTTTTTATGGAACATCTTGTTCTAAAAAAACGAGTTGCGTACGTGTAGTGTGTAGTACTTATTTTATTTCAACAATGCGCTTTAATTACTTCGTTTAAGTACATCTAAAGAGATTTTTGAGAGGAAAATCAGTCTGAGAACTAGAAATTAGGCAAAAAAGAAAGAAAGGATGATTCCTAGTGTCTCTATAGGTCTATGTAGGTAGGTACTTATTGTACGACAAGTAAATAGCAACTACTACTTATCATTGAATAAGACTGGATTTTTCGTAAATGCAAATGTATTAAACTAAACTGGGTTCTCACGTTTTATGCAATTTAATTCGTGGAAAAAAAATGTGAAAACGTAGATTATTTCAAATTCCTATTATTGGTAAAATCCACTCGAAGCAATAAGGTCGTAGGTACTACTCGATCGAGTAGATCCATTCGTGGTGGTGAAACCCTACGAAAGCATTGTGTGCCAAAAGTCATGAACCTTATTACCTCTACTGGGGACGGCACTTTAAGAATCCAAAAGAAAAATTCTGTAAACTGTTTTATTACTTTTCAAAGCATTCTCCGCCACTATCTATAGGTAGGTACCTACACTTGCGCATGCAATAAACTAATATAGGGAGCACTCATTGCACCTTTCTTCTGAAGCCGGTTCTACTGATCTTTTTATAAAATGTACTCCTTTAAGTTTGTACTTTTTTCGGCAATAAATAAAAATCACAAGGTGCAAAGTCGAGGCCATGAGAAGGATGACTCATAAGTTCAACCTTTTTAGTGTTCAAAAATGATTTGTTTTTTCTGCGAGGTGGGCTGGAGCAGTGTCGTGACGTGGAATTATTCTCGTTTGTGTACAATTTTCTAAGACGATAGGCATACAGCTGTTTACACACTATTAGTCCACAATTACAAAAATATGGCCAACCGTCCATTCTTCAATTTTGTAAGAAAGTCTTCGACCCATAGTAGGTAGTGATTCAAGTGCATCACAAATCCTGACTTAACGTCTTTGACCATCTGCTGGTATTAATTTACACTAAGAAGTTTCTGTTCTTCACTCAATTCGGTTTAGTTGACTATAGGTATTTTTTGATTCCATTAATAGGGGTGGCCTACCGCTTTAACTCAACATGTTTCCAACCTTCGTACAGCGAAATCCTAAATAGAAAAACCTAACAACACTGTGCCTATCCCGGGAATCAAACTCAATAAACAAGCTTCATCAACAGCAGTCACCATTCTACCACTGAGTTAGCTTAGAGCTAGCGACTACCTGGCTTTTATTTCTATTAAGACAATATCGGATAATTTTAACACGTTTTATCAGCTCAGTTAATAATTACAACACCAGTATAATAATGTTCTTTCACTAATGAACTTGCTTCAATATCGACATATCCAATGAGTGAGAGAGGGCGGACGGAGGCTAAACTCATGTAAATGGCACGTAATAACCCCTGCAGAATTTCTGTCTAACGAACGTGCCAACATGACTAGGGTGCTTATAGTATGGTCGAAATATAACCTTTAATTTATTCCTCAGAGTACCTACTAGACTGGAATTACACACCTAAACAAAATTTATATGAATATCACAAAACATTGTTAATCATTGAAATAAATAAAGTAGCTAGGCAATATCATATATCTAACAGACCAATCCTCCTCTACTTCTGTTATGTACGTTAGATACTTAGGTACGTTTATTTAAAAGAGAAAAAACCTTTTCAAACACCGCTGAAAGCTTCCATTAGGGCGCCATTGAGGTGAGAGCGGGCTAGAATGGCTGGGATGTTCGACCATCGATAAAACGGGTCCACTCTCCGGGAATTGCCTGCTGCCGAATCTAAACGTTCCCAATTCCGTCAAGTGTCGACAAAGGCCGACTTTTAGCGTCAACAATGAACGAATGAAGCAAATTACCGCTTTTTGATACTTGAAAGCGCTCATTGAACCGTGCTGGCGGACGCATTGTCCGTGGACGGTTTGCGTCGTGAAACAACCGATAACAATAAACAGTAAAAAGGAAAGTGTAGTATTTTGTGTGGAAATGCGTCTTGACAAAGGGCGCACTCGTAATAGGTGTTAATGTGTGTGATTCGCTGAGCAAGGCGAATGAGAGATCGGCGGGTGGCGCTGCCGGCGGCGTGCGACATGCACTCGGGATACTTTTATAAATAAGTCGACGCGACGCGCGACGGGTCGTTTGATTGACAACATTGTATTTAACACTGAATGTTTAATGAGCTAATGTTTTCATACACTACACAAGCTAAATATTTTATTGTGAATACCTATATCAGAATGGGTTCATATATTACAATATTTTGACGAAAGTAGATTTTTTAAGGAAATGGGTGCTTGAATTGAATTGAATTAGAATTTATCGATAGCCCTCAAAATATTTATTTAGATATTTAGTAATAACTTACCGTAGGTACCAGTATTAACATAGTCATACCTTCATCACGATTGCCATTTTTAGACACTTGGGTTTCGCAATGCGAATTAGTGGATTCTAATGTAAGGTAGGTATTTGATTAAATAAGTTTTGAAACAATTTACAATTTCTGTACCTACCCAATATTATTAGTTCGCTTCCCTAAATAAATTTTGTTTGCACAAATCTATCAGGATATTGTCTCTCAGGGAAGCACCCACTATCATTTGACCACGAAACCAAACACTCGGTCATCATATCGCTATAGCCCGGTCAACATTGTAGTCCAAACACTGTGTAGAGGGCGCCACTCGTCATAGTTTAAACACCAGCAAAACAAACAGTTGAAGTGCGACCGCCCGCGGATTCGCGCCGAAGGGTTCACGGACTTCACGGAATCAGGGCATACGACACCCGGTGCTGCAGTGTGTTCAGCAAATAAGTATATTGTGTGCTTTTATAAACTGATACAATAAAGGTGCGAAATGATTTCTTATTGAAAAGAAAGGGTGTTTGTTTTTTTAGGTAGCAATGAGAGCAGAAATATTTATATTTTTTAGATTTTATACTTTAAAAATGCGTGTCGCTATTATTACAAGCTTTTATTTAAGCGCTCTGCTGCTTGTTAGTTAGTTTGTTTGTTAGTATAGGTCAAATCTTGGAAGCTCGTTTATCACATTACCTGTTGAAAGTATTATAGGCATGCATCTACATAACCACGCCTTACACCCACCAGAGTAGGAGAACCATAGTATCATCCTCTTTCCCTAAACATCGTATTCAAGGAAAATGCACACACTTACACTACACTTGCACGCACGTACGAATGTATTCTTATTTGGAAGAGTCCCACCAGTCTAGTGGAGCTATAGCACGTTATTGGACCTGTATTTACGACAAAAGAAATCTATCCGAGGAAGTTATAGCCTTTACAATGTGTAGTACTTACCTAAATTGAAATTTGTAGAGACCATGTTAGAAAGGATTTGAAACATTTTGATTCTCTCGATTTGAATCCTGCATGATGTTCCACCATTTGTTGTGAGGAGTTTGTTCTCTTAGGAGTTCAAAGCTCATGACTACACTTCTACACTTTTTGATCCATGCGTGCACATACAGACAGACAGATAGACAGACAGACAGACAGAAAGACAAAAAAATTACTAATTGCATTTTTTGCATTAGTATCGATCACTAATCATCCCCCAATAGTTATTTTGTAAATATATTCAATGTACAGAATTGACCTCTCTACAGTTTTATTATAATATCTAATACTAAAATAATTATCCTTTTATGAAAACCACTAGAAGCATTAATTTATCTAAAACTATTCCACGTACCTACAATTCCAAAAATACAATATTTCACAATACGAACAACGAAAATATGTTACGCGTTTTCCGGCTCAACGGTTCCGGAACAAAATAACGAATCAAATACAAATCGCGTGTACGAGTCGAATTCGCATAAAATAAAAATGTTAGTGAATAAAATAGCGATTGTGCTGCGGCGTGCAGTGATGCGAGCTTGCATTGTGACCCATTGGGGTGCGAATATTTAATTGTGGCGCGACTGCGGCGCGATCGGCGAGCGACGCGACAGGATGTAAGCAACAGATGCTGATTATGATGGGCCTAGGCAAATTGAGGGGCTGTTGCAGCTTAGTTGAGCGATCTTGGCGTGTTGTTTTAAGATTTGCAAGTGCTCAAGTGACGTCCTTTATGTGGAGATAAAAGATCAAGTTGACAATTTGTGGGGGAAGTTAATAGCACAGATTACCTTAATGTTGGTAGTAATATAGTCAAATGCGACCCTGTGCAGATTTTCCTAAGGATTATATTAAAATATTCACATCAAGTAACCCAAAATAAAGTAGGTAGGTACCTATATACATAGGTACCGTATTTCATACATGTATCATAATACCTACCTATCTTAATATTTATTAGGTAATCATCTCATCGTCTGAGTTATAAAAAAAAATATACACAATGAACATTATGATTAATGCCCTCATGATGGTTTATGTCTTTTTATTATATACCTATAGGGTATTTATGTCTTTTTCAATTAAGATTATTTCTGAAATGACTAAAGTTTAGTTCTAATATTAGTTTATTATATTTTCGGTCCGCGGTTTCGGTTTCAGCTCAGTGCAAATATGTGTAGATATATATGAATAGGTCTATATTCATTGGTCTTGATATTTCTATGTACTCATAATATTGTGTAGTATCTAATGTTACAAAAAAAATGTTTTTAAATATACCTACAGTGGAATGATGTCAAATGACGGGCTTAATGTTTTAAAAAATACAAAGATGTATTAACTAACACTCGCATTTTGCCAACGTTTACTTTCATATAGGTTTACCTACATAGGTAATGCCCATGAAGTACAAGGAAATTTCTAATGTTCTTGTGCCCATGTGTATCAAAAGAAAAAACACTTGATTTTTACCTACAGATTATGTATCTCTACAGATTATGTACCCTATATAGTATCTAGGGACTTGAAATTAGTAGGTATATATGGATATGGCATTTAAAAAAGTTCATACCCAAAAAAGCTCAAATCAAAATGTTTACATACAACATTGGACCACCGAGGCAACACAACAGAGCGATATTAAAATATCACAGAGTTTTCTATGGCGACGTTGTTATTTTGTTAAACATGGCTTTTATAGGCGATACGGCGATCAACCATCGAGTGGGCGAGGCGATCACGCGACGATTGTTTGCTTAAGCACCAACACCAAGTGATACAGAACTAGAATGGACACACGCAAACCAAAATGGGTGTTAATTATATTGGTGACCAACTAATTTGATTAAAAATATACTACAAACTTACAGTGTGGCCAGGGTGAACAGGACTAGTTGATAATACACTTACTTTATAACGAACGCAGCAGGCAGGCCGGTGCAGGCGTTTTTCTCGGGTTTGAGAGGTCAGACGGCAATCGTTCTCGTAAAAGTAAAATAAATACTTAACAATAATAAAGGGTACTTATATCCCTATTAACGAGCATAATTTCAGACAAATCTAAAGGGCCAAATGACTAAAATCCTAAATTAAAGTTACTTAATTGAACTTAATTTATTTTTCATTGTCGTCTTTAGTTTATGGACAGGTAAAACAAAAAATACGCATTTGTCTTCAATATGCATAACTACCTGTTTTCGCGTGAAAAATATCTTTACAAAATCATTGTTTTCTGTGCACAAGGAGAGCTAAATAGGTGTAGTTAGTCCCTTTCGGCCGAATAATCTGAATTGACCACTGAGACCTTTATACCTATAAAAATTACTGAACGAATCCGCGACTTTTTGCCGTAAATAAATATTTTTGAAACTTCTCCAGCATTAAGACTTGTGTAAACATAAATATTTATGTTATGTAAATATCTACTTCTCCGAAGAAATATTGAATTCTGTCATACCTGCGTGATTTAATATTATTATTGTTCAATTTATGTCACGTATCGGTCACCAGAGGAGTGAAGTTTTGAAACGGAACCTGCACAAAGCACTTCGAGGAATATCTCTGGAGTGTTGACACGGGATCCATCACAATGCAGGCAAACTCTCCTCAACAGATTATTTTTAAAGGCGACCCATCTAAAGTTTGTCCAGATGACTCTTATAAATCGATCATTTAAAGTGTGACCTGCTCTGTGATTCTTGGGTTTAATGCGTTCGTGTTTACTAAAAGGTGTCAAAGATAATTAATTCTGTCGATTGTTACCTATAGTTAAAGCTGCGATTTAAAGAACATTGTTTACAGTTCCCACCAAGCCAACTACAAAACACGTAGCATATATAAATAAAAAACTAGCTTTGTATAAAATATGAATCTAGCTAAATAATTCCATGACGAACATGGTGTTAGCAAAATTTGTAAATATTTGAAGTAATAACAAGTATTTATGTCAAGTATTTAACTGGATTCTGCAATCGAATTTATGAATGCCTGTGTCAATGTTTACCTAAAATATACTTATAAAGTCGTAATTACGTACACGCAAACATTTAGCGGTGAATATTCCGCGCCACTCGTATTTTGAGACCAGTGTTCGGAGTATGTTTGCTTTCCCATCGATGTTATTGTAGGTGAATTCTTATAAGTCCCAGGTAAGTCCACCGTAACCACAACGGAATAACAAACAACATTTCTAAATACGAAAGAAGCAAACACAGCAAACACATTATTATATTAGTTTAAGGCTTTTTTTCTTAATTGCTTTGTGAAACACGTTTTCCACTTGCATTACGTAAACATAGTTCAAAAAACTCTTGCGTACAATATCGGTAGCTCATTAATGGACGAAAGTTTTGACCAAATATTTGAGCGTTCCGGCACAATCGTAATTACTGAGTTGTGGTCGCAGGTTGCACAAAGACTGGTAGTTGGTATAACAGGGTATTTATTTATCGATGAGTTACGGGCTCATTAGATACACACCGGGGTACATGTGTAAATAAATAGGCGGGGAAGGCGGCGACGCGGCCAAACATCTTCAAAGGTCGATGCTACGGTTATGAGCACTCGGAACGAGATCGAATGCTTTGAATTAGAAGGAAGAATATAGGAATGTGGTATACCACTGATTTAGCTCAGCTGAAGGGGTCTAGCTATACTTGCTTGTGTTAGGAGTCGATGAACGTCGGTAGTGTAATGGGGATTCAAACCCGGGATCTCTCGATCGTAAGGTCGACTCTTTCACCACCAAGCTTTAAGTAGATCACCTATTAAAACGAGTGGACAGTTAAAAATCAGAGAAAAATATTTGCGACTAACATTTAGGCGCGAATTTGTTTTGTCTATAGCAATAAATGAGTAAATTTATTTATGGTGAAAACGTGCTTGTACATTAATTAGATTCAGTATTATGTTATGAAGCCATAAATTGGAGTGACGTAGAAAGGTACTATATATCGTCGCAATATGGCGCAAAAAAACAGCCTCCTTGCTCTGCAGAGTTCGGGCCAGCTCCAACAGTATTTTGCGAATTATTGCTGAGAGGTACGACTCGCCTATCTTGAACCATTGTACGCGTAGATTGTTACCGTACAATTGGTCTCTAAATAGTTTGTTTTGTCTTTAATTTGGTTACTAACATAGTTCTAAGTATACAGTTACTAACATAATATGAATCTGTTTACCCACTAACATAGCCCTAAGTATATTGTTACTAACAAGATATGAATAATTGTGTTTGAAATAAAATAATATTACT
Source organism: Lithosia quadra (assembly GCA_963576445.1). NCBI lineage: Eukaryota > Metazoa > Arthropoda > Insecta > Lepidoptera > Erebidae > Lithosia > Lithosia quadra. Next base: position 10,562,446 of record OY754891.1, read on the forward strand.
TATTTTATTTTATTTATTTTATCTATGTTAATATTATAAAGAAGTAAAGTTTGTGTGTTTGTATATTTGTTAAATTGTTAGGGGTAATCTCGGGATCTACTGAACCGATTTTAAAAATTCTTTCCCCAATAGAAAGCCACATTATCCCTGAATGACATAGGTTGAATATCATCACGCTACTGCCCAAGGGAGCGAAGCAATAATTATAAATGTGAACAATTCCGGTGGATTCCCATACATTTTAGGAAAACTGATAAATTATGAGCATATTAGGTATGTGAGTTAAAAGGGTAGATCGGGGTTCGAAATACGCCACGGGCGAAGCCGGGTGGGTCAGCTAGTTTATTTATATACATATATTTGTTTTCCTGTGATATTTTTTAAACCATCTTCGCACTTATTCAACCACAATCGTGAAATTTCTGCAAAAAGATTTATCCATTTAGGAGCAGTTCAACGACATATACCCGTGCAGGTTTTTATATAAAGGTACTTATTCGTCACAGGTATTATTTATCGTGTGTTTTCTGTTACGTGTCGGCGTATTCAAGTGGCGGGCGAGAGAGCACTGACAACAACCACGGAGCTAGCTCATATTACATCTCATGCCACCGCAAACATACCGCAAGTATACCTCCTCTATGATATCTGGTACTTAACCGCAGCTTTCACGGCTCACACTGACGTGTGGAACAATGTGTATCTGTGTGCGTAATTTGCTCAATTACGCAAATAACCCCTCGTCGTATTGATTCATTTGAAGATAATATGTTGACTCGTATTTTACTAAACAAACTAATATACCTATAGCTTTGCAAAAATATATTTCTGGTTTCGTAAAAGACTTGGATTACGCAAGTTTGCATGATTCACGCCATGTTTAAGTTGTCAATTCGTCATAACAATGATATTCTTTTCGTAATTTTCTAAAAATATTTTACGTAGACTGGATTACTTCGATTTTGGGAGGTCAAACGGCAGTCACTCACGTAAAAGCTAAAATGAACCAACTCTGGAACAAGAGTTGTAGACGAGCTCAACTGACTTGAGATGCAACCGGATTAACGTTCAGATGAAGACATAATTCAAATAATGTGCTCCTCCCAGCCTTTGCCCAGCTTCGAATTCATTTTCAGTCTAACTACGAAATGGCCGAACCTCGATATCAATCAATTTCTTGACAAGTTATCTTACTAAATAAGCTAACGGTTTTATTTTTTATTACTAGAATGCCATTGCCATTTCATTGTCTAGAATTTAAATACCTCTTGAATACATAAGTACAAGTTTGAATGCATAGACTTGAATATTTTATTTGTCTTACCATTATGCCAGGCGTCATCATTATTTGGCGTCTACCATTGTAACTTTTAAACAGTGATTGTCAAACGCATAGCAAACTACTTGACCACTCAAGTGAAGTGAGGATGAGTTCGTGTCAAGCGATTTGTGTGTCGCGACTAAGTTCTGTTGTATACACCTACATGCTAGCGACGAAACCCATACTACGGTTGAGGTTTCTAAATAGATATGGTATCATTTATCTACTTAATACAATAGACATTCCGCTTACAGAAGTGGAACATCAACTATCATCAGTATCTTAACGTTGTTCCCGGTGACATCCTCAGATTTTTCAACGGAGCCAAGGGTTCGCTTACTCCATTTATTAGTTTGAAATATATAGCTTTTATAGGAGCGGCTGTCGTGTGAATTCACCTGCGAGAGGCCTGTGTCAGAGCTTCATTCCTTAATTAGCAGGTCTTAATGATACCCCTCATACCTGCATTTCGCTTCTGTATCTACTATCTACCTACTATTACATAGAACATTTATTCAGAAGGATTCAGAAAATACCTAAACTATTTTAAAGAAAAAACTAAAAACAGTAACAAAATAAGAAAATTACTAAAATATATGCAAAATATACACAGAAATTACCAGGAACCATTATCATAAAGAGATAAGATATACTTTTAATGGTAGAAGCTTTAAAAATGACACACTACAACTAAAGCCACAATGTATGTTTCAATGGAAGCAATTGTAATAACCATACTTATTGATTGTCAATCTTTACTCATATTTCTGGAGACAATGAAGTTTCAACAACAGTGAATGTGACAGGAACAGACAAAGAGTTCTAATCGGTTTCTCTTTTTGGACGCAGCCGTTTTCGAATAACCACGAATAACGCTTCTTATCTATTTAATACTAAATCTATGCGTAGTTGTCTTTGTTTGTCAGTTCTTGACACATGGTGTTTGCTTTCACATTCTTTTATGACTCTCGAACTTAAACGTGACCCCGGGCCAGTTGAAAACTTATGGTATGAGTTTCTTAAGGACCAGTATCATGCTTCATACCCAGCTTTAAGTATTTAAGGTTTTCTTTTCTTCTTCTCTTTGAAGAACTTGTTTATAATATGAGAAAGTTGTCAAGAAGTTTTGGAATTGATATTTTTATAAGCTATTCTAGTTACGATGCCGGTAATCTTACATTATCTTTGCGTGTTCTTTAATACTACACAATGTTATGAATTTTAAATAATGGAGAATAGGTACTGACAAAAATCTATGAAAAATGCGAAATATTGTAACAAATACTTACCGTAAACCAAACTTCCTTGGTATTTAGCGTAATAATTTTTATGCATCAAAGGTAATAATATATATTAATTAAAGGTAGTAATAATATATATTATATTGTTAAATATAAAACTTTCCCCATTTAAAAAATTCAAATTCTTTTTCCATTCTAAAATTAAAACTTATCACCTTAATCACTGAATATAGGTAGTTAACTATGTACTCGTATAAAGTTTATCTTATAACTTTACTTTACCTTAATTTAAAATCTACAACGAAATGAAATATATTATTATAAGAATACGAAAGTTTTATTGCTGTTATTCTCCATGAAATTAATTTTTCTTGCATGTGGAGACGCCCCCGACACTCGAGCCTAGACTTAACCCACACACGGTAGTTCGTGAGGTGAAACCTTGAAACGCTGTCCCATACGTGTGTCGAAAAGTAACCTAGAAAAATAATATTCTGTTCAAAAATAACTTTATCTTAATATGTGGGTACAAAATTTAGAGAAACATCAGCAGACACCAGATAAAGCTGTAGTTACACAAGTTTCTGGCGTCGGTCTGTAAAGGACGTGGGCTATTCGCAATTTCCCAGCACGGCAACACGTATACCAGTTCACGTCTGCCATACGTCGTATTAGGTTAGCCGGCGCTCTCAAAGTGGAGGGTGTATGCTAATGCAGCACCACTCGACGCCTCGGGGTGCCTCGGTGGTCGGTGCACTTACCAAGCGAACTACAGTAGTTCATGTTAAACTTATAGGTGGATATGAACTGAAAGTTATGGTATTTATTATGGTATAATTATGACGGCTGACCGTTTTACATTACTATTGATTTTAAATTTAATAAGAGGAACCAAAAACTAAATTGAGTTGATAGTACTAATGGCACTAGGTATTTATGTACCCACAGGCATAAAATTATATGAAGGAGCAATATTATTTTCACGTCCAGAACCGTTCATTTAATATATCCCATAATATTGTTCAAATATCTCCAATGTACAGACACTTATTTTTTTTTATCTATATATATTCAGTCCGTCCATTGACTTTACCTAGCTGGATGTTAAGAAGCTAGGGTAAACTCCAGAGAATACACGCCGCCATTCTAGATACCATTCATCCCAAAATGGCGGTCCCTACCTTGACGGCCTATATAGACAGATTAGAAAGTATTATTATTTAAATTGTCATGTAATTATACAGATCATTGAAAGGTATTGTACAAAGTAGACCTTCTGCATGTTGAGGGACGCATTGACATGGCGGAGGCTCTCTGTTTGTGTGGTAATGTTTATTATGTACCAGTGTCTACGAAGCTTTACATACATACCTCGCTCCCCCACACCCGCGTGAATGTGTTCGTTTCCTTTATTGGGGTGAATACATTTCACGGTTTGTTTTTAAACATACCTACATATAAAAGTATTACTCGAGGTACGTACGTGTATATGTACTCGTAAATATCTTGCACGTGGTTTTTGTGTATATTATTAAAGATAAATAGACATACTATTTGGAATTTTAAACACAATGATTTGAACAGTCACCACGTATTATATGACTGTCACTGAATTTGGTCATCCTCCTCCCCTGGTTGCGTTTGCCAGCGTTTGTATCCGAAATGATTATAGGCTTGGCCCACGTCCGTGTTTTAACAGACAGCGTGACCGTGATTGGCGCTTTTGTGCCCTCAACAGTCGTACGCCGACACACTGTGCAACACATCTCGAAACATTCACTAACAAATTATCCACTATAGTAGAACTCTATCAAGCTCCAATTAAAAGTCATACTAGGCTCTCAATAAAACGGTTGTTAAGGACCTTTGTTAATTTGATTTGATTGAGTTCTTACAGAAAGCGATACCGCAGTTATTGTTTGGCCGATTTTACATAACGAGGCGGCAAACGTGGGCCCTCTTTGTGGCCGGTCCATTGTGTGGGAGTATCCAAACGTTTGAGATGTGAATTGAAAGGCGCCGCGCGATGACGAGGCGCGAGCCAGGCTGCGGTGCAAAGTATAAGTAATTGATACTTGTACTAAAATTTGAAATAAATGTCATCGCAAGGCATCATCATTCTAATAGTGATTTTCTGGTTGCGTTCAAGTTTGTACGTTGGAGAACGAGGTCCACTTGTTGTTTTTGATTGGAATGTTAGCTTTTCTGGGAGCAACTACCGTCTGACGTCCTAACCCCGAAAGGAAAGCCTGCGCCAGAGCCTCTTCCATGAAAATGTTACCAGGAACCAAATATATGATAACAAACAAATAAGGATCTATCAAAGCACTAACAAAACATTTAACACTAGTTACCGATTAGTGTGGTGGCCTACATCTCTTTAGCATTTTTATTTATTTATTGGAACATTTAACAGTTATGCGTCACTCATTAGTATGTAGGTACTCACACTTTTACTCAACTCACACGGTTAGATGGGCACACACACTTGAACACAAACACATAAACATTACTGCCACGGTAACCCCACTCTGCCACGTAAGTGCTAAAAAAACGTTCGTAAAAATTTAAACTCTCAAACTCCCTTGACTTGTACCACACTCTAACATTGCGTTACACGGCTTCACTCTTTGAACTGTCCAAATGATTGTTTTATATTTGTAAGCGTCGAACAGTGCCCCTATTCGACTCCGCTGACGTAATGTAGCATTTCAATTAGTCGCACTGGCGTTTTGTTTTTAACAAAGCTTTTGTCGACTAACGCTGTGCCGAGATTTAGGAGCATTGTTAACTATTGATATATGATTAATAAACATAACGCTTTTCTTAATAAACATAAGGACTGTTAGAATTTTTGTTTGATTTTAAGTTTTAAACATCTAATGGTTTGCTGGTATGAGTGGGAAATCATTTTGATGTAATGTTACGTGACATTCGGACTGTCTCACACATGTCTCACATTACTCGGTATTGAGAATCTAAATATAAGCGTTAATAAATCTTTTGTTTTATTAATGCCGATGAAAGTTAAAACAATAACATTCCTTTCGACACCACTAACAGGGAAAAATTTCGCATATACACAAGAGGAAGGAACAGTATATAAAATTAATGGCTTTACCCACATCTTAAGGTTTGCTGCAGAAGCAATTAGATGAAAATTATGGTGTTAAAATTTATTTTCCGAAAATTCTCCTTTTTCCCTTCTTTAATGATTTTACAAAACTAAGAATCGTTTAGTCTATCCCTTTGTTTCCTTCGGATTAAAAATCCCTCTGGCCATTTGAAACTGAGATTCACTACCAGTTACTAAAGAAGAAAAAATGGTCTTTTATACTCAACCAATTGCCAAAGAGCCTTATGTGACTTTATGAGTGCAACTCAGGTGTCTGTGAAAATGTAAGAAGAATACAGTAAATCATTGGTTACATCGACAATTTTCCAGAGGTGTCTTTTGTTTGACGTAATTGTCGTAGCACCGTAGGCACTTCGTAGCAACCGTCTACGATGTTCTGTTTTGTATATATTAAAGGTTACGTCTCAACTAATTATCAACTAGGTACTCGTATATTACAATTATATCTGAAATACTTTTGATGAAGGATAAACATTGCATTCAAAATGTAATAATACCGCAGGTGTAGAAAAAACTATGATATTCTGGTCATCTTATTTCTATAGATCACAGATGTAGCATAATTGTATTTTCATACACTTGTATGAAAATGTAAGCCACAGGAATATTGTATAATTATATAAGGGTGTATGTATAATACACAAACAGATAAACACAGAAATATTTTTTGTAAAATCTGATCTCACCTTCTTTAGATTGTCCATAATTTTATTTTTAAAAACATTGGTAGAAAGTTCATATTAAAATTGTATAGAAAAATTACATTGTCTTTCTTTCAACATATTGAATTTTCCACAGGCTTCGAGCCTAAGAACTAAACTAAACTTTAAAAAAACTTTAGTAACCTTTTTTATTAAAAGAGCTTTGTTAGTTTCATGAAAAGTACAGGTACAAAAGAGGCTTAAAAATATAATGTAGGTACTGGTACTAAAAATCTTTTGTCCAATTTTTAGCTTACTAATTAGTGGCAAACAATGACTTCTATATACATTAGGCAAATTGTTGTATGTGGCCAAAAATTGTATTGGAGTTCGGGGGTGAGGTAAGAATGGGGGTATGGCAGGAATTAACTCAGGTATCTCAATTGGTCAGAGTATTCTACCTAGACACGGACTGATCGCAGGTTCAATTTTCGTCTTGGATGTTAAGGTTTAGTGATTCAAATTTATAGTAAACTAGTTGTTGCCCGCGGCTTCGCCCGCGTGAGACTCTAATCCCATCCCGCTACGCAGGATAATCTAAGTGGCCTATATGCTATTCTGAACTATAATCTATTCCTGTACCAATTTCAGCCAAATCCATTCAGCTGTTAGAGCGTGGTTGAGTAACAAACATCTTGTAGTACATATATAGGATAGTAGGATAAGGATTTTATGTGGCCATACATATGGCAGGTACCAATAAAAAACGAGATGGTCTTGTATAGATAAGAGTCATTGATGGCAAATATCTACGTTATAAGTCAGTATTAAAGCCATCATCAACCAAGCTCCAGCCACGCAATGAACAGCCAGATCATGATGTGGAAACCCGTCCGCGGTGCATTAGGCGGCCTATAATCAGCGCGCCGCGGCAGCCTCTAATCACGCCCGGCCTTGTTTTAGGACCGACGATGCACCAAGCACCACTCTAGCGTTAATTTCCGGAAGTAGCCACATATATACAGGCTATAAGCACAGATAGACGTTACTACTGTTACTAGGGAGATTATATCACTAAGGTAGCAAATATATGAACGAACTGCATGGTGTAATTTATGATTGCTACTGCGCAATGACAATAAAACCAATACTGCTTGATGACTATATAAACCTTTTTCGAAGATCCACATAATATGAATAGGTACTTTAAGTTCAGAAAAGGTTAAAACAAGCCTATAGCAACACAGAACTTATATTCTTAGTACCTAAAGGTTGCCTTATGAAAGAAATTGCTGAGAGTAGTGTTGTGCTCTTGCAGTTAATGTCTAAGGAATGGAAGTTCTATCTGCTGGTAATTTACAAATTTTTCTTCTGATAACGTAACGTTTATTTTTTTACCTTCTTAGTTGTATGCCAAAGGATTGCTATGATTGCATTATTGAAGTTAGTTAGATGATATATTTGCGAATGTCACATAAAACATTGAACAACGAACATGCTAACTAAACCTATTCGATGATAAAGGTTACTAGACAAACATTTATTCGTAGTACGAGTATCTACTTATTTTATTTTCAGCCAGCCTATTACACTCGAGAGCAATGAATCCGGGTCACTTAAAGAATGTTAAAAATCTCGGAAACTAAAAATGATAGGTTAATGCAATAAATTGTATTTAATAGACAATGTAATACTCCTTAAATGAAAGTAAAAAAAATATGAGTCACCATACATTTTATTAACACAAAATTACATAAAGAAAAAAACTGCTGATCTCTCCTTAAAACAAAAATAGGAAACATGAAATTTTTGAACTTTATTACGATTTTCTTGAATTTTAATACTTCGTATTGCCTCCTCGTGCTTCCATTACTGCGTTTACGCGGTTTGGCATGCTGTACACCAAGTTCCTTATACGATTTTGGGGAATATTCTCCCATTCCTCTGTGAGAGCAATTTTGAGCTCACGAAGCGTGATTGGGGGAGGGTTTCGTTGTTTTACGCATCTGCCTAGCTCGTCCCAAGCATGCTCGATCGGGTTGATATCCGGGCTGCGCGCTGGCCACTCCATACGAGTAATGTTCATCTCTTGAAGGTAGTCATTCACAATCCTACCTGTATGAGGTCGGGCATTGTCATGCATAAATATAGCATCCTCACCTAAATTGACCATAAATGGACCAACGTGATCATTGAGGATTTCTTCCACATATCTTACGCTAGTTAAAGAGCCGTTTTCTATGATCACCAGCTCTGTGCGACTTTCAGAAGAAATTCCGGCCCACACAAGTACAGACCCACCACCGTAGGCTACTTTTTCTTCGATGCATGCTTGCTTCAATCTTTCCCCTGGTCTTCGATACACTCTGTGTCTTCCATCGTGCTTGTAGAGCATAAATTTTGATTCGTCGGAGAACATAACTTTTGACCAATCTTCAATACTCCAATTTACGTGGCTCTGGGCATATCTTAGTCTCGAAATACGATGCCCACGATCCAGTTTAGGGCCGTTTGCAGGTCTAAGGGGTTTTAAGTTAGATTCAGCAAGCCGACGTCTTACTGTCCATGCACTTGGGTTACTTCCTCCGAGGCGTCGAAACTGATTGGTGAGTTCAGTTCCTGTGAGAAAGCGATTTCGAAGCATGGTGTTCACCAAGTATCGGTCTTCTCGTGCTGTGGTACACCTGGTTCTGCCCGTTCCTGGTCTGCGTAGGTTAGAACCAGTTTCTTCGTAACGTCGGAGAACTCTTTGTACTGTTGACAGCGACACACCGACAGTCCTGGCTGTATCGCGCTGACTCCGGCCGGTTTCCAGCATTGTAAGTATTCTGGTGCATTCTTCAGGCGTAAGCGACATAATTTCAGCTTGAATAATGAATATAGAGCACTATCAACATGGTTTATGTACCCACATAAATGACAGATTACAAACAAAAGCAAAACCAAATGCTGTAATTTCGTAGTTCCATCTTCGAAAGTGGCCCTTTTTCAAATTTGATTTTTTTATGATATAACTTTACAATAACTAAGAAGTTTTAATACCTTCATTTAAGGAGTATTACATTGTCTATTAAATACAATTTATTGCATTAACCTAGCATTTTTAGTTTCCGAGATTTTTAGGATTCTTTAAGTGACCCGGATTCATTGCTCTCGAGTGTATGTTCACGTTTACAAATTGGCATGCAAACGTTTTGCAACCTAATTAAGCTAAAGAATCGTTTTCTATCAAAGTTTGTCAAAACAGGATACGAATTTGCATTTAACTTTAAACAATAACACTGAAAAACAAAAGACATTAAGGTTTTTTTTTCTTTTTTACCTACAGCTTGGTACCGCTTACCGTTTGGAGAATCGTGTACTTGTTTACAGTCTTACAGTGCAAATAAATGAAGGTACCTACATAAAACAGATCTATTTAAAATACACTTCATCTGCTGTATTAAGATAATAAATATTTCATTTTTAACTTAAGGCTGCACACATCAAAGGTGCGAGGACCGACGCTGACGTGTTAACTCTGATGAAATAATTGACACTCTACACATAGACAACAAAAAGCCAAACAAAAACTCTGTCGGACTTTTTTGTTTTAAAGTGTATCATTTTTTTATTTATAATTGATATGTTTCTTCAAATAAAAAAAGTTCTCACCATTAGTTGTTAGTGCCAATAACATCAGTTTGATGAATCATCTTCATGTGATTCATTAATTTTTTGGTTCGTATTAAATGACGATATTCGGAAATTTGATTTTTTTATGCCAAAAGCCTATAAATCTAGAGTCTCTAACTAGAGTACCTACCTAAAATTTTGTTATACTTAACCTATATGTGTCACTCGTTACCTCCCTACAGAGATTATTAAAAAAGATAAGTAGTGAAGTAGAAGGAAGGCCTCCAGTCCTCGCAAAAACACTATAAGTAGGTCGACAGTGTCGATACCAAGTGAGATATGGTTTGTTTACTATCTTAGAAATATAAGAAGCTGTTACGGTTATTATTTATTTCAATTCGACCTTAATGCAACAAATAAAGGCTATTATTCACAAAGTAGTTCACAGTAAGGTAAGACAAAAAGTCGCGGCACAAATAAATAAATACGTATCTTGGCCAATTTATGTCAAAATCACCCACTTCCAGCTAATTTCCTTTCGCTACGAATTTCGCTACGAAAGTACAAAATCATGTTAAAACTACTCCATATTCGCTCTATAAGCTATTACCTATAGAAAGTGTGAAATTAACTTGTAATTTCGTGCGGAGGTGTCAATTAGACCCCGAAGTCGGCGACAGACGGTGGCGGTGCCGTTGGATAACACAACATCAAATTTTCCTAAAACATTTGTAGACAAAAGTGTCAAATCATGGCTTCCATTTACGTCTAAATATTACGAGGTTGTAAACAGTTGGTTGTTTTTATTACTCTGTTTTATAACGCTATTAGAAGCAGATAACATCTAAATAATTTAACAACTAAAGCACAAATATAATTATGGCTTATATGGTTTATCAATTAGGTCATGTTTGCAAATTTTTTTATTTGAAAATACGTTTGTAATTATGTTTCTTACAATAAAGATTGACTCATGAATTATTCATACAAAGAAGGGGTGATCCTCACGTCACTCTACCTTTGGAGTATCTAGGCTTCTCGCTTTGGAGTATCTAGGCTTGTCCCTTTGCATGTGACGTACACAATAAATTGCGTGTTCATACCTATAGAATAAAAGCTGAAACAATTTTTTATTTGTAGGTACAATCAACTGGCATTCTCTATACTAAATTATCTATCTACATTTCATTGGTAAAGTTTTAGGAACCTAGAATACCCTACTACTACGTATCACTGCGAATAATTACTGCTTAGGCAATTATACTTTCATTTGATGATTTTGATGATTTTGAAAGTGTTCTTATGTATTGATTAATTATTATTAAGCTATAGATTTCACCACTGTGTCGTTCACCCCTGACTGGCGCTACAATTCCCTAATGTTTGGCTGTTTGCGCCACTTTGCTTCGAGACACGCACTACGTGATACCGATCTCTCACAATCACCAACACCGATGTTTTCTACATTTTTCGATAAGAAACTAAGTGAAACTGCTACAGTTTGTATCTAGTAGAAATAATATTTTGATTAACTGTTTACCGTTTTATCGTAATTTTACTTGAGGTTTGCACATATTAACTGCAAAAGTTTTTGTACTAGACTTTTCACTGTCATAAGTCATAACTGCGGCGTCGTAAGACAGATTACATAGGTACCTATATAGTATCAATAAAACTTCATATTTAGTAAGGCCTAGGATAAGTTTAACAACTATGTATGTATTGAAATTTGAATATACATACAACCCTACGATTATGAAGATGATACTCGGAGGAAAAATAGTGTGAGTGAGTGTATGTGATGTACCTATATCAGAAAAAAAGAAAAAGTATAATTATTTACGTAAATATAACTGTATCACGGTTCAATTTCATACTCCATGGGTCGAAGAGAACTCAAAGGAATAATAATTTCTCTAGAAGTACCTAAGTAGGTAGGTAAGTACTTCAACCTGGGCTCGTTACATAAAATGGAACACGCCCACTCTATCGCCCCTGACCACGTTGAATCTTTAAAACCTTTGAAGTCATATGTAATGGTAGGTCTTTGGTGTGATCATAATGACTAGTGTTTTGTACATGAATACTCTGATTGCGTAAGTATGTTATGACATAATTCTTAAGTATCTACTCGTACCTTATTGAATTTTGAAAACCCTCCGTTTTATTTCTGATTTTTTTAGTTTCAAGCTAGTAGGGATGTTTATTTCAGACATATGAATTTCCTTTCATATTGGGTTGTATAGGTGGAGCAAGACCATCAGTACCATATTGACCTCACCTGCGAGCTGGTACACCGGTTGATTGATGGATGAGTCTCTGGCGCAGGCATTCTTCGATATTATTATAAGTCAGGTCACTCCCTTAAAAGCCGTAGAAGCCAAATCAGAAGGAGAAATAGTAAGCAGACTTAGCGGACCGGGGTTTTCACATCAGAGCCAGAACTGGGAAAAACGCTAAGATGATGATGATATCGAACTCGAACACCGTAATAAAATCTTCACAATCGGATCCAGGATAGGGTTAAAGTATACAACAGTTAATGTAAAATAGGTATGCAAGCCCCTTGCAAGCCCTGGCGAAAGAAGCATTGATAGTCCAAAAGGTTTTATTGAGTACTAGGTATAATTTAATGTTTCTTTGTCCCCTTCCTATAGGTACTATACTTTGATTACGATCACACTTTGGTAAGTTATTGTATGGTTAATGTTCACATGACCGTGAAGGTTACTAACATAAACAGTTTTTATAAAATCATCGCAATGAATGCCGGGCATTAGCTAGTTTGTTCATAATGCTGAGTATCTATTTATTTAAATTTCGAATGTTACCACAAACATAGTTGAAATCTGTAGATGGCAGATTAGGTTTTTTAATTTCCATCGTAAGTCAGCTAAAACTACCTGTAAAAGTCCAAGTCATGATGGCTCTTTGCATGTATTATATATTGTGTTAAATTTAAGTAACGCTAGTGCAAGCGAACTTTGACCGTTGAAACATTTGTGGCACGTGGGCCCAACGTTAATGCACATGTAGTTTGCAATTAACTTCACACGAAACTACATTATTAAGTTTTTACCTGTTCCTGAATATTTATAGAGCAATTTCACTAAAAGCAGTAGATCCACTTCTCAGATTAAGGAAGAGTGAGTACTTTATTTTACATATAGCTACGAGCTGAATTTTATTAATTAATTGGCAAAGTGGGAACCTAATTAGAAAATTAATCTACCTACCTACTACTTTGCTCTTTTAAATAAATTGCTTCAAAGCAAGAGCCTACTTTATTATTTTAATTTATTTTTTTACTTTAACAACAAGTCTTAAGATGGTGTTTAGTTAATTTGTCTGTATAGCAATTTTGTATTTCCTAAAGTTGCCTATTAGAAATGGCATTTTACCTACTGAGGTACCTACCTATGATTATGATAATATATATTGATTGGCATACAATGAAGTTTATTTCTATTCTACGTTTCATATGAATTTAGACACTTAGGTAAAGTTATTGAAAGAATTCTAATCATCGCTTACGTAATAGGTATCTGAGTGGGTTTCAAAAATAACAAACAATCATTAGGTACTTAGGTATACTTAGATCGTAAAAATATAGGTACAAAGCAAATAAAGCTACAATGTTCACGCTTAACTTCGGATATAAACTGAACAGAAATGGTCAGTCATGTTGTTATATTTCTACATTTACTACATAAGATAATGTCGTGTCGTGTAAGAAGGCGGTGTAGTTTTAAGTGGCATGTAAGGAAGATCCATCGGCGTCGGCGCAGGCAGCCCCTCTAATTATCGCCGAGATCCGACCCAGATAGCGCAAGCTTTTATCTCGAACACTCTTCCATTAAGCAAATATACAGCTTTGTAGCCCGTTAATCATATACTACAGTATTTTCCAACTCTAAAACCAATTAAAAATATTTTGATAGACAAAAATAAATTGTAATTGCACGTTACAGAGGCCGCCATTTTGATTCGGTCTCACAACTTCCCAGGGCTTCGTTAATGGATGGTTTGTCAAAATATTTTTGCTTCCGCAGCAAATGTGTTCTATATCTTTGTGTAATTTAATGTATTCATAAAGCTTCGCTATTGTGTTAGTTGAAATAAATGCGGAAACGTCAACTTTGAAATGTGATGAGAGTTTCGAGTACCTAGTTATTATGAAGTTATTTATAGTGAAACTAATTACTTAATTTTAACATTGAAACATTAGTCTTATGTACCTACTAGGTATTTGTTAGATAGTGTACCCAGATAGCGACAAGCAAAACTGCTTAACGTTACTGACCATTATTATGTTGGTACACCATCATAATAAAACATATCTACCTAATGCGTGATTTCGAAAAAATTAACATAATAAATTACAGTTTGACTGTGACTTGCAGTAGATATGCACCATTTCCTAATACTGATAGTGAGAAGGTGTTGTAAGTACCTACGGGTCTCTACCAAGAGTCGCTGCCATACCTATCTAATAGCCAATAGTACTTAACTATCCACCTGCGCTAAACAAAAATGTTTTGAAGGGTTAGGAAAGCGGATTCTAGTTCTAAAAGTGAGGGCTTTCCAGGCAACTAGGATCAACAAGATTATTGGAGGTACTAACTAAAACAATTGTGTAGCTGCGACTCTATTATACCTAGTTGCAGTAGATATCTAGTACCTTCCTTAATTACCTTTCAATAAGAAAATTACACCATTCACTCGAATTATGCATTGCACACACGTTACACGTTACCTTAACTGTAGGTATATTAAGTACTCCACTAAAACGGAACACACCTATGTTCCGTTTTAGTGGAATTCCTGGGGGTTATCTAATTGGTAGGTACCTACCTCGGAATCCAATTTAGTACCTACTCTATGTATAAGGAAACTTTAAATAAAAGAAAAAGATGTAAAAGAAACCTAACTAGGTAGGTACTTAACGTGTAAAAAATATTATCATTATATAATAGCGAAAATCAGTGCCAAGGCTATGAAAATTGAATTAGGTAAGTAGGTACTCGACAATATTCAGACGCGACAAAACATTAATCCAAATCAATTACAAATTATGTGAAATGAAATGGAGAGATAAAACACGCAGGGCCGTAATGGAGTGAATAAAAGCCCGCTTTGTCGGCGGCTAATTTGCGAATTAGCGATGTGCAATGAGTGCCCGGCCACTCAAGCGCAGCGTAATCTAATTAATTAACCTTTGTCGCGCGTGCGAGGCGTGAAACTCGCGCGCTTTCGACGCCACTGACGCCGCCGCAGCACCCAAAAGCGTCTCTGTTTGCGAACTTTGTACTTACTTTACTTATTGTTCAAGTTGCTTAGTATAGGTAGGTTGATATCTGCCTACAAATAAGTATATTTTGTACGTCCGCAGATATCAATAAAATATTTGTTGGATATAATAAAATAAGGGTTTGGTTCCCACTTAGTGCAAATACTTGTTTGCATGAATGCTATTTGCATTGGACTGGGTGTTTTATGTATCCTACAAAAAAAATATTCTTGTTAATCCGCATTCCAGAATCTATATTAGGTACCTAGGTACAAATTATGCTTAGTTTGGGTATAGACACAACGCTTTAGGTATAGACCTAAAGCGTTGTATAGGCAGATATTTTATTCTACTAAGAATATAAAAAAGAATGTGAATGTTACAGAAACTTAACTACCTAATCTAGTTTTTATTTATCTTATTTATCTTTATTTATCTTATGTCTTGAAAAAGGTTAAATACCTATCTACTTAAAGAAAACACTTGCGACAGTTTCCAGACTTTGATTATTTCCAGATTCCATAATTTTCTTTTTGACCTAGGTACTTACTTACCTACCTAATATTCCTTAAACACAACACAAACTGAGTAGGCGCCTAGCTACTGAACAAACTCTCGCACCTACATTTCCTAACACCGCACTAAGGTACTAACATTATTTGGCGCGCTAATGGAGTAAGTGCTTTGGCAAATGGCCCGTGCCACGGAGCTTTTAATGCAATTTCGTCTCCCTTTGTAGCTGGAAATTGGCGCAATCAATCCATTTACACTTTGTTTCGCCAACAGTGCCACTACCGAACTGTAGGTAAGTAGGTATATATACTATTATACTTGTCTATTCCCGCCTTGCTACCGCACAAGATTCACTTTAGCAACAACTAAAATGCCTTTCATCATTTTGTAAAATATTTTACTATGATTGCGTTTTATTTTAGTACCTACCTACATACCTACGTAGGTGGGTAGGTTCTGTCACAGAGAAAAGAATGTTGTAACGAGAATTGGATATTGATGATATCCTAAGTGGTTTGGGCATGTACAACGAATTAATTAAAAAGTAGGTAGGTATACCTACGTAGTTGCCGCATATATAGGTAGGTAACGATTACCGTCCACCTTACAACTTTATATTTCGGCAGTCCTGCCACCTACCTACATCACACATTATCGTTTGTACCTAGATAATTAGTTTTCAGTAGTTTGACGACCTCAGTGCCGCGTGGTGTAGCGGTAATGCGTTCAACTGCTAAATCAGAGGGTTCAATTCCCGCTCAGTACAAATAAGTATTTGTGGGCATGAATATGAATAAGTACTATTTACATAACTTTGGTTTGGGTATTTCTGTGTATCTACAACATTTAGGTAGGTATGTATCTACAAAAAGCGCATCTAAGTAGATTAGGTATTATGGTATATATATTTTACAATGAAAGTAAAGGAAGAGTAGGAACTTTAAAGTGCGACCTACTTACGAGAAGTAATAGATTACTCAAAATGACGTAGTTAGTTGTGTCAGAAATGTACTTTGTATGGGAACGTATAGGAAACTATAGAAAATAACAAAGCAGAAACCAATAATTTAAGAGTTGTCGTTTATAGAATACGCCATATATCGTACTTAGATACGATATAAACGCTTAGAATGAGGCGGCAGAAGGACAATAATATATTTAACCGTAAGTAGCCCATCCATACCCTCAGAACCCCTATACCTATTCGTTCTGCACAGGTACCTCCCTAGATTCTTACTCTTATAATGAATAGATGTTATTACTCACCATGAACGTCATTTCCCAATTAGGTAATGCGCTTGCTAATCGAGTGCCCAATATTATCAGATCGACCATACAATCGCAGCAATCACATATTTATCTAGAACATAATGTTTTTTAATTTTAGGTTTCAGTCGTCAACCGTTGCGAAGAAATTCTTTAAATCCCGATATTTTTGTTGGTCCTATATGGCTAACTGATGAACCGCCTGGTGTGGAAATTATAGAATTGAACTCTTCAAATGAAGAACTATCACCTAGAGACCTAAATCGCGACGGTAGGAGACACGCTTGGAGTTATGTAAATAGTGAAGTGCAACAAATAGAAAATAATTATAAAATCAATAAGCAAGCAAGAGAAAGGCGACGTTTCCAAAACGCTAGTTATGCCACTTTACCTCCTGCTTGCACTTTGTCAGAATCAAATAATTATAATAACGATATTCCGAAAAATCTCTACAAACATCATTCGGACACAGGCGAAAAATTGAAGATCAATCATCAAGCCAACTGCTTCAATATAATTAACAAGCATTTAGTTGATTCCGATACTGAAGTATCTGATGAAGACTACGCCGATGTTGAAATAATAACTTCAGGGGACGTATTACAGGGTGGAGGCAATAATTATGACAAACATAATAATAGTCTGTATGAGGAAATCATAACCTATGATACTGATTTAGATCAAGACACACGAACCATTTGGATTTATTCATTTAAAAATAAGCATTTGTTGGCAGATGATAATTTCGAAGCCCTTCCTTATAAAGAAAGTTCTAGTTCTTCTTATTCTACAGATAGCAGCGGAGAGCAAAGTAAAGACCCATCTTGTCGTATAGGCTCACCGCCTGCTACGTATATTCCAAGACTTGACCTCTCGTTGGTTCCAACCCTGTCTACTGTCGTAGAAATATCAGAACGTAACTTAGAAGCCACTCGAGCGAAATCCGCCAAATCTACCAGTCGGGGAATTCAAACGCACGCTAATAACTGGTTCGTTACGGAAAGTGCTAAAGATGGCAGGAAATACATACGAAAACATGAAAAATCAACAAATATAATTAATTGGATGGGTTTATCTCCGAGAGAACGGCGACGAGTTTTAAAAGATAATACAGTAAGTGATGCATGGATCGGTTCATGCTTAAACTTATCGGAAGTTTGTACAGAAAGTAGCAAAAAAGAAGTTTGCGGAGATCAGACAAATAAATACGGACAAAGTGACGTTGTTGAAGTTCAAGTCGACGTGGAGGTACATGTAGACTATAACGCTGCAAATGGAGACTACGCAAAAACCGACGCGAACAGTGCAAATAATGTTGTTAGAGCGAACACAGATGACATAAGCTCAATCAATAAGATAAAATATGCTGACGCTGCCAACGAAGATTTTCAGAAGGATCGAGGCGATCATGATATAAAATTAGTCGCACCTATGATTCGGGTGACTCCTAAGCTTCGGAAGACTTATAATATAACTGATCCTATCGAAAAATTAGAAAATTCTAATTGGATTCACGAAAATGAAGAAAAAGAAACTAATGTTTATGATTATGTCCTAGACAGGTCAGAATCCAATTTAGATGAAACGAATACAGTCAACGTGGTGGATCGCTTATGGATGAAAAACACAATACCCTTTTTGAAACCGTCTCATTGGAGTAAATTTAAACCGATAGTAGACAGTCCAATTTCCCGCCACTTATCTATTGGCAGCATAGAAGAACGCAAATCGTGGTTTAAACGTGTAATCAATTTTCTTAAATGTTGTAAGTAAAATCAAGTAGTCGTTAAATAAAACAACATGACTTCTTAAATTGGCGAATTTATTAAATTCAATCACTATCAACTTCCAGTAATTGAAGTAGGTACTTACACAAAATAAACCTGCTATTTAAAGGTACTTCGCAAAAGAGAATTTACGACATAAATAGTCATTAGCAGTTTTATATACATACACAAGATTATACTATCATCACAATGTTTTGCACACGACGATGGCCTCGTAATGTGGTACTATTCTAGTAGCGCAAAATTAAACAAACTTAAAGTCAAAAATTAATATTTCTGGAACTCAGTTAAAGGTACTTAACTATTATTGTGACAGTCAAATGAATAGGTACTCAGTTTATTTACTAGTTACTAGTTGTGAGGGAAGGGAACAAACATTTACACATGCATTCCAAAACCGTCTTTAATATTTACAGTTTCATTCCGTATTGATTGAGCAATTTCGCGCTACCAAGATAGAAAGTCCAAGAAAATAAAAAGAATCACAATCCATAAGATATCGTGGGAATGTAAAGTATCATGCAATTAGTAGTTGCACATGGACTTTGCATCCAAACTAAACATAAACCCCAGGTCCAACTAATTATGTGAAATGCAACGTATGGCATGCGGCACATCCGCTATCTGTCGACAAGTGATGAATGCCAAATCGCACTTTTTATATGTCTTGAGTGTAAGTAAATATCGATTCGCTTACACTAACTGCATAATGTATTTCATATGTTTGAGTATTATTTGAGTACTATTTAAAATCGCCTAAAAGCACAAAATTCAAAACATCAAATTCCAAAATAACTGCATTCAAATTGTAAATTTTTAAAAACTAGTATTTAAAAATTCACGGTTTTAAATAATACCCGCATTATTATTATAATTAGCTTTATAAATCAATATATGAGGCATGTGCTCCACAGTTTACAGTTCATGAAATCTTCAAACTCCAAAAAAGGTGGTTTGAAGTAAAATTGCACCAAAATTGGATTTTATTATTGCAATGCATCGATGTAACCTCAGTCGCTTAATATACGCCTGTTTCTAAAGACACATTTGTGCAAAAGTGTGCCGTCATACTAAAAAAGATACCCAACATGATCATGAAGCATAAACAAAGAGATGTAGAAATTTGCCAACGAGTACAGAAATACACGAAGTCCAGAGACCAAGGTACTGGACGTTTAATTTTCCACCAGGGGCTGCAGTCTCGACATTTATCGCTACGACTTTGCTACCAATAGCAAGTTAAGATAGCGACAAACATCGGTTACAGTAACGATTCTTGCGTCAAACGGTAGTATGTACATTTTAGGATGGTCAGCAATATGAGGATACCGATAAATCGTTAAGTTTGCGATGATATTCGATAAGATACCGACAAAAATCGTTAGTTTGGAAAGTAGAGACTACCAGGCAGGCCAAATAGAATACGTTATCTTTGCGTCGCTACGAGTTTAGCGACCGAATTCGGTAGCTAAGGGGTTGCGATAAATGTCGAGACTGCCGCCCCAGGCGGCTTGTATGGCAGTTTACCAGATAAATGTCTATCAGATTGAGGACATTTTAAAGAAAGATCGGGTCAAGAGTACCCGCACCCGCAACCGAGCATGTATGAAAACAATCATATCGGCTATTATCTACCATGTACAGGGGCCTTACCACGCGCTCTTACAGCGATTCAAATGCGATGCAGTTCACCTCAGGGAGAAAGATGGAGCTATGCAACGTGTATAGCTCCATCTTTCTCCCGGAGTTGAACTGTATCGCATTTGAATCGCTGTTAGAGCATCTTGGTAAGGCCCCAGTATTGTCTAATACACCTATGACCAAAGAAAACACACAATCACAGATACGCACAGCCGCATCAAGTGCTACCTCAGCTCAGTGCCAATCCACTGATGGAAGACATCATTATACTGTCACATATACATTTTCTCTTTACTTATGCTTCATAGGTCTGGGGTATATTTCATATTAGTTTCATTAATATTATACTGATATTCTAATTCTATTTTCAATAAATTCCTTATAATCAGGTAAGATATATCCTTCTTCTCATAAAGGCAGCTAATATTTGTACGAATCCTAATTTTACAGAATGTTTGAGACCTGCTCAATTTATAACATGGGAATGCTTTTCTTACGAACTTTGAAATGTATAGTGACCGGTATTTTTTTACGAGTCTAAAATTCGCGCATCTGACCAACCAATATACCATTGACAGAACTGATCATACAAATACGCGCGGTTTAGTATAATCTATAATTGGTTGATTGGCGGGCCTCCACTGTACTACCATCAGAGACCTAAAAATGCGTTCTGCGCATCTAGTACATTGTCTAGACTTTTATCGGTATCTACACATGACGATGCAGGTTTATAATTTATTAAGTTATATAAGTGGGGATATATTTTAACTACATGATTTACTTTTAAAATGCGCAAAACTTTATATAACTTTATATAATTACTGCGATCAAATATCACAATAAATTTCGTACGCCATATATGCCATGCAGACGAAATAAATATTTATTGCTATAAAATTGTTTGTTGATACACGTAACCATGTTACATTGGCGCTTCCACTATCTATTTGAACGAAATTCATAGTTAGAAGTTATATAGAAGTTACATTCATAAGAAATAGTTGAGACCATAGAACATCTTCAACATTTCAACACCATCAAAAGTTGACTTTTCACCAGAAAATAGTCAAAAAATAGTATAGGTCAACGAATTTCAATTTTTGAAAGATATTTCTAATATATTATTGTTTTAACTATTTGTTTGGTGTAACGCCTGTTTTGTGGAAATTGTGTGTATTTTTGCACGACCTTAGTGTCAAACAAATTCGCACACGAAATTCGCCACCTATTATTTGCACAAAACAGGCAATGCAAGGCAACTAGCCTTAAGGTTACTTGTAGCGGCTCCAGGAAGTGGGCACCCACCAGACCTAAGTTACAAGTTATTGCATGATTTTATTCTAACTAGAGTGCTGCAGAATTTTGAAGCCTGGCTCCGTCGGCATCGATCGCGTCGTGCGTTTTGTCAACGTCATATAATAGCCCTCGGGCCGCTGGACGTCACCTCAGAAGCAGGTACCGTATGTAACTGATATCAACGTAACGTTATGGGGCGGGGGGGCAGGGTCACGTGGCGGGGGAGGGTGCCTCCCGGCGGATGTAGAACAGGATGTAGGGCTTGCAGCCGGACACCGCGGCCACGTCCACGGGCCGTACGGTCTGGTCATTGAAGTGGAACCATTGGTCTTCGTTGATCGCGAATGCCGTGTAATGACCTGATCCGGCCCTGTGTGACAAAATAAAAAGTCAGTCAAGGATTTAACGGAGATATGTATTGCTGCATACTGTTCGCCCTGACGAATTGAGAATACAGGCGTATGTATGAAACCACGTGTGTGGCTGTGTGTTTGTTCTACGTTAATAATATCTATTAATCTATTTCTATTATCTATTAATATTATAAAGAGGTAAAGTTTGTGTTTTTGTTAAGTTAGTTTAAGGGGTAATCTCGAAATCTACTGAACCGATTTTAAAAATTCTTTCACCAATACAAAGCCACATTATCCGTGAATGTCATAGGCTGAATATCATCACGCTATTGTCCAAGGGAGCGGAGCAATAATCATAAATGTGAACAATTCCGGTAGATTCCCATACATTTTAGGAAAACTGATGAATTATGAGCATTATTATGCGAGTTAAAAAGGGTGCATCGGGGTTCGAAGTACGCCACGGGCGAAGCCGTGGTGGGTCAGCTAGTATATGTGCATGTGTACGTACCCCGAGCCGTGGTGCACGATGACGGCGGCCAGGTCGTAGAGGGGCGGCGGGCGCGCGCCCCGCCCCCGCGCCGCGCCCAGCACGCAGCGCGACACGTCCAGCGCGCTCAGCGGGAACGAGATGCTCGTGTCCACCTTGGTCCTGCGACAACCACACCTACACGTTTGGACTAGTGGGGGCAAGTTCGCGCGTCCTGCACTTTGAGCCAAACAAATGATTCAAAGTACGAACGAACGGGACGTTGATTCGGTACAAGACGTCTAAGTCCGCGACAGCGCAACCGCGTCTCCCGCGACCCGCTCATACCTCAAAGGGGACCTAAAAATCGACCTCTGCGCATATGACGCGTCTGGCCAATTTACGTCACTTAATGCGATAAGTAGACGAAGGAGCGGGGCGGTCAAAATGTCCGCGACGCACTCTTATTTGTACGATTATAAGGTTGCATTTGTCCGCGCAATAGCTCATGTCGCTTGTCAGACATACGCGGGCTAAATGCGATCTAATGATAGAATGAAAAGAGTGCGTCGCGGACATTTTGACCGCCCCGCGCCTCCGTCTGCATAATGTCTCATCGTACAGCAAACGTAGAGAGGAGCCGGCCTTAGTAACCGTGCACGTCATGACAGTAGGCGTAGCCTTAGTCAGTGTACTGTCGGCGTTCATCCTCTACACAGAACAATCATATACCTATCATGTGTTTATTTTTTCTCGAAGGCGAAGATGATTTTAGTATACATCCTGACTAATAGCTACTGAACTTCCATGCAATTATGTTATTTTCGCTATTTGTTATTTGGCAATTTATAAACAGGATGATAAACACTCCTTTAGTTGTAAGATATCTTAGTTAGATATAAACTCACCTAAAATAATTATGCCACCGGAATCTCTTGAGATGTAAGCACAGAACGTTGGGTAATCTCCGTATCCAGAACTGCTTCGTTGACTTCTGTTTACACTTACAACTGCTGCAGAAATATCGCTCCGTGTCCGCTAATTCTTCCACCTGAAAATATAACAATTAGAATCACAGTTTAGATTGAAGTTATTGCCTGCATATACTTGGTAGGGTCAGATTGTGCCGCTACTATTGATAAATGTGAAAGCATGGATGGAGGTTTGTTATGCAATCACGGCAGAATTTACTGTGGCTACTTTTATTTAGATCGATAATATGCTTTTGCGAGTCACGGTAACCCGTTTTACCCCCGGCTGCACCGGATTGGCCACAAGGGTAACTGTCCGTTACCGTCCCCCCCCCCCCCCCCCCCCCCCTCATTCGCGCACAGCATGGGAGTGCCACGTAGTCATATATACTAAACTATAGCATACATACTTGTAGTAGACATAGAACAAAAGTGATGTAGATATGACACTACCTGCACAAAACTAGCAAGACAGTCGCTAAGCGTCACCGGCCCGTCGTGTCGTGCCGCGTCCGGCAGCTCTAGGGACAAGTCCAGGAAAGGATCGAACTTTTTGCTCTCCGTGCCGCACGCTAAACAACGAACCTGCAATAAAACATCATTTTGATTAACAACAATAGAACACAGAAATAAAATTTCAGTGTAGCCAGCTTTTAAAATATTTTTTTATTTAAACTGGCAACATTTTTATTTATTCCCTTGCTTTACCAGTGTATTAATTAAACTAAATTAACTTTGAAATGACTTCCTTTAAATCCAACTCTGCATTTACCATATACAACGAAGAGGAAAAATATATTGATATCAATTATTGTTATTTTTTTAGTTATTATAATAGGTGTATTCATTTGCCTACTCCTCTGCCTCCCCCTGCCTACCCCTTCGGGGATATAGGCGTGAGTTTATGTTATGTAAGGTATTCATTTGCCTTCCTATTAATATTATAAACGCGAAAGTTTGTGATTATGGATGTATGAATGTTTTGCTACTCTTTCACACTAACGGCTGAACAGATCTGGTTAAAATTTGGTACACCTTCCCGTTCCCGCTGCGACCCACAAATGACGATTTTATATTAAGTAGGAACTACTTATTATCGTTGAAGTAAACTTTTGTTGTTGTCTTTTCTATTTATTATGTGTCACTATTTGTTACAGCTTTTAAAGTTACTTACGTCCTAACAGAGCCTTTATAATATGCCTAATTGCTTAGAAATTTATGTGTAACTTATTAATTAGTATAAAATAAATATCTTTAGTTTAAGTACTTACTATGTATCTATTTTATCACGCACTACAGAATGCACGGCACTCCACATAAACCTTAGTGGTTTACGGAAGGCTTTATTGTAATTTGTTATCATGTGATATTGTAAAATAAATAAATTTAAAAAAAAAACGTACTTCGCTTTGTAGAGTACCGCCAAACACGGCAGTTACAATAGAGGCAGGCGGAGAGCGAGGCATGAAACCTACATCTCGGTCAGCTGGTAGTAATTGTTGTAGTTCTGTATGTAATCTGTAATGAAATAAAACTAATGGTAATACCAGACAATGTAAACATTTGAAAAAAAAAATGAATCTTAAATTAATATAAAACTGCAATATAGATCGCATCAATAGTGCAGGTTTGGTTCCTGAGTAATGTTTCTGGGTATTTTGTTATAATAAAAAATGATCAGTAGCAAAACCAAAATAATGAAAATAGTGGCGAAAAAATTGACGACATTAGCCTCGCCCTTAATTATTATCATGAAAACGACAACAAAAATTTCAATAGAATAACCTTCCTCTTCCTTCCTTCGTCCTTCTTTTTCATCAAAACTTCGTTCATCACTTTTAATCCTTCATAAATCGAAAATTGTTTCTTCTAAGTACATAACAATCATTTTGTGCGAAAGTTGGCAAAAAGAAATCACTTTATTTACCTACCTTATCTAGTTAGATCACCACAGAATACCTATAAATATCAGAAGATTTTCATTAAAATTGAAACTTACCTATCTAACATATAACGTAAGAACTCATGCGCATCTTGCTGTTGGTACCCACGAAACCTTGGAACTACCTTCCAAATTACGAGAAACAGACATTCAGGGGATATAGCACCTTTTGTTCCACATCCACTATTCATATTTATTAATACCTGCAATAAAAAATTACGGTCTTTCAGATTTCATGGAATTGAATATTTAGTTAAAAATTAAGTGACTGTGACTCAATACTAAAACTAAAAACAGTGTAATTCAGAGATAAGTTCTTTATAGTAATAGGCGGTAGGTAAGCACTGATAGTGCATTCATTTATATCTATCCCACTAGTCCCATTGAGCATTCATTTATATCTATCCCACTAGTGCCATTGAAACAGTGGTGGGATGATTGTGTTACAGTAATCCCATGGGACCACTGATACTAATTTATGTTATTTACAACATAATATCCTAACAAAAACTGCCACGAGTTATATTTCCCCACCTTTCTTAGTTCTTCTGCCATAACCACATCGTGCATCTCTTGTCTAGTGTAACTCCTTGAATGATAAACCTTTCGCCCATTTGTCTTCATTTCTAAAGATGGTAGTTGACTAAAGTAACAGCTGAACTCTTGTATATTATTAAGACTCTGCAGCACAGCATTCATGAAACATGTATTGCCTAAATTTTTTAATCCTACAATTTTTTTATCTCGTTGACTCTTGCCATTGCACGGTGAGGTTTTCTTCTCCTTGTTTCTAAGTGTTTGGTTAACAACGTTTTCTGTTGAACTACTATCATCAGAGTGAGTCCGTTTGCGTGAGCGGGGCCGTAAACTTCTCACGGGTTCCTCAACCTGAAATTTTGCATTCATTTAAAGATTATATAATTAATTATCAGATAAATAAAATAAAAAAGCTGATAGAAAAAAAATTATTTTATGTTTGTTCAAAATAATAAAAAAGCTCACCTTAATACTTTTTGATGGTTTACTGTCAATGCATTCTGTAGTATTATTAGAAAATCCACTATATGAGCTAGTAGGTACAACATCAGGCATTGCACAAAGGTGCATACTACCATTAGGGGATGCTGGTTTACCCGTCATGGAGTTACTTGAAGCAGTACTGTTGTAGGCATCACTGTCATCCTTACTCTCTTCACTGTGCTCTATCTTGCCATTCTCATCTACATTGTCCTGCCTTTGTAATTGCATAATATTTTGTCTTATTTTATCTATTGGTTTATACTCCAAATCATTTGAAATATAGTCATCGCATTTGTAGCTAAAAAACAACCCATATATTAATAAAATATGTTAATTTAAGGACCATTTTTCTGATGTCAAAAAACCGAAAAAAAATTACAATATTATAGCAATGACCTTCTATCAAAATGAGGTGGATAATGATATGTTCACAATACTACAACAATGTCAAAAATGAGCTGTGTTTTTTGATAGAAGATATACTTTGTTCTAGTTTGCACTCACTGGTTAGGGCATGTGCCATTATGCTTGTTTTGATATAGGTGAAATATCCTCATTTTAGTGACCATTTTTAAGCACCAGTGCTGTATCTACCTCTTTCTAACATACAAACATTACAACAATTTTAAATTTAGAAGAGGTTATATCAGGCGTCATAATTTTTATACAAAAATACATCAACTGTATATTGACCTTGACAAAATGTAAATTTCCTATAGAAACTAACTAAACTTGAGTAATACACCATTCAAAAAAGAACTATACCTACTTAGCTATGTATTACTCATGAATCACTTTCTAAGATTAAAATAACACTGATCTCACTGGTCACATTCATTTCAGTTTAAATTACACATGTTTAGCTGGATATGAGTCCAAGACAACCTAACCTTCAAGCCTTTGCCTGTACCATTGATAGACAAGTGTGGTCTGGTCAGAGGGCAGTGGATCCCATAAAAGCTGTAAATATGTCAAATCAAGACGATAACAAGAGGACCCCGGGCTCCGATATTATGTAACCCGTCAAAGATGATGACATTATTTTAGCTTTCCAATCACTTTATATTTAGCTTTAAATAATAAAAATTTTACCAGTAAACAGAATAGACATCACAGCTCATACAAAGTTGGTGGTCTGAAGACTCTGCATGCTGTTGCGCATGGCCATTTACATAGCGACCACAGTTCACAACCCCACATTGCAGGCATAGCCAGTTCTGATCCTCTACAGCACATTCTTCATGAAAAAAGAAAGTTAAATTCATTGTACTTAATTAAAGAATAATAATATCCTGAAAGGGATTTAGGCAGAGGTGTTTTGAATTATGCATCTACTTTTCAGTCTCACATACCTACAGGGGAGTCTATTACACTCTAACATAAAAGTTACCCAGACTCTAGTTACTAAAGAAAATATCACTAACAGCTCAACCCAGGAATCAAACCTGATTTCTTATGCACAGGCATCAAACTCACAACTGTGCTACAGAGACCTACGGCTTAATGAACAACTTAAGTTTTACAGCAATAGTGATCCTATAACAAAATATTTTCACTGTCCTTTAAGAAACATACATATTTGTATGTAGGTATAGCATTTCTGAATAGTAGGGGGAAGTATGAATGTAAAATTATAATGTAGCCCATCAAAGCCAGTTCTAGACGTTTTAGTTCCTGTTTATTTCATCATAAGTGGGTCTTGTACATTTGAAATATTAAAACCAAATCAATTAATCATTGTCATACCTTCAGTGGGCACTCTTTCCGAATTCTAAACCTATCAAGGTAAACAAATGTGATAAGAGATTTTTTTCTATCTGTACCTACATCAAATAGGTTTTATCATTCAGATAGTGTCTGATATCGTGATTTTGGTCAAATTTTTGCGACCGAACAGAGTGCAAGATTGCTAATAAGATTGTCTTATAAGTATGTTGTTATAGCCAAGAGTTAATAAAATCTAATACGCGAATGGGTCTTCAGCAAGTACCTACCGTATAATGTAGAATCGCAATGCAAACAAGACAGCAGCTTTACGCGATCGGGGCTATGGTGGTTGGCAAGTTCCTAGTCTAAAATAGCCCACTGTGATGTGTTTAGAACATTATTTTAACCCACCGCGTCAGAAATGCGACATCGTCAGATTCGTCAGTCACGGTCACCTATACCGCGCCCCCCTCCCGTACCCTTTGAACAGCTGATTATTAAAGTTCGCTGTATTGATTTTTCGAAACTAACCTCCCGCAATGAATACAATTCGGTGATTTTTACCTGATTTTTTCAATATGCAAGTGATTGTAGCTGTTGCTCACAAATAAATTAATCTATTTACCTGAACAGTTGAAGTTCTTTGTGATCGTCGTGTCCTCAACGTTGAAATCATGCACCTTGACGTTATCTAATAAATGTGAACATTCCATTCTTCATAATAGTTAAAGAATCGATTTAGCAACACTTCGATTTAATTCATAGATATTTCAGTAAAATGACGAATATAAAACGCACTATGTGCCTCAAGCTCAAGAAACAAGCAAGCTAAGCAAGCTGCAAGCTTCAAGCTTGGCAAGTGTAAATCGAATGAGAGGCGCATATATTTATTCAGTTTTTTATTGGACAGCTGCGTGAGAGTGAGTGAGATCGAGCAAGTACGCAAAATGTCAGAAAAACATAAGATGACTGATGTTGTGTTCGGATACATTATTTTGATACTTTTATTTTATCCATATAGCCTTGGTAAAAGGTAATCTAAAAGAAGAGAATAAACATTTTGGATATAAGTTATCGGATTGTGTAGGTGGGGAAGCGCTTTAAATTTTTATACGCTTGCTGGTCTTGTACGTCGCTGCATGGTGGCGGGGTAGTGGGGTACCTAAAGAATAACAGGTGGGAATAGACGCAAAAAATTGACTACTCCAAGACACGTGTAACCGTAACCAGAATGCCTGCATGGTTTTATGTATTTATTTTATCCGCCCTACAGAACACCGCGGCCATAATAACCATCGAGTTGTGTTCCCGCCGGTTAGTAGGGTAGCCAGAGCTCACTAGGGAGGCTAGGAAGGGGTGGGGGGAGGAGGGTTCCTCCCCTCACCCCTTCCTAGCCTCCCGGCCTCTTCTCAGACCTCCCCCCTTCCCTTCAGGGTAGGCAGCGCGTGTGACACCCTTAGCGTTGCACAGTTTCATAGGCCACGGTGACCGCTTCCCATCAGGTGGGCCATGTGCTTGTCTGCCACCTAAGTAGTATAAAAAAAAATGGTAAACCTGTGTGCGATCAGCTTAACACGAAATTCGAGTCGGTTCGGTTGAATTCGGCTGTTCGCAGACCCAAACCGCTCCGGACATGCCCAGCCCTGCACATGGTACCGGAGTATACTTTGCGTGCTCTATTCGTTCCATACTCCGGTCCCATTACTCGAACTTGTTAAGGCTGAGCGGTTGGATCGGAACATTCGGAACTATATCGTTCCAGGAAAGGACATAGTTCCTGGAACTGTAACGGTCCGGAACTACTCACCTCTAGCAATTACCATCATCACATAGATAGATTAGTACCTATCTATGTGGTGATGGTACCCTAATGTTGAAATGTGGAGGCAGTAACTTTATTCAGAGCACAGAGTAATTTGTATACATCTATGTAGAACCCAGAAGGTAAAGTTGACTAACTTTGAACAAGAGCACAGACATAGGCCTTTGAAAATGAATACTGCATCTTTTTTATGAATTCAAGTCCGAATGTTTGTTTAAGTTTTTGAACAGGGGTTTTCATTTTATTACTAGAAGATTAAAACAGCAGTAATTTAGAGAATAAATTTATTTTCCTTAATTACGTCTGCCACCATAGCCTCCCGATGTGGTAGGCTGTGTGAGTTGCAGGCCATTGATGTTGTTGAAGTCTAACATCTTCAACATGTCCTTGGTGTCTGGGTCAACCTCGATGATGTCATGCTCTAGAGCAGATACCTCAGGCACATAGTTGTCACGTCTCTCTCGCTCCTCTTCTTGCAACTTGATTGAGATGCCTCTGACCTGGGAGTGCCTAAGACGCCTCATCAAATGGGTTGCAAACCTAAATAAAGATTTCATTATTAGTACATGATATATATAATATTCTTTTCTAAAGTTTCTGTGACAAACTTTTCAGATAGTATTATAGGTAGGTATTTTTTTTCAAAAAGAAAAGAAAGTCAGTTCATTTTCTTCTTCAATAACATTCTATGAGACAATATAGTTAGACTCTAAAATTATACAGCTTAACAGCTCGTAATATGAGTTGGCCAACTATTTCATTGTTGTATACATATGAACAGCTATCAACAAGCCTGTAATAACATAACATAACATAAACTCACGCCTATATCCCCGGAGGGGTAGGCAGAGGTGCTAGCACCCACATTTCGCCAGTTTATGTTTAGGTCCCAATGTAATAAGTGGCGAGCCTATTGCCATTAACTGTCTGTAATAACCCATTATTATTATTTTAAGTGAGGACACGGGTAGCCGGAGGGATAGTCCACCCGCTTTACTAACTATGTTAGTAAGTAAAAAATTATTGAAGCCTTCACCCCACCTCCTCCATCTCCTTCCAAGTCTGTCTGTCCTTTGTTTTTTCTAGCCAGTGACCCACTAATGCATAGAAATTAATAATCAGGGAATCAAACCAGCGACTACTGACATAGTCAAGCCCTCTACAGCCAAACCACAGCACTAGGGCTTCTTTTTGTTAAGTTTAAACAAACAACAAATGCTTGAGAATTAAGACTAATGTCTTGGTGGTCGTGCATAAAATTGCAGCCTGTGTACTGTTGGACATTTAAGCATTTTTATCTGCTCCACCACACATTACTATGAATATTACAAATATTTTTATATCATAGTCAAACCAAAACATCATTTCACCAGATCATAAACAAAATTTTATTCATTCCAAATAGTGAAAGTGTGGTAACACAGCAAGCATTGATGGGTATCACTTTGGGCTTTTAATATTTTAGGCCTGAAATGCCCGATTATGGCACAAATAGATAAACAACATAAACCCATCACTGATGGCAAGACTTCTTCAATAGACAGGGCAACTGGAAGTCAAGTGATGAGGAACTAAGTTAAAAATAAAAAACAAATGCCTATACATAAAAATTGTAGTAGACATGAAAATTTTGCATCCATACTAAGAAAGTTCCTAGCAAGTAGTTCTAAGCAGGAATTATGGACTATCAGAATTGTGCCATTTAAGTTGTTAATCAACTTAGTAATTTGATGATACTGTATACATACTTTGCTGACTTTTTTTATTTAAGTACAACAAAGCTTCATGATATTATGAGATATTAACGAATACAGGTAGGTAATGTTTAAAAGTTTCATTTACTATATCGTTGAAATAGGTAGGTATATAATATACTGTGAGCGAGACTTACCCAGCAATTTTGTTGCGGAGGGGTTTGGTTGGAATGATGGCTATTTCCTCACATATTCTCTTGTTGGTATCAAAATCAAGAGTCAACCTTGTGTAATATTTCTCAATGATAATCTTTGCCGCTTTCTTGACGGTTTTAGTCCTTACACGACCCTGGAAGAGAAGAGGTTATCTTAAAAATATATTTCACCGGAGAGAGTACATCTTCCATAAGTAACATTATGAAGTACTTGAGTCACATTTCCTTAAGATTATACGGATTTTGCTAGATTATTATGTTAAATAATTTATTTACCATGGCTGAAACACTGTAGTATGTTACACTGACAGATCCAAAAGAACGAAGACAAATAAAAAATAAATAGTATCAATGGTCCAGGTCCACAGGCTATTGAATCTCTATATTTATCTATGGTTCCAGTTCCCTAAGATAAATCATTAAATCATGGCCTTATTTATTCAGAATACATGTATTATGTTGTGTTATTCTGAATAAATAAGATTATGAATTTCGCAGATCGTAATATTTATTATTTTGATTTCATTTGTTGACAAATAAAATTTGATAGGCGACGTTCTGATTTCTGAATGCCGGTCTGTAAGAATTTCGCATGCACGTGAATTGAATCCATAATAGGCACTTTCACATCTAGAATGACTCTCCGATCTCCGAATATAATATATATCCTTATATATAGATCCCCCAAATATAGAACCTTAGCAAATAAGCTCTAGCATGAGAAGAGAACCTATTTAGAACCTGGATATCCATAGGTCCACCTGCCTCCTTAAGGCGGTAAACATACTATTTTGTCGTGTTGTGTCGTGACGCGCCAGAAGCATATCGCTTTCATATGACCTAGCTTGTCTATAAAGTCGTGAAATTAAATGAGGGCGCTGCTGAACTTCATGTAGCAACCCTATATAGTGCCACTAAAATGATCTTGATACTAGAAGTTCGTTCCTAGTAAAATGAGTTACTAAAATAAAACACATTATGCAGTCATAATATTGTTTCTGTTTTATTTATTAAACCAAGTGCAGTATAAAGTTTTGACCCAGATCTAGAATAAAGTTATTGAACCAGATCCAGAATAAAGTTAGTTCAAACTCAAACTTAATCATTTATTAAATTCAAACAGTTACAAAGAATAATGACTCCGGATTCCAATTAAATATTGAAATGCGTTTCGTCGCCACTTTCAGCAGTACAGTCACCACTGTCACCACAAATATTAAAGTTATCCATTTCTTTCTTCAGTCGACCTTTCATGTGTTTCCCAGGAGTTTCAAACTTTCCTTCATTCTTGAAACCTTTGTTAACTATCCGCCAACACTGTACTCTCTGATTTTCCTGTAAAGAGTAAAAATAATAATTTAATAATTAATTACTGAATGGCAACAAGTTATTGACTTGAAGCACTTAATTGAAATAAAAAAAAAATAGCACTCCGGGAGTGCCAGCAGAAGTGAAAACTTCAATATTAACGTTGTGTTTAATTATAAGTATAAAAGTACTATCATTTAAGAGGTAGAATACAATGTTTATTTATTGCGCTATCGTACACAAATATGACAATTTATATGTTGTTATTTATTCACATTTACGAATACACAACAGTGTATTTACCATGAAGCTATAGATAAACATGGAGGCCAAACCGGGAAGAACAGCTTGATCCAAATACCTACATGTCTGTATCTCACTCTCTGTGGGCCGACTTCTCTTTCGTGTATTTGTACAATGTTGCTATCTTCTTATTAGTATCTCCTAGTAAATTATAGAAATAGACCATACTAACCAAAAATGCAAGTAAAATGATTTATAAATAACTCTATAGTTTGACTACGATTATTAATGTGGAAATTGAATAATTTTATGCCATTTATTATGCATGATTGGGTTGTTGAATCAGGAAATCAGTGAATTAAATTCCCATTGTCTATGGATTCAGTACGTAATGTGGCAACATTAGTACTACATGTCAACTATCAATAAACAATATGGCGGTTGTTTATTATTGTTTTGGTTTTTAACATATTTAAAGTTAATTATAAGTATAAACTCAAAAAATGGTGCAAAATTGTATAGTGCGTGGTTGCGGTAGTACGTGGCATCAAGGATGTGATATAAAATTCCACGCGTAAGTGTTTAAACTTGTTTAAATGGTGATTTCTTGCTTAGAAGGTTATCATACTTAGAAAGAGAAGTCGGCCCACAGAGAGCAAGATAGTAAATACAGACTGAGCATCAAGTAGGTATTGGAAGTGAGGCCTCCATGTTTATCTATAGCTTCATGGTATTTACTATACAACAGTCAAGCAATCAGCTGTCACCATCCTTGGATACGCGTGGTACGCTGTACATAAACACACACGGTCATTCGCGCAAGCGCCCTGTGCCGCCTAAACAGAGCAGCACACTCAGGCACGGTACAAAGAGTGGGAGATACTAGTTCCTCTCCCTTCCCCTCGATCTTACGCTTTTTCGATCAGCATCACGTGACCCTGACGCGAGTTTGAAAGTTTTTACCCATACAAAAAAAAGTGCTCAGCGCCGCTAAAGAAGTTTTCACTTCAAAATTAGTAAATTATCAGATTGAAGGACTTGTACCATCATATCAAAAATTTTGATCGTACTATAAAAATGACCTACTTACAAATTTTACTCTAACCTAAAAATATAGAATGTAAACAATGTCTTTTTTACCTTCAAATCGTAAATTCAGTAGATTTTTAAGTTCAGACAGATTCAAAACAAATAATAACATGATTACATACCCATCAAAGATGCTGTTCGCCCATAAACGTCTTCCAAAACCCATAAAATTGTACAGCTTAGTAATCCGTGATTCATCGCTGGAAAACTTTAAAAATCACTTCCCGCGCCCCACTTTAAAAATAAGAGAAGAAAACTATAATTCGACGATAGCATTGACATGTTGACAACTGACGTAGGTACTTATGTTTGGTGTTGCCACTCACATGTTTAATGTTAGTTCCTCAAACATTCTTTTCACGATTTTATAGACAAGCTGATAGCTATACATTTAATATGGTTACATATTGTACCTATGTATGTCGTTTTGTGTCGCAACGCGTTCCAGTCGTGCCGCAGACTGCTCGCCACCGATTGGATTTACCACAGAGCGGTGGTGGTGGTTATGATGCGACACGACACAACAGGTAAATGTGTCTCTACACCGGCGCGTGGCTCGTGGCGCGAACATCTAGCGGGACTTTTAAATTTATTATATTTGCAGCAAAATAACTGACGATCTTAATGAATTTGAACGTCAATGAAAAGTTATAATATGACTCAAAGTGTAAAGAGTATAAGGATCATTTGATCAGAAATGCTGCTTGGGAAGAAAATGCAGAAATGTTGAAAGAACCAATATAAATCAATAAAATAGTATTTCAAGTATTATATTTTTCAGTCAATAAAAAAGTACTGATGAAATTTCTCTTCGTCACTCTCTAATTCTTTGACGAGACGATGAAATTCACTTTTGTCTTGTCTCCCTCTGTTTATTATAGGGTGAACCCATGAAGCTATAGATAAACATGGAGGCCTCACTTCCAATACCTACTTGATGCTCAGTCTGTATTTACTATCTTGCTCTCTGTGGGCCGACTTCTCTTTCTAAGTATGATAACCTTCTAAGCAAGAAATCACCATTTAAACAAGTTTAAACACTTACGCGTGGAATTTTATATCACATCCTTGACGCCACGTACTACCGCAACCACGCACTATACAATTTTGCACCATTTTTTGAGTTTATACTTATAATTAACTTTAAATATGTTAAAAACCAAAACAATAATAAACAACCGCCATATTGTTTATTGATAGTTGACATGTAGTACTAATGTTGCCACATTACGTACTGAATCCATAGACAATGGGAATTTAATTCACTGATTTCCTGATTCAACAACCCAATCATGCATAATAAATGGCATAAAATTTTTCAATTTCCACATTAATAATCATAATCGAACTATAGAGTTATTTATAAATCATTTTACTTGCATTTTTGGTTAGTATGGTCTATTTCTATAATTTACTAGGAGATACTAATAAGAAGATAGCAACATTGTACAAATACACGAAAGAGAAGTCGGCCCACAGAGAGTGAGATACAGACATGTAGGTATTTGGATCAAGCTGTTCTTCCCGGTTTGGCCTCCATGTTTATCTATAGCTTCATGGGTGAACCCAGTATCTTCTTTTCTTTTTTTTTGCTCTTAAATGTTTCATTGCTAAGAGAAATTGAAGGTCTTCATCAATATCAGTATCCGATTCAGAAGAAAACATTATTTATGTTTGAACGCCGCAAAGGTTCGTTATTACTGTTCAGAAATAACGCGGAGCACGCCACGACACAACACGTTATGCACACTCAGCGTCACGACAGAAAGTATCACGACACAATCTAGTATGTTTCCGCCTTTATAGTATTGAATCATGTATGGATCGCGGTCCTTTGTCAGTCCAATTGGAGGGCGACAAAATTAAAAAAAAAAACTTTGAATGAAGTGGATGTTCTTCCATTTCATTTTTTTACCGAGTTCTGAGATTTGCCGCGTTCGTTGTAATCCACATGCTCGATTATATTAGTTAATTTAATAGCAGAACCGACATTTCCAACCCTGTGCCACTAATACTGGAGTTTTATATTAGACTGATAGCATCAGTTATATATTTGTGAAAAAATATTTCGAAATACTACAAGATGTTTTGGGGTAAGTTAATAAGCCGGTCATCACGGCCACCACGTGTTGGATCATATAATAGTTGATGTTTTTTATAACATGCTAGAATTACCAATCTGCCTTGCCAATCTGCGCTAAGTAATTCCAAAACCTTCGAAATCTCCGCAATATATATTTTCACTACCATTTCGTGTCGGCATTTTCCATGGGATTAATCATGTTTTTGGATGAAGTGTAGATTCCATGGAATTAAATCTATGAAAGTATTGAATAGCTAGAAAATAGTTACAAATACTTATACAATTTCTAACCCAACATAGCATAAATTAGCCTAGCACATGTGATTCTTATATTAGACAAGTAAACTGAGAAAACGGCCTGAAGGAGCGGAATGAAATATTTAAATGACATGAGGTGAACTTGCATAATAACCTTTATAAATTTGCCTACCTGTATAAAACATCTGATGTTTCATGATATAAGTATAACGGCCATGTACCAGTTACATTATGTTGGGTAATATCAAAATTAAATTGCTCTGAATTCATGCCCCATTAATACCCCAATTTGCCAAGACAAAATTTTCAAAGGAACAAAATAATGTAAAGTTTCCCTCTCAGCTTTCTCGTCAGAGGAGAGGAGACCCGTGCCCAGCAGTGGGACATAAGATGGGTCGCTTTTATTATTATTCTCTTTATTTATCTTGTAAATATATAAATTAAATATTTAAATATAAATATAAATAATGCATTTAAAAATATAAAAAACAGCACCCCACCGGTGTCAGGTACAGGGACCAAACCACCGGTGGTTAGGGCTCCAGAGAGGAATCTCTGCACAATACGTGCTTTGTCGAGGAGTACCGCCTTCTGCATCAAGCACTTGACCCAACTGCCTAACGTGAGCCTCTTGAGATGTTGGTCGAGGCTCTTGGCAATCAATCCATGGACTGATAAATTTATTATTGTTATTCAATACCAACACTGGATGTGGTAGAATGTAACTGTTTTTATTGGACAAGTAACTTATTGCATATTTTAATTTACCTGAGACA
This sequence comes from Lithosia quadra, assembly GCA_963576445.1. Taxonomy (NCBI): domain Eukaryota; kingdom Metazoa; phylum Arthropoda; class Insecta; order Lepidoptera; family Erebidae; genus Lithosia; species Lithosia quadra. The sequence continues at coordinate 10,600,146 of OY754891.1, forward strand.
TTTTCTTATTTTATTGAGGGGCCTCCTTGCATTGGTTATTTAGGTAGCGATGATTCTACATATAGATAGCATTCTGTGTAACATCTTTATACAGTAGATACATAAATGATTAACAGTTCTTATTTTTTGTTGTACATTTTAAAATTGACTTACAAACAAAGGAATAAGTTCTTGAGTCACTGTCAATAGTTATATAAATAGTTGGACAGAGTATAGGTACCCACTATAAAACACATTTGAATTTGAAAAAGATAAATTAAAAATAATAATTGATATTTTTCAGGACTTATCATGGAACCAAACAAGCGGTACACCCAGGTGGTGGAGAAGCCGTTCCACATATCACAGGCTGCTATGGACATCTCAACTGGTGATAATGACCCTTGTCAAGTTATGGTGGTAGTTGATGGTAAAAATTTCTTGGTCTGCACACTACAAAAGGCCAAGAATATCCAAGTACCACTTGACTTATATTTCAAAACTGGAGACTCAATATCATTTCTAACAAATGGTTAGTATAAAATGTGCCTATTTCTTATAATCTAAATCTTATTTTCATACAAAAAAAAATGTAGATTTATTTACCTATTATGGGAAATATGCAATTTTTACACAATTCCAAACTTTGTACAAGATATATTATTCAAATTGGTATTAATGAAAAAAAAGTTTCATAAGACTATATTCATGCATATGAGTGCCCTAAATATTAAGAATCTATAATGAGCTGACAATGTAATATTTCTTCAGTTTGACCCAATTCATTCCAGGGGACATTCAGTCTAAATTTGGATGTGATTATAATGTAGCATCATTTTTGTTGTTAATGGTTACTGAATTCTTTGTTTTGTACTCACCTATTGTTAATTACAATAAATTATTGTTGTTGAAAAGGCTAATTAGTTAGGATGATCCAATTACAGCACATCATCACACAGGGTGAAAAGAAACCCATTTTGAGTTCCTCATGTACTGTAACATAACATACTACCTTTGCATGTTCCATAGCTCAACCATCTCCGCACTATCTACCATTGTTTTGACATTGTGCTTTCTATAATACAGGCAGATGTAATGTCCATTTAACTGGATACCTGGACCCTGAATTTGAAGATGAGTTAGACGATGATGAGGATGATGAGGAAGCTGAAGAAGATGAAGAAGAAGAGGCTCCAGCACTTGTGCCTGCCAGAAATAAGAGAAAATTGGAGAATGCTAATGATACTACAGCCAGCAAGAAGACTAAGGTATATAATACTAAGATGATGTTATGATGTCATATGAAATTATTAATTTACTTATCACCACTGTGTGTGGGAATAGTAAGAAACCTGTTCAAAACTTTTTAATTCTTATTTCAATATAAATCATCATTCTCATAAGTAATTTTCATATTCACCGGCAGTTTGAAAGTTAGCAGGTTTGAGCTTGGTTGAGCAAATTTTTTTTATATTTGATATGTCGAAATTCCATCTGACCTCTCCATCCTGAGAGGAAATTCTGTGTTCATTGTTTCCCTTTACACCCACCGATCTATTGCTTCTCTTAACTTTAGATCAGATGTGAAATGTTCTTTGTTCCTTTGTGTTTGTTATGCGGAAATCCCCGCGGTTACCACCCCCATCGGCCGACATTTGCCGCAGGCAGCAGTATCTTCTCTATGAGTGAGAGGCACTGCCGTCTCTGTTGCCCAGGTGCACCGCGTGAAGGTTCCGACGTACTCTGTGCAATCAAATTTCTACTTTATTGATTAAACAGTTGAAGTGTATTGGTATCCATAAACCATACCTCATTATTTATTAATGGTATTGTGTATTAGGCTGACCAGAATGGCAAGAAAGCTGCCGTTACTCCAGCAGCTGATAGTTCAGATTCGGATGATGAAGAGGAAGACCAGCTTCAAAAATTCTTGGATGGTGAAGATATTGACACAGATGAAAATGATGAATCCTTCAAAGTGAACACATCGGCTGAGGGAGATGACAGGTGATTACTGATATACTTTAATAAGTACGAATTCCACTTATGGTTGACTGGAATTGAATATTAAGTGTTAAGTTAATAGTTATTGCATAATAGTATTAAGAAATATTTAATGACAAAATTTATTTTTCAACAGCTCTGTAACACTGTTTGTGTTACCAAACAGTCAATAATAATTTGATATATTTTAAGTTTTAATAAATTGTATTTTTTTAATAACAACTAACTGTCGCACGTGGCTTCGCTACGTGAGGGACTGTGGTATAAAAATAACTTGCGACCTAATCGAATCAGTTATGTTGTTTCAGAGGAATTCAAGTAAAGATGGGAAACGAGATTTTTTTATTAGAATAAATATTATTTTTAAACATGCTTTATTATATTCTATGTTATGACAGCGATGAGGATGATGATGAAGATGAGGACGAGGAAGATGTTTCTGATGAGGAAGAAGACGCCTCTGAAGAAGAGCAGACAACAACAACCAAGAAAGACGTGACAACAAAAAAGAAGAAGAAGGAAGTGGCTGCTGAGGAGGCTGACACCACCCTCGACACCAGCAAGGAGGACAGTGCCGTTGACATGTCTAAACTTACCAAGTCACAGAAGAGACGCTTGAAGAAAAAACTGCAACAGCAAAATAAACAACCCCAAGTTAATGGTGTTGATAAGCCTAAGGTTAGAGCTACTTTACGACATATATTCTTGTCCATCCTACCTCTTGGCAATTCGTTTCTTCATGCGATTGAGAAATGTCTCCAGGGTCCCATCTCTCAACTTTTATATGGGATGAATCACATCGTAAAGTTTTGATTTGACTGCCATCAATCAAATCATCATTGACTGCCACTAAGTACCCAAAATCACAGTGATTAATTTTTAAATTATTTTTTTTAGAAAGAGGAAGGACAACAGAAAAAGAAGGCAGAAGCTAAGAAAGAGACTGCTGATGTGCAGGTTGCAGATAAAAAAGAAAAGAAGCAGCTAACTGGGGGTGTCAGCATTGAAGACCTGAAGGTTGGCAATGGACCTGTTGCCAAAGCCGGCAAAATCGTCATGGTAATTTTTTTAAAATTCAGTTATTATATCGGTATTTCTGACAGAATTTATTCTTTTATAGAAGTCTTAGTCTCAACACTAATAATGCAAATAATAAATTATAGTATTCAAGTTCACATTTATTTGCAGAATGCAGTTATAAAATGATGTTACATTAGTTTTGTTCAGTACATCTACTATACAATGGCATGCAAAAATTATTGCTTCAACAAAATATCAAGCTAGAAAGTAGGGCCAATTTAATCACAACTTTAAGTCACTTACATGCCTAAACTATAATATAAGTACTACACTAGTCATTAGCCAAACCTTTTAATATCAATGAATAGCGAAGCGCACGCCTCTAGGATAGACATAGACAAGTCATCCATTTGCTCCTTTAATTTGCACCATTAAGTAAAACCAACTTGCCATAAATCAATTGATCCCATTTTGAAACTAGTATTAACAAGCATGTATTTTTAGGTGCACTATGAAGGCCGCTTGAAGCAGAACAACAAGATGTTCGACAATTGCCTGAAAGGACCTGGTTTTAAGTTCAGGTTGGGTTCTAAGGAAGTGATCACAGGCTGGGACGTTGGTATTGCTGGCATGAAAGTTGGAGGCAAGAGGAAGATTATCTGCCCACCTACAATGGCGTAAGTATAATTAACTTTTGTATTAAAGACGTATTAATACCAAAGATCCTATACAGCAGTATAGGGCCCAAACCGAGAACTTCAGTGCCCTAGCCAACACTGTCTGTTGGTTGACGGAAGACACTGGCCAAGAGTTAGGCTAAGGACTCACGAAGTGGTTTTCAACCGCACCAGCCGCGATTGCGGGCCCGCAGCCAATACAGTCTTGTACCGGCGGGCGCGGGTCGCGGGCTCCGCAGCCGCGGCAGGTTGCACCCGCGCGCTCTGCGATCGGTTGGCGGGTGACTACAATTAACGCAATTAATAAGAGTAATAAATAATCCATAACGATCTCTTTTCATAATCAGTGGATATATCCGAGAACCTTTTAGACCTTCTTTTTTTAATTCTTCTGTGAAGTAAGTATAATGCAACAGCTCATTTCTGGTGTGTGTCCATGGTGGTCTGGAACTTAACTGATCGTTTAAGCGCCCGTCCTGCGATAATCAACCGCCAAGATTGCGAGCGATAATCGCAACCGTGACGGCTGCGTAACTGCACAAAACTCCGGTCTCGTGAGTTTTGAAAATAAAACTCCATTCCGACACCGCAGCGGGCTCCGGTAAAAATCGCTCCGTGAGTCCTTAGCCTAAGGGACAGACCCTGGGCTCCAAGGTGAAAGCTTCTGATGCCAAGATGATGAATACTATTAAAATTTGTGCATATTTTAATTACAGGTATGGAGCTAAAGGTTCACCCCCAGTGATTCCACCAAATTCAACTTTAGTGTTTGAAGTAGAATTAAAGAATGTTAAATAAATGAACCAGTGATGGAAGGAATGTGCCAGAATGTCAAGGACATGTTGTTTTGCTTTAAATTGAATGTTTATTGAAATGTTGACTACGATGGATGTTAGGATGCTACAGTGCTGCATGTTTATTTGGTTCTCATTTAATATAATGCATTTGCTCCTCGTTTTTTCAACTTCCGACATTTGTTATAGTTCCTGTTGAAAATAATTTCCTTTTTTATTCAATTAGCAGCTATCTTTATTGTAATGTATATACTTGAACAATTGGACTGGACAATTTAAAAATATTTAATGACATGTGTACATTGTTCATAATACAGTAAACAGCAATTGATTTAGTTTTGAATAAGAAACAAGTAATTTTGCATGACTTGTTGTTGCAAGGCTTTTCATTATGATGAAGCTTGTTTCACAAATGCATTATATTGATAGTTTCTAGTGTAAGATCATTATTAAGTTAGGTTGTAAGATCAATCTTCAAGTTTAAACTGGACACCCAATTGCTGAAATGACAAATATATTGAGCGATTAATTGTTTGCTTGTTTTCTTTTATAAATCTTTCAGATTATGTTAATTGGAATTTCAGCTAGTCATCTCATGGATTTGTTATAAATTTTTGCTTACCTTCATTTGTGTAAGAACAAAATTTAAGCTAAACTGTAATTAATTACATGATAAAACATGTTGCATTACCTATTCTTATACTTAATTAAAGATACTATTTTACTAATTCCGACTATTATTGATAAGAAAATATATTTTTAAGGTTCATAGACAGTGTAAAATGAAATAATAGAAATTTCCTAAAACAACCAGTATGAGCAGCCAAAACCAAGTTATTGGTGAATACAGCAGAATTTTAATGACTAAAAAAAATTAGTTGGTGAAAAATATTCTTACCCAAGACTACTTGTACACTTAAACAGGTTCAAATACACAAAACACTAAATATTAACAATTTAGATAATATGTAGTTGAATTTGTAGTTCTTTTTATTTGTGACAAGAAGTCCCATCTGTCCACATTATTAATGATGACATTTCACATTTGATAGTGTTTAAAATTACAAGACCAAAGATTGAATGTGGTTGCCTTTTCAATTGGCAAAAACAGAACTTGTTTGTGTATTTGAAATTCAATGTTGAAATGAAAACTAATCTTATTTATCCATATATTTTATTAATTGAATTCACAGAGAGTTTCATGTTTGTAAACAAGTAGACCATTTTAATAATAACATTGAACTATAAATTACAATTTATAACATTTCTTAACAGTAGCTGGTGCATAATGATTGATTGACTACTTGGTGTAATATATACAGCTCAATAAACTACTTCAAATAAAAGTTCCACTATTGTTTTATTCCTAGCATTAAAATTTAAAGCTAAATAAAAATAAATAAATCAATCAGCACAAACAGAAGTCTGAATTGGGACAGCTGAACTAAAGCTTTCAGTACTTTAATAGTCAAGTAAAAATATGCTGGCTGTGAAAAAAGGGTGCAAGTGACAGTCCTTGCAAATAGAAGACTAGGTAGGTGCCTACTATAGTTGTGATCTACAACAGTGATGTTGTCATTTTCACTTGCTCCCTTTCTATTGTTGGTGTGGTTACAAATGAGGTTAAATTATAGCAGGGACTTGTAAGACTCCCTAAGAGAGAATAGGTAAGTCATAAAAACTACACAGTACTATCTTGCAAGAATGAGGAATGTATAATATCTCTTCATACATGGGTATCATCAAATAATTGTAAATATTTACTTAATATATGGCTTCACGGAAACCTGGCGATTTCGTATTAAACAGACTAATAATTTTGATAGCTAATATTTCTCTATTCTCGAAATAATCAATCAGTTTTTACTCTTTCCGCTCCTGGGGCAGTATCAAGGTCCTTTTTATCGGGTTCTTCATTTCCTTTTTTTTCTATTTTCTTGCCACTAAATGCACACACTCCTCCCTCGCACTTGAAAGGGAACTCAGTCGTAACGTTGCCATCAGCGTCTTTTACAGCCCATGGATTCCAGTATCGCAAAACATAAGGCTGGATAAACTTATGCCATAAATACAACAACACAGGAATGATGAAACAAGGTACGCAAACCATTTTCACTTGTACAATACAAACTTAAGGAGGATTTGTTGCAAATGAATTCTTTTTTTTGTAAGAAATTTATTCTTCTGTTGTTAAATTTACATAAATTATGTGAAATGCGGAATTAGTTTAGTTTTGAACCTTGAAAACAGCAGCGTAATTACACAAAAATTCTATGTCACTAATGTCGGAATGTCAGCTCATCACATCAGCTGACTTAACAATATTTTGACAATGACATTTTCATTCAGTCTCTTTTTAATAAACTTATAGTTTGCGTAATAGTCTTTTGGTTTCCCACAGTAAATAAATTTGAATGGTTTTGTGCTCAATCGGGTGTTTCGAATCGCCCGAAATATCAGGTCACAAATACATCTAAATAATAAGATTTTTACACAAAGAAAGTTCAGTCAACAATGACTTAGGTGGCAGACAAGCACACGAACCACCTGATGGGAAGCGGTCACCGTGGCCTAAGTGTAACAACTGCTGAATATTTATTATTTTAAAATAATGTCAATTCTAAACTTAGATTAAACTAAAGATTCTTACCACGGAATAAAGAATACCTACTACAATTCTTACACTAATATACGGACATATGCAACCTTATCATCGTACAAATATGTAGATATAGGCATCGAGCACACGGAGGCGTGGGCAGGGCCGGTCAGTTTCACCGCGAACGATAGCGGTGGATGCCCGGTGGGCACTAGCGGCGCTTTGTTTTCGCCGTGAGGCAGTCGTGGGCATCGACGGGCAGACGTGGTCATTATTACTTCGCAGTCAAAAAGACCTGCCCGCTCCGCCGTCTGCTGACGCTATGGAGTGCGTCGCGGTCATTTTGACCGCCTCGCCCCGCGCGGTCTGCTTTGGGACTAAGAGAGCGTCGCGGGCATTTTGACCATCCCGCCGTTTTCTTATCGCCTTAGACACAAAATATATATAGTAGTACCTACTAACGCTTTAGATCAGGATGATAGTGAATGAAGAGTTGTTACAGCCATTACATTAGATGTCGGCGAGCTAACTAGTTCAACCCGATGGCTGCGACTGCAACACACATCAAAGCCCCAAACTGACTACGAATACTCACCCCTAAATGTTGGCCAGGTTAGATAGTATGTGGGTGTGGGCCGGAACCTCCATGCGGTGCACCCGGGCAACGGAGGCGAGCAGCGTCTCCCACTCGCCACGGGAGACGCTGCTGCCTGCGGCCGATCCGGTCAGGGTGGGAGTGGCCCTCTAGCCAGAGGGCTGCTTCGAGGCTCTTCACGGGCTCTTCTGACCAGCAGAGGGCACAGTGGGGAGCGAGCGAGGCGAGCTGCCCCCGCTCGCACATTTTTTTTTTCGTGCATTTCCGCACGATAAAAAAATGGTCAAGCAGTGTTTTTGTTAGCAAAATCTCAGTAGTATCTCAGAATTCTACGTGAAGTGCTCGGTAGACAAACAGCTGGCGAAATAACATAGCCGGTATGTGCATATACCTACCTACCGGTTTGAATAGGTAGGTATGTAATGAAATTGGGTTACTAAATAGGAGGTGTAACGGTTAAAACAATAAATCGTTGAACATCGGTTTTATTTAAAATATCAACAATTTGTAGGGCAAATAACATAATATATCTATACCTATCATGGAGTTCTATAAAAAGTAACAGTAATTCTATCTAACGCAGTAGCAAAGATTAATGGTTTCGTTATTTCCGATTCATTATCGTTGCTACATATATTTTATAACCTTATGTTTATAGAATAACTAGTTACGTTATTACCCTGTCGCTCAATCATATAACGATTATTATAATTAATACGCACCTGCATCACGTGCGATAACAGAACACTAAACAACACGTTTTCGTTTACATAAGTCACAACCCTGACTATAAATTATTATTTCAGTACATAACTATAAGTATAAGAATATTTTTTCACATAAAATATCTATATATATGTACCTATCTACAGGTTTAAAATAGATATCTCTATTAAGTTATTGAGATCTTACTCACAGCACACATTATTTCGTATTCGTTTAACTAGTAACTAGATTATGGTAATGTACTTTAAGTTAACATATAAACAACAGTCAAACATCCCAGTACTTGAGCAGGGTCTATAAAATAATAAATATAGTTTATTAAACTGTTTCATCTGACAATATCGTTGCAACAAGTCTCTCATGGCACCGTTTGCTATCACTACACAACACTGATAAAGGCACGTCGCTGTCGGCTCATAGCATTTTGTAATCATCCTCGACTTTCTTGAGAGCCTTCTTCAACGCCGGCGACAGCTCCGGCGCTATGTAAATAGGATCCGAGATAGGCGGCAGCAATAACCTATTCGTAGGCGGTGCTGATTTCTCATAGTTTGAGTACGAGAAATATAACTGCGACACACAATTTATCTCATCGTCCGTCATGGTGACAGACTTCAGCTGCTTCCTAATGTCGGCGTAGATCGAGTTGCCGCACTTGACGCAAGTTTCATCGAATATGTAGGATTTGGTCCGTCTCTTGTGTGCGTGCTTGCATTGCACGGGTTCAACGAACTTGCACTTGGCGGGCTGGGCGGGCTGCGCGAGGGGCCGCGCGCGCTGGCCGTCCGAGAGCACGACGAGCAGCTCCCGGCCGCGGCGGGGCACGCCGGCGCGCGCCACGAGCTCGCCGCCGCCACTCATGAGTGCCTTGCACAACTGCTCCGACGGGTTCTCGAAGTCGTAATAGATGCAGCGCGATTCCGAACTACTCTTATTGTTGTGCTCGATCTGCAGGCTGTATCGCAGTCGTATTTTCTTTGGCCTGTTGCTATATTTCAGGTACACGTGAATCGGTATATCGATGGATGCGCAGCCAGACTCTTGAATTTCGTAAGGCGGCTCCTGGAGTACTGTAACAATATTTGTAGTAGTCAGTCGGCATTGCTCCATAAAAAACAGATATACGACAGAGGGCAAAGTCGTAGAGATAAAGCTGTAGGTTGACAACGAAGTAATCAAGCATGAGTGATAAACTGGCGGAGTTGACGTATGTTTGATTATGGATACAATTAAATTATTTACTTATGTTTATCAACAGTAGAGGGAGACAAATGACATTTGAAAGACGTTGGTGCAATGCAATGCAATGCAGGAAACTGGATTGCATCTGAATCTGACGGGCAACTTACGTGTGTAGAGTTATGTGTATGTACACACTTACACCTTTATAACCCTATATTTAACGAATATAACCAGGTAGGTACTACTGTAGCTGTAGAGTTTACCTGTGTACAGTCAGCGGCAAAAGTAGATGATCATTTTAAGTTTTTAAAAGTTAGTCAACATCATTAGCACCTCAGTCGTATTCCTGTTACATTACAATGAAATGAAATTTATTTGCTTGAAGTATGGTACACTGGATTAATTTTTTTTTGCAGAACATGAATTTTTTAAAATACAATTGCCCATATAAATTACTACGAAAAACGCAACTTACCTCTCTTAGGGTAAACGAAAGCTGAGGCCGGGTGAAGGTGGAAGACGACCTTGTGGACGAAAGCGCTGATGTCGCAGCCACTTACGCCGCGCACCCACACGCTCCAGTCCAGCGCTAAGGCTCGGCCTAGGGCGGATCGACGCGGTTCGCACGCGTGCCCCACCTCTAGCCATATGCGAACGCACATCTGTAACGGAAAACAACATCACACAGTTATTTATGTCGCGTTTTGTTATTATTGGATAAGGATAAAGCAAAATATAATAATATAATATTAACTATTATTGTCTGCGGTTTCAACCACGTGTAATTCTGTTCCCGTTCCCACGTCCCATGGGAACCTATTCCACGGATAAAAATGTAGCCTGTGTTATAATATTCTATGATATTCGGCACAGCGCTATGACACTATGTAGATCCAAAGTAAGCATAGTTTAACTCACTTGTTCTGTGCTTCAGTTCTAGAATGCAGATAAACATAGATACGTACCTATTTACGTTTTTTTTTATTAATACTATTATACATAGAAACCCCCAGACCAGTGCAAATATATATAGGTATTCATTGTATACAAATATTTGCACTGAGTACGAATCGAACGCCCTGTCGTAGCAGTCGAATGCACTACCGCTACGCCACATGCGCCGTTCCCACTAATTATTCCCCTATTCTGACGGCCTAATATATGTGGCGTAATAATACGGCGTACCTATACCCTAAGAAAGGAATTCCCTAGGAACTCCACCAGACACAAGCTGCCTCATGAACAAGCAGCGTGCGGCTGTTTGCGTGGATTGCAGGGGCCCTGTTTCCTTCCGTTGATCCGAGGATATTTTTCACTTCGCTTGGTCTTGGGCATCCATGGTAGTGAGACTAGTCGTACGCATGTCATCTTCTTAGTACTTCTTGCCAATAGGTACGTTGCCTGGTCAGTACTTCAGGGCACAATATAGTAGTAGTGCATTGACTACAATCTGCTATTACTAGTATTCCTGCTGAGTTAGGAGCGAGCGCACATCGGTACTATCGGTAGTGTAATGGCCTGGATTCGAATCCGGGGCATCCCGATCTTAAGGCACGGTAGGTAAGACCGACTAATGAGACAAAATTGATTTAAAGAGATGAAAAATCTAGTTAGTATAGTCAATTGACCTTATAATTATTGTAGCTAGGTACCTACTATTGGAAATAGAGAATCAATGGTCGTGTGATATGGTCCTACGTCATTGGTATATTAAGCTTTATTAACGAGATCAGAAACAGTTAAGAGTATATTGTGCATCAATTGAAACAATGGTACAATTTATTATTTTTTCCTTGTCCTTTATAAATAATAGCTTTTACCCGCGGCTTCGCCCGCGTGGATGTCGGTTATCGCGACCAAACATAGCTTATGTCTCGAGGTCTAATCTACTCTACCCCTGTACCAAATTTCATCAAAATTGGTTCAGCGGTTCAGGCGTGAAAGCGTAACAGACAGACAGACAGACAGAGTTACTTTCGCATTTATAATATTAGTATGGATTTAAATACGTACGTTTGTCTATCAAATAGTATAGTGGTGTTTAACCTTGGAATCCAATTACTTTAAATAAATTATTGTAAAACCTGAGTTATGTTTTTTTATGCAAACTACAAAAATGTTTAGGTAGGTACCTATTTATTTGATCTGCAAATGTTTTTCTCAGTTTTTGCATTATCTTTTCTATATGAATTAATTGCTGTTCCTTGGTATGCGCATCACTTGATAACAGCTAGACCAATTTTGACTATTTTTAGAACGAAACTATTCAAATTTTTCTTACCGTAAAAACCTGATTCGGACTATGACGAATATAGTTTTAATAAGGTTTTTCATGGAAGGAAAAATTTGAATAATTTCCGGGAAATTTTCAGGTTATTGAGGTAGAGTAAAGTACAATATATAATATAATATAATAAATGAAAGTATTATCCTTATTCTGACGATGACATGTAAGTATCAGGTAGAAAACAAAACATTAATTTTAGTAAGTTTAGTACCTAAATGAAATTCGATTGAAACACCGCATTAGAAATTCTAGTTCATTCGGTTTTTTTAAACTAGTTAGCTCCTAGCAAGTTAGGTCTTTGCATGATGAAAGTAATAAATAACCTTTACAATTACATGCTGTGTAAGGGTCAGCTCACACCGAGACACAACGTGACGAACTGCAAATACATAATAAATAAGTTAATTGCTAAGCTAACACGTGAACCCACGCTCCGTAAAGCATGAAGCAACCAAACGTGCATCATTACGACTTTGCGCGAAATGAAAGAGCATTTTCTCTGTGCACCGATTCATCTTTGCATCGATAAAGGAACATGTTGCTTTACTGCTCTCATTAAAATTTCTAGTTTAAACCTACCTACTTACCAAAAAATTCTAATAAGTACATCAATAAAAGTTGTAATTTTTAAAATTGTTTCTAAAAAACTATGTGCCATGATGCATCACGGTGTGTTTTTTTTTCAAAATAGGTATACTAGTAGACTTTGAAAAAATAAGAACCTGTTGTGAAAACATCATTATCTTTTGAACCATAGGATGTCTGGTTCTCACAAGGATCTCCACAACGAAAGTCTTACGCAGACTCCATTCATCGGTTCTCTGCCTTATGCGTCTTTATTAAATAAATTAATTTGTATAAAAATATGCTCGTACTTAGTTCAACTTCTGAGATGATAATAGACGACGGCAGTTCTCAAAACTTGGCTGTCTAGAAGGCCAAGTGGACTAGTTTTGATCTATGAATATGTTTATAATTATTTTAAGTACTTTGCATGTTTAATTACTTAAACCAAAGACGATCGTCTTTGCTTAAACATATATTATACATTTAGTGGTAATTAAGTATGAGTTAAAATAAATAAATTTGAGTGAAATATTTAAATAAAATGTGTGACTACAACTCATCTCATGATGCTAAAACACTAAAGAATAAATAAACCTCGCGTTCTATAAGGAGAAGCTGTTTCATAATAAACTGTGCGACTTTAAAGACTTTAGGATGGCCTCTCTTCAGGCAATAACAAAATTATTCTATTTTCATTTATTTGTTTGAACGACAACATAGTAATAATTCAATTGCTCAGAATTGATGTTGGATTTTGCGTGCTAACTTCGGTGCGTTATTCACTGGTTACATTAGTACGAGATCCGGTTTAAAAAGTAAATCACGAATGAATTGTCTAGCTAAATTACCTTTTATATAACATACATTTTGGGCAACAAAGTACTTCTGTAACGAATTAAAAATACGTATATAGGTATACCTACTATTATCATGGCAGCGTATATAATCATCACAATGCATCATAAGAACTGTGGGATGTCCTACGCTCAGACTACTCTTCTAGTCTGAGGTCCTACGTTGAACATGGGCATTCTCCAGAAACTTCTACGACGAGCGAATTGCGTCGAATTCATCCTACCCTTCCCTAATTTAATGATGTTCTCATTGCATTTAGTGGGGGACATCATATTTGTATGCATATTATTGCATTTAAAACCTATTGGCTGGCAGCATTGTTGTACAAAAGTATATCAATGGAGGGTAGTCTTTAACTACACAGCGATAGGATAATTTTACTCACCGTGATGAAAATTAGTAATCCAGACTTTCTTCAGCAATTTATTTAGAAGTGACCGATCTATCGGACACTGGCTACAAGACTCACGGGTTTCACAACAATGGCGTTTGGATCTGCGAAGTGGACTTTGATATTGGTATTTTGAAATTCATGAACGGTAAAAAATTGAGTATGTGCATTTTCATCAGTGAATATAAATGTTTCTCATTTTTTCTAATCCTTGTGTTTGGGAAATGTCTTTGAGCCTTTACAAACAAGCATTTGTGTACATGCATACACTGTATGTGTGTGTATGTTCCGTGCATGCATGCATCGGGCCTGGTTCCAATTTGTGAACAATACAAAAATATAATAATATAGGTATGTTACTAAAAGTGCCGTCGGCGCTACAATCTAATTTTTTAGTTAGAGAAACTCGCAGTAGGAATAATCATATTTTTATTTATAAATTGCAGATCTGTGTAATTTGACGGTAGAGGGAGATTGCTACGACAGGGCGCGCGAGTTCGATTCCTGCTCAATGTAATCATTTGTATGCATAAATATATTTATTTACACACTCACCGTGTTTCAATATATTTACAAAAAGAAAAGATTTTTAGTGTGGGTCTAAATTACGCTGTGTTATATCCTGAAATATTTAAAGCATTTTGCAACTTGACTTGACTGTTGCTTTTACTGAATTGTCACCACACAATGTCTCGACTTTAGCATTGATATCGCCAACTAAGTGGCTCGGAAAATTCGAAGTCTTTTTTATCGCCTTGGCTGTCGCTGCATACTACTAACTGTTTTGTACCTACTGTATAAAACCTAATTACTTTCAACGTACACGATGTCATTATATTTGCTTAGTTAGGAAGTCAAATGCAATAAAAAAACGAATTTGAAAATAAATTGTCAAGTATATAGGTACCTACCTACTTAGCGATCAAATTGAGTGGTGTAAACGTAAAAAGCCTTCAAGTCCGGCGTGCGAATTGTGACAAAACAACGATGGTTACGTCGAGTTAGCACTGACACGACCTTGACCATGAATGGCGACTGGCCCGCGATTGACAATACAGTATAGCAACAGACTATTTGTGCTAAAACTTTCGCTGCTACTTCCAAATAATCACTTAATATCTCGCAGCATATTATGTTGTTAAAGACCGGCTACACAGGAACTCTTGTAGCTAGAAGTAGCTGCTATTGGACTAGTCCAAATGCCGTTGTCGAACTTAGAGAAGGTTTTTGAAGTACCTACCTACAGGAAGTTCGTGAAGTGTATAAAAAGGGCTGTTACCCTACCTATCGCCAAGGACGAAAGGAGTAAATGTACTACGACAATATCAGTGAATCTGGAATCGAATGACTCGACCACAATCTTCAAGCTTGTAAAAAATACAACAGGGAAATTTTTACATCATCAAGGAATTTTCCAATATAAACCCTTCCCCTCAATACTTAAGGCTACAACTCAAGGATATGCTTGATTTTTGTGTAAGCCGAGCCTAGAATTTTTTGTAACTTGTAAAAGGAGAACGCGTCTTTAATTGGAGAGAGCTGAGATCTACCCAATTCGGGTGCCACAAGCGCTGCGAGAAAGGTCGTGGGAAACAACCCATAGGGCTCTGTAATAGTGCCACTTCTGTGGAAAATAGTTTACGACTGGGAGCAACAGGGCGTGCAGAAGGGAGGTATCTTGGTGACGTGCATAACTTAAGACGAGATGAGAAGCTCTGGTAAACAGGTGTGCTAACACGCCCTACATTGAACAATTATTACACATAAGTAATAGGTACCTATACGTTGACATACACATTACATAATCCATCAGTATCTAATATTACGATACCCGAGCATCACACCAAAACCAATGTATCAATTTGTATGTGTGTTTACCAAGATTAAAATCATTATTGTTAAAAGAAAATTGTAATTATTACGATACGACAAGCAGGTAAAAACCCCAGGAAAAGTTAGTATGATCACAGTATGATGTACCTACATGTATTTGTAGGTATTTAAAATAATTACTTTTATAAAAGAAATAAGTAATATTTATTCACCTAAAAACGAAGCTTCCTGTTTTCTGCCTTCGAAGTAGCCGAAGTAGGTATTTATAAATTTTATGTAGAGACGAAGACTACCAAAATATTGAGAATATAAACTATAACTTCAGTTGAGTATCTAGTTTTCTTTCATAAAATTACACAATTACAAGTTTACAACCTACCTTTTATATACTATTCAGCTTGCTCAACGAAAATATCACACCTAATTCGTCACTTATGTAATTCGTTAAAATTCACATGATTTTTTTACGGGAGCTGTCTAACGTGGCAGATTTAACACAATAATGCGCCAAGTAATGTGTAGAAAAATAAAAAATGTTTATGGTGACTGTGACAGAATTGAAAAGAGATTGAATTGTGATTTATTTGCATAACATGTGCAATATAAGCTGAGGTAGGTACACTTGTTATATGAGTAGAAATATGTATTTCGCAATAAAGAAAATATAATATTGTGTAAAATTCAATGTCCCAGAGAGCGATAATGCAAGCAATTTAGTGTTCGAGATCGGTAAAAAAAGTATCACTACGATTATGCATTATGGTTTTTTACGGAGGTAATGGCTGGCCGGTTGACCGCATTTGACAAATTTTTAATAATTCACTTGAAATTATGTCTACGTTTCGTGCCGGTAGAGCGTTTAAAATACCACGTTCGGGTCCCAAGTTCGATTCTAGCTCTGTGTAAATATTTCTATGAATGAATGTATAATTGCCCTGCAGTGGGTTCGCGACGTTTGCGTGGTTAGGTGTCAATCGCCAGGATTCGAACCTGGGACCTCTCAACCGTTAGGGTGACTCCTCCTACTAAGCTAGGCAATATAAACGCATTTCATCTTATTCACCGTGGGCTATGGGCTGTGCTGCGACCAATGATCTACAACCTGTGACTCTATACTACTCTATAGGAAGGAACTATTATCCCGTTCTGTGCATAGTTTAAGTCAGTTGCACAAGGATTTTTTTAAAGCCCTTGTGGAAAATTGATACGATTCCTACGAGCCACAGGAACCTCAAATTTCGTTTGTGTTTCTCATTTCTTAAAATTAATTTTGTTGTATTTTAAAAGCAGTTTTTGAGTTAATGAGTAGGTAATACACAAACACACTTCGCAATAAAATTAGCTGGGATTTAAATGAATCTGTGCTATCACGTACCTACTAATATTGTGCTCTAGATATACGAGTAGTTGTGCCATTATATAAATAAGCACTTATATTGTGTTTACATACAATGCTTACTCATCTAATTGGAAGAATTTCGTTCTGATTGCAAATAGTTGTTGGTACTAACCGTAATTCAATTTTATCATGTGATATGATTATGATAAAATATCTATAGATATTTTAAAATCATTTCCATTTGTAATTCATCTAGCTATAGCATATTCACGGATGGAAATGTAAAAAGGAAATATCTTTCACGTTTGCTGACGACGCAATACTAGCACGTGGATTTGGCACACACAATATGACTTCAACTCGCCTGATAATAAGATAAAGTTAAAAAAAGGTCTCAGGAATGGGGGCACCATTACAGACCCCGATAGTGCTACAATGGAGGCCCTCAGCTTGACGGGACTATAGGAGGAAAGTTTCCTTTTGATTCCCGTAGAAGAATACAAGGGCCACCCATATCTTCCCGGAGCTTATCAAAAAGTGCCCGGTTGACTATGTTTCGTAAGAGTAAGCAAAAAATCGAGTCGGTTCAGCATCCGGTGTGTGGTTCAGCACTCGGTTATCACTATGATAACCGAGTGTCATAAGCGTCATGTCATAAGTGTCATAAGTAACATAATCGGTAGAAGTCCGACATTACCGCGCCTTTTACCAGGGGAGTTGGGTGTACCTTAGGAAGGAAATTCCCAGGAATAACCGGTGTTGCTGACAATAGGCAGCAGCTGTGACTGTGACTACTCACTGTCTCGTATTAGTAGATTAGATTACTACATAACATAAAAACTTCATCGTAAGGCCCAGTGAGACAGCACACTGAACAAATAAAAAGATTGCGTAGATGGTAAATTGCCTTGTGAATCTGAGTGTGTATGAAGGCATTGATCTTGACGTTCGTTTTATTTGGTAACCTAAATGAATAAAGATATTTTATTCAGTTTGATACTTATAATATGAATACTAAAACGGTTTGTTGGTTATTTATAAAACAACTATATTAAACATCTGCATCTACTTAAATTATGAATAACATTTATTTTATATGTTTTGTATGGACCTTCATTTTACAACGTTTATATAAAAAGTCGCCGTCACGTGTTTTAAATTTTTGACAGTTCACGTTTATGAAATACTTGTCGTATTTTTACATACAAAATAATACCTCTAAAATTTATCGTAGCACATGGACAAGTACCGCCTACTTAGAAACGTCTTGCAAGAATACAGCACAATATTGACTATACACGTTACACAAATGAATCGAACTTAAATTAATTTATTGCAATGATTAAGTAAACATAAATACTATAGCATAAAACTTCTCTTTTGTCATCCTGAAGTAAGTTACCTAGAATAATAAATAAAATACATACATAGGAAGGTACTTATTTGCAGTATGTTTTATTATCCGTTTTCTGTAACCCTGTATTGCATGCTAGGCTAGTTAGTATTGGGTCTAGATTGTACTTACTGTGTAAAATGACCTAGAATATCCGTTATTTATTAATCGAGATGTTATTATGCGAACAGTACAATGTGGGCTCGACACGAACCGGTTCGTCAATAGGTTATTGACTGGCAGTTATAATTTGCCTAACTGAATGAACGTGCAAATTGAAAATAAATTCTCACTTTTTTACCCGACTGCGCCAGCGAGGGTAATGTGTTTCGCACGTATGTAGGTATGTATGTATCTAGTTATAGGTATACTAGCTAGCTAGCTATAGGCCTAAAGGCTGGACGGATTGCGATGAATAAGGTCTCAAATGAAAGGTATGCATCTCCCGAGTGTCATAGGGTATATGATAATGCGAAGAAAACAATAATTCTGATTTCTGGTGCTAAAATGTATGTAGTCAAGAGTTTGTTTTTCTTTTTTTATTAATTTTCTTTCGGTTTATGTTTTCCGAATGGGTACCGCCTGCTATCAAACTTGTTTCAGGCTTTTTAACAGCAGTCGGATCTTTTTTATTCTTTTAATCATTTATAATTATTTTATTTGTAGGCAACCGTGTCAAAATGTATTCATGATGACTCCTGAATGAATTTCATACCAACAAAGTACCCAATTTACATAAAAATATGGACGCTATTGATAACATGACAAGTTTAACGTTTTTGAAGAGAGGGACAGACATGGTTGGTTAATTCAAATTTATAGTTGACCTTAACCTTTAATGAAACTTTAAAAAAGCAGTCCTCAATGACTTATTATATTCTTCTCTCTCACTCAACCAATTTAAGCGCGTAAAATCTTTATTGGTAGAACTAATTTCTGTGAGTGTTCCGATGCCAAAACGAATCGTAGGTATACCGATAACCGAAGCCATAGTGAAAGAAAGCTGTGAAAATACAAGAAATCTTTCTAAATGACTATAACTCGGGAGGCGTGAAAGTTAAGAAGTTTTAATCTGTGCAAACATATAATTTAAAAAAATTGTATGAAAAAAAAAATGGCTGGCTCGTAATTGATTTCATAAATTCTAACTTATACATGAATGAGATGGACTTTGATTATACACTTCTAAAAATTGAAACCCTTTATTTAAATAGCAGTATCTACTGCACAAATTCTCATCAAAATGTCTCGAGCAACTTCGACCTCTACTAACAGTAAATATTTAATTATTGTAATAAACTTTTCATCAGTCTGTTACGTCGAATACAGATAGGTGTGCAACGTGAATAATGTTCAACACAAGAATAAAGAACTTGAGATCTTCGACTGGTTTAGAATTAATATCATTATTATGGCCTTGGTTTCAATCGAAATCCGCTTTAAAAATAGCTACACTTCCAAGGCGGAACTAAGGAGTTGTTTCCAAATGCACGACGATTCTCTAACTTAAAAGAGATTTGGGGCTAGGGAGATTTTAAGTTCTAAGTTTGCATGTAACCCTATCAAAATCCTGAGGAAACCCACATGTCCTAGAAGAAATTCTACAGGTGGGTCTACGCTAGGCAAGCCGAGCACGAGCGAATCACAAGCGGAGCCAAATTAAATGGAAATTAATAGAAAATTAAATTAAATTAAGTTTTTTAAAAATTTAATAGAATTTAATTTTTAATTGAAATTAAACATCGTTCGAGGATTGTAAGTCGGTCCCATACTAGACCGACCTTCTTCGGAGGGTTGAGAGGGCCCTCTTGACCCTCCGAATGGGGGATGGGGCGAGATTCGCTCCACTGCCAGACGATTGGATGAAAGGTAGCCGTCCTGTCACTTAAACGTCCGCGCGCGGAGAATCAGCCCGCTCCAAACCTGCTGCCCACTATGCCCTCTGCTAGTCAGAGACCCGTGGAGAGCCTCGGAGCAGCCCTCTAGAGGGCCACTCCAACCCCGGCCAGATTTGCCGCAGGCAGTAGCGTCTCCCGTGGCGAGTGGGAGGCGCCGCTGCTCGCCTCCGTTGCCGGGCAGAACTCTAGAGTAATGATCTAAGGATCTAGAATAATTTCTATTTATAAGTACTATGGTAGATAATATAATTGATTTAGTTTTTCTGGTAAATATCATTAAAACCTGTGTTTATCACTAAACCTATTGATTTTGTTCTCACATTATTTCCGTAGCCAAATTTTGACAAGTGTGTCTCATTATCATATTTAAAATAAAGAAAAAAGGTACCTTATATTATCTTGTTTCCTTTCTTTTCTTCTACAAAGAATGTAATTCGAGGGGATGTGACCATCGAACACCACAGGTTGTCCAATAATGGATGAATGTAATCATTAAATTCGAAAATAAATAAAATGTTCATGTTTGTACAATACCTATACTGTAATTTGATGATGTTATCATTTATTCAAGGACGGTACATTAGTCATTCAAAAGTAATTCGAGTATAATTAAAATAAGTAGGTAGATACACATTACGTAATTAGAAATTGGATGCTACCATAGATAGGTACCTGATACTCGTAGTCTACCTATTTTAGATGAGGAAAAAAGATGATAAATTGTTCCATTCTATGTCTGTATAGTTTGGTCATTAGTTTTAAAAGTATCTACTATAATCTTGCAAAACGCGGGCAAAAATCGCTGTTTGGTAAAAATATCTATATCAATAGGAATACGGATTCAAAACATAAGGCCCTCGAACCGGATTCTCATACCTACTAAAACAGGTTAAAATTTGTCATTGCGATAGTACTGCAACCGTTTTTCTGTCTTCATTTCATTATCTTGGTCTCGTAGACCCGGGTCTAAGAGCCACGTTGCACCGCACTTTTTCGTAGGTTCAAAATTATAGTGGGTGAATTTGTGGGTGCTTGTACCAATCGCTGTATCCCCGAATGATACAGCGAGACCAAAAACTTGCAAAAGTCATTAAAATTATTTCACAAAAGACTCATAAATGCCATGTACCTATGTAGTAGCAGCTGTTTTAACTATACATAAATATGTGTATACACTGATGTGTAGTCGTTGTAGGTGGGTATGGTATGCTACGAGGTTCAGTTCAAACATGAATGTATTACAGAGATCCTTGACCTAATTCAGTACTTACTCACTAATCAAGCTCCTGAATTCATCATCATCTTAGCGTTGTTTCCGGTTGCATCCGAGTCTTTCAGCTGGAACTGGAAGCCCGGGTGCGTTAATTCTTCTACTGTTGATTATTTGATTAGTTGATTATGACCTATATTATGCTTAAAGGAGCGGCTGATATATGGCCCTCCAAGAAAAGGCTGTGCCTCGTTTATTAATTCGCAGTTGAGGTTGGCTTGGCGCCGACGGCCTAAGTGGAGCCTATTATACCAACTCAAGCTTCAGAATTCGTTAGATATCCTAACTTGATAAATACTCGAAATTGTAAAAACAAATAAATTACCTAATTAAAGAATACATAACTTTATATTTTAGTGTTGACTTGTAGTATTTCACTAAAAATTTAGTGGTTTGTTAATGTTACTGTATTATTATTAAACCTGTATATTTAATTTGGTAAATAAATAACAAAAAAAGGTAAAATGATTGGCATTTGTTGCACTAAAACTGGAAAAATACTGTATTAATATATAATAACAACAATAAATAAATAACTGTACGAAAAAATGGCGCGTGATTAGTTGTACACTAATTGACAATAACGCGTTGTTATTAAACTCAAGAATACTGAGTATAAAAAAATATGGAGAGGTAGGTATCGCCGCTATAATTAAAACACTTCTGGTTGTGTTTCAAGCGTGAACTAATTAATCAAATACAGTTGAACGCTATCGCAGCTAGTTTGGACTGTAGAGTATTTAAGCACCTAGCTGCCCAGCTGTAGGTTGAAACCTCTATCCATTACTTATTATGTTAACCTGCTCCTAACACAACCGTTATGTTATTAATTATCATAATTTAAATGATACATTATTTAAATAGTTGTGGTCAATGCACTTGGCAATTACATCCAGTAAAAGCAAGATAAACTATTTCGAAAAAATTTATCTTGTGTGAAAGTTTTCAAGGTAGTTTGTATTTTGTTTATTGTGAAGTCTCGCTTCCTTGTAGCTTTGTATGATAACTTCTTCTATTAAAAGCTCCACTCAAGATATCCAGAAGTCGACTAAGTGGTTTAAAAAAGTTTTCCAATTTCCGATTACGTTTTAAGTATTTCTAATCTGTGCTTCCATTTACAGATCTGCATCTGCATGCATTTTACAGGATTACATCTGATAAGTTAAGTCCCAACGCGATACACGTGATAATAAGATAAGGTAACTCGACCTCTCAAGGTTTTTTTAATTGTAAACGTGGACCTGAAGAACGCCAAAATCAGCTCAAATAGCAATGATCTAGGGATCTGCGCGTGTAATATGATTCAGTCGATAATGTTGATACACATAATATGTTATTGAAAACATAATTTTTATGATAAGAGTTTATGATACTCATTACTGGCATATATCATATTGCAATTTGACACACAATTTATCCGTAGTGAACATGAATCAAAAAGCCAGACATGAGTCATCAAATTAAAGAATACGTAGGCAGTTTTCAAGTGTGTTTTTCTGTCCGTTTGAATGCGGAACCAAATTACATCAAAATTAAAAATTTAAAAAACCCCCGACTCACAAAAAAAGAACAATAAACAACCTGTAAAAAGTAAAAAATAACTATTATATTATGACCTATCAACCCTAAGTATTGAACCTTTATTATTATTATAGGTAGCTATATTATTTACGTATTCATATTTTTAACTAACAGTTTGTCTCGTCGGGGACCGCTCACCTAATCATAACCTAATCGTACGTCTGTCTCGCAAGATCCTAACTGTAGATGTTTTGCGGTCCCCCCGACGAGACAAACTGTTAGTCAAAAATATGAATACGTAAATAATATAGCTACCTATAATAATAATAAAGGTTCAATACTTAGGGTAGATAGGTCATAATATAATAGTTATTTTTTACTTTTTACAGGTTCTTTATTGTTCTTTTTTTGTGAGTCGGGGGTTTTTAAATCTTTAATTTAATTTTTTTATTTCATGCTTTTTATAGGGGTAACTTAAGTATAATAGCTAATTCATTATTTAATATCAACATACGTATAGTCTATCAACAATTATTCAGAGCTAATGCGAATTGCGCGGAGTGTGGTTACAGAATTAGAAATACATTCCACGCCTCATATCTTTCGAATGGCTAAACCGATTTTCATAAAACTTGCGGTATCGTAATGTATAAGTTATGACCTTTCATTTGATTACCCAACACGAGTATATTTGAACACTTTCAATTTTTCATCACCACTTTCACCCCCCATATCTTTGAAATGGCTTAACCGATTTTTATAAAACATAGCTAAGAACACTCTCCCCCAACCCATCTTTCAAACAAAAGAAACAGAATCAAAATCGGTTCATCCGTTTGGGAGCTACGATGCCACAGACAGACTTACAAACACACACACACACACACACACACACACACACACACACACACACACATACACACACACACGTCAAACTTATAACACCCCGTTCGGGTTTCCGTCGGGGGTTAAAAATCAGTACAATGGTTTAGGTGAGAAAGCATCACAGACAGACAAAGTTACTTTCGCATTTACAATACTTATTAGAACCTGGATTTTCGAGAAAAAATAGAAAACTACTTACTGGATCTCTTTTTACTGGACGAGGATTAAGTGACATACTTCTGAAGGATGTCTGTTTCCGCAATTAGTATCCAAGAACGGCACTGTGCTTAGTCACCCCAAATATTATATAAACCCACAGCGGCAGGTCAGTCTTATGGAGTGTAAAATAATTAATCACATCAAAATGACACTTAAATTTTTCAGTCAAACTTAGAGAGCAGATAGATAGGTACGTATCGTACTGATGGTTAAATGATACACACTGAACTATAGGTTGTCAAATTTTGACTTAAATAGTATAAAACGCCTAATTTACTAATAGATATAATCATTAAGTAATGATAATGAGATAATTACAGAGATAAAAGGTTATTTGAGCAGATAGATAGGTACGTATCGTACTGATGGTTAAATGGTACACATTGAACTGTAGGTTGCCAAATTTTGACTTAAATAGTATAAAACGTCTAATTTACTAATAGATATAATCATTCAGTAATGATAATGAGATAATTACAGAGATAAAAGATTATTTGAGCTGGCGACAGAAAATGGTTACCCATGTTTATACATGTTATGATTTACAAGAAATACATTAGTCCTGTCCTGACCATGTTCAATGTATACGAGTATAAACAAAATCAAGAAGATTTGGACCGTTTTTTTTATTAAATTTGTCTTTGACTTTTTTTCTTATACCTACCTTATGCTTTTATATAAAATGCCTAATGTACTTTCTAAAAATACAATGTGAAATTTATTGATTAAAATCTTGGTCTATTTCTTAGTGTTTAAGTAACGAAGAGATGGGGTAATATTCAAAATAGATTATTTATCAGTGTCATGTTGAACATAATCGCCATAGTTATCTTTTCCGCATGTGAGATTTTGTGATAACAAAAACAACGTAGGTACATAATTCACGTGGCACTTATTATTTATAATTAGGTTATCTTAAGAGACAAAACCTAATGCTTCGAAGCGTCTGATAAATGATAGTTTATCTACGAATAAGGCACAAAGGATTCGAACGATTAACCATTTAGATTAGGAACAAAGGCACACATTGAATCTCATACGATACAACATATTGCTACGACAAGACAATCTCAGGAGGTGGCAGACTTACCGTCCAAAGGTAGGTACTTGATGCCTTAGTAAGGACGACCCCATGATGATAGGACAAAATAATGTATAAGCTACTTACTATTGTATTATTAATATTATAGGAAACCACACAATATTTAACCAATCTTACAAACGCAGTTCACTACAGTTTAAGCTCGATTTTAAGTGAGTTGGCGGTACTGACTCAGACCAGCTAGCATGTTTTGTACTGGGCAAAATATAGCCCTACCTACTTAATTAGTCTGAATAATTCTACACCATCCCTAAAGCGGGATATGCGGGATAAGCACCAATAAACAAAACATTACAATTAATATTCCACCCTCATAGGTATGCTGTATTGGCATAGTTTGTGGGACTGCCCCACTTTTTCAATTTTCCTATTCTCTTCTTTATCTTTTTCCTGTGCAGGTGGGAATCACAATGCGCGAGCCCTGTCGTTAACTACTGGTGCATTTCTGAACAAGTTCCACGTTGCATTTCAATCAGTCTTCAACTTCAACTCTCGTGAACCCTTCTTGCCCAGCGGTCATTGACTCTCCAAACTATACATATTATTATAACTTTCCGTTGGTATTTTAACTTGCTGATGGCAAGAGTTATGTTTGTTACTCAATTGAAGTTATTTAAAATCACATCATCATCATCTCATCCATATTCATTTTATGATTCACTCGTTAATAGCAAAGGTTTTTGGCATTACTCTATATTATTCTACTACCCTTTTTAGTCCAAAACTAGATCAGAACAAAAGAATTCCGCAGAAACAACATCCAGAAAAGGGATGTTATTTGCAAAGAAATATTCTCTGCCTCTCTAATAACTCACTCTAACTGGATGGGTATTGTAGATACTAATTTATCCAAAATCAGAAGTTCGAAAAATCGAGTTATATTCTTTTTCTTCGTAGAGTCGTTAATAGTTCACATTGAACAACACACAAAAAACAACAAAGCCCTAGACAAGGAAACGAATATTTCAGACCTAAGTATATAGAACATATTGTGTTAACTCAGTAAAGTTGATGACATCATTCATACTTTAATAGCCTATTGATAGAAACTTGTTTACGAGCCACGTGCAAATCGAAGGGGGAAGATATAAGGGTCACTAATATTAATTAGAAACATGAGTTTCTACAAAAGGATCTTTTATTTTTATTTAATTATTTATATTTATATTTTCTAGTTTCCATTGTCCTGTTGTTACACAACTCGAACAAACATTACAATATTCATTAGAAAATAAAAATAGACTTTGTTTGCTTTACACACTACTTTCACCGATTACACGTCATCAACATAAAACTTGGTCATAATAAACCTACTAGTTAATATTCCTAATTAATTCTAATTAAATACACATTACCTTTCCTTTCATTAACCTTGTCATTTAGAAGATTCAAAAATCTTTACATTTTTGTGTATGGATGTGGTTTGTGTATATCCAGGTGATTTCTATATTGCAGTCAGAGGCAAAAGTTGATGATGATTGCATAGATTTCAAATTTAAAAAACCGAGCCTTACCTTATTGTAATTGGAAAAAAAAACCGGCCAAGTGCGAGTCGGACTCGCCCATGAAGGGTTCCGTAATAGCAAGTAACTACATACGAGCTCATAATAGGCTAAGAAATATCTAAACCAAAAATATTGTCAATTAATTACGGTTTATGACGTATATTAAAAAAAACTACTTGGTAGATCTGGTTCAAACCAATTTTTGGTGGTAGTTTGCATGGCAATGTACAATATAATTTTTTTTTAAATTTATCATTATCTTATTTTAGAAGTTAGAGGGGGAGGGGGACACGTTTTTCCACTTTGGAAGTGTCTCTCGCGCAAACTGTTCTGTCTAGAAAAAAAATTATGTTAGAAATCTCAATAGCATTTTTAAAGACCTATCTATAGATGTTTACCCCACACGTATGGGTTTGATGAAAAAATAAAAAAGTTTCAGTTCTTAGTAGACCCCCAAAATTGTATGCTTTTTTCTATTTTAGTGTGAAATTCTTAATGCAGTTCACAGAATACATCTACTTACCAAGTTTCAACAGCATAGGCCTTATAGTTTCGGAGAAAAGTGGCTGTGACATACGGACGGACAGACGGACAGACAGACATGACGAATCTATAAGGGTTCCGTTTTTTGCCATTTGGCTACGGAACCCTAAAAACCCCCGACTCACAAAAAAGAACAATAAAAAACCTGTAAAAAGTAAAAAAATAACTATTATAATATGACCTACCTACCCTTAGTATTGAACCTTTATTATTATTATAAGTAGCTATATTATTTACGTATTCATGTTTTTAACTAACAGTTTGTCTCGTCGGGGGGACCGCTCTATACCTAAACAATCACGGAGCACAATAACCAGTAAACAATTGAGTATTTTGCGAGACAGATGTATGATTAGGTGAGCGGCAAGGGATGCCGACGAGCGGGCGAAGAGTGAGAAAAACTGGAAAACGAAAACCGGGATTCGAGGTGAGAATCTCGATCTGAATTCGTCTACGGTGATGATGATATTTTGCAAAGATTATTTTTATGTCAATTAGGTGGAAGATAAGCACGCAGATAATGGGAAGCGATTACCGTGGTCTGTGGTCGTGTGCCAATCGGGGGCGCCACACTCGCGCTGTCGACCCCGTAAAAACCTTCTAATACATCCCCTAGAGTAAAAGAGAGGCGGCGTGATAAATTTGGCGAAGCAAGCAACTGTTGTGACCAGGGAATTAGATCTATTGCATTGTTATTATCATGTATTAAAGGCAGTAATTACCTATAGGCTACGATCAAGGCTCACGTGCGTGTCTATAGCGATAAAATTTAAAAAAAATGTTTCGTAACGATAAGGTTATTAATTTTATTAAAGTCAAACTAGTCATAAACATTAACATAATTATATCACTCGATAACATTTACGGTAGTAAACAATTAAAATTATTTTTTTGGTTAATCGTGAGCTAGCCAATATACGAGTATACTCGTACTACGGACGGACTGCCACATTCTCTGCGGTCCAAAAGGCCCAGAAGCGAATGCAAACGAGCAAGACGTATAAAGCCATAAACGAAGGCTGCTATTAAAACCTGTTTCTATTTAGTACTACCGGTTAGCGGTTTCTCTTATCAGTTGATTAATATTGATTTATTCTGTTCGCTGTGTTGTGACTCTTAACGTAATTTGATTCTTTTTATATATTACTAGCGGGTCGCTAGTAATATATAAAAATATATTACTAGCGGCTTCGCACGGGTGCAATGCTGATAACACACATGTATTATACATATAAACCTTCCTCTTGAATCACTCTATCTATTGGAAAAAACCGCATCAAAATCCGTTGCGTAGTTTTAAAGATTTAAGCGCACATAGGGATATAGGGACAGAAAAGGCGACTTTGTTTTATACTATGTAGTGATAGTGATAGTCAGTAGTGATTCGATATAGTGCTGGTGCTAAGAATATCTCTTTGGATATTATTAGGTAGCTGCTGCTCGCATATTTTGCCGGCATTTCAATAATTTGTATAACGTAGTAAGTCATCTTCATCATCTCAGCAACAGCAATTTGTATTGCCTTCGAAGTGAGATGGGGTGGCCGTTTTTTTTTTGTTTTTTTTTTTTATTCAGGATAGGCTTACGTTTGACCACTATCTCACTTGATGGTAAGTGACGATGTGGTCTACGATGAATCACGCTTGCCTAGAAGGATCCTATTCACTCGTGACTTGAATATTCCCAGCTTTCCGGAAACACAGACTCGGGCAGGCCGTTGTACACAGAACAAGAAATTTTGAGAATGATTTGATCTATTTGGCTATTTTTTTATTTGTTGGGCAGGTTACCTAACGAAAATTTTGGAAAATTGAAAATCGACGTGCCCAAAACTAAATTCCATTTTCTAAATTCTGAGCTCATAGGATGGTTTTCTTCTAATAAACCTTGGGTAGACAGCACTTTAAACCTATTCATTTTTGTGGTAGATCTAATTTCATCGTTGTTAACCTATTTTAATTGATGCAGTCAATATGACTTCATCTCCCTTGAAGTTAATCTAAAAGTGAAGAATAGGAAATTCGTTAGATGTGGTTGGATGCCAACATTGCCACAAGCCCGTTCATTTTTTTAAATCAGGTCAGTCAGACAAACTTGATTGACAGTAAATAACAAACGTCAATATTCCATCGGGCAAATTCAAGGTCGGCAGAAGATGTTGTGCATGTTATGAGATGTCAGATGTGATTATATTAAATCAGGGTATTATATAGATTTTGTTAATCAATAAGGATGTCCATAATAAAGAGGCAAAACGTCACGACCAAGGTTCAGCGCATGGATTAATGATCACGATTGAAAACGGTTTTATTTAACTTGACCTGTTTGTTTGGGTCAAAACTAGTAATTGAAATTCGATCTCCTTCCAGTTGTCTGATTGGTCTGATATTTGGCAAAAATCTTTAGTTCTGATGACTATACAATTTAAAACCGTTTAACTTTAAAAAATTTAACGTTTAACTTTTTCATAATTATAAGCATGCATTACGAGCTTTTGCCCGTGGCTTCGGCACGTGGAATGCTGATCCCGTTCCCACAACCTAACCTAATGTAAATCAGAGATAAAAGGCAACCTATGTGTTAATCCAGACCTATCCCTGTACCAAATTTCAGCTAGATCCGTTCAGCCGTTACAGCTTGATAGAGTAACTAACATGATAATATCTCCACAAACTTTCACATAAGTTAGGAGTAGGCTAGGATGTTTTAGTACCGTGAAAGATTTTTTATTAACGTTAGGTTAATTAAAAATATTGAGACAAGGTTAGCATCAATGCTGCACTTCAAACTAACTTCAATCATCTAAATAGATGATTTCATTCACCATCACAAGTTAATAAAAGAGATAAATAAGCGTAATAATGGTGTCGAGCATAAGTATAGGGTGCTTGCGTCAGCTTTGAAAAGGCGAATGACCGTAACCAGACAGGAATTTTCGTGTTCATATACTAACAATCATCGAAACCCATGCTGAATGATAATAGCGAGGATCAAGGGTATACATTTAATTATAAACAAAAAACTAGGCAGTACAGTACAGCTGTTGTGAAACTGGCTAATTACGACCTCATAATACCTGTATTCTTCTATAAGCGAATTCAGATACATCATGTATCTGAACAAGTTCATGTAACTGGACTGTTTGTATTCGAGGATAGGAAAAATAGCATAAACGCGTACTACCAGCCTTATGGTAAGTAAATGATCAGGGCACGTGGCCTTTGGGCTCCTGTTTGAAGGATAAAATTTTCTTGCAAAGTAAAAGTGTACAGAAGTATATGCTAAGGATACATAGATAGTTCTCCTGCTGACAGTCGCCGCGATGATATTTTAAGAACTCCATTGGAAGTAATTAAACCACATGCGGACCCAAGTTGGCCGCTGCAAGGAAAATATGGCGAAGTAGACCTATATTAACTGTTCATTAGTGCCCTGCGTTTGTTGGACCCAATTCCAATCCATGTTGCATTTGCTCTCTTGACCACTCTGCCATACCACATACACTAGCGAGGATGTATAGGGCAACAGAAAGGCACTGGGGCTGTGCCATGTTTTGAGCGGATATGTTTTTAAAAATCTAGCCATTGTAATACCAAATATCCAGCAATTGACTCAATGATTAAGACTAAGAAACTGTATTCACTGTGGAGTACGAAGAAGGTTATTTCGCCAGTCAGGTGCCCCCGATCAGCAGGCAATGCCTGAACGTTAGACTATTTGCGAATTGTCGAAATAAGTATAATCAAAAAGGAAATAACATGGATGGGATCGATTGAATTAAGTAGCACATACTGAAGTAAAAATTAATAAAAAAGTACTCATAGGATATCGTAAATCTGTTGCTTTAACGTCTACAAGATCTCAGGTGAATAGAATACCTACCAACGGTGTTAACGTAAAAAAAGATAACGACTCTGGAACTACAATTTGAAGTTAGAATAATTACGTTTCTCGAGGTTTTGGTCGAAATATATGTATATAGGGGAAAGGTGTACAAAATGATCCCCCTAACGGAGAATGCCTATTGTGTCAAAAATATAAACCTAATAGTAACGATTGAAGAAATTTTAGTTAAACCATTTAATAATACATACACTAGGACAGCAATATTTTGTAATTTATTTACGTTTTCCAATTTATTAGACATTTCCCAGAAGTTTACTAAAGGATCATTTTGTACACCTGGGTGTACAAAATGATCCCAAGAGTAGAGTTTAAATGATCCCGGGGATCATTTTACCAAGTACCAGATTTAATAAAATATTTGTGTATTATAATCATATTTATTACCAAAAGTAGCATTAATAGAAACAAAAATATTATTATTTTTAAAAATAATTATTTATTACAGCCTTCTTATGGAGTTATTATTCTATAATCATAATCATCACAGTCTGAGATCCACATTCTCTGTAACAATATATGAATTATATACTTAGGTAGTTTAACTAAAAGCCTTTGTTATCTTCTAGTAATCTTCTTCTAATTATATTCTAATATAACTAAGAAAAAAGTCTTCTAATTAGACATCCTCACTCCAGTATTGTCGAGTATTTTTTCTACAGTACCTACCTAATTACGTGGCATGATCTGTAAAAGAATAAAGACATATACTCGTAGGAGAAAGAAATAAAGATTTATTGATTGAGAATACACAACACAAGAATTAAGGATCCATTCACTACTCCACACTTCACACTCCACTCCACTCCTCAGTTCACAGAATACATCTACTTACCAAGTTTCAACAGCATAGGCCTTATAGTTTCGGAGAAAAGTGGCTGTGACATACGGACGGACAGACGGACAGACAGACATGACGAATCTATAAGGGTTCCGTTTTTTGCCATTTGGCTACGGAACCCTAAAAACCCCCGACTCACAAAAAAGAACAATAAAAAACCTGTAAAAAGTAAAAAAATAACTATTATAATATGACCTACCTACCCTTAGTATTGAACCTTTATTATTATTATAAGTAGCTATATTATTTACGTATTCATGTTTTTAACTAACAGTTTGTCTCGTCGGGGGGACCGCTCTATACCTAAACAATCACGGAGCACAATAACCAGTAAACAATTGAGTATTTTGCGAGACAGATGTATGATTAGGTGAGCGGCAAGGGATGCCGACGAGCGGGCGAAGAGTGAGAAAAACTGGAAAACGAAAACCGGGATTCGAGGTGAGAATCTCGATCTGAATTCGTCTACGGTGATGATGATATTTTGCAAAGATTATTTTTATGTCAATTAGGTGGAAGATAAGCACGCAGATAATGGGAAGCGATTACCGTGGTCTGTGGTCGTGTGCCAATCGGGGGCGCCACACTCGCGCTGTCGACCCCGTAAAAACCTTCTAATACATCCCCTAGAGTAAAAGAGAGGCGGCGTGATAAATTTGGCGAAGCAAGCAACTGTTGTGACCAGGGAATTAGATCTATTGCATTGTTATTATCATGTATTAAAGGCAGTAATTACCTATAGGCTACGATCAAGGCTCACGTGCGTGTCTATAGCGATAAAATTTAAAAAAAATGTTTCGTAACGATAAGGTTATTAATTTTATTAAAGTCAAACTAGTCATAAACATTAACATAATTATATCACTCGATAACATTTACGGTAGTAAACAATTAAAATTATTTTTTTGGTTAATCGTGAGCTAGCCAATATACGAGTATACTCGTACTACGGACGGACTGCCACATTCTCTGCGGTCCAAAAGGCCCAGAAGCGAATGCAAACGAGCAAGACGTATAAAGCCATAAACGAAGGCTGCTATTAAAACCTGTTTCTATTTAGTACTACCGGTTAGCGGTTTCTCTTATCAGTTGATTAATATTGATTTATTCTGTTCGCTGTGTTGTGACTCTTAACGTAATTTGATTCTTTTTATATATTACTAGCGGGTCGCTAGTAATATATAAAAATATATTACTAGCGGCTTCGCACGGGTGCAATGCTGATAACACACATGTATTATACATATAAACCTTCCTCTTGAATCACTCTATCTATTGGAAAAAACCGCATCAAAATCCGTTGCGTAGTTTTAAAGATTTAAGCGCACATAGGGATATAGGGACAGAAAAGGCGACTTTGTTTTATACTATGTAGTGATAGTGATAGTCAGTAGTGATTCGATATAGTGCTGGTGCTAAGAATATCTCTTTGGATATTATTAGGTAGCTGCTGCTCGCATATTTTGCCGGCATTTCAATAATTTGTATAACGTAGTAAGTCATCTTCATCATCTCAGCAACAGCAATTTGTATTGCCTTCGAAGTGAGATGGGGTGGCCGTTTTTTTTTTGTTTTTTTTTTTTATTCAGGATAGGCTTACGTTTGACCACTATCTCACTTGATGGTAAGTGACGATGTGGTCTACGATGAATCACGCTTGCCTAGAAGGATCCTATTCACTCGTGACTTGAATATTCCCAGCTTTCCGGAAACACAGACTCGGGCAGGCCGTTGTACACAGAACAAGAAATTTTGAGAATGATTTGATCTATTTGGCTATTTTTTTATTTGTTGGGCAGGTTACCTAACGAAAATTTTGGAAAATTGAAAATCGACGTGCCCAAAACTAAATTCCATTTTCTAAATTCTGAGCTCATAGGATGGTTTTCTTCTAATAAACCTTGGGTAGACAGCACTTTAAACCTATTCATTTTTGTGGTAGATCTAATTTCATCGTTGTTAACCTATTTTAATTGATGCAGTCAATATGACTTCATCTCCCTTGAAGTTAATCTAAAAGTGAAGAATAGGAAATTCGTTAGATGTGGTTGGATGCCAACATTGCCACAAGCCCGTTCATTTTTTTAAATCAGGTCAGTCAGACAAACTTGATTGACAGTAAATAACAAACGTCAATATTCCATCGGGCAAATTCAAGGTCGGCAGAAGATGTTGTGCATGTTATGAGATGTCAGATGTGATTATATTAAATCAGGGTATTATATAGATTTTGTTAATCAATAAGGATGTCCATAATAAAGAGGCAAAACGTCACGACCAAGGTTCAGCGCATGGATTAATGATCACGATTGAAAACGGTTTTATTTAACTTGACCTGTTTGTTTGGGTCAAAACTAGTAATTGAAATTCGATCTCCTTCCAGTTGTCTGATTGGTCTGATATTTGGCAAAAATCTTTAGTTCTGATGACTATACAATTTAAAACCGTTTAACTTTAAAAAATTTAACGTTTAACTTTTTCATAATTATAAGCATGCATTACGAGCTTTTGCCCGTGGCTTCGGCACGTGGAATGCTGATCCCGTTCCCACAACCTAACCTAATGTAAATCAGAGATAAAAGGCAACCTATGTGTTAATCCAGACCTATCCCTGTACCAAATTTCAGCTAGATCCGTTCAGCCGTTACAGCTTGATAGAGTAACTAACATGATAATATCTCCACAAACTTTCACATAAGTTAGGAGTAGGCTAGGATGTTTTAGTACCGTGAAAGATTTTTTATTAACGTTAGGTTAATTAAAAATATTGAGACAAGGTTAGCATCAATGCTGCACTTCAAACTAACTTCAATCATCTAAATAGATGATTTCATTCACCATCACAAGTTAATAAAAGAGATAAATAAGCGTAATAATGGTGTCGAGCATAAGTATAGGGTGCTTGCGTCAGCTTTGAAAAGGCGAATGACCGTAACCAGACAGGAATTTTCGTGTTCATATACTAACAATCATCGAAACCCATGCTGAATGATAATAGCGAGGATCAAGGGTATACATTTAATTATAAACAAAAAACTAGGCAGTACAGTACAGCTGTTGTGAAACTGGCTAATTACGACCTCATAATACCTGTATTCTTCTATAAGCGAATTCAGATACATCATGTATCTGAACAAGTTCATGTAACTGGACTGTTTGTATTCGAGGATAGGAAAAATAGCATAAACGCGTACTACCAGCCTTATGGTAAGTAAATGATCAGGGCACGTGGCCTTTGGGCTCCTGTTTGAAGGATAAAATTTTCTTGCAAAGTAAAAGTGTACAGAAGTATATGCTAAGGATACATAGATAGTTCTCCTGCTGACAGTCGCCGCGATGATATTTTAAGAACTCCATTGGAAGTAATTAAACCACATGCGGACCCAAGTTGGCCGCTGCAAGGAAAATATGGCGAAGTAGACCTATATTAACTGTTCATTAGTGCCCTGCGTTTGTTGGACCCAATTCCAATCCATGTTGCATTTGCTCTCTTGACCACTCTGCCATACCACATACACTAGCGAGGATGTATAGGGCAACAGAAAGGCACTGGGGCTGTGCCATGTTTTGAGCGGATATGTTTTTAAAAATCTAGCCATTGTAATACCAAATATCCAGCAATTGACTCAATGATTAAGACTAAGAAACTGTATTCACTGTGGAGTACGAAGAAGGTTATTTCGCCAGTCAGGTGCCCCCGATCAGCAGGCAATGCCTGAACGTTAGACTATTTGCGAATTGTCGAAATAAGTATAATCAAAAAGGAAATAACATGGATGGGATCGATTGAATTAAGTAGCACATACTGAAGTAAAAATTAATAAAAAAGTACTCATAGGATATCGTAAATCTGTTGCTTTAACGTCTACAAGATCTCAGGTGAATAGAATACCTACCAACGGTGTTAACGTAAAAAAAGATAACGACTCTGGAACTACAATTTGAAGTTAGAATAATTACGTTTCTCGAGGTTTTGGTCGAAATATATGTATATACCTACTACCCAAAAAACGATCTACCTACCTACTAGTTAATAATAAATTAAGAAGGTACTGAAGGTAGGCAATTGCCTTAATATCAAACAATCAATTAACCCATAAGTTACCTATATTTATAGACCACTGCTACTGCTACCTATATCTAGGCCTCTCCAAATGTTATCCATATCGGTGTCCAGACTATCCCAGCTTCCTTATACCTACCTACTTAAAATCTGTGTTATATGTTTTATTATTATGTAAATTTACAACATCGCAATATAATATTATCTTTACGTAACTCTAATAATGATTTTTTTGATAAAATAACGAACCAATCTATCACAAATTACGCTATCGCGAAGGTCAAATATGAGTATCCTAAGTACAGAGAAGTTTGATAGGTATACGAACAGAGATTACAAGACATTAATTGTAAGTGCCTGTACGATAAGAAGGATAATGTAACGTTTATTATTTGTTGGTCCGTATTGTGCCACTAGATTCGCAGCCTAGAATTCTAACAACGTGAATCCTAGGGACCTACATGCTTTACATTATTATGGATTGCAAATTAGTGAATAGGTATTAAGTGATCGTTAAGAATAATTGGAGTACCTAGAGGAAAAAGATAAAAATAACGTTCGTGACTATTATTACGAAGAACGTATTTCCCAAGTAGGTTGTTTTCAACTATGTAGATATTCTTAAAATTCCAAGCCGCCTCGCATACGGAATATGAATCACACACCTGTCAAAGACCAGTTTCGTATGGACAGATATTGTCATACAAGGCGATTTAGTAATTTCCACGGTAATCCACGGATTCATGGTCAATAAACGCTCTCAAACGTAACGTAATGATACTAATTCTGAAAGAATCTATACATTGCACAAGCAGTTATCGACTCTGAGTGTAGGTAACACTGTTTATTTTCGTGAATGCTTTTCTTCTCGCTTAGACGTATCGTCAAATGTTCTGAATTAATTAAATTTATCACCTAACTGAGCACTTACCGGCTTGTCATGGTGTAAAAAGGAACCCTCAGTCATTTTCTAAATCGTGATAAAACCGCCTTTTTTCGTGCGGCGGCGGCTGACATCTGCAACAAGAGGCCATCGAGGTCATACGATTGCTCACTCAGCAACAACACGATCGCACACACATAGTAGTATCACTGAGGCTCACTTGTGCTGTCTTGTACGTAAACAAAGATGCATGAAGGCAGCTCAAGGTTCCCGGGCGGGAAGTCAAACTTGCAGCATTTCTTACAAGGAGGCACCGGTAAGGTTTGTTTATCACTGAATCAGTTCGGGCACGCGAAGCGGGTGAATGGGAGGCACGGTGCGGTGCGGGACGCGTGTGACGGAGCTCGCCGAGAGTGTGACGTGAGCGCGCGCGCACGCGCACCGCCCCGCGCGCGCCCATCTCACCGCCATTATTTTGACGTGTAGCCAATTACGTTCCGATTCACGACGTGTGTACCTATCTACCTATCTATACTATAATCACCATACAAACTGAACACCACAAATAAATTACCTGCAGGATAAAAAATACATTATAAATACCTTTACATTATGTTGCATTCTTAGAGAAAACTAAATAAAGACGTAAGAAGGTTTAAATCACTTCGAAACAACGAAAATAGTGCATAAACAAGTAGGTGGGGTAAGTGGATACACCCCTGTGTATCTACTTACCCCACCTACTTACTGCATAAGGGGCTTTTTTTTTTATCGTGCGGAAATTCCCATGGATACCACCCCAGTCGGCCATCGGGGGTGGTTATGTCGGGATCGAACCGACTAAAACCGCACGCCGTCTCGGGCCTTAGTAACCGGGGTGTAAGGTTACCCAATGGGCATATCCCTTGCACCCCAGCTGACCCCGGGCCATCTACGGTTTTAAGATGGCCCCCTCGACCCCCCGAAGAGGGGGGTGGGGCGAGCATCGCGCCACTTCGCCGACTGTGGGGTGTAGGGTAGGGTGACAGGAGGCCGTCCTGTCACCCAACCGTCGGCGCGCAGACAATCAGCTCGCCCCCCGCTCGCTCCCCACTGTGCCATCTGCTAGTCAGAGGGACACTTGGAGAGCCTCGGAGCAGCCCTCTAGAGGGCCACTCCCACCCCAGCCGGATTGGCCGCAGGCAGCAGCGTCTCCCGTGGCGAGTGGGAGGCGCTGCTCGCCTCCGTTGCCCAGGTGCACCCCGTGGAGGTTCCGGCCTGCACCCACTGCATAAGGGGCCTTATGTAGTTATTATTCTGTGGCAGTACCTACTTTTACTTATTCTGTGTTATGGGGCCGTTATGGTACGCAGGGTTGAATCCCAACACACTCCCTTCCCTTTCCTTTTTGGCTACACCCTTGGTCTCCATGCAACTGCAATAGGCCATGGCTAGTGATGGGTGTTTGCCCTGGCATTTTGTGCATTCATCAAATGCCTGTAAATGCCCAAAACATCAGGGTACCTATAAACTCATCACTGGTCATGATTGGTCTTGATGATCTCAGGATGCCCAATAATGCCGATTGTACGTCGCTGAACCTTGTCGAGGGCGATTAGCAAGTATCGCGTAGAGCCATCCCAAAGATGAGTTTATAAGACAACACTGCTCCTAGTTGTTAAGAATTCTTCCGTAAGGTCATTTTGATACACAGAACAAAGGTCCTGGTTTTTTAATGTTCTGTGATTTTATTTTATAAGTACTTAGTTCAATTTGCAATGAATAGTTTTTATGTATGAGTGAGTAATTTCTAATTTCAGATTGTCCTGAGGTAGTGGGTTCACTTAAGCTAAAGTACCCATTTTATTTTGGTATTAACTTGCACTTCGCCGTAACTCTTCGTACCTGTTTACACCTGGCTGCGAAGAGGTACGGCGAAGTGTGCAACGGCAACCGTGATTTTTCAGAGTCCTTCTGTGTATTGCCGTGACGTGGATGATATTTTATTTAAAAACCATGTGAAGAATTTTTTTTTCCGAAAAATGAATTAGCAATAATTGAATTAAACATATTAGCGGCCACATTTTGGTAGGCAACCTAGTAAATATATGTTCTCCTAATCATAAATATGCGTAAAATTTGGTTTTAGCAAATATTCGATGCATGCATGATTTTGCAGTGGGATCTTAGTCTATTAGAGGGTAAGTACTTAGTAAAGTAAAGGCCAACAATGTCATGGAACGACGCGCGGCGGTTAAATTATATTGCTCATACAAAAATATTGAAATTGGGATTGAGAACTTGCAAAAATTTGTATCTTAATGCATATTAGAAGCGGTAGGTATACCTACTCAAAAAAAAATAGCACTTATTAGTTGTTTTTACAAAACAGATGAATATTGTGTCATTTAATTCACGTTTATCAACTGTTTGCTTATTTAAAAAATTAAGGCGTTCAACTGCAAAGGTGCTTTTTACGAGTATAGGACTTACGTAACTTCGTAAATATATATAGATGGATAAACCAGCCGTATAATAAAAATTAATAAATTAAAGATTTAAATAACTATACTTACCTAAATAGGCTTTAATTGTGAAACGCGGGTATAGGGTTCTTCAAGAACGGCATTAGAAGGATTTTGCAGGGCCGGCAGCCCTAGCCACACTCGCGTCCCTGGTGCTGCACACGTCCATAAGCTACGGTAACCGCTTCCCATCAGGTGGGCCGTGCGCTTGTCTGCTACCTAAGTGGGATAAAAAAGGACCTACAAGATTCGCAATCTCTCAGATTGATCTAGGGACTCTTCAGTAACTACATCTAAATAGCAGGCATGAGCAATAATGGGTTGTTTGACAGCTTGAGCAAGACGTAAGGAAATTTGGTATATAATAATCGGTTACAATAAACAATTTCTGGTTCCAATATTCGTTTTGTTGTATTTGACAACGATTATAATTGTGTATTTTATGAGAAGAGAAATCATCTTTTAGATCTAACTGAAAATTTGGAAAAAATTTCTTCCTTGCTAATTTTTATTTTTTAAGAAGTTCCTAAATTGACTTACCTACTAGTCTATAACCCTGAAACATAACAGATGACGCCAGACTCCATCGTCATAAAATATTATGTTGAACCGTGTTGAACGTTGTTTGTGATTGTAATTTGACATCATGCTAATCTTAATTGATTTATTTAGGAAATGCATTTATATCATAGTGTAAAATATTATATGATTTTAATCAGGAAATTCATCATAGATAAATAAAGATATCTAAAGACCATTTTACATTGCATTGAGTAATTTGGCCGACGTAGAGCAAACAGTCTTCTTACAGTTTGGCCGCTGAGACTATGCGTTCCTGACACATGTCAATTCTTCATGACTAGTTATGTACAATAAATAACTTGTACAGTCAGCGTCATAGAGACCAGACCCCCTCAATACTTAAAGAATATTTAGGTGACGCGGCTGACTGCGCCGGCCGCGGTACATGACTCACGAAGACGTCACGTGATGCGATCGTCGCTGAGATCTGCCTTTTATTTGCATGTTCATATTTGTAATTTTCTGATATTTTTCGTCTTTCGGCTCAATTCTATACCAAGATACAATATACTCACAAAAAGATGCCACATTAATTTATGTGCCGCTTGAGGATACGAACCCGCGTCTCCAGCGCCAGCCGACCATTTAGACCGTGCGTTATACCACTAGGCTATCGGTTCACTTGATAGTAATGGCGAAAATATGAATAACATTACTCCTATTTTATCGAACAAAGTGATAACGATGTAATTTTCTAGACCTTAAGGTTTAAATTTCAACTTCCACCATATGTGATAATAATAAGTGCTCATTTGACTAAAAGATAAGGTTGAAATTAGACGCTTGACACAGCTTGTTGCATACCGTCACAATTCACTTAAAAAAATTATCTGCTGAATGAGCTGCGGCTTATAGTATTATGATATCTGTGACGGCGCGCTAAGGTTGCAATTAGAATACTTCTTTGCCTTATTTACTAAACTGTGATTGAAGGTAACTTTATAATTCGTGGTAATTTGCATTGATGTTAATCCTCCTCGTAATATTATTCAATTTATTAAGTTTTTTATCAGTTTTTTGAGTAAATTGGAAGTATGTTTCGATTAACAAAATGTTTGAAACTTAAAATTGTTGTTCCCTGGGAGCAAGAACAAAGTATAAAGAAATTAAGCACGAGATATGGGCATAACGGTAAGAGTTACAATACAAATATATTATATATACCTATTTATTGCATAATCATGTTACATTTTCATTTACAAGTTAGACTTTCGGATTTCCATTTATTTATTATCGTTTTCATTACAGAGAAAAACAGTGCGTAACTGGATTCGAAGTGACGACGGGTGATATAAAATGTGAACGCCAAGGACCTGGCCCAGTTGCTTATACTCATGAATCAGAGAAGAAGTAGATAGTTAAAAAAACGTATTATGCTTAAGAACAAGCGGGCGGTTAACATTAGGTAATTTATTTATTATTATTTATTTATTTTAAATAGTATATATATGTGTATATAATACGTATATATATATATATATATATGTATGTATGGATACATATTGTATAATTAATATTATATGTTTCTAATTATTCTCTCCCCCTCCCCCTTACCCTTCAGGGTAGGCAGTGCGTGTGTGACACCCTTAGTGTTGCACACGTTCATAGGCCACGGTGACCGCTTCCCATCAGGTGGGCCGTGTGCTTGTCTGCCACCTACGTAGTATAAAAAAAAATACTATTGCTGCTGACATTGATTTACATATTGCAACAGATTATTGAAAAGGTTTATTATTTTAGGTTACTGGGGATGGATGTCTTCAATGGGCCCAGGCGAATAGTGAGCGATACCTAGGAGTGTTGAAAGACGTAATGCTGCCTTCAGTGCGGGTGGCATATCCAGAAGGATAAATTTACCTGGTTCAGGATAACTCTTCAGTGCATCGGTCCCGAACTGTGCAAGACTGGCTAAATGCACAAGAAGATAATTATATCGGTGTTTGAATATAGTCCTATAGCAAACTTGTGAGGTCAGATGGTTTTAAACTGGGACTCAAGTGAAATAAAGTAAAAAAAATTGGATAAAGAAGTAAACAGAACATGGGAACTAATGCGAAATAGTGCCATATGTTTCGATATGGTTTCGGGGATGAAAAGTCGTTAGCAAGAAGTGATAGACAGTGAGGGCCATCCTCGATCGTTTATCGATTCTTACCCAGGACAAATCTTTGTGTGATGAACACGATTATTTGCTATGTTTCTGGGTGTAGTTTATCTAAAAAAAATATCTAAAATAAGTAAGTATTATATATCAGTTGTATAGTATCAATATCACATAAGGTGCTTATTTTGGACTAGATGACGCTGTATATAAAGTGTCCTAACATTCATAATAATATATCCCATTACTCTTGTTTACAAGTTTATTAATCTTCACCATCTGACCTCACATATTATATAATGTTGTGTTAAAAGGGTTACTTATCAGAAAATGTGATCAAAGAGAAAGATGTATATTGCTATACTGTTATAGTTTAGCATGTTGGTTCTTTCTTCGTGATTCACAGGCATAAAATAACATTTGATTTTTCAACCATTCTTTCATACCTACTCGAAGATTATACAGAGTGTAAAAAATAATGTTTGCAACTTTAAATAAATAAGTAAATAAATATTGTAGTTATGTTTCTGGAATTATCTAAGTAATATTAAACAATTTATACTTCACTTAGGTTAGGCATTGTGTTTTGTTAATAAATTTAGGTCAGGTAACATCTAAAAAT
The DNA here is from genome assembly GCA_963576445.1 of Lithosia quadra. Taxonomy (NCBI): domain Eukaryota; kingdom Metazoa; phylum Arthropoda; class Insecta; order Lepidoptera; family Erebidae; genus Lithosia; species Lithosia quadra. Next base: position 10,642,829 of record OY754891.1, read on the forward strand.
AAGTAACCCCAATTTAAGTCAGATAGAAAAGAAAAACTGTATACTCAACCAGGAAATGGACTCCATGTAGTCCTAGAAATGTAATTCGGCGAATTAAATTATTTTTTTTTATGCAACTAGCCTATCTTTTCTTACAAACCTCATACCTACTATAAAATTTGATTCCTTAAATAATAATTAACAAAAAGTGCTTGTGAGAATAAAAAAATAATTGTATGATTACAAAAATTTTGGATTTGAACCCTCGCTTGTAGTAATTATAAAGCATTGGTCATAACCGCTAGACCAACATGCCATACACCTAAGGCTCCAAAAACCTTCTATACTTTCATGTCATTATCATGGGTGATTCTATTACCTTGACGCTTACTGTACCTAGAACCGTTCTCTAAACCTGTTCCCGACTTACAATAACATAATAATAATCACAGTCAGCAATATTGTGACAACGTGATTTCATTTTAATTTTAATTTTATTCTAATTTGGCTATCTATCTGCCCTATTTGTTTTTCCAATTTTTAATTTTTAATTTTGTTTCATTCTTATTTAATTTTATGTGATTATTAATTGTAATGATGGGTTATTACCTGAAATAATAAAAAAAAATCATATTCATTTCATTCATTATAAAAATATGATTCAATCTTTCTATTAGCTTGGGTAGGGGCTTATTACAAAATTACATTATTATAAAATTATAACGTTCTATTTTATATTTTTCAACCAACAGATTATTATTATCAAGATTACTAAAATATGCGGTTACAATTGCCTTGTTATTTTGTCTCATCACTATGAAAGCGAACATTTGACATAATCTTGAAACAGCGCAGTTTGACGTGGTTGGACGTGGTATGACTTTTTTTAATTAATTAATTGTTAATCATTTTAGCCCAAAATTAATCTGTGTATTGTAAATTGGCACAGTAATTAAATTTTTAATGTTATCACTCGTTAATAAGGTCAATAAACGATATTTGAAATTTTGCCGTAAATTATACACCAGTTCAAAGTTACATCGCCCTTTCGCTCACAACCTGTCAGGAACGCATTCTTTCAGCGATTCTATAATAATATTCTTAAGTTTTATAACAGCCTTTTTGGTAAAGTTTCGTTTCGTTTTATAAAAAAATCTATACCTGACTTCAGCACCACTTACTTCATCCAATAAACTTTGATTATATAAGTGTAAGACACTTATATAATCAAAGCCAATAAATAATTGTACTAGGGACTCAGACCAATAAAAAGTAACTAGGGATGCCTATAACCTCAATCCACAGTTGCATTGAAAGATACAGTAAACGATAAAAGTTGCTGAAAACTACCTAACAAATTTACAATAAGAAAATAATTGACGTTTTAATGTTACTTATATTAATGTTTTGTTCATTATTTACCTAATGCTAAGGTGTCCATACGTTAAGATTACCGTTAGCTATACGTATCTACTAATAATAAAAAATATACCCATAGGATATACCTATGGTTTATCAAAGTGTATAAAGTTTACCAACCCGTTGGGGATCTTTATACATACAAACTTAAAATCACGCCTCTTTCGTTGATATCTATATCTATACATATAATAAATCTGTAACTGATCGGTGTCTGTAGGTACAATGGAAGATATATTAGAAAAAAAAAATAAGCGGACTTATGAATGTAATAGATGCCAAAACAATGATTTTTAGAATTTATGTCTGTTTGTCTGTTTGTCTGTTTGTCCGCAAATTTTTGTGCGCGCAAAAATCAAAAACTACTGGAGGGATTTTGATTAAACTTGGTACGATTATTATAGTTCATAGTGCGGGGCAACATATTATAGGCTACTTTTTATACAAGCTGATACCCGTGGTTTCGCCTGCGCTTCGTTTTTAGGTCGTTTTTGGTCATATCTCCGGTTCTACTTAACCAATTACAACCAAACATACGGTAAATATTTAGTCTAAGCAAGACCTTTCTAATAAAAAAAACCGCATCAAAATCCGTTCGGTATTTTTTACGTCCATCGCGACAGGTACTTTTCTATATGGACTCTAAGGTTAGTGGTAATTGTGTGTTAATGTACTTGATAGTCAAGTAATAATATCGTTAGCAGAATTTTTAACTGCTTACAAGAAAAGGCGGCATATCAATAGACATTGTACGAAGGCCGTTGTTATCTCCTGCTATAAAACAAAGTTACATGTTATGTTAAAAATGAGTGTTTTATTTCATGTTTTGTAAAGTAAAAATGTCTTCTTAGAAACCAAATAATTATCATTAAATATCATAATTTTACATTTGATCAGACTGTAATCTTAAATCTTCAACACGTATGAATAATTTGAAAAGTTCGCAAATAGAAACGTGTGCTGTTCAAACTTGGCGTTCCATTAACATTAAATAAATATTATAAAATAAATATAATATTTTACGACATTTTGCGCAGCGCTATCTCATAGAGTTACTATATTACCTATCACCATGCACTATCTAGGTCGAAAATAAGCTTATGGATTCTAAAATGCATATTACCATACTTAGCTACATTTTTTGTAAATGCATAGATAAAAATAATCATAGGTAGGTACAAGTAATAGAAACATTAAGCTTAGACGAATGCAAATATTGTACAAATATTTGCTCTGAGACGGAATTGAACCTGCGGCGGCCTCTGGCTTAGTAATCGAATGCTCTACCGGTACGCCACAGAGTCCATTGTAAATTTCTTACATAATATGGGCAAAATTAACAAAATTAATTTCTGTTTATGTAGGTATAGGATTTTGATTTAGATTCACTTAGCATGCGTTTCGGATTGAAGGACATGTATATAAAACCGATAAACGAATAAAAATAATAACAGAACAACTCTGATTACTGATGATGTACAATCCTACTAATATTATAAACGCGAAAGTTTGTAAGAATGTATGTCTGGATGTCTGGATGTCTGGATGTCTGGATGTCTGGATGTCTGGATGTATGTTTGTTACTCTGCCACACAAAAACGGCTTAATGGATCTGGCTAAAATTTGGTACAGAGACAGATTATAGTCTGGAATAACATATAGGCTACTTTTTATACAAGCTAATATCGCGGCTCCGCTCGCAAAGTCGATCAGTCGGGATTTCTAGATATATCTTTGTTACTCTTTCACGTAAAAACGGCTGAATAGATCTGACTGAAATTTGGTAACGAGATAGATTAAATTGTGGAATAACATATAGGCTACTTTTTATACAAGCTAATACCGTGGCTCCGCTCGCGAAGTCGATCGGTCGGGATGTCCAAATATTATGTTTGTTGCTATTTCACGTAAAAACGGCTGAATGGATCTGGCTGAAATTTGGTACCGAGATAGAGTGTAGTGTGAAATAACATATAGGCTACTTTTTATACAAGCTAATACCCGCGGCTTCGCCCATGGAGTTGATCAGTCGGGATATCTGGATGTATGTTTGTTACTCTTTCACGTAAAAACGGCTGAATAGATCAGGTTGAAATTTGGTACAGAGATAGATTATAGTCTGGAGTAATATATAGGCTACTTTTTATACAAGCTAATACCCGCGGCTCTGCCCGTGGGAGTCGATTGGTTGGTAATCGTTTTTTGGTCATATCCCCGGTTCTACTTAACCAAATGCAATCAAACATACGGCAGATTTTATGTAAAACCAAGACCTTTCTAATGAAAAGGCGGCATCAAAATTTGTTCAGCAGTTTTTGCGTCCATCACGAACAAACAGACAAGGATTGCAAAAAAATTGATATTTGTGGTCTTTTTTTTCAAATATCGATTATTACAACTAAAAGTAGGTACTGTTATATAAAGGGATATGATGTCCACACTATCGCCTTAGGTGAACCCTGTGAAGATGGTGTAAGGTGAAACCAATAAATAAGGAAAAAAAACTTTTGGTCATATCTCCAAATTTTAGGTCTGACCAAGAAAACCGTACTGAAATCCGTTTAGTACTTTTTATCCGAAAGGTTTTGGCTAGACGAGTGGAGACCAGTGGAGTGGAGAGTGGAGTGGAGAGGAAAGTGGAGTGGAGAGTGGAGTGGAGTGGAGATTGAAATGGAGAGTGGAATGTAGGGTGGAGTCGGGAGAAGGGATTGGACAGTAGAGTGGAGGTGGAGAGTGGAGGTGGAGAGTGGAGTGGAGTGTGGAGTGGAGAGTGGAGTGAACAGTGGAGTGGAGTGTGGAGTAGAGAGTGGAGTGAACAGCGTAGTGGAAAGTCGAGTGGAGAGTCGTTTCATTCAAATAGACTTGGTGGCAATACCGAATTACACGCGGGCGAAGCCGCGGGCGGAAGCTAGTCTACTGAATAAATAGGCTTGGACAATAATATCCCAATAGGTACTCATTATTTTAAAATTATATAATCAACGTCTACGGTCTACGAAGTCGGGCACCGTAACGTGCTACGAGCACACTACGAGCCTTGGTCAAACGCTCCGTAGCGTTTAATGAATGAACGGGGTGAGTGAATCTTGATATTTGGCGTATTCAATTTTGATACCTAGGCACCCACTACTTTGAATATTTTTAACAACTAAGAATACTTAATGTGTTATATTATGTGTTAATTTATGTCTACTTGTTAAATCCTTAAATTTGTGTGTCTGCATGATTACAATAACATTAGTCAGTTCATCAATCAGTCGTTCGAATCGTTCCTAATATACCTACCTACTTAACTGCGCATAATTTAAATACATGAATCATTATCAAAAAAGCATGTTAACATATCGATTATAAATACAATGTTAATTTTTAAGTACCTACTTACATAATAATTGTGTCATGAAAATGAGAAACCCAATTTGGGGCCTGACTTATCTGATAGTTCAGACTTAACCTAGCAATTAGGTTAGTATATCAATAAAATTCTTTATTTTACTTGATTACCCCACCTAAACCTCAGCCTTGTAGGCAATAGCCAGGTTTCCAAAAAATGTCTCGTCCACCATTAAATACCAAGATAAACCAAATCTTGGAGATTTGGTTTATCTTGGTATTTAAAACACCGTCACCATAGCAGAAGCTGGTGGCGGTGCGTTGTGTTTTCACGAGCGCTTCTCTATTGGGGATCGGGGTTTGCAGTTGTTGTGTTATGTGCATAATGGTGTTTGCCATAGCGACTCCCATTCCATAGACTTTACCTTTAGCTTACCATCAGGCGAGGTGAAGTCATATTGACATGACCGAAATAAAAATAATAATAAAAATAAAGTCTGTTTTTGAATTTGTGAGAATAATCGATGTTTTTATTTCAGTATCATGTCGTCATCACTATCATGTTTTTATTCCTATCATCATAATCATCAGACATGTGGGTAATCGCACTTTCATTAGACATAACTTCTTTTTTCTGGGTATGTCAAGATCAATATCTAATGAAGCCGATGACTGATTCTCCGAAGGAATTATTATCACCAGAATGAGCCCAATTGAACGAATTTAACTAGGGTGATATGAGGTGACTTTACCACCCGGGATCACCTTGATTCACTTAATATTAAATTTGCACTAATAATACTAACATACTATTTTTTTTCAAGTCAATAGACCCGCTTGACCACTATCTCACCTGATGGTAAGTAACGATGTGGTCGACGATGGAGCACGCTTGCCTAGAAGCTACCTATTCACTCTAGACTTAAAGACCCCCGGAAACACAGACTCAGGGAGGGCATTCCACTCCTTAGCTATGCACATACTATGGCAGAACACGTTTGGTAAAATATTAGACAATCTTAAAACAAGAAGAAATTCATTATTATCTTATCGTATCGTATTCAAGTTATGGCATGATCAATGGAAACAGGGATTTATTTAATATATATTATAAGAATCTCGTGTCGTGTCATATTTTTTTATGGAATTTCTCCGAAACCGATTCTTTTGAAATTTTTGATCTGAGAATAGCCTAATCTATTTTTTATACCCCTAGGTAAACGGAATGAGAGTTTTACACGGGTGGAGCTGCGGGCAACATCTAGTTTTTATCTGTTTAGAAAGATAGGATATAAACTACGATTGTACAATAAGAGTTACCACAGTATGTACTGTGGTAACTCTTATTGTACAATGCCCGGCACAGTTCTCGAAAATGAAAAGGTATTTCACATTGTACTAGATTCGATTGTCTAGGATCTATCATTGTATCTATCATGTGTAGCCAATAAACCTGATATCTGTAGTGATAATAAATCGATTAGAGTGCCGCATGATAATTGTTAATATCACTGTCCCCCATGACGATAACCGTGCGAGGACAGAAAAAAAGGTACATGAAGGGAAATCTGCTATTGTTGTACCGCGAGTCGTTTTAGTTCATGAGTAAGCCCACCAAGATCTTCGGGGTCCAAGCCAATCTTAACTGTAAGCTGGATAAACGGACGAGGCTCCCTCTGACGGTTAGACGGTAGTAGCTCCCGTAAAAATCAACCATTGAAATTATAATATGAAGAGGCGTTTAAGTTTACGCGCCAATTTCCAACGACCTGACAGAGCCACGTCCTCTTAAGATGCTTCGGTTTGGCAAAGTTTGGGTGAAAGGTCGGCATGCAAACTGTACTGTACGATACTGCACATGAAACGCAGAAGCTTGTGCGTTCAGTAGGTGACGGCATAGTGATGGCCAATCTGAAGGGTCGATTTAATTATTATCATAACCATGGAGTGATATTTGGTAATTGGTATGTAAAACCCAAAGTCTTGGTTGTGTTGCAAGAAAGTGTTTTCTTTAATTAGATTATGCAGTAATACGAGGCAATATTATAATAATTGAATAGTGAAAAATAAAAACTACATTGCCTAACTATATTTCTATGTTCTGTACAATTTTGGGCCCTTTACAACACAATCGATACCAATGTCTTAAAAATTTCAAATAACAAATGTGTCAGTAGTATGAGTAAGTCAAAAATAGATTATAACTTATCATTTAATACTTACATCTGCGTTGGATTGATTCTTTTGTTATACCTACATGAATTAGGTACTGGATAATCGTCGGAAATCGCTGTTTCCGTTAAACTTATCTTATTGATAATCTGATAAACATTAAAATAAAAAAACAGGGATGAATGTATAAATAATGTGCAATCAACACGTATGGTATCAGTTACAGTGTTACTTTTGAGGAAAGAGGAGACACATGGCTGCGATCAAAATGAAAAGTAAGTTGGGTATCCGAATATTCTACTTATAGATCCTTTCTTCATGGATCGCTGTAGCTTTATTAATATTTGATTGTTTGCGCACATTATTTTTTTTAAACGACTTCAAGAAAGAGTTGAGTAGTCGAGTGTTTTTTTGTCCGCGATTTTTAAAAAACCTATTGAATCAATTTAGTATGACATCCATTAATACTTTAGGGAAGATTTTATTTTGTTTCTTTATTGTAATAAAACCCCGAATTTTAAATGTAATGGATCTTTCTTCATTTTATAAACTAGCTATATAATATAGAGGTATAGGTATTGGTACCGGTGAATGGAATTGAATTGAAGAATATAATTCATGTTTAGAAAATTTTTAACTTGTTCTAAAAAACATTGTAAAGGCATTATCATCATCAGCACGGATATGGATATTATTTAAAATTAATAATAAAATAAATTTAATACACAAAACAAAATAAAAAGTGACAAAAATAGTATAAACCTAGTGAAAAGTATTGGTAAAATACCTGAATTTAAAAATAAAAAAATAATACTTCATCTATACTTATTTTACCTAATACCTGGCGTGATTTTATTCTAAATTATTATTGTTCTGTGATGTTAATAGAGTATTATCTGTATATTCGATTAAACAGAACATAGCATTTCACTTTTTTTTACTTATTTTGAATCAGTATTTTGGAGGATTGTAATTTAATTGGCCTGAGTTTTCCTTATTGGCTCTCATTTCATGATTAACTATTGAAAATCATTAATTTTATTATTTCAAGAGCTGCAACAAAACTTCACGGATTTAGATATTTGATTGATGAAAATTTTAACAAAGAAAGTATAAAGATAACACCTGAAAAGAAACAATGTAAACTTTAGCAACAATACTCATATTATAGATAAACGTTATTATTTTAAGAATAAAAGTAATGTCCTACTTTAACTCGGTTACTACTATAATGGAATCCAATCACACTTTTAATATATTTTTAATTGTTTTCAGCGTCAGCTTTAACACTGCTCTGTGCTGTAGTAGTAGCACAAGGTGGCAGGATAACTATCCTTAATGATAATAATTTGGAGGCCATGCTTAAAAGCAATCATAATACTGAAGCTCTATTGGTTTGCTCTAGTACTAACTCTGATGATATTTTAATAGCACATGAAAACTGTGACAAATATTACAAATGCGCACATGGCAAGCCTGTAGCATTAAAATGTCCAACAAATACACTCTATAATCCCAATAAAGAAATTTGTGATTGGCCCAGTAACGTCGAGTGTGGTGATAGAGTGATCTCTGCACCTGAAGATGAAAGTGGCACAGATGCCGACAATGATAGTAACGGTAATGATGAAAATGATAACGATGACAGCAATGATCATGAAACATGCAACTGCGATCCCGCAGAAGCTCCGTCTATTTGCGCTGCTGTGGACTCTGATAATACTCTGATTGCAAATGAAAACTGTGACAAATACTACATATGTGCGCATGGCAAACCTGTAACTGTAAAATGTCCAACAAATACACTCTACAATCCCCATAAAGGAATTTGCGACTGGCCCAGTAACGTTGAGTGTCATGATAGAGTGATCTCTCCACCTGAAGATGAAAGTGGCACAGATGCCGACAATGATAGTAACGGCAATGATGAAAATAATAACGATGACAGCAATGATCATGAAACATGCAACTGCGATCCCGCAGAAGCTCCGTCTATTTGCGCTGCTGTGGACTCTGATAATACTCTGATTGCAAATGAAAACTGTGACAAATACTACATATGTGCGCATGGCAAACCTGTAACTGTAAAATGTCCAACAAATACACTCTACAATCCCCATAAAGGAATTTGCGACTGGCCCAGTAACGTTGAGTGTCATGATAGAGTGATCTCTCCACCTGAAGATGAAAGTGGCACAGATGCCGACAATGATAGTACCGGCAATGATGAAAATAATAACGATGACAGCAATGATCATGAAACATGCAACTGCGATCCCGAAGAAGCTCCTTCTATCTGCGCTGGTGCCGGCTCTGATAATACTCTGATTGCAAATGAAAACTGTGACAAATACTACAAATGCGCACATGGTAAGCCTGTAGCATTAAAATGCCCAACAAATACACTCTATAATCCCTATAAAGGAATTTGTGATTGGCCCAGTAACGTCGTGTGTGGTGATAGAGTGATCTCTGCACCTGAAGATGAAAGTGGCACAGATTCTGACAATGATAGTAACGGCAATGATGAAAATAATAACGATGACAGCAATGATCTTGAAACATGCAACTGCGATCCTGCAGAAGCTCCGTCTATTTGCGCTGCTGTGGACTCTGATAATACTCTGATTGCAAATGAGAACTGTGATAAATACTACATATGTGCACATGGCATACCAGTAACTATAAAATGTCCAACAAATACACTCTACAATCCCTATAAAGGAATTTGCGACTGGCCCAGTAACGTTGAGTGTCATGATAGAGTGATCTCTCCACCTGAAGATGAAAGTGGCACAGATGCCGACAATGATAGTAACGGCAATGATGAAAATAATAACGATGATAGCAATAATAATGAAACATGCAACTGCGATCCCGAAGAAGCTCCTTCTATCTGTGCTGGTGCCGGATCTGATAATACTTTGATTGCAAATAAGAACTGTGACAAATACTATATATGCGCACATGGTGAGCCTGTAGCTTTAAAATGTCCAACAAATACACTCTACAATCCCTACAAAGGAGTTTGCGACTGGCCTAGTAATGTCGAATGTGGTGATAGAGTGATCTCTGTACCTGAAGACCACAATGATTCTAGCGAAACTATAGCGAAGTAGAATACAAGCACAGAATATCTATGGTACTGTCGTAAAGTACTAAAAATAGCAAATTTATAAGTGAAAATGTTAGGAACTAACAAAAAATGGTTTAATTAAAAACGCTATATGTCTAGTAAATGATTCGGCAGATGATGATAAAGTTCGGTTTAATTTTTTTATTTAACATATGAATAATTTCTCAAGGGATGTAAATTCTAATCGTTTCAAGAAATGTCCAGAAAAAGTTCTCATAGCCATGCAGAAAGTCTTTTTACAATATCAATGCAAAATAATATGCTGACTACGAAAATGTCTTAAGGATTTTTCTCTGTTCTGTGAAATATTATACCCTTAGTGTGACATTATTATGACCATTATTATCGAATTTAGGTTAAGGTTCAAAATTATGTTTAAAATAAATTTATGTAAAGGCAAAACCTACAGTATTTATGTGATGTTGTCGACAATTTCGACAAAGTTTGTTTGATAAGAAATAAAGATTATTTTTATATATTGTTATTATTATTAGGATACCTACGTCAGTCTATCCAAAACTATGTATATAAAAAATATAGTTATTAGCATATTTTGCATTTTGTGATATCAGTAAAATTCGCAAATACTAGCTGTGTCCGCGACTTCGCCCTTTTGTATTTGGATATTTAAGATTTTTTTTCTATTCTAATTCTTTTTCTAAAATGCAAGTAGACTATATTACGCCTTAAAATATTACCTAACTGCTGGTGCAAGTCTCGTGAAAATCAGACTAGCCGTTCAAGATATTCAAGACACTCTGTTTGGAATTTGAACACCTCGTATCGCGTTCACAGCAAAAAGCATCCCATTTTGAAGAAAGCATTCTGATGACGTCATATATGCGGCGCGTACGGCGCGTGCTGGTACTCATGGTGTAGCCGCAGTCTTGCAAAAATTGTTTGCAATACCGAAGATTTGCTTACGGCGCGTACGGCGCGGATGTGCTATGCGAGGTTATCGGGAAGTGCGGCGGGTGCGGCGCGTACGGTGCGGATAAATTTAATGTACGATCAGCTGGGTGCCTCCGGAGTGGCTACGCTCTACGCAGCGTAGAGCGTAGAGCGTTTAAAACAAATGACTGATACTCGCCGATAGTAACGGGAAAAAAGTAGTAAAAAAGTTCGGGGTATCAATAATTCCTCAAATAGTCTAACAAATACAACAATTTTTTTTTTCTGTATAATATCAATTTTTTGGGTGAATTAGTGGGTGAATTTTTTAACTGGGCTTGGATGTCCATGTCCAAAACTATGAAGAATATCTAAAAATGCCATGTGTTTCATCCCATCTTTCATACTACTTTAACGCTATCAACATTTGTGCGCTGATGTAATAATCAGATTTGAGGTGTCAGTTACTATGAACGTAACATTCATATGAACGTGAACAAGATTCCTGTGAGCATTTTTCGATATTCCTCATAGTTTTGGATATGGTAACCCATGCCCAGCTAAAAAATCACTTGTAGGTATATGCACAGAGAAAAAAATGTTTAATTCGTTTGAATATTTGAGGAATTGTCGATAATCCGAATTATTTTTCAACATAGATACATTAAGTAAGTACATTATAACATATCGATAAAAAATTTACTTTCACTATCAAAAAACGCTCTACGCTGTACGCTCGGCACTCCGGACGCACCCTAGACTTACACAGGCTGAAAAAATACTACTTGAATAAAACTAATTGAAAATTAATTATCTCTTTAACTCTCAAATCAGTTGAAAAATACAAAGTGTATGTCAACAGACCGATCAACAAAATAAAATAAAAATAGACTACCAACAACCGTTTTCCTTGGTCACTACCGATTCAACGCCTACCAAAAATAATACAGCAATCAACAGCAATATACAAGTATTTGAAGTACGTAGGTATTATGCTATTTATCCTATTTGCTTTTTATTTACGCACATTCTAAAAAAAGCTGCAAGAGAGGTAGGGTCAAATAGTTGAAGGTATATGGAGCCCCCACCAAAATCTTTGAGATTTTGCCGTTCGAGCTTCTAGTGCAAATTTTACTCTCGATGTTGTTGAGTCCAGCGACAGTCGCTCCTAAAGATAACCAAATTTGGTAATAGTCTAAGATCCCGTTATAGAACGACTTTCACCGAGATGCTTATTTAATGAAACGTATTTTATATTTAATTTAATATGTCAATAAATATAATCCATATGGGTTGCCTAGCAAATTTCAGTCCAGAGTATGTTTAATTAATAATTTTAAAAAAAAATTTTTTTAAACATTTCACCGGTATGATTATTAGATAAATTCTATACCAATCGAAAGTATGAAGCCCATAGAATACACAAACGTTAGGTTGCCTATTCTTTTCCGGTCACAACTATCGGGTTGCCAGGTATAAACAGGTAAATCTGTACTAGCATTTTGCAACGTTCTGTTTATTGGATGAAATTTAAATGAAATTAAAGATTATTTTATTCTGAACACGGTGGTGTAGGGTTGCCTGCGAAAAATAAGTCCAGAATTGCGGTTGTCGAATTTTAAAAAGTTAAATATTGCTCCGAGTGAATGTGTGCGACTGAGAGGTCCCAACCAACCATCCCATGCGATAGAAGAGGACACAGCATAGCGGCTGTTTAAAGTCCGGCCATTTAAAGAAAAAGAGTGCGCATGCTATTTGGGCTTGGAAAAGAAAAGGATAGCGATAGACTATGCATCATTTTGGAGTAGTTTATTATTAAAATAGAGAAAAAGTTGTTTATTTTTTTTTTATCAATTAATTATTTATGTGTATATTTTTTATGTGACACTAAAGTATATATACATCTTTATTAAAAAAGAAGGTTATAGTGATACATATATAATACTACCCTAATAATTAAAAATATTAAATTTATCGTCACTGCCCGGCTCCTATGTGTGTTGGCGTTATGCTATATAGCCTATAACCTGCCCAGGAGTATGGACTACATTCGTGCCAAGTTTGGTCGAAATCCATTCAGTACTTTTTGACTTATGCGTGCACATACAGACAGACAGACAGACAGACAAAAAAAATACTTATTGCATTTTTTGGCATCAGTATCGACCACCAATCATACTCCAATATTAATTTTGAAAATATGTTCAATGTACAGAATTGACTTCTCTACAGTTTTATTATATGTATAGATTACCATTTTTAAGTAAATTACAAAAAAATTATGTGTGTCGAAAATTAACAAAACCATAGGTGAATTTTACTAACAATTATTTAAACATGAAAAAAATATAGAAGATGTATTAGCTAAGATAATTTTCAAGATTCAATTATTATGTAGGTACTTACTGTATATTCAACACTAAAATTAAGAAATTCTTCGTTATATTTTTTATTCAAAACGGTCACTTTCTTGTAGCACGTGGTATGGTAACCTACAAATTGAAGAGACGCACTGGGTAGCTCAACAAAATTGTATTTAAAGTGTTTTTTTTTTTACGAAAAGCTAACTTTAATACACAGTTTTTGAAAGTTTCATCATTAAAGTCAATTATTTCATCATCCGATCCACACAAAAAACACTTTTTTGCCATTTTTTCCAACAATAAATAGTAGCACGTTTTTTCAATTGTATTTATAGCGATACTCTACTACAAAATGATGCATAGTCTATCGCTATCCTTTTCTTTTCCAAGCCCAAATAGCATGCGCACTCTCTTTCTTTAAATGGCCGGACTTTAAACAGCCGCTATGCTGTGTCCTCTTCTATCGCATGGGATGGTTGGTTGGGACCTCTCAGTCGCACACATTCACTCGGAGCAATATTTAACTTTTTAAAATTCGACAACTGCAATTCTGGACTTATTTTTCGCAGGCAACCCTACACCACCGTGTTCAGAATAAAATAATCTTTAATTTCATTTAAATTTCATCCAATAAACAGAACGTTGCAAAATGCTAGTACAGATTTACCTGTTTATACCTGGCAACCCGATAGTTGTGACCGGAAAAGAATAGGCAACCTAACGTTTGTGTATTCTATGGGCTTCATACTTTCGATTGGTATAGAATTTATCTAATAATCATACCGGTGAAATGTTTAAAAAAATATTTTTTTTAAATTATTAATTAAACATACTCTGGACTGAAATTTGCTAGGCAACCCATATGGATTATATTTATTGACATATTAAATTAAATATAAAATACGTTTCATTAAATAAGCATCTCGGTGAAGGTCGTTCTATAACGGGATCTTATACTATAAGGGCTCGGTGCAAACTAAGCATGCAACCGAAGTGATCAAGCAACACATACGCAAATTTGTTTTTATCCGACTGCCGAAGAAAGGAGGTTTTTGTTATTATTCCTTTAAATACGTTTGTTTCTTGGCCTCAATGTTGATTTGTTTGGTTTGAAATGCACTTTAAAATCGATCATAATCATCTTAATCTTAATATATATAAATCTCGTGTCACAACGTTTGTCCTCAATGGACTCCTAAACCACTTAACCGATTATAATAAAATTCGCACACCATGTTCAGTTCGATCCAACTTGAGAGATAGGATAGTTTTTGAAACGGATTTCGACATCCACGCGGGTGGAGCCGCGGGCAACAGCTAGTTTATTATAAATTTTAACTTGGCAGGGTAATTTAATTATACAATTAATCAAGTGTTACGTACAGCCGAGTGTCATACTCTAGTTCGAATGACGTTTCCTCGATGGTCGTTACCTCGATGTCTCTTCACCGATGGGTCGTTTCATCGAAAGGTCAATACCTCGAAGGATCCATTCGTCGATGCCAAGTTCAAATTTAGAAGAAATTTAGATGATCATGATCGATTTTAAAGTGCACCTAAACTTGGCATTGGATTGGATTTCAATCCTTTTTTAGGCAAACCTTTAGCCGATAGGAACTTGGCCCCCTTTTTATCTATTTAAAGTATTGAAATCCCACCAAAAACTTAAGTACCTGTTTACTTATGTTTTTGGTGGGATTTCAATACTTTTTTTTCAAGAATTTTAAGGATCTGATTAAGCCAACTCACGCTTGACCATTTTTTAAAATTTCTTATAAAATATTTTATACCCCCTCTCCCTCACCTACCCCCTCCTCTTCGTATTCTCATTGTATGACTGGTTCATAAATAATTATGATTAAAAATTCGATATTAGATTGATTGCGCCAACTCACGCTTAACCAATTTCTCAAATTTCTTAATTTTTTGTTAATCTACATATAACACACGGCCAAATTTCATAACGCTAGGACAATTAGAAGTGGCCTAGAGGTTTTGATTACCGGTCAATCAATCAGTGCCAAAATTAGCTATATTCACAGGGTCATATTTCAGGATCTACTGGAGCTATATCTATGAAATTTGGCATACTGCTTTAGTACTAGTATATGATTACGTAGATACAATTTCATCTCTGTACTTGCAATAGGCACTGAGCTACAGGGGGGGTCAATATAGTGGCTGAAAACGGTTCGTCTAAATAGCGCATGGCATGCGCGCGGCCTGTTGCTGCAATTTGTCCTGCGCACTGTCGTGCGCTTTGATAAAGTGCAAAAATTAGGAGATAGCAAAGTTTTGATAGCCTATAAAAGGTGAGCTTTCTTTTACTTGGACACTTTTTTATAATATGAGCAATGATATAATGACGAATGTATCAATAAAACAACGAAATTGTGAAATAAGGTGTATAATTTAATATAAAATAAGTACATGAGGGGCTTATAACTTACATGAAATAAAAAGTTCATAAACCAAATTTAAATAATAATAATAATATAAAATGGTCATTGTTCAGAATATTTCAGATTTCAGTGCAGAAACATGTTTGAATTATTCACGATTGCTTTCTTCCCACTGAGTGTACATCTTGCATCGACCGGCCAGTCACAAACCTGGAAAATATTCAAATCTTGAATAGTTTGTTTTTACTAAATACAAAATTGAAAACAGGAATAACCAGAATTACTTATATGAACTGATGAGCCTCTTCCGCATATCTTAAGGGATACCCTAAGGATTATGTGAGGCTCATGTCACGATAAAACAACCTGCCGCATACCCATAAAATGAGTTATCCATCGACTCGGCTGTGAGATGACATTGAGGAGAGGTTTTAAGTACAATTTATCCTGCAAGGTGGCGTCTATCTTCTGACTGGCAGACGTACAGAGTAGTACAGACAAACGCATTAAGCTATTATTTGGGAAGACATAATACCGCACGCCAAACACTGGTAGCTGACCATGCACCTGACCTAACCTGAACTTATCGACATCTTCCTATCTGAACCGATACGTCAACTTCTTCCGTGTCCGCAATAAAACAGTAGTCACCACTAAGGTACCAATGAGCATAGGATGATTGATAGCCGGAAACCACTTATCACTGACGTGCAAATTTAATTATCGGATTAAATATTTTTTCATACTTCCGCTCAAATCGCAACTGCTTGACTATAGCAATCGTATCCAAAATAATGTGAATTTTATACGGTGAGGAGAGTTTCTGGTAATGTTATAACTGATGGTAGTTCTATTGGCTGTGCCGCGCATCATCTAGTTGAGGCGATAGAACTAGACTAGAACATTTATGTACAATTTAGTGTTAAATTTCTGTTAATAAAAAAATAAATATTCTAAAACAAATTGTACACAACGTCATCTAGACCCAAACTAAGCAGAGCTTGTTATATGGGTTCTAAAATGCGGTTACTTCTTTTTTGAACATGAATACATAATATAGTAACTAACTAGGTACCATCAAATCAGAGTTCTTCAAAATTTTCGAACCCGCACGGGAAATTGTCTATTTTACACACACAGGGTAAAAGTTTTATAAATCCTTTAGTTTATTACAACATAAAAATCATCAACTGTAAAAATTTCTGTGAAACAGGACCACTATTTTTTTATATGCGACAGAATAGTTTTCGACTCATGCATATTTTTAAATTTTCATCTATACATATAATAAATCTGTAACTGATCGGCGTCTGTACATGGAAGATATATGAGAAAAAAAATTATTAGGGGACTTTATGAATGTAATAGATGCCAAAACAATGATTTTCAGAATTTTTGTCTGTTTGTCTGTGTCTCTGTGCCTCTGTGCCTCTGTGCCTCTGTGCCTCTGTTTGTCCGCACTAAATTTTTGTTCACGCTAAAATCAAAAACTACTGGAGGGATTTTGATCAAACTTGGTACGATTATAGTTCATAGTTCTGGGCAACATATAGGCTACTTTTTATACAAGCTGATACCCGTGGCTTCACCCGCGCTTCGTTTTTAGGTCGTTTTTGGTCATATTTCCGGTTCTACTTAACCAATTACAAACAAAATTTACGGTAAATTTTAAATCGTAAAAACGTAAAATGTACTGAACGGGTTTTGATGGGGTTTTTTTATTAGAAAGGTCTTGGTTAGACTCAAAATCTTACGCATATTTGATCACAATCGGCTGATTAGAACCGGCGATATAATAAAAAAAAGGCGAAACTCGACGTCCACGCGGGCGGAGCCGCGGGCAACAGCTATTCAGAATATATTATAATAATAATAAACATTCGTAAACATCTTCAAATTTTACTTATTTTTTTACTCTTTTTACTTTATTTTTTTTAAAGTACTTTACAGGGCTGTTCTTTTAACTCGTTACCACAACTTGTGGTACACGCGTACCACAGAACAAAGAAAAATCCTTAGGACGTACATACCACTTCACTACCATTATACAGGCATTATTCTGTTCAGAGCTTTCGGAAACGTGTTTTAATCACTGTCTTAACATGAGCCGTCGGTGGATTTCAATGAATTTTATTAACATAGATGCAAGAACATCGCGACTAAACCAACTTAAACGTTATAATTCGAACGCGCTTTGTCCTGTTATGGCTGGTCAACATATTGTGGAAATGAAATTTGTGCAAGATATGCCTTTGACACGACAAAAGAAGAAATAAATAAATAAATCTCATTTTACCTGTATCCTTGGGTTAAAATGTAGGACCCTGGGACACTTCCTCAGCGCCAATTCTCCCCAAACACAGTAGTAGAACAGGTTACAGTCGGTTTCATGAGGTAGAAGCCAGTGAATGTGGGGATTTACAGGGCATCCATTTGGTCTAAATCCCGATTCCGTCGTAGTCGTCGTCGGAGTAGTGGTTGTCGGAGTAGTGGTTGTCGGAGTAGTGGTTGTCGGAGTAGTTGTTGTCGGAGTAGTGGTTGTCGGAGTGGTGGTCGTCGGAGTAGTGGTTGTTGGAGTTGTGGTCGTTGGTGTAGTGGTAGTCGGAGTAGTGGTCGTCGGAGTAGTAGTTGATGGTGGGAATCTCGTAGTAGTAGTTGGTGGGGGTGGTGGTATTCTATCACCACAGTCCACATTATGAGGCCAGTCGCATTGCCAGGTTTCGAGATTGAACCATAAGTCGCCATAACAATATCTGGGCACAGGATGACCATGGGTACACTGATAGTACATGTGACAATTTTCGTGCCTCATTAAATGTTCTATTGTCCAATCAGTTTCTTGTTCAATTGGGCATTCGGTGACACCAATTACATTCCTCCTAGTGGCGGGCACGCCTGCTCGCGCAAAGGCGGCATATACAACCAATAGGGGCACTATTATACCTGAAACAACAACACTTTGTAATGGAAAATCCTAAATCACGTCAAAAAATTATACCAAATATGGAAGATTCTATCACAAAATTATAGGGATTATATAATATATTATTTTAAACTAACCTTTCATGGTGAGATCTAATTACGACTGTGATCTTGTATTGCAGTCGACAATTATATACTGGGAGTATAAAGTAGAAAATCATGTATATTTTAATCTACAAGATGAGCAGTCATGATAATTTTATTATTGTAAATCAATACCATTTTTATGACGTAGCACGCTATCAAACCCTGGATTTATTTATCAGGACTTATAACGAGTAACCCTAATCTCAGTTTTGATAATATCTTGTTGGTTTCCATATTTCGCTTTTCGATTATCATCAGCTTCTATAGTGTCCGTTTTTCATCAGTATGAAAATTATAACAGTGTTATTTATGTTTTTAATGTCCTAAATCCGACCTGAGAACTTCTTCTTTATTGGACTCTCTCACTCTGGGAAGATGATTAATTTCCACTAGTATGTAGTAAGTATTTAATTTTATAGGAATTGCACTTAGGGCTTCCAAATGAATATATATTTAGGATGTATCTTTGTGGTTTACATTTTATGAATGTAGTTAATTAAAAATAATTAAATTGACTTCAAAGACGGTGCGCGTGAAACCGTGCGTCCGTGAAACTTTAACACAACTTCGACCCCCAGAGGGTTCATGGATACCTACTCAGTGTGACGCCCTGGGAAGTTTGGAATGGCCCACCAGTTGGGAAGCGGTCCACTCACTGATCCTGGAAGGGGGGGAGAGAAGGGAATGGGGGGAGGGTGGAGGAGGTTGAAGGAGGGAAAGAGGGCTAGTTGTGAGCTCTGGCTACCCTACTTACCGCCGGGAACACATCACGATGGTTTTATGGCCGCGGTCTTCTGTAGGGCAGAGGTACTACTCCAGTCGGACTGCTCAATTCGGATGGATGATACCGTCGTATCCTCCGTGAGGTATGTTGTTTCGTATTGTTTGTTTTTGTTCGGCAAAGAGCATTGTCATACAAAGTGGCAAAGCATGCTGCCAGACATCTAAGCACGTTACCACTAGAGGCATGGAAAGGAAATATGGTCACTTTCTCGCCCTGACTGATGATCGTAAAAACTGTTATGTACACATTCTGACTGATCCGTATTCCAGGTAGCAAAACCGCAGCGACAGCTAGTATACAAGGTGGCCCAGGAAATATTATCAAAACAAAATCACCGGATTATATTGATTGATATTCATCAGACAATGTCAAAAAATGCTATTTATAGATACATTATTGGATACATATTTACACCTGTATACAGGATCAGCAAACATAATCAAGTGTAGATTGTATAATAATTATGATACCCAACTTTAGTGCCACTTCGTAGTAAATAATAATAAAGGTATTATTTACATTTTTAGCACGGAATTTATCCTTCTATGTTATAAAAGCCAGCCGTTTGCATCCTCTTACTGGCTCTAACTAATGCATATCATATTATATCACAATGCTGTCAGTCTTCTTGGTACTTTACCACAAGAGGCATGCGGTGCGAAGAAATCTCATGATGCATTGAAGTTTTGTAGTCTCTTAATCTATGTGTCATTCCGATAGCATACATAAACCATACCTAGTTTCGGCTATTACAGGGGCAACAGGCGTAATAGTTAGCAGGTTAGATTGCCTTGGGTTACGAATATATTAATGACTCTCTGAACCCATCTACAAATTGACAGATAATATACTTACTACTGGGCCAACACTAAAGGATTTACTATTTTATTAGGATTGAGGAAGCATTATTTTAGTCCCGGTTAGAATAAAAACCCTAAAACTGGCCAAGTGCAAGTCGAACTTGCACACGAAGGGTACCGTACAGCAAAACGGCATGGAGGCTGGAGACCCCATTAAATATTTATTTTATTACAATTTAATTATTCTTTTCTAACTCTGTAAAATTTTCAAACATCTAACGGTTGCCGTTATTAATATCGGGTAAAAATATCATGTTTAATGCATTGGAGCCCTCTAAATATTTATTTTATTCGGTCTTTAGTAGGTATTTGTTGTTATAGCAGTAACAGAAATTTTAACTGTCTAGCTATCAAGGTTCGCGAGATACAGCCTGGTGATGGTGACCGACAGACGGCCAATGAAGTCTTAGTAATAGGGTCCTGATTTTACCCTTTGAGTACAGAAACTTACGTATTGACTGACTCAGGTGTTCGCCGGGCAGGGGTGCTTCGGGGATCACCTGTGTCTGCTCAGGAAGAAGCAAACGTGCCTAATGGGCCACCTTGCACCCGACATCTGTAGACCCAAGAAAGCATGGAGTTGTCGATTTCAGTGCGACATAACTGTTGCTCTGCTTGTAATAACAGTCCTCTTTTTATACCACTTAGGTGGCAGACAAGCACACGGCCCACCTGATGAGAAGCGGTCACCGTGGCCTATGGACGTGCGCAACACCAGGGGCGTTACACTCACGCTGCCGACCCTGCAAAAACCTTCTACCTAATGCCATTCTTGAAGAACCCCATATTGTAGCCGCCTGCCGGCCTGCCACCGCCGGCCTGAACTAGGATGTAGATATAAACATGTTTTTATTGTTCACGTATGTATTTCTTAGCAACATGCACATGCAAGTTTGTTGAATAACAGTCCCTAGCTTGAATCATATCTGATAAGGATATTATGATATTAACTTCTGATTATCTAAGTAATTGATGTTGTAACCTTTTGTTAATGACTCATTTATTGAACGCATTATATGCAATTCTTAAAAAAATATTCTTCAATCACTATCATTACGGGTTATTACCTATTGCAATAGAAGACGATTAATAAAAAAGATGTGTAACCTAATTAATTCCTTCTTCTAACTTCGACTATACGTGAGAGATGCTAAGTTATGGCGCGTTTTTTTTATACTATGTAGGTGGCAGACAAGCACACGGCCCACCTGATGGGTAGCGGTCACCGTGGCCTATGAACGTGTGCAACACTAAGGGTGTCACAAACACGCGCTGCCTACCCTGAAGGGAAAGGGGGAGAGCTGGGAAGGGGTGGGGAGGCTAGGAAGGGGAGGGGGAGGAGGGGTACAGTGAGTTCTGGCTATACCCTACTTACCGGCGGGAACACAACACGATGGTTATTATGCGTAGAGTTAGGCTCTCCATTAAATCTGATATCTTTTGCTTTAAGTGCAATGCAAGCAATAAATAAATATTCTACGACATTCTACACAGCGCTACCTAGACCCAAAGTAAGCATAGTTTAACTAGCTTGTGTTATGGTTTATGCTCATAAACATACATTATATACCTACTTTTTTGTAAATACATAATTATTATACATAGAAACACCCAGACCAATGCAAATAGACACATTCATGCAGACAAGTATGTGCATTGAGCGGGAATCGAACCCGCGCCCCCTGATTAGCAGTCGCAAAGTCCAGTGAAGCAGCGGCAACAGCAACAAAAAAAAACAGTACCTATTTATTTATCGACATGTCATTTGTAAAGGAAATTTCTAATGTTCTTGGTAAAAAATAATGTCACTGCCATTTCAGACTTTTAGTATCGTTTAGATTTAGATTTGATAAAAATAGTTTAGTATGGCGCTGCTACCATCTCCAACAATATTATTTTATTCTTAGCAATATTAAATTCATAATCATTTCTTTTTATTTTCAAAATTATGGCATCAAATAGTTAGAGGTTTGCTCACTGCTGCATCATCGGTGGGGCCCCATAAACCACAAACACGTGTAATAATAATTAGAAGTGAATTATAGTAATAGATGTATTAGTTAGAGGGTTAATATTATCATCATTATCATTATACTTAATAATCATCCTCATAACGATGTCTCATAACGTTTGCACGTTGGTGCCCGGGTTCAGCTTATAGTTTTTAGTCGGCGTGACTGCCGTCTGAACTTTTAACCTCGTCCATCGTTTAGTAGGTGCACCGACACAAAAGTAAGAGTAGAAGATAAAATAAATTCCCATTAAATACCTATACTGAAGATCATTTTAATTCATGCAAATACAGGTACTTAAACAGAATCATTTTGTTTTATTTCTGGTACGTATACATCTATTATATCTCGTTAGAAGTGGTTGGATCAATTCTATCTTCACAGTTCACGTTCTGAGGAAAATCACAAACCTGGAATTCTAGATTGAACAACAAGTTTCCAGGACAAGCCCCCGGCACAGGTACACCAAAGCGACAGTAATAGTACATGTTACAATATTCGTGCGCCAAAAAAACTACTTCTGTCGATTCCTCATTAGAGGGTGGACATTGGGTTAAAACAGTAGAGTCTCTAGCAGCAGGTACGCCTGCTTGCGCGAAGGCAGCGAATGCAATTAATTGGAGCATTGTAATTACTGAAACAACAAAGAATAAAATTAAATACCTTGAAAGTACTGAAAAAACTTAATGGAAAATATTAAATGACGTCAAATAATTATAATATCCATACAATAGATTTAGGTTGGTTGAAATGGCAGCAGATACATGATAGATGAAAGACGATTGCATGTAGTGTAGATGCGAATGTTCAAATGGGTGTATGGTGTGACGACTGACGAGATTTGCACCAGTAAATGTATAATTGTGAAGCCAGTGGCTGTCATGGTATGGATGAACATATTGTGAGAAGAGATATAAGTAGGTAATAGTGTTAAAAAAAGTTCAAAATTTGTCTTTAGGAGTATAGTAGGCCCAAGAAAAGATGGACCAATGCGTCAAAGAGAATATGTCAAGAAACAGAGAGTCTAAGAAGATTACATTTGTTTATGGAATAGAATGATGTTACGGTGATAACGAATAATTGGTAGGTACAAGGGCTGGTAGATGACAGTGGAATTCATTCGAAAAATGAATATATCATATTTTACTTAACTTACCTTTCATGGTGAGATTTTTTAAATATATGCAATCTTGAATTGCAACCAGCAATATATATACCAAGAGATAACGAATAAAAACATGTAATGTTTAATCAATCGTAAGACAGTCATGATAATGCTTGTGAAGCAATATCATTTGAACTTAAGATTTAATCAAAAATTATAATGACTCACCTTAATCTCAGTTTTGATAATATCTCGTTGATGTGCATATTTCACTCGTAGAGTACCATACCTCAAAAGGGAACAACGGTATCCTTAATTCCTGATGAAATCAAAGATAAAAATGTCCATTTTATTGATTAACAAGAATTATCACGACTATTCGTCTTAAGATTAAAAATTACACGTTTTTATCATCACTTTATCTCTTTATATTGTTAGTTGCAATGAAAGATGGCATTAAGTTATAAGTGCAATAAGTTATTAAGTACCTACCTCTTTCTTCGTGTGGAAATCCTCATGTATTGCCCTCCCCCCCCCCTTCCCATCGGCCGGAGTGATAATGTCAGACTTGAACCGAGTAAAATGTCATGCCGTCTTCCGTCTTACACTCGGTTACATCGGGTACATACCTACCTACCGGGTGTAAGGTTACCCGATAAGACCAGTTAAATCTGAACCATCTACGGCTTTGAGATGGTCCTCTCGGGTGTAGAAACCATGGTGTTCCCATTTACCCCGAAGGGAAAGACCCTACTTTTTATAATTTTTGAAATGAATTTGTTAAAACGTAATAACCAATTATGTAAAATTAATGAGAGAAATTGCATCAGTAGCCCTGCATCAGCTTTTTTAAATTTGATACACAAGGGAAACAGCAAATACAATAATGTGTAGTGATGAGTTTATGCCCTGACACTTCGGGCATTTATAATTTATGTCCAAAATGCCCGATAAATGCCCAACATGATACCCATCATGAATGTGTGTTTTCAAGGTAGGCGTCCGTTAATCTTGAATTACCTATGTATTTGTACACTTTGATATTTTTCTGAACATATTTCTACTTACTATCTTGAATCCCTATTTTATTAAGGAAACTAGTCGCCATTTTAAGATATTTTGAGGCCCCCTAAATAATATCAGCAATACCTGATACCCGCGACTTCGTCCGCGTTAACATCGATATAAATTCTGCCAATTCATCTTTAATGATACATCCATGATAGGTATATCATGTTAAGTCCTCTGATTTATCTATGCTTGATATTATAGCACGTATTATAGTAATCACAATCAAATATAATAATAACGCATGTTTAAAATTAGAACGATAATTAGATTTTCAACCAATCACGTAAAAAAACTGTTTTTTTTGTGATATTCCGGTAAATCACTACATCGATTCGTCTTCTAGAGCTCATTCGATTTCTTAAGTACGACATAATGGGCGTAGAATCTTTTTTCTGTGCGACATTATGCTTTTTCAAAAGTGAAAAATAGTGTTTTGCACTTAATTCATCTTTAATCCACACATTCAGAACTTAGATTTGCCTCCAAATTTGACCACTTACTTAATCGTTGTTCCAGGACCTAAAGACTAAACAAAAATTATCATACAATTGTATTTTTTGGGTGTGATACATGCAAGTAATCCATCGTCGATAAGACATGCATGCGCATAACAGTTTTGTAAGGAACCATGCTGAATCCGACTCGCACTGCGAGCCTTACTTTTAGATACGATGGTCCTTTCGCATATTGTATGGCCATGGTGACCAATACAGAGAGATTTTTGTGGCTAGGATGTCGTGAGTTTGATGATATACGTATAAATAAAAAACTAAGATCGTGTAAAAC
Organism: Lithosia quadra; assembly: GCA_963576445.1. NCBI lineage: Eukaryota > Metazoa > Arthropoda > Insecta > Lepidoptera > Erebidae > Lithosia > Lithosia quadra. Next base: position 10,668,211 of record OY754891.1, read on the forward strand.
ACAATTTGTATAAAATACTATTTATTTTGATTATTGTTATAGGTTCATAATTTAAATGTTGAAGATATCATTATTAACACCCACACAGAAAATATTTTCTTCTATTGTAATTTTATCTAACATCTTGCACGGACTGGCCAGTCACAAACCTGGAAAATATTTCAATAATAAGTTGATTTAACATTATATACATAAATGTATAATACAGATGGTTGGTAAAACACAGATTGACACCAGCGAATTACTCCTGCCCCATTATCATGGTAAGTATCCATAGACATATGTGTTCTTTCTCTCGACCAATGAAATCGCAGAAGAAAGTAGAGGTGAGGTTATAGGTAACACTTTGGTCATGTGGCAACTTTTTTCTGCGATTTTATTGGTCGAGAGAAAAGAAGAGATATCTACGGACGCCGTAGTGAGGGCGCTTGTTCACTGGTAATAATCTGTGAGAGAATACTCCGATCTGACGCCTCACACATCCTACTGCGTAGTGACGTAACCCCACGCAGGTTTTCTGGTTAAATTACTGCTCCATTCTAAAATGGAGCAGTAATTTAACCGTGAGGGCAAAGCATTTGCGTACTTTTCCAAAATTATCTAAAACTGGCATAATCTTGCGTTTCCCCTGGTTTGTGTGAATGCTACAGCTTCATGGGGAAAACGATAGGCCAGCAACGCCCAAGTAATTGTAGTTTCGCGAGTGTTTTAGGTACCGGATACTAAGCATGAACTCATCACAGTAGATGAAATATTTGAAAAGTGATACACAACTACACAACAGGAATATCACTCAAATTTGAGTGACCTGACTCGGGCTATTAGCAATCAAAATAATCTTAACAAGAATAAAAGTATAGAGGTAAAAAGTTCGTGCATTAAAAATATTTAGCCAAAAATGAACTAGAAAAGAATTAAAATATTTTGGTGGCCTGTTTCTCGTTATTTGAAATCTTTATATTAATAACTCAAATCTTGTGAATTACTGAATAGATTTCAGTAAAACTAATTTTAATGTATGACTAATACCAGGATGAAAATGTGTTATGTCATTTTGTAGATTAATCGATGCAGATTTCATATCAGCATGTACAGTTTTGCAATATTTTTAAAAGTGATGAAATAACCGTCTGGACATCACTTAACATTTCAACCCCATATAACTAAATGGCCAAATTAAGAACCTCATTTTCATTTAAGTAATCTTAACTTCTTTTAGCAGAATCCTGAGTCAATTCATATGAATCAGACTAAGATTAGTAAGATAGTATAAGTGAAAAAAAATGAAAAATTAAATTTACCTGCAGCACACGGTTAAAGTGTAGTACACGAGGGCACCTCCTTTGCACCAAACGTCCCCAAACACAATAGTAGAACTGGTTGCAGTCGTTCTCATGAGGTAATAGCCAGTGAATCTCGGGATCTACAGGGCATCCATTGGCACCCACAACTGGTGGTGTTCCGGTTGAAACCCCAGGTGCGCCTGTCGGACCCGCAGGGGTGCTAGGAGTGGACTCCGTAGTAGGTGGTACTGGTGTGGTAATTCTGCCACCACAATCCACTTCACGCTGCCAATCACATTGATGAGTTGCGATATTGTAAACCAGATTATTGGGACAAGTCCTCAACCTAGGTTCACCGTGGGTACAATGGTAATATTGGTTACAATATGTTTCGTGCTCATATAAGTATTCTATTGTCCAATCAAATTTTTGGGCAGCAGGACATTGGTTCGCTCCCGCAAGGGCGGTATATACAACCAGTAGAATCACTATTGCAGCTAAAACAATAAAATATACAAATTATATCAAACCTTAAATGTACCTACTGTAAAGAATATATTAACGAAGTGAACAATTATATAATCTGTGTTTTACAACTAACCTTTCATGATGAGATCTTGGCGCGAATGTGAACTTGAATTGCAACCCCATAATTATATACCAAGAATGCAGTAGGTACCTAGACATGTGATTATTAATCTATAAGATGAATTATTGGCATGATAACAATTTAAGATCAATATCATTTGGTGCCGTAACACTTTATCAATTCAAATTCAGTTATCAGAACTCATAACAAGCAATATAATCTTAGTTTTGATAATATCTCGTTGAAATCAGGATTTAATTATTAGATTGACTTTTAGCTTCTATTTTTGAAGTGTTTACGTCTGTATGGAATCAATATTATAAATAACACTACGGTAATAGATGCTCATTATTGTACCTACCTTTCTTTCGTGCGGAAATCCCCTCGGATACCTTACCCATAAACTTCTAGATACATCCTTCCAAACAAATTATACTAATATTAGCTGAAGCTCGCGTCGGTTATAGCGACTTTTGGACGTTTCTACTTGACCCATTACAATGAAACATACAATATTTCACTCCCTTAGGGATAGAATTTCGGAAAATTCTTTATTATCTGATGCCTACTTCATACAAAGAACACACTTTCCAAGTTTGAAGTATCTATGATCAGCGGTTTAGGCTGTGTGTTGATCCGTCACTCGACAGTCAATCAGTCCGGCCAGTCGGTCATTTAGGATAAAGTGTTTTATATGTAGTATAGATAATAGTACTACTCCCAACTTTCCCAAAAAGGTTCAGAGAATGATGATGATGATAGATAATAGTACTAGCTGTCCCCGTGGCTTCGCCCGTGACATACTTCGTCTCTATGGTATCTATTTAACCAAAACATAACCGTTATTTAATAGTTTTGCGATAGTGCATGGAAATTAAATTATCATATAATTATGTCAACAAATCGGGTACCTAAAGATTTGTTGACATATATGATTACTGCTCCGCTCTCCTGGGTAGTAGCGTGATAATATATAGCCCATTACCTTCCTCGATTAACAGACTATCCAACATATAAACAATTTTTCAATTCGAGCCAGTATTTCTGGCGATTAGTGCGTTCAACCAAAGAAACAGACTCTTCTTTAGCTTACTTAATTAATAATTAATTGCTTGTTACGGCTGATTTATGTGAGATAATAAATAGGTATAAATAAAAAAAATGGTTGGGCTAGTGAAGTGATCCAAACTAGAGACTCTACTATGTTTGATGATCACTTAGATCATCAAACGTAGTATATGACTTAATAGAAATAAAATGTAGTTATTCTCTTTCAGCTTATTCAGTCTGTGATTCTACGTTACGACTCTTATCTATATTAACGCCTTTTTCTCGACTTTTTAATTTAACCGGAAGAAAAAAATTAAGCAATTGAATCGTCCTTTCTTATACTTTAAAGAGCCTACAAATTAATTCGATATTAAGCCACCCAAAACAGAAGGTACCTAAACTTATGTATGTAACCCTATGAAAATGACAACCATGAAATTATACTAAGTTTCCTACGCCCGCAACTCTACCCGGGCGGACTACGCCATCAGTTTTCGCGTTTCTTGACCATATTTTCGGTTTTATTCAATCGTTTGTGATTTGACATGCATAAGATTTTAAATCTGACAAAGACCTTTCAAACCAAAAAACAGTATCGAAATCCATTCAGTAGTTTTTGCGTCAATCGCAAACAATCGATACAGAGACAAGACCACAGAACATTAAAAAACCATAGAAGTAGTAATTAAGTAAAAATACAAAGGAATAGCTGTCGCCAAAAAATACACTCACACAGACTTCTAGGACGTCTTATTGGCTGCATACATTTTACCTTAAAATATAAGAAGAGCAGAACTACATACCTTTTTTTACTGAAAATAAATTTAAAGTAGGTTATTACAAGGTATAAACTTCAATGATGTTTACAGAGTACCATCAAATCTGCCCCCATTTTAACGTAACATACAACAAAATTATGTTTAAGCCACGTTGGAATAGAGCACAAATTTATTTATCACAAATACCCCATCTAGCGGTCAATAGCAAAATCAATGTACATTATAGTTTTGCTATACACCAATAGATGTCTAAAGTTATTGTATGGTATTGCAAATCAGTCCTTAAATAAAACAGTGGTAGGGATGAAATTAACTTAACTCAAAATACGGGGAACACTAGAATCGACCCCCATGGTGTCGATTCTGTTGTACATTTTCACAAACTTAACTAAAATGATAGTTTTGACAGCTCTAAGTAGAGTACCCCATAAAGTATAATCGAAAATGAATCTAATCGATTTTCGATTATCGTTCCCGTAGAATATGGAATCGATAGTTACAAAAACACTAAAGCATTTATTTTTTTATTATTTTAGGTAACTTATTTCAGGATGATAAAAGAGAAGTTTTATGGTACAGTAATTATGTTTTGCATTATAGTTAGCTAATTGTATTACAAAAAAATTGTAGTAGATAAGTACTTAAAAATTTCAATAAATTAATTTAAGTTCGATTCATTCGATTCCTTTGTGTCATAGTCAATTGTGCTGAATTCTTGCAAGACGCTTCACTACGAAAAGTGGGTGGTACTTGTCCATGTGCTACGATAATTTTAGAGGTATTATTTTGTATATAAAATACGATACTTCATAGACGTGAACTGTCAACATTATCATTTAGCATCCTGAATTGGACAGGTATAGAAACTTCTAGAATATTGAAGTAAATATTTCGTGAAAACTTATAGGAAAAGAAACCTTAAAATCAATAGCATTAACTTATTTTTTGGTTAGAAGAAAGTATTTCTTTATATTTTAGCCTGCGTCATGCACATACACAAGTGTATATGTGTGAGGTAAATGCAATTACACTTAGGTTTTTGGCGACACAAACACGCCTCCATACGATTTCTAGTCCGGTCCGATTTTTCTTTTATTTTTTTTTAATATCATCTCGAAGCTGGGGATAGCCCGGGTCAGCCAGGGTGAGAGGGAAAAGCTTTTTGGGCCACTTTACACCTCGGTGCTAGAAGAACCGACACGGCGCGGCATGCGGTTCTACTCAGTTCGCCCGCCCGCGTCGGTATCCGTAGGGATTTTCGCACGAAAAAAAGGGTCCACTGTCCTTACTCTTTCTCTTGATTTTGCTTGATTGCCGTTTGAACTCTCAAGCTCGAGAAGACACCCTACACTAGAGCCTCAACCGCCATTCGCAGCTGTACCGGTTAGCGGGTGAGGTTGCTCGTCGAGCTGGGTGAGGCCCACAGAACAAAGAAAAATCTGAGGCCCCATACACCACTTATTATACAATGAGATAGGCCGAGGTTACAAATACGGAGGCCATTTTTGACAAGGAGGATGTCGTGAGTTAGGTATATGAATGTTTGATTGTGAACATATGAATAAAAAGCCAAAATTATGCAACAACTTGTATTAAAATTTTTCACATAAATGACTTTATAAGCATACTATAAAATTTTGAAGATTAAACGATCCTTATTAACACGCCCTGAACTTAAATTCTTCCAACATAATTTTATCTATCTACATCCTGCATCGGCTGGATTGTCACAAACCTGGAAAAAAATTCAATAATTATAGTCAATCCACTCCTTTATTTTGCGTTTGACATTTCAATTTTCTGTCAAATAGTTATGTCCAAATGCGTAACCTGACCGATTTCAAACAATAATCGACTTAGTCTCTGAAGAAGTTGCAATCGATTTCAAACTTCAATTTATTTTATTTCTGCTCGATATTCAAATTTTTATACTTCTTTTGCGTGCCAGACGTATAATTGAATAAAATAATTCGCAATGAAATCTGTTAAAAATATTTTTATTTTTATAATAATGATAATATTAAATAATGGCTATTATTAGATCTTCCTACAAAATTTTATGTTTTGTAATAAACATTCTTTTTTCGTGTACAATGTCAAAGTCAAAATCAAAGTCAAAAATCATTTATATTCTGTACTAGCTGTTGCCCGCGGCTCCGCCCGCGTGGACGTCGATTTGCGCGTTTTTTTACTATATCGCATGTTCTAATGAGCCGATTGTGATCAAATATGCGTAAGATTTTGAGTCTAACCAAGACCTTTCTAATAAAAAAAACCGCATCAAACCCCGTTCAGTACTTTTTACGTCCATCCTCCTCCTCCTGAATGTATCAATTATTCGGCGACACTTATAGGCTGTTCATACCGATCATCTGTCATGGGTTTACGCCAATAAGATAAGCCTATCGAGTTTAGGCTCCATTGTTTTGTCATGGTAAAAACAATTTGTGGAATTACTGGGTCACCCGCCGTATAATAGCCCTGACCTCACACCTTGCGATTTTTATTTATTTCCGAAAAAGGAAGAAAATACCGAGATAAACGTTTTATGGATGCCGAAGAAGCTGTGGCTGCGTTTCAAAAGGCCGTCGAAGACGAGTACATGAATCCATAATACACTATAAAAACAAAGCTTTGTTACAACAACTTTTGTGTTGACGTAAATGTAAATAAGCTTGAACGATTATTTTAGATTCGTAATTTGCAGCGATTTCATTCGATCCCAACACTAGACATGGTAGAGTGTAGCCGTTTTCATTGAGTGAGCAAATAATCGTAAATTTTAAATCAACCGAAACAATTAAAGCATTTTAATTTTGGTAATGAGTTATAAATAGGGTAGATACATATGATACGCCAGTTTATATAATTTCTTGGTCACGCATTTCCAAGTTTACTTGTAGGATTAATGCAACAGTTACATTCTAAAACTGCTGTCAAACGCAAAAATAAGGAGTGGAAAGACTATAGTAGTATTAGTTTATTTGTATGTATTAGTACACATAAGCACAACACATAGAAGAATCTTGGAACTATACTTTTTCAACCACATCCCATGCTACACAGAGAAATTGCAACGTTATTATAAGTCACTTAGTTCGTTGGTGACGAGTTACCTAATACACTTAGTTCGAGTGAGCTATCTGAGTACCTAGCTCAACACATCCTACTGACTAATGCGTAGTGACACTCTTGTAGAGGGTCACAGCGTGGATAAAAACCGGCATGGAGCGTAGGATGGCTAACAGCCATTTAATTGATGGCTACAGCATTTTTGCATTATAGAAATTTTCGTTCAAATTTAGTACTGGATACTTTTCGAAATTACAGGAAATTCGCATAATTTTTCATTTACACTAGTTCGTAGAAATGCGGCAGTTTCCTGGGTAGGAATATAGGCTGGCTGACCCGAGAATTGAGTTACAGATTAGCTCCGCATACACTAACCACTCATCAACCTTGATGAAATGTTTTAATTAAGTGATATAGACAGGCGGAATATCGATCAAACCGTAGTAACCTGACTGGGCAATATATAAAAATATCTTCTAGTTTAGCTATTAGGATAGTTTTAATGCATATTAGGTAAAACTGTGTAGATGAAATAATATGTATTTTGAGAATATTTTGCCAAAAATCTAGTTACAAAATTTAAAAAAACTATTCAAGTGTCTTTAGAATGCCGGGACCATTTTACGAATAATATTATAGAAATGAATTTGGAATCGTTCTTAGCGGAAATACTCAATGTGGCCTTTTTACACCCGCGGTTCGTATTTGCTCAAAAACATTACATAACTATTTAAATAAATGTACGGCAGATACCAGGTTCTTGATACATATTAACCAGTTCAGGAGTTAATTAGATATGGTTTGACTTCTCTTACGTAGTCCCATGTCCTTTTTACAATGAAATTACATTTGTGTGCGAGTAGGCCCCTAGATGTTTAGATTCTTAATTGGACCCGGTAGATAGCGCTGCTATTGGATGTTTAATTTACTGATGTTCAAATAAAGGTAAGTAGATACCCGTTTCTTGTATAAAAATATTGTAAACAATGGAGAGGAATAGAAACTTTTTGAAAGCAAACCCTAAAATTTGGTTTTCCAATAAACGTAATGCTCGCATATCGCGATTTGAAAAGTAAATGTATGGACAATTAATGATGCTCGTTTAAATATATAAGATACTAGCTAACACTCGCGGCTTTACCCGAGCGTAGGTTGGTTTTTGCGCTACCTACAACAATTTTTTTTGTGTTCAGAATCATTCATCTAACACTACCCAAGTATTTTTTAATGTCTCCTATATTTACTATTTCATAAAAGTACCTAAGTATAGATTAAATGTTAAAATTAAGATGACTCATTCATCTTAAAAGTATTTTTGACGTTACACTTTTGACTTCTGACGCAGACTGCATTATTAATCAAATCATACAGCTTGTTTACACTTAGGTCGGCAACACATTAAGTGAAAAAAAATGTAGAAATAAAAAGTAAAATTTACCTGTAGCACTCGATTAAAGTGTTGTTCATTTGGGCACTTAGCTGGCACCAAAATTCCCCAAACACAATAGTAAAACTGGTTGCAATCGCTTTCGTGAGATAATAGCCAGTGAATCTCGGGATCTGCAGGGCATCCATTGGGAAGCAATTCTGTTGGTGGTGCTATGGTGGTTGGAGGCAGGGTGCTGGTCGGTGGAGGAGGAGGCAGTATAGGTTTACCATTACAATTCACATAACGAGGCCAATCACATCTATTAACTGTGACATTGAAGACCAAGTCATCGGGACAAAACTTTGCTCGAGGTTGACCGTGGGTACAGTGGTAAAACAAGTTACAATATGTTTCGTGCTCATATAAGTGTTCTATTGTCCAATCAAATTCTTGTTCAGGAGGACATTGGTTTCCTCCCGCAAAGGCGGTATATACGACCAAAAAGACCACTGTTACAGCTAAAACAATATTATTTTTAAATTAAATTATTAAATCACAGTAGAGATATAATTAATGTAATTAAATTTAGTAAAGAATAAAACAGTAAAATTTATAAATTAAGTTTTCTTTTTGTATATTAAATAATGTAATTTATATACTAGGTCTTTAATAAACTTGATAATATAAAGCAAAAAATAATATCTTCTGTATATACCTAATACCGCTGTCTGTACATGGTAGATTTAACAAAGACTATGATTACTGGGGGACTTTATGATTACGACAAACACATTAGACAAACACAAAAATCTAAGCACCATTGCTTCTGCAATGATGCTTAGTTTTTTTTTTTTGTTTATGTCTGTGCGCGCTAATCTCAAAAGCAGCCAATCCCATATGGTTGTGGTTGTCATCATTTGATTATGATGAACTCTACTTAAAATTCAGCGTTTGTTTAATTCAAATCGGTTCCAAAATAAAGAATAAATACCAAATTGAAAAAAAAAAACCACAACAAGCAATTTCTGCGGGTTATAAATCGATGTTCGCCCATTGAAAACTGCTTAACAGATTCAGCTGGAATCATAGACGAATATTTTACAAGAATTTATTCATGAGCTTCGCCAAATATCATCACGCTATTATAGGTGTGATTGGAGCGGTTGACCTAAATCAGATTTAAATAAAAATTGCTACCTTATACTAAATAAGTAGGTATACGAAACGGTTCGATTACAGTTCTTAATCCTGGGCAACTTGTAGAATATTTTAAACTAGCTGAGGCCCGCAGCTCCGCTCAGGTGGACGTCAGTCAGCGTTTTTGATCATGTCTCCAGTTCTACTCAACCGATTGTGATAAAACATGCGATTTCAAGTCTGTCCGAGATCTTTCTAATAAAAAAATCGCATCAAAGTCCGTTCAGTAGCTTTTTAAGTAAAATCGTACCGTACCGTGTATTACATGTAATTGTTTAAGTACCTAGGTACCTAGAACTGAAGATACCTTATAGTCAAAACGCGAAAACTGACGTCCACGCGGACGGAGCCGCGGGTATAAGCCACTAAAATGTTATAAAGGAAGATTAATAATGTATATTTTGCAACTAACCTTTCATGATGAGATCTAGGCAATGAATGTGACTTTGAGTTGCAATCGGATAATATATACCGAAACTGCAGTTGGCAAACTTGTGTATTTTTAATCTACAGGATGGATGGATAAGATGAATGAGCATGATAACTACCTATTGTATTATTATTTTGTGTACATGCTATCAATCCTAATTTAATTATTAGGCAGGACTCACAACGAGCAATTTTAATCCGAATTTTTATAATAACCTGGACTTAATTATCAAATTACCCAGCTTACCTTTTTTTCATCGTGCGTAAATCCCCACACCCACCCACCACCCCTGACGGTCATTAGGGTTTCCCTTGATGGCCCTGAGCGATCTATGGTTCTAAGAGGGCCCCCTTGACTACCCGGAAGAGGGGGTGGGGCGAGCATCACGCCGCCTCGCCGACAGTGGGATGTAGGTTGACAGAAAACATGTATTACATTATATTAATGAGGTAGACTAAAAAAACAGCCCGCTGAGTTTCTTGCCGGAGTCTTCTCAGGTCTGGGCTTTGACTTTGACTTTGACGGACGTCCTGTCACCGAGTGCGCGCTAGAGGGTCTTCCGTGGTGAGTGAGAAGCGCTGCTCGCCTCCGTTGTCCGGGTGCACCGCATCGAGGTTTCAGCCTGCGCCCAGATTGCCTAGCTTACCTAGCTTCTATTTGTTTAGTATTTTCATCTGCTTGACATGAAAATTATAATGCTGTGAACTTCAATACATGCTCAATGCTCATGTCCCAGTCGCTGGAATCCTCATTTTTAGTACTCACTCCTTGTTTATTTTTAAAACTGCCGGGGTCTGTGTTTCCGGAAAGCTATTAGTGCTATAACATACCCGCGATGATGACGACACTAAGTTTTTCGTCATTTTCTTTAATTATCTATCAAGTAGAAGAAGGTCATACAAAATAGTAAAACGAAATTTCTCGATTCACCCATTTGTACTGCTTAGTACTTACTGCTCAAAAGTGACAGCCATGGGACAGCATGGGGCTGAATGATATCTAGGTATTGTACTACTTTATCCTGACTGACTGACTAATTCATCAACGCAACCTAAACTGCTGAAAAAACAACCCAAATATTATGAAAAATAAGAGGAAAATAAAAGGGCAATAGGCGTTTACAATTATTTCGCTTATAAGTTTTCCGGAAATATTATTGCGCAAGATTATGACGTATCTGTAATGATAAACTTTTTTGCTACGTAGCTTCATATTATTATTATTTTCAAGAAGCCTTGTTTACTCAATGTGACGATAAGATTGCATTATTTTATAACTTTATGAGTAATAGCTGTAAATTCACGACAAAAATAATAGGCTGGGTGTATTGGGCACCGTAGATTCCAAAATGCTATGGAATTTATTAGCATGTTTTCATTTTTAGCCGCGGTCTGGGTAATGGACTGCTGAGACGAGGTCTTGGGTTCGATGCCAGGTTCACCATGGCACACACCAATGACTTTTCGATGCTTTCGAAGTTATGTGTTATTTATCGCAGGTTTATAAGTGCCCGGTTAGTGGCAATAGGCTCACCGCCTATTACATTGGGACCTAAACATAAACTGGCCAAATGTTGTTGCTAGCACCTCTGCCTACCCTTTCGGGGATATAGGCGTGAGTTTATGTATGTATGTATGTATGTTTCCATTTTATTATCCGGGGATTGCGAATTGAACCTCGCACCATCACCATCATCATTGGGGCTGGCGAAAGCTTGTGCTTGGAACCCAAGGGCCACTGTCCTACTTGTTCTCTTGACTTGGCTCAAGTGCCGTCTGACCTCTCAACTTTGAGAAAACCCTACACCAGGACCTCAATCATCAATCGGTATTTCTAGGTGAGGTTGACTTGGGACCGAAGAGCATGGTGAGGCACACCACTTATTAAAATAAGCCTAAATTTTGAAAACCATGGCATAGGTAGGCCAAGGTTACAATATCAAATATGGAGGACTTTCTTGGCAAAGAGGATGTCGTGTATGAATGTTTGGTGATGAACGTATGAATAAAAAGCAAAAATTGTGTAACAACTTGTATAATATATTCGTATAAAATAGGTTTATAAATTAAATTTAGAAAATTATAGGAGCCTTATTAACACGCGCTAAACTTAAATTCTTCCAACGATAGTTACATCTATCTACATCCTGCATAGGCTGGATAGTCACAAACCTGAAAAAAAATTCAATCATTATTTGGGTTGACCTAGAAACTACGAGTATACTTTTTTGACCACATACCGTGCTACACAGAGAAACTACAACGGTATAACGGTACATAAGTCACTTAGTTCGTTGGTAACGAGTATTTTTCTATCTGACTAGCTCCACGCATCCTACTGCGTGACACTCTTGTAGGAGGTCACAGCATGGATAAAAACAATTCTCGTTCAAATTTAGTACTGGGCCCGTAGACAAGTGTCACAAGTCTAGCGATTTATGCTGTGACACGTGTCTACGGGGGCTGGATACTTTTCGAAATTACAGGAAACTTGCATTTACACCGGTTTGTAGGAATACGGCAGTTTCCTGGTCTTGAAGGATAAGCGGCAAGCTCGAGAAATTAAGTTATTATAGTTAAGCTCCGTATATACCTACTAAGCACTCATCACATATACATGAAATATTTAAAAAAAGTTACGGTAGAATATCAATCAAATCGAAATTAGTAAACTTACTAATAGAGCAAGAGCCCGTGAACCCCAGACCTTCGTTATTTTATAAAAGCTGAAAGGTTGTCAGCTACCCTTTAGTACCGTGTATCTGCCAAAGCCACCATGACCCGAACTTCATAATGGGCCATCGTTCTTACCTGTGTTGGGAGCATGCGCTGACAAACTTTCAGCTTTTATAAAATAACGAAGGTCTGGGGTTCACGGGCTCTTAGTCCATAAGCAATGCTAATAAAAAAATATCTTCCAGTTTGGTTATTAGGGTAGTTTTAATAAATATTAAAATGGTGGAGATGAAATAATCTGTATATTGAGAATATTTTTTTCAAAAAATTTGTTAGACAATCTATAAAAACATTCAAGTTTCTTTGGAATGCCTGTTCGTATTTGCTCAAAATTTTTACATAACTATTTAAAGTTCAAACATGTTTGTTGCTAAAATCTTGAAAATGTCTAAACAGATTTCAATAATAGTAATTGTATGGCAGATACCAGTTTTAAAAGCAGTTCATACATTTCATCCAGTTTAAGGAGTTAATTAGATATAGTCCATTATTCGACAGCCAATCTAATTTTTCAATGGATCCCAACTGTTAAGTTGATATGTTTCTAGACCACAGGACATCTAAGCGCTTGTTATTTCCTTTTAAGTTTTTTTTAATTTTTTAAATTATTGACTATAAATCCGGTTCTACTCAACTGATTGCGATCAAACATGCGTAAGTTTTTAAGTCTCACCAAGACATTTCAAACAAAAACAAACTAAGCTTCGTTCAGTAGTTTTTGCGTTCATCGCGCACAAACAGACAAACAGACATAAATTCACACACAACTAATTTTCAATTTTATAATAGTATAGACAAAATCTCAAAATTAAGATAGGCAAATAGGTACATTCTTCAAGTAAGTATTTTTTGACAAGAAACTCTTAACTTCTGGATCTATTCCCACTAAGTCAGTTGACTGAACTAATGAGATTGTTTTTCTTACTTGACTCAAACTAATCAATCAAATCGAAACACAAGAAGTGAAAAAATTGTTGGAAAAAAAAGTAAAATTTACCTGTAGCACTCGGTTAAAGTGTAGTTCACTAGGGCACTTCACCTCCACCAAACGTCCCCAAACACAATAGTAGAACCTGTTGCAGTCGCTTTCCTTAGGTAATAGCCAGTGAATCTCGGGATCTGCAGGGCATCCATTGGGAAGCACTTCTGTTGGTGGTGCTATGGTGGTTGGAGGCGGGGTGCTGGACGGTGGAGGAGGAGGCAGTATAGGTTTACCATTACAATTCACATAACGAGGCCAGTCACATCTATTAACTGTGACATTGAAGACCAAGTTATCAGGACAGAACTTCGCTATGGGTTGACCGTGGGTACAGTGGTAAAACAAGTTACAATATGTCTCGTGCTCATATAAGTGTTCTATTGTCCAATCATATTTTTGTTCAGGAGGACATTGGTTTGCTCCCGCATAGGCGGTATATACAACCAGAAGGACCACTGATACAGCTAAAAACAAAAACATTTCATAATTAAGTAAATTATGATTAAATCACCGCAAAAATAATAATAAATGTAATTAAATTATTAAATATTTAAAACTGTATTTTTAAACATTTTATTTTTATATTTTAAAAGATTTAAATTATATGAAATCTTAGTCAAATAAAGGAATATTAATAATTTGTATTTTGCAACTAACCTTTCATGATGAGATCTAGGCAATGAATGTGACTTGGGATTGCAATCAGATAATTATATACCGAAATTGCAGTAGGAAGACTTGTGTTCTAATCTATAAGATGAGTGATGGATGAGCATGATAACTATTGTAAAACATTATTATTTTATGTACATGCTATCAATCCTAATTTAATTATCAGGCAGGACTCACAACGAGTAATTCTAATCGGAGTATTGATAATAACCTGGATTTAATTATCAGATTACCTAGCTTACCGCGCCTTTTGTAATAAACATGACAATTAAATCCAAATACGACAGGTAAATAATAACAAAATTGTCTGTTTTTAATAATAAAGGCGACAATTGTCTAATTTTACCTCTTAAGTCTATTAGAAAATATGATAAGACTAGCTGTTGCCCGCAGCTCCGCCAGCGTGGACGTCGATTTTCACGTTTTTTTACTATTAGCCGGTTCTATTCAGTCGATTGTGATCAAATATGCGTAAGATTTTATGTGTAACCAAAATTTTTCTAATAAAAAAACCATCAACCAACGTAAAACCATCAAACCAACGTACCGAACGGATTTGATGCAGTTTTTTTTACTAGAAAGGTCTTGCTTAGACTAAAAATTTACCGTATGTTTGGTTATAATTGGTTAAGTAGAACCGGAGATAAATATCACCAAAAACGACCTAAAAGCGTAGCGCGGGTGAAGCCACGGGTATCAGCTTGTATAAAAAGTAGCCTATATGTTGCTCAGAACTGTGAACTATAATCGTACCAAGTTTGATCAAAATCCCTCCCGTAGTTATTATCTAAGCGTGCACAAAAATCCGGTGCGGACAAACCACAGAACAAAGAAAAATCCTTAGGACTAGAAATCGTATGGGGGCGTGTTTGTGTCGCCAAAAACCTAAGTGTAATTGCATTTACCTCACACATATAAACTTGTGTATATGCATGAAGCAGGCTAAAATATAAAGAAATACTTTCTTCTAATCAAAAAATAAGTTTATGTGATTGATTTTAAGGTTTCTTTTCCTATAAGTTTTCACGAAATATTTACTTCAATATTCTAGAAGTTTCTATACTCTGTCCAATTCAGGATGCTAAATGATAATGTTGACAGTTCACGTCTATGAAGTATCGTATTTTTATATACAAAATAATACCTCTAAAATTATCGTAGCACATGGACAAGTACCGCCCCGAATTTAAATTAGTTTATTGAAATTTTTAAGTACTTATCTACTACAATTTTTTGTAATATAGCTAATAATAATATAATATAATAATAAAAGTAGCTAAGTATAATGCAAGACATAATTACTGTAGGTACCATAAAACTTCTCTTTTATCATCCTGAAATAAATTACCTAAAATAATAAAAAAATAAATGCTTTTGTGTTTTTGTAACTATCGATTCCATATTCTACGGGAACGATAATCGAAAATCGATTAGATTCATTTTCGATTATACTATATGGGGTACTCTACTTAGAGCTGTCAAAATTATCATTTTAGTTAAGTTTGTGAAAATGTACAACAGAATCGACACCATGGGGGTCGATTCTAGTGGTGTCCGTATTTTGAGTTAAGTTAATTTCATCCTTACCATTGTTATATTTAAGGACTGGAATGCAATACAATACAATTTTAGACATCTATTGGTGTATAGCAAAACTATAATGTACATTGATTTTGCTATTGACCGCTAGATGGGGTATTATTGTGATAAATAAATGTGTGCTCTATTCCAACGTGGCTTAAACATAATTCTGTTGTATATTACGTTAAAATGGGGGCAGATTTGATGGTACTCTGTAAACATAATTGAAGTATATACCTTGTCAAAACGTACTTTAAATTCATTTTCAGTAAAATAAGGTGTGTAGTTCTGCTCTTCTTATATTTTAAGGTAAAATGTATGCAACCAATAAGACGTCCTATAAGTCTGTGTGAGTGTATTTTTTGGCGACAGCTATTCCTTTGTATTTTTACTTAATTACTACTTCTATGGTTTTTTAATGTTCTGTGGGACAAACAGACTCACAGATACACAGTCAAAAATTCTAAAAATCATTGTTTTGGCATCTATTAGATTCATAAAGTCTCCTAATAATTATTTTCTCATAGGTATATCTTCCATGTACAGACAACGATCAGTTACAGATTTATTATTTATGTATAGATATCCTAATAATAGTCTTTTTAATAATGTTCCGTGATGCCTACAGGATCGTTACCGTGACCCTCTAATAGCAATTCAAATGCGATGCAGTTCAACTCGGTGAGAGAAATAGAGATTAACTACACGGTGGTGCATATCTCAATCTCTCTCACTGAGTTGAACTGCATCGCATTTCAATTGCTATAAGAGTGTCATGGTAAGGCTCTGGGGCCTTGAACTTGAACTTTGTTTTTTCTGTACTATTATAAAATTGTAAAGTTGCTATGCTGTAATTGGTTCAATTATGTATGTTCTTATGTTACTCTAGATGAATTAGCTGTTGGACCTCCATTAATAAATAAATAAATTAAATAAAATATCTGTTAGAGATATTTAAAAAACACTTGGGTTATATTCGGACAACAATATTTTTTTAAATTCTTGTCTGTTTGTCTGTAAGTTCGCGATGGACGCAAAAACTACTGAACATATTTTAATGCTGTTTTGATTAGAAGGATCTTGGTCACACTTAAGATATATACGACCAAAAGTCGCGATATTGACTTGGGTGGAGCCGCGGGCATCAGTTAGCAGTATCAGACTGGGCCTCGATTCTGCTAAAGGCAAACCACTGTAATACCATTGACACTCTAAAAATGCTATTTAATTGTAGACTTTACCGTTATACAGTTAAAGTCTAAAATCAAATGAAAAGATTTAATTTATCTTTTTCATTCGCTCTACGAAATGTCATTTGACTTTAGACTTCAAAATGATAACTATAAAATATACAATTAAATGGCATTTTTTAGAGAGTCAGTGGTATTACAGTGGTTTGCCTTTAGCAGAATCGAGGCCCAGTCTGATACTGCTAACTGATGCCCGCGGCTCCACCCAAGTCAATATCGCGACTTTTGGTCGTATATATCTTAAGTGTGACCAAGATCCTTCTAATCAAAACAGCATTAAAATATGTTCAGTAGTTTTTGCGTCCATCGCGAACTTACAGACAAACAGACAAGAATTTAAAAAAATATTGTTGTCCGAATATAACCCAAGTGTTTTTTAAATATCTCTAACAGATATTTTATTTAATTTATTTATTTATTAATGGAGGTCCAACAGCTAATTCATCTAGAGTAACATAAGAACATACATAATTGAACCAATTACAGCATAGCAACTTTACAATTTTATAATAGTACAGAAAAAACAAAGTTCAAGTTCAAGGCCCCAGAGCCTTACCATGACACTCTTATAGCAATTGAAATGCGATGCAGTTCAACTCAGTGAGAGAGATGGAGATATGCACCACCGTGTAGTTAATCTCTATTTCTCTCACCGAGTTGAACTGCATCGCATTTGAATTGCTATTAGAGGGTCACGGTAACGATCCTGTAGGCATCACGGAACATTATTAAAAAGACTATTATTAGGATATCTATACATAAATAATAAATCTGTAACTGATCGTTGTCTGTACATGGAATAATACAGTGGTTTGTCTTTAGCAGAATCGAGGCCCTGGTCATACGGTACGTCATACGGTTTCTTTTGTTTATTAAATCCATAAAAAAACCATACAAACCATATGCCGTACATTTTACGTCAGATAATTAGAATAATATCATAATATTATCAAAAAAAAAATCAATAGTTTTAGGACGGCATTTATCAAACATCCATCCATCCATCTTAAATAACATTTTGAACAAGATGCCATACATTTTACAATGACCTTATATCATATGTGTAGGAAAAGGGTTGCGGTTCTTGGCTTTCGACCCCTGCACTGAAAATATATACGGCGTTCATGGATAAAGTAGTGTATATGTATACAAAAAGAATTACACAAATGCCACCCTTCTAAGCGTTTTTCACGTTGGTTCATTTCACAGGTAATTTTTTTTTAATGGAAGCCCATGAAAAAAATACTCTACGAGTAGGTAGATAACAGACATACATAACAAATCATGAGGTGTTATGTTATGTACTCGTACCTAGCATAAACAATGTCTAGACATGCGATAGCAGCGAACGGTGTTTATTTACTGGTATTTATATTTATGGAAGAATTCCGTTATAAAATATGTCTCTGAAACTTATCATCGGATCTTAACGAAATTTGAATGGAACCTCTTCGACGAAGATGTTTAAAGTTGGGATTTTTTTTGCTCCGGAAAACCCCGGGTTTTTCGGACCGGGTGAAACTAGGCGCGATGCCCTTTTTTTTCCGTGCGGAAATCCTCCTGGATACCCGCCCGGCGGCCAGCGGGGCAAGTTATGTCGGAATCTTACCGATTAAAACCGCACGCCGTCTGGGGTCTTCTGACGCCAGGGTGTAAGGTGGCCCAAAGAGCATTTCCGTCGCACCCCGGCTTGACCCGGGCCATCTCCGGATTCGAGATGGCCCCCTCGGGTTTGAGAACCACGTGGTTCCCGTCATGCCCCCGGAATAGGGGGGGCACGCTTTCGCGCGCCGCCGCCTCGGCCTGCTTCTGCTAGGGTGACAGGCGGCTCCACCCGTCACCCCCAGGCCAGCGCTCATGGAGGACGGAGGTCCTTAGACCTCCGACGCCTTAGGCGTCCGCGCCCGCCGCCGCCCGGGAGAGCTCTGTGCAGCCTCTCCCGAACCTTCTCCGCCGCCTCCTTCTCGAGCATCACTTGCTCGCAGAAGGAGGTGGCGGCGGCCAACCACGCATCCGCACTCTGCACCATCGCTGCGATCAGCACTGGCAGTGTGAGGACTCCCACCCCGAGGGCTGCCAGGAGGGCCAGTCTCGGCACCTCCCACGCCGGACACTCGGCCAGCGTGTGCAGCCCTGAGTCCTCGCCCGCAGCGGGTTACCCTAGATGGGATGCTATCGGAAAATACTGAGATTCACAAATTGAGATAAACCATTATAAAATTTAATTACCTTGCGTAATGCGTACCGTTTGATCTTCAGCAAGGCCTTGCTAAAGCCTGCTCACGCCTTTTTTGACCTCGTCCGCACCGTGAAACCCGTATTCCCACTCCATGCCGTAGGTTTGAGAGCCGCCTTTATTTCGCACTGCTTATAACATCTATATGTCCTAAATGGATTCGCAGTTCAGTTTTGTACGTCGCCGGTAAGGTTCTGTTTATCTACCGGGTAGTCCCAATCATGCATTGGGTACCCATATGGAGTACGGGCCGGACCCTCCACAGGATGCACCCGCATATCTTGTGGTGTGAGGGATATGCCTATTGGGTAACCTTATACACCGGTAATTGAGATCCGAAACGACATAACCACCTCCGATGGCCGACAGGGATCCGGTCCGGCCCCACATGGAGTACTGCTGTCACCTTTTTGCCGGGGCACCTGCATACCAACTTGACCCGTTCGAGTCGGTTCAAAGACGTGCGCTGCGGATCGTCGACGATCCCCTACTTGAAGGCGGTGTGGAGCCGCTCAGCCTCAGGAGAGACGTCGCCTCTCTGTGCGTCTTCTACCGCCTATATAATGGTTTGTGTTCAAACGAATTATTTGATATGATGCCTACAGCCACTTTCTATCATCGCACCGCTCGCCACAGGCAGGGAATTCATCCCCACACGTTGCATCCGCCTGCAGTGCGTACTGTAAGGTATGAAAGAAATTTCATTCCGCGCACGCTTAGGCTGTGGAACGATCTTCCTGCAGTGGTTTTCCCTGGCGGCTATAATATGGGGTTCTTCAAGAAGGGCATTAGAAGGTTTTTGCAGGGTCGGTAGCGAGAGTGTGACGCCCCTGGTGTTGCACGTGTCCATAGGCCACGGTAACCGCTTTCCATCAGTGTGGGCCGTGTGCTTGTCTGCCACCTAAGTGGTATAAAAAAAAAAAAAAAAAAAAAAAGGGATAGTATCTGTGAGAATTTCCGCACGATAAAAAAAATCAAAAATAGGGTGGTCCCATATGAGTTAAATTACGGAAATCCCCAGTGATAATCACCCCCCTCCCCTCTCCCCGCCGAGTCCGTCTAGTCTTGGGCCCTGGGCTTGTGGTCAGCCACCCGGGCCCTTCTGACCCAGTCCGACCCTGTCAGTTAATACCTAAATGCCTCATTACTTTTACCTATTTGTCTTCCGTGTTGCTTATCTTGATGCACCTACCCAATGTTGCGATTTCATTATCTTTGGTATCGTTCTAGAAATGTCACAGATAGAAATTACTTTCATATTTTCTTCTTCATCATTAATTTGTATCCACAAAACTGATATACAAATTACGCCTTTTTCCTATTGGGGTATGCAGTGACAACATCTTTTCACTTGCATACTCCTTTCGCTTCTTCACCTTTCCTAATTGTTTTCATACACGCACGCCGGTTGCGTTGCGGGTACTCTTGACCTGGCCTTTCTCCAAAACGTCCTGGATCTGATTAGAATATGTACGCCTACGTCGGCCTTTACCGGGTTGCCCATTCACCCTCGTCTCATATATCTGGTTCATCAATCTTCTTTCATCCATCCTGATATATTTATAAGGTGTAGCATAATTATTATGTCCCGGAATTTTGAGGGGTTGATCGGTATCAGTAACCATGCCCCAACAAAAAATATATATATTATGTTAAATTTCACTTGAGCACTGATTTGCTGGTAGAGAGTTTGCTAAGCTCGCCTTCGTACATAATATTTTATTTCACGTGTAGTAGTTATTTTTTTTGTGTTGTGTATAGTTCACGGCACCTATACCTACTTGTTTATATGCGATGCATTTTGCCACAAACAAGTATAGTGTACGGCATCTAACTTGCAAGGTTTTGTAGTAGTGTGGGCCCTCACTACTCCAAAATCTTGCCAAGTTAGATGCCGTGCACTATACAATATAAATCAAAATCAAGAAAAAGATGTTAGTAAGTATTATCAAAAACTATATTTAGGCTTCTTTTTCCAGTATGGCGGTGCGAGCGGCAAAGTTACAATTTGAAAAAACATGTCGAAATCTATAAATAAAATAACAAATTTTCAAAATTCCCGGAAAACTTTCCAGACAAAAGTACCAAATGACTGAACTAATAAACCTTGAAACTATATTTAGATTCAATGTTTGCTTATCTATCGTGGCATCTAATTTTTATACCTCCTATCAGTTAATTCGTTTGATACTACACGAGATAGATAACATCGATGTGTATATCAGAAGCTAAAAAATTGGCTATAAGTACTACCTAAAGTGATAGAAGGTTTAAGGTCCGGTACCGCACCTACTTACTTACTTCATTTCAATAATCCGTGTCATCAGAGTTTTAATTGCGTAACTTTTGTAGGTGGATGAACGTTTTTTCTGTTAGTTTTCACTGGTTTATGCGAAATGTTTCATTAAAATTTATTAGTTGACAATACTACACTTTAATACCTACACAACAGGATGTCCCGCGATATACTAGATGTCCCACGGCGATGTGGCATGGAGGGGAAGTATCTTAAATAATGTACTTAGACAATTTTATTGGAAGAAGACTTCATTTTGATTTAAAAAATTTTTAACTGCATTCAAAGTTCTTCAAACACTTACTTACAACACCCGATAATCGAACTAAAAATCCATAAAATACTATTCTGCGCTTTTACCTATACCACCAATCGAACAGTTATTAACCAATTTATAGACTCAAGTTTGATTGGATTTATCTTTCATTTTTGTTTTATTTAGTATCTTAGTGTTAATATTAATGTGTTAACTATATTGTAAATGGTCTACAAATAAAGTGTTATCCAGGATTTTTCTTTGTTCTGTGGTGTTATCTATCCATCTTATGTGATTTTCTTTGCTATAACATTGATTTTCTTTTTTTTTTAATAAACAGCCGAGATTCAAAATACGAAACTGTCTGTCTCCATCTTTATGGTCAATTCGTGGACAATAAAATTGTCTAGGTTGATAATAATTTTTATTTTATAGATATGTGATTAAGACGGTATGCCATGTACGTAACTATTTTTATCCCAAATAAATAAATAATTTCCCGTCCTGGATGTTCATTTTTTCCGATCATAAATCATTAGGAATAGTTAGTTTGTTTGTTGCGCCGTTTCTTCTCCACTAGCGCCTAGGAAGCGGTGGTAAATTTAGTATTAAGTAGTTTTTGACGTCAAAAAGATGTAATTACGTTACACTATTTTGAAAAATAAAGAAATTGAAATTGAAATTGAAAGTTAGTAACTTTTTGTTTCAAAATTTCATTGAAATAATTCTTTTTCTAAAATAAAAGCCAGCCATACCAGTATCAACGAACATCATACTTCAAAGAAGTATCGTTGCACATTGTTGAATTTTGCTCTGAACAAATATATAGGCGCTTTACTTACGTGGTGGAATTTGGTATGATTCTGTGTGCAGATATCATAAGCCATAAAAACGTTTAGCATCTGAAATCAAACTTTACTGAGGGGATAAGACGATAATAATTTCTGCATGGTGCATTCCAGTAGGAGTCTGTTCGAATCAGTAGTCACCAAGTCACCACATCAGTAGTACCTGCCAAGGAGGTAGGACACGACGGCATCTCCCCTCCGAAATGAGCTGTCCGACTGGGGAATTACCTCAGCCCTACAGAAGACCGCGGCCATAATAGCCATCGTGTTGTGTTCCCGCCGGTAAGTAGGGTAGCCAGAGCTCACTGTACCCCTCCTCCTCCTCCCCTTCCTAGCCTCCGCACCCCTTCCCAGCTTTCCCTCTTTCCCTACAGGGTAGGCAGCGCGTGTGTGACACCCTTAGTGTTGCACACGTTCATAGGCCACGGTAACCGCTTCCCATCAGGTGGGCCGTGTGCTTGTCTGCCACCTACGTAGTATAAAAAAAAAGTCTGCTTGAACTGCACATGAACATATATATTTCCTTACCAATATCTCTTCGCCTTTCTGTGCCTAAATATATAATTCTTTTCAATAAAACCATTGGATTGTGATTTTATGTGTTGTTAATTAATTACATAGGTATATACTCATAAATAGTAAGCACAATACAATTTTAAAACATTTACAAGTACCTACTACATTACAAAATATTACTAGATGATTGTTTTGACCACCTCTAAATTTGGGCGCAGTATACCCACATGTGGTTGAATAAACCACTCACCTAGCTGAGATTTTTATGCGGTGAGTAAGTAGTTGCCATACTTGCCACCTTTCTCACGAAAAATCTCAAAGAAATGATAGAACCCGATTGCAGCGCTACTTCCGGAATCAGTTGTGAACATAAACACTATACGCTTAGATCTGCTGGATTCTATTATTATTAATGCTAACAAGGGTGGCATTTTTTATAAATTAGTTGTTTATTATCAGTTACTTAGACAATCCAATAATAAATACTAGGTAGGTATCTATTTATGATAAATTTCACAAGTTCAATGAAAGATATTTGTGTTAATATGAAAGATCAGTCTTAGCACCAATGTAACATCATATTATGAGTTAAAAAATACACTAAATAACATATATTCCATCCATTCAATTTGTAAACCAGATAAATATTATAGCTGTTAATTCTATCCCTCGCAAACAAAAAGTCTCGAAACGATCATACTATGTATTAGGTATTTCAAGTAAACTCATAACAATCTCACTTTGGCACTAGAATGCTAGTATAGAGTAGGTAACTGCAAAAATACTGAAATATCCATACAGTGAAAAACCTGACAAACTCTTCAGTTCTATAATATCAATTTAGATTTAAATATTGTGGTGACGAAGGGGTAAATTTTTAAATAATGAAGTTCACTTCAAAATATTTACTTCTGTTAACCTATATTGACTTATAACCTATGATAGGCATAATAGCATTAAAGTGCTATGTGTCTATAATATACATCAGCATTATAAATATAACATCCTTCATATGAGAAAACTTACATAAAGGTACATTGTAGTAAAAAGCACCAAATGGCTCTCAGATACTAGTCCAACATATTTTGTTATCACAACCAGAGATGGACTCTTTTAAATTATTAAAATATATTTGTTTACAATTTAATTTACCTATATGTGTATAACTTCTTTCAAGTACTTAGGACTTAGGTATAAACTTAAATAATAAAATAATAGATACGATCTAAATTATATCACTGTTCAATTTAGTCCCAAAATATTAATTTAACATCTTGCTGATCTTGTAATCATTTACTGGAAAGGGTGCATCCAGCGTCAACTTGCCAGTCACAAACCTGGAAGAATAAATTATTGAAAATTAGTTTAGCTTCTTTAAATTCCTTTGATCCTAGTATTGTTAAGGCAATGGCTAGAGAGTGTGCATGAGTACTACTCCGTGGTACTACCGATATGAAAAACTGATTTCGAAATAGCTTAAACAGTATTTTAATAACACGCTTTCGTTTGAACGATTAGGCATGTGTGGAGAATACACATCATATTCTACGTCTGTTTTTTAAGCTTCATGTTTAACACTAGCTCTTTGCGTATATGAGGGTCTAAGGAAGTCAGTCTATGACACTTGCTCTAGTTACATCCTAGTTCTATCATGACTGATTTATCAACGTGGAGCCTGGACCGAACCGAAAGACTTTTGGATGTCAGTGTTTTCCAATTTTACACCTAAGATGGTGAAGTTCAAAATTAAACATGCGAAGTGAGGCTGCAAACGGGTTATAAAATTTCTTTTTTACAATTTTTTCCCGTGTGAAACAGAGACTGATTACAAAACTTTATACACATCCTGAAGGGGTACGTAGTTGTGTATAACACGCATATCAGACATTTTTTGGTCTTAAGCAAGAACATTAGAAATTTCCTTGTATAATATTCTTGGTCTTAAGTAATAGGTAACGCGCATTTATAGTCGTCAATCGGACGATAGGATATCCTCAATATTGTATAATCGTTTTCTCATCTTGTGCTGTTCCAGACTACAATATTTGTGCCAAATCTCACTGAGATCGGTTTTGCCCTTTCTGCGTATATGGATGTTTTTTACTCAATCATGCCATGACGCATACCTACTAGATAGCATACCTACACTTACATAACAACGAAGCTTTGTCTTGATCGCAACTGCAGCGGGTGCAAGAGAGACAGAAAATATTTTACGTCATATTTCTTTGAAAGTAAAATTTTCATATAATGCAATAATTAGCGTCCCAGTAGCGTGGGTATTTTACCCCATTACCGGTGAAATTTTCAAAAATCCTTAACAGCTGCTTACAACATAAAAGACACCGATTACTATTTCCAGTCTGGTAACGTTGATGAATCAGTCAGAATAAGTAATTTTATGTATACCTACTTGTATGTTTACGTGGCTGAACTACTCTTACAAAACGTTGTTTTCATGAAAGTAATCTTTAGACACTCACCTGTAGTTTTCTATTGAAATGTAATACTTCAGGGCACTTCCTTTCCACTAGTCGTCCCCAAACACAATAGTAGAACAAGTTGCAGTCACTCTCGTGGGGTAACAGCCAGTGAATATGTGGGTCTACGGGACAACCGTTTTCTAGGAAATCGATACCGCCGGGAGTTGTGGGTGTTGTAGTTGTGGGTGTTGTAGTTGTGGGGGTTGTAGTTGTGGGTGTTGTAGTTGTGGGTGTTGTAGTTGTGGGTGTTGTAGTTGTGGGGGTCGTAGTTGTAGGGGTTGTAGTTGTGGGTGTTGTAGTTGTGGGAGTTGTAGTTGTAGGAGTTGTAGTTGTGGGGGTTGTAGTCGTAGGTGTTGTAGTTGTAGGGGTTGTAGTTGTGGGGGTTGTGGTTGTGGGTGTTGTAGTTGTGGGCGTTGTAGTTGTGGGGGTTGTAGTTGTGGGGGTTGTAGTTGTAGGTGTTGTGGGCGTTGTGCTCGTCGTGGAAGTTGTAGTAGTCGGTACAATTCTATCTTCGCAGTCCACGTTATGAGGCCAATCGCATTCCCAAGTTGCGAGATTAAACCACAAGTTGCCGTAACAATATCTCTCTACAGGTTTACCATGCGTGCACTGGTAGTACATGTTACAGACTTCATGCCTCATTAAGTATTCAATTGTCCAGTCAGTTTCTTGTTCCACTGGACATTCATCTACTCCAACTGGTGATCTTCTGTTACAGGTCTTGCGAGCTTCCGTGAGCTGCGCGAACGCAACATATACGACGAATAGTAGCAAAACCAGGCCTGTAAATATAAAAGATTATTTTATTATTTGTATCGCACATTAATCACTAATCGTTCGTAGATATAAATGTTTTTTCAGCTAACCTTTCATGGTGATGTTCAGATTCCAACAGACAATAATCAAACACAAATAATATGTTATATACCTCAACAAAAGTAGGAAATCGTATTAATTTAATCTGGCTACAAGATAACTGTAAAGGGTTACCAATAATCGGATCATTAAGGTACGTCACAAATATTTAGCGGTGACAAATACTTACAAGAACGAATTATCAATATTAATCCTGATAACGCCGATAAAACCATCACTACTATACACAATTTCTGATTTATAGAATACTTATACAAATATTTGATTATAATTCTACACCCATATTGGCGCTTGTAGGCGAAATCGTTACGAAGCACAATAAAATTCAAGACTGAAGATTTCTGCAAAAGACCATCTAATTAAACAAAATATACGCAGTTAATTTTAAAAATACTTTTTTTTAAAACAAGCTTTTAAAGAAGTGCATAGACACTAACCAGACAAATGAGCTCAAACATGACAGGTCATATAGGGTCGTCATCATCAGTACCGGTACGGTATACGGCACAGATGTTGAATAAATATCATTCCTTCACACGAATATTGTATGTACAGGGCACAGGACCCTACCAAAATCTTTGAGGTTGCAGCAAAACTCACCCGCAAGTTAGTACATCTGCTAAACAACTACGAAACTCTGGTACAGGCTATCCTCTCAAACTCCAATTATAGGTTCAAAGATCAAGATAGGTAGGTCCTAATAAAGTGCGATGGTGATACTTCCCCTTTTAAGCTTCTGACTGACTTGTGCTACCCATAGTACCTACCATTTAGATTCATACATTTAAATACATAGTCTTTGATGTTGCCGTTTCACATACAAAAAAACTACAATCAATTTCAATATCGGACAGATAGCCGTGATTTTTAACATTGAATTGTTATTACGTGATTATAATAATTCTTGACCATCGAATATACTATCAATAAACTACCTTGATTCAGAGGAAGGATATAAAGATAATAATTTACTGCGAAATAAATATGACTGATAAAGTAATTTTTATTACTTTTAAACTTAGACTAACGACGGTGTATCCTCAAAGTTGTAAGCATTATAACACACATAAAATCTACTGGATATTTAGTTATCCAAGGCAGCTCCACGTATCTCATTTGGTCAGCGTATTCTCCCTAGAAAGTCTGTAATAACATTAAACTATAGCGTAAAATAACCATTACGATATTATGATCATAAATTACGATAATATTTAGCACCTGATGATCCCAAGGGAGTGCATTGCGAAACAAATTATTGCAAGAAAACAGTATTTAGAGACTTGTTTTTGCCAATGAAGCAATCCAGAGAGTAGGTATTCATACCGTAGAAAGTTTTACTTCTTATTAAATTTCTTCTTAAATCTTGAATTTACTTTATTTGTGTTTTTAGAATGATACACGTTCCAAAATCAATCGAAGTAAAGTAACCTTTGATCATATTCATTATCTTGTTCTATCATTTGCCCCCTTTATTTATTTATTGATATCTCTATTTGAAAGATAAAAATTCTGAAATGTAATTTAAAAACAGATTAATAGATCAAGGTCAGCTGTATAGGAGTAACATCGATGAGAAGTTGGCGCAAAGTAGGATGCGGTGGCGCCAGGATGTCGGGAGCCGAGCGTCGCCCGCCCCGCTTCAAGCGCAGAGCCTGCACAGTTCGCCCCACGCGCGCGGCACGCCCGCCCTCTGCGCACACAGCCTCCACTATGACAGGCTTTCAAACATAAAACATATATTAAAATTTGTACTATACAAAAATGAATTTACTACCAATATTTTTCATCACATTAATACATCTAACAAACTGTATGAAATCCAAACCTAAAAACATTACATCCACAGGAGAAATAAAAAAAAAAAATATGCTGGAACATGAAGAAGTTCTGTTAAAAAAAGTTAGTACAAACAAAAGTGAAGTTAAACCGGTCAAAATTACCAATGTTGTTATACCTAAGCTTAATCCTATGGCACCTCCTACGGTTAAAACTCCTCCTGTAATGATCCCACCGGACACGTAAGTGTTATTCAACTGTTTTGTACTTTAGTGAATTGTTTTGTACGAATATAACCAGTCACAAATTATTGTTTATATGAATAGGGAAGAGAAAAAAGAACTAGAAAATATGAATTTTATTATCTTCAAATTTGACAAAATTATACACATCGTTGAACTTTCTAAACAGTAACACGCTAGAAATATTATTTTAAGTAAAACATATTTTCTTTTTTTAAGAACCATACGAATAATATTAAGTTTACTAATTTATCTAAGTTTATCAATACCTATCTATCTCCATTCAAACTAATTACATATATACGGTTTTTATTATGTGCAGAAACTTTAAATAACATAGAAACAGGCAATAACTAAGAAATGGTCTAGACTAGACTGCTAAGAAATTCATTTTCCATCATATTATGTATGTTGTGACCCATATTCGTCACTATACTGTTACTATGAGTACCTATATAGTGATTTTATTTTATGCTCATAGATATATTATTATCATAATCAGAAAGAATCTAATTCTTATATACCTTGAATATCAGTTTGAATACCACATCTATTGATAAGCGTGTAGTGATTTGGGAATAGTAACTGAGGAATTTAATATCTACCTATGTTGTTATTATCAACGTTTCTCATTAAAAGTTCATAGATAGCTGCATCATAAGTACTTTATACTAAGAGTATCGGTTGATCTAGTTAAAATTATGCACACAGAATACAAGAATGGGCAAATGACATAAGTAAAGGTCTGTACGAGATTGATAAGCGAGTCGTGAGGAGAAATGTACTAGCTGCAAGTTTTGATGACATAAAAAGCGAAGAAAGGAGTGGAACAGCAATTGTAAACAAAATGGCTGAAGATCTAGAGGAACTACTTTCGAGTCGCGCTCGCGCTGCTCAAGAAATTATGCGGAAAGCTGAAGAACTTGCCAAATCGGAGGCTCATCCAAGTTCTACCTACACCTTTGACCGCAGTATCGTTAGTATAAATTTCAATTTAGTTCATATTAATTGCATACATACAGTCACGCCTTTTTCCTAATATATTACCCATGGTATTTCCACTTGCTTCACTTTCACTTACCTTTCGCTTTATCTATTTTCATACAAGCTCACCGGTTGCGCGGACTCTTAACCTGGCTTTTCCTTGAAATGCGATAGAAATACGTACGCCTAAGTCGATCCTTACCGGATAACCCGTACACATACACATAATTTAATGATTATATTGATGTTTTAGGAGTTAAATGAACTAAAAATGAAAATAAACCCAGATGACTTAGAATCATGTGAAATAGGTCTCTATTGCAGAAGTTTACGAAAAATTGTACTTAACCACCGGAAACATTTTGATGCCCAAGTATCACTGGAGTATAGCAGTGTCCATGTTGCGGTTGAAGTTTTTGATTGCAGTAAGTACCTAGCATAGTGTTTTAAAATCTTATCTTACTTATATATCGCAAATGCAAAAGTTTGGATGGAGAAGTATGAATGTTTATCTATTAGTCGTTCAAACTAGAATAGCTAAACGAATCTCGATGAACTTAAGCACAAAAATAGTCTGGAATAGTGTATAGGCTTTACCACTTTATATCTCGTAAATAGTTTTCCCGGCACAAGTACGGGGTAAATATTTCACGCGATCGTTTCATACAATATTTGCCAACAATACTGTATTTATTAACTTCAAATGAAACACACACAGTTCAATTCATAACGCCATGGCAGGCTAGCACAATACATAGTTAGTATAAATTGCTATCCCATGCAAGCTTTACAGCTATAACGGCCATAGAGGTCCTAGGCTCGAAACTCTGGTTGAGAAAAGTTTAAGTGGGTATCTTGGTCTCTAGTAGTACTTAGTATCTAGTATATGGTCTTAAACTTAACTGCATCATTTATACCATTGAGTATGGTTGCAAGCCTATCACGTGTTCAGACTTTTCACGTAATCAAACTGTTACAGATCCCAAGGTACTGAAACATCTGTACTGGTCGGAGGGTCTGCTACAAGTATTTCAGAGGAACTATGCTCAAGATTCATCAATCGACTTCCAATATTTCTGTAGTGCACATGGATTTCTAAGGCATTATCCTGGTAAGTATCTCGTCTTTTAACGGATGCTTATGTATGTTGCATACTCTATAACTAAAGTCTGTATATAAAATGCATAAATGTATGAATACTACGAATGGTAGGATACAAATAAGTACAATCACTAACCAATGACCATATTATTATGCTTCATGAACTCTAAAACTTTACATTAAAGAATAAACAGAAATGGAGAAATAACTTATCGTATGAACATTACAAAAATAAATAGGTAGGTATATAAATCAATTTCTTTATTGATTTATTTCAGTTTATTTTACAATTTTGTGGATACTTTTGAGGTTATTGACCTTGGAAGTTGCTACGAATTTACAAATGATCTTTTCCTGTAGCTATAATACCTAGCTACAAATTGATTTACTTAAACGGGCAAGAAAGTGATAAACTATAGCAATTGTAGAACTAATTTCACATTTACAGCTGCACTATGGGATGATATGTTTAAGCTGAAGCTACCGCCTGACAGCGATGCAGACATATATGATTGTCGCCTTCGTCCATGGTACGTGAGTGCCAGCGGGGCTCCACGCGATGTTCTCATCCTCGTCGACGCGTCAGGTTCTATGTACAACTCTTCAAATAAACAAACAGCTGCACAGTTCACCCATGCCCTACTTAATGCGCTTACTGATGACGACAGAGTTAATGTGCTAAGATTTAACGTTGAAGTACTGTCTCCTATTAGCTGCTTCAATGAGAAACTTGTGCCGGTGAGTAAGAAAAATATACTTAAGTATAATCAAAGATTGTTATTATGGTCTTTGGTATAATCAAAAACGTTACTACTCATGATTGGCATGTGTACGTAAAGATATAAAAATGAACCCAGTTTAAATCCATCTCGCACTTACCATTAACGTATGCCAATGCCACGGGATATAAAAAAAATGTTACAGATTAATCAGGTTTTCAAAAGTCATCATCGTGTAAATTTTAATAATGATGAAATAGTTAGTAAGTTATAGACATCTTCATAATTTTCAAACATCGATCTTAACGATCACAGGCAAACCATGTGAACACAGCAGCCATGATGGCAGCCATGCCACTATACAAAATGCATAACGAAACCGCCATGGATGATGTACTGACGTACGCAGTAAGATTTCTCAAAAGACAGAAAGTGGCTAAGGATAGACCAACCGCTTGTCAGCAGGCGATAGTTCTGCTCACTGATAGTTTGTATGACAACTTTACTGACCGCATGAGAGAGCTGGACCCTCAAGGACACATCAGGTAAGATAAGTAAGCATTACCTAGGCGTTAAACTTTTCTTTGCTTACCTTTTTCTTGTATAACTGGCAACATGGGTTGTAAATTACTTGTACGATAACTTGTGATTTGTAACGTATTTGTAAACGATGCTGCTACTTTGCTGTTGCTACAATGATGCAGAATAATTCGATAGTAATTTGTGGAGTCGTCGAAGATATGCAAAA
The DNA here is from genome assembly GCA_963576445.1 of Lithosia quadra. NCBI lineage: Eukaryota > Metazoa > Arthropoda > Insecta > Lepidoptera > Erebidae > Lithosia > Lithosia quadra. The sequence goes on from OY754891.1 coordinate 10,700,281, forward strand.
TATTCATATAGCGATTGCGATCAAACATGCGTAAGATTTGAAGTCTAAAGAAGACCTCTGTAACAAAAAACCCGCGTCAAAATCCGTTCAGTAGTTTTTATACCCAACGCGAACAAACAGACAAGAATTACAAAATATTCTTTTTTGTTCAGAATCGTTCATATATAACATAAGTAATTGAAGTATTTTTTATATATTATCTGATACACGTACACAACTTTAAAATTTTATAATACCTATTACCTAGACAGATGCTATTTTGCGATCTCTCAAACTTCTACCGTTTTCCTAACCTCTAAAATCTATTGTGAACACAAATCAGACTATTTACTTTATCTTTTATTGATTGCCAACATAATTCAATATCACTTTCAATCCTGTAATCGGATTGTGATTGTTATGTAGGTAACAATGAAGATAAACTTTAAAATGTAAATTCGGCGACATGTGCAATTATATTGAACATGATTCCATTAGTAAATAATCAGCATACGTTTACAAGTGTTCGTACAAAAGTATGTATGATGCGATACAATATCCCTAATTGAATTAAATTATACAACAAAGACCTTATCGCGTTTTACCTGGAAATAACTATCATCTTATTTTCACATTGATTTCTGATTATTACGTCATGTTTTTTTATTGAAGGGCTTTGAATTACGTAAATTTAGTTTCTTAATTGCATAAACTTGCAGGCATTTTTCATCGTGGAACACATCATCACCTATCAGCAGGTAATATAGTGGTCAAACGCGAGCTTATCAACTTTATCATAAAAAAGTGCTTTGATATAAGATAGCAGATAGCATGTGCCAACCTGTTGAACTATAAACGAATTTGCAATATTAGGGTCTGGTGCATCTCTGATTCGAACATCTACTTGCACTAGATATAACAGTACCTAAAGAGAAATATGAGATACCAATGATCTTATGCCTACAACACAAAACATGTACGCGCTTACCATCATCAACCTAGCGTTAATCCCAGTCGCATCCAAAGCTTTCACCTCGGAGTCTGGGGTCCGCTTTACCAGTCTTAACTGTGGATTTGGCTGGGCCTCGATATTTTCCGTGAAACGAACACCATCTGACCTTCACAACCCAATGGTGACATTAGGCGAAATCGAAGCATTGCAGCTAGACCGTTGTTGTTGGACATTTGAGGGCTCCAACTACCCGTGTTCATTTCCGTTCTGTACTAATCTAATGAAATTTTATATTGTTTTGCGCAATATCAATTAATACTTTTTTAAAGATAATCATATATTTACGATACATTTACCAGTACTTGTGCGGAAACGATAATATCGTCGGCTTATTAAAAATCCGCCGCCGGTCAATGTGTAGCTATTACACTGTTTTTAGATTTTGATTGTATAGATAGCGACAAAAGTAACACATTCCTAATACCTACTGGTATTAGTACTGTGTCACCTCAACTCTAATAGAATCCTTCATAAAATAAGTTGAAATTCCGCAGCAAAAGCTAGACGCTAGCCGATTATTATCGACCATAGTTCGCAATAAAATCATATAGATTAAAGATTACCAGGATGACCTATTAGATTATATTTTCAAGAAAAAACAATGATTCTAACAATAGTTTTGGTTAATTACAAATATTTATGACTATAAGTTCTTCTTTTTTCTTCACGTGACTCCTTTTCTGAGGAGTTAATAGTTTGAGAAGTTGCCTTTCATGCAAATAGGCAATGGTATATGTAATTTATGTTAGTGTAGAAGTACGGACTAATAAAACACTTCAAACTTTTTCTTTATAATTAATGAGATTATAAGGAATTCAACAAACTGCTTATACCGTTGATTGATGGCACTTGATGGAACTTGCTACACATACCTATTGAATAAATTCTCAAAGGTTTTGGATGACGGCTCCAACAGTCTGACAGTCATAATTCCGCGAATTCACTCTTATTGCCATATTCAATTTGTTCTTCTTCAGGCTCTTTACTCTATGGCTTCACGACCAATACGGATTACGGGATAACACTCGGAGTTACGGTGACTGGTTGAGCTGCGATCGTGATGGATACTATGCAGAACTCATTACCCAGTATGACGTGACGCAGCAAGTCTTGAAGATATTACAAACAATGGAAAGGCCTCTTGTTTCGCAGAGAAAGAGCAGACCAGCTGTTTTCAGTGATATTTACGCTCATGCAGAGGTACAATAAAAATCAGGTAGCTTAAGTAACTGCCAAAATCAAACTGCAGATGTCTTCAGCTTCCAGCATACATTGTGTTCGCCGAAGCGGGTGGACAAGGCCGACCAATGTTCACGGATACCCTACGTGGTTCCTCAGCAACACATACAGAAGTGACGAGATACTTTATGTCCTCACCGTTAGCTCCCTTCTGTAGCGAAAAAAAGCATTTGTTTTGTCTTGAAACTCTAGGGGAAGGTTGAACCATACATCTAGTTTATTTAAAGTAAATAATGTGAATCAATCTTGTAGGATCCCAGAAGAAGCGAGTTCTACTGGCGTAGTAAAGAAAATACAGAACAAGGGAATCGATACAGAGAGCTGAAGCGCCATAAGAAAGTACTACTTAGCAGTGAGCGACTTTTAAAAGATCATATGCGCCAAGAAGCTCTTGTGAGTATTTATTTCAATCAAATACATTTTCGTCATGTTATATAAATGCGAAGATAACTTTTAGCGGGCAACAGAAATGCTAACATTTTTGCATCTGCTTTGCATACAAAATAATTCCGACGTTTGGAAGTGAATCAAATTAAATTTAAAAATTCCATTACTTGCAAAAATTCAGTGGTAAAGTTAACATAAAAGGCGTACAACATAGTCTACTCGTAGCCAAAATCTACTTTAGACTAAGTGCTACGTCATGCTACAACCGTAGCATTTGTTTATTATTTATTCTCTTATCAATATTTAACCTAACTAAAGTAGACCTTATATTCGAATGAAATTTTTAAGCATTTGCATGTCTTAGTTAGAACGTCAACCCCAACTGAGTTGGGAAAAGGCTCGACGGATAATGATGACTCGTAGTCTATTTAAAATTGTATACCACATGACATCGGGTACAGAGAACAAACTACCGGTAGTGGCACCAGAGGGAAGAATCTCCTCACGGTCGTGTCGTGTTAAGGACCACTTCAGTCAGCCGCCTAACACGAGTCTAATATTGTTATTTCTAATTTATTTAAAACAAAAATATCGTATCTATAATATTTTTTGAGTCCTTGGCGTCAATATTGATTCGGTCACCGGAAAGAAATCAAATAATCGGATTATTTTCAGCGGATGGGTTTAGTTAAACAGTTTTTTATCAAATCCGTTTAACTTGATAACAATTGTTTATCTAAAACCATCCGTTAAAAGTTATTGAGATAATTCAACAAATTAACTTCTAAGCATGCACGTATCGATATCTACTGATAAAGAAACATCCGGTTGTACCGTCTACTAGCCTAAATAGTATTACACGATATCCTATACCATAGGTAATTGTATAATTGCCCAATATAGTTTAGCCATTTGATACTTTTAAGTACCTGAAACGTTTGCCAGGAGTTTTGAAAACTGATGATTTTTATATAACCGGAGCTAACGCAAAGATGAATAGTTTTAACGTAAGAAAGGTGCAAAGTCTACTCCAACACGAGTTTTGCCTGACATTAACTACCGTGAAAGCGCGTAAGTGGCGCATTTTAAACGGTTTTATTGATGTATTCCCAGTCCTATCCTCCTTGTCCATCCTAACGCAATGTCATACACAACTTGGCGCATTATCCGTAACTTCGCTATTCTCGAAGAGCCATCGGTCGCATCTTGAGACTAACTGTTGGCGTATTATGCGTTGTGCGTACTTTTAGAGACCTATTATATAAACACATTATAACAGTGTAAAATCACGATCGCTAATCGTTGGGATTACGTCGCTTGCATATGCGATATCTAGGGGAGGTACCTAATCTTTGTCTTTATCTGTATCCGCTCGTGTCACGCACACTCAGTTTTTTAACAAATTTTCGCGACGTGTTGTTGAGCACGTAGCATGGCACATGAAACTTTATTTTTAACCAAAATTGCGAAACATCATCAGTAATTGAAAATATATTAGGTATATGTACATCTTAATTCGTGACATTCGAAACCTGCTTTTATCTTTTTGTCACGGATATCCTCCTTCCTATTAGAGCTACAGCCATTCATTGCGTATATTCACTTGGAGGCATGGGTATTGGACTCATGCCTTCAAGTACCAAGTAAATCTACACAAATGCCCATAAAAGTTTAAACTAATGTGAAATAAAGCACCACCGAACTTATCTTTTCACTATTAGGTATGCTTAGTATGTTAAGAAAGCTCAAAGCTTGCCTTTTTCTTATTTTATATCCTTAAATAACGAAGACAATTTTATTAAATATTTTTTATTATAATGGTTAGCATTTATTATATTTTGTGTGCATTATATTTTTATTATAACAAATAATTTGAAGATTCTTGCTGTTTCCAGGACAAGTATGGACATTACTACGAGGGCCAGGACTTGAACTACAGATTGCAAATCAGCGTCTCCGTGCCAGTATTTGAACACACAACTAGTGAAGTGAGTATTTTTGTTAAAATGATACACATTCGTCATCAGATCCGAGGCTCTCATCTCAGCGCCTGCCCTCTATTCGACTTACTCATATTCACGTCATATGACTTTTAACTTCATCACAATAGACCAGAAGATGATGACACAAATTTCAATTGTTTTTTTTTTATTAACACATTTTCGTCCATATTAGCCCGTCGGCTAACAATTCTACCATTTGTATGAGGTTAATTTTTACACAGCTAGTTATTATTATTCATGAATATCATCACGCCTTTTCCGACGATTTATATACCGTCGTACAGATACTTTTTTTGCGATTGGGCCGCCGGAACCACTGGTATGACCATCTTTATCCCTTTCTTCAGTAGGTACTTAAGACTCCTCAAAATCGCCATACCTACTGGTACAAATGACCTGCAATTTTGTTTCATCATTTTTTGGTCTACGAGTTATTACCTATGTTATTAATATTTAATATTATCTTTTTGATTCCAGAATATCACGATAACACTTAACGAGGTAAGTTTTCTGCACTTCAAAGTGATAAATATCATTAACATAACATATTATTTCAATAATTATACCTTAAAATGTAATGTTCGAATTTATATCACATCTTAATCTTGTAATTTTTGTCCACAGGAAAAGCAAAGAAATGCAACGAGAACGGTAATATACCTACAGTGTCATGTTTACTACAAAATTGTTATATTAAAATACCTAGGTTAGTTCATAAATATGGCGCTTGATACAAAAACATTTCATGCGGCACCAGGGGCGATGGAATAGGCAGCATCTTTTAAGAAGAAGTTACTTGTACCGTCTTACACCCTAGACGGAAATGGCTCAATTTTTTATTTTACTAAGGAGCGGAGGACACCGAATATACCTAATCCAATAAGGATATTCCCAGGAACTCCGACAGACGTTGACTGTCTAGCATTGAAGGCAAACTTGCCTCTTACGATCTTTTAGTTACATCTTTTGGTTTCGCAGCGAAGGTGTGCTACTGACATAAATACATTCATAAATACGTGTACTTTATATATCTACCTGTTGCTAATTTGTCACGTAATGCTAATTTGGCGTAGTTAACAGATAAAGTTTCGCAATCTTCAAAATAAATCATTCTTACAAATCAACCTTTATGCGCGTATCAACTAAATTGGTTTCCGGGTACCTGATGTTTCCATCAGCCCGACGCCGTCGGCAGCCTATCCTACATTGATCAATACCTACGTCATAAAGATAAGTTAGTGTTCTACTGTAGTAGTGGTTTAGAAATTTATCTATGATGTAAATCCTTCATACATTCTTAATTTACTGCGAAAATGACTTCTTCATCCTGCCAACTGCCGTTTCAACCAGTGTTGTGGGTTAAATTCCCATATGGACTATGGTGATTTGTGACTGGTGCTAGTCTAGTCTTGGATCAAGGTCTCCATATGCGATGAAGGGATTATTCACTAGTATTATTTAGGTATGTCTTTATATATCTACTTAGTAGATATATAAAGTAGTAGTAGTAGTAGTACTTAGTAGTGAACAAAAAGGATTTCGCGAAAATAAAACAATTAATCTGGCAATTTATGAGTTTTTGTATGAAGTAATGATAAATGTCGATAAAAGAACACCTGTATGTGCAATCTACTGCGACATGACGCAGGCTTTTGACTATGTTAAACATGATATTTTACTTAAAAAACTTGAGGCATATGGTGTAAGAGGTAATGTTTTCGAGCTGTTGAAATCATATCTTAATAACAGAAAACAGTACACGGAGATCGTTAGTATAAATACAGTGACAAAACATGAAGAAATTCATCAGTCTGAACAGAGAAATGTCATTTATGGCGTTCCTCAGGGCAGTGTACTAGGCCCGTTACTCTTTACACTCTATATAAACGACTTACCGAAAACAACCAGACATCACATGACATTATTTGCAGATGACAGCACTTTGACAATTTCTGATGATAACAATGACATAATTAAATATAAAACTGACATACATAACTCTTTGACATCTATAATTCAATGGTTGGACACTCAGACCAATAAAAAAGTATAGACGGAGTATTGCGCATTTTTTTTGAAGCCAACCAACATAAGACGATTCGATAACCTTATGACGGAATTTGACAGACGCTCGGTTTGGTAGTCTTTGGGTAGTCGGCCGAAGAGCTATTGTCAGCGTGTGACGTGTTTTGACTTATGCATAAGAAGCTTCACTTATTTCGTCGCTATTGTTCACAATGGCAATGGCTCCGTCTATACTTTTTTATTGGTCTGAGGTTGGACATTAATAATTTAAAAATTAACATTAAAAAAACGAAAATAATGCATTTTAGCCAACGAGTAAAATCACATGGAATAGATATAGACTATCAGAACAATGTAATTGAAAATGTTAGTACGACAAAATTTCTTGGGATAACAATTGATGAACAGATTAACTGGAAATCACATATAGAGCAGCTCTGTAAAAGAATTTCTAGTTCTGCCTATGCTTTACATACGCTGTCCAGCATTGTTAATAAAGATGCTCTAATAATAGCCTATCACGGTTTGGCTGCACCTCTGTTACGGTACGGAGTTATTTTCTGGGGCAACGCAACAAATAAAGATGATGTATTCAAGGCACAAAAAAGATGCATCAGGTCTATGTTTAAATTAAAAACCACAGATAGCTGCAGGACCTACTTCCAGGAGTACAAAATTTTGACACTACCAAGTTTGTACATTTTCGAAGTTGCAATGTTTGTCAAATGTAACCCTCATTTATTTCCGACTCTAGAAGCAACAGTGCCGCGAAACAGGCGGGATAACGGCAAACTTCGTTTGCACAGGGCAAAGACGGCCCTTATGCGCAGGAGCGTCATCTGTATGGCGCCAATAATATATAATAAATTGCCTAGAGATTGGAAGGAGATGAGCTGCAGCGAGTTGAAATTAGTACTAAAGAGACTGTTAATTAAAAAGGCGTATTACAGTGTTGCTGACTATTTAAATGATAAGATTGACTAACAAATTACTATTGACATTATTAAATTAGATTATACCTATGACATTAGTTTATATTAATAGTACTTCTTTTTTTGACATTATATTTGCTATATTTTTATTTGACTATGTTATAGTTTGACATTCTAATAACTCATGTAATTGATTTTTCTTTTTTTGTTTGTTTTTTGGTACTTGACTTTTTTATATAAATTAACATTATTACTGAAACATTTGTACGCCGGCATGACTACGGCTAAGCACGCTGGACATTAATTAAATCACTTACCATCTTGCATGCATATGTATATTGACTCGTGTTTACACAAATAAATGATTTGATTTGATTTGATTTGATTAGAATTTATACGTAATAACAATAATGTTTAAATGTTTGGCTACTGAATGTTGACATGTGAGGAATGTAGGACTAATCTAATCCAAAATCATTAAATTTAAGATATCAATTCAGGATTAGAACGGTATATCGATACATCATCAGTTTTAAAGATCAAAGTGCAAAACGTAGTAATTAGTAGGTACCTCAACCTTTTTCTTCGTGCGGAAATTGAAGAAATTGTTGTCATTCTGTTGTAAATGTTCACATAACTAAAATCTCATGAATTTATATTGACTTCAATGCCGATTCAGCTGTTATTACCTATGTTTCCAGAATTCAAATACACTATAAAGTGTAAGCAGCAATGATCGTACCTACTAATAATATATTATTAACGCGTATGTTTGTGAGTATGGATGAATGTATGCAAGTTTGCAACTCTTTAGCGCAAAAATGGCAGAATTTATCTGAAACTAGGTGTAGGGATAGAGTATCTGTTTCGGGTATACCTAACGCATAGGTCACGTATTATTTCTAGAATAGATTCCCATGGGAAGCAAGAACGGGAACAGAATTCCACGAGGCTGAAAATGAATGAATGTATTCCAACCGCGCAAAAACGTGATAGTTAAAACATAACTTAATATTTAGAGATTTTAATTTAGTGAAAATTTACAACAGAAATGATAACAATTCTAGTATTAACACTGTATTAAAATCAAGGTATCAGATCAGCCTTGTGTTTATTAATAACATGTTTTTAATGTGAAATATTTTGTTTTCAATTGTGCAGTATCCGGTTAACAGACTGCTGGGTGTGGCTGGCGTCGACATTCCCATCGATCACCTGAAATTGCGGCTGCCTTATCATCAGGTAATAAACCTGACTGATAATTATTATTACGCATTTGATAATAAGAATAGTAATAAAATAATAAAAAGATTTATAATAAATACGACAACTTATGTGGCATGAGTAGCGTATCGCTGAACTGCTAAGTAAGTCAGAGGTCGCGATTTCAATTCCCGCTCAGTACAAATTATTTGTGTGCATGATGTGAATATTTGTATTCTATTTTATTTCTATAATATGTATGTATTTACAAAAAAGTATCAAGTATGTTTATTCGCATTGTAAAACGCATAACAAGCTAGTTGAGCTATGGTCACTTTGGGCCTAGATAGCGCTGTGTAGAATATCGTAGAATATTTATTTACTGTATTAGGTACTGATAATGTATAATCACGATAGGCGAATTCCAGTAGGATTGATATCTAATAAAAGCTATTTTCTAATCTGATTAAGGGGTAGGTACTTTCCTTTATATCTATATCATTATAGAGGTAAAGCAAAACAATCCATCCTTGAAGTAATTAAATATCATCCCATCTACTACGGAAGTAATATACGATAGATAACAACCAAAATAACCTCGTGTTGTCCACGAGTATTTGAAAATTTCAAAACCTACTACAGGTGACAGATAGGTATGGGTGCCGAGTGGACCCAGTCTCCAAAGCGCAAACTTTTAGACGCCACTAGGAAGTGGCTATGAGGATGATGATGTTGAATAAATATACTTTAACTGAGGGAACCAAGTGCTGTCTACCAAGCCGTTAACTTGTCCGCTGCCTTAAAGAACATTGAGATATTTATACGTTCTTTACGTAGGTACCGCGCTCGACACTATAAAGTTAAGTTAATTTAAAGTTAGTTAATTGATAAGTTACGGAAATAAAGTTTATTTTAAACTTTTGCACTTTTAAACATCGTGGCAAAGTTTATTTTAAACTTTATTTATTAAAATATAAATGAGCTGATCCGATAGACGTTGTGCTGCCTTAACTATGAATATTGAATTTGATATAATAAATATTCAGAACATTGTGTTTATTCTTCTTCTTCTTCTTTTGCATTAATAGCTGCTGTAATCGAAAGAATCGCCACAATTTCACCAATCTCTAGTAAAATTTAAAAAATATCATACCAAAGGAAATTCGGATCCATTTTTATATAATGAATGTTTTATATCTATGTATTATGTAACGTGTGATGCATTAATTGCGCAAAATTTATGTACCTAAACTCCAATACTATAAACCTTGCTAAGTGTAATAAATATAATTTTTTGCATTTAATAGTATTATAATCTACTTACCGATTATGTTTAAGCGGTTTATAGTAATCTGTATTTTCCTTAACGTCTATAATGTGGGGTTCTGCAAGAACTGCATTAAAAGGTTTTTGAAGTGTCAGTAGCGCCAGTGTGACGCCTCTGGTGTTGCACACGTCCCAAGGCCCCGGTTACCGCTTCCTACCAGGTGGACCGTGCGGTTGTCTGCCACCTAAGTGGTATAAAAAATGAAAGATGCATTTTTTTCCCTACGAAAACCCCGCGGAACCCTCACGCCTGATACGAAACCACACAGATCTCAATTACCGGGGTGTAAGTTTACCAATAAGGCACTCCGGCACCCTCTCACCCTGGCTGACGACAGTTTGAAAGCCTCTGAGCAACCCTATGCTGTACCACTCCCGGCTCGCCCAGAATTGGCCACTGTCGGCAGCTTCTCTTCTACGAGTGAAAAGTGTTTCCAAGTCCGTTGTTCAGGTTGCACCGCGTGGTAGTCCCAGTCCGCACACTCCGTTTACAAGGGCACCAAATATATATATTGAGATTATTAGAAAATCTTAAAAAATGCGCCTCTGGCTAGTAGTGACTATAGAAAAGGGTTCTTCAAAGGGGTAATGACGCCATGCTTTTGCAATTAACCATAGGTCACAGAGACGGATTCCTTCAGGCAGACTGTTGCTACCTTAAATCATAATAAAATATTGTTATTTTGTTTCCAGTTGGGGGCCGGTGGTTCGTTGATGCTATTAGACCATCGAGGCAATGTTGTTATACACGACAACTTAAACCCTTCGGTATGTAGCCATATGGGACTTTAATTTCTGTATTCTTAAATGAACCGTTTATTCGGTTTGTTTACAATCAGCACTGTGTTTTCCCTTCATAAATTCTTGAGATCTTAAAGGTGGTAGAGCCAAGTATTTATTTTGCATTTTTCAGTTCGATGGTGATATTTTAAAACCTGGCTACAGAACAGTAGATTTCTTAGACCTAGAACAAGCTACTGAGGTGCACACACCTCGGCGATACCCTGACGAGTGGATTAAGGTTAGTATTAACTAAAATTATTACTTGCTCAACTTTATAATACTTTACCTATCGCAAAATCAAATATGTTATTTTTAGTTCCGCAAAATGATGATAATAGACAAAGTGAGTGGAAACACAACAATCTACGGAAAAAATATTTTTGAAAGTGGAATGAGAATCCTTTTGGAAAATAGAGAATATCATTGGAAGCGGATTTTGAACCACTATACAGCTGTGGTGGTAATACCTTCGTACAATCGGTATCGTAAAGTGCCTGCGTCCAAATACACTAAAGAAATAGCTCAGGAGGCGTTGAAATCACTATCCCAAACTGACTTCGTGATTCAGCCAGACTGGTAAGTTCTTATCATGTTATGACTAGTAAATTTTTTCCTAGAATCGTGAATGACAAGTTATGTTTTTCACCATTTCCTTTATACATATCTGAATGATAAAGCTACTGATTTGGAAGAATTGCTTCATAAAATGAAATCTTTCGATAGGTGTCGAAAAATTTTACTTGAAAAGTGAAAAAAAAAAAAATAGTCGTTTGTATTGAATAACTACTATTTTATCGTGTGCATCATTTGAAAACCTTTTTAAGTAATTTAATATAAAATCTTTTTTGAAACACCACTGTACAGTGTACGGGTGTAGGTACACAGATTTTCAAGAGAGGTACGTAAAGGTACACAGAAAGTACCAAATAACTGTAATAATTTTAGGCAAATCTGGAAATTATTAGGCCATTCTGTTGCAACCAAAAAGGTGTGCATCAAAATGGAATCGCGTAAACCTATCTATGATAATCAAATTGTTGTTGAAAATTATTGTGTAAAACGATTTGTTTGAAATCGTGCGTGTGATACTGGAATCTCTGGAAATAGATTATATGAGTAAGATGTTATAAAAAGAGTAAAACATAATAGTAGTACAAAGGACAAACTGCTTTACCTTTGAATTTATTTACATATTAATATTCCATCAAAGCGTAAAAATGTTGTATCTCTTCCCCTTAGGTTATACTGCCGGCACATCGAACCTCACTTTGAGTCTCGCGAGGCGGAGGTGCGCCATTTCATCCGACGTCGGAGTGATGAACCCAACTTTGCAATGAAGAAACTAAAACATCATTTGTCCCCAATCAAACCTGCTCTGCTAGAGAAAAACTATATATGTGAGTACATATTTTACTAAGGAATGAAATTATACAAAAAATCGATACTTTGTCTTCACTCTCCTAATAACTATGACATTCAATTGCTTGCATAGTGATTGGTATTCCCAGGAATATTGTGCTATCACAACCAAATTGCATACCTAATGTGTATGAATTTCATGCCAAATCATCTTTAAATCATGATTGTTTTTAGAAATACAGTTGGGATTCAGGCCATGTGGGCAGGCTACTGCCTTAGTGATGACTCGTGATGGTGTAATTGTTCAATAGGCGGTAATTACACGTAGTTTTATCATTTGAAATACCCTAAACAGTCAGTAGAGTCAGCCATAACAAGATTAGATAAAAGGAATAATATTTATTTATATTATGGTAAATAACTTTTATTTTATCTGTTGTCTGTAATCAAATCTTACAAGTTCAATTTAGCACACTTTCCGGTTTCCGATTGACACGAAATTGGTTTGGTCTTTGGTTTTAAAAGTTTTTTTTATATTACTGATTTGTATATTTTTCTGCTGACAGTTGAAAAATTTACACAGTTGATGTTAGTTCTGTGCATGTGATTGAATATATTATCGCAAGTGCGATCATTTATTACTTGAAACGCATAATATCAACTTACAGCTCGAAAAGGGGTAAGAACTTCAAATACTTATAATATATCAAAGTTGAATGTACTGTATGTGTAAAATAAGCTTCCATATTGATCCACAAACTGATATCACCTTATCATTTGTTATCTAGGACTGGACACAGAGATAACGACAATTTCCTAGACTCGACTTCTGTTGTAATTAAGAGTACCTACGCCTACCGTTTTTTTTTTTATAAGTACAATTTTTTCAGAGGGGAAAAGGAGCTGGGCTTTAATAAATAAATAAATAAAATAAAATTTAGCTCAGTTTTTACTTCAGATTCTAGAGTATCTAGAATCTGAAGTAAAAACTGAGCTAAATTATTATATACTTCTATTTTTAATATTTTACCATATCTTTATTCTTTTTTTCTTTCTTTTATATGTATGTATGTATGTATGTATGTATGTATTCTTACGGAGTGAACATATCTCCACATTACCCATGATAATGTTTGTAAAATTAATATTGAGGCGTGTTTAACGAATTTGCAGACATCATAACTGCGTGCTATATTTATCGTCACCAGTGTTTGATGTATCCGCTGATTGCCTGCCGATTGTAGCGTCGACAATATCAAGATTTTGAAAAACATTTAAAACGACTATGATCGTTTTGAACAGTAGGGCACTTGCACAGTAATCACCTCTAAATGATATTGATGTTCACAGGTAATGAAGAACTGATGGCTCATCTATGTAAGGAAGTGGTTGCGACCCATAGATGGGCGAAGGAACACGAGAAGCCTGGCACCGAACGTGATTGTTCTACTTGCGAATTGGGATCCATCACTGCTTTCTTTGCTAGCGGTAACATAACGTTTTACTTATACTCATCATCATTTTAAATCGAATTATATGGTCAGTTATAAAAGTAGCTTAGCATGCCCAATGTAAGATTACATTAACTCTAAAACCTTCACTAACCTTGTCCTCTGAGTATTACTAAAATACCTATACATCACTCCTTTATTGATAGTTATAAATCTAAAAGAACATTAACTTTATAATAATGTATATGTAATGCGAATGCGAATATGTGTTTGTAAATTTATTAGTGTTTAGTAACTTTTGTCACCAACTGTACCTATAGGTACATACATCGACTTCAGAATATTTTGATTAGTAGTGTCCGTTGGTACCTATATATATTATCAAAAACCTGAATCCTGAAACATCTCGACTTCATGAACATCGAATTGGTCGTGTATCGTTACTATACTAAAACAACAAGATAACATTGAAAGTTAGTTATTTGATACAAAAACGCCAGTATTTCCCCTCATCTACCAAGGTTCATATCTTCATTGGAAAGAGCCTTGACAGATACGGGGAAAATACTGAAGTAGAGGCCGAGGCTGGGCCTATAACTATCAATATGATAGCTTGTGACAGAAGATAATGTGGTTTTGATTGATAGGATTTCAATACCCAGTAAGTGGTAGTAAAAATTGCCACGGAATATAAATTCTTGTCCAACATATTAAATTGAGTAATTTATTTTATTGTGTAGTATCATTAAAAGGAGATCTAGGGTTCAATCAGGACGTCACTATCAAAAATATTTGATTTTGAATGATTACCTAAATATGTGTAATCAAGCGATTAAACTATCAATATACGTAGTTGATTGCTAATATAATAACCGGAAACAATCAATTAAATGTAACTTTTGAGTGCCTTTGAACTGGCCGCGATCCATTACCAACAGATATTTAAAAATGGTAGTCATATATAGCTACCCAGTTTAGAATATATTAATTATCTAATGAGCTCACACTATATTAAGTCAAGTCATAACAAAAATAAACCTATATTCGGTGCAAAATCTCCGATCACGGGATGTTTTTAAACCCACTTTTGGTCAACTGTTTACTTTACACGTAAAAAAGTTTGATTGCGAATGCCTTCGCCGTGTTTTGAACATATTTTCCAGACTGCTAATTAGATTAGGAACACGATTGTTGATAATGTAATGGTTAATACATGTATGCACTTATAAATAACTTAGATTAAATTTCAATCAATTGGGCTAATTAATTACTTTAAGCTGACATGCACCGATAATTTTGTTTTCTTTTTTAGTACGTATAACCAACTTCCTTTAATATCTACGAGTATGATATATCATAATGGATAAATATAGAACTTGTTTAAAACTTCTTTATAGAGCTACTATCGAAATTAACCTTACTATAATATTTACTCTAGACCTAAAACAACCTTTTAGTTCATGATAGTAAACTCTACAATACGAGATAGTTAATTCATTCCATGGTAACTGTCAACAAGACAGTGTAATTTAAGGATTTTTCTTTGTTCTGTGGTGTAATTAGATTAAGTAAATGCTAACAGTATTCACTTGTGTAAAGTTAGATCGGCAAAAGTTTAGAACAACAGACAACTTGTCTGTCACCTGAGTGGTATAAAAAACCAGACTTGATCGTGTCCAGTTCCTTTCTAGTGAGGAATACTCTGTCCTAGATAGCCGAAATTGGCAAGCATACATCTTAGGGTGATATTGGAACCATTTACTGAAAGCTGTTATAAGCTAACGGTTCAATTTCTAGGAAATTAGCATATACTTCCTCCAAATATTTATTTACATACAACACAATAATTGATCGTACACAAGTTGATAACAAACTAATAATAGAGTATTTAATCGTTGTTGGTGTTCAATCACTCTAAATCACGACGAAAAGTTAGTAATAATAATACTGGTCTTCAAACCATTAAATGCTACGCTGCTGCTACGCCATCGTAGCATGTAGCTACAGTTTTCGCTGTTGCATTGCAATCCAAGTTCTGAGGGTTAATTATTCTCATAAAAAATATGTTCAAAACCCAGTCTCAGTCTGGTTTTGATCTTTTATCGATCTCTCAAATGTAAAAAGATAAGTTTTATAGTAAAATAATTTATTCTTCTACCAAAAGACCACTTTTTTACCAGACTACGGCACGCGTGTCCACACATCCGTAGCCATTACAAGCAATTTTGGTTTCCAGCAAAACAATGTTACTTGTGTTTAGGGGGAGTATTAGTAATGTCGCTTACTATTTTTTTATACATACCACGGTTATCTCAAACTGTATACTAATCGTAACACTGGTTAGCACACAGTTTGAAGTAACTGTACTCTAACCTTGAATGATCTTTGATGTGATATTTTATTGTGTTAATTAACAGAGAATGGTTTAACCCGTTGGCAACAGTATCACGCCACGAGCTCGCACGCTCCTCCACCCAACGCATCGTGGTGGTCTCATGGTCCCACAGACCCCTACTACCAAAGAGCAACCGCCTCGCCACAGAAACTCGTGATACATGCTCCCGTATCGCCTATGAGGATTATGCGGATTGGTGAAGAACAACCACGTGCTGTGAGTAATTAGGGCCTTGATTCTGTTAAAGCACGCCACTGTCATTCTACTGACACTTTAAAAAATGCCATTCTATTTTAGACTTTATTTTCATGCTGTTAGACTGTTAGAGTTATTATTATTTTTCAGTTTGACGTCCACTCCGAGTGGTTTACAGCTGCACGAGTACTGGAGTCGCCAAAAGGAGGCATTATTGGAGTGGCTGGCTTCCACTTCCATCCGCATCACTTCAGGAACCTGTTCTCGTCAATCACGAATTTTCCTGTAAGTATTTCAAATCATTAACTTTCAGATAAGCCATTTATTGATAAAATATAAACGATGAGAAGGGTGATGTAATATTTCGTTTACATTGCTAGTTTTCAAATAATTTTTATTATATTTATTTATTTATGAGAGAATAATCAATGTTGAACCTGCACTCAAATTGAACCAGTTGTGTATTTCTCATAGGGGGTCCAATTTTAGCGCCTCTTCAATATTGGTCACTTTTGTAGGTAGTGTGCTAATTTGCTACTTAAGAAGTAGGTAGATATTAAAAAAACACGTACGACTCTATTTTTTTTCTAATTGTAATCTTTAAATGCTTTGTTACTTATTATCATAGAATAAGTAGTACTACGCTTATATTCCATTATGTGTCGATATCAGATTTCAAGGAAAGGGTTTATCAACACCATTAGGTAATATTTAAACAATAAATCAACACGGCACGCAGTACGGAAGTGGTAGACAGGTACGCAATTAAAAGTATTACGCAGATAAAGTTGACAATATTGTTTTTTGATAGAGTTATGAAATAAAAAGAAATTGACAAAAGTGACGTATAACGAAAACTGATATAATTATTAGCGAGAATCACACCTTGTTCCCTCCCTAAGGCAGAGGCAACATCCCGGCATCTAATTCTGTCCTTAAACTTTCTATAATGTCATTTCACTGTTCATACAAGTCCACCCATTTCGAATGCTTTTTTCAATACATCATTAATAGATATTTCTGGACATATTTCTAGGTAGACTTTTTTATAATTGGTCGTTTTTATACTTAGTTTGGCGTATTTATATTTTGACATATTTCAGATTTGGTATTTCTATAATTGGGTATTATTATGCGATTGTACATTTTTCCTTTGTTTTCCTTTCCTTTCTTTCCTTTTCCTTTTCCTTTTCCTTTGCTTTGTTCTGCGAGGTCCACTACGGACTGTGACTCTGGTGTGCCTGCCCACATGTGCCTTACATACTTGCGTATAATAAGTAAATTGTATATGAAGCCCTTATGAAGCCATATAAAATTAAAGCTGCAAACTAGTACCTACCAGAATAGTCAAATTGTTCAATTTTTCTACTAGTACTAGAAAGAGCTTGTATGCAAAATAATTTGCATTTGAATCTGAATACGTAAAAATTCAACAAAAAAATTTAACTGACTTAAATAGATAAAAGCACTGAAAAATGGGTAATACTTGAATAAGTACTAAATATAAAGGTTATATTATGTAGGGTACAGTATACTTATACGTACTCGTGTGTTATGTTTTTAGACCGAAGAAGAAGATATCCCACGTTGTGACGGTACAGTGTGGTCATGTGTGGTGGTAGACGAGTACGGATGGGTGATGGTCCACGAGGGCAACAACTACACCGACCCGCCAATGGACCCTCTGAGGGAACACCTCTCAACCCTCTTCCCCGCAGTAATGGATGCTTTACTCCGCGAAGGTGTCTTCGAACTGAACTGGGTGCACGATTACCAGGCTGTGTGCTTCGCTCCTGAAGATGAAGTGATGAAGATGTCTTCTGCAATAACTGTACGTTTAAATTTAGATTCATCATTATCATCATAGCTGTTCCAGTTGTGTTCAAAGTTTGAACTCTGGAACTCAAAGTCTGCTTATTTTTTCGATTGGAATGTCGACTTTTCCGGGAGCGACTACCATCTGACGCCTAGCAGATAATAGACCGGAGGGTGATGATATAAATCTCTAGGTATTTTTGCCAGTATGGCGACTCTTGAGGAGTCTTAAGTACCTAATGACGAAAAGGATGAATGGTCATAGCTGCAATACTGATACTGGCGGCCTAAAAGCAAAAAAACAACTCCGACTGAGTCGTCGGAAAAATATGGCATAGTGATTTTCTTGAATACTACTCGTTGGTGATAAGCTTTGCAAAAAATAACTTGGTACAAATGGAGTTCTTCTTATTTTTTCTTTTTCACCATTTATTACTTTACAGATAGTGCCTTCAATATTAAAATCTATTTGGCAAGCAGTGAACTTAGCGTTTTGGATGGCCCAGGAAATTGTATTCTTTATGACGATCTTATGCACAGGTAAGAAATAGCTTCCAATTAAATGTTATTATATCTAGAAGTAATGATAAAATAAGGTTTAGGAGTTTAGGTAGGTAGGATATTGCTGCGTGAACTATTTAGAATTGAATGACTGATATTCACTATGGGTAGGCGAACCTTTATACATCAACGTGCCATTTTTTTCTGAAACATGTTTTATGGGGTCACTGGCGTGCCATGGAAACTTTTTTTTATACCACTTAGGTGGCAGACAAGCACACGGCCCACCTGATGGGAAGCGGTCACCGTGGCCTACGGACGCGTGCAACACCAGGGGCATCACACTCACGCTGCCGACCCCGCAAAAACCTTCTACTTTCAAACCTCACACTTTTTATGAAATAATATAAACAAAAGAGGTATATTTTTGAAGTGTTAAAAGTTTAAAATTACGGCTTAGGCGATATTGCTAGCCCGAGCCATAGGCGAGGGTTATAAGAAGCCGAGGATAAGTAATTTTCATACCTCACGAGTGTCATACGACGTTTTATAACATATTTGAACACTCCGTAGCATAGGATCATTCTCGTTAGATTATCATAAAATACCTAAACACATTTTTACACAAGTTTTTATGATCGGCGACGTGCCCAAAATATTGTGCCGCGTGCCATTGGTGGCACGCGTGCCATTGGTTCGCCTACCCTGCTATTATATTGAAGTAATTACACCTTTTATAGCTTTGAAAAAGTCAGTTTAGTTTGATGCTTATTTTACATACATTTTTATATTTATAGGTAAACTGCTGTTGCCCGCGGCTCCGCCCGCGTGGATGTCGAAATCCGTTTCAAAAACTATCCTATCTCTCAAGTTGGATCGAACTGCACATGGTGTGCGAATTTTATTACAATCGGTTAAGTGGTTTAGGAGTCCATTGAGGACAAACATTGTGACACGAGATTTATATATATTAAGAAGAAAGAAGATAGATATAAAAAAATGATTTTCTTTCTGCCCCCGATTCTATCTTTTATAGGTAGATATTGTAATAATATCTTGTTCATGTTCAGGGTCAGTGGTATCTGCTGAGACAGAGAAGGAGAAGCAGAAGCGTCGCAAAAGACTGTGGCGCGACTCGCAGCGCGAGGCATACGAACGCTTATACGAAGACGGCGTACTCGTCAACCGAACGAAGTACGCCGCCTGTGACCGATCACGTCCTGTCTACCTGTTACAGGTAAGAAAAAAAAGATAAGATCGATTTCAGATTCGATCAATATGATTTAGATAAATGAAGCCAGGACAGAAGGCCTCAGCATAGTACTTATACTAAAACAGATCCATGGACAGTGACTTAAGCCTTCGTTCACACCTATGCCATTGTATATTATGCTCAGATTGCCCAGTGATGGATTTACGCACTTGCTACCGGCAGGCTATTCAAATTTTGCCCCCAGGAGGCTCTTAAAATTTTGCCACCCCTAAAATCTAACGGCCTACTCAGCCTGTCTTCGCATGCTCGTTCTTTTTTTTAGTTATCGTTCGATAATTTGAACTTATGATTTTATCTTTATTTTTGAAATATCATATTATTAAGAGGGTGACAAAAAGTATATACCTAATTATGTTTACAGGACACACCAAAAGCCAAAGAAATACTGAAAAGGCCTGCGAAGCCGTGCAGCTGGCCGCTAGTGGCCGCTATGGTACCCGACACCAACCTTCTGCTTATCGCCGTGTTCAACGAATGTAAATATAAAGAAGATAAGGCCTTGCCAAACCCACTAAATAATGTAGTGGTAAGTATCCATTGTTTTATTAACACTTCAAGTAGATAGAGGTAGATAAACTAATTGCGAGGGTGAAAATGTTGATCAAAAGTGAATGTTGAAGTCGAAAATCATTAATTTTTCCATTATCGTCCCCAGTCATTGAACCCCGGGCAGGGTGCGCCACGTGAAAGTACCTACCGGGCCTCATTATTTTCGTGTGTAAATCCCTCAGAGCATATTGCTCTGAGGTAAATCCTCACGGATACCCCCGTCGTCGGTCACTCGGGAATGGTTACTCCTTATGACCCACGATGACAGATATGACCAATCCCTACGTGGTGGACTCTGTTAGTAAGAGAAACATGTGAAAAGCCTCTGAGCAGCCCTCTAGAGAATCACTCTCGCCTCGACACATTCTATCGCGCGTTCTAGGAGCGTAGTCTTGTGCGACGGAATGCTCTTACGCGCAATCGTGCGTGATTATCTTTGTGAACTAAATCTTTCGCGCGCGATTACGTGCGATCCTTTGTCTACGTTTTTGACGTATCGGAAAATCGGTGTAAAATAGGCTAACGGACTGTCATGCACGCCATGACAGTCCTGGAGCGCGCGCTCTCCCTCTCTCTTTTCCAACATCTTTAGGTACATGCGCGTTCTTTCACACGCGAATCGGTTTTCACTCGTGATAGCACTCGCGAAAAACCGTGCGTGTAAAGGGCACCATGTCTCAGTCTTCTGGCACCGGGGTGTAAGGTGGCCCTCGCAATGTTGAATTATTTGAGATAATGACAAAGGCTCGCCAACAAATTCATAGAGAGTTTTTTCCCAGTACGTGGAGGACGAGGAGGTGGTGGCGGGCAGCATGCAGGGCTCGGCGAGCAAGCTGGCGTGCTGGCGCAACCGCCGCCAGCTGCCCGACCGCGCGCCGCACGTGCCCTGCTACCCGCATGACTACGCAAAGGTACTGCCTGCCTGGACATTCTTAATGCAGGAACACGTAGCACATATAAAAGTGTCCGTGACTCCGGGGCTTCTAAACAGCTTTTCTAGTTTATCTATGTGGAGGAACGGATTGTGCTATCCCTTCATTACAAAGGGAAGAACCTCCGACCAGGCAAGGCGAACACGCCTGGCGTGCTACGGCCCAACGGTTATCGTTGGGTTGTTGTATGTATGTGACACCAGCGCGCGAACTTCATTTCGCGATTCAGGATCGAAGTAGTTCAACTTGCTGTCGCTAGATAATGTATTTTATAGGTATGGTGTCGCCAGACCTAGGTACATAGTCATTCTAATAGGACACGTCACTATGACTTCTCCCTGTTAGATAATAAGTAGCTGAGGGTTCAGTTGTTCAACTTGATATTGGTACCAGCATCAAGTTAATAAATAAATAGGTAATAAATATTAATGCTGAAATTGTTTAAATCCCACCGCATATACATCAGCTAACAGATCTGCTCGCAGTTAAAAAAATTGTTCTTCATTTCCAGGAAAGTGGCTACAGGCAGTGCGGTCCTTGGCTCCCAGACCCCGAACCAGACGGCGCTTCGTACATAAAAGCTTCAAACGTATTGCTAATCGGAACTGTATTGTTGTTAATCAAGTCACACTTATCATATTCTCTTGTTTCGACAATTATTATTCTTCAGTAGAATATTATAGCAACTGAAATTGCTAATATTCCCCTATTCCCTCCAGTTAAGCTAAATTTATTGCGTTAGGAGTAGGTTCACGTCGGTAAATGTCCAGGATTCCAACCCGAACTCTTGATCGTTAGCCCGACTCTTTAACCTTACCTAAGGTACAAGTTTATCTCGTGAGGCCGCAATCTTCCATTAAACTTAGCTTGTGAATATTGAGGCGTTTCGGAAACGGTTAAAGTAAGTTCCCGCGCGTACTGTTTACACAGATACATAACACACTATTGTAATAAACTATTGTGATTTTTCATAATATTAGCCACGTCAATTTACCTCGCCTGATGGTAATGATCAGAATGAGTCACCTATAAAGATTATCTTTGTGGATGAGTGTCGTAATTTAGTCTACTGCTTTCATGGTCTTTGTGGTAGTATAATGTTTTTTTTTTATATGTGCCTCTGAAATCTATGTTTATGCAAATGACTCTTAGGGCATTTGTTGTAAGTAGATTTTATAAGATTACTATTTGATATTTATAGCAATCAATGCGCTTTACTCTTCTAAAATTCCAAAACTTACACTCAACTCGCTATGTGCCTGTATCCTACAGAAACTGTGTAACCTGGAATTTGAGATTTAGCAAATAAATAATAATGAGTAACAGATCACAAACTCTATACAAATCGTAGAATATTGAATTTCATATTGCAGGATAGGTAAAGGATATTGTTGAAGAAGTGCAGGTAAAGAAATAATACAAACAGTCACATTCCCATTAACTTGTTTATTTCAATCACTTGAACAGGTATTTGGTTCGGAAATGTTTATAATACTGTACACTTCGATACATTTGTTAAGGTAACTTCGATTCAGTAATTGGTGAATACTTTGGAACGAACAGGAACGTTTGCAGACGCACAACCTCGCTGCCGACTGTCGGTAAAACTTCATCATAAACTACGTTGTTATTATCCCAATAAAACAATTTACTAAATTATTGGATTCATTGCAAAACCTCTTTGTGTTGAAATTATTTAAGACTTTGTTACGATTTTTTAAACACCGTAGGAAGCAAGCTATATAGCATGTATTTGTAAGAATTATACTCTTTGGGTAAAGGAAAAAAAATGCCAAATATCGACCTATGATGCGGTCAACAATGAGAGCAGGCGAGACAGAAATAAAAAGCTCTCGCTTTTTTCACTTAGAGGTCGGCAGACACAACAGCCCATCTGCTTCTATCCTTGCATATCTACTGCACGAGCTTTCCCAACAGTCGTTAAACCTTTCAATAAAGTTGGTTGGTTGGGTCTTGATAAGTTTTGGATTACAATCTTACAAATTATATAACTTTTAAATTGCTTTATTCTGACTATTAAGGTGGGTTGGTATTCAAGCCAGAAATATAACTATTCTGGGTACAAATCTACATAATTCAACGATATTCATTATATAAATACATATTACATAAATATACTCTATCAAAATTGATAATATACTACTATTGGATGGTAAGATTGCCAAGATTGGTAAGGTATAGAAAAGTTTAGATTGTAATACTGATATACACGACATTGAACAACGAGCCTGTGCGTCGAGATTCCCCGCAAACGTATCTCAAGAGGATATTATAACAAACAAAGAACATATCTAACATTATATACAAAGTAAATTCACTATCACCCTTAGATTCTCCGTTCTAGCACTATTGGCAGTCAATACATCGCTACTTGGTGAATAGGGAATATGCAGGAATTTTTATTTTTGATCAATGGCTGATATCGCTAAACAGTACATTTACTATTATTTAACTATGTCAGCTATCGATTAAAAATAAACACAATTAGACATCATTATGCATAATGCTAAAAAAGTAGTCCATAATATTGAATGGTTGCGGTCGCCATCTTGGTACGTTTGTGTGAAAACGAGCCGTACGAATAACTACTTGAATAAGTTATGCAATTTATGCATTGACGTCTTCTATTCGACTTGGCGTTAAAACTCCTACACAAATTCATTATTTAGTTAACAAAAAAAAAGTAGGGTTGGTCTTGTAAAAATTAAAAATATATTTCCCCAATTTAAATATGCATATTCCCTATATAAATAAAATTATACCGTAGGCCACATACATGTCATTCATTCGCACATTGGAGTTATTTAGAATTGAGTAATTTTTTTTATTGAGGCAGTAATAGTTGTATGCGAATGTTTAACAATACCAGTTACTTTATTATGCTTCTGTGTACTAAAACAAGGTTCCTACATTAACATACACAAGGTGTTTTTATTATAAAACTAATGTTTTTTTCTGTCGATGTTATAGTTTGTACTGTTCTGCTCTCCATCTAGTTTACGGTTTTGGCACTTCGGGAGGAAGAGAGAGAGCCCGGCTAAGAGCGTCTTGCACAGGTTTTGTAAAGCGTTCTCTCTATCACACAGCGTACATATACAGCTTGATACATTTTTAGAGTAGTTAAAACGAAGCTATAGTTATAATATTTTATAACTACTCTATGAGGTATCAAGCTGCCAGTCCAATATGAACCATAACCAGACTCTCACTGTTCTTCCTGACGCTAAATCAAAAGCCGGGTACTATAAGTCGGTACTATAACTTGGCAATTCAAATGTTTTTAAATAAGGAGTAAACATAACAAATACTTTTAGTAGCTTTTATGGAACACCTTGTACACAGAATAAGAGTGTAATTCCAGCAGAGTGTAAAACAAGTGAGTTTCAAGACGTTTAGTTCTCTTGATACTTTAGCAATATGTTCCTTATGCGTAACGTTAACGCTTGCCAGTTATTTCGTCCGGGAAGCTATAACCTTGTTATCTTTTAAGTCACGAAATAGATTGCTTCTAGGCAAGCCTATTACATCGTCAACCACATCATTACCTAGTAAGGGCGTTATTCTGTTTAACATCGAGTACTAATAACAGTTGAAACGTGAGAAGTCGGTGAATTTCAATTGGTTAGCATAAAAGAAAGAACTGGCATAAAACTCAACCAATGTAAATGTGTCGGCTAATACGAACGCGCGCGATTATCGTACTGTCAGTAAATAAGGGTCTACGTGAGATAGTGGTCAAACGATGGAAATGGAAACGTGACGAGTATATAGATTGAATACACGGCTTAAAACTCAACTCGTATAAAATAAAATATTCACCCCCTGTTTATCCTACGTTTGTCAAACTGGTGCTCAACATCCTAGATACTGAACGCTGACTGGTTGTCTGTTGTTCAAGGTTCAATTACAACCAATGAGCGTACATATATCCCGGTCTCGTACGTTTGTCAATGTGTACGTTTGTAAATGTGCATGCTAGCACCTCTGCCTACCCCTTCGGGGATATAGGCGTGAGTTTATGTTATGTATGTTTATGATGCTCGTACGTTTGTCAACGCATTAAATCCTATACACCGTACGTAGGTTCAATATGACCGATGATCAACAAGCAACAAATTCAACAAACGTACTACGTACGTTCTAGCTTATGGGCGTAGCCAGGATGTTTTGTAGGCTCAACCCCCTCCCCCTTCAACTTTCAGGGTCTGGGCCCCTCTGAAACTTTTCGCCCCCTCCCCCCCCCCCGAAACTATAACGTGGCTACAATTTTAAGTAGACATGAGCTTGACAAATGTAATAAAAACTAGGGATTCTACTAGCCCTCCAACAGAACATGTTAACAAAAAGTATGATCAAACAATAATAATGTTTCCAATAATTTAACACTAACAGTTATACACATGCTATTTAATACTTACAACCCTGGAAAGTCAGACTATTAAAATGTTCTATTCATTTTCAACGGTCTACGGAATTTCATAACGTCCCACAATATTTTAAGGCGATGCTAGATAAATGGAAAATTAATGTTATTTACTTAAGTATTACTCTAAGGATCCCTTATTATTACTATGAATAATCTTACCTCCAAATAATTTTATCTCGACAAAAATAGATAACTAGGTAATCAGGATAAATCTTTATTCCAATCATAGCTGTTTCTTTTAATACTATAATATCTTTGAGCGCAAATTTTAAACACTAAACTATTGATGTATAATAATAACCACAAGAATCCAACTTGGTTAAACCGAGACGCGTTCCACAAGCGAAGTGAAGATGTCGCTTGTAGAATGCAGCATGTCTGTTTGCTTTGGTGAATGAGGTTTTAAGGTCAAATCTCTTCTTACATAATAGATAAAAGAGTACGATATAAAACGATAATGTAAACATGACCATATAATTACTCAGTAACTTCACACATCACTTCTTTCATTTTACACCGAAGATGGTGACACAAATTTCCAGGTAATTTGTACCAGTATGGCAACTTTTGAATCACGAAAACGATAAAGATGATCATAGCGCTGGTACTAGCGGCCCAATCGCAAAAAAAAACATTTGCGGCGGTTTATGAACCTCCTATATAAATCGTCGGAAAAGTATGGTAATTTTTATAAATGGCTACACAGCGATGTTAAGCTGTGAAAAATTAAGCTGGTACAAATGGTAGAATTGTATATTAGCTGGCCATACCGTCAAAATATGTTAATAAAAAAACATTCTGCCATTTATACCAGGCTAATTACCCTTACTTAAGACTCCTCAAAAGTCGCCATACTGGTTTTTCTTATATAGGACACGTCAAAATGACTTTACCTCGCTTGATAAAGGCAAAGTCTCAGGACTGGGGTCACCACTAGATACACCGGTAGTGCTACAGTGGCGGCCCTCAGCTTGACGGCCTCATTAAATGCTTTTTCACGCCCCGCTTAAAGGTCCCGGTACAAATGACGTGGAAATTTGTATCACCATCTTCTGGATTAATTCCTTTTACTCATGGATATGATTATTGCTTTTACTATACATCAATCTACTAAACCGAATTCAATGATACAACATCGTTAATAACTTACGGTTTACATTCTTTGGTGTGACATTAGCTGCAAATATGACGTTTATACGATTGAGTTCCGATTCTTAGATTGCCCTTATTGTACAAAGAGTTATATCATCAAAAAACGAATATAAAACCGAATAACATAACATCGGTTTTTTAAGTAGACAAGTGTCACAGCGTAAATCGCTAAGGAATCGAATAGATTTGGTCTATCAATCACATCCAAACTCGTCGTCGGTATATGATGCGCGCGACGCGGCGGGATCACGAGCTGGAGTGTGATTGGTCCACCTAATCTGTTCTATTCCTTAGCGATTTAGACTTGTGCCACTTGTCTGCGGGCCCAGGTTTGAATCCTAGCTTTTCCACCAGCTATATAAGCCAATGTGCTTATATAGATAGTGGAAACCGCTTCAGCTAATCTAAATTGCTTTTGTTAGGGATGCCTAACACAAGCAATTTAACTTAGCTAGCTGGGGTTTCAAAGTTATACGATGATACTAGTAATTTTAGTTACTAATACTCTTCAATAGGGACATTTAAATAACGTGGAGTCATGAAATTTATATAAAAATGAAATCATGAAGTTTATAAATCAATGGAGTCATTCTCGTCAATCTGCGACCTGGAATACATTTGGAAGTTCAAGGGCAACTTAGAAAACATCTCAGTTCCTAAGGCCTATTAATTCAAGTTAAGGAATCATGACTATTTGGAGATGTAAGCGAAATTCTCAATTTTGGCACTATATCATATTAAAACGTTTCACACTAGAGAGCTTTGATTCAAGTCTGAACAGGGTGACTGCACACAATATTTGTGGCATTGCTATTAATAGTATTAATAAAATACTGTCATTATTACTTATTACGTACTTAATACTATTATAAAATTATTCTTTTAAGTCCGATCATAATAGACATAAAAACATTACTATCCTTTTTTTGGCAGTCGGGCAAAAAAAGGGGTAGGTTTGCACGTATGTCCACAGAGCTGAAAATTTGTAGGTCAATGTCAGTCACCAACGATTCCATGTGTGCGACAAAATAGAGTTACAGAAATGGGATCGATGGAGACTTTTACCATTTTTACTATTTTAGTTGTAATGATGACATATTTTAGTTGTACTGATCACAGAACTAAATTTTGGTATAATAATACCAAAATTCAGTTCTGTGTTCATTATAGCAATTTGTAATGTCTATTTCAATTGAACTGTTTATCTCCTCAAAGTATCTCAATTACAAGAAACAAACAACAAACAATAAAACTTGAAAGTTATAAAACAAAAGAGACAATACAACAAATCTTTGGTATTAAAACATAGGTAAAGTGCATCGTGTAGCGAACAAATAATAATATAAAAACATAAGAACACATTACATGTGGCTAAAAGAATATATCTATGTATCACTGAGCTGTGAGGTTAGTTTCATTAAAATAATAAAAAAAACATTAAATTTACGGAATGTAAATAATACATTTTCGGTACACATAAAACATATAAAGGCGCTTTATAAGCAAAACAAAAGTATATAAAAATGTTATTCTTAGAATAGATTTCGAATCAAAAAGCCATCTTTAAAAAAATTTTGTCTATGCTAATCGATCGAAATAAAGGAATGACGTTAATATCTAAACGTGAACTAATAAACAGATATATAATATCGTGAATCGTTCGATCGATTGAACGTCGATTTAAGATCGATAGTATCGATACTTCACTATTCCTCTTCAGATTCGGTGTCAGAGTCCGGGATCGTGTTGAACCAGTTCTCCCAGTTAGATGGTGGACCCATCACAGTCCGCCTGAAAATAATGCACTTGAAGTAATTTAGGAATTCTATATTATAAATTTGATTTTTGTGTTCTGAAATAAATATCGTATAGTCTCTTTACGATAGCGTTATTAGAAAAGGTTTTGTTAGAATAAGGGCACGTTGTGGTATAATAGTTGAAGATGTTGTACAAGATAGGGATGCACCGATGGTTTAGAAATAGATAAAGCTAAACCAAGAAGAGGAGATTGAGTAAGCGGACACCAGACTATGAGGTGATCGACCTCGGATGCGACCGGGAACAACGCTAATATGATGGTACGGTGTAGTATGCAGTATGGGTATAGTACACGGCATCTAATTAGGCAAGTTTTTGGAGTAGTGGGGCCCACACTACTCCAAAATCTTACCAAGTTAGATGCCGTGCACTAATAGTGGCATGTACTTTTTTTTTCCGTGCGGAAATCCTCATGGATACCCACCCCGCAGCCAGCGGGGCAGGTTATGTCGGACTCTTACCGACTAAAACCGCACGCCGTCTAGGGTCTTAGTGGCGTGTACTCACGTCTGTTTGGTGACGGGTTGCGGCAGGGTGGCGGTGGCGGGCGGCGGCTGCGCGGGGGGAGGCGCGCGGCGCTGCAGGGTCTGCGTGCCCTCGCCCTCTTCCTCCTGCCAGCCCTCCTCCAACACCCATCTACGGCGCAACCGACAGAGTTAAAGAGTTAAAGAGAGAGAGAGACAGAGGTAAAGAGAAAGAAGGTTAAAGAGTACTGTACAGGGCCCTACTAAGATCTTCATGGTGCTAGGACCGTGGCGCTATGCAATGGTCTCGCTTCTACAGTTAGCGGGCAGTAAATGATACAATCCTGAGATCTTTGGTTCCAAACCTGGCCATTTCACTACTGAGATTTTTCCATAAGTTTTCCGTATGTTATGTCGGTCCCTATTAGTAATAATACAAGATATAATTATTTTATTTTTCAAAAAACTATTTTTTTAATGCAATGACGTAGTTTTAGTCGTAAATAAAATCGTAAAATCGACCCGAGACTCTTTTGAGGATTTTTCGTTATTCCTCATAGGTTTAGCCATTCACGACCAGTTTAAAAATGCACCCTGTATATTCAACAAATTTTGACAGAATTATAGTTTTAAATGTTAAATGTTACAAACCTGGAGCTGCTAGCCGACTTACAGTTCTCACACTCGCTACGATAGTCGTCCGCCTCTTCGGTCCCCGGCGCATTTGATTGCTCGTAACTGCAAACGCATGATGGCTGCAAATTGACAATTTATTTTCATCATAATTTTGTAACGCCTGATGTTTCAAAGGTTTTCAATTATATATCCATTTATTGGCGACGTACCCATACGACCTCAAAGTTTGGACCCTTTTACAAAAGTGCCCTTACGACCTCTTTTTTGGTATCCGTACGACCTCCAAAATAAAATTTATGAGTTTATAGAAGTTTGCCAAGAGCAACATTTTTATTTACGGATTTTCGACGAATAAAATCAAATGTAAATGAGAGAGCATACACTCGTGGAAGTTATCCGGCAGCCAGCAAATATCTTAAGTGTAAGTCGGGAAGTTCTTGCATATGCAATATATGGATACACTGCTTAATGTAATCTACGATTGGTTAACGGGCGCGCTTCGGTTGTTGCGTCTCACAATAGTACCAAAAAAAATAGACTTTTTCAGCTCAGCTAGAGTACATCGTCGTTATACAGTCTCAACCGTGGATGTAAAACAGAACTTATCGACGGAATACGTCGAACAATACAACTTACGACGATTGTATTGACCAATTTACACACCAGTCAGTCTACGTGGCAACCGTCATTCATTCGATTTAGTCAGTTTTAGTAGTGAAAAAAAATACAATATGTTTTGTGTAGTGAAATTGCGTTAAGACAGCAAGAAAAAAATATCCAGGAATCAATATATTTCAATCAAAATAATAGTAAGGGTAAGTAATTCATTGCAATTCAAAATTCACTTACACATGGTTCGCCACCACCATTTTTTGACGCAGCCTTCTTTAAACGCTTTCCGTTTGTAGGTGTTAGGTTCATGGTGTAAGTGTACCTTGTCGACGGTGAGCGGCAGCGTGCTGGGCGCGTGCGGCGCGTGCGTGGCGTGCGGGGCGTGCGGCGCGTGCGGGACGCAGGGCGCGGGCGGCGCGGAGGGCGCGGGCAGCGCGTGCGCGGGCGGAGGTGGGGGGGGCGCGTCGGCGCGCACCAGCTCGTCGCTGTGCGTGCGCGCGCGCCAGCCCGCCGTCGCACCCGCCAGCCGCGGGGCGCCACTGCTGCACACACACAAGTTACGCCTATGTAAAACTTACACTCACCTTTCTATGGATACGGGCAACAATTGCGACACTTAAGTTCGCATATATATGTGGGCTCAATTACCAAGTACCCATGTTTACATAATAGTTTATGAAAGTTTAGTGAATAAGTTCCCTAACGAATGTAATAATCCATACTAATATGATAAATGCGAAAGTAACTCTGTCTGTCTGTCTGTCTGTCTGTCTATTACGCTTTCACGCCTGATCCGCTGAACCGATTTTGATGAAATTTGGGATTAGACCTCGAGAATGAACATAGGCTATGTTTGGTCGCCATAACCGACATCCACGTGGGCGGACCCGCGGGCAACAGCTAGTAAAATATAAACGAAAGTGGAGTAGGGGAAGATGATGTCATTTGTTCATAAAGTTGTAAATTTGTTAAGTTATATTTAAAGTAGTTTTTTTTTTTTTTTTTTTTATTTAAATTATTTTGTTTTATTAAATTTTATTTGAAAGTGAGTACATGTTTAGTTTTACATTCTATCAGATGGATAGATAGAAAATAGATAACAAAAAAATATTCTCGTCAAACGTGTTCATTGAAAGTAAGCAAGTACGGTACGCAAAACCGCGGGGCACAGCAAGTATTTTACTTCAGACTTTCAAATCATCCAGTGCCGTATCTCGCTGTGTAGCGAACGATCAGCGCGGTTGAACCCCGAGATCGACGTGTCGAAAAAACAATTAAGTACGGCGGTAAAACTGAGAAGTACAGCTAGTATCTTACTACACACTTACGTATCATCCAGTGCAGTATCAATATTCCTAGTAATATCGTTGGTAGAGGCGAGGTTCAAGTTCCTGGGCATACTGCGGCCCGTGTCGGCCATGTTGTGTCGGGTGTTCTCGCTCGGCTTGTGGAACGAACGCCGGATCTCATTATGGAGCGAACGGTCTGCACGGTTGAACCCCGATATCGGCGTGTCGAGGAGTGTGGTGTCCACCGCGGTTGATATACGAGGGATAGTCCGGTGGCTGGAATAGGGAATGAACTATCGTTAATATCGAAGTCAAAGTCAAAAATCGTTTAATGGACTATAAATAATATTCGTGGCACTTACAAAACGTAAAAAGTAATAGCTTGATCACCAGTTCGTTACACCTTAGATGACAATCAAAAATTCGGTAGATTTTTTACTGTGGTTAAATTGCAGAGACAGAACACTGATTAAAACTGAACATATATAGAAGAAGCAAGCTATGTCAATATAAATAAATATAAAAGAAAAAAATGAGTTTGAGTTTAACACGAGAAAGTTATTAAGTTTTATTCTGTAAGCTGTCAAATGTTGTGATTAAACAGTTACAATGAGTTAGTTAAAATTAAATTAAATTAAACTATTCAAAAAAATTTAGAAAACTAGGTCCCCTCGGTTGAGTGCCTAGGATGCCGACAGTATTGCCGCACTGAATTCTGTAAGTGTTTTTCTTTTTTTCCACCTATGTATGATTAAATGCTATCTTTTTTCCAGAAGGGTGAGAGTTAGAGGTTTTAAACCTTTTATACAGACAGACAAATACATTTAGTGACCTCAAAACGTGGTAATAGTTTCTATGAGATGCCTAATAGTAGAACCACACTTCGCTATTCGCCTTTAATTACGTGTATTATAAATCGAAGTGGGGAGGACTTATTCGTGTATATTTGCTTTATTCGCACGAATATTCGCCTTAGTCACTCTTCTATGACGATTAATTGTGGAGGGTTTAGTCATCTATAAGAACTTCCTCGAATACACTATAGGCGAATAGCGAAGTGTGGTTCCCCCATAGCACTTACAGTGAGGTGTGTATGTTGTGCGTGTTGGTGTAGAAGCCGGGCACGTTGTGCGGCCGCTCGTGCTCCGGCTCGCGCTGCAGCACTGACAGCAGCCCGCGGTTGCTGATGGCGCCCAGGGAGCCCGTCAGACGGATCGCGCTGGGAAACCCCACCACTGCAACACAAAACATTCTTATTAACATCCTTCCTTATATCCTTATCCATACTAATATTATAAATGCGAAAGTAACTCTGTCGGTCTGTCTGTCTGTTACGCTTTCACGCCTGAACCGCTGAACCGATTTTGATGAAATTTGGTACAGGAGTTGATTAGACCTCGAGAATGAACATAGGGTATGTTTGGTCGCGATAACCGACATCCACGCGGGCGAAGCCGCGGGCGGAAGCTAGTAATATTATAAACTAGCCTACGCTCGCGGCGCCGAACGCGTGAACGTCGGTAGCTGCGTTTTTTTACTATAGCTCCGATTCTACTCAACCGATTGTGATGAAACATGCGTAAGATTTTAAGCCTGACCAAGACTTTTCGAACAAAAAAACCGCAACAAAATCCGTTCAGTAGTTTCTGCTTTCATTGCGAACAAACAGACAAGAATTCCAAAAAAAAATACAGATTGATACGTTGCAAACAATTCTATTGTCCATTAAAACGATTACGATTATACAATATACAACCCACTTTATAAAGTTATCAGAGTTTGTCACTGAGTTAAGTGAATCGGAATGTCACATTAGGAGCTAACATGCTCACCGAAAAATGTTTTTTTTAATGTCGGTCACGTCAACAAGACTTCACCTCGCCTGATGGTAAGCTAAAGGCAAAGTCTCTGGAATGGGATTCACCATTGCAAACACCGATAGTGCCACAATGGTGGCACTCAGCTTGACGGCTTCATCAAATGCTTTTTCACGCCCCGGTTAAAGGACCCGAGAAAACGCCGGGAAGATACCTAGTAAGCTTTATTTTTAGTTTAACATTGTAGGTACTTTAATTTTAATATAATAAGCTGGTAGCAACTTGAAACCAATGAGTCACAGTTTGTTTAAGTTTGCCAACGAATCATAAAACTTTGAAAATATTTCATTCATACATATTAACGTCTTTTTTATTTGATTGTCTATGATTTATTGGCACGTTAACACAGATCACTTATAAAAATGGCGCATAGCACTCGAGTTGATTTTGTAAGTAGAAATTCTAATTATAGAATTCCGTCCATATATTATGTATATTATACTACTTTGTGTGCTTTGAATACTTCAACGAGATAAAATATTTAAAAACGCTGTATTTAAACATTTTCTTCAAAGAAATGTATTCCTAGCTAGTGGTATACGGGATCATGAAAGGAAGGATTCTTTTAAATGTACGATTTAAAAGTTACAGCAAAATAAAGGAACTCATCTCGTAGACAGTCGTGTAATCTTAATATATATAAATCTCGTGTCACAATGTTTGTCCTCAATGGACTCCTAAACCACTTAACCGATTATAATAAAATTCGCACACCATGTGCAGTTCGATCCAACTTGAGAGATAGGATAGTTTTTGAAACGGATTTCGACATCCACGCGGGCGGAGCCGCGGGCAACAGCTAGTAAACCTATAATAAATTAGAAGGTTTTTAGAGGGCTGGCAGTGTGAGTGTAACGACCCTGATGTTGCACATGCCCATAGACCAGTGATAGCTTCCCATCAGGTGGGCCATGTGCTTGTTTGCCACCTAAGTCGTAAAAAATCACATGTTGAAAAAAATCGCAACTGGTTATTAAATCTATTAACAAGCCTGGTTATTCCAGATGCGTCTGCGAGTATTATTTTAGTGTAGGTTGGATTCCTAAGACGTGTTTGACGATGTTTTCCGTAATGTGCTCCGAATACGAGAACAGCTTTAAAAAATTGTTTAATTTGTTGTTTTAGTTTAGTTCCATTTGTTAAATGAGATAAAGCGGGTCAGACGAGTATACTTACTGTGCCTCCTTCCACTTGAATCCACCAATCTCGATCCACATGTGGATCTGGGGATACTTATTTTTCCACTTTAATACACCGGTGGATTCATGGATACTTTTAATTCCTCAAGAATCCACCAGTGGATTCATTGAGTACTTTTTTTTCCTCATTAATCCACCGGTGGATCCTTGACTACTTTTTCTTCCTCATTAATACACCGGTGGATTAAAGTACAAAATTCCCAAGGATATCATGACTTTACCTCTGTAATAAAATAAATTTAAAAATTCTGTAAAGAGTCATTTATTAGGAAAGGACTAAATATATAATAGTTATTATTTAGATGACACAGAAGCATGGAATTAAGTTTGAAGATCTTATGTGAAGATTTTGATAGTGGATCCAAGTGGCATAGAAAATATATTAGTATTTTTGGATCCCCTCGCTTGTGGATCGAAGTGGCATATAATAATTATGTGTATTATTCGATCCACTTGATGGTGGATTCTTGAGGAATTAAAAGTATCCATGAATCCACCGGTGGATTAAAGTGGAAAAATAAGTATCCCCAGATCCACATGTGGATCGAGATTGGTGGATTCAAGTGGAAGGAACCCTTACTGTTAGGTGCAAGTGGATGGTGGGGCATGGGCGCAGGCTCCCTGTTCTCCACCTGATGAACTGGCTGCAGTAGTGGAGCATTATAGCAATTCTGCGTATTCGCGATCTAGACAATAAAAGTATTATTCGATTATTACTTTCTTGTGGTTGTGTTTTTCCCACTAGGTTTCAATGCCCAAGCTAACCTCACGCCGGAGTACCTACCGATTGACGGACGAAACTTTGGCGCAGGCTTTCGTTTCGGTATTGAGGGAGGAGGGGAGACAGATGACAGTCGCTCCCGTAAGAGTTTGGTTAAAACAATTATGAAGAACAGACCTCACCTACCTCATTATATTTTACTCAGCATGCTGTGAAACGATTTCACTGCTGACAAAATTGTATATTTTTAATCATGGAATATAAAATGTAGCGAAAGTCCCATAAACCTTGTCGGTATAGAAACTAGTATCGCCAAATTTTCACATATTAACCTAGCACTTCAAACAAAACAGTCACGTGATTGGTTATAATTTTCAACACGAAACAAGTCTTACAGCGACAGCTCGGCGTCTAGACGCGACGACAGGCTGCGGCCGAGGATTTCATATATTTTTTTCTAAGCTCCGCACACTTGTCGTCAAAGCCACCGAGTCGCGGCGACAAGTTAGCGAGTCGCCGCGTCTCGTGGCGCTATGAAATTATTGGCCGCAGCCACGGAGCACAATAACCAGTGGAGAGAGCGTGCGGGGCTGCCGCAGTCGCTAAACATACGCTAAATGAAGCGTATGCTGCGAAATTTTGATCAGTCGCAGAAATTGTAGGTTGACGTACGAACGTCACGCGCTCCCGTTTTAAAAGGAAATAAAAATAAAAGCAATGCCTAGTTGTGTAATTAAATGGTGTGGAAAGTCTACTACAACGTCAAGTTACATGAAAGATGGGATAACATTTCACAGGTAAGTGTTTTTTACTCCATTTAATAAAACAACAATTTCAACAACGAAAAATAAAATCAAATATTTGCTCTCTTTCTAGCACATTGAATTGCATATAGCAGTTGTCCCTTTTTTTCTCGATAGTTCTGTTCGCAGCATCGCGACATTTTATATCGATAGAATTTAAAATAGGTTTATTTATTCAATTTTCTTCCTATAGTTTCCTTATTTTTTTTTGTATCATTATTGCTTTATTTTAAGACTTACTTATGCAGGTCTTCCTCGCAAAAGTGTAGGAATACTGGTAAAAACTTGTACATAACAGTAAAAAATGTATAGTGCGCGGCATCTAACGTGGCCTGATTTTGGAGTAGTGTCAGTGGGCCCCACTACTACAAAACCGTGCCAAGTTAGATGCTGTACACTATACTTGTTTGTGGCAAAATGCGTGGCAAAATAAATATAATCTCTACCTGACTTAAAAAAAAAATAGATTTGCTCGCCTCCGTTGCCCGGGTGCACCACGTGGATGGTCCGGCCCGCACCCTCCAGGCGACGTCCTGCCACTAAATGACGAAGCAATTCTAATCTTTCCCGTTATCATTACCTATTGAATTTCATGGAACGCGACAGTTTAAAGGTTAGGGGTTCATTATATTGGGTGCGGGCCAGAACCTCCACGTGCACCTGGGAAACGGAGGCGAGCAGTGCCTCCCACTCGCCACAGGAGACGCTACTGCCTGCGGCCAATCCGGCCGGGGTGGGAGTGGCCCTCTAGAGGGCTGCTCCGAGGCTCTCCACGTGTCCCTCTGACTAGCAGATGGCACAGTGGGGAGCGAGCGAGAGGTGAGCTGATTGTCTGCGCGCCGACGGTTGGGTGACAGGACGGCCGCCTGTCACCCTACACCCCACCTTCGTCGGGGGGTCTTAAAACCGTAGATGGCCCCGGGGTCAGCTGGGTGCGAGGGATATGCCCATTGGGTAACCTTACACCCCGGTAACTAAGGCCCGAGACGGCGTGCGGTTTTAGTCTGTTCGATCCCGACATAACCACCCCCGATGGCCGAAGGGGGTGGTATCCATGGGGATTTCCGCACGATAAAAAAGGGGTTTCATTATATTGGAAAAACGTGTATTTTGTATTAAATTTTGCAGATTTCCTAATGATGACATCGAGAAGAAAGAAATTTGGACCAAAGCTACACATAGAGACAATTTTTTACCAACAAAGTGCAGTGTCGTATGTTGAGCCATTTCACGTAAAAGTACCAGAAAAAATTATTTTGTAAATAAAGTCTTCCTGATTTAATAACCTTTTCTTTTATTTTATAAAGAATATTAGCAACTGAAATTATTACTAATATTCCCTCTAAACCCTCCAGCTAAGCTCAAGGGCTTGTGTTAGGAGTGGGTCCACGTCGGTAGTGTAATGACCTGGATTCGAACCCGGGGCCTCTCGATCGTAAGGCGGACTTCTTAACCACTAAGCTGCCGCTTTTTCTCCTGTTTTAAACAATTCTGTATCGCAAACAAATCCTTATAAATAATATTATAGATTACGAATGAGTCAACAATTTTATCGATATCGATACTTTTTTAATTACTTGTTTGGAATCCCTAGCTATTGAGTTGTCATTTTTTTGACAATTCGTCACCCAATCACAGAGGGCGAAACGCATTCTCTCCCCGCCGCGAATTGGTGACTTTGATTTAGAACAAAAACATGCCCATACTCTCTTCACTGGTTATTGTGCTCCGTGGCCGCAGCCTATCGTCGCGTCTAGACGCCGAGCTGTCGCTGTCACCTTTCGCCAAGTATACGCCTAGGGTAGGGTTAAAAGTATCAATTAGTAGCCAATCATCAAACTCCAAACAGAAATTAAATTAGATGATTTATTAACTGATGAAAGTAAAAGCTCACTTGTGTAACAGGCCGCTGTATATTGACGTAGCCGTGGCCCCCGCACTGTACGGAGTCGTCGGGTCTCGCAAGCGTTTCCATTGTAGTGGGGTACGTGCGGTGGTACGTCATCTCGTTTGCCAATCTGGAATTTTGAACAAGAATTGCCCGTTTTTTCGTGTGTAAAACCGAATAAAACTGCACACGGACTCAGATATTCAGACGCAGGGGTATAAGGTGACTTAGGTGACCCAGGAGGCATTTTCCTTGCACTCAGGCTTACCCTGAGCCATCTACAGATTTAAGATGGCCCCTTCGAACAAGAGTGGGGCGAGCATTGCGCCGCTACGCCGACGGTGTCGCTATAAGGTGACAGGCGTCCTTCTTAGTCTGCGCTCGGAGATCTAGTCCACCTCCCGCTTACTCTCTACTTTGCCCTCTGCTACTCAGAGGGACACGTGGAGAGCCTCCGAGTAGCTCTCTAGAGAGCCACTGCTGCCTTAGTCGGCATTTGCCGCAGACGTCTTCGTTGTCTGGGTGCTCAGCGCGGAGGGTTCTAGCGTTCCAGCCCACACCCACGAGACTTGGCCCTCAAGTCCAACTTGGTACCTAAGAAAGCATATTTACCTGATGTTCTCCTGCCTCGTTTGCGCCACAGCCTCATCGTACGGCGGTGGCGCCTCCCCGCGCGGCAAATAGTTGGTGGGCGGCTTCCACGCCGCTAGCGCAGTCTCACACGTACCTCCCATATACCCCATACTGCCACTGATATATCTGAAAAGTTACATAGGTAGGTATTAGCAAATGGCTATTACATAGTCATCACTGACTTAAGATCAAGATAAAAATGTTCTTTACTAGCCGTTGCCCGCGACTGCGCTCGGGAAGAATTATAAACAGTCCCCGCTTCTCATGGGAACCTACTTACTTCAGGGCTCAAACCCAGCCTATGTATATTTTGCCCGACTGTAATTTACCCCTGTTAATTGCTTTTTTTGCTATAATTGTATCCTGTTCCCGATAGCTTACTCATCAATCAATCCTCACAAGACCTAGAATAGTTTTACTATCACGCAGTAAGTAGGTCACATTAGATAATACTACTTGTGGTGACTGGTCGGACAAATACCATGGTAGTACCAGATTTACCAGTTTAATGATCCATAATACCGTTGTTTTAATCTGACCACAAGTTGGTTTGCATCATGGGTTTATTAGCTGTAGCATCTTACTATCCAATATAATTAAAAAAAAACAGTAATTGTAATTACTAAGTGTATAAAAAGAGAGGTTGAAAGTTTCTATAGGCAAGAATCTTTACCTATTGCCTTGCTAATCTGGCTGTAAACGTAAATAAATGCATTAATCTTGACCTAAATGAACAACGATACCGGATTGATTG
Organism: Lithosia quadra; assembly: GCA_963576445.1. Taxonomy (NCBI): domain Eukaryota; kingdom Metazoa; phylum Arthropoda; class Insecta; order Lepidoptera; family Erebidae; genus Lithosia; species Lithosia quadra. Next base: position 10,739,933 of record OY754891.1, read on the forward strand.
ATAACAGATATACAAATTCACAGTATTGAACGAGAAAATAGAAACGGACTGTTGGTATTTAACTAGTTAATTTAAACAAGGCACTACGGGCGCCCAGTGTATTTGTTTACAATAAAATTAACACTCACGTTATTGTGGGCTGTTGGCATATGCATAAAATTTTATATCGACTGATTCCGCCTTCTATTTTTATTCTCCAACGAATTTCTAACATAACAATAATGTACTCTGTATTACGACTTCTCCATTCGTGACATATAAAAAATTATATTTGCACACTGAAGACTTACAATCAAACAGGAAAATATAATTATATGCATGTAGAGTTAGCATAGAAACAATTGCAGTAAAAATTAAAATATTGCTTATGATTTATTATACGAACGTCACGACGACAACGAAGGCCTTTTGCTATGTCATAAATACCGCTAGTACTTCGCATTAACTCACAATGGCTTACGCTCATCATTTTGCAATATTCACAAAAAGGTTACAAATTGAGTGATTGAGGCGGAAACTGTATTATCAATCAATCAATCGTATCCTTCAAGGTATCTCAGAAATATACACACTTTGAGAAAAAGGTGATAGTGATGGGTATACAATTTAGACAGACCAGATCTATCATGCTTTTTACATGACTCACGTCGGTCACGTCCAGACCCTCACCCACATACACTTAGGTACATTATTATTGGTATCAAACACAGTCTAGCCGAACACTGCCTCTTATGATACCTGTACCTAACCCAAGTATAAGAGGCAAGGGTCATAAATGTAACTACTATTGTCCTTAACTCTTAAAATATTTTAGTGTACCTATACAGTGTACCAAGTACCTATGTGATTTATTAAATAAACAGATACACATGACCCATGTCTTTTAGGGAGTTGATTTGCGTAAGAATGTGTAAAAGTTGCGTCAACCTTAGTATACCGCCTGCCCTCGAGGACAAAGCAGTAAAGAGTGAACCATGAAGCTAGTCACTCCGCGTATTGCGCCTAGATCCATTAAATCTGCGAAGGAGCTAGTACTCAAGTATCTTTGTCTGTCGACAGCTGCTGGCGTTCAAAAATATTTGTTAACAGTTATGCTACGACCCGATAAGTGGTTCTGCACTCAAGTTTATAATAAAATCTATTATGACTCACTATCATAATGTATGCTGGTTTAGAGCCAAGACGTTTATTTAACACTAGCTGTGCCCCCGGCTACGCCCGTGGCATACCTCCTATTTTCCGCATTACCCATTTATCCCATACATTCGCGTAATTTATTAGTTCTACAATATTGTATGGATATTTGCCCGAGTTTCTGACATTTATGATTACTGCTCTTATCTCCTGATGGGTAGTCCCGGAACAGTAGAACAAACAAGTCTTCACTTTTATAATATTTAACATTACGGTACGATTCGTGCCCGCTTCACTTCAAGCGAAACCGGAAACCATAGGGAACATAGTTAGTTACTACGCATCACATGTCTGAACTAGGACAATCAATTTCCTTGAAACTTTTCTGTGATTGGTGTTCATGCACCTAATCGTTATTAATCTAATCCATTCTTGTAACACCACACATCCATCTCAGTTCTGTACCTAATCCGATAAAGTTTTGCTAATCTCATTTTGAGTCAATAGTCAGTATTTCATTAATAATTCCACGCATGACTTAAGATAGACGTGATCTAGTCAGAGAATGAGTTCACATTCATACCTGAATGCGTTATGTCCGTACACTTCGCTAAGTACGAATAACAAGTATATAGAATTTGTACTAGAAGTAACACTAGGGTATTGAAACCGTTATACTGCGTACAATCGGCCTCAGAAATTACTGATCAGTGACAAACCAAACCATCTTTACATTGAATAGGCTAGTAAAACAATAAAAATTATGGGTGAATTGTATGTGTTGATGGCTCTAAGATGAATGTACCTACTCTACCGCAGACAGGATCGTTCCCGTTGTTCATCCAGAAGATTCCCACGATTGCTGTCTACTCATTTAACCCAGTGAGACTACTGATTGGGTTTCATATAAGTACTAAAGATATTTTGCAGTGGAGAATCATTCATAACAATCCCATTCACATCGTTTTCTCTTTCAATCTGATACTTTACTTGAACATAAATACAATATCGATATTTTATTGACTTTCCCACAGGACATATTCAATTGATACTTTGAATTATGATATTTCCGCACTTTCTGCAGTGTTATGTGAACGGGTTACTAGTGCGTAATGGTAGACTTCACACTCTAGCCTCTCGCTCTGCACCTTCGAGAACATCGGGCAAAACCTTGAGGTATGCAGGTTATTATATCCTAAAACTGTTTCTCCTACATAGGTACACTGAACCAGCGGACTTAGAGATCGTGGTTCAAAACCTAAAACGCCGCGCAGGAGTGAGACACCGTTAGTCAACGTTTTACCATTTTATAGTGATTACAAACAAGTGTTCGTCAAAGGAGGGTCAGCTTTTTGCCTTGGAATTAATCTGTTGTTTTGACAATTCAAGCCCCACTTGAAGCATCCTGGATTGCAAGAAGATAGAAACATGTGCGTTGGTAAAGAGTTCCCAGCCTCGTTTAGCATAATTAATTTTTATCCTTGTTGTAGTACACATATACTTAGCTAATCATTTTTCTAAACTTAGTCACTCTGACAATAAGCCATTAAAGGGTACCTATATATTTAGCTAAGTACCTACCTACAGTCTATGTATATCTACATGTCTACATATGAATCATGGAGGCGGTTTGTTTTATCTGGCCCATTGTTTCCCGTGTCTCAATCATTACGTGTGTCTGAAGTCGCAGTTAATCAGTGGCAATTAGTTGAACTATAATGCGGCCGCCTTCGTAAGCATGGGTAATCATCTAATCATGCGTTGTGACATGTAGCACGCGTTCGCGTTTCTTGCTCGTTATGTATATTTAGCATTCTTTAGCATGCTAAATTGAATGCAGTGATTCAACTTTCATGTTTGTGCATATTTAATGCTTATTCATAAATGTAAATGCTGAATCGATGTAAAAAGTGTATTATGCGTACAGTGGTACAGTCTTCACATAAAATAGTGATATTTCATAGAAAAATGGGAATCATGCGGATAACATATTTCATTTGAAATAGCGCCTACATAAAACTTCATTACTATTTTTAATCAAACCAGTCACATGCTTCTTGAGTTGATTAGATTAAACATTTGTACTACACGAAAAACAAGTGTTTGTAAACGTAAGATAATTGGATTAACACCGTGCAATGTTGTGTAAATAACCAATCCGACTTATCTCAGGATCATCATGGACGAGCTGCTTTAGACTGCCAGCTAGCAGCAAAATTGCATTTGATAAGCTGCATGGTAATCGTGGACCAACTGCACAGTCCACTTGCAGTCAACGTGAAGAATTAGCGACTACACGCTGACTTTTTTTTTATACTACTTAGGTGGCAGACAAGCACACGGCCCACCTGATGGCAAGCGGTCACCGTGGCCTATGAACAACATTAAGGGTGTCACACATGCGCTGCCTACCCTGAAGGGAAGGGGGGAGGTCTGGGAAGGGGTGGGGAGGTTAGGAAGGGATGGGAGGAGGAGGGGTACAGTGAGCTTTGGCTACCCTACTTACCGGCGGGATCACAACACGATGGTTATTATGGCCGCGGTGTTCTGTAGGGCGGAGATACTACCCCAGTCGCAGAGCTCATTTCGGGCGGGAGATACCGTCGTGTCCTACCTCCTACAAAACTGACTGACTAATTTACTCAAGCAGTTGTATCAACTGAAACAGAACTGTATACGAAGTGAGAGTACCTAAGTTTGTGACCACGGCCCGTGCAATCTGTCGAAACGTTAGACAGCTCACTACGGACGCTCATACAAAGATGACAAACCAAGCATGATCGTGTTAATTTCCGTAAAAAATGTACTTAATAATCATATAGTTTCGCTTGTTTGAACGTTATCGTCATTTTTGTCAAGATTAATATACAAACACTCGAGTTCCATGGTGTGGACTAGACCTTGACACAGACACGCTACACCGTGAATAAACTAAAAGTAAACTGAACAATACAGCCTGCTAAAATATTAGGCTAAGGACGTTCGCGTTAATACTATTATATAGATATTCTATGGCTAAGGATAGTTATTTTCATAATGAGAGTAATGGGTTAAGTTTATAGCGTGTTGCTAAACGCTCTGAAGCAAGTGAGAATTCATTATACGAGTAGACACCTACTAATTTATAAGGCTGAGCGAACATAAGAGACACAACAGTCTTAAGATAGACTTGTCGTGATATGTCTTGTAGTCCTTGTAGACATTATACTGCTTTCTTTTGTTCAAAGCGTGGGCACTTTTATGTGAAGTTACTATCTTAAGACGGTCTTGTCTCTAATGAGCGCTTAGCCTTAGTGTACAATGAAAATTATAAGAATATGGGGCTCAAAAGCGCGACCAATGCATAATAAACCGTAAATAAAAACTTCATTCTTAATCGACTTCGAACAAGATCATTGGAAGCTTCTGATTGAATTCTATCATTGGTTAGGATTGTAGGTGGATAGGATTAGATAATCAACCCAAATATTTTTGTACGGAGACGGAAGATAATAATATCAATAGGTACAATACAATTGTCTAACGCTATGCGTTCTATTGTTGATCGTGACCGGCATTATTGTGTCCCAAACAATGCGCGGCCGATAAACAGCCTTGTTATTACAACAGCGACAGGTACGCTACTGCACTCAACCGTTTGGGCTATGCCTTACTTAAACATTTTTTTTTTCTACTAGAATCTAAAGCTCATAAAGTTAGTTATTTACGACGGCGACACGGGCGATTTCTTACGCGTGCATTCCCCTCTTGCAAAGATACATGACAATTTGGTGTCGGTTGAATATCGGTGTAGCCGCCTACTATACCGATACGACCAAATTATCACGTTCTTGGCGACCAATCAGGAAAGCGAAATTTGGTCAAGTCTAGAGACAAAATGTAAAAATGAGTCCTATACATTTCATTAAAGATCTGAAAATGTCCTATTTAAACGTCTCGGAACATAAATAGTGTATCAGTATAATAGCAGGCCACTGATCAAATGACTGCATACAAAATTTCTGCTCATACGTGTGTTCACCGCCGAAAACGGCAGAATAACAATTTTCGTTTCGAACGAACGATAAAACGTATTTTAACCCATGCAAATCGTTCACACTTTGCCAGATATTTCAGTTACTTTTCAGCAGCCACCGTTACGGAAAGACATGAGACGACCACTATTTTAGTCTCTCCGTGACCATAGGCGTCAAAATTTAATACATTGATAAATATACTCGTAATTCATGAAGTATATTTCAATGGTGTTTAAACTCTTAGGGTGTACTTTACATGTGCTGTTGACCGATAAGTAGATACAGGAATGTTATCGTAGGACATCAAACGGACAACAAATAAATATGTGAACAAGGCCGCCTTCATTCACACCACAAGCACAACAGAGGAGCAAAATGGTTTACAGTACTTACTTGCAGGTGTTTGATTTAGCCAGGGCCCAATCTAGTTATTTAGCCGATCCAGGCAAAGATAACTTTTAGCCACTCTGTAAATTATGCACTAACACTATTATGAGTTTACCTGCCAACCTGTCCACCTATGTGAGTGGTGAATGGATGAATGTGGTAGGAATAAGTGTATTCTGACGCCCTCGTTTTTGCCGCTCTGGGCAAATGCCCGGCTTGCCTCCCCCTGAATCCGGCCCTGGATTTAGCGCTAAGGTCGGCTTACTTCTCAGCTCTCTTCTTTAACCAAATTGTATCGCATTCTAAATATCAGACAATGTTGTAGGCGTCAGTCCTTGTACAACAATCGAGGTAGGTAACTAAAATTTGAGGCTGGCCTTCTAAATCTATTTATTTTACGATAAAACCAAGTTACACTAAATGCGAATACATTCAGCTTGTTGGTAATGAAAACCGACAAAAGCGACTAATCTATATAAATAAACATCAATTGCCACAAATGTTTGTCCGCGCATCACTTCTATCGAGTCGACCGATTTAGCTTCAACGGCTGCACGCAGTCACGCCTCTTTCCCATTGAGGTAGCCAGAGACCACACGTTTCCATCTGCTACGATCCTGACATACACCTTTCACTTCTTCTCCTTTCATAATAGTTTCATATTAACATTATCCAAGTATTTTTTTAAACATCTCCTATGTACCTACGGACACATCTACTATACAATTTTATAGATATAAACATTATAGAAGATAGGTAGTAGTTAGGTACACATACATATATTATACAATTGTACCCGTTATGTATGTTTGTATATAGTTGTCCACGACTTAGCAAATATTCCCAGGGTCTTTAAATGTGACATATGCCATTACAAGTATTATTAAATTCTACGCGACACCCATTCATTTGCTACAAGGACGTCGGCGCACACTAAACCAACTACAGACAGAGCAATTTGCGACATCCGGCACAAGTAGTAATGAAATGTTAAACACGTTCTATTTATTAGTTTTTTATTGCTTTGGATTACAAACTACTAAGCGATAGCAGAACTACAACAATCACCGCAATACATGCATTTTTTGCAAGAAGTCGCGCACGCGCAGGTTGATGGTAAGCGGGTATATTATACACAAATAAATAAAATTAAAATGTCTCTTTCTAATTTTGTAATAACCGGTTTTAAATCAATACCCTATGATTATATCTACTGTACATAAATAGATTATGATAAAAATCCTTTAAAGTTTTTGTATGTCTGTCTGTTTGTGTATCTATTTGTTTCAATAATGTAAACTCTATTTTGACGGTACTTTCACCGCCTTTTTTCAGGAAAAAATTAGGGTTCTACGCAAAAAATTAAAACCTTGGTAATCTAAATCCACGCGGGCGAAGACGTGGGCACAGCTAGACGTAAGATGTAAACGACAGCGCCAAATGTACCTTATAAAGTTCATCGTCCTCTTAGCGTTGTTCCTGGTAGCATCTGTGGCTTACACTACCGAGAACGAAGTCAACATACTCCTTCTCCTCCTCTTAGTTTAGCTAATAAGGCTTTTGATTGAAGAGACGAGAGAAAAGCCTGTACCATATCCCGGTCCGCCAATCAGCAGGTGTACATCGGCAGCGAATACGACTACTGCCCGGGACGATAAAAGTGCGATTGAGTTTTTTGTTACCCTACGATTCGGTTTAGTGGCAACAGTATTTCAATGAATGAGTTCACACATGCATTCAGTTGGAAGAAACGGCAAAAAAACCGAATCTTGCTGAGGTTGACTGTTTCCAAATCCGATAAAAATCAGAGCCGGTAAAACGGGGCTCCGTGTAAATGTAGAGTTAAGGAGTTGTATTTGAAGCAGTACGAAGTTTGAAAAGTGTTAGCTTGAAAACAAATGGACTCGCTCATTTATTACGTGGCACCGAAAACTTCACTAAACCTGGGTAGATATATACCGCTGTCTAGCTCTCTAAAACATACTTGTGGAAGTATATAAAGTAAGATAAGTTTCCAATACTGAATTTATTTTAGTTCCTAAAACGAGTAAAACCAAACTTATTTACACAAAATGCTAAAATGCGTACATTGCTATTCAGATGACAATACTGCATGGGCGGTATCAGGCGCATCCTGTGTCTATGCAGGCCCACAATGAGTGACAGAGACGGCTTATTATTAGTGAGCTGATCCAAAGAACAACTGCTCTCGTAACTTATGATGCAGTAAACTGTTAATCTAAAACTCTTGATCTAATCTCGACACCTTGGTTGTTGATCTAAGCGACTGTTGTTCTCACATATTTATATAAACGTAAAAAAAAAAAGACACTTACCCAATGCTCGTTAAGCTTCTCTGATCATCAGCATGGGGCGGCCTTCGTCTTTTCTGTTTTCTGACTCTGTACACTACAAGAGCAATGGTCAACAACACGACAACCAGCGCACCGCCAGCGGCCATTCGCACATTGGCCTCACCACCTTCCACCGGCTTGACGACGTCATCGAGGCAGATGAATTCGCAGCATGTGGTACCCACCCGGAAGGAACGGCAATCCTGTGAAATGACAACTAATAAATATTCTCGGATGACATATTTTGACATATTTTATTATGTAAATTATGTCACCTGACAGATAAGATGATCATATTATGAAACATCCAATGTGGCCTTTTTAGCCCCCCAGATCGACGACGTTTAAAGAAAGGATAAATCAAAAGTATTCCCAACTGGCTAGCGTGTATGAAAACAGTTGTAAAAGGAGAAGCGAAAGGTATGCTAGGATCGTAACAAGTGGAAATATGTGGTCCTTCCATCCTCTGTTGGGAAACAGGCATTAGGAAATAGAGGGTTATTGAAATTTTGGCCTGGGAGGTGATGCGACAGGGGAATGAATGTCGTATGGACATCTATGTGAGATCACCGACAGTCACGCGGGCGGAGCTGCGGGCAACAGTAGACTACGCGGAAAATCGTTTGTTAGAGTAGGGTGAGGTTTGCTCGTTATTAGTCATTTATATGCTATAACATGTCTTGGCATTCCATTCCTGCATTCCTGCATTTGACAGGAAAACAGATAACACATTAGATGAATACGCGCCAAAGTCACGCACAGGACGCGTCGCGCGGGTCACCTCCATTTGGTGCGTCTTTTCGACGCCTCGTCTCTTTTATATGTTTCAGAATAGGGCACAGTTGTCAAAAGTGGCCTGTTCGTGTTCAGTCCACGTCCCGTCTTATGCATTTGTGTAGTGTCGCGACGTTTCTTACATTTTGAAAGAAACTCATAGAAAAGGCGCTACGCCAGAGACGCGTTTGTGCGTCTTCATCTTGTGTCTGATACATTATACCCCTAACTTTACATACATAACATCTATGTACACATATAAAATGTAGAATATATTTGAATATTTTCTTTAGCAATAATCTATAGGATCTCACTAATCTAATCTCACTAATATTAAATATAATGACGAAACCATTAATGAGGTAGACACAACAAAGTTTTTGGGACTTAACATAGATAGCAACCTAAATTGGAAAACACATGCAGAAACCCTTTGCTCAAAACTGAGTACTCAGTTATATGCATTGTATATGCTCACAAAAAAACTTAATCAGACCGCAGTACTGACAGCATATTATGGTAACGTTGAAAGTATGCTAAGATACGGGATCATATTTTGGGGAAACTGTACAGAAAAAGAACAAATATTTATAGCACAAAAAAAGTGCATAAGGGCAATTTGTAAGGTCAATCAAACAGACAGCTGTAGACCATGCTTCAGAAAGCTAAAAATATTGACAGTACCGTGTCTATACATGTATGAGTTGGTGTTATTTGTCAGGTCTAACTTAACGATGTACGAACATTATAAAAGCAAGCGCCACTGTTTAAAAGTTAGCTGTCCCCAGCACAAAAGTGCATTGATGACAAATAGTGTACTCTGTATGGCGCCAAGGGTTTATAATCACTTACCAAAGGAATTATTAGAAGGCATAAACATCAATATATTTAAACGAAAAGTAAGACAATTTCTCGTGGAAAAAGCCTATTACAGTGTAACCGAATTTATAAATGACATGCAAAATAACCAGAAATAACATAATATTGTGTTACTTTATTTATTGACATATTTTAATTTTTAATTTTATTTGACATGTATACATTATTGACTTGTACCAAGGAAAGGAAAAATTCTGACATATTCTCTTTGATGGACTAAATTATTGTATTTAATTTATTACCTAATTTTATATAATCATTACTAGTGCATAATCAATATTCATTTAAAAATACCTGTAAAATTGCATGCCTTCAGGGTGGATTATGGAGGGACCACTTTATTTACTGAATGTTACCTATAAATTACCCATTTTCGCAATAAATGAGTTTGAGTTTGAGTTTGAGTTTGATCTACCATTAAATGCAGTGATCTTAATTTGGTACATTTCTTATAGTGTATTAAAGTTATTTTCTATAATACACAAACATCCATTTTAAACACAACAATAGGAAAGGCTGAATATGTGACAAAAGGAAGTCAAATAGGATATGTGTAGGGTAGTCAATCAGTAACATAATCTTCTGATCACATATTTAAAGGGGAAACTTTTCAGAATCATGATATTATGGACAGTTTATACAAATGTCACAGTATGTGAGAAACTATAACACAACTATCATCATAAAGTGTCCCTGTGCTGTAACCATGGCTGCTGAAAAGCATCCAAAACGTTGGACTCAATGTTATGTTATACTCAATCATGTTAATAATATGAAATAAATTATGATAGAATCTGTTAAAAATAATTTTATTTGAGAATCATGTTACCATGACCTTTCACCACTGTAACCCCAAGATTAAAATACAAGCAAAGATTTTGGTTTCATTTATTTTTATTATAGATTACTTATCGTTTTACAAACTGTATTCAATGCTATTAGGCACTAAGTACCTACTTAATTGACTAGATTTTTTTTTGTTAAATTGGAAATATATCAAAGATTCTTTTTGTTGCTGTATATCTCTAATCCCAATTATGTTAATAATTATAAAGAAAGTAAAGGAGTTTTCTGAAGCAAAATTAAGCAAGAACTTACCTGAGGAGGTGAGCATAATACCGCTTTGCAAACTTTCGGTATTCCATTGTCACAAACGCAGAGCGTACAAGTATCTGGCCCAGGTACGTAATGATGGCCATGGGAAATTAATTGACCACGCAAGTCAGTGCACTGCTCCTGGGCTGCTACATCTGCAATTAACACCACACAGAACATCCAGGGCACTAGCTTCACACACATATCTACTATTATTCACTATAATAATCATTTAATAAAATAATTACTGTAGAATTGTAACGTTGATAAACACAATACAAATATTCTTAACATAATGAATTCATCAATTCAATCAAATTTCATTTAAAAATGTGAGACACATTGTTGTTGGAGAAATTTTGTCCTATTTTATAATCGATATTCACTCGTACTAAAATCTTTTTGATCATGCGTCTTGGCTGTTTTGCTCCGCTTTGCGTTTGCGTACGTCTGTCAAATGATCAAAATCATTAAATGTCAAACAAGAAATGTCAAGGTATGCGTTTCGTTTAGGATACACATTTTTCGTTTAATTTCATTTATTTTACAGCACAATATTATAATGATTAAAGTATGTGCACGACTAATTGGATTTGAAAGAAAATTATACTCCGTACCATAACATTAAGTTTTATTAAGCCGGCACGGTACTATGCTCAATAATAAATTACGTATCTAACATTCCATTCCGTTTCCGTTTCCATTGTATTCCAGCGTATTCCACTGACACCGACTGACATTGACACTAGACACTGACAATTTTGACATATCCATGTCTACCTAACCTATTTTTCATTTCGAAGAAAAGGTTTGTTCTACTGTGTTAATTTTTTTGCTACCTATTAAATGATTGGGTACACGTTCATTCAAATAAGCATAATAAATCATAATTGGTCCATTAAGATATTCGTGTAATAATCTTTACTGAGTAAACAAACGTACTGTACGACAGATTCTTTAATTTTAGGGGGATAATTTCCTTTTTTTATAAACATTATTTTTATTCACAATAGGTTTAATATAACTAACATTTCAGCTAAAAATAATGTACTGAGTTGGTGAAAATGGCTGGGTTTGGTGAATATTCTGGATATAACAGGCCTTTTGGATTGGATCCTAATCGAGAAACAAACGATTTGTATGATACTCGCTATCAGCAAATCTATGGCTATCATACGCCTGTTACCGAAGAATTTCAGGGTCCTCCTCTCGTTATGGATGACGTTCCAGAAGATGGTATGATCAATTTTTTTATGTTCTATTTGCATGTATCAAGACTATACAGACACAAAGAGCTGTATCAAAAATAACTACTTTTGGCTTATATTTCAGACAACAATGCTTATGTGACAACAGCTATTAGTGTAGCAAGTTTAATAACAGAAAACTTGTTAAGTCATCCATTTATTGTCCTGAGAAGACAATGTCAGGTATGTTTTTGTTACTATCGCTTTTAGGTGTTATTTAATCCCTCTAACTATCCATGCGAAAACCTCATACACTTTTGTTTTTCATTTCTAGGTTCACAATGGATTAAAAAACTATCACATAGTACCATACACTATGTTACCTGTGGTAGCTAGACTGCACAGGCGGCAGGATGTCACCACTTTATGGAAGGGCATTGGTTCAACTTGTATAGTCAAAGGCCTTAATTTAGCTGTTGAGGATATTGTGTCGAAAGGCACTGGATGGCCTAAGTGAGTTGAAGTAGAATATTGGTAAACCATCATTCTCTGCTCACTAGTATATTTATATAGGGTAGGGGTAACAAGGATGGACTAAGATGAGACAATAAATCAAAAAAGCATCAAAACTCTTTAGGGAAAGTATAAAGGAGTAAACAATGTAACAAGTATTTCATCTAATAATGTAAATTTTATACATTGAATGCTCTTCTGTTCCGATCTGTCATCTACACTGCTGCTGTGAAAAGTGATGTGCATTTTATTCCTTTATGAGATAAATATTTGTGTGATACATAGTATACAAGTACTTCTGAATCTAGTTGTACTTTTAAAGTATTAATTGTGAGTCCCATTCTAAATGAGTTTTTAAAAGGACTTCTTGTCTCTTACAGGTTTATGCTTTTTGGTATATATTTTACCCTAAAAATAGATCATCTATCAAATTATAATGTCTTATATTATGTTCATATTACCTTTTCTAGGGAAATTGGGAAGTGTAATTCAGTTTTGCAGTTTCTGCAACATGTTACAGTAAAATGGTGAGAATAAAACTAAAGTAGTATAGTAGTCTATATTCTTTCTCATTTACTTTGAAATTACAAGTTTATTATGTCTTTTGCAGTGTAAGTTTAGCAATAATCACACCGTTCTACTCAGCTAGTTTAGTAGAAACAGTACAGAGTGATATTGCAAGTGATAAACCAGCCTTATTTGATGTGTTCAGAGAAGGATTTGTGCGCATTTTGGAGTGGGGTACTCCAAGTAGAGGCAGAATGCTTCCTATATGGGCTATTGTAATGCCTACAGTTGCTCTAGGCATCACTAAATATCTTACACAGTATGTATAGAATACCAAACCTTACAAAACTATAGATGGAAATGCCAATGATCTGAAAATGTATTATTTTTCTTTTCCAGCATAACCTTGAAGAAAATTACAGAAAAAGTTCTTCGATTCCAACAAAGGCACAAACACGAACTCAGTGAGTCATACAACATGAACTACAGCAAAAATTCACATAACCCTCTGCTAGAGGACATCAGCCTTAAAGCAAACATATTTGCTTTTATTTCTATGGAGATTTTATTCTTTCCAGTTGAAACTATCATTCATAGGCTTCACATACAGGTGAATATAAAATAAGGACTTACATTTATCAAGCCTCACAGACTGTCATATCTACACCCTCTTATAACATCAAATTGAGTTAGAAATGAATTATTAATCTGACTTTATATGTATTTTGGATCTCACAAATTTGTTTTACGTCTTTTCAGGGAACTAGGACAATTATAGACAACCTAGACACTGGGACATCTGTGATACCTATACTTACTGGATATGAAGGATTCATGGATTGCTACAACAGTACTATTGCTAAGGAGGGTGTGTCTGGCTTGTACAAGGGCTTTGGAGCATTAGTATTACAATTAGCAGCACACTTGGCAATTATCAAACTAACCACTTTGGTTGTTTCTGAAATTTCTAATCTTCTTAAACCGGCCAAGTCTCCGACAAACTCGGATGACTCTGTTCACTCACAACAAAAATATCTTTTCAATTAGTCTGGTAAATATTGATGAAATTTTAACATGTAAGTGTAATTAATAATGTGTTGTTGATCTATTGAGGGTTTTAATGAGTTATTAAATTACATAGAAAAAGTGCTTTTTATTATATTTCCAAAGCTGAGTAACAATTTGAGTGATACACTTAGTAGCCAAAAGATAGTTCCCAACTGCAATAATGGTAATACACACTGTAATTATTTATAGAAAGGCATAGATTTTTTTTTATTTTTACAAAGTTAGTTCTTAAGTGAAATGTGTAGTTTAAATGATTAAATTGTTAACAAATGAGGCTCATAAATAAATCATTAGTTTTTGGCTTTTTTATTTTCGTTTATATGACTAAAACACTACACCACTATTTCATCAACATAAATATAATATTATTAGTGACTTAAAACAAATCTTCCTTTTAATAATCTTCTCATTAAAACTTTACGGCCATTTGGAGTGGACATTCTGGTCTCCCAACCATGTCTGCGAACTCGTCTAACTTCATTTGGCCTAGGGAAATAGCAGCGAACTTTCGTTCGGATTGATGAGAGTGAAAAGCAGTCTGGTACTACCAAACTATTACTGGTGATAAGAGTAGCCTGCACACTTTGTCTTACAGCTCTGTAATATAAAATAAAACGAGGTTAACATTAATTTGATACAATATTGCTAACTTCGCTGACTCTATTTTGATTTAATAATGGATCAATAAATACCTGAGGGATTGAAAGATTGCTGACATAATGTGTGACATGTCTATTATACCTGTGAAGGTGACAACTATCAATATAAATATAAAATCGAGGCTTTGTTAGCGTTCAATGTTTATTTATAATATTCTGTACACTTCACTGTTCGTCGTCTAATGATTTAAATATAATATAAAATGCGTTTGAAGTTGCAGGTTATTTTGTTTGTCATATTAATTCTGTCAAAGTGTCAATTCTGTGATAATAATTGTCATTGTCAAACAAAATGTCAGATTCAGTCCAGGTAAGTGTTGCCAACCTCTAGAAATGGAAGTCGCCAGACTTATAATCTAAAGTCGCTAAAAGTTACTTAGTGGGTTGGTAATTTATTTATAAAAAGCAAGTAGATATTTTAAAAAAAAGCTCGAAGGTGGTAAGTATAGCTCGTCTATAAAGTCGTGAAATTAAATGAGGGCGCTGCTGAACTTCATGTAGCAACCCTGTATAGTGCGACTAAAATGATCTTGATACTAGAAGTTCGTTCCTAGTAAAATGAGTTACTAAAATAAAACACATTATGCAGTCATAATATTGTTTCTGCTTTATTTATTAAACCAGGTGAAGTATAAAGTTTTGACCCAGATCTAGAATAAAGTTATTGAACCAGATCCAGAATAAAGTTAGTTCAAACTAAAACTTAATCATTTATTAAATTCAATCAGTTACAAAGAATAATCAGTCCGGATTCCAAATATTAAATATTGAAATGCGTTTCGTCACCACTTTCAGCAGTACAGTCACCACTGTCACCACAAATGTTAAAGTTATCCATTTCTTTCTTCGGCCGACCTTTCATGTGTTTCCCAGGAGTTTCAAACTTTCCATCATTCTTAAAACCTTCGTTAACTATCCGCCAACTGTACTCTCTGATTTTCCTGTAAAGAGTAAAAATAATCATTTAATAAAATTAATTACTGAATGGCAACAAGTTATTGACTTGAAGCAGTTGTTGAAATAAAAAAATTGGTACAATAACAGATTGAACGACTTGTACCATCATAATATCAAAAATTTAGATCGTACTATAAAAATGACCTACTATAAAATATTTTTCTAACCTAAAAATATTGAATGTAAACAATGCCTTTTTTGCCTTCAAATCGTAAATTCAGTAGATTTGTAAGTTCCGATAGATTCAAAAATAAATAATAACATGATTACATACCCATCAAAGATGCTGTTCGCCCATAAACGTCCTCCAAATCCCATAAAATTGTCCAGCTTAGTAGTCCGTGATTCATCGCTGGAAAACTTTAAAAATCACTTCCCATGCACCACTATGATTTACTTTACTAATTTCTCAACCTTTCATGCGTAGTTTGGTATCAATGTATTGCAGTTTAATGAAAACAATAAAAAATACGAGAAGAAAACTGGTCCACTATACGATATTCGACGATAACACTGACAACTGACGTACTTATGTTTGGTGTTGCCACTCACATGTTTAATGTTAATTCCTCAAACATTCTTTTCACGACTAAATAGACAAGTTATAATCGTGACTATATTTAGGTACCTATTAACTTGTTATTCATTGTCACTTATTAATTCTATTGTTTGTCAAAAATGTAGGTAAAAACTATTGGCTCTAAACATGAAGCTATAGATAAACATGGAGGCCGCACTTCCAATACCTACTTGAAGCGCGGTATTTACTATCTTGCTCTTTGTGGACTGACTTCTCTTTCTAAGTATGGTAACCTTCTAAAGGCGTAAATACACTTATGTGTCGTGGCCACTGACCTGAAATAATAATCGCTAGACTGGCTATTCCATAGAAGATGACAGATATTTTTTGTGCCGATTTGAAGCGCCGCCTTTGACAGACGAGTGTACTGAGAACTAATTATTTTGCAAATGGCCGTTGTTTGTTTACCTATCTGAAACGGAATCTGTGTGAAATTCGAAGTTTTTTAAGTAATTATTGTGTCTGTGCTACAAATTGAAGTGTTTTAATTTATAAAGTTGGTTTATATTGGATAATTAAGTAGGTATTCGTTATGAGATCGTGTATGTATTGTAAAAACCAGATAAGAGAAGGGCAGTGGTGTTTCTTGTCACAAGTAAGTAAATAATTAAGAATTTAACACTGAAACTATTATTATAAAACCGTAATTTCGTTATTTTTACTATAATAAGCGAATACCTTTCGAGTTTAGGGGATTTTAAAAATATTTTCATAACCAAAAATGTTTAATAGGGATGTCAAAATGTATATCGATAATTTTCTAGCCAATGCCAAAATTCGTAGGTATACTTTTAAAAACAAAAGGTTGTATATGTACTATAAATAATTTTATGAACATATTAAAATGGTATTTATCATTAGTAAACACTTCAAATTGAAGTAGGTAATCGAAACAGTGACATTTGAATAAGTTTCATCGATACCAAGACAGTTGTTGTCATCATTAGTATTAGTTCCAAGTACACTCACGGCTGCTGTCAGCGCCAAAATGGCGATTTTCAATAATTAGGCACACTTTAATGGGACGGAACACCAGTCCAGAGTACTTATACAGGTCAGTGGTCGTGGCGTGTCGTGACGCGCCAGAAGCATATCGCTGTCATACATTTATTATGGTTAGGGACATAATATATATTTGCATGTCGTGTTGTGTCACAACGCGTTCTGTCTGTCGTGGCGCCGACTGCTTGCCACCGATTGCGCCAGAGTGGTGGTGGGAGCTATGATGCCACACGACACAACAGGTAAATGTGTCTCTACACCGGCGCGTGGCTCGTGTTGCGAACATCTAGCGGGACTTTTACATTTATTATATTTGCAGCAAAATTACTGACGATCTTCAACACTACTCCCCTCCAGAGTCGGCAGCGCGAGTGTGACCTCATGTTGCACACGTCTATAGATCAAGGTGACTGCTTCTTATCAGGTCAAATCAAACGAAATAATGAACTTGTAAGTACGTCAACGAAAAGTTATAATATTACTCAAAGTGTAAAGAGTGCATAGATCATTTTGATTAGAAATGCTATTTGGGAAGAAATTGCAGAAATTTTGAAAGAATATAAGTCAATAAATAGTATTTCAAGTATTGTATTTTTCAGTCAATAAAAAAGTACAGTTGATGAAATTTCTCTTCGTCGCTCTCTAATTCTTTAACGAGATTATGAAATTCACCTTTGTCTTGTCTCCCTCTGTTTATAGGGTGAACCCATGGACGTATTATACTATATAATACGTCCATGGGTGAACCCGGGCAGTATCTTCTTTTCTTTTTTTGCTCTTAAAAAGTTTCATTGCCAAGAGAAATTGAAGGACTTCATCAAAATCAATATCCGAATCAGAAGAAAACATTATGTATAGCTTGTCTATAAAGTCGTGAAATTAAATGAGGGCGCTGCTGAACTTCATGTAGCAACCCTATATAGTGCGACTAAAATGATCTTGATACTAGAAGTTAGTTCCTAGTAAAATGAATTACTAAAATAAAACACATTATGCAGTCATAATATTGTTTCTGTTTTATTTATTAAACCAGGTGCAGTATAAAGTTTTGACCCAGATCTAGAATAAAGTTATTGAACCAGATCCAGAATAAAGTTAGTTCAAACTCAAACTTAATCATTTATTAAATTCAATCAGTTACAAAGAATAATCAGTCCGGATTCCAAATATTAAATATTGAAATGCGTTTCGTCGCCACTTTCAGCAGTACAGTCACCACTGTCACCACAAATGTTAAAGTTATCCATTTCTTTTTTCGGCCGACCTTTCATGTGTTTCCCAGGAGTTTCAAACTTTCCATCATTCTTAAAACCTTCGTTAACTATCCGCCAACTGTACTCTCTGATTTTCCTGTAAAGAGTAAAAATAATCATTTAATAAAATTAATTACTGAATGGCAACAAGTTATTGACTTGAAGCAATTGTTCAAATAAAAAAATTGGTACAATAACAGATTGAACGACTTGTACCATCATAATATCAAAAATTTTGATCGTACTATAAAAGTGACCTACTATAAAATATTTTTATAACCTAAAAATATTGAATGTAAACAATGCCTTTTTTGCCTTCAAATCGTAAATTCAGTAGATTTGTAAGTTCTGATAGATTCAAAACAAATAATAACATGATTACATACCCATCAAAGATGCTGTTCGCCCATAAACGTCCTCCAAATCCCATAAAATTGTCCAGCTTAGTAGTCCGTGATTCATCGCTGGAAAACTTTAAAAATCACTTCCCATGCACCACTCTGATTTACTTTACTCATTTCTCAACCTTTCATGCGTAGTTTGGTATCAATGTATTGCAGTTTAATGAAAACAATAAAAAATATGAGAAGAAAACTGGTCCACTATACGATATTCGACGATAACATTGAAAACTGACCTACTTATGTTTGGTGTTGCCACTCACATGTTTAATGTTAGTTCCTCAAACATTCTTTTCACGACTAAATAGACAAGCTATATGTTTGAACGCTGCAAAGGTTCATTATGTACCTGGGTGAATCCGCCGTTTTGATTCTTTCTTATTTATTTTGAACTTTTTTTGAAACTTGTCGGAAATGCGTGTCAAACGCAATAAATTTAAAGGTTTTTTAATAACCTTTACAAAACTATTGGAGGCACTAAAATCCAACAAGAGAATCAGAAGTTATTGATCTTCAAAGTTATTTAATTGAAATGGTAATGACGTCTATAGCATGGTAATGATTTTTCTATAACGGTAATGACGATATGTTAATGGGAATGATGAAAAACTGAATAACACTTGTTTTTACTTTGTTAAATCACTATAAACATAATAGAATATTGCAAATAAACTTTTTTCTTTTAGTAGAAGTCATATAGACGTAATCGACAGTTACGTCAATAATATGACTTCACCTCACCTGATGATAACTATGGTAAGCTAAAGGCACAGTCTCAGGAAGGAGGTCCCCATTCCATACATACATGCCATAATGGTGGCCCTCAACTTGACGGCCTTGTCAAATGCTTTTTCACGCCCCGCTTAAAGGACCCGGGACTGTAGTAGGGGGAAGGAATCACGTGGGCTGGTAAAGAATTCTAGGTCTTTATTGAGCGGCAAAAAAGAACTTCGAACTTCTTAGTTCTTGATGGCATTGTTCAGCACGGTATGAGGGTGACATCTCAGCCTTGCACGTATTGTTCTGTATAGGAAAGGAGAGGATGGAACTAGTTGGTGGAGCCCATCAGAACACTCACCACGGTAGAGGTACCGCCTCTACCATGGTGAGTGTTCCGAAAACTGCCAAAGAGGCTATGTCTCGACGTAATTGTAACGGTTCGAGAGCGTTGGTAACTTGAAGAGTCCCAATAATACGGCATGTACGTCGAGATGAGAACAGTATTCTACGCCGGAACGGATTTGTGTCTTGTATAGAAAATACCGCTGCTCCGGCGTGAAAAACCACCTCACCTTGTTCAGTTCTCTGAGTTTCCGCGAGGCCGTTTTGATGCTTTCGATGTAGTTATTATTAGTCAGTTTGCAGCGAACATCCATGCCGAGTAGATCTAGGTTATCCTGAAGTGGCAGTGGAGTGTCCCGAAGAGTAGGGAGGGGTAGCTCAGTGACAAGAAGCTGTCTTTTTTCCCCTACGTCAGCCTGCTTGTTCGCAGGGTGACCGTGATATCGTCCGTGTAAGGTGCTATCATCTGCATAGCAGTGAATGCTGCCTACTGACAGCATGTCATTGATATGCAGAAGAAACAGATTAGGTGACAAAACGGACCCCTGCGCCTATCACAGAGCACTCGAATGCGGCGCTCCTGCAGGAAGTTCTCAATCAAGCTGCATAACAGTGGAGATAGACCAAAAGCAGGCAGCTTGGAAATAAGTGACTTGGGCCAGACCCTTTTTTTTATCGTGTTGTATCCCCATGGATACCACCCCTGTCGGCCATCGGGGGTCGTTATGTCGGGATCGAACCAACTAAAACCGCACGCCATCTCGGGTTTAATTACCGGGGTGTAAGGTTACCCAATGGGCATATCCCTCGCACCCCAGCTGACCCCGGGCCATCTACGGTTTTAAGATGGCCCCCACGACACACGAAAGGAGGGGTGGGGCGAGCATCGCGCCATATCGCCGATGGTGGGGTGTAGGGTTACAGGCGGCCGTCCTGTCACCCAACCGTCGGCGCGCAGACAATCAGCTCACCCCCCGTTTGCTCCCCACTGTGCCATCTGCTAGTCAAAGGGACACGTGGAGAGCCTCGGAGCAGCCCTCTAAACGGCCGCTCCCACCCCGGCCGGATTGGCCGCAGGCAGTTGCGTCTCCCGTGGCGAATGGGAGGCGCTGCTCGCCTCCGTTGCCCAGGTGCACCACGTGGAGGTTCCGGCCCGCATCCACTTGTGCCAGACCCTATCGAAAGCTTTGGCAATGTCAAGACTGATAGCCAGTGACTCACTATACTTGTCCAAAGCTTCACCCCATAGATGGGTGACATACGCTAGAAGATAACCCGTTGAATGTTTCGGCCTGAAGCCATATTGCCGATCATTAATTACGGAATGATCCTCTAGGTGACGCATGAGCTGTGCGTTAATGATATGCTCAAAAACCTTGCACAGCACTGAGGTGACGGCTATGGGTTGATAATTGCCCGGGTCTGACCGATCCCCTTCCTTGGGAATCGGCTGCACATTCGCTTCGCTGCACAAGCTGGCGGTATTGTACCCGAAGTGTTCTTCTTCTATTGTATCGATGGCATTTCTGCTCTCAGATTTTACTTTTCCATTGTGCTGCTACCTGGATTGCGTTCTCAGAGGCACTTATGAGTTCCTCTGGTGTGCAAAAAGTACATGGGCATGCAGCACACGTTATTAGGTGGGCCATAGTCTGCGGGGAAACTCCACACTCGCACCGCAGGCTTGCACTGCCCGAGAACCCCCTTCTTGACCGATTCTTCTTGCTTCGGCCGACCTGTGTCCGAAGTCTATTTAGAGACTTCCACGTGGCCTAGGGAAGGTCGTGTCCAGGTAGGAGGCTTTCCGCCCACGGAACAAAAGGTATCGGAAACGGACTTCGAGCTCTCCAGCGAGTCACTCTGGCTATTGGGGGTTCACTGTCAGCGGTAGCGACGCATACCCAAAAGCTCTTTCGGCTTTACAGCCTTTGTGGTACGTAAGGGTGGCCATGCATGGGGTGTCGGTGGTCCGCTTCCAGTTTGCCCCACTCCATGGATGATGCCACATCTCTGCGAACGCCGGGAGGTGCAATGCCAGCCAGTGGGTATAGCAGCCGTACCGGAGTCGGCTTTAGACAGCCAGTTATTATCCGGCAGGCCTCATTTAGTGCTACATCCACTAGCCCAGCGTCACCAGCTGAATAACACAGAACGAGCCCCGTTGCCCGCAGCACGTGTGGTGCGGCCCCCCAGTTTATACTCGTCAGCCTTTTAACAAGGTTATTACGAGCGCAGACCTTCTGCTTGAGGTTTTCGCAGTTCTTCCTAAACGTGAGGGACCTGTCCAGAGTAACTCCCAGATATTTCGGGATGCTTGCAGTGGACGATGTTGATACTACGCCACCGACGCTGCCCGTTGCTAAGGTGAGGTGTTTGAGGGGTCGGGCTTCAGCGCATTGTTGTCGTTATAGGAGCTCAAGTCCTCGAGTGCGGCATTCAAATTTGCCTCTACCTCCTCAAAGGAACCCTGTGACGTAAGAGCGGTCGTCGGCATAGAGAAAGCGTGTCGTGTGCCCGAAGTGTAAGAGATGCAGTACAGACGCGTAAGCATGGGAGACAACTCCACTGCACATTTACGTAGAACCACTGCTAGAATTCCATCGGGACCACTGGCTTGCCGGACATCGAGTGATTGCAGCACTGCACAAATATGGCGTTGCCTGATAAGGATGTAGTTGCACGGCCTTGGCCAGGTGCCAGTAGCCACAACTGCCCGTGGGGTGCGCCACAAGCCTACCCAAGCCGTGCAATGCACTGGGCGTCCGCTCTGATGTAAGCCTTCTTGCAGCATTACTTTGTGGCTTTGATTTATGCTGCTTTGAACCGGCCTTTGAACCGCCTTTGGATCACGGTTATCAGCTTCTGGTGAATAGCCTCTGCCCACTCGCGCCCATACCAGGAACGCACCCCGCGGGCGATGCTTGCCCCACCCCCCTTTCCCGGTGGCCCAGGGTCATTCAACATCACCCAAATCAGAATTTACATGAGATAAACACACAAAACACATAGAGCAATATCATTACCATTCACTTCTTATCATTACCATTAATAGAAAACAAATGGTAATGATGATAATGGTTATGACGTTTGATAGCTTATGATTTTTTTAAATAAATACCATGCTGCAGAGAGACCAACCAACCATTTTTATGGTATTGTACATAAATTACGGTTAGCGTGGGTATTTTAAAAAGATCTAGTAATTAGTGCTTACCTAAATTTCTCTGATAATGGTGATGATGCAAATACGTGACACACTGCCCCTAAGCAATGTAAGTTGAAAATTTTTAGATTCCTGCGTGGATAAAATTGACGTGCGCTGCGCTCCGCTTCATTAGAGAGACTGGGAAAGGAGATCTAGGGCGTCTAGATCGGGCTAGGTAGATAGAATTTTCGAGGAATACAACGTTGACGGTGCCGCAACGGTGATGACGAATTTTCGTGACAAAATTTATTTAATTTATTTTTATATGATATTTGATATCAAATCACATCATGGTTCGTTATGTTATTGTAGATAATATATACTTTCGAAGTATGAAAGAAAAAACGGAAAGTGCTAGTACAATTTTTGGGAAATAATTGTGGAACTTTATTACTCGACTTTTTTTTGTAAACGGTGATGACGTTTGGTGCGTGTTTATTGAAATAAAAAATTATATAAAGGATGTGTACTATTTTAAATACCGGCGCCTTACGTGAAAATATGTAGGAAATGTCATGCAAAGTAAAAAAAGAAAGCTATTATGATAACTAATTTATTATTAGCATATATTCGCAATTATTGGTTTTCCGCGGATTGACCCACCTACTGTTCAGAAATAACGCCAAAGTACGCCACGACACGACACGTTAGTATGCACTACACAGCGTTACGTCAGTAAGCATCACGATACAACACCCGTTATGATCTATGATTAATTTCGAGTAAGAATAATATGGCGGACCAAAATAACAAGGGCGCTAAAAGATTATTTTGGATTTTTGTTGTATCTATCAAATAAGTGATTTGTTAAGACTTTAAATTGCACTTGTTATGTTTTTCGCTAGTATCAGGCATTAGTGGTTGTAGAAGGTAAACACATACATTAGGAAGTGATGTTTTTATTGGATGTTATTTTTTCGCGCAGAACATAGTAGGTACAGTGAACTTACAGTTTCAATAAATAAATACCATGCTATTTTGTTACAGATTCAGAATGTCTTCTGCGATAAAAGTTACCTTTGAAATAGGACATGTTGCGTCTCTAAGATCCAAACAAACGCCGGAAGGATTTACTCATGATTGGGAAGTATTTCTTCGCGGCGCGGAAGGTGCTGAAATTAGCCACTTCGTTGAAAACGTGGTCTTTCATTTACACACTACTTTTAAAAAGCCTAGAAGAGGTAATTATTTGCTTTGTTATTATTTATCTAAGTCGTACATACATGCACTTGATCAATTTTTTAATCTTACAAGTCAAAGTATCCTATTCGCTAATGTTGTTATTTACAATGTCTTCGTCATGTTTTGATTAAATACCTACTGATATCTTATATTTCTGAAATGCATAATTAACTGTAATTTAATCACATGCTTTTATTTTACAGTTGTAAAGGAGCCACCATTTTCTGTAAAAGGATCTGGTTACGCAGGATTCACATTTCCTATAGAGATATATCTAAAAAATAAAGATGAACCCAAGAAAATACAGTTCTCTTATGACTTCACTTTGCAGCATAGTGCATTGCTGAGGGATCGTTACATTTTTCAAAACCCTAATGATGATTTCCGAAAAAAGCTTTTCAAGGGTGGTGGAATACCAGTTAGTAATGAGGCATATTATACTAACCCAGACCAGGAGAGTAGGAGTAGAGATTCATTCACAGAAGAAAAGCAACAGCTGGTTAGTAAGCCTAAGTTATCATCAGATAATATAAAAAAACACAAATCGAAAGAGCACAAGGATGAAGTGCCACACAGAACAAGTAGTTTTGAGAATCTATTTGGGCCTCCGATTCAAAAACCACCAAAGATTTCTCCAGATCCTAAGAAAAACGAAAAACTTGCACCACCAGTTAAAATAGATAAAAAAGAGAAGGATAGGTCTAGTTCAGATAAGAAACCCAAACACGAGCACAAAGAAATCAAAACAGATAAAGTAAAGATCAAAGAAGAAAAAGATAAAGGTAGATCTGAAAGAAATAAAATTCATAACAAGGAACAAGAAAAATCAAAAGAAAAGTCAAACAAAAGACCCAATGAAAGACCGATATCACCAGATATTATTAAAAAACAACGTGCTACAAGTCCAATCAGAAGAGTCTAGTCCACCACATTCCAGTGGTGTCTCTAGCATTAAAGAAGAATACAAGCAACCCAAGCATAATTCTGAGATTGATCAAAAAAAGCCTAAAATTGAAGAGATATATCTAAAAAATAAAGATGAACCCAAGAAAATACAGTTCTCTTATGACTTCACTTTGCAGCATAGAGGATTGCTGAGGGATCGTTACATTTTTCAAAACCCTAATGATGATTTCCGAAAAAAGCTTTTCAAGGGTGGTGGAATACCAGTTAGTAATGAGGCATATTATACTAACCCAGACCAGGAGAGTAGGAGTAGAGATTCATTCACAGAAGAAAAGCAACAGCTGCTTAGTAAGCCTAAGTTATCATCAGATAATATAAAAAAACACAAATAGAAAGAGCACAAGGATGAAGTGCCACACAGAACAAGTAGTTTTGAGAATCTATTTGGGCCTCCGATTCAAAAACCTGTTCACTCACAACAAAAATATCTTTTCAATTAGTCTGGTAAATATTGATGAAATTTTAACATGTAAGTGTAATTAATAATGTGTTGTTGATCTATTGAGGGTTTTAATGAGTTATTAAATTACATAGAAAAAGTGCTTTTTATTATATTTCCAAAGCTGAGTAACAATTTGAGTGATACACTTAGTAGCCAAAAGATAGTTGGGCATTTTTTTTAAAACGCGACCAGGTTACAAAATGGAATGAAATAATAAAAAAATTTGGTAATGCATAACAAAATTTATAGAATGATTCTCTATTCTATAAAGAGCATTAAAATAGCTAAAGTTACACTATAAGTATAAAAGTTTGGAAGAAAACAATACTTTCTTTGGACACGAGAGTGGTTTAGACATCCACTTTGTAACTTTTAAAAGTAAAATTAATTAATAAAATAGGACATTCTTAATGGAAAGTTTTTGTTTATTTGGTTATAAATACAATATTCTTCAAAATAATATTACAGCATAAGTAAGATAAGCCATATATTTTTAGTATTTTGTAAAAATGTAACCATTTTGTAACTATTTGGTCATTTTGCCCAGTTAACTTTCGATTTATATCGTGTAACAACCATCTAATGATGTTAATTATTTTTTTATAACTAAGCCTCTTTTTATAGTTCAACGCAGAGTAAAATAAAATAATGTATCACTTTCCAAATCAGTAAAATTTAAAGAAATGGCACCAGTAAAACATAGGACAATTACAAAATGGAAAGCTTTAGTTACAAAATCGAAAAGGTAAAGCTTAGTTTACCCTGATAAAAAAATACTGGAAATCATTACTGAAAGAGGAAGGGATAAATCATGAACGAAGGTAACTTATAAAAGAAAATGAAACTATAACTATAAAAGAAAATGAATTAATATTAATACACACATACATTAATTTAATTAATATAATTAATTAAATTAATGTGTATGTGTCTGTGTGTATGTTATGTCAATATGTTGAAGAAGTGTCTCAGTATAATGACAAGTGTATGGTTTTATCCAACTAGTGAGCATTTTTTTACAGTCATAATAGTTTTTAGAATAAATATAAATACAACAAAGGTCTAGCTGCAATTCTTCGATATCGCCTAATGTCACCATTGGGTTGTGAAGGTTAGATGGCAGTCGCTTCACGAAAAATATCGAGCTCCAGCCAAATCCGCAGTTAAGACTGGTAAAACGGACCCCAGACTCCGAGGTGAAAGCTTTGGATGCGACTGAAAATTAACGTTAGGATGAAAAATATCAGATAAGCTCCAAGTTATCATAAATATTGTACCTATTGTCACGTGGCATGCAAAATTTCAGCTTAATCGAATAAGCACAAGTGGTCGAAAAATGACTAGCAAGACTTCAGCAAAGTTACAATATGAACATAGCAAGTTAAATAAAAGCGTCTAAAAAAATACCAAAACCTTGCAAATTATAAATTAATTGAAGCACATAATAAGAGCCCACATAATAAGTACATTTTTATGCCGAAACACAATTAAGTACTTGACAGACAATAATTGTTGTACTTAAATAATTATTGTTCCAAGATATCATCATAATATCCACTAAAAAGAAAAAGTAAACACAACATGCCTGCATGCATTTGTACTCGCCTTTATATTTCCATTTTGTAACTTTTTTATTCCACATATATGTAACCAAACAAAATGGAAGTAACGGATCTCCCATCGCCGACCTAAGATTGCTTGTAAATAAACTTTAATAAATATAAAACACAAAAACAACTATTTAAATAGCTTATAAAGCGTTTGTAGTTTATCAATATTAACTTCTATAAACAAAGAAAAACAAACTTACCTGTAAAAACCCAATTACAAAGTGGATGAAAAATCTGGCATGGTAACGCTCAAAAAGTTTCGACTCGAAATGCGTCAAAATGGTCATTTTCTGTGTGCTTTACAAAATGGTAAAGTCTGAAGTATTGTTGCCAGGGAAGAAATTCGCAGTCATTGGTATATTTTTTGGCGAAAAAGTCCATCAAATTACGGTTACAAAGTGTAATTCCATGCAAGGCCGAAATCATAGGACATAATATAATGTTAGAAAAGATAGTTTATATTGTTAAAGTAGTGTTATTTTATGTTTAATTCTGATAATATAATCATATTTTGATACCATTCAATCATCCTCACCCTTACTACTTAAGGAAATTCACGAGTAAACTTAACTCGAAACTAAGCCGGTCAACGTGGGACACGGTAAAATCAAGGGTATTCAAAATTATAAATGGTATTATTTTATATTTATCAATACATTATTCACATAATTTGATGTATTTCGGATACAATAAATATTAAATATTGTTACCATCCACACGTCATAATGAATTTTCTTTCATTTTTCCATAAAATTAATGATAAACTTCTGGGACATGCTCATTTAGAGTATGGTCGTGTAAAAAAAAATATGCCCAGTTCCCAACTGCAATAATGGTAATACACACTGTAATTATTTATAGAAAGGCATAGATTTTTTTTTATTTTTACAAAGTTAGTTCTTAAGTGAAATGTGTAGTTTAAATGATTAAATTGTTAACAAATGAGGCTCATAAATAAATCATTAGTTTTTGGCTTTTTTATTTTCGTTTATATGACTAAAACACTACACCACTATTTCATCAACATAAATATAATATTATTAGTGACTTAAAACAAATCTTCCTTTTAATAATCTTCTCATTAAAACTTTACGGCCATTTGGAGTGGACATTCTGGTCTCCCAACCATGTCTGCGAACTCGTCTAACTTCATTTGGCCTAGGGAAATAGCAGCGAACTTTCGTTCGGATTGATGAGAGTGAAAAGCAGTCTGGTACTACCAAACTATTACTGGTGATAAGAGTAGCCTGCACACTTTGTCTTACAGCTCTGTAATATAAAATAAAACGAGGTTAACATTAATTTGATACAATATTGCTAACTTCGCTGACTCTATTTTGATTTAATAATGGATCAATAAATACCTGAGGGATTGAAAGATTGCTGACATAATGTGTGACATGTCTATTATACCTGTGAAGGTGACATATCTGCAGAAGCACACTCGAATACATTATTAACATTTGTGAACATATGCTCCACTCTACCCCTGAGGGGAACCATGGAGCAAACCAATTTTACCCGTTCTACCACCGGTGGTATAAACCAGGGGTACAGCGGAGCAAAACCCCAATATAAATATAAAATCGAGGCTTTGTTAGCGTTCAATGTTTATTTATAATATTCTGTACACTTCACTGTTCGTCGTCTAATGATTTAAATATAATATAAAATGCGTTTGAAGTTGCAGGTTATTTTGTTTGTCATATTAATTCTGTCAAAGTGTCAATTCTGTGATAATAATTGTCATTGTCAAACAAAATGTCAGATTCAGTCCAGGTAAGTGTTGCCAACCTCTAGAAATGGAAGTCGCCAGACTTATAATCTAAAGTCGCTAAAAGTTACTTAGTGGGTTCGTAATTTATTTATAAAAAGCAAGTAGATATTTTAAAAAAAAGCTCGAAGGTGGTAAGTAATCGTGACTATATTTAGGTACCTATTAACTTGTTATTCATTGTCACTTATTAATTCTATTGTTTGTCAAAAATGTAGGTAAAAACTATTGGCTCTAAACATGAAGCTATAGATAAACATGGAGGCCGCACTTCCAATACCTACTTGAAGCGCGGTATTTACTATCTTGCTCTTTGTGGACTGACTTCTCTTTCTAAGTATGGTAACCTTCTAAAGGCGTAAATACACTTAGACTCTGACTAATGAAAGCTGAACCACGAAATTTATTGATTTGCAACACCAATAGACTATAAATGTCACCTTCTGTCATTTCTTGTGATTGTGCGTTGACATTATGATTTTGATACTTTGTTGTATTCACGTTAAATATTAACGAGATTCAGATGCGATATCCAAAAATATTCGCTTTTGTATTAGATATTTGTACTTTTCGACAATATTTATTTAAATAATGTAATTAATTATAAGTGTGACTGATGATGGATCAAGCAGCTCGGATTATGGTGAAGAATATTTGGAATCTAATTTTGATTATAATTAATAATAATTTTTTCTAATAAATGAACTTCATCTGATTCCTATAAGCCATGAAGCTATAGATAAACATGGAGGCCTCACTTCCAATACCTACTTGATGCTCAGTCTGTATTTACTATCTTGCTCTCTGTGGGCCGACTTCTCTTTCTAAGTATGATAACCTTCTAAGCAAGAAATCACCATTTAAACAAGTTTAAACACTTACGCGTGGAATTTTATATCACATCCTTGACGCCACGTACTACCGCAACCACGCACTATACAATTTTGCACCACTTTTTGAGTTTATACTTATAATTAACTTTAAATATGTTAAAAACCAAAACAATAATAAACAACCGCCATATTGTTAATTGATAGTTGACATGTAGTACTAATGTTGCCACATTACGTGCTGAATCCATAGACAATGGGAATTTAATTCACTGATTTCCTGATTCAACAACCCAATCATGCATAATAAATGGCATGTAATTTTTCAATTTCCACATTAATAATCGTAGTCGAACTATAGAGTTATTTATAAATCATTTTACTTGCATTTTTGGTTAGTATGGTCTATTTCTATAATTTACTAGGAGATACTAATAAGAAGATAGCAACATTGTACAAATACAAGAAAGAGAAGTCGGCCCACAGAGAGTGAGATACAGACATGTA
Source organism: Lithosia quadra (assembly GCA_963576445.1). Classification (NCBI taxonomy): domain Eukaryota; kingdom Metazoa; phylum Arthropoda; class Insecta; order Lepidoptera; family Erebidae; genus Lithosia; species Lithosia quadra. Next base: position 10,770,277 of record OY754891.1, read on the forward strand.
GGTATTTGGATCAAGCTGTTCTTCCCGGTTTGGCCTCCATGTTTATCTATAGCTTCATGCTATAAGCCCGCTTGAAGATAGTTTTTAGTCTGGAATAACACAGGCAAAATGTCTTGCACACGTTCATAGGCCAATTTCACTCGGGCAACAGCTAGTCTATATCTCCACTACATCAGCGGTTTTACTCGGTTCGATTCCGACATAACCACCCCCGATGGCCAACGGGTATTCGTTGGGGATTTTCACACGATTAAACCTGCTTCCTTTTCTTTCTCTTCCCGAGGCGAAGTCGTGGGCAATAGATAGTATTTAATAAAGAAATCAACATGTAAATAATAATGACACTGAATAAAGCGCGATGAAATTCTTTAAAAATACCAGTTAAACTTTAATAGGTACATACTTTTATTTCACGGTCAAAATGTTTTTATCCAACTATAACGGGTGATACCTGCCCTTAATTTTTTAAATTTGCCGCGGTTTTGTTGGTCCAGCTTTCATTAGACAAACTATATGTGTCGTGGCCACTGACCTGAAATAATAATCGCTAGACTGGCTATTCCATAGAAGATGACAGATATTTTTTGTGCCGATTTGAAGCGCCGCCTTTGACAGACGAGTGTACTGAGAACTAATTATTTTGCAAATGGCCGTTGTTTGTTTACCTATCTGAAAAGGAATCTGTGTGAAATTCGAAGTTTTTTAAGTAATTATTGTGTCTGTGCTACAAATTGAAGTGTTTTAATTTATAAAGTTGGTTTATATTGGATAATTAAGTAGGTATTCGTTATGAGATCGTGTATGTATTGTAAAAACCAGATAAGAGAAGGGCAGTGGTGTTTCTTGTCACAAGTAAGTAAATAATTAAGAATTTAACACTGAAACTATTATTATAAAACCGTAATTTCGTTATTTTTACTATAATAAGCGAATACCTGTCGAGTTTAGGGGATTTTAAAAATATTTTCATAACCAAAAATGTTTAATAGGGATGTCAAAATGTATATCGATAATTTTCTAGCCAATGCCAAAATTCGTAGGTATACTTTTAAAAACAAAAGGTTGTATATGTACTATAAATAATTTTATGAACATATTAAAATGGTATTTATCATTAGTAAACACTTCAAATTGAAGTAGGTAATCGAAACAGTGACATTTGAATAAGTTTCATCGATACCAAGACAGTTGTTGTCATCATTAGTATTAGTTCCAAGTACACTCACGGCTGCTGTCAGCGCCAAAATGGCGATTTTCAATAATTAGGCACACTTTAATGGGACGGAACACCAGTCCAGAGTACTTATACAGGTCAGTGGTCGTGGCGTGTCGTGACGCGCCAGAAGCATATCGCTGTCATACATTTATTATGGTTAGGGACATAATATATATTTGCATGTCGTGTTGTGTCACAACGCGTTCTGTCTGTCGTGGCGCCGACTGCTTGCCACCGATTGCGCCAGAGTGGTGGTGGGAGCTATGATGCCACACGACACAACAGGTAAATGTGTCTCTACACCGGCGCGTGGCTCGTGTTGCGAACATCTAGCGGGACTTTTACATTTATTATATTTGCAGCAAAATTACTGACGATCTTCAACACTACTCCCCTCCAGAGTCGGCAGCGCGAGTGTGACCTCATGTTGCACACGTCTATAGATCAAGGTGACTGCTTCTTATCAGGTCAAATCAAACGAAATAATGAACTTGTAAGTACGTCAAAGAAAAGTTATAATATTACTCAAAGTGTAAAGAGTGCATAGATCATTTTGATTAGAAATGCTATTTGGGAAGAAATTGCAGAAATTTTGAAAGAATATAAGTCAATAAATAGTATTTCAAGTATTGTATTTTTCAGTCAATAAAAAAGTACAGTTGATGAAATTTCTCTTCGTCGCTCTCTAATTCTTTAACGAGATTATGAAATTCACCTTTGTCTTGTCTCCCTCTGTTTATAGGGTGAACCCATGGACGTATTATACTATATAATACGTCCATGGGTGAACCCGGGCAGTATCTTCTTTTCTTTTTTTGCTCTTAAAAAGTTTCATTGCCAAGAGAAATTGAAGGACTTCATCAAAATCAATATCCGAATCAGAAGAAAACATTATGTATAGCTTGTCTATAAAGTCGTGAAATTAAATGAGGGCGCTGCTGAACTTCATGTAGCAACCCTATATAGTGCGACTAAAATGATCTTGATACTAGAAGTTAGTACCTAGTAAAATGAATTACTAAAATAAAACACATTATGCAGTCATAATATTGTTTCTGTTTTATTTATTAAACCAGGTGCAGTATAAAGGTTTGACCCAGATCTAGAATAAAGTTATTGAACCAGATCCAGAATAAAGTTAGTTCAAACTCAAACTTAATCATTTATTAAATTCAATCAGTTACAAAGAATAATCAGTCCGGATTCCAAATATTAAATATTGAAATGCGTTTCGTCGCCACTTTCAGCAGTACAGTCACCACTGTCACCACAAATGTTAAAGTTATCCATTTCTTTTTTCGGCCGACCTTTCATGTGTTTCCCAGGAGTTTCAAACTTTCCATCATTCTTAAAACCTTCGTTAACTATCCGCCAACTGTACTCTCTGATTTTCCTGTAAAGAGTAAAAATAATCATTTAATAAAATTAATTACTGAATGGCAATAAGTTATTGACTTGAAGCAATTGTTCAATTAAAAAAATTGGTACAATAACAGATTGAACGACTTGTACCATCATAATATCAAAAATTTTGATCGTACTATAAAAATGACCTACTATAAAATATTTTTATAACCTAAAAATATTGAATGTAAACAATGCCTTTTTTGCCTTCAAATCGTAAATTCAGTAGATTTGTAAGTTCTGATAGATTCAAAACAAATAATAACATGATTACATACCCATCAAAGATGCTGTTCGCCCATAAACGTCCTCCAAATCCCATAAATTCTTTAACAGGAGAAGGTTTAAAAATTTTACAGGAGGTAGGACACGACGGTATCTCCCGTCCGAAATGAGCTGTCCGACTGGGGTAGTACCTCCGCCCTACAGAACACCGCGGCCATAATAACCATCGAGTTGTGTTCCCGCCGGTAAGTAGGGTAGCCAGAGCTCAATTTACCCCTCCTCCTCCCATCCCTTCCTAGCCTCCCCACTCCTTCCCAACCCTCCCCCCTTCCCTTCAGGGTAGGCAGCGCGTGTGTGACACCCTTAGTGTTGCACACGTTCATAGGCCACGGTGACCGCTTCCCATCAGGTGGGCCGTGTGCTTGTCTGCCACCTAAGTAGTATAAAAAAAAAAAAAAAAAAATTGTCCAGCTTAGTAGTCCGTGATTCATCGCTGGAAAACTTTAAAAATCACTTCCCATGCACCACTCTGATTTACTTTACTCATTTCTCAACCTTTCATGCGTAGTTTGGTATCAATGTATTGCAGTTTAATGAAAACAATAAAAAATACGAGAAGAAAACTGGTCCACTATACGATATTCGACGATAACATTGACAACTGACCTACTTATGTTTGGTGTTGCCACTCACATGTTTAATTTTAGTTCCTCAAACATTCTTTTCACGACTAAATAGACAAGCTATATGTTTGAACGCTGCAAAGGTTCATTATGTACCTACTGTTCAGAAATAACGCCAAAGTACGCCACGACACGACACGTTAGTATGCACACACAGCGTTACGTCAGAAGCATCACGATACAACACGACACATAAGTGTGTATCCGCCTTAAGCAAGAAAACTAATACACGAAAGAGAAGTTGGCCCACAGAGAGTGAGATAGAGACATGTAGGTATTTGACTCAAGCTTTTTTTCCCAGTTTGGCCTCCATGTTTATCTATAGCTTCAGGCTCTAAACCACTGATCTCTATTACGTGCTATAGATAATAAAGATCAGTGCTCTAGACTCTAGAAATATTTCAAACCATAGACCGTTACCATCACTCTCGGTGAACTCTGACAGCGCGTCTCACTGATCTGTATTATCCGCGTCTATTTCCTTCTCTGTCTACGTTTCAAACAGTCAAGCTATAATGCATGCATACAATACATGAGCAAAAGTCATCATTTAGCGACGAAGTCGCTATTTAAATTGGCAACATGGTTCGGATAATAAAATCCATTGAATAAAATCATAATAAAATAAATAAACCGTAGATAAATATTTTCTCTTTTTTTCTGCATAGTGAACAATACGAGTATAGGGGAGGGGGTAGGGTCAAAATAGAAAACTCCGAAAAGAAAAGGATTCAGTGATAGGCGTTTATTGAGCAATTTATTATTTAAGCCCAAAATGCCAAGGTATTATAAACCCATCTCTAAATGAATGATAATGCTCGGCACAAATCGGATAGATTGAGTAAATTCCCGATTTATGCCTAAAGTAACATGGCAAAACCCATTTATAGTCAGATTATAACGTATTAAGGTGGGTCCTTCCTTCCTGTGTTGCAAAATGAGCTACACAATGTGTGATACCTAACCATACCTAACACATCAGTATAAAAAAATATTGTGATTTTTTGGCGTTGACAGAGTTAACATTTTCTTCAGCCCACAGAGATCAAGATAGTAAAAATACAGATTGTGCTTCAAGTAGGTGTTCCAAGTGTGGCCTCCATGTTTATCTATAGCTTCATGAACCGTAGACAGAGAAGTATGAAAAAAAAAGTATTCTTCTATAGTCTATGAGATGAGATATGTTATGATCTATGATTAATTTCGAGTAAGTAAGAATAATATGGCGGACCAAAATAACAAGGGCGCTAAAAGATTATTTTGGATTTTTGTTGTATCTATCAAATAAGTGATTTGTTAAGACTTTAAATTGCACTTGTTATGTTTTTCGCTAGTATCAGGCATTAGTGGTTGTAGAAGGTAAACATATACATTAGGAAGTGATGTTTTTATTGGATGTTATTTTTTCGCGCAGAACATAGTACAGTGAACTTACAGTTTCAATAAATAAATACCATGCTATTTTTTGTTACAGATTCAGAATGTCTTCTGCGATAAAAGTTAGCTTTGAAATAGGACATGTTGCGTCTCTAAGATCCAAACAAACGCCGGAAGGATTTACTCATGATTGGGAAGTATTTCTTCGCGGCGCGGAAGGTGCTGAAATTAGCCACTTCGTTGAAAAAGTGGTCTTTCATTTACACACTACTTTTAAAAAGCCTAGAAGAGGTAATTATTTGCTTTGTTATTATTTATCTAAGTCGTACATACATGCACTTGATCAATTTTTTAATCGTACAAGTCAAAGTATCCTATTCGCTAATGTTGTTATTTACAATGTCTTCGTCATGTTTTGATTAAATACCTACTGATATCTTATATTTCTGAAATGCATAATTAACTGTAATTTAATCACATGCTTTTATTTTACAGTTGTAAAGGAGCCACCATTTTCTGTAAAAGAATCTGGTTACGCAGGATTCACATTTCCTATAGAGATATATCTAAAAAATAAAGATGAACCCAAGAAAATACAGTTCTCTTATGACTTCACTTTGCAGCATAGTGGATTGCTGAGGGATCGTTACATTTTTCAAAACCCTAATGATGATTTCCGAAAAAAGCTTTTCAAGGGTGGTGGAATACCAGTTAGTAATGAGGCATATTATACTAACCCAGACCAGGAGAGTAGGAGTAGAGATTCATTCACAGAAGAAAAGCAACAGCTGGTTAGTAAGCCTAAGTTATCATCAGATAATATAAAAAAACACAAATCGAAAGAGCACAAGGATGAAGTGCCACACAGAACAAGTAGTTTTGAGAATCTATTTGGGCCTCCGATTCAAAAACCACCAAAGATTTCTCCAGATCCTAAGAAAAACGAAAAACTTGCACCACCAGTTAAAATAGATAAAAAAGAGAAGGATAGGTCTAGTTCAGATAAGAAACCCAAACACGAGCACAAAGAAATCAAAACAGATAAAGTAAAGATCAAAGAAGAAAAAGATAAAGGTAGATCTGAAAGAAATAAAATTCATAACAAGGAACAAGAAAAATCAAAAGAAAAGTCAAACAAAAGACCCAATGAAAGACCGATATCACCAGATATTATTAAAAAACAACGTGCTACAAGTCCAATCAGAAGAGTGTCTAGTCCACCACATTCCAGTGGTGTCTCTAGCATTAAAGAAGAATACAAGCAACCCAAGCATAATTCTGAGATTGATCAAAAAAAGCCTAAAATTGAAGAGAAAGTGGCTGATGTTAAAATAGAAAAGGAAATGAAAGAGAAAAAGAAAAAGGATAAAAAAAGTCATGCGAGAGATAAAGAACGGAAGGAAAAGAAAGAACATAAAAAGGAAAGCCACAAGTTAAAAGAATCACCCAAAGAACCTCCTAAAGAAGTAGCAAAAGAAATGCCTAAAAGCAGAGATATTCTGAAAGAGAGAGAACCTTCCAAGGATTCACCTACAGTCAAAACTAAACCCATGAAACCTGAAAAAACCATTAATAAATTCTCTATGGAAAATCTTAGAAAAACCCCTCCTACAGAAAATGAAGATCGGCCTGACAACCATAAGCAGAAAGACAAATCGGATCCCAGAAAACATAAACATAAAAAGAAAGATAAGAAAAGAGACGAATCTAAAGAGAAACACAAAGAATCTAATAAAGAAAAGAAACACAAACATGATAAAGCTAGAGATATACCACCAGAAAAAATTGAAGTTTTGGAGCACCGAGAAACCCCAATTATAAAAGAACGTCCAATGCCTGAACCAGCATCACCTATTTCAATAGATACAGCATCTCAGTGTAGCTCAAAAAGTGGTTTAGCCAAAACCTCACATATTGGTAATGAAAATGCTAACAGTAGTCACTCAGATTCAGAAGGGTCTATCATTGGGGATGATGAAGACATCAAAGTCAAAATTGAAAATCCATCTCCAGAACCAATCAAACATGAACCTTCACCAGAACCCGAGCCAGAGATTGACCCTGATCCGGAAATTGATCCTGAACCAGAACCTGAACCTGAGCCCATAGCAGAGCTACCACCACCACACAAAGAGAAATCAAAAAAGCACAAGGATAAATCTGCTAAACGAGAAGAAAAGCGGCGCAAACGAAAAGCAGCTGAAGAAGAAAGAGACAGCATAGAAAACACAGAACAAAGAAAATCAGCAAAAACTACAGAAACTACTGTACCTCCTACATTTAATGACACAGAACGTGGTGAAAGCAGCGGTTCCACATCTGCAGAAACAAAAGTGCAAGATAATGGAGTTTCTAGCAGTCTCGGAGAAGATGCTGAACCTGGTGATCTCTCTCCAGATTACATGGTGCAATTACGTGATTTACAACAACGTATTATGAAGATTAAAAACAATGAAGATTTAGAGAGGGTAGTGAATCTAATAGCTGAGACAGGTAGATATGAAGTCACAACACAAACATTTGATTTTGACTTGTGTTTATTAGATCGCTCCACAGTACAACAGCTAATACAGCTAGTGGGTTGCTAACGGGCAGGGTGTTGTGAACTATCACTTAGTGACTGTAAATAAATTCTCACTACCTTGTGAACCTTGGCATTTATACAAAAACTCATTTTATCTGCCTGTATAATATATATAACACTGGCAGCATAACAGATTATGGCATTCTTTTATTTACGACGTTGCAATGAATTAGTTATATAGAAATAATCTCATAGAAAGTTTTATGTATTGATGATATCTTTACATTACTCTACACTTGAGTTTTAAGTGCAATACTGTATAGATATATAAAGTTATAAGACTGTTGAAAGATTGTTAAAAGTAATGTATATTTTGTACATTATTGTATTGATTCATTATTTTGTAAGTTGATGAACTTGTTTTTGAGTAACCTCCATTGATCCAGGAAGGATCCAGAGAGGCTATATTAATAGTATAATAATGATATATATAGTTGTAATATCAAGTCTACTACTTTAAATTATAATAGATAATAACCAACGCCAGAAAAAATGGTAGTGGTTGTGTAAAGTTATCATGTTTGTGCACCACATTTTACGTTAAGTTTAACACATCCATCGTCTGCTTGGTAGCAAAATTGCAGTTTTTGCATAATTTTAACAATGCCCGTTTGTATTTAAAACATCACTGATTTAGATAATATGAAATTTGTTCTCCGTCTTGTGATGTCTCAGGTTGTTAAACCTTGGGGATGCCTTTAAAATTATATAAAATATTATTAAATTATTTTAGTGCTCGTTTGGCTTAGTTTGATCTTGTACATTATATTTGTTACATAACTTATTTTTTTATTTATCTCGTATTTTAGGATCATTTTAAATAATAATAAATAGTGTACAATGAATTGATTATTATTTTAGAACACCTCCAGTCCTGTATTTAGTAGCTGTTACTAGGTCATGATCAGTGATGGGTTTATGCCCTGGCATTTTGGGCGATCCTTGGGGAACGGTTCGATCAAAGAGCATGGTCCCCTCCACGATGACACATGGAAGGGAAGTATTTTGAATAATGTGGATTGACAATTTCATAGGACTTCATTTTTATTGAACAATTTAAACTGCATTCAAGGTTTTTTGCAAATTCACTTGCAACACTCAGTAATCGAACTGGCTAAATTCCAAAAAAATTACATTCTGTACCCACTTTTGTGGCATCAATCAAATAGAGTCAATCATATGGATCTAATAGCTCTAACGAACTTGGGAAATCAAGTAAAGGTAAAACCTTGGACGTCCAGGGACATTGTGAAGAGAGCCTGCGAGCCCCTGTTGGTAACAAGGAAGAAACCTAGAAAATCAACTAGAGTACGTATGATCTCTTAGTGATAACAACCCATTAATGTCCCACTGCTGGGCAAGGGTGTCCTCTCTATCGAGATTTTTATTCTAGGGCATGTGGGTTTCCTCACGATGTTTTTCCTTCACCGTTAGTAGATGGTAAATCATGTGAGTGGCACATATTCGGCCGGATTCGAACTCGATAACACTAAGAGGCCGCGTCCTTATCCATTCAGCTACCATAGCTTAGATCCTACCCATATTGTCTTTTATATAATTACTAGCTTTCGCCCGCAGCTTCGCCTGCGTGGAAGTCGATATCGCCACCAATAGAACGACTCTCCACTCCACTCCACTTTCCAAGGATTAAAAGTATCCTATTTCGGTCTCCTGGTTCTAAGCTACCTTAAATAGTGCAACTAACATGACTTTCTTTTATAAGTATAATTATGTACTTATAAATATAAGTACCTCCACCTCTATTGTTGTACTACTGCTACTGTCGTTAAAAAATGCTAAACGACGAATGTAGCCGGCCTTACCAACGTTTTTGAGGCCCAAGCCTAAAACTTACCTGCGTCGGTGCACCGACTAAACATAAACGACGAGGCCCTAGCGTAGGTTCACGGTTGGGAAGTCAAACGGTATTCGCTTCCAGAGAAGCCGAAATACCAATAAAAACAAAAGCGGCGCTCGGGCTCCAAAGTACAAAGGTCAGACGGCAGTGGCTCCAACAAAAGCCAAATCAAGGCCACAGTAACCACTACCCATCAAAGGTGCACTGTGCTAGTCTGCTACCAAAGTAGTATAAAAAAGGAATTATGAGAGCGGACTCCAGGCTAAAATACAAGCTTTAGACGCAACTGACTAACGCTGTAATGATGACGAACTACCTACTTTTCGTTCAGTCGATCAAAACACGGCTAAATTAGATTCGTACCTAAATTAGCATGACATTAATCTTTAGTCAAAAAGTAGTTTCATAATCGAAATTGATTATGTATGTACATTTAAATTACTGTTTAAATTAATCGAATCGAAACTTTCGTTTAGAAGTTACGATGGACATAAAAATGCTAATTTTTTTCGCGTTTTTCACGATATAATTAGAAGCTTACATCTATATTGCACCCGAACGAAGCGTGGGCGTTGTAGTCTTAATAAAATAGATTCTCGAGCTGTGTTGCTCTTATAATGTAACTAACACTGGTATCTGTCCGTTGCGACTCGGGAAGTCGAGATATAAAGAATACAAGTTGTTACAGTGATAACATTTTTATTCCAATGAGAAATGTAAACATTAAAGAACCAATTATTCTTGCACACAAGTAAAAGAACATAAAATGAACATTAACTATTGATTAAAATGGATGATAAACAAGCTTCAGGTGAGAAATAAGAATAGTGGTTCACGATTGATGAATAATTTATGTAATTCTTCAAATATAATGATTACGAAAATAAAATAAAAATGAACTAATGAAAATGTGAAAAATGATATTATCTAAACTTATAATAGCTAGGTAAAGTACCCACCATTAGTTTTAAATCCCTGCGAAAACAAATATCATTTACGATATTTGTTTTATTACATTTTTGCTTGCGCTCAGCTTAAGTAAGCACGCAAATATGCCATTCGACTCTCTCAAAGAGTGGTTTCAATTCCTGATACTGAAACCGTTGACCATCTTTGTCCGTCTGTTTGCTGCAGTCGAGTCCTGAAGTCCATTATGTGGTGTTCATCTCTTTTTGCCGTTCTTATGGATACTCTGGCGCCATTTAGTATAGAAGTCTCCGAAAAACTCCACGGAAATTCCAGCAGCGTGTGCCGCACCAGTTACACTGAATTCTTTGTAGTGCTCTTCATCACTGAGACGTTCATTCCCAACCAGCAATATCAGCAATGGTGTAGATTTGCCTTGTAGAGAGTTGTCAGGATCACCATTACCTCCCTGAATTTGTTTATCTTCAGTAATGAAGTGATTACAGAATTCCAAGATTTGTATAAAGTTGTGAATATGTGGAGGCGCTTTTCGAGGGTACTTCAACAACGGTAATGGTTTAGATTGTCCAGGTCTCTGAGCGCGTAAGAAACGCGAGCCGCTGCGCAGTTGGACTTCAAGCCAGCGAATTGCGTCACGAGCTGAACTTTCCTCCCGTTTCAAGTTATCCAGTTCTTGAAGCACTAAACATTACAATTCATTAATTATGAGGTAGGACTTCACTGTATAAGTATGATAGGTATCGCATAATATTATCTAAGCTAAGGCTAAGCTTTAGTTTGTTTGCCGTCGATTTAAGGGCTGGGTGTAGGGGGGAGGGGGGTGTATCACCCCCCTGTCAATGAAAAAGCGCGGACGCCCCCCCTTTTTTATATTTTTATTTCTACACAGTTAACTCCCAGCCCTTAAATCGACGGCAAACAAACTAAAGCTTAGCCTTAGCTTAGATAATATTATGCGATACCTATCATACTTATGAACAGAAGTTATTTCTGGGGCCCACCAAGATCTTTGAGACCAGCATGCAGTGACGCTTATCACTGATGCTGGTATGCCTGCTGATTGAAGGGCAAGCCTATAACGCAGGCTTATTTCTCGGGGTAAGGAGATCAGACGCCAGCCACTTCAGCAAGTCAAGATAAGGTAAATCAATAAAAGAGTTGGTCGGCAGATGCTACCGGGAGTAACGCTATGACGGTACTTACCAACAGAAGGAATAAGTAGTATAAAATGTCGGGCGCGCAATAGTTGTTTGACTCGGCGCAAGTGTTTGTGTAGAGTGGCAGTGTCAAGAGCAAGTAGTGCTGGTACAGGAGCGTGACCAGTGCGTTCCAACTCGCGCACTTGTGACGTAAGCCACAGTCGACCCAGTCGTCGTAATAATCCACCTTCATTTGAGTCAGCCTGCATACAATATGCAAAATAAATGATTAAAACAGATAAATTCAAGGTGTCCATGTAACATAAAAGTACACAAATACACTTACATGAGGTTTCTTGGAATTGTGCCACTCTCTGCTTCTCTTGTGGTTGATTTTTGTGGTAACTTTAGGTGGAGGTGTTTTCTTCAAATAAAAAACTTTAAGTGTTCTGTTGTATTTTATGCGAGGTATTATCTTTGCAATATGGTTCCCAAAATCAACAAAATTTAGAATTCTTATTATATTTTCATCATACAGACACAGATTGTATCTATCTAAGACTTGCCATTCAGCAGCATCTTTATCAAATTTACAGATGTTAGTGCCTCGTAAATTAATATCTTCAGGTAGAGGTATAGTTTTATATTCTAGTTTAAATTTTTTTGCAGTGTTTCTAGAATATTTCAAAATTTGACACTCTTTAGCTTCGCTACTCTTTGGATTAAAATAAAACGTTAATATATTGAGCAAATCCACTACACATTGAAAAAGAGACTCTCCACTATCTCCACAAGACAAAATTAAATCTTTTTCATTAAGTGCCCAATCCTGAAGTAATTTAATACTTGGTAGAAAGTTGTCACCAAGCAAGAAATTTTGTAGGCCCTGTACATCTAACACATTGTTCATATCAGTATGAGGATTTGTGTCATCTTTATCCATCACCTTAGCATTCAAGTCACCATTTGGCATTTTATCTTTGTCTACTTGTTTTATATCTGCTGTATCATCATTGTTTAGTTCAATAACATCTTCATTATCTGAAGGTTCATAACAGGACTCATCACTTGGGCCAATGTCATCTGACTGACTTTGGCTTGAATCAGAAAAATCTTCTTCATCAGAACATGATTCAAAGGTCTCTGTCTCACCACTTTCTGAATCATCATCCGATATATCGGAACTGCCTGAGGATGCGAGACGCCGCCGTCGTCGACGTTTTGTTGTAGCTTTTTTGCCAGTTGTTTTAATGTCACCATTTTGAGTTGTTTCATTATTTTCTTCAGAAATATTTTCTTTCACAAGTTGCATATCATTTTGTATCTCTTGGCTATTTTCAGTACCATTATCTTTAACTATTTCAACAACAGAGGGCTCTTTATCATTTTGATCTTGTTCTGTGTTTGTATTGATTGCAGGTAATTGCTTCAAGTAATGTTTTGGTTTATATTTACTGGCTGGATTTTTAAGGCCAAGGCTTTGTAATTGTTGCAACAGCTTCTGAAGAAGTTGCGATAGCAAAGCTAAGGTAAAAGCTTTACAAGCAAAGGCTTTCACTTCATCAGTTTCAGTTATTTTTGTCATTGTAAATAGACAAATAAGCACAATTTTATGCACAAGATTTGCATTCAAGCAAGATGGATTGGAATCTTCTTCTTCAACAGCTTGTGTGTATTCATTATAATTTTTATCCAACACTGGTAAGGGTGTTTTGATGAAATCCATTGCCACTTTTAGCTCCTGAGCAATTGTACCACATCTTTGTGGTATATTAGTGTCATTCTTTCCCAGGTACCAAATTTCTATTAGAGCCAGAAAATCTGATATTGTATTTTGTATGTGTTCTGCTTGAGTCAATGTTTCTGGATGATTATTTGGTTCAAAGCATTGACCATTCTTCTCAAATATTTTTGTAAGATTACCAATTGCCCCATCAAATGGTGTTGTGCAACTTAAACATTGTATATAGTAGCATACTGAATCTAAATTGTAATTCTTGTCAAGATACAAATTTCCAAGTTGATTGTAGGGCATTCCTGAGGCCATATCAACATGGGCAGCTTGAAGATAGTAACGGGCTGCGATTGATGGATCAAAATCATGATATATTTCCACCTGATAACGACATAAGTCTCCAAGGTATATTAGACATGAATGTAAAGCTATGCGGCTAAATTGAATTTCATCATCGGTTGGAGCAACAGTAATTTCACGAAACTCATCATCTTTGTGCAAATGTGTGTAGTCTAACTTTTTGAATGACACTCTCATGTCCGTTTCCAACCTAGAAATGAAGTGATGAAAATGGCCAATACCACAAACAATATGAGTGAATAAATAACTGTCGTTTTCATTGTCTGTTTCTCGGAACTTTTTTGCTGCTGTCACAGTATCATAGTAAACTTTTCTCCAGAGCAACTCAAGAGTTTTTTTGCCATAATTTGCTGGATCGAGAAATACTAATTTCTCACAATTATCACGAAGCTTTTGTCGTTGAACTTCAAGCTGAGTGGAGAATAGATCGTGGATGGAACGACTTGCTGTTGTCATTTCGCCAATACGCCTTGCTACATCGCTAACATACCTGTAAACAAAAGCAGCGGCTTATAATTTTATCTTAACGAGCTAATTACACACTTAGTAAGTAGCTTATTGAAGCAATCAAAACATGTAAGCTGTCAGTTTATATTACGTTTCACCTTTGACCTTAGCATCTAATTAAATTCTTTGGATTCAAAGCCAAATTACAAGGCTATTAAGTCTTGAAAACGTGTTAATTGAAAGTTTTAAAACCATGTGACAACAAAATAATCTATATTCTTTACCGATATAGTTTTTTGGCACGTTCAGTGCGCTCGGCAACTTTAGCCTCTAAAATTTCATTACAGCCGTTCTTCATCTTCAAGTCATTTTATCAACTTGTCAAGATATTAATTGCAATAAACTCTTCCTTGCATGGCTCACATTTATTCCATTCAACCTAGAAACCATTTTGATAACACCATTTTTCACAATAAAATCAACATATCTCTAGAAATCAACGAAATGACAGTAGTGTGGCCACATGGAAATTTTTCATGTCACACCATAGATAATAATACAAATGTCACACACACACACAGCAGCAGTCCGCACCGCACACAGACTCAGACAGACCACAGCCACAGGCCACAGACTACTCACAGCTCAGACTTACATAGACACATTCCATTCGTTCCTTATGGCCAACTCTGCCAGGGTCTGCCAACTGCCAGGCAAAATCAAAACCGCGCCGAACGCCCCCCGGAACGCGTCACACGTCACATTTGACTAACGAGCAGCCATTAATATCGAATAGAGAATACCATATTCAGTAAGAATTATAATAAAGAAAAGTAATTGTTTTTGCAATGGCTGTATCAAAGTCCACAAATACTTATAATCGTCAAAATTGGGAAGATTCGGTAACGTATTATTGCAAATACTTTTGTGTGTGTGTGTAATTTTATTTCACAGTAATGTAAACACGTCTCCTTTTTTTTTTGCAGGATTTTCCAATTTTGTGTCAAACATGTCTCGGCGATAACCCCTACATACGTATGGTAAATATTTTAGATGGTTTTCTTGCCACAACCATGATAGTTGATTGGTTATTTTGTGGATAATTTACAATAGTAATGGTAAGAATAATAAGAAAGTTAAATGAGAATGTCATTTATTTTCAGACTAAAGAAAAATATGGGAAGGAATGCAAAATATGTGCTAGACCATTTACTGTATTTCGCTGGTGCCCAGGCGCTCGAATGCGTTTCAAGAAAACAGAGATTTGTCAGACATGTTCCAAACTTAAGAATGTTTGTCAAACATGTCTTCTAGATCTTGAATATGGATTGCCTATTCAAGTAAGAGATGCCGCACTAAAGATACAAGATGACTTACCCCGTAATGAAGTAAATAAAGAATATTATATCCAAAACTTAGATAGCCAAATGTCTAAGTTTGACTCGACACAACCTAGCAATTCTGCACTAAAATCTAAAGGAGCTTCGGACTTGTTGTTACGCTTAGCTAGAACGGCACCATACTACAAGCGAAATAGACCACATGTTTGTTCGTTTTGGGTGAAAGGAGAATGTAGACGTGGTGAGGAATGCCCATATCGCCACGAGAAACCAACTGATCCTGATGATCCATTAGCTGATCAAAATATTAAAGACAGGTATGTGTATCTTTATAGGTTTGTTTGCTTAAGAATTCACACAAGAAAGAATTTCACAGCAGTAATCATGAATCTTGAGAACAAACACTGTTATAGTGTAATATTTAATACTTCAACTTATGTTCAATCATAAATCTTTACCATTACCAATAAGATTATGTAGGAAATATTCCCTGGGGTTGCTCATTCACCATATAAATTCATAAATGTTTTTACTATTGCATCAATTACTATTAAAATTATATTAAGTACCTACTCTAGCTTATGGGTGTACGGGGCCTACCCTGCAGGATTTACTCTCAAGGTTTGGTAGGTCAAATGACCAACATTCCCATGAAAACCATATAAGCCAATTTTAAAATAGTAGGAAGCAGATCTTGAAGTCTGGGGTGAAAACCTTGGATGCAACCGGGAACAACGCTTCATAAGTCAAACTGTGGCTTATGATAATTTTAATACCAGTGGGGGTATTAAAACCAACAGCAGTAGAATTAGACTATCAGCTGATAGATAGGAAGTATATTAATTTTCCTTTTTTGTTACCTAGATACTATGGAGTGAATGATCCTGTAGCTGAAAAGTTGATGCGACGTGCTGCTGCTATGCCTGCGTTACCTCCTCCCGAGGATAAAACTGTCACCACTTTGTATATCGGCAATCTACCTGATAATATCTCAGAAGATGAATTAAGAGGTCACTTTTATCAATATGGTGAAATAAGGTATGTTTAAAAGTTTTATATGGAGGAAGTGACTATACATACAGCCTCATTTACAAACCTTCAGTTGTAAATAATAGTATGATGTAGCAGCATCCTCTGACCCATTTCCCAATAGAGTTGGGGTCATCCCATTTCAGTCTTAGCTATGAAGTGGCCAAACTTCAGTATTTTCTGTGAAGTGACTGGTATCTGACCTTGATAATCCATTGCCGATATTGAAGATCTGTTGTATTTGGACTAATTGTGGGACTTTTTGGACTAAACCATCAGTAACAACTGCCAAAAATGTTCATATGGCAACAGGAGCGACAGGTTAACATGATCTCCAAGAATAACCTTTAATGTATCCTACTAACACCACTATTCCCCTTCTTATCAATTGTATATATTCTTAAACCTTCTAGCTCTGCAATCTGTCTTAACTGGGCATTTAGCTGGTGGTTGGAATATTTATTTTCGCCCAGTTGCATACTCATAGGGGTATGAGGTCTTTTGAGAGCTTATTGTTATAAAGTCTTTGAATATAGTCATTACCAAATTAATAGATGCATTTCTTGAGGCACTTGAGACCTTTCTATACTTCAGCCTGTCCTTGCAGTAATTACCATTCTTCTGGCTTAGTAAGATTTATCGCAATGTTGTTTTCAGGTCCTTGACTTTAGTTCCTAGAGCTCAATGTGCATTTGTGCAGTATACTACCAGGAGTGCTGCAGAACATGCTGCAGAGAAGACTTTCAATAGGCTGGTTATAGGAGGCAAGAGACTTACCATTAAGTGGGGTAAATCACAAGGTTTGTACCATGTTGATCAATGAATATCATAAGAATAGGTAAAGAGTGAATCTTTTAGGAGCAGCTAGTAACTGCCCATGATTATTTGTCACCTTGCAATTGTCTTACTTTGTATAATGTTGTGTGCAGGTCGCCAAGGCCCCAACGATAAAAACGAAACAATGCCGTCGTTGGAGCCGGTACCTGGACTCCCCGGGACATTACCGCCACCGCCTGCCTACTTGCATCCATTCCCACCTCAGGTATGTTTCAACATCCATAGCTGCACTGTATTATATATCAGATAACTTTTTTCCTTTTACTTACATTATTGTTTATTATTTTTTTATCTTTTAATCTAAGACATGTTAACCCATCATACCTTATCCCAGTGTGCCCTAAAATTATCTAACATACAAAAAGACATTAAAGTTAAAAACTAAATCTCTTATAAAATGTACTAATATACTGTTTTTTTACAGATGCCACCACCACCAAACCGACCCAACGACTTCTTTAATCTTCATCACTACGGAGGTCCAGGGTGGGCTCCGTGGGGAGGGGGCGTGGGTCCAGTAGGCCCCGTGGGTCCCTTAGGCCCTGTGGGTCCTCTCGGGCCCGTTGGTCCCATTGAGTCTGTTGGTCCCATTGCACATGTAGATCCTATTGGGTCAGTGGGCCCCGTGCCGCCGCCGCCTGCGCCGCTTGCTCTGCACTACCCTAGTCAGGACCCTGCGAGGCTCGGAGCTCATGCACAGGCTAATGCGCCTCAAATATAATAACATTTAGTTTTAGCCCTGTACATAATAAAATTACTTTAAGAACATGTTTTTTTGTGTAATTTTTTCCTCTCCTCACGTAATGGAAATATAATATAATAATAATGCATAGTTGGAAAATATGCAATGCTATTACAACACACCGGGGTGTATAACTGTATAAGGGGTCTAAGGGGAAGGGTTTATCTGGGTCTGTGGGGATTATTTCTTATGTATGCCCTTGCCTTTTCTGTATAATTCACTTATGCAAATATAAGAATTAAGATTTATAAGTACAGATGTTTTATTTCACGAAGGCGGTTTAGCTTTCATTGTAGTAAAACAAATATCTACACATTGCTTTAGAAATTAATTACTTGCCCTTTCGGGGTGTAATAACCAGTGCTACAATGATCATGGTGCTAAAATAACCATGGTGCTAAAATGATCATGGTGCTAAATAACCATGGTGTGAGGGATATGCCTATCGGGGAACCTTACACCCCGGAAAATAAGACCCGAGACGGCGTGCGGTTTTAGTCGGTTCGACTCCAACTTAACCACCCACGATGCCGGCGGGGATGGTATCCAAGGGGATTTCAGCACGATAAAAAAAGACATACTGCTATTTAATTGTTCACCCGCCTTCGTAAGAAAGAATATCTTTATGTGCTTACTCGTGCGTAAACGTTGATCTATGGCATCTCATTGGAATTTCACAAGTAAATAAAAGGTTATGTTCTGAAACTATATTTATTATTATTAATTATAAGTTTATAACATGACTTAATCGTTACAAAACAGTTTAAACATTTAGATAAATCTACACGCCTTCGCTTACCGTTTATCTGGGGTAAGGACGGTCTGGTAAATAATTTACATTATGCTAGGCCCAGATTATATAATAATACGGTACTGCGCCCGACGTCGTCGTCGCCGTCACCGACTACAAGTTAGATTGGTTTAGGATAGATACAATTTCGTAAGCGGTCATTTGTTTAGTCAGTTTCCAAAGACTAGTTCATAAATATGCTTAAATGTTTATAAACTTACACTATTATATTTATACAACGATAAATACTAAAATTGAAGTCTTGTGCATCTAATAAGTAGTCTCAACGCAGGGCAAGAGGGAATCACACGCATGGAAATTCTACTTGATTAAGTAAATGGTCCAAATACATACATTTATTAGCAACATTACGTGGTTTTAATGTTTATATAATATAATAGGAAATGGTATTCAAATTCAATATTATTACACAGTTAGTATTCAAATTTATTCATTAAAAGATATTTACATTTTTTGGAATGTCTACACAAGAGAGTGACACAGATATTAGGTAGGTATATAGTTTTCAATAAATTAAATACTACATTGCAAACAATACCAAAGAGAGATCATTCCCGGTCGAGTGTTGTAATATTCTATATTATGATACACTTGTATGTTTTGTCTAAAATGAAACGGATAACTGTAAAATGAAACCTTTCGACCATTTAATTCAACAATTAAACCCTGGTTTCACACTGTTAGAAATTATATGAAGACTCCACAATTTTAGTAGGTACGTAAATCTTAAAGCGTTTGTAAGCTCATGTCGATTTAAAATAATCATTATAGCTAGCAATAAACTAAATCGTGGCGTTCCATAATCTTAATTTCATAAATATAGTGTTATTAAAATACGGAAATGCTGTTTGATAAGTACAGTGCTACGAAGAATAGAGGTGAACACTACCTAAGTAAATTATTAAAATAGAAATTATAAAAATAGGGTTTAACAAAAGAAATGACTTGTAAAAACTAATTTTATTTTTAGTAAAAGCTTTTTTTTGTTACAATAGCTCTATTTTTAGTCGCACTATACATTTTAACGCCAAATTGATGTCAATTAATTTCGTAATAATTGTTAAACTACATTTCATACACAGCCATTATGACTTTTGGCCGTTAAATTGATACTTATCATCTCCAACATCTGTGTACACACCAAAAGGCAAGACATTGAAACGGGGCGACATATTGATATCACAATACATGTCGGAGTACATGTATCATTAATTCAACAGATGAAAAGAAAAACGGTGCAAAAGACAACGCTGAATTATCCTAATAGCGATTTTCCAGTTGCGTCCAAAGTAGATTATACTATAATATTAATGGGAATTGACGCCCTTATAATATTAGACCTATAATACCTTCGATTGCCTGACGTTACGACCAATGCCTATGCCCCTATACCATGCTTGCGTTAATTCCTATTAACATTATAGTATGTCATGAAACGCGACAATTTAAAGTTAGCAAAGGAAATCTCTTTTGAGTGATCTGTATTTTGTATTTACTAGCTCAACCCCGATTGGAAGGCCTACGCCATTGCCTCGTCTTTTAGTAGGTACAAAAAGGCCTTGTATAAGATGTAAATCACGTCGAATGTTCATAGATAACAGACCCAAACTACATCGCGGACACATTATAAGACAGATATTGTTCTATCAACTGTTGCTGTGACATGCGCCCTTTTTTCTTTAAACCATCGATTACATTATTGATTATATCAAGCATCACATAATAGTATTTAAACACTTTCTATGTACAGTAATTGATAACGTAAATGTCATTATTATGTGAATCAAGAACATTGTCCCCAAGTTATCATAATATTTGATCATACTCGAGGTAGAAAAACAAGATACCTATATAACGATTTTACTTAATAAAATGTGTGTCGGAGAAATATATGTATTATAAGAAAAGCCTTAATACTTGTTACGAATTTACTGCATAATCTCCCGATGTGCACAATCAGAACGATCTATTTGTTAGTACATTTACACCTGAAATTAAAAAAAAAGAAAGTATATAGCTACATGAATATTATGTTTAATATTATCGAAAACTTACAGCTTGTTATGAGAATATAATATGGACAGGGCCAATTTACAAGTCTTCACATAACTATACATGCAAAAAGTAGTAAATAATGCAAATCGGTAAACTAAAAAAAATATTTAATTTTTTGAGTTTAGTCATAATAATTAATTGGGTGTTAGGGAAATGCTTTTGAAAATGTATAAAGGCGATCATCAAAAGATTAATTAATTTGTTTGATGGAAATGTTTTACTGTTTCAATATTATAACTACGTAAAACGGATTGTCATAATGATTACACTTGTCTACGGGGGATGGTACTCACGCGCTAGTAACGGTTGGCGTTGGCGATCTGCTGGTTGACGGCGGCGGCGGCGGCGCTGGAGGCGGCGGTCTGCACGTGCTGGTTGCGCAGGATCTCCGTCGTGAACTCCGCCTGCGCCTTCGCCAGCGACGCGCCCGTCGAGCGGTAGATGCGGTGCACCTGACAAACACACACATTATTAACTAAGGCTGAACGCCCATTAATACCACACAGTCTTAAGACAAGCTATTGCTCTACAGAAATATATATGAAAGCGCGCATACTTAGAACAGTCTAATAACAGTTCTTTTTTATATTGGTCACGTTAATATGGCTTCACCTCGCCTGATGGTTAATTAAAGCACAGAATAACTAATAGTACTATACTAAAGGTAAAATTTTAGGAATGGGGGTCATCTAGAGTGGTCACTCCCCTTAAAGGACCCGGAACTGTAGGAGTAAGGAAATACGTGCCCTGGAAGAGAATTAACTTACCATCAAAGTGAAGTCTTATTGACGTTAGCAAGGTAAAAAAAAATAGTTTTATACGCATATTTCATCTCGTTGTTGAGTGATTGTCAATGTAAAGCGAGTATGAGCGAGGAGTACTTACCTTTGCGATTAACAGGATGTCTGCGACGACGCAAGTGATGAACCCTATGGTGACCATCAATGTAAGGATGCCTACTGCGATGTTCACCTTGAACACGCCGATGCTGGTGATTAGTCCGCTGCAAAAATATAGTTTTTTTTTATACTACGTAGGTGGCAGACAAGCACACGGCTGGCCCCTGGACGTGTGCAACACTAAGGGTGTCACACACGCGATGCCTACCCTGAAGGGAGATGCTGGGGTGGGGGGGTATGGTGAGCTCTGGCTACCCTACTTACCGGCGGGAACACAACACGATGGTTATTACGGCCGCGGTCTTCTGTAGGGCGGAGGTACTACCCCGGTAGGATAGCTCATTTCGGACGGGAGATACCGTCGTGTCCTACTTCCTTTATAATACTAGCAGTACTAGCCTACGCCTTTAAAATTATTACTAAGGAAAGTAGCTGAAGAGGAAGGAAAGTAGCTGAAGAGGAAAGAAATTAGCTGAAGTTTATTGATTTAGACTAAAGTTTAGGATATCCTCAGTATCAGGTCATTATAACAAAACCTGCAAATCATGTATCTGCAATTTAGAGGATTGTACTTAGGGACCGTCGACATTATAAAAATATAAGATTAACATTAATTTCATATTACAATCAATATTTATTTATTTACATAGGTATCCAATTATCTTTCGTGTTGTTGTTTTAATTTCATCAGAAATTTCCACTAGCATATGTATACTTGCCTATCTAATTGAAAGTAAATACCTATATTATTGTTTTGTTATGAATTATCATTGATACTTAGGCAAAAGCAGGTCTCCTTTTGTTTGGCTTTATCGTTCGGAGAAACAATATACAGTCACCGTGAGTATTGAACTATCTTATCTTCATAATATGTTCAAGATAATGTAGCCATTTTTTTATAGAAACTTTTGTTTGTTAATTTAGAATTTGTACTAATATCAATAATAATCAATATTAGTAAGCTGGCTAGACCAGAGGGGCTAGATAGAGAATATATCTGGTGTCTAGTTTCACTGGTGACTCAGATGGAAACAAAAGGTTACCTTAAATTTAAGAGATTTTTTGACAATAAAACCTGCAAATCCTGTGTCTTGTATCCCCAGGTTGGTGAGCAAGTGAGATAGAGGTCAAATGTAAGCCTATCTTGTATAAAAAAAAAAACAAAATTAACTCACCAAGAGCCTCCACCGCTGAATCCAATCGACTGCACGAGTGTTATAATAGTTTGAAACAGGAAAATGAAGAAGAAGACCATGAAGTTGAACGAAGAGTCGCTCCTGAAGGCCTTGTAGATAGGCCTGTACCAGCACACGAAGCTAAACGGCGTCAGCAGAATGAAGTACAGTATGGAGAGGCCGAATATCGTGAAGCCTTCGCCCACGATCATTAGAGCCATTGCCCCGATGATGTTGAGGGATAGCACGAGTGCGTGGACTGGAAAAATAAATAGTTCAATGTAAATAAATGCATACTTACGTAAATGCATACTTTTGTGAATACATACATATTATACAACACTCAGACTTATGCAAATATTCATATTCATGCATATAAATATAAGTACTGAGCGGGTATGACTCAACGTCAAGTGAAGTTGAGTGAGTTGAGCTTACAGCCTTTAATAAAATATCAAACTAAAAAGTAAGAAATATTGATTTTATTTTATTGTTAAAAAGCGTGGGGTTCTCGATGATGTATGATGTCTATATTTGACTTTTATTTGTTATTTGACTTTTATTTGTTATTTTACTTTAATTGTATGTGTATGTGGTGGTGACCCCTGTTTTGAGACTTTACCTTTAGCTTACCATCAGGCGAGGTAGTCATTTTGACGTGTCTAATATAAAAAAAGTAATATATTTGCATCGGTCGTATATGTGGTAACTATAATTGGTTTGTATTTATGTATATTTCTTGTTTGCCTTAAGACTGTAATTTAAATTAAGTATTGGCATTACTTTTTCAGGTTTTTTCACTTTTTAAATGTATACAATACTAGCGTACCCGCGCGCGGCTCCGCCCGCGTGAATGTTGGCTATCGCCACCAAGTCTTTTTTAAGCTGAGGGACTGCCCGTACTAACTTTCAATGTCTATTCCTTCGCAATCAGTGGTTGCAGCTAAACGTATTCATTTCATCTCAAGTTCTATCAAACCCTTCAAAGTACAGTGCCATGCATCGCGGCCAAAGCCCGTTTATTTACTATCATTATCCTTTTTGTCTTCTAGATTTTATGTGGATTAGATAGCTGCTCTGGCCAAAGTATGTGTGACTCGGAAGAGGCCCTTTGAAAAACCCTTTCATCATAGTTGCATTGCACTTTCACATTCGATGCACTATTTCAAATTAGTGAACATTATTTATTTCCGAAAATTTGATTTTTTTATTATGAAAATCTTGCTACAGACATTGACATTTGACAATCTGATGTATCATTCAAGAAGTTCATGGAAGTAAAGAAAGAGGATATACAATAAATACCGGTCAAGTGCGAATTGGGCTCGTGCACGCAGGGTTCCGTACAAAATTGGGTTGAGGGGGATTTTCGCACGACAAAAAAAGGGGGCGAACTTAACTTTGTTGCAGTGCTACTTGTCTTGAATGACAGACATATATTTTTTTTTTGGTGAAGTAGGTAATATTTATGCTTTCCGGACTTTTCCCTGTACTTATGCTATAAGATTTTACTTTCTGCAAAATATCTGGATCCTAGCCCAAAGGGAAATACCCCTTTTTTTTCGTGCGCAAAAACCCCGTCGGGCTTCACCTCAACGGAGCCAACGGAGAGGATGGTATGTCAGAGTCCTACCAATGCCTATGTGATCGAGGAATCTGGTGTGTCTTAGAAAGGATATCCCAGAAACCCCAACCGGTTCCAGCCACCAACACTGGCGACCTCGACGTGTTATTAGGAATCTAAATCCCCATCTCTATAAAAAAGCGCGCGTGAAAATATAACACCCTGCCACCCTGGGTCTGCTTCTGCTAGGGTGACGGTTAGCCTCGACCGTCACCCTAGGCCCGTACTCATGGAGGACGGTTCATGGTTCTGCGAACTACGCCGCCCGGTGCGCCTTCATCGGCACGGGGGAGTGCTAGATCTCTCCCGTAGCTTTTCCACCACCACTTGCGCGCATTACTGCCTCGCAAAAAAAGCGGTGGCGTTCCACATACTCTCTATGATGACCATGGTCGGCACCAGGGAATTCACCATGAGGCTTACCCCACCGACGTCTGCTTCTAGGACATGGCGCCACTCTATCCACTCTGGCGACTCTACCAGTGTATGAAGAGGTGGTGTGCCCACGAATTAGCCCCGGCAATGGTGGCATTCAAACGTTAGCACCCTGCCTACGCAATGCAGGAACTCACCAAAACAGCCATGCCCATCAGTAAGCCTCGGATAGCTCAGGGTCAAGGGTTACCTTAAACTTCGGCGTCTGTAGACCCAAGATAGAGTTCGATTTTAGTTGGTCAACTCCGATATTACGTCCCTACTGGCCAGAGGAGGGGAGAGATTCGTGGGGGTTTCCGCACGAAAAATAAGGTACGGCTTCCTAAAACTCTCCGATTGCGGTGCAGGTGACTCACTAACGTCACCGAAGGTAACTTAACGACCTCCGTCCTCCATGAGTGTAGGCCAGGAGATGGTAGGTCAAGCCACCTATTAGTCGATAGTGAGACCACAGTTTGGATATTACGCTACGTGTAATGCCAAGCATTATCCGCAACATTTCTTTTATCTAATTCAACTTGATGCCTCTACGTGTTCTTAAGAAAGAGGTCTTGACAGACAGACAGACGGATAACGAAGAGATAAGGTTTTTTTCCTAATCAGGCACAGAACCCTAAAAATTAATACATTCTATTGACTTTTGAGGAAAAAGAAGTAAAGGATATTACTCTATGAAAATTTAGACGAAGTCAATTTTAGTTCCTGTTGCTATGACAACTATTATAGATGGCGATAAAAACGTTTGCAACATCTAATTTTCTTTTTATTACTAAATTTCATGAATGAATCATATATTTTTAATTATGTTATATGCTATTCGAGGCGGAGACAAATCCAAAAAATCATAGATCATGATAATCTGTTCAGCCGTTCTTGAGTTCTGGCAAAAGCACGTTTTTAGCCCTTTTTAGGGCTTTAGGGTTCGAATTTTAAAAAATCCTTTCTTAGTACACCTCTACGCATCAAGACAAACACTCTCTACAAATTTCAAGTCTCTACGACCAGCGGTTTAGGCTGTGCGTTGTATCTAAGTCAGTCAGTCAATCAGCCTGTCAGGACATTGAATTATATAGTATAGATGTATTAAGGCACGTATGTATAAAGTGTGCAAAGTTCATCAAAATCAAGTTCAAAGATTCAGTTAGGTAGGTACATAATATACCAAGCTCATAAAAGCGTGTTAAAAAGAATAATGCAGGCAGCCCGACGGAAGGTATTAAATTTATTGCGTGACTTGCTATGATAATTTTATAGTTAAATTACATTACAATAACGTAACATCACAGTGATGTATTTAATAATTGAAGCTGACGGCATCATAAAGGTTGTCCGGTTAATTAAAATTAACATTATTAATTAATTTATCTTTAATCATTAACACTGATAAGTATAAAATTTATCATAACACTATCGTGGTGTTCGGGTTAATGGAGGGTGTTCAGATTAGTGTTTAGATTCTTTATTATGTATTCCATTTTACTAGCAATCGGATATCTATCTTGTAACGTAGGCATGTCTCTAGAATGGAGCTATTTAAAAAAAGGGTTTTCTATTCATGCATACAAATGAGCGGGAATCGCAACCGTGACATATATTATAATGTAGCAGTCGAACGCTCTACCACCGCGTCATACAGGTTGTCATGTCTGTCGTGATATAGTAAAAATATAAGAAAATATTGTTTCACCTCTAAACATTACAGCTAAGTTTTTAGAAAATCCTGTTTTACCTACCTCATGCTCTTAATTAGCTCATATTCAAACCTGTGAAATTCTTGATATTCGAGTAAATATTATGTTTATTCATAAGGCTTTTTGGTTTATCTATGAAGTTGTCTGGCGATGACGTCACGATACACTAAATACAGCGTATTCGATATTGTTGTGTACCGGTGAAGTTATTGTGAATCATTAAGTTCAATTTTAAGCACCAGGAAAATTGTAACAAAATAACAGCTTCAAAACTAAAATATAGCGGTATTTGGCATAATTTTAGATGAATTTAGATTGAATTTGTATGTTATATACCTATACTAGCTGTTGCCCGCGGCTCCGCCCTCGTGGATGTCGAAATCCGTTTCAAAAACTATCCTATCTCTCAAGTTGGATCGAACTGCACATGGTGTGCGAATTTTATTATAATCGGTTAAGTGGTTTAGGAGTCCATTGAGGACAAACATTGTGACACGAGATTTATATATATTAAGAAGATAAGATATAGTAACATAATACAGATCTACGGTCCCAAGTACAATCACCTAAGTGTTAAATACATGATTTGCTGGTTTTGTTATTATCTTTTGTTTATTAATATCAAGTAAACTTCATTGAAAAATATGCCATTTTTTCTAAATATTTCTATATGCTAATTGTTTCCATACGTATAATCTAGTTGAATAAGCTGTAGGACCTCCATAAATAAAGAAATACGTATAAAATACTTACAAAGCCACAAGTGGTATAGGTGACGAACAATTCTCTGGAACTCCAGCGGTATATCAACATTGATGTCTTGGTAGAAGCAAGGTTGTATGGGGCAGAAGGCAGGTAAAGGCGGCCAGTTGTTCCGCCTGCCCGCGGAACCAGCGCGGAGTTCCGCCTCCCTTCGTGCTAACTCCTCAGCTTTGCGCTCCAATTCCTCTTGCCTCTTCTGTAGTTCATTCACATTCATATTTAGTTACAGTTTTTAAACAACACTAAAGTATGAACTCACGAGACAATCTACAACGGATGGCATCACACCTACATAATAATACAATTTTAAATTAAAGAGTGTGTAGGTGTATCTGGTGTATCATTCGCTTGTAGTGAAACAAGTTTGGTCAGTACTGTTTTAGAATAGATAAATGTGTGTATTTCATTGTAATAACACCATATAGTAGTGTAAGCAAATCTAATTTGACATGACAAGTTTAATATGTACGTAAGATAACATTTTGGAGGACATGTTACATTTTTGTGGCAGTAATTACATTTAATAAATGAATGTGGTGGTGAGTCAGTGTAGCTTGTTCAGCGTGTCCATAGGCCACGGGGACCGCTTCCCATCGTGTGGGCCGTGTTCTTGTATTTGACATCAGAGTGGTGATTAGAAATGAATTACGACGGATTTCATCAATGATAGGAATCACGATCAGACCGAACTAACTCAATGAATTTTATGTGAAACAAGTACAGTTGAACTTGATGGCCATACGTTTCACTATTGGATTCCGACCTTATAATTACACAGGTGCTCGACTGCATTCTCGTCATGATAGTCGAAATAAAGTTATTTTAAATTAAATTATTATAAAGTAATTATTGAGTAGATAAGCATAACAATATTGTTTACTAAGTATAATGACTGATTTTGTGAAAATAATAAGTTATGCTTTCTTCAAAAATGATCATCATCATCTTCGCATTGATCCTTTGCTTATACGGCTTTTATGGGAGTCACTACCGTCTGAACTCTAGAACCCGAGAAGAAAGGCTGTGCCAAAGCCTCTTCAGTCAATAAGCAGATGTATTACTTTGCTGGTGAGGTTGAAGGAAGTTCCCAGAGATCTTGGTGGGGTTACAAAAACATCCTGTCTTTATAGACATTGTTTTAATAACCCCATATTAATTTGTAATAAAGTGTGTAGGTACAATCAAACTCGGATAGTTAATCTAAAGCTATTTAGATAACGAGTGATATCTGTGATAATACAGTGGTTCACTAATAACAGCATACAAATTTCAAATATGTGTTTACCTTCAGCTCCTTTGTGCGATTTAAAAAAAGCAAAGTGCAGATTAGTCAACATGCAACTTACTACATCTTCTTATTTCAAAAAAAATTAAGTATATATGACAAGACTCCCTTTGAGAATTCCCAAGGGTACAACCCCTATTTGCCATCGGGGGTGATTTTGTCGGAGTCGAACCAACTAAACCACACGCCATCTCGGGTCTCAATTACCGGGGTGTAGGGTTACCCACTTACGATGGCAACCTGCTGTTGCTCTCCACTGTATCCCCTGCTAGTCAGAGGAACATCTGTAAAGCCTGCTAGCAGCCCTTTAAAGCGCCACTCCCGCTTCAGCGGAAGCGCACCCCGAATAATACACCTTGTTAGAAACATCATTCATTTTTGCATTTTATTCCTAAAAAATTCCATATCAACCATAGTGCAGTAGCAAACTCGTCTTAAAACCACCGAAATTTGACATTTTGCAAGTCTAAGTATTAAAACGTGTTTCTAAAGACGTACTATTAACATTTTTATCTAAAGCTATTAACATAATATAAATATTCCAATAATGTTAAGTGTTCTTCATGTACAGTATAATAATAATAATTGAAAATTCTGCCACAAACTTCACAGCGCTACCTAGACCGAAATTATGCACAGCTTATACGGAGACTACTATGCGATTCACGTAAGTTGATAACTGTCATAATGACATTTTGATTCCCGTTGCTTACTTCATTGCATAAAGTAAGGTCAGCACATACATTTTTGTACATCACTATTCCATCTGAGATAAGTACATACAATGATAATTACGAAATAAATTATCGGTTCTTTTTTATATTTATTTATTTTTAATCGGGCGGTAACACTTCGATGCCGCTTATTTTATCGTTTGCACTGTTATCGGAGCCGCACGAACAATTTCACGTGCTCGTGATTTTACCACTGTGCCTTCCCTACTTATTTTAAGCAAATTTAACTGTACCTAACAAAATAAACTTATCAAAACAATTACAAAAGTCGATAACAAACACAATGTAACAACAAAAGTCAACATGGACGCAACAAAATGGAGAAAAATCGGAAATATATAGGTATCAATGGCTTTGGAAGCGTAGCTAGCGGCACACTATGACACCAATCAATTATGAACTATTATTATAAACTATTACTAAGAAAATATGTTATGTATTTAAGAAAAGAAAATAAAAATTAAGTCGTTGTTACCATTACAAGTATGAACCTATCCGACGCGCCGTGAAAATTTTGTTGCTAGCTGTACAATTTTGATGAGTACGGAATGAAGTTGCCGCGAACGCGATTATCTTCTTACTTGAATCGCATAGTAGAATGTGGGTAAAAATTCCTAGTGAGATAAATTTTGTTTTTGTAAATACTTGACATATAAGTATTAGAAACACTTCACCATTCACACATATTTGCACTGAGCAAACAATATGCAATGTTCAAACGATTTTAAAAACATGAAATTAATGTTAGCATTAGAGTCAAAGGAGTAATATATACTATGAGTATATATTATGAAATTAATACTCCATACATATTACATTAGGTCATTGTGTATTACACAATAGTCATTTGTATGGATCTGCTGCTCAGTTGGGTATTTGAATGCCAAGTCTGTTTCATTATTAAAAGCTAAAACAGTAAGTTCTATCAAGTCTATAAGCCCTACAAAATAATTTATGTTAACTGAACATAATATAATATATGTACCTACTTAAAAATAATAAGTGTAAAATGGCAGGGAATACCTAAAGCAGCCATGAGTTATCAGCATTTGTAGGCTACTTAATTTTGTACTTGCTAAAATTGTTGTTTGATATTGGTAGTTGGTAGGTATATCGGTGCCCAAATATTTTATTCAACCACATTAAAAACTGAATTTCAAAAGTGGATATTTTATTCTTATTTAGCAACTACCTACTTGTAATTAAGTGTTTTTACATAATATAAAAGTTGCATAAAAAGTATTTTTCAAGATGGTCTAGTTGTGACAGAAGATTTCTTTCAAAATAGATTGGTATACTAAAACTATGTACATGCTAATCAGGCAGTCTGTATGCTTGCTTGCCTCCTTAGTAGTGTAGCATGGGGTCAAACTAATTTCTTGTACAACGATAACAATATATAAAAAAATTAGGTTCATTATCTAGTTATGTTAAAGAACTTTTATCTTTGTATATCGAAACCCAAATTAAGCATGATAAACCATATCTTTTGCATACGTCATTTTAGACTCTTTACTTAACAGAGAAATTATTGGGTAATAGAATCATCAGAAAATGTATTTATTTACCAAGTAAAGAGATACAATTATGCTCCCTTTTTATATGAAACTTTAAACATAAAAATATGTAATTGCTTCTTCATTGTCATATGCTTTCATGGCAGTAATTCAATCATTATCTGAAAGGATACTGTTGCATTTTAAATGTTGATTTGGAGAAATTAGCCTATTAACGAATACTTTATTTTTAAGTCCACATCCCTACAAATCTTAAAAGAGGTCTGTTGTGACAGATAGTGCGAGCATCTAATATGGTCTTCTGCCCATAATATATAATGGATGTTACCTGAAAGTCAGCTGTTGTGAAATTTTGTGGAGGTTGGTTCTGTGGTTGGGGCTGCGTAGTTCGGGTGTACTGGCCACTGACTGGTGGTGATACCGCTTGCATGATTGCTGGTTGGGGTTGCTGCTGCTGAAAAATGAAGATGTTTGTTGTTTGATGTTACTAAATAATAAATGATTTTTTTAGCTTTATACTTAAGCTCATTTGTATAATATAGGTGGTACATAGGATGGTAGCGGGTGAAAAACTGTGGATTCGTCTATGTATAAGACTCCCTTTTTGTAAATAGTCCTCAATTTAAAAATAGTAGAAATTGAAGTACCAAAATTGTGGATCTCTCTCCTTAAAGTACATTATGTAATATTTTCAAGTGAGAGGCTAACGTCTAACCTTTTATCCTTGCGAGGGAAGCCTGCACTTGATTTATGTCCATCTATCAATGGGTGTATGGGCTTACAGGTGAGATTAGCTTAGGTGACAAAGATCTTAGAGGTGGCCTATACACATTGGTTTAATTAAATGAATTGATGATGACAAATTCATTAATAGTTGACATCAAATCAAAATTATTAAAGTTAACCCAAATATGAAAGGAATTGATTAATAAGTTTTTTGAATTGCAGTTTTAGGCCTAGGAACATCAATGGTTCTTTGTTGTTATATTTTTGTTATGTTGTATTTTGACTTTGGAACATTTTTTTGGAACAAAAATTGGAACAAAAATGTACTTATATAAATGTAGAAAATGTGATCCTATAATAATTGCAGTAGTAAAACAAAAGAGAAGGATTAACTTTAAGGTACTTTAAATATTATGATTATGTATCTTTAATAAGTATTTCATTTGCTGATACATATGAAAGTTAGTGATAGTCTAGGTTTAGACTACTAGAAAACAGAAATGAGCATGACAAATGATGATTAATAGTGATGAAAGTTGAGAAAAAGCTATTATCAATTAGAACAAGTTCGTTCCGGTATAACGATATCTATCAGAGATACCGTTGTTTCGACGTATGTACATCTATAAAAATACCAATAAATGACTAATATGAACTTTTTACCGCAGTTTGATTTGCATTTTGTTGTCCGTCAAAAGGATTGTAATCATCGAGGCCCTGTGTTGCATTGTTTGTACTTCTGGCGACCTGCTGAACCGCAGGATCCTAGAATTAACCAATTTATTAAAATCACATCTTTATAAACATCATAATTTTGTATCACTTGAAGGGCCACATACTGCGAATGGGTTGTCTATGGTTGGATCACTAAATGGATTATCTTCGAATTTCGACATTATTATGTAGTTATTCACGCCACTTTATATTTTGCTAAGCACTGTAATCACAAAGGAAAGTGTTTCTCTGGTCTAAATATATATTTTTAGCACGAAAATAGAGATAACAATCAACTAAGTTGACAGATTACTGATGACGACGAAAATGACAGCTGTTACAGTGTTGCAAGACTTATAAGATCAAATCTGCGCACCTATTATTTTATTACCTACAAAATTCCTACCTACAGCACAGAATTTTATTTTATACGTAATTTGTACTTATATAGCAACAAAATAGGAATTAAAAACTTTAAATAATAGAAGATTTATATACTTTATCTTATAGTACGAAATGTAATAATATCAAATAAACGCAGAGCACTGGGGCAAAGTTTTACCGGGATTTTTGTTAGAAAACTAGATAAACTTTAGTCTTATAATAACTAAGGTGGGAAGCAAATTTAGGAAGTAATGTACTAATATTAATGTTAAGTAAACACTCTGCCAACCTTTTGTATTATACCTAACACGTGTAATATGCAACGTAAGTCTATAATAAAAAGGAAGTTACTATTTTATTCCTCAGTTTTAGTTCGTCATTATTTTGATTTGACCAGTGACTACACTGACTACTGATAACTTACTATAAGCACTTGATTGTAGGCACACACATTATATAAACTGAATGTAGGCTATGTCGTACGATTTACGAAAGGTAAATTATTTTTGCGATAAACTCGTATTCGATTTTTTTAGTACGTCATTCATGTCTGAATGTTGGTAACATGCATTTAATTTCGAAGGCGAAAGTGGTTTTAGAGTTGGCAACTGTAGAAGTGTCAGTTTCTTGGATGTTTCTGTCAAAGTAGGTAGCTGTTTACGTTTTGTATCGTTATTTTGCGATCGTTTTGCTCAACTTTTGTTATATCTTATTGTTTTTATGATAACACTTTATCCCTGCGTCTTAATGGTGAAATATATAAGTGATATTATTTTATGTTTTTATGTACAATGTCAGATGTCAAGAGGTGAATAGTCTGTGTTTTGTGTTGTAACGTGTGAGTGACAGTTTTTATATTGTTTGGGATTTGGAGCGATAAACATATCGGTGAGTATTTCCTCTTTAATTCACGTACAACTTACCTACTCGTAAACAGACAATTTTTAGTTACGTGGAATGTGGTATGAGTTGTAGCTTGGAATATTGGTTTCAACGACTGACTGAGTTCTGGTCAGAGTTCCAGGCTTGCATAATGAATGATACTGTAATAGAAATTTAGGTGCTAGTAATAAGTAGGTGCATTTGGGTAGAATATTATTACGGAGTATGCCGCATGCGCCAGCTGTTAAAGGCAGGTAAGCGCGCGCGCAGCCGGTGGACGCAGCGAAAGTTGTTTGTTCTTGATATCAAGGAAGTACTTAACTGCAGAGTAACAGAATCCGGCCTTACTGCTTTACACATAATAAAATTAATATATGAAAATTTAATCTAGGATTCATGAGCTGCAATGATAAATACTAAGTAGGTACCTAGTTGTAAAAAAGATACCCTACTTACTGAGTTTTTATTTCAAACTGTTTCAACAGTTAGTATTTTTTATATTAAAAATTATTTTCCAATTATTAAAGTTTCTGGCTTTATAAAAAAAATTTGTAATGTTTTTTCACATTCTTCAATTTCTGTAAAGTAGATTGGTGTATGTAGTTGGACAGTGTTTGATAATGAGGGCAGAGGCTAATGTAACGCATCTAATTTATCATTGTTTTACTTGACCCTGGGTTGCCTGGAATATTTAGTGTTACTTAAAAGTTATACAGAAGTGAGAGTTCAATGCCATGTTACTCATTATTTAAATATCAACTGCTATGGAAAACAAAGTAATCAATCATTACATTCATACTTTGTAGCTGTAGCCAATATTCAGTTATTAAAAAAAGTAAAAAGATAGCCACTTGATCATTCAGGGATGTTATTTTTTATTTTAATACAAGTTTGTACTATTATGTTTTATTTAGCAAAGGAATTCTAATTGGAAAAAATCCAGTTTATGTAAAGAATATTATTCTATCATAAAATTTATAAAACAGTGAAAAATAATACAATATAAGTTAATTAGTATTAAGTCATAAGTGTGGCCATTATGTTTGCATAAAATATTTTATTGCACAATTTAATTCATGAATTATATTGTTGTGCTACATATTATTCTCTATGTAAATATATAATAAATGCCAATGAAAATAATTAATTTCATTCACACTCAAATTGATGCTCTGTGAATTTCACATCAATAAGACAATGTGTTCAATACTATGAGCTACTATTCAACTGTTCACATGCTAATCAAAACAAAGCTATGTCATGTAAAAACAAAACACTACAGCAAAATCTATGAGTATACATACAATTATGGCCCTTAATGTGAATTAATAAAGATTATAGTTCCAAATAATTTGGTGATCATTCAAAATTATGATTTAGTGCTAGATTAATTAAGTTCTTAGATCTAAGTAATCCTTTCTACTAAGATTATAATAGGGTTGCCTAATACAATAGGTGTTATTGGTTTCAACATCAAAGTATGTAAGTACTTACTCACTATAATAATAATGATGTGTTTATTACCTTCTGAACATTATTATGACTGTTATTTTAGATAGCTTTAGAG
Source organism: Lithosia quadra (assembly GCA_963576445.1). Taxonomy (NCBI): domain Eukaryota; kingdom Metazoa; phylum Arthropoda; class Insecta; order Lepidoptera; family Erebidae; genus Lithosia; species Lithosia quadra. Next base: position 10,805,441 of record OY754891.1, read on the forward strand.
TTCATTGGTTGACTCCGGTACACCTATGGTTTATTAAGTGCTTCAATTAACTTCTTTGGACCATCCAAGTATGAATTATTTGGTTGATAAACCCATGTCTAGCACAACTATACCTTAGTGTTATTCAATGGTTAGATTAATTATAAAATAATTGTACTTATAATTACCTATTTGTACAGTATTACCAGAATAATAATTCTCAATATTTTGTAAAACAAAAATACACTAAGTAATTAGTGAAAATATAAATTTAACATTTTTTCATTTTATTTAAGATTGTAAGTAATTTTCCAAAATGGGATTTATAAAAGAAATTCTAGTTATTGTACTAAATTCCTCCTAACTCCTTTAGTTAAGCTAAACGCTTGTGTTACGAGTAGGCTCACGTAGGTAGTGTAATGGCCAGGATTCAAACTCGTGACCTCTCCACATAAGGCCGACTCCTTTATCGCTGAGCTACCGACGTTTTTTTCTGAAGCGCATCGAATCCGGTTTATTTTAAAGCTATGACTTATGACAAGCGTGACTAACAAACTACTGACCTAACCTTTAACAGCCTTTGACCGCGTTAAAAATCTGTCTGGTACCGTAAACCGGGGTTACTTTGAACTTCGGGTTGACTTTGATCAAAACTTATTTTGTTTGTAAAATTGGCAATTACGTAAAAAGGAACGCAATACACGTCGATTTTTTTTTGTAATAGCAACACTGAAAACTGTCAAATCCTTTTATGTTGATGTGCATGTGGACCGGCGACATTTTAAATAAAAAAAAAGGTATTTATTTGGTATGTTTTATAATCAGTTTGTTAAATGTGCTGTAAAACTTTGTATGCCCATAATTACGTGACTGCTTAGTGACATAATGAAGTCGATTACATTAGGTTACATGTTGTCTGCTAGCAATAGAAATCGTTGTTTCTTTATTAACCTCAAAATCGACAAAATGGTGACTATTTATTTGACGTGGGGTGTCTTTGATTGGTTATATGGTGTGAAATTGATCTAATGATCAAAGTAACCTCACGGACCTGTAACCTCTGGCATTTACTTTTATTGTTATCTGGCTTTACGAATTTTAGTTTATTTCATATTATTTTCTTCGTCAGGAAAATGCCGCGCATATATGAAAAGAAACTTGGGTCACGGGAGTACAAAAATGATTCAGAAGCACAACAAGAGGCAGCGATTAGCGAGATACCTAGTTGATGGAAAATTATCTATTCCTGTTGCTTCTGAGAGATATAATATAGCCTATGGTACTTTATACAATAAATACAAAGGCTAAAAGCTTTAAAACTGATTTAAATAAAAGTTTTCTATTTTTCATGTTGTTTGATTGGATCAAAGTAACCCCCATCTACTAAAAATGCCAATATTTATTTTTCTACTTGCCCGATTTTGGTTTTTCGAACTGTTTTGTTATTATATTTGGGGTTACTTACGACTCATATGAAAAAATATAGGGGTATCAATGTAACCACAAAACCACTTTAGCATTGATCACTCAGTTTTTATTTTTTTTCGCAAAAAATACTGAATATTTTTTTGTTTTTACAATCAAAATCCCTAGAGCTACAAAAACCGATACTTCAGTATTTTTTGTTTATTTTATTTTATGTTAATTAAAAAGTTATGACCTATCAAACTTTAGAATTGATCAAAGTAACCCCGGTTTACGGTACTTACGACAATTTTGCGGTTAGTTGAGCATGTCTGCTTACAAACACTTAAGTTCGAAACTTCGTTTTATATTTCTTTTTTCCCAAATTGCGATAACATTCTTCGTAGCCTCTTTGTATTGGTTTTACATAAAAGAAAACTCATGGTTTTTTTCTTTCGTTATTGTAAAACCTCACGCACGCGTAATGATATTTTCGTAACGGTTTATCTCTCGAATTATCAACGATTGTTCACATTGTATTGCTATTTAGGGACGTGTTAGCATCTGGTTTTACGGTTTAACATAAAAAAATACGTTGTTACTAATTTATTGTAATAATAAACTTGCTTTGATCTCAAAAGCAAACAAAAATGTGATGAAGTTTTAAAAAAAATCGATCATTTGAAATCGCTCGTGTGAGGTGCTCTGCTCAGGTGCCTAGGATATATGACTTTACTGATGGTTATTAAGGTAGCTCTTGAGGTGTTTGACGGAAGAAGTAAATGGCGGCAATCGTCTTTTGCTTCTCAAGAATGTTGAACCGTGTTGGTACACATTTTAAGCGGACTATTTTGTGTTGAATCCATTCCAAATTACCCCTGAACCCTAAATTAAATTGTATAAAAGTGTAGCCAATACGACTATTGGCTTGACTTGGGCGTGGGGCATCACCTCGAAGCCGACACGCCTTGTTTTTTTTTGGGCTTGGGTTTGGGTGACAGTTGCTCTTATAATACCAATAAGCCTGCTGTACCAGAAGGAGAAAATGTGGACGAACGGTATGAGGATGAGGAACTTCGGTGCAATGAATGTGTTGTATGTTGCGAAGTAGGTACATAATGCCATGTAGGCATCCTAGATGCGAACACGTCGAACAACTGTACTCTATCCGTAATAAACTCGCCCTGATTTCTCGTTTATAAACAGGATACAAAGGCCCAAAACTCCTGCTATTCTTTTTATACTCGTACTTGTCGGAATGGCAAGCAAAATGAATTTAGTGCCTAAGTAAGTAGGTATATCAAAGAAGTTGCGGGCACAGTACAAGTTTTAAATGTGAACAGTATAGTGGTAGGCCACCATGACGTGCTATTAGCGGTCGTGTTTTGGTCCCCGATTTAGAGGGAGAGGAATTGGATCTAATACATAGTATACACCCTATACCTATATAACTCCATCCCTCTCCCTATGGTTCAAGGCCCAAAACACCTTCGCGTATAGCACATCATGGTACCTAGGCCTACATTATCAAACTCGTGTGATTATGCAATAGAAGCAGTAGGTACCTAACTATGGGTGGTAGGTACAATGAAACAATGTTTCTTTGTGATCGAGGACCTTAATATCACTAAGATATGTATCGCAAGTGACCTTGCATTTTATTATTATTATAACTTTAAGTAATTATAATTTATAATTATTTTCCGTCATCAAAACGTTAGAATTAAGCAGGTATAATTACAATAAGTAGGTCCTTATCTATGTAGCAATGTTATAAATGGAAATAACTAAAGAACTAAGTTGATTAAGAATACCTAGGTACTTATTCAAAATGGCTAAAAAACTCGGTCTATTTGGCAGGATGCTCAGAATTCAGAATATAGGCACCTATTTCTGTGCCTAATTCCTATAATCTCACTTATTTACCTATTTAATTATGTTACTGTTTGTTATGTAATATTATTGTGTTGGTAATTTTCCTGCAATATTCCCATTACTCAAACATTTTGTTATTGAATGAATTATTTTTATTGTTAAGTAATTTATGAATTTCATTAGGTCTATTTAATTGTGTAAATCCTTACCACACTGTTTTTGTTGTTTATAAAATAAATTAAAATGTCTATCAAACTCGCCACATCAGTAGGTAACTAATAAATTCAAGTGCGTATATTTTTTATAAGATTTTATTTTTTACTAGCTCGCGAATTCGTCCGTCTGGATTTAGATTTTTATGGTCTAATTTTTTATCCAGATGCAGATCCCTAATTATTTTTTCAAAATTAAAGTACCCAGTCTATGTTACGTCTTATAATATTACCTCTCTACCATCGAAAGTCCCGTCCAAATCGACACACCCGTCCAGAGATAACCTTTTTCAAACTGAGTGACAAACATTTTAAAAATAATTTTTTGTTATGATCGTAAGTACAGTTTATGTGATTTAAAACTTGTTATTTTAATATTATAAACGGACACTTATATTTCATTAATATTATGTACCTATTAATATGGATTAAAGGGCTATGTCGCTTTGCAATCACATCGCCCAGTGAAGGCGATGTGATTGAATAAGCTACAAATCAGCTTATAAGATAAAGATAACACTAAGTACACATAAGTCTGCTAATTACATTATAATGTCTGGGCTTCAACCGACACGACGATGTAGGATTGACCAGGAGACTATTGCTTACAAATGCAATTATTCAAATCTTTCGCGATCTCAAAATGCTCGAAGCACGTAGGTATCTAGGCTAAAATATGCCTACAATAGTTTTTTCTTCGAAATCTACATAAAACTCGATATAAGACAATTTGGAAGAGGTCAGTTTTACGGTCGGCCGGCACGTAATGAATGGACGCGAAAATGCGTTATGTGGGCCGTATTACGCAAAAGAACCTCGAACTTTCCGTTCCACTGCACTTGTATAGTTCAACTTTGACTATAAACCGACTGGTTCGGCGTCATAGTGACGCTATCAACTGTCAAATCTACTCGTAGTCCTAATAATTTCTCGTCACCCTACCTAGAGCGTAGAGATGTATTACAATCATCATTACGTAAAGGCACTTAAAACCTCTATAGTTTCTATTAATTTGCGGACTCTGAACTCCAAGGTGAGAACCTGCGACCGGGGCTAACGTGACGTTGATGCTGATGTTGTTTATCATTTATTTGTAAATTTTGTAGCATATACTTACTCAGGTATATATTTGGCTGCTATTATACTTACTTATTTAACAATAGACCATACTTTTATTTTATAAAAGTATGGGCTTCTTACGCAAACCTATAACTCGTATCAGTCAATTTTGAACATAACATTAAAGAAGGCGGATATAAAAACTGTTAATTTTTTGTACGTAGTGAACGTTTAACCTTGTCAGCCACTCACTTAGATAGTGATTTGCCGGTAGTAAAATTGCAAACTAATTTTTTTTCGCAATCATGCATCGATTATGGGCTTAAGAGATCAGATTAGTACTTTTGATTACCCCAAGCACCCACTACCTTATAATTAACGTACTAATAATAATAATTAATCAACGAACGACCAGACGAACAGCGATACGCCACCGCTAAATTGTCGATATTCCACTCATACGCAAGAAGCGCTTTGCCGGCACGTTCATGTCGTTCATCATACGTACAGCTAAGGAGTGGAATTACTTGCCGGAGTCTGTTTTTCGGGAAGCTATAACCTGGGAGTATTTGAGTCACGAGTGAATAGGTTCCTTCTAGACAAGCGTGATTCATCGTAGACCACATCGTCACTTACCAACAGGTGAGATTGTGGTCAAACGCGAGCCTATTACCAATAAAAAAAAAACCAGAAACCTCGGATGCATTCGAGACAACGCTAAGATGGTGATGAAGGGATCCCGATATTAGTTGTGCATAGTAAATGAGGTGGAATTTATTTTGATTTTACAAGCTTTTATGTAACTTGCGCTGTTCATATCGTAAGCATGTACTTACAGTAGGTATATATAAATCTACAAACCATTTTTCGTCCATTCATTGGAGTCCAAATGAGCTTACTTACTTATTTTTCCGTTTCTTTTGTATTTCGTGGATATTTTCACCAAATTTCCTTGGAGGCAATGAAGGCATAGTAGTAAAGTAAAGAGGCATTTCTATAAGCATACGTCTTGGTCGTTGACAATGACAACAATAATAAAGAGAACAGATTTCAATAGATAACATTGATCATTTGTAAAGACGCTCATGGCCTTGTATCATTCTCAGATGTTTGGGTGGAGACTAAAAAGTTAAATCTGTGGAAGGCCTTGTCGCTGGAATAAGAAAAAGATACGCTATTTTACAACTCGGGAGGTATCTTCGAGGTTATTCTCATGGATAAAATTAATTAGTTCCAACATATAACGAAACACCAACAAACCAAATTAGAAATAGAATTTAGCTTAACTGAACAAAGCAGCTACAGTCGCCACCAAAAATAACCATTACCGCCACCAATAACGAGGTAAATAGAATCAGCTGTCCAATAACATTGGTAAGGTACCTACTTCTTTGTAGAAAATCTTTAAAAATCTATTGAAAAGATTAGGGTTCTGCTTATTTGTATTGAACAATTTTTTTTTAAATATACTTAAGGAAAATAACCTTAAAATTATAAGCTAAACCTAAATAGTTACATCATTATCAAGTTTATCAACACTGAATAGTTGTGTACTGTTATCATGAATGACATAGGATCAGAGTCGTCTGTTCTGTCCTGATTTAAAAACCTTGAACTGTACTCGTATCGTGCTGATAGCTCTCGGTACAAAATTTGTGAGACATTAGACATTTTACACGGTATCTACGGACTCTTTCTATGTCTGTACTTTCATGTTTTGTCAATAAATCTGTGTGGAATTCTTATGGGATGCATATTTCGAGTTGAAATGGAGGGCTTGTGGGATTATGTCATCGAACGTCTAACGCTGATACCTACTACAAGTTTATTGTCTCGGTAATAGTCAGCCGACCACATGCGGTAATCACTGCCCGTTTACGTTCACCCTCGTCGATTTATGGCGTTTTCTGATGACTTAACTTCGTTGCCAATTGCCCAATAAAAGTTATTTGTGTGATCGTCACTTTTTTCTTCCTGAGGTTAATGAATCACCTAATTGATTACTCTCGCGTCTGTTGTCTTTTGTCGATTTCGCAATTTTGACTGTCGGTAGTTGGTAAATATTCCACATTCGCGACTAAACACTAGCTTTTTCGGCCACTCTCGCTGTAACATTTTTTTCAATAAATAGTTTTGATATTGCCATGATTGTGATTACACGTCTTGTTATAAATATACATGTTCAGTTTTCCCTGTGTCTTCTGTTTCTTTATTATTGTGTTCATCATCTTTAAAATTATTTTTACGACATAAATTTATTATTTATGTACGAAACACCATCGCATTTTGTATATCTACTCAGGAAGCAATATATCATTACAGTTGCCTGTTTATTTTCGGCTTGCTGATGATGTACGTAGCAATTATCTCACGGAACTAACTAACCTGCTCTAAACTATGTTAAAGCCTCAATTTGGAGGATTGTCACGTAGGCCGTTGCATGCTAAATGCGACCTTGCTTTGATCTCAGAACAATATTAAGTAATGTGCCTTATCTCTTTGTGTTTTTCTGTAAAACTTCATTCAAGTATGGAACTGAAGCCCCCTATTGTATTGAAATGATGAGTTGATAATATTCGCAAGATAAGATGACTCGTATTATGAAGATGAACCGTTCTTTTAATAGTGTAAGTAAAGCGTTGTATGGCCGAGTTAACTTGTAAAGTGAGATCTTGCACGAACACAATAAAACGCCTGCAGAGAAAGAAACTTAACCAAAGTTATTTGTAAATAAATACTACTCTTACAAAGGATCGCTGTTTAATGCAGACAGCGCAGCTCGTCTATTATACAAGATGAGATCTTCACTCGCTTAGTTATGTTTTTGTTTCACGAAGGGTTTAAGTCTCATTGTAAATTTGCTTTCAGGAAAGTTGATCTTTACTCCTTATTTGAAGATAGACTAAAAATTGCCAAGACCATCTTAAGTTTTAAGGAACTTACAATATAATTTACGTAATATTTGTTGTTGATTGAGTTAGTATCTGAAACCGCCCTCCGTACATTTGCGATGTGGAGTATTTAGGAGTACCTAATCTAATTTGAATGTCTGCTTTGATTCAACTAACCTCGGTTGCCATGAAAACGTACTTAATGCTAATGATTACACGACTCTGTACTCGCGGCTTACCACTCCTGACTCAGCATAATTGAGTCTTTATTCGGCTTGTTTGTAACGATAGTGAGCTTTTATTCAAATGTGGGGTATACTTGAATAATGGTACTTTTTTCTTATGAATGTTCTTGCTGTGGTATTAAGAATGCTATCTTATCTAACCGGTATGACCAATTCCGAATTATAAATTATAATTAATACATTTACTTACTGTATCTTGTTTTTCTTTGATTTGGTGAAGTTACACAGTACAAGCTGCTGACGTGACACTAGACAGCTAAAGGCTAAAGCACCTGTGTACCTAGCTACTGACCAACTCGTACATGATAGTAACTCCTGTGATAGGGTTACACAATCTGATTAGCTGCCCAACAGTAACTGACCATGTCGGCTCGCACGCTAGCTCGCTCTGTGTAACCTCGGCATTACAGATATGCGTGTCTAACATCACACACTTGGTACCATAATTTTGAAATTACTACTAAAATATACTTATTTAATGACAATACAATAGAGGACCTTATTCTCATAGTTAGGGGATAACTTTATGTATAGTTCTGTAGTTTCAACTGTCATGGTTGTTAGAGATAAGTTCTAAGTTTCCTTTGACTTTGAGTTAGACTAGGATTCGTATCGGATATAGATGTCTGAGTGTCTAAGTTACTATTCTTAACTAGGTCGTAACTGTATCCGTCAAGTATAGGGCACGGTGAATGGATGACAAGTAACCTAAGCAAGTTGCTTAGTTAACAAGCTGCAATCAGAGGACCGAGAATTTGAATGAGATCTAGTCAGCCAACATTTACGCAATTCGAATCTATTTAAGTATGTTGGATTGCGTTTTATACATATTGGCTGCTTTGCATGCGTATTGTTTGTTACGGGTAATTGGTTACGGCGATTTGTTTCGACTATTCCTACTGCTTCTAATTCTCTATGTAATCAGTGTTCATGGTCACCTTTAATGTAGGTAAATTTTGAGCGTTATTAATAAGTTGAATAAATTAGATGCTTTGCAAATGCTCGTTGAAAGCGTGTGCGTAACTATACCATCTAGTGCGTGATCGTATCTTAACCATTATCAGGTTTACGCTGAGTTCGATAGGCCTCATTTCGTTTGCCACTAATTGGCTCATAAACACTTATCTGGGACATTCTGTCCCGGTTCATTGCTGTCGGAGTCAAATTAACAACTTGAAGTTAGAGACCTATAATCGCAATAAGTTAGTATAGGTATTGAATGCCGACATTATTTCGTGATGTGTAAGATATGAAATTGCACCAGAAATAGGTGCCGTTGTGCTCTGATCCGACCGCATGTGTATTGTTATTATTTTCAACAAAATATCGCAGAGATACTGCATGGAATGACCCCAGAAACTGGAACGCAGTGTAGGAACATATCATAAATTCAACAATATAAGGTTTCCCCGCAGCTAGTTGCCTTTTCGAGTGAACTTCCTTTCAGCTTCGGGAATATGTTCGCTTTGTTTTGTTGTGTTTGCGAGTTAGGAACGGCAAATTGTCGGATTACACAACTCCTAAGTTGCTAGGTCAACATTAATGTGGAAACCTTCTTAGCTCCGGCTCCACTACCGGTTTTTGTGTTTTGGTACTTAATTAGCTTATTGGCATAATATGAGCAAAAGACAACATGGGTTACTTGCCGTCTGTTGTTTCAGTACAGTTTTGTTATTTCTCGAATTAAAAGTTTCCAACGTTTGTTCCGTAAACAAAGCTTAATTTCCCAAATTGCCTATTAGGGGAACCATTCGACGCGCGAATCCAACTTGTTTGTAGAATCTGTTTTTCTTTTTTTAAAATAATAATAACGTTTCAGATGCTTGTCATAAATTTGGTGATTTATGTTTTATTCCTTTTACTGGCACCATCAGTCGGGTCGGACTTCCTTTCGGCAGCGCCGTGTAAATAAGCTCCCGGCATTTTGTTTGCCAGTTTAACGGTTGTAAATTCAGTAAATTGTATAAGAAAAACAGGAGCAGGCGAGCGACAACGTCGTGCAGCAAGTCGGACGTCGGACTGCAAGCGGCGAGTCGACAACTTTACTTCTTACATATTTATGAGAGTGAATAAAAAATGTCACTTAATGTAAAACGCTGAGCGTTTATTTCAACCGTTAAGTGTTCACGTGAATTAGTGAACCTATCTGGAAAAGATTTAGATATTAAGAACCGTCGTTTAAAGACAAAGAATATGGCTTCTGTCACTATTTCCTCTAAAAGTAGTTTTATGAATTGCACTTTGCAAGGAACGAACTTGGCTATTTTCCTATTTTATTATCTTGAAGTTTTCAATAACCAATTAATCTTTGTATTCTCTGTTACGAAATTATCTGCGTTCTTGTTGTAAGTGAATGATTCTCCTTGATTGATAACAATTGGATATCTTAGAAGAATATCGTGGAGGATTGTGAAATTTCGGTAGTTCCTCTGTCGGATGCATCTCAAGACCTTTTACATTGTATGGTTAATATTTAAGACTTATGTAATATAGCATAGCAAGTAGAGCGACATAGTCATATTGTAGTTAAGCTTCTTAAAACCAGGATTATAAAAAACTTAAAAGATTAAAAAAATAAATGACGTTCGATCGAATATTGTCCAATGGGCAACCAATCGTAATAAAATAACCTATTAAAGTTGAATCTAGTTAATGTCGTTTTTGTCTATGTTGCACATTTAAGTACAATGATTAACGTGCTCGTATTTTATTTATTTATCAGTCACTAAAGTGGAAACGGTGAAATATCTGATTTGTCTTGTGACCATCCAAAAAATGAATGGAATATAGTCTGTTATGTCACAAATCTCTTCTCTAAGTCTAAGGAATCATCAGAATGATAGTGACAGAGAGAGAATCGAGCAGTATTTTGCCAAGTCTTGAAATCATCAAAAATAGTCCCAAGCAAATAGGTAACTAATTTATGATTACAAGAACAAGCATGTTCCAGGTCTATTCTCCTTTTCATACTGTCAACCACTTTTATAACGTGTGGTGGTATGAGTGATATAAGTATGTGTATGGCGATGAGATATTTAGTAAGTTTAGAACGTTCATAAACTTGTGGCCGTGTAGCTTTTTCCATACCATTAACTTTCAACGTAGTCTCTTGGGAATATTGTGAATTGTGGCAACTTGCCTGTAGATTTTCTATCAAAAATAGGTTAGAGGACTAATTCTTCTAAAAAATATGTTTAAAATTCAGTCTCGGTTGAGACTCGGTCATAGTATTTATTATATCGATCTCCCAAATGCAAAAAATAAAAACTTTCTTTTCTTTCTTTGTTTCTAGATCGTTGAATGTGAAAGTTCAATAAGTGACTTTAAAAATATCTTCAGATATTGATCCATATGCCTATTGCTCTTGCTTAAGAAAGTGTGTGTTGCAGTAGGTATTCAATATTTATAAACGTTGGAATTTGTTTGCGATCTCGATAGTGAAAATATTTAAATTAAACATATTCATTCGCTCCTATTGGTAGTGATGCAAGGTACCTGTGCTGTGTATCAAGTTGAAGGAAGTTTATTATTATAATCATGTTTCCTTATTTTTACTAAACGAGGTGCAAGTTCAAAGCGTCAAATAATATTAAAACCGACGAACCTTTTGAAACCAAGGTGAAACTTTAATGTTGTCAAACTACAGTGTACACCACGGTGCAGTGCTGAGTCAAACTTCATTAAAGTCAGTCAGTTAGGCAGTTTGTGATGTCGCTGTCGCTGGGCAGCCAGGGTCGTTGGCAAGCTGGTCACGTGCGGAGCCGTCACGACGCGACGCGACGAGTTTTTCCGTGGTCGATACCCGTGTGTTACGAGCTGCCGGGTTCTTATGCAACGTGTGACTTTGTGTTTAGTGCACTTCTTTCAACGCAGTCTTGTTGTTAATTCAAATTACACAAAATATGTTTTTTATTTTAAAAATTGTCTCTTTTCGAAATTACATGACGTATCTTTGAACAATGTACTATTCGCAACAAAAGTAGCTAAGAAATTTTGCGAATAGAAATGCATCCACTGAGATTTTGGTTTAAAGAACTTAATAAGTTACTATTAGGTATCTGGCAATAACAAAATAACATACTTTCGTATTTTGCACTAGTAAGTAGTTACAGTTGACCACTCATCATCTACCTGCCCTTGTCCCAATTATTTGGGGTCGGCGCAACATGTATTTTTCCTCCATTCATTCCTGTCAGATGTCATCTCTTCGGTTACCCCCTTCCTTGCCATATCCTCTTTCACGCACTCCATCCATCTTTTCTTAGGCCTACCTCTACCCTTAAAGCCCTCCACATTCATACTAAGAACCTTTTTAACAACATTGCTTTCATCTCTTCTCATAACATGTCCATACCACGACAATCGCTCGCTTCTCAATTTTTCATTTATTGGTGCAACTTTCAAACTTCCTCTAATGTACTCATTCCTTATTCTGTCCATTCTTGTCACACCACACATCCATCTTAACCACCAACAATAGGTAATTTTCTAGTCTAGTCTAGCTGTCTCGTTAAAGATGAAATTAACATCACGACAACGACTATTATTTCGTAACTTTTTGATACTAGAACATTCAATTAGACCTTAAAATTAGGTCAGTAGTTTACGCATCGTCAAAAAGAACACAGTAAAAAAATAACTAATAGTACCTACTACGTTCCTTTAAGATCCAAGGAGTGCAACTTCTATACGTAGTCTACGTATAGAAGTTGCACTCCTTGGAAGATCCAAGGAGTGCAACTTCAACAGTAAGGAAATAGCTGTTAATCACAGTTAATACTGCAAAAGCATCTGTCTACAGTTCATTATGATCGTTTGTGAACAATTGCGGAGATCGCTTGCCTTAACGCAATCTTTCTTTATTATATTGCACTATTGCACTATTTGATAAGACAGAATTAGACTTTTCTCTAATTGCTCATTGGGTGGGTAGTTGAAAAGTGGTTAATTTGAACTGAGTAGTCCAACAATGTTGGTAAAATATAAAGTAGAAATGTCGTCTACATCTACCAAATGCTTTCTTGAACTTATACAATAAAATAACTTCTCGCTCTCGAAGTGTTTACAATGCAACGAGAGAGCTATTTTATGACGTGGATGTCTCATCCCTGCATACAAATGCCACTATGGTATTACGACACTACAAGTTTTGTTAGGTAGGTACGTCTTTATCGTATATACCATAGCCTAATCTATACTACCTATTATAAAAATTGTGAAGTACTTAAACATGTCCAATAAATACATTGGAAATATAATATAAAAAAAACTTGGCTATGTTATATGAACGATTCTGAACATGAATATGTTTGGAATTCTTGTCTGTTTGTTCGCAATGGACGCAAAACTAAAGGATGGATTTCAATGCGGTTCTTCTCTTTTGAAATGTCTTGGTTAGATTTAAAATCTTACGTTTGTTTGATCGTAATTTGTTTAGTACGAGTAGAACCGGAGATAGTCAAAAAACACGACAGCCGACGTCCACGGCGTCCACCTATGGTAGTATTATTTATAATATTATGTGGCTAATCCCACACACCGTGGTGAATTAGAATAATGTCCCACTGTACCCCTTCTCCTCCCACCCCTTCCTAGTCCTTCCCCAAAAAAAAAAAAGTCAAATGTGTTGTTTCACATGACGGAACTATATATAATTCAGAAAGGAACCGTAATATTGATTATTGTAAAAAAGGCATGAAAACTGTGGCTAACAGTTATAGTTAGGCACGGTTATTATTAAAGCGATAAATGCCAAAGGTATTGCAGTTTCCAACGGACAGAAGATTTTACATTAAAATGACGTAAATATGTTATTTCATCTCAATCCTATTCTCTCTTTTAATTTCTCTCTCTCCATCCAATGACAATACTATTGCGATGATAAAATGTACTGCGTTTTAATATAGAAGTCTTACTTGTTTGGGTCAAATCTAGTAATTGAAATTTGACCCCCTTTCAATTGTCGGATTGGTCTGATATCAATATTATATATAAGCAGAAGTCTTTAGCTCTGATGACAATATTATTTAAAACCGTTTAACTTAAAAATATTTTTTCACAATTTATTCTCGTTTGCACTCATACTTGCGTTGAGGTAGGCTAGTTAGCACCATTGCGAATGGCCGTTTTTAAGTGCCAGTGCCGTGTCTAACCCCTTATTAATATAAGATTATAGGTTATATGGGACAAAAAGTATAGCGGCGGTAAGCTCCCGCAGATTGATGTTAGCAATTTATTCAAGTATTAATGTTGTTGTTAAGCTGGGTACGAAGTTTCATATTCCCAGCATACTCTTTATGCTTTAAGTACTTTTGTATTTTATTAAACTTCGTATTTACTGTTTGCAAAGTATGGTTTATTTTACTCGAACTTCTTAGAGTTTAATAAAACAACACCAAATATGAAATTGAATGGAGTCTTGTTAAGTAATTCATAACACAATTCGTGCAAATTATCTCAAGTGTGCTCTGACTAGTTGAAATATTATTTTGAGTGGATGGAGGCGAACGTTTATGCAAATATAATGAACACGTTTGAGTGTGACAAAACCCAAATTAGCGTTAATTGACTGGCGAATGATTCATTACTCCATTTGTGTATCGGTGACTAATTAACCGAGCAATTTGAACTTGCATTTTGAGCATGGAACATAAATGTTAATTACGAAATTGTGTAATGTAACGCTGTTTGATATAAACTCAATTTTGGCATTTGACAAATATTGTTATTTATAGTCCCCATCCATGTGAAATATAAACCTAACGCTTTTTTCCCTTCAGGGTAGACAGAGACAATAGTCAGCCATCTGCTTCTGTTCTTACATACATCAAGAGTTTCCTCTACTATCATTAAACCTTTCATGCAAGCTCGCCGGTTTTGTGTACCTGTCTTTTTTCAATACCTCATTAATTTGATCGGTGTATGTTCTGCGAGGTCGACTCCAGCTTGCCTGCCCACTTACATGTGCTTTACATACTTGGTGTGTCATTCATTCGCTCAGTACTTATTACTTCATAGTGCCCAAACCACCTCATCATACCCTTTTCAATTCTCGTTAAAATAGCATTCCCTTTCCACACCACACCATTCTCGTATAAAACACTAATTCTTAACTTACATGCGACAATGGGATCGAGCCTTATTTCACGGGACTCTATGGGTCCGAAAACATAATTGGCAAAATATATTCATTAATTCTACTTTGCCTACTCCGTTGGGGATACAGGCGAGGTACGGATAGGTCGGATACGAAAAGTAGTCATTTTAATAATTAAATACAGAATAATAAAGATAAAATTCAGTCAATTTTTTTTATATTTTACAGAATGGTTATTATACAATAGCAGTCGGCTCTCGTTAATGAGGACTGTGATCAGAACCTTTCACATTATTATATAGAGCGCAAGGTAAATTCACAGGAAACTACCTGGTAATCTAAAATATTATAAGTAATTCAGTTTAAAATCACTTTGAAAAATAATACTAGTAAATATTATGTAATTCATGGTGTACTTCATTCAATTCAGATCAAATAGTACCGAGTGAATAAATCATTTAAGTCGATAATTACACACTAGGACTAATAAATATTATCTATAACTTACTTAGCATGTTTGAATTGGAAATAATTATCTAATTAATGAGATTATAATTTACCCTATGCACGATGACGATAAACATTTATGTGACGATTTAGATGACGATAATATTCTACGACATTCTACTCGGCACTACCTAGACTAGATACAAAGTAAGCGTACCTAGCGCAACTAGCTTCTAATACGGGATCTTCAATATTGATAAACATACTTAGTACTTCCTTTTGGTACTTAATACAGTTCATTCTGATCGTAAGTGCTTTCTTTACTCGTCTTAACTCTCTCAATTTGTAATTCCGCTATCGAAACACAGTTTTACAAGGTTTTACTTAACTTGCTCTGCTGTTTGTTCGTATGGATCAAGCCGTGGAATTACAATACAATACATACCATTTAGTAACTGATGTGATTTTAAATTTTTTGAACTTATTAAGTTCATACAAACTTACCTGATAAATGGTTGCATTATTTTTAGTCCGGTTTAAAAACCAAACTTGGTGTTGAATATTTTTATTTTTATAATTAGATACTAAATCCATACTTAAGTAACACTACGGCATAAAACGGTAAATTTCAAATTATGATGCAGTAATTTTGCCGCATAACCATCAGTCTCACAAATTATTGCAAGTCTCGCTATAGCCTATCTATTTAATTTGTTAAATTGAAAAGAAACACCGTATTGTTCTGACAGAATTAGGTTTATTTGTGAAACCCATTCGATCGTAACAGGAGATCCCTTCGACGGAAATAAGTGAATGGAATAAATGAAATGACCTATAAAGTGGATCGGATGCGGCAGTTTCCACAGAGCTCAGTGTATTTTATTTTCTCATCTTGTAATTTATTTCTATTCTAAAGTAATGTTAAAATGCTGGTATTCTTGTCAATGTTTTTTATTTTATTTTTCTTACATTCAGATTAGACATTTTAACTAACAAACTATAGAGGTTGACTCATTGTCAGCATTCTTATTGACATTTGATTAAATAAGTAATTTGATTAGTTAGTGTACATGTGTAAACTAAATTGTCAAGATTTTTACCCCTATCTACACCCCATATACTCGTATTCAACTTGAATAGGAGGTATGAAATGGGCGTAATTTCATTGGCTAAACGCTAAATGGTCTAAGTGACATTAACTAATTGTAAAAAACTTCTAATGCACGAGGATAGTACTTTACAGCACCCATATTAACACATCGAAAAACCTGCGTCACTGAATTTATTTCAGTGATTTGTTAATGCTTGACGGCTTTTGTAAGTGACGCGTGAACCCGCAAATTCTTATCAGCAAATTACACCTTTATAGAGGCTCAAGCTGAACTCTGCCGTGTTCTGTAATTAATAGAATTGAAATTTGAATATATGTGATTAAGTTCGATAAGGTTGAACAATGTCACTGGTAATTTTACTACCATTTACTAATTTATTTGTACAGGTTTCTTCATTCCCTTATAATCCCTACACCTTGATTATGTTAGACAAAGGACTGGAGTCTTGGAAATGTGTTCCCTGTACAATAATAATGATAAGCTAAAACCGAGATATAGAATAGGATTATTAAGCTATGGATTAGACGTGCCCCCATTATGTGAAATGACGTGAGTTATGACATTCTACTTAAGTATATATCCACTCTGGGATTCCTTTGCTACATCGGCCATCGGTCCTCCGGTAGACGTTTATGATATGTGCATGTGAATTTAAAAAATTACTAAAGTTGAGACCATCTAATTTCAGAAAATAGAGCAGAGGTGCGTAATGCCAGATGCGCTGTGAACGATGCCATGCTGAAAAAGCCGATGCACGGATATTTCTATTATTAGCTGGGAATTGCTATCGTGTAGCTTGTAAAAGCATGCGCTACGCAACTAGCCGTTGTTCATACGATAAAAATTAGATGCAGTGCGCTCCAAGAGTTATTCTCCGCGTCCGTCTCACGTCGCCCTAAGCGAGAACATCGTTAATCTCGTGACTATTTGAGATTAGTCTATTTCGACATTATTTACATGAATACCACTTAAATGCGGGTGTCACCTTGGTCATTATGATGTAACGGATTTAGGGTTCTCTAGAAAGTACCTCGGCTCGAAGTAAGGTCCTTTGTAAAATATAGTATAAGTCTGTGGGATATGTTTTAATTAGAATACATACAACGCATATTTTAGTAGGAGGTAGGACACGACGATATCTTCCGTCCGAAATGAGCTGTCCGACTTGGGTATTACCTCTGCCCTACAGAAGACCGCGGCCATAATAATCATCGTGTTGTGTTCCCGCCGGTAAGTAGGGTAGCCAGAGCTCACTGTACCTTCCTCCCCCACCCCTTCCTAGCCCTCCCCCTTCCCTTCAGGGTAGCACACGTCCAAAGGCCACGATGACCGCTTCCCATCAGGTGGGCCGTGTGCCTATCTGCCACTTAATAGTATAAAAAATATATTTACGGTGTATGTCGTTCAGGTCAGGTCAGAACAGACGAACAGCGTTTCGGTGATCCAAAAGTGTGTAGGTACGTTCTTTTTGAAATGTGTACTTTTGAAACTTAGAGTCTTTCAATTAGATTTGAGACAGTTATACCTATTTTTAATACCTATCCTTTTACTATGAGTAATGGCTTCTTTATAATATAATGTATTAACATTTTTGCAGGTATATGACCATGTTAATATATTCCTCCCACACTCTATGCTAGGAGAGGTCGTTGTAACGTAGCTTAGTTTACACACTCGCTTACCTTGACGTATTTTCTGGGTTTGGAACATAATATTATTTATTTAAGGTATAAAAGTGTAGTCTTGCTTGTTTTTATAAATCCTTAAATGGTTAGTATAGTAGCGTATAGATTACAATTCGGTCACTGCTCTGCGGAGGAAGTTAAGGCGCGACTAGACACATATCACGTTGTTGAATCACGATATTTATTGACTGTCTAATCGCGTCCTTAGAAGGGATGTATTTCGGCGGTTCTCTGTTGAAAATTATGACAAATTATGACTTTATTTTGTCATACGTGATTGCCAACACAATTGGTGATGTCATAATCCTAACGAGGTTTAACTAAATGCATTGGTGGACAAGCATTATGGCAGTAGTAATGAGGATGCGATTATTGGGAATTTGCTAGTTAATGGGAAAATGATACCAGTTAAAATAAAATTATTTCTAAGAACTTGTAAGAGAATATAAATTGCTGCTATTAAACGGCATCACAGTGAATTTTATAGTGTCTGCGTAATGATAATTTATTTAACATGCTAAATGTACCTACCGTCAATAACCGCTTGTAGGGTTAGAGCTCGTACCTTTTATAACCACAAACACCAGCGGTTTTCGTTCATCGTGTTCAAGAGGTCAGATATCATTTTTGAATTTAAATAGGAGTAAGGTTCTGAATAGTGGATTCAGAACAAAGCTAAGAATCGACTAAGTTTATTGTTACTTATTTACGTCATCATTGCCATCACAACAGTAGTCCTAGTAATATCCATCTTCGGCGCCCTTGACTTGGACGCCGAAGATTTCGGTGCGGCCTATCCAGCCCCTCAGTTTTATTAGTTAATCTTGAAAATAGTCAATGCTAATCCATCATAGATTCGATCGGTTGGTTTACGAGGTGATAAATTTTATGAGATTGCCTCCGATGGCGTTACTGGATTATGTAAGTAATTGAAGATAAAAAATTGATGTCATTTCATAAGATCATAACATTAGTCCTTGAACTTGAATATGTTCACAAAGTTGTAAATATAAACATTAATTTTTTAATGTTTATATTTAGCTAATTCATACAATCGTTCTCATGTTGAATTAGTATTGGCAGGTATGTAGGTATTCGCCACATACCTTACTATCTACTCTAGTGCATTTTTTTCAGTTAGAACTATTTATTTCACAATAGTATTGCATTTTCACAATTCACAACATTTTAATTCGAATTTTGAATTTTTCTGCAAAAAATAAGTCAATGAGCTATTTATTATCCCAGAGTAAATAAGTACCTAAATACTACTATGGCGGAATGTATAGGCGCAGTATATATGAATTTAAGGTAGTGTAACCCCAGAACTAATAAGAGAATAGATATATTATATGTTACCGCTTCCGTTTTCTACCAGATACGACGTCGCCACTATATTGCATTTGCAACAAAACTTGTACAGGATTTAAACTCTATTCAATGCCTGTTTGAGCAACACATGCATAGATATCGCTCACGGACGAGAATCTCACAATGCGCGGTAACCTGGGTCTAGTACCACCCGTTAATGGATGTTTAAATAAGATTTAATCGTGAAGTACCTAACGTCATTTCAGACGCAAGGGCGCCTCACACTTTTAACACATATCACACTTCTGTACTTATTATTAATTCTGTGGGTTTGACGCTTCGACATGTGCGAGTGCATCCATGACGGCAACACTGATAAGAGGTTAAGCGTGATAAGACAACAAGAGACACTTTCTATAAATTAAGAGACTGAAAGGGCACACTCCAGTAACCTTGTAACTTGTAACTGCATACGAATTATAAAATACATCGTTCATAATATAAACATTGTTTTGTTACAGGTACGTCATCAATTTCCTCCAAAACCACGCGGTGAGGCGGTGACTTTTTTACTTCATAACACGAGGTCGTCGCTCTCCGAATGTATTGTCAATGTAAATAAGGTCGATGGGTTAGATTATGTTTATACATCTATTAGATGAGAAATGAGCCGTGTGAATCATGACACAATCGCGGTACAAACAATCATTGTGTCACAAAAGATGATACAAAGGTTTGTACTACGATGCAACCTGCACTCAATTAAGATGACTTTTGTTTTTATTGAAGCGCTGATTAACTGCATGAGAAAATAACGGAGGAAATTTCAATGAGATTTCCGCTTAAATATTTTCTTCTTCCTTCGATTCAGGATCCAAAGCTTGCAATTTAGAGCACGGGGTCCGCTTTTCCACGTCTGCTTAAAATTTAGTTTATGTTGACTTTTATGCCTTCTGAACCCCTAGCCCGATTAAAACCTTCACCACCTTCAATCTGCTGATGTACCACATGGAGGTGAAGTTGAATTGGGCCCCGAAGATCTTAGTGTAGCCCAGTGTAGCCCCATACATTCGACAACAGCGAATTGTCAGAATTAAATAGAGGTTAGTAATATGTATCAATAACAACGTTATTATATCTTCCGCTTCCCTTCAGCTACGTGCTTAGTGTGGGTGGGTAAACTTTACCCTTCGACCTTCAATCCTTTATTGCATTATTATATTAAGTGAATATATTACGTAAGCATGTTTAATCTTACGATAGATGTTATAGGTATAGAGGCTTCTTAAAATACAGGGTGAGCGTATTGCTCTCATTTCAACTGTCTATCGATATGATATTAGTTACCCGTCCCGACTTTACACAGGTCAGTTGCGTAATAGTAATCCTGGAACCCGATAGCACGACCTACTGAGTCCAATAGTAGGTATATTCTTGGGTATATAAAATTTAAAATTTCCAGCAATCCATCGATTGATTTTCGATTTTATCAACCGCATATGGATGCTGTTTATTCAAGTACGTTTCAGCAATAATCTAGTGGCTTATTTAAGCTTTTGGACAAGTAAGTATACACTATGAATCGTGTTTACATAATCCACTGTGTCAATTGCGGAACTGGCCGGAAACGTGAGTTTAGCACCGCATCGGATATACTCTGTTCTGCGACGCTATTGTATAGTCCGTCCACTGATGTATAAGTACGATTGAACTAAGTATTTAAGAAAGTAGAAGCATAATATAGATTGTAACTTTTTCTATTTAAGACTATCCCTAAATGTATTTATTCTAATATTTAATTCTTTATCCATTCCATAACCGAGATCCTCTGTAATCCAACTGCTAAACAATCGCGGTAGAACTACGAGTATTTCAAGATTTTGTGTATAACTTTTATCAGTTCTATATTCACTCTTTGTTCAAACGTTTATAGCAGCTTGTTTTATGATGTTAATTCTCTTAAAAGAGGATTGTTTCTCGGGATTTCTCGCAACACAAGACGTATTTTCTTTCTTTAATGTTTAACGAAAGGTTTTTCAACCTTTACGAATCGTCAATTTGGAAGAGCAATATCATGAAATTGGATTCATTAGTAAAATTACCAACAATTGGCACTTTAACATGTAAATTTGAATCGACCTAATATTTGTGAAATACGACTGTAATTGTAATGTTTGATGAAGTATCAAAGTTTCGATGTTTGTCAGCTGTGATTTATGTCTCTAACTCCGTATCTACAAAACTGACGGCGGTAAGATAAACAGTGTTTAATAAACAAATTCTTAGTTAATTGAGTATATGACAATATCTGTGTCTTCTATAAGCTTCTAAAGATTATGTTAAGTTTATAGGCGACGGTTGCGAGAGATAAGCATATAGTTTACTCTTGCAATGTGTCTCCGATGTCAACGTCTTCGCCAGCCGTGACGGCCGTCGGAAGCATGTAGCTGGCGCCGTTCTGCGCTCCATTCACCGAGCTATATCGACATAGTCTTCTACTGCACTGGAACTGACTCTTACTGAATACTAAATAGGGTTTATAATCGTTCAAGGAGTTGCAGTGTCAAGTTAGTGCAATTGTAACTAGTGTCGATTATGCGCCATGTTGTTTGGACGTGCCCCTTTGTTTACATTGACGTGCGTCGCGCTCTAGGACATGGTGCATCGCCAGCAACCACCTGACACTTAACTAAATGTTACTGTTTACTGCATCAATAGTTATAATCTCCTTACGTGATTTGAACACAATTCAGTGTTACTGAATCATAAATTATGTTGTAGAATAGGTTAGAACAAATGTGTTTTTCTTGTATCACAAGTTTTTCCAACAGTAATTGCTTGGATCCGATCCAAAAAAAACCGGATGCGTAAACATCTATTGCGATTTAAATCATCACAGATGTTTTCTTGTCGTATAAATAGTTTATTGATTACTACCGAGTTTCTGACTGGTTTCGAGTATATAACTTGTACGAGTGTGGTTATAAAATATAAATAATAATAAACCTTTATATCCAACGGTGTCAGTCAGTTGAGGTTGTTGCGGTTTGTATCAGTTAGTTGAAATAAAATTGTTTATAACGGATTCTATCGCAATTTATTTGGTGTTATTATTATTTATGTACCAAGTAAACTGTTTTTAACGATTCTTATTCATTATTTTTTTATTTACACAGACTTTGGCAAGATTAGATCCATACAGACCACAGTACTAATAATACAAAATTAATTTAGGTAATTTGGGCGATAAACCTAAACTAATGATGGAAAAATCACCTGAAGTAGTCAGCTCTGTATGAAAAGTTGTATAGTGGAAGTTGAATGTAGGTATTCTGTGATTCAACTACGTTGCAACTATACCTTTGTAGAATTGTATTGCAACTGTGACATAAATGTACAAGTAAATGTATCAAAACACGATTGCAATAAAATTATCATACTGCTATTGTAACCTATAATTAAATCAATAAATCCATCAATAGGTAATGAATAAATAAAAAGTATCGCAGAAATTAATAATATTTACATAAATCTATTGTAATGTAATAGCCTAGTCGAATGACCGGATCTAATAAATAAATATCTTGATCTTACTAGTAATTATGTAACGTATTTATTATTGATTATTACTAGTTTCCAAACAACAAAATCAATATAACCTCAATAGGTTATATCCTTCAGAAGTTACACGATGACTAACATAGGCATATTATGTAACGTTTACTTTACAGAAACATTCTAAAAAGAAAGTTCCCAATATAGAAGCGACGCCTTTATTTATATTTCGCATGAATGTATTGATGCAACATAAGTGAATTAGCGCCATAACCGGATAAATCAGCTTGGTTCAGCACTATATTGTTATGTGTAATGTCGGCAATAATTATTGAATGTGTGTAGTAATTGCGCAAGGAGTGCGCTCGAGGCAGAAGGGACATTAAGCGAAACGGGCATGGCGTATCAGCCGTGTTGAACTTTCTCATTGCGCTTGTATCGAGGAACTTCGCCGTTTAAACAATTGAGGCCGTTCGCCTGTTCCGTGCCTGGGGGACTAGATATTGCGGCTCAAAATGGCCACTGAACGTTCCTACTCTCCGATGTACAAGTCTAGTTTAAGCGAATTATGCTCTCGTGAATCGAATGCTGATATCGTATTACAATTGTTACGCATATTATAGGTACCTACTTCAATTCGTTTTCCTGGTGAAATAAAATGTAAGGGCCGATGTAATGTTTATTAAGCTAGATGATCCGTTGATATTCAACTCTCGCTATCCATACAAAACCTGCACACCCCTACCTGCATTGTTACACCAAAGCAGGTTTTGAATTACCTACCTATCACTCCTATCACTCAATAAATGAAAGAATTTGATATCAATAACGTGACCTGTCGTTTTGATAATGTTAGAAGGACGGCTATAATCTAAAACTCTTTCTGTGTGAATATTGGATTAAGGATATTATGTTGTTTGCACCTCACCTCCTAAGGCTCTAAATCGAAGGGATTGTCACGCGTTGGTATACTTTGATTCGACATACGTATAGTGCGTATTTTCTTATATTTAGAATTTGTTATTCAATTACGTATGTTAGGGGTTCAATTTCAATCTTCTAATATATAAAAATCAAAGTTTGTAAAGGAGGTATATAGCTTGCATTTGTGCGAAGATTTTAGGCATATTCAAACTATCCTATCCTTCTAATATTATAACCGCTATAGTTTGTGAGTGTGGATGTGTATGTATGTACTCTCGTGGAAAAACTACTGATATTTGAATTTGAATTTGACTGAGGTAGATTTAGTCTTAGATCAGATTTAATCTGGAATAACACATAGGTTATTTTTTATTCTTTTAATAGGTTCCCATAGCGGGAACAGGAACCGTACCTAATCTATGCGGACGAAGCCGCGGGCAAAACCTAGTTGGATATCTATCTTTATGTAGGTACTTACTTTAATTTTAGGTTAATAATTCCGATTATTAATTTAAAGTTATACATTCGCCGTGGTAACTTTTTAATCACACATCCAGCACTAAGAATTAATCAGCATAAAAATAAATTACACATAATAAGCATAATAAATTATAACTACGTTTAAAAAACCGACTTCACAAACGAATATTTTTTACTTTTTAGTGTACAGAAATAGAAAAGTAGGTACCTATTTATGAGGTTTATTATGTACAAAGGCATCAAAAACAGAATATTTGCCGTAAATTTGATGATTTCCTCTCGATTTTCTCAAGATCCCAGCATCAGATCCTGATACCCTGGATATGGGACCACCTCAGAAGTAGCCTCTTTCAAACAACATTTTTTCAAAATCCATCCATATAATTGGCGCTGTCGCGTAACACACATACAAAAAAATAGCGTACAAATTGAGAACCTCCTCCTTTTTTGAAGTCGGTTAAAAATAAAAACAAATTCCTCTGTCTGCAGAACCAGCAGAACCTATAAAACTCGACGTGGCAGCTAGGTGTTAGGTGATCAAATTAAACCGATACGCCATCGAGTCACATAACAGTTGTAATCGAGTACTAAAAGTGTATTTTTTGATATACGGTGCAGTAAATAACTTACTAGTGGGTTAATTCGACACATGTTACAACTTATACACGCATTAATAGGCATACGAGTACGTACGTATTAGGTTCGAGTTAAGCATGTTATAAATGCTTGCGTGATCGCTGCTCGATTTGCGTGTGGCGATTCGGAAGTAATTTTCTTCCAACACCAATCTTACTCGATCATCGGGATAATAAGTTGGAGGTTAAATTCAGTAATTCGCTAAATTACAATGGTTAATGCTTGTGTTGTCTGTCAGTTGTAGATAATTTGGACGCAGGTGAGCGGTATACATTGTTTCGTTTATATAATTAGTTTTTATATTTGGTCCGTCATATTGTTTGCACCCCGCCTGATGGTAAGCGGAGGTGAAGTTTAAAAAGTAGTGACCACCATTCCCAAAGGGGTTGCCCCTAGAATAATGGTGCCCTCTACCCAGACGGTCTCTTCATGTTCTATCATGACTGTATATCATTTTATAATCAAGGGTAAAAGTAGCATATATTAATCCAGATTATAATCTATGCTTATATCAAATAATAACTAGATCCGTTCAGCGGTATGAGCGTGATTAAATAACAAACATCTTCACAAACCTAGGAAGTAAGATTGTATAATGGATTTTTGATGCTGTCTGACTGACTGGAGGACTGTTGTTGTCTGCTGTTTGGAGGAGGTAGGACACGACGGTATCTCCCGTCTGAAATGAGCTATCCGACTGGGGTAGTACCTCCGCCCTACAGAAGACCGCGGCCATAATAACCATCGTGTTGTGTTCCCGCTGGTAAATAGGGTAGCCAGAGCTCACTGTACCCCTCCTCCCCCCACCCCTTCCTAGCCCTCCCCCTTCCCTTCAGGGTAGGCAGCGCGTGTGTGACAACCCTTAGTGTTGCACATGTCCATAGGCCTCGGTGACCGCTTCCCATCAGGTGGGCCGTGTGCTTGTCTGCCACCTACGTAGTATAAAAAAAAACATCGCAAAGATATAATCATTGTTTTGATGGCACACTTCATAAAGTACGTAGACAGTTTTATGACAGAATACAACGAGTCTAATTAAACGTTCATTCATCACGTTGATAGTATCAGAGGGGATGTCGTGTCTTGGGAACCAACGGCTTTGCCTCATTTTGGCACTATCGGTGTTTGCAATGGTGACTCCCATTCCAGAGACTTTGCCTCAGCTTACCATCAGGCGAGGTGAAGTCATGTTGACGTGACCGACATAAAAAAAAAAAAATCAGGTAAAGTCCAATAATGGATTGTTCGTGTTTAAAAACTTTTGAAACAATAGATAAGGATTCATTACGTTGACAGCCTTTTACTTTGACAGTATCAGGTGACGTAAATAAGTTTGATTAAAAATGATTCCAACTTTGTTTGGAAGTAAACAGATAAGGAACCCTGGGGACTGCTTACCTACTCTCTATGATTAAAAAAATGGTTCGTATGGGAGTCTTTTATGGGAGCCATTGCCATCTTACCTCTCGAAACCCAAGAGCCTGCGCCAGAGCCTCGTTCGTCAATCAGCAGGCTCACAGGTGAGGTTAGCCCAAGGGTCTAGGTAGGGCCCTAAAGTTACAATGTGCATTATAATTACCTTAGTTACGCAAATAGCTAAGTAATGCATTCATTTATATACCAAGATATATGACATGAGAATACCTCCTAGGTAGGACACGAAGGTATCTCTCGTCTGAAATGAGCTGTCCGACTGGGGTAGTACCTCTGCCCTACAGGACACCGCGGCCATAATAACCATCGTGTTGTGTTCCCGCTGGCAAGTAGGGTAGCCAGAGCTCACTGTACCCCTCCTTTCCCAACCCTTCCACCTCTTCACCCCTTCCTAGCCCTCTCCCTTCCCTTCAGGGTAGGCAGCGTGTGTGTGACACCCTTAGTGATGCACACGTCCTTAGGCCACGGTGACCGCTGCCCATCAGGTGGGTCGTGTGCCGACCTAGCTTCACATTTATACCGATGAGCGAATGAAACGTCTTGCATACTCGTATATATACAGATCAAGTTAGAATACATTTGACTACTAACACCCAGTCTAGCGTAGCAAAATAATCGAGCGCACATAATTACACTGTATAAATTCGTCATATTGACGTCACCATTTACATTTTTTTTCTATTTTTTTTTAAATAAGATGCGTAATCATGAATGCATAATTAATTAAGAGTATTACTCACAGAACATGTATTTCTAGATTGAGGGTCTGCTCAGATTAGTGACACAACAATCTTAACACAAACTGTCGCCTTGCAGATATTGTAGGTATCATAAACCAAGCTTTCTAATACCAACATGACAAGTCTGTCCTAAGATTCTTGTGTCCCTAATCTGCGCTCAGCCTTAGGCTAGATTTCAGCAGCAAAAAGGTGCTTTAAACTGAATGAAATTAGAATAGTAAGACGTGATAACGCAGTTTTGTTCGTTTTGATCGCAGTCAGTGGTGAAGTCCGCTCTAAATAAGTAAACAGCGTTAGGTAAATCAGGAAATTGATTTCCTGTACTTAATCCTGAGTTGATTCTCCTTGGCACTTGGCTCATGGCCAGTGAAGTCTGATGACGTGTTCCACACTTTAAATGGATATTGGAACTCGTGTCGCAATCGTTGTCACTGAACGTGCTTCTAAAAGTTTTTCATTTTTCGACATTCCTTTGGACTTTCCTCTGCTATACTGATTTTTCGAAAGCAAATTAGCATTCTTGTTCTTCATGGGAATTTTCTATGCGTAATTTATGGTCCATACGTAACCCAAAATCTAAACTAGTCTACCATTGCTTTATTACGTACGCATCAGGTAAACAAACGTATCATATTTGTAGATCAAATCCATGCCTTTCCCAATAACCACCAAGTTACCAGATTCCAGACTACTAACAAAATCCAACATCCACTTATACACACCACTTAAATTAATAGCGACATGACCGCTTTTCATAAGGTGGGTCCTGTGCTTGTCTGCCACCTGAGTGGTATAAAAAAAACATTAAATAACAATATTCTGAATTTTGGACTGTTGTCTGTGAGAGGGCCGGAGGCTTCACCTCCTTCACTTTCCTTTTGGCCAGTATTCTCTTTATCCACCCCTTTCCCTCAACATCTTCACGCGCAACGGCTAACCGCACTTCTTTAATTAATCTGAAACCTATTTTTATTTGTTATGATTACTGTTTATTTACGTACACACAAGGAAACACTAGAATTATGTAAGTAAAACATAATAGTGAAGTTCATTTACAAAGTTACATTGAAGTTAAAGAGAGTTTTATGGTCTGAGTTATATAAAGCAACATTAAAGAGGCAGTGAATGTGGCACATGCAGCAAAGGTCACGGTTTCGTGTATACGTGTTACGCAAACTGCCTCAAGATGATGTGCTATTCCACAGTCTGATCGTGACCGACTGCCGAGCACCGAACTTATAGTACCTACATCTCGGAACAACGATTGAATAATGCTGACAACACAGCGTTTTCAAGATTTTCCTTGAGAATACTCTAGCCACATTCAACTTAATATAAATTGCAAATTGGTTGCGCTGCATCGTTGCGCATTCTGACACAGATTACGAAATGTTCGCCAATTGTTGTCCCACCTATAAGTTCGAGTAATCTCTGTCTTGAGGTGTTTGCTAAGCGAAACTGGTATTACCTGTATTGTATATGAGACGTTATTTCCCAGTTCGTTGTTCTAAAGTAATATAGAAAGAAAGTGAATGCGAAGCAAGCCGGGGCTTACTAATCGCCTGAATCATTTTGTTTAAACATCTCTCTCTAACTAAAGTAATGGCTAGTAAAATTATAACCTCAAACAATTTTTATGTACCATGGATTTTATAACTGTTATGTAATTGATGTACCTATTTCTGACTTCTTGTTAGATATTTGTGGCAGAAGCGACAAAAATCAAAGCATATTTCATAAAATCCTTCGATTCTCAGAACCCTCTTTATTTTTCTATCGTTGAACATATTGGCATTCTGATATCCCGTTTATATCAAAGTTAAACTGGCATGTGGAAAGACCCTGTTTCTTATCAAACATCCGGATATATTCCGGTGGAATTTGGTGAAACTTCGGTCGCTCGGTCGGGCTGGAGGCGGCGATCGTTGGAATTTTGCCAGTGGCCAGTGCATTGTTGGCCCGCTATGTTAGTAAATTAATATCGCCAATAGAGCTACACTCTACACGGCAAGTTTCATCTAGTTTTGTAGGGTCACCAAGTTAGGTTTCGCTTTTCTTCGTGTAGGTATGAACAATCATCTCTAAAGGAAACCGCAGAATCAATTCGAAATATACACCATGTGATAGAAGAAAAATGAAGATGCATATATCTTTTTTATCTAGTTTAAAGTCAATATAAAATTAACAAATCATTCAATTAGCACACATATATATTACATAATTATTCATACATATTAATCACTCTCATGTTGTTAATAGTTACTACGTAATTTCGTATTAACACGTATTAACTACTAATTCATTGTCCGACTTGTCAGCATTTATAAAATCGCCGCTATTAAATATTGTCTCTATAGTTAATTAATTACACACTTGAGACATGCTCATATGTACATCTACGTGCGTTGTAATTGTTTATTATTACAAAATACCAATACAAAATGTTGAGGAGATTGTTTTAGTTCACGTAGATATTAATTTTGTTTACTTATTTTGTAACGTTAACTTACTAAGTTAATTGTATTGAGGAAGTGTTAATTTCTTGCAATCAATCACTTTCATAGCTCATATTTGAGCCTAAAAATAGATATATTAATTCACATGTTAGATTGTCTTAGGTCAATGTGATGATGTTACTTGATATCCAGGACCTGAAGATTGTGACGGTAAGGGGTCATGGGAACTTCTGAACTAAATTAGATAAACCCGTCATATTTGGGTTAATTTCATGTCTGTTAATGTACTCACTAGGAAGCTTATTTTCAAAATGGTCTTTTTAAATTTAATAATTTCTTCTTTTATGTTAATCAATTGATATCTACAGACTACTCACGTTACGACTGTGATTAAAACTCGTTTCGAAACAGAATAATGCCCGGGGGTAGGATAGATGATAATGTCACGACTTTCCTTTTCCGTATCCGCCATACTCGTCGGCTGAAGGTCATTGCGCAATATAATAGCTTTGACCTTCGATGAAATAAACGCTTTCTTTATTTAATTGTGAGACCAAATTTGTTCAGTTGGGAATTAAGCATTTATGGACTTTAGTTTGTCTGGTTTCTCCAAAGTGCCAATATCTGTATGCAACTGGGATTGGTGCTCGAATGATGATGATGATGATGATGATGACGACGACGACGACGACGACAACGACGACAAAGATGCTGATGATGATGATGATCCTTTTTGGTGTTAGCCTAAAACTGACAAGAAAAATATAGTGTACTTATTTATTTCAGGTTTTTGTCCTGTCCGTACTTACTGTCAATGTTGGTGTAAAATACAGAGTTGTCTAAAATATGTGATGCATGGCACTAATAAGTAGTCTTCAATATTTTTTTAATCATAAAAGATGTATAATTAATAATGTCCGTGTCCGAGTAGCTCAGTTGCTCAGAGTATTCCCTCTGTAAGGAACTGGTCGCTGGTTCAAAACCCTGTCCGTGATGTTCACTTTTGCCGAGCTAAACCTATAGGGAAGGTATTTATCTACTAATTGCTTGAATTTTGTTCTAATTATAACGAATTGTTTGTATTTCAAAAAAACTGATGAAAATGTAAATAATCTTCAATGTTGTACTATTGCATGTTTTGTGGCGAATTCGCAAGTATTTCATTATGAGTTCAGAAATAAAAACGTAAACTTATTGTTTCTGTGAAAAATAGTCATGTTTGATGACTAATTTAAGAAACATAAACAATAATAAATGTTAAAACCCATCGTGGCACCAGTGATGAGCCTTGCCAATCTTGCTATATACCCAAACGTTTTATTTATGGCACTTGAGGCATCTAGGCATCATATATTTTTTAACACGTTTACATCCTTTGGATATAGACTATTCTAGAATACCAAGTTCTTTATCGTCATCTGCTTTTTCATTTGGCTTACACAACTTTTAAAAAAGTGACTGCCGTCTGACTTCGAGAGGAAAGACTATGGCAGAGCCTCGTCCGTCAATCAGCAAGAACACTAGATTAACTTTCACAATGTTTATCTATCAAATCATGACCGCTTGCCATCAGGTGGGCCGGTGGTATAAAAAAAATGTCGATGTCATGAGAGGCGATGGTGGTAGAGCGTTCGATTACCCTACGTTAAGAGTCGCGGGTTCGCCTGCCTTTTTGTGTAAAATATTTGTGTGCTTTAACATACGTAGGTATATGCATTGCCCAAGGCAGTTCACAGGGTTGTTAGTTTTGAAGTGGTCGACATGACCAGTGCAATTTTTAATTCTTTATTTATTTGTACACACAGAACAATTTGAACATTACAAATATGAAATTATTGGCTATATAGTATTGAGTTTTTTCCCAGCAACTTTGAGGGTTAAAAAAGATGTTATTTTGCGAATCTTCTTACATTGTCAACCTTGTAATACAATGTTGCAAATATTACAAACATAGTATTCCCGCATCTTTGAAGCAAACAACGATCTGTTTGTCAATTTTCAATTTAAATTTATGCAGAATATAACCTTTTGGATATCAGTCGCATCGAAACCAAGACATATGCAATTAAGACTAAATAGAATATTATGGAGTCATAGACCCGACTAAAAAATATCATTATAGTAAATAATCTAGAAATGTTTCGATGTTATTTGTAATGTAAGATTTAATGGAGTAATATGTTTTTTAGATTGGTTTCACGGATAAATTAAATCGTAGGTGTTTATTAAAGCTTTCATAACACAATATTCTGTTATTTTTATTTTATGCAGATTTTCATAATATGCTAAACATGTTTTGCAATGCCAGTTTCTGAATTGACCACTCAGTGCCTCCTTAGAAGCCAACTATTTGTATCACTTTTATTTATGTGATATGAAAATTATAGCAATATTGATTATTGCTGATGATGAGTACTGAGTAACTGAGGAGATGATGTCTGACAGGAATGTATGAAGGAGAAAGACATGGTGCGCCGACCACAAATAATTGGGGTAAGGGCAGGCAGATATGATGATGAATGAGCACACAAGTCCTCTATACTTTAAGTTAGTGGTTTATATTCACTCGCTTTTGGGTCCACATTGAAAATATCAAAAGGAAGTATTATATTAGGTTATTCAAGGTCCTGCCGTTCATTTTGATATTATCGGGCTTAAGTACGGTGCTGAGTATGAGTCAATTAAGTTATGTGAGGTATAAATTTTACAACACTTTCTCTGTGCACTTAAAATATTTTCTACTTTCATATCACGAAGTCATGTATTGCACAACCGATGTGGCTTTGAATTCGTAAACAGGGTTTTATATGGCCTTTAAAAATAATTCAATTGTTCATAAATGCAGATCAAGTTGCTTTTGACTGACGAAAATATAGTTAGTGAACATTAATTGGGCGTACTGTATTTTGGTTGATCTTTTTTATATAGGCAATAAAGTGACAATTGCATTGATAGCTGGGTAATTAAAAAGAAGTAGGATATGATCTTGTAAACTTCAATCTGCAATATTATGTAACAAAATTAATTTCCAATGATTTTCTGATCGGAAAAAATGATCATTGCATGACAGAGTTAGCATGCAATTGCTTAAAAATTTCATTTAACAAAATTAATTGCCGATCAATCTGTTATAAAGTATTCTTCAATCAATATTCTTCAATTCTTCAGTCAAGTTAAGCAATCAATTTACGATTATTTATGTGGCAAAAATTGTATGCATTGCAATGCATTATTGAAAATAGTCGAATACGATCAATCGTAATTGTTTAATCATTACTTAGTACTTTTATAGTTGTGATTAATGGGAATTTACGCGTAGCAAACGTATAAATTCCCATTTATGATTATGACATGTAAGAAGATTAGATAGTAATGTTTATATAACCTTTGATTGTCTTTGACCTCTCCACCGAAACTGCGGCGTATTGAGATAGACTCATAGTACCTACATAAAGTACATAATCAATACCTAAGCAAACATCAACTAGCCCCACGTCTGTTTGATTGCTTTGCTTATACGCTCGTTCGATCACGTTGCACCAATTCAATGCAAGGTCAAATAATAAGCGGATAGAATGCCAACGAACTTGAATTTCCTATTATTAAAACAAACTCAATCAGGCTATAAAAACTCGCTCCGATATCAGACTTGTATGGTTCATTGTACCTACTTTGATATCAATATTCTCAATATTTTACTTTTCTGAGAAGAACCAGTGTTTTCTCAACTTGATTTAACATATTTGATCAAATCACTTCTACAAGAGAACACATAATTTGATTAAAGTCTTCTTTCAACTTTATTTGCACTGCAAGTTGTTGACGCAGGACAAAACGGTTAGTTTAGAAAAACCATTTTGTTCTCATTCTTCGCGGTTGGGGACTTGAAATCAAGATTTCAAGGCTGTTGCTATGCTCTTGACACTCATTGAATAACAATTATTTACAAAAATATCATCATAGAGACCACAAACAATAGGTTCTAATATACGCTAAGTAAATGGTGCGTAGTTCATTTTAACTTGAGAAATCTGTGTTAAAATAAGATGCTGGCATCCGGCCAAAATAATATAATTAAAGGAACAGATTCTTTAGCATAAGAGGGATTGGATTCCTTGCTGCGATTACGTAATGAACTTTTTTATAGAGAAACGTTTATTTAACTTAAAGGCTCTTCTTCGAATTAAAAGGTGCGTTTGAAAGAGCAAGGTAATGAAAAGAGTATACACATACATTCAAAGTTTATTGTTAGAGGTTATGGTACAAGAAATTCACGGCCTCTTATTACAGTCATTACGAACGCTAACACTAGTCTAGCATTTAATTATAGATTATTATCATTAACTACGAGTGTTTCTTCGTATGTTTTTCCTCTATGTATTAATTTAATTGCAATAAAACATTGGTTAGTATTAGAGTGCCCGTGAAGGTTCTTAACGTAACCATATGTAATGTATGTCGGATATTTACTAATATTAAAAATGTGATATGAAAACATTCTACACTGAATAAAACCAAGTCGTGAGTTTACTATTTTAGTAATTGTATATCAACACCTACATAATAGGCCATATAGGCGAGTATTCGCAGGGTTCAAGATACGGGCTTCGTGACAACAGTTTCTGCAAACATGCGACTCTGACTTGTACAGGCATTTTCCCATATAACCATAAATGCGATATCTAATTATCCCTTTCTTTTATATCAAAGTGCACGTTTAACGTGGAACCAATATTATGGCTAGTGAATTCTTTATTGTCATTACTGTTAAGTAGTAGATTCAATACTTGCTAATGAGAATTAAGGTGTCGGAAGTCAAACCACAAAAAAAAACTAACACGTAACCAGAGGGCCAATTTTCGTAAACCTATTTTTTACATTTGGGAGATCGATATGCGATCGAGACTAAAACGAGACTGAATTGTGAACATATTTTTTAAGAGAATTGGTCCTTTGGTAACAATTTGGTGAACCTGGTAAACCACGCCACCGAGATCTGTCAGAATTATCTAGCAAATATCAGCAATGAAATCTCCACTGTGACCACGTTCTTATGGAAATGTTAATAAAATTAACAATTCTTTTTCCATCTTGTGACATTCTTGAAATGCCGAGAACAGGACGAACTAAGTTTGCAAGAATAAATCAACGACATTTTAATTCCAGTTTTAAAACTTTCGTTCCAGAAGTTAACTGTTGCCATAAAGTGCAGTGGCATCCGTCCGTCAAGTTACAAGAACTCGCGTAATTTTATAGAGACGCTTGTAAGTGTCCGAGCTGTATGAGTGTGTGTGGATGTGTGTATGTTTACGCAGTGGTGTCACATCACGTCAGGACATATGCAACTGAGAATTGTGTGCTACGTGACGCCGACGACACGACTTGCACAGTTGCTAACTAGAGCGCAACCATCACGCAACATTTCAAGGTCGTTGTGACTGCATGCACTTTATGTACGTCTGTGTGCATGTGTGCGACTGCTTGTATATTGGTGTAGAAACGTTTAAAATAGAAGAAATTACTTCACTATACATATTTAAATAATTGAATGTGTAGATTTAGTAAAGGGGAAGTTCGTGCAGCGGTAACAAGTGCGACTGCTTTGTTTAAGGTTTCGCGTTAAGGCAGTTTTAATGACGTTTCTTTCTGTTAAAACGTTAATAAATTTCGTTTAAAATTAATTCTCAGTAGCCAACAAGAAAACTGAAAACGCTCGTAGCGTATTCAGAGTGCCTTACTAAGTTGCGTATCTAAAGAAAACATATTACTTACTTATATTTTTATTCGGTCTTGTAACTTCTGACTTGCACTTAATTATTTAACCTTGTTAGCTTTTAATATTAGCCAGTTAATTGTATATTAATATGAAGCCGGGTCCTAACTTCGCCTGGGAGTAAATTCGTAAAAAATCCTATAACTCGTTACCTCCTGCGTTCCTAAGCTCTATTTAGTTTGAACTTTGTAAATACCTATGTTATAGAGTACTTATTTTCAGCTTGATTTTCACAACCATAAATTGCAAAATAAGTGTCGCATTATTGCTCAGTGAAGGCGCGGGCAAAGCTATTCGAACATTAAGTTAAATGTTACCTCTAGCAACACAAACGGATGTACGATGTGAATTACGATTGACACAATGACCTCTTGCGTGTCATGAAGAAACAACGCCATTTTGTTTGTGAGGTGAAGGGTAAAACGGCTGTTTTTTTCTAATCTTAACAATTTTAATGAATAACTCCTATGCCCGCGGCTCCGCCCGCGTGGATATCGGTTTTTTGACCATATCTCCGGTACTACTCAACTGATTGTGATAAAACATGCATAAGATTTTAAGTCTTACTAAGACTTTTCAAACATCAAAAGCCGCATCAAAATCCGTTTAGTAGTTTTTGCGTCCATCGCGCACAAAAAGACAAGAAATCCAAAATAAATATTTTTGTGTTTTGAATCGTTCATATAACATGACCCGAGTTTTTTTTAAATATCGCCAATGTACAGACACAGCTACTTAACAATTTTATAATAGTATAGATAGATGAACAGTTATTAACCCAGTTACGTAACTATAAGTGAATATTCTGAGAAAACGATAGCGCTGTCAATGACGCGTGTTTTGTTTCAATACGTGGAAGCTTATCACTATTTTCTCTTAGTTTGTTTCATCATTATCTGCGGGCTAAAAATCCACTAAAAGCCTCGATCGCATCTTAAGCGTCCACTTCGGATTCCAGGGTGGTCCGCATTCCGTAGAACTTAATTAGCAGTAACTCTACAAATTTACATTCCACAATTATTAGATACGTATCTACACGTTACCTCATTATTGTAACATAGGCACATACACGCACATGTGTGTACCTACCTAATTTATATCATTATAAAATGTTAAATTAGTGCTGTGCCAATAAAAACTTGCGTTATGTAAGTATATGATAGATTCTGAACACAAAAATATTTTCTGTTTGCTGGCGATAGACGCAAAAACAACTCAACGGATTTTGATGCGGTTATTTTGTATGCAAAAGCCTTGATCAGATTTAAAATCTTATGCATGTTTGATCTCAATCGGTTAAGTAGACCGGAGATATAGTCAAAAAACGCAAACACCAACAACCCCGCGGACGGAGCTGCAGCTTTAAGCTAGTATTAAATATTATGGATTTATAATACCTCTCAGAAATTTGTTAATATCTTATGACTGGAGGCACACAGTTAACAACACAGTTCACGGTCGCAGGACTGAGCTAAGCAATTTATAATTCCAGTGGATGAACCTAAAAAACTTTGGACGGAAAGGCTAAGCATGTGTGAATGAATTCTGGGTTGCAACGTGCTACCGTAATTTGATTGAAATGTGATTGCTGGATATTTTACTTGCTATCACTATGGTTTTTACACCATTACAATACACAAGACATGCTCTATTTTTTTTTGCACAACTTAGACTGACTGAATTAAAAGACGTAAGCCGTATAGTGGCTAATTAACGTGTGAGTGTGTGTGTGCCAACTTGTACGTATACGAAAGTGAGCGGACTCTAGTATCGTCGGTTGTACCTATTGTTAAAAGCGTTCCGTCCATAGGTATTTTAGGTTCATGTTCCAGTGTGTAATCAGCAATCATAGTGCGAGCCATTAACCTCGTTTAACTCTGGCGGAAGTCAAACGCGGCTCCTGCGGCTACGTCGCAGCACTAGTTTTACCGATATTTGCTCATGCTCACATCCAATATGTGTTAAACTTTATCAATTATCGAGTAATGTGGCGAAGTTTCGGGCTGCGAATACTTCACGCACACTCTCCCCAAACTCTTTAGTGATAAGAAATAATATACTTCAGTTGATTTCGAAGGTGCCAAGAATATAAATGAATCCAAAATTTACAGATTTTCAAGTACATACATACACATACATACAAATCACGTCTTTTTCCCAGTGGGGTAGTCAGAGACAACATCTTTCCACTTGCTACGATCTTCATGAAAAGCTATTAATGTTTCTGATAACTAGCTTTCTGACAGTTGTTAATTCTCACATTAGTTACATTAAATGGAAAAGTTGCAAAAACCAACATTTTGATATCCGACAGTTTTATCTGAAATATTTAACGTTGGAACATAGGTTGTGATTAAGACTGGAAGTGAAGTTCTAAAACTTAATTGTTTAAGCGAACCGTAACATGTATTTATGTAAATTCATGTACATAAACGTAGGCTTGCGAATAATCAAGACCATTATTTTGCCGTTTAAAAGTCAATTATTCGCAAATCTGACTGAAATATTGAACATTTGACATTCCAATCAGCTACCAACCAAGCCAACGATTACGTCTCCCGCTTCCATATAAAACCCTAACACCAGACAGGTGCTTATTGAGTTGATGTTATAGAAAATCTGATCACGAGGCGAGTCAGGTTTGCTTTCTCCTCGCGTGTGGGTGTTATATAAACACTGTCGAAATGATATCGTCTGCAAATCTGCACGAGATTACATTGTGGAGAAAACCGAAAATTTCTTGCAACATTTATTATCGTTAGTTTAATTTTCACATAAGTCCCCTTAAGCCTTTTTGGTTAATGATAATACCAAAAGCAGATCTCTCCATCCGGTGTTTATAACAACTTGATTAATTACCATCATTACTTGTCTACACTTTTGAAAATGAAAAAGAATTTATCTGATTCTCTTAACGTTGAATTGAGGACTCGTGAAATTCTTAATAATCAGATTAATTTAGTTGTAAATATTCATGATATTTGCGATTCATAAATAAAAGATTTTCTAAGAGCCTGAGTGGCTGGAGCACCCCAGTTTCATTTAAACCAAATATCTAAGAGGACAATGAATGGACAGTTCGCGTCGGATCACCTGTCCAAGTGTCTCGACCACTGAGGCATCGTTTGTCAACGTCACTCGGCAAGACTCAGAGAATGCTTGGAAGGCGCCCATTGTCCGTTTGTCTAGTCATTTTATTTTTAACCTACTGAATTGGAATACGTCTAAGATATGGCTTCAAGGAATTTCCAGTAATATTAAACTGTTCATATGGTAAAATATTTGATAAAGGAAATGATTGTAATATTAGTAGTTGCTTTCAGGACATGTATTTCTATAGGACCAATATCACTTACATTTTACGCGTTTCGTTTATGCTGCGATATTAGATAATGTGACAGTCTTTTGTTCATCGTTCTCACGCACTCGTATTGTAAGGAATATTTATTTCGTAGCAGCTTCTGAACGTGTTATACACCTAACTTCATTTACTCAAATGTTTTCATAGAAACAGTTTTTCTGCTAGAGAAATTAAGAGTGAGGTTAGCATGCAACGCGAGATAATATTGCACCTACTATTATTACTGGTTTTTGTTTCTTCATTTCTTTGTCAAATATTGGACAACGTTACACTGTATTTTATTGTGACTCAACTAACTTTTATTGCTGATTGTACTTTAAACGCTTGTCTCCAAATTCCACATGGAACTTTCAATCGCAAAGTTGCACCTCCTTCAACTCTCAAACAATTAGCTAGTTACTTATTGTCTCATTTAAGTTGTGCTCGCTTGAATAACTCCACCAGTTTACAGGAGTGTGTTGCAACTTGTTTAGAGTGTCAATGGCAGTTCTCAGCTTCTGCACAACCGTTATTCACTCTCAGAGTCTGCAACTTTATTGTGCTGTGTTGAATTACAATGGGTGCATTTTCGTATGCACGAGATGAACGTAGCCAACTTCTTCATAAATGAATTTGCTAATTTTGTACGTCATGTTGTGAGTTAATTTATTTATGTTTTTTATTCCTGAAGCGCGCTGTTCATTATCTAATTTTGTTGCGCGAGGTAAAGATGAATATAAATTTCATGATAGAACTGGCTGCATTGACTTTGGATAAATATTTAGCTAAAATATTGTGTTCAAAATTATTAATAGACTGCAAGTTGTGCCTAGCAACGGACAAATCAACGAACAGAATCGATAGCCGTTGGAGCTTGGAGTAACAAAAGTCCTAAAGGGATAGAGTGTACCTAGAAGGTAAACGTTAATCGGCAAACCGAAGGCGGGAGTTCCCTAGTCAAATGAAGAAACTACTTGCCTTAAAAGTTAGTTGGAAAATAATACCATAAGCCAGTGTCCTGCAGAGTACTGCAGAAACTGTAGTATACTGTTTTGGTATTAAAATGTTATATTCTTTTCTTTATGCTTTCTTTATGCCTTTGTTCGGATTGATATATCAGAATGCATGTATTCTTCACATTCTTCATGTTTAATCATAAACTATTCAAAGTACCTATATAGTCGACAATTATTTACAATGATGCTTCTCAATTTGGTTCGAAAACCAAATTTTATTTATTCATTAATTCTTTGAATAGTCTATGAAGATCACATTTGGTAATCTCAGCGAAGCTTGTTAATTTTGGTTCCAATTCGGTTAACCGTTTGAGGAGTATGCGCGCAGTGTATTAATTAATTATTCTTGTTATCACAGACATGTACATATGTATTTAGAGTAAGATTGGTGTTTGATTAACCAGTCAAAGGTAACGCACATTTCACTTGCATCTGTATCCAGAAATGCATATTGATTATTAGATTAGGAGAACGTAAATGTGGAACGTATGTACTACTTATGTATATAGAGTGTAGACAGAACAGCTCGTATGTGCGCTTTTGTATAATTACTGTATAGCATACACATAACACGACTTTCTTTCTTGATCAGTGGCAGTCAGTAGTTTTCTTGTTGGTTCTGATGGTTTACCCAATAATTGCTTGCAAGGGCTGCGTTTTCTACTTGGAGGAACTTCGAGTGTACGCACATGTCAATCCTTAGATCCTAGAAGGTTCTACTTCAGACAGAGAGCAAACTTTATCACATGCATCCAGGACAACACCAAAACTAACTTAAGAATGTCCACATAAAAATCACTAAAGACAACTTGATTTCTTGAAGTGGCATTAAGAAGAGTTCAGTTTTATGATCTCCCTTAAACGACTTCACTTTTATTGGTAGGTACCTATGCGTAAAGTTTGAAAATGTAACATTAAACTTTTGTGTCAAATATCAACATTTTGTGTCGATTCATATTTTAAGAAACCTGACAATAACCAACTGATATTAAAAATAATGTTCTTGCGAGAAATTGTGAGAAAAGATCCTCCAAAGACTCCTTCGATGCAATAGACCGCATGAAGCCGTCCGAGTGCAAGCTATTAATAAGTCAATTCTCAAGGAAAAGGTATTGGCAATATACGCCAATTGTATTATGACAATGCGCTGTAGCATGGAGCAATTACACAGTGCGATGCCATTGTCAGGAACCGTTCGCTCTCATTCCTTTTTACCATTCACTCAACAGTGAAATGTATGGAGATTGATTTTGTTCGTGTCGTCGGATCTCTATTCTTTGGCTTGGGTGTGTTCAAGATTGGATATCGCACGCAGTAGTTATTATGTTAATATTTAACTACTAACAATAATAACATTTGCACAGATCTTTCCATTTGAGATGTGATTTTGGTACACATGTCAAGTTTTCACTAGATTTCATTATCTGTTCAAAAAAACTGTTATGGTATTTTGAAAAACAGCATGATGTCTCATAGGTCAGGATCGATAGGATTAGAAAAAGGTGCAGTTTGTTTCACTTTGCAATATGGAAATTCTATTGACTCTACCAATAGAGTCTCCTTCTTCAAATCAAAGGCGATAATTAGACTTTAATTTATCATTATGTGTGCAGCCCAAAATTCGGCGACACTGACAGCCGCCCTAGTCGCCCCGTTCAAGTCCTCAATTGTGCGGTATTGGGGCACAGTGGGCACAGTTGCGTGTGGTTCATTGTTTGCAGACGCGTATCACAGTTCTGTTACAGCCCCCACCTTTTGCATCCAAGTAGCCCCATTTCACCCGCTTTGCCCGATTGTTAGAGGTTAGTGGCACCCATGCCATTACCTTTGGTGATGGCAAAAGCCTTCATAATCTTATACCAGGTAGGTACGTAACAAGCATGAATGGATTACACTTGATAATAGGTATGTATGTCAAGGTGAAACGTAACATGATGTAAATGACTTGATTGTTACGGTACCTACAATGCTTAGGCGTCAACAATTCGACACTCAGGTTATTTATTGTGTTGAAACAGATGTACTTCGTAATAATACATCTGTAAATCTGTAAGTGTAAAAAATGTAACAGATGCTACATCAAGCGAATAAGTTCATTGCCAAGGTTTTTTTTTATACTTCTTAGGTGGCAGACAAGCACACGGCCCACCTGATGGGAAGCGGTCACCGTGGCCTATGAACGGGTTGAATAGTACCTACCTAATCCCCCCTATGTTACTCTTTTGGTTAGCTAAACGAAACTACTTATACTTAGGTCTGCAAGTTCCTATAAGTTGTTTGCTGTTCGTAGCTTAAGGATTACATGCATTTTTGGTAAGTTTCATTCAGGGTGGAGTTATAAAGCAAATAAGTTGGAAAGCGTGCGCGAAACACATAAAAGTCATTAAAAATATCTGTACCTAATAATTATTACTTGTAATACAATTCTTATGCGGTTTTATTTTGGATTTTAAAACTCGATTCTCAATTACTTTGAATTGAGAATGTTCCGCATCTCGATGTACGGAACGCCGAATGCTTTCTATGACACAATACTTTATAGATAATGTTCTAAATCGCCACTAATGCATTTAGGATGTTTGATCTCGATATATTATACTTACATTGATCTGCGGTACTATTTATATTATGTACCTAATACTTGCTGTCGCCCGAAGCTCCGCTTTTTTTTTTGATGATGATGACAGCGTGGTTCGCCCACTTATCAGTAGGATCCGGAGAACCGGGTGTGGTGATTACCCCGAACAAACATACAAACAAACTCACAAACTTTACATCTTTATAGTATTAGTATACCAAGGTATATAAAGTAAAACATTTATTGTGTAAATGGAATATAGATTATATTATTAAAAAAACATTATGTAAATAGAATATACATTAAGTATATTGCACAATAAGATACATTAAAGTAAGATCAGTTTGAAAGTTTTTTTTTCTCTTTCCGATTAACATGTAATTGGCAAATAAACAATTGTACTTATACGAAAGTTTTTAAGATTACATTATTAAGGTCTCTATACAGCAAAGCCGGCTTTACCCGCATTATTCCGCCGCCGCCGCCGCCGCCGTGCGGCTTGTTCGCTCACAAGGGATTATTATAATTATATTATAAAAAAAATAGTTTAAATTAAATAAGTAGTTATTATAAAGTTCAATAATATTAAGTTTTTAAATAAATTATATAGGCGAGACCACTTAAATATTCCTTTAAATTAATTGTCTTTTTTTCCAAATGGTCTTTAATCTTCTGTAAATTTTTCGAGCCATTTCTCCTCTTTTTTTTAATATTTGCAGTTATTCTTTCTATTTCCAAAGACGTATGTTTTTGTTCTTTTCTTAATTCATCCATTGTTTTATATATGTTCATTTTTTTCCTATTTAGGAGGCTATTCCAATGATTGTGCCAATTCTCAATGGAATTCTGGGTTGTTGGTATATTTGCGTTGACGCAATCTAAAATAGACCACATTTGAGGCGGGAATCGCGGAGGTAATTTTTTCAGTTTAAATGTATGATTTGGGACTCGTTTATAACTGCCTCCAATGTAATATTTGTAAAACCAGTCAGTTACTTTGCCCGCATCATTTGGAATAACTTCATCACGAATAAACTCAAAAGCTTTAGGAATTTCATTTATACAAAAATCCATCTTTTAACAATTGGTCTTTATTCTTGCGCGATTTTACGAATTCACAAAGAGCTTGCATTTTCACAAAATTAGAATCAAGAATACACCACCGACGCGCTGTCGATTCGCGATGTATTCAAATAATATTTCTATACATACCCTCAAGATTTTTTTTTATTAATCGTCAACAATTATTATTGTAACTACAGTAACAGCACGATATGATGGCCGGTTTGACATATTACAATAGTGATGGAAATGTCAATTTACTCTCGATAAAAATATAATCAAATCTAATAAGTTTTTATTGCAAGCAGTACTTACCTACCTGATTCAAAAACTTTAGTAAAAAAATATAAATTTTTACCTACTTAATACATTTGAACGAACTGAATATTGGAATTAGGAATGAAAATGAGTATATATTAATCCAGCTTCCTTCAGTGATTGCACCAGCTTTTTCTTGTTGGATACTCCTTCCGTAAATAGTAGCTACACACATGTCTTCGACTGGTTTTGCTCGTTTTTTTCTGTGTGTGTGAAGTTTATTTTCTTCTATGCCAGTCTCGCCAGATTTTTCTTTAGTTATCTATTCGTCTAACAGTTATAGGTAAAATTGACCTTCCATTTTGAGATTCACGATCGAAATGTTACGAAGGCGTACCTATAACGAACACACGTGCCTGACTGTTTAGAACTCAGCTCTGCGTATGTTCGGCCATATCGACGAAATCCACAACAAAGGCGTAAACAGAGTAAGTTGAGGGCTACCATTATAATTATCACTGTTAGTGTATGTAATGGGGACCCCTTCCTGAGACTTTACCATCAGGCGAGATTTACCATTTAGCTTACCATCAGGCGAGGAGGTCTAAACTATATCGCAATCGCACTGCACTCCTAGTTTGTACTTTTCGAAGCAACGTCAAGTCGAAAAAGCTTTGTTTTGACGTAAGTTTGCCGGAGGTATTATTGGGCTTGCCAGTGGTCCTAGTGTCGATTATATAGATTTTATTTAAAAAAATTGAATTTCGAAAAACAAATACCGAGTTGTGTGAAATAAGTACCTACACCAATAGGTAATTATAATCTTATAAAAATAAAAAATAAATGATCGTGGGACACTAATATAC
Organism: Lithosia quadra; assembly: GCA_963576445.1. Lineage (NCBI taxonomy): Eukaryota > Metazoa > Arthropoda > Insecta > Lepidoptera > Erebidae > Lithosia > Lithosia quadra. The sequence goes on from OY754891.1 coordinate 10,849,875, forward strand.
ATTATATAATTCAGAAATCAATGTAATAAATAAATATTGTGTCCTAAAAAATTATACCTACATTCGATAAAATTTTATGACTTACTGTACGTCACTATTGACAATAAAGAACAGCAATTTGCTCTTTCAAAATGTCACAATAATTAATACGAAACTTCATGAGCGGACAAACGTCAAACCGGCCATTATATCGTGCCGCAGGTATAGATAGGTGTTCAATGTTTTTATTAAAAAATAACACATTAGTACACATTATTTCTACAAACGTCAATAACAAGGAAACAAGCGTGAAAAATAAATTACTATTTGTGCATATCCGGAATGCACATAATATATTATAATTTTGTTTTATTGCAAAATTGCTAACTACAATTTACTAGGCGCAATAATATCGCCTGGCTACTACTACATACCATAAATAGTACCGCAGATCAATGTAAGTATAATATATCGAGATCAAACATCCTAAATGCATTAGTGGCGATTTAGAACATTATCTATAAAGTATTGTGTCATAGAAAGCATTCGGCGTTCCGTACATCGAGATGCGGAACATTCTCAATAAAGTATTTCGACATAGAAAGCATTCGGCGTTCCGTATGTCGCGATTACGACTATTCTGACTGACGTAATTCGATATTTTAAACTTTATGGATACAGTGCTTCGCGCTTTTAAACTTCGATGTTCAGTAATACAGTCAAAAAAATGGTAAATAAACAGGTGGGCCGTGTGCTTGTCTACCACCTACGTAGTATAAAAAAAACATACCGCATCTTGTGACGCATATTATATCACTCCAGTTTTTCGTACATTTTCAGTCAAAAAGCTGATCTTATATCATCGACGGAATTTTACTGAAAGCAAAAATAAAACTTGGAGCAAGAAATATTTGTATGTAGGCTATTCATTCAGTATGCCAGCGAAATCCATTGTTATTCAGCATGTTTCAAACTTTTGTATTTTACTTGGCGTTTTGCGTTGGATGTTCATCAACCTAGAAACAACGTGATATTTTTCATCTTGTTATAGGAAAGAAAGAGCAATATTCCAGTCAATTACTTTCGACTCAGCCTAGATTGAAATACTCCGTTCTCAAATATTTTATATATTCATAGTAACGCTTATGAAAGCCAGATGCTGAATAAAATAATACCTAACAGTTACGTAGGTGTAGGTATCTATACAACTATTAATTGTAATGTAGCTGTGTCTACACATTGGAGGTATTTAAAAAAAATACTTGGGTTATGTTATGTACGATTCTGAATATATTTTTTGTTTTGGAATTCTTGTATGTTTGTTCGCGATTAGCGCAAAAACTGCTGTACGGATTTAGATGCGATTTTTTTGTTTGAAAGGTCTCGTTCAGACTTTAAATCTTACGCATGTTTGATCGTAATCGGTTAAGTATACATTCATACATACAAATCACGCCTTTTTCCCATTGAAGTTGGTTATGTATAACCAGAGATAGAGTCAAACAATGCGAATACCGATGTCAACGAGGGCGGAGCCACGGGCATTGGCTAGTAGTAGTAGTGGCGTGTGTTTATCAACTGTAACAAACAGTCCATGATCACGTATTCGAAATGGAACCCACAGTGGGTCGTGATGTATGAACCCTTCGCCCCTCTCTGTAGATACATATTATAATGTCTCAAGGGACATCATTTCTGGATGTGCATATTTTAATCTGACCCTTGTTTTTAGAATATTAGAACCTTGTTTATTAATGCTTACGTATACTTACACAAAAACCGTAGATGGCTCGAGGTCAGCTGCGGTGCGAGGGTAATGTCTCTTGGGTAACCCTACACCCCGTTTATTGAGACACGAGATAGCGTGCGGTTTTAGTGAGCTCGAATCCGATATAACCAATCCCGATGGCCGAGTGGTATCCACGGGGCTTTCAGCATGAAAATTTTTCGTGTCTGTCGGCAAAGAGTGGATTCTATTAAAATGTTTTAAAATATTTATTCAAATATAATGAATAATTTTCATTCCGATTTTTACATTTGAAATTTGTGCAATCATCATCACTTTTGACGCTGACTGTACCTATAACGACGACTAGAGTTATGTCCACCCAAAATTAATTCTTGCACGTTCCTTAACATTAAATTATAATAACAACTTTGTAAATTTGTGACATCTGGTAACGGCCATCATTATTTTTAATTATAGAGATTACAATGGCTCTATAAAATTCAAGTTACAGTGTAATAAGTACTAATAAAAAGTTTTTAATGGCAATTTAACTGCAAGACGGCACAGTGCAGTTATGCTCACTTCATCAACGAAAACGAAATGGGTTTCATTTTATAGTTCAGAATTTTGTTTCTAGCTTGATATTGTCTTATTTAAAACACGTTCACAGTGCTATTTAGATTGCAACTGGTTCTAGAACATTTCTAGATAAGTACAGTCAGCGTGAAAAGTTTCATACTTCAAAATGTGTAATTTGTAAATTATATATTATTAACATCTAAATATGTTTTATTAGAGCCCACTAAGTGGTTAAAAAGATTAAAAAAAAAGTATAACTTGCCTCAAAAACTTATTTTGAAAATCTGATAATGATTAATTAATCTACTTTTGAGGCTGACTATACTAAGATATGGTATTTACTGTAACATATTTTTATGTTTATATTTTATGTTTGACATAAAACACCCACCACCAAGATAATTTTTTAATGTAAATAGTGGCCGCTCCTCGGATTTGGCATACTCAGTAACTACTTATTTGCGCTATGTTAAATTGTTGTAGCACATGTATTTAACTATTAAATTTCGTTTTAGCCTCACCTTAATAAATAACCCGCATACTAAACGTCAGTTGACGTCATATCAAACAGCGATTACGCGGGTAAATCGATAGATAGTGTACACGGAACAGCCGGTCCCTGAACGATTTGATCGTAAAAGGCGCTCTGTGCCAAGTCCCAATTACGAGACCCTGATTGAGTGGCGACGTCAGTCTGCTCCGTCATTAAACGTCCTCATCGCTAATAGAGCCATTCAAATGCTTACGTACATGCCGAATCTGGCTGCAGTGATTCTATGGACCTAAAAAACCTGTGGAAGGAACGAATGATGACACTAAAGTCGGTCCACTTTCGTATACGTATAAGTCTACATGCATATACTATACTCACACACCAGCCAGCCACTACGCAGCAAACGTCATTGGATTCAGTCAGCTTAAGTAGCGAAAAAAAATACAGCATGTCTTGTGTAGTGAAATGGTGTAAATACCTTAGTGACAGCAAGAAAAAATATTCAAAAATCACATTTCAGTCATATTTAGGTACACATTTCAATCCAAAATTCACTCATATATGGCACAGCTACGCCTTATTTTTATGCTTTAGTTATGCTTTATGTACTGTGTTAATGGTTAGCCGCCGCCAATTTCGTGACACAAACTTGTTTCCAACGCTCTCCGTCCGTAGGTTTTTAGGTTCATGAGTGATTCATAGAAGTTGTTAGGCGCGTAGCTTGCACAACGGTATTACAATGCGTTATTTAATTGTGCTTTGTTATCAATATAGCGATAGCCATTCCCCTAGCTACACCTAGTTAGTTACGCTTTGAGTGGTTTATTTTCCTGTTGAAATGAAACAGTTGCTTACTCTGTTTCCTTTATATTTTAATGCCTCATCCTCGGTCTTATTTACTTATTAAGTGGGTACCGGCACTCGTAATCATTCCTAACCCTCAAGGTCTCGTCCAAACACTATTTCTCAGCCCTAAGTAAAAACTACTTACTGTAGACTCCGTACTGATAATTTCTTTCCATAAAAACCAAGTGACACTTTACCCTATTCTGTAATTGAATCTGAGACCTCAGTCAGAACAGCCTCACATGCTACTGCTACGCCGCGGAGCCAGTCATTAAGTAATCAGAAATTAAAGATACGCGACCTACTTTCGTTTCACTTAAGAAGTGCGACGTACAATCGATAACAAAATCACTCGGTGATGTTACCCTTGTACCTTAACAGTTCGTTCCCTTTGCGTGTGTTTACTTTATCGAACTGGTAATCTCCTTGCCATCGGCGCTCCGACAAACTTCATAATCTGTTAAAATACAATTTGCTTTAAGTTTCGATCGCGTGAGTGGGTATTATACTCTCAGTATTACTAGGTCGAATTTACTTTGCCAAATGGATTGGTAATTTGTTATATAATCCACTTATATTTTGCTTGTCGTTATTTACCTACTCATATTCTTTGCTGGATTGTTTGGTTCATCGGTTGATGATTTTAAATCATTTTATATGAATAAATATTTTCACAGTTACATCTAAATCTAAACTAAGCATAGCTTGGTAACATGGCGTCCAGATAGAGATAAACTTATTTAGGTATATACTTTTCCTGTAAATGTTTTGTAAAATACACACGATGCAATTTCATTTACAATCTGTCGAATCAACCGTAACAGTCTTTTCTCACAAACCAATCCCGCTCAATGCAAAACTCTACTTCAGTCTGTTGAATCAGCTCAACCTGATTTATTGATTAAATATCAAATTGCATCGTGTGCAAACTTTTACTTTTGTCATCGATTGTACTACATACATCAGCAGTAGTTCCTATTTAGTGCTTACATTTTAACGACACTCGTTTTTTTCTTACCTTCTTACATAATCATTATTTGTGAAACTAAACCTGGGCCTGACCGGATTAGGTTTTAGTACATTTGATATATGATTACAGTATGTATTTAGTTAAACCGTTTCGTAACATTAGAATGTAAAGTGCAGACTTTACGTTCACTTATTTAGAAATGCTATTTAAATTAGTACTTCGATGGTACGGTGATGTAACTGTTGACAAAGATTTTGTTATATTTTGTTTCACTAAGGTATTCAGACGACCTGGTTGGTAGCTAGGATAGATTGGATGCGGAAGGCGGAGAATCGGGTGGTATGGAGCATATTGGGAGAGACATAGGTCCAGCAGTGGACGTCGATAGCATAATTGATTGATTGATGTTCAGCAATTTGCTTGATGGCAAGTCAAGTGTTAACCATAACTAAAACTAGCGATATCAAAGGTGCTGTGTCATAGAAATGAATTTGCTACGTGAAGGTGTGGATTCACCCAAAAAGACTCACATCTGCGGCAGTCTCCATGTCCGTGATATCACAGACTATTTGAAAAAGGGTCGCCTTGGCTGGTTTGGCTACATTTTGCAGAAACCTTCGGCTACGTGGGTAACAAATGTAGCTAAGTCGTTTTTGCTGGGAGACTCAATGTGTCAGAAGATTAGTCACCCATCCTGAGACTGCCCTGACTGGTGTTGCTTAACTTTGCAATTTATCTCATAGTCAAAGTCAAAAATCATTTATTCTGTGTAGACCATTATGTGGCACTTACAAAACGAACCTACTCGTTACCACTTAGCACTATATGCATCATTATGTTCAATGTCAATGTAACTAATTTATAGACAAAGAGCTAAATATCACAATTTTATTAAATTTTAAGTTCTACTCGTACCTATAAACATTGCAAGGTTCATTACAAGAATAAAAAAAAATTGGCGTCCCAGTTCTATTTATTTTCAGAAATAAAAAAATACTTATTCAATAATTACGTAGAATAGAACTTTATTTAAATATAGATAGCGTTATCAAATAATTAATTTAAATTGTATAAATTTTGCGCATAAACTAATGAAAACCGCAATAAAAACGTTCATCCGTCTATCGAAGTAAAAAAAGTTATGCAATTTTGAACTCTACTAATTTATACCCGCGGCTACGCCTGTTTGGACGAGGTTTTCATGTTTTTTTGACTATGCCTCTCTGTACCTACTCAACCGAATGATCACACATGCCTAAGATTTTAAGTCTGCCCAAAACCTTTCAAAATCTGTTCAGTAGTTTTTGCGTCTATCGTGAACAGATAGGAATTCCTAAAAAAAATTGTTTTCAGAATCGTTCATATAACTCAGCCCAAGTAAGTACTTTTTAAATATCCCCAATGTACAGACACAACTGCTTTACTATTTTATAACAGTATAGATGTCACGGGTTGTTAAATACGGCGCCATATTGTATACACAATACCTAAAGCTCCGCGTAATTCCAGTGCATAGCACTAACGAATCTCCTAATTAACACAACATTTAAATGGTTAATCTTATAAGTTTGAGCTGGTAATTACTTATGTAATAACTACTAAGTACCTAACAAATACAAAGTCCATACATTACATTCAATATACTTACAGGAAAATAGAATACCCCCTCGCAACTGACGGCCACGTACCTACCTACTTTTTTAAACGGTGTTATTTAACTTGACCTGTTTATTTGGGTCAAATCTAGTAATTGAAAATTGACCCCCTTTCTGTTGTCTGATTGGTCTGATATTTGCCAGAAGTCTTTAGTTCTGATGACAATACAAGTTAAAACCGTATAACTTAAAAAATATTTTTCCCCAATTTATTTTTCGTGCGGCATCTCCGCGAATACTACTCTCGTCAGCGGCCGAGAGACCGCCTGTCACCCCCGTCTATGCCCGAAGAACCAGCTCGTCCACCGCCCGCTCCCCACTGTGCCCTCTGCTAGTCAGACGGACACGCGCTGCCGACCCTGTATAAGCTTTGTAATACCATTCTTGAAGAACCCCATATTGTAGAAGCTAGGGAAAATCACAGCAGGGAGATCATTCCACAGCCTAAGCGTGCGCGGAATAGAGTTCGGTAGAGTAGAACCAGAGATGTAAAAAAACGAGAAAACCGACGTCAAGGCGGGTATAATGCTAGTTCATTTCTTATAATTTCGTATTAGTAAAACAAACATGTTTCTATAATAACGGCAGCCATGCGAAAGAAGTTATCACCTCACAGTTCGTAGTCAGACCGCAGCGGTTAACGATGCGACAAGTGCGTCGGTGTAAGATTTTGACTCATGAATTGGCACGAGAGCCTGGATCTGCGCCCGGAAGCTGTACCACCATATCTCGCTTTGTCCTGTATGAACAACACAGCACCGCACATGTACTTTCTATTTTAAGAGCGAATTTCATCGCAAAATATTTTACATTGATACACTTCTTCGATTTGAAGAAATGTTTTAACATCTGATAGCCCTGTTCCTGGGGCAGATTCTAATGTAAGCGTAAAACATCGGTAGCTGTTAAAGTTACGGCCTTGCAATCGAGTGGTTTCGGGTTCAAATATTGACCAATACACTACCTACGTGAACCCATTCCTAACACAAGCAATTTATCTTAGCTGGATGGGTTAGGTAGAATATTAATAATTTCGGTTGCTAATATTCTTTTAACAAAAGACTGAGGAGACACTATACTGACTTAGGTACTAAGGATATAATGTTCCAGCATAAAATTTAGTTAATATTTACATAACGTTTTAGTAACCCACTGATTCTGGGATCTTTACGAAGCAATTTATCTATTAGTTGTTGGAATATGTGCGACGAAACTCGAACTTGATTCGAACGCACGTCCCCCGGTCGCAGTAACTTGTGATCAGAGTTCGGACTAGTTAGATTGCGGTTTTAATCCAATTTGATGTTCGTGAACTACTGTTGATATACGACCCGCGGGGGTCGCTACGACATTAGGTAACTAATGTTTGCATGTCTTCTTGTCTCTTATATGATTACTAATGGACACGTCAGACGCTGTCCTGTACGAACGCTGCCTTTTAGTTTGGGTTTTAACATTAAAACATTAAATGCTATGAAAGAATAAAGAAATACTGGCACTCAATATTAGTGCCATTGAAACACTAGCCCCCAATCCGAGTACCCGTTTAAACGCTGAGAAAAATTAGTTCACTAAAAAATTAAAATATTACTAAAACTTTATTGCAGTGACTTCAGATCCTGTTGTAAATATACTCAAATACGCAATTTTACAAAAATCCGATTATTACGTAACGGCTTTCAATTAAGTACAAAAATATTAAGAGATGCATCTCAATAACCTCGGTGACGTTATATTGTGTCCGAATACTGTCTATGAAGACGAATTTAAAAAAGCCGGATATAAAAACAGCTAATTTTTCATTAGGTAGTGAACGTTTAACCTTGCCAGCCATTCAAAATATAATGATTTGCCCGCGGTAATTGTAAATCAAGATAATTTTTTTTCACAATCATGTATCAAGGTACGCGTTCACCACCTTCTATTCATAAAATACTTACTGTTAACAGCACCGTGCACATAATTTCCGGTAGGAAATTCTCAGTTGTAGTACGGGGTCTTGGTAAAAGTGCTTGGTTGACAGTTGATTATTTTGTGGGCTTACCTAAAACATTGAAATTATGGGTGTTAACACAACTCTGTCCCGATTGGTGCATCAATTATAGCGCCAAATTATAATAATAAGTACCTGTGTACCTTTTTAAATTGGTGAATGTAATTGAAATTAAAATTTTATTTTTATTATTTTTGAGTATGTATCGACTTCATTTTTTTATACTTAATTAAACTTAAACTAGCGTTGAAATAAAAACTTTTTAATTAATTCTATCGCGATTTACTTTGTGTTATCTTATTATTTTTCAACGCTTTGATTGGTTTTCAGCAGTCATATACCTAGTTTTATTAATGTGTAAAAGCCTCTCCTGACAATAACATTCCAGTAATGTTACAAAATTTATGCAACATCTTTTTTGAAGTCGGTAAAAGAAGAATACATATTATTATAATTTAATGTAAAATGCTCCAAATTATCCGAGTAAAACGAGTATTACTCGTAATTTTGGTGTTATAATAAAGAGTTATTTTGTAGTTAGTCTATCTATTGAAAGTACAAAGATATTGGTATCCAGCCAACAAATTATCGCCATTGACATACTTTAATTCAAAGACAGTCGCTTGCCAACGCAATTCTTGTAAATAAAACTTCGTTCATTCATTAAATTCCTTTATTCATTCGATAACTCTCAATGAAATTGTTGATGTAATACGTGGAAATAGTTTTTATCGTGTTTGCGATTCTGTACGGAAACATTTGGAGGGAGAAGTGAATTAAATAACAACATAACTGAAATATACATATGCAGTTGGTTGAGGTTTGGTATTAGAAATAATAATCCTACCTATATATATGTGCGATATGTGTGGAAAGCGGATCGACGTTATTTAAAATTTTAAGTCTAATTTAAACATCTATTCATTAACGGGTGGTATTTCCGTACAGGTTACCGAGTTTTGTTGCAGTTGCAAGAAAGTGGTGACATTTCTTATTAGTATTGTGGGTATAATCTTTCAGAACATTTTTAAAGCAATTGCTCGTGTTATGATTAAGAAAAGTTACAAATTATCAAGCAGTCGACGTGCCTAAATGTACTGATAATATTATTGAGCGTGTCCAGGGTTCGACCAATATCCTTGAGACGCAATCTAACCTCACCTGCATCGGTGCATCCGCTGAACAATGGGCGAGGCTCTAGCGCAGGTTTTTCTCAACTGTAAAAGTCAACATAAGACTACCCGAAGGAGGAAGAGGCAGTGGCCCCGGTCTTCAAGGTGAAAGTCTCAGTTGCAGCTGGAAACAGTGTTAGGATGGCGATGGTGACTCTAGGGCTCGTCCAATAGTAGATTGGAATAGGCTAATTAATTGATATGTTTTTTACATACTACGCTACTTACGCTTTATGTGCTAATTGCAATCGACACTATTAAATCGAAATTGTGAAAAAACAGAATTGGCATCATTCATGTTGTATAAATCAATTGATGAATAAACATTTCAATTGAATACATATTTGCGATTGTGTAAAAATTTACATTTATGATTGGAGACGTTCGTTAAAACGAGTGTAAACATTCAATAAAGTCAGCGTTGATTTTGTACATAAACTAATTGGATACTTTTCAAATTTAAAGTCAGATTACTTATGGAATGCTTAAGTAGGTACTAGCTATTATTGTCGGCGTGGTGTACTGGTCAGTTCCGTGATGTACAAGAATCTAAATACAGGATATAAAAAAGGGTGGTAATCCGAGCTACATATTTTTATATGTAGCTCGGATGTAGTTCTGTGTCAAATTTCATCTATACTCGGTCACCTGTTTTTGCAAAAAAGGCTACCAAATATCCATTCATATTTACAAACGTTTAAATTTATAATATAAATACTGAAGATACTTTATCAGCTCACATATTAACTGCTGTTGCCCATGACTTCGTCCGTTAAATTCGGAATAAATCCAGAAATGTTAGCTTTTGTAGTTTCGAAATTAACCTAATAGGTATGACATTCGTAGGTACTCGTATTATAGTTAGTAATCTACATAATTGTGTGGTATATGTGAGAGCTCATAATTAACGTATTATCTTCACCTGTGAATATCGTTAGCGAAGTTTGTGACACACAATAATTCAATGGCATTAATTATAACGCTGTTGCAAACTTTGACATAGAGTCCCTGCTATCTAACTTGACGTCACAACTTGATGATAATTTGTGAATGTTGTGTTAGTTAGCTACGTTTACTATAGAAAGAAATAGAGTACGGTTTACTATAATGTTCTACAAATTTTACACCTTAGTCAAAATGTATGACCAAATCTCCATTTGTTATTATCAAGCTCACAGATCAAAAACATTAGATCCAACAGTTCGAAACTAACCTATCAATCAATTTTGCTATAATTGATCTGATCACTAATCATGAAAATGTCGAAAATTTTTCGAAAAAATCATTTCTAACATATAAAACATCGAATTGTATATTCACTAGATCAAGTCAATAAAGAAACACCTAATATATATGCGGCGTTTATGCCATATCGTTTCTAGGTTGAACGCATATCGCCTTTTTAATGAAGTCACTAGTGAACCGCGAATTTAGGCAGCCTATTGTCTCGCAACAAGAGAGTAATTTCAGTGAATATTAATGAACTGCGCTGAAAACAAAACCGGCGTCCACTTTCCATTTTTTTTACAGGTTTCAGACAATCTTTATTTAAAGCTAGACCAATAACAGCCAATGCCAATATAAATGAGTTTGTTTATATGCCTCTTTTGGGTTGAACCTGTGAATCCTGTGATCTATGTTGATGTGGATATTGGTTTTAATCCTTTTGACTGCGATTAAGAAATATTGAAAGCTGGGGTTATATCGATCTACTCTTAGTTTTATTGAAATTCCGGTTCTGTATCATAGACCATGTCAAATTTACTCTCCTGTGCCTATCTTAGAGGGAGAGCGATGAGATACCAACTTCTCTTCATCTGTTTGATAAAAGTAATAAGTATTCACTGGAATCTAATAAATATTTGTTATCTCACTGAAACCTTCCAGCGAATATTGAAATATGATTATTTTAAACGGATTCTATCGCAATTTATTTTGCGTTATTGACTCGTTGTTGGATTCCAGGTGATGTTGACTTGACTCCACAGATATTGGTGGGCCCAAGCACTCCTTACAAACTTGTACTGTTTACATCGAGACAATAAGATCGATTACCTCATATTATTTTACTGTTATTTGTTCGCAAAACTCATTCGCAGTATATTTTTCCTACAGGCTCTGACGTAAGCTTATTGACGATGGTTGTCAAACACGAGCACGACAATATTTATGCTCTGTTTGTTTTTCGATTAAACGTATCATCTGTCGGACGCCACGTCCCATATCCACCGGAGTGGGTCGCATGGGCGGGTCGCCGAGCTATTATGGGTCAAAACATACAAGCTACCTGACTTCCCAAGGTTTAAGTGAGCTTTACAATATTAATTTTTATTTCAGAAGAGCTGCTAAGGTCCATGCTTAATTACTTATTTTAAATCTTGCATTACGTTACTGGTGTGTTGAACCCTTTATTTGAATATAGAACGCGTATATTTTGCGTTGATTTGTTTGTTTAGATTGAATCTCAAACGCTCGCGTGTATAGCGATCTCATTTCAATATGATCGTTACGATGATTGCCAATAAACTGAATTATACTCGTAAATGTTTCCGCTAGTACGCTTTTGTACAACAGCTCTTTGTTAAACGTTTTTTCTTTTTAATTTGATTTTTTCTGTGCGTAAATTATGCCCGGACTTTGCAGGGAAAAAAATCGTAAATACAAATGTTTTATAATCCGATTGTAACATCATTTACTGGGTTTATTAATTAATTATTCCTGGGTTTAATAGGTATACCTAGAACCTATGTGTAGATAAGCAATAAGTTGACGAGATTGTAATCACAATGCAGCGCATAAAATACGGACTAATCAGAACCAGAGAAGATAGCTAATTCTTAAGTTTACAAATAAGTGACAATTCAATCAGATCATTCACAACTTAATAAAATATATTTGTATTGTTTCAGGTACGTACAGAACGTCACCCTACAAATCGAGTACTACCCGTAAAGTATTAGACCTTTGAGTTGTTAGCGCAGATCGGCGTTCAATTTCGCCTGAGGAAGTTGCGGCCAATTCCGTCGGGCATCGGGCTTGAACAAAAAGTCGCTTGAAGTGCAATAAGTGCCGCCATCAATGTCGCGTTAGCCGCCAACACAATAAAATAGAAAGTCAATTGGCTCTGCGGAAAAAGTCGCCGCTGCCTCGACGTTCGATAGGTCTCGTGAAGGAACGCCACGAGCGCTTCTGTGGCTTCAATCGAATTGCTTTTCTGTTATTGTTTCCCTATTGCATTAGCTCGCCTATTATTGTTCAAATGTAACGTTATATATTGTGGACACCGACCTTATAGGTTTGATTAAATTCGAATAGAATCCTGAAAAATAGGAACAAACCATTGTTAATCTCACAATAACCAAAAAAATATTGCTGCGTTAAGCATGAAAACTAAAAAAAAGATAAATTATATCATTTTGAAACATGCGGTCATAAAAGTTTTCACTTTTTATGAATATGTGAAAGTTAAGAATGGTTGATAATGGCGGATGGCTAATGACATGCTATGTATTAGCCATCCGCCATCACCAGTGTTAAAGTGGCTATTTCGCAAAATGCCATTGCGTCGAGCAAAATCAGATGTTATACATACCTTATTATATTGTTTAATATCTTGTTAATGAACTGTTTTTTTAAGTACAAGGAAAAACAAACAGTTACAAAGTTATAAACATTATTCTAGAAAAACTTAACTTTATATTGCTAGCAAATTTGTTGGGTAGCAAAATCGTACCTACATGCAAAAATGCACAAGTTCCGATCTCATTTCGATGCGCAAGCAAAAATTACCATAATGTAACTGTAGCGATATCTGTTGGTTATACGGCTATACGTGTTGACATAAAGTGTTGCATAATTTCACTTTACGTGACACAATTTACATTTGTCCAGTGCTCGCTGTGACCGTAAGTAAAGCCCGCGCTGACTCACTGACGTCACAAGGCTTTATATTTCCTGGACGTGTTAACTCCATTAAATCCTCGCGCGTTGATGCCGAATGATTACTTGGCTTACTACGGTCTTGATAAATTTTATAATTATACATTAATATTGTACGGAAAAATTATAATTACAAAAAAATACAATTTTCTGTTATCAACAGGTTCACATTAAATTCAGTGTTTAACCGTAAGCTGTGGTAATAAAAGTGTACTTAAATTAAACCGGTCATTTTTAGTCTTTTTTTTAATCAATTGCTACTGCGCCGAAATGTGAAAAAAATCGTTCGATAATTCTGTCATGGTTGGAAGTGCAGTGTTGTGTTAATTACTTTGTTTCCACTTCAACTGGATACCATTTATCACCTATGGACAATTACTATCGACTACGGAAATGAGCATCATAAATAAATAAGAAGTAAGTGTTCACTTCTCATTCTGAACCGACACGATAAATAAGAAAGTTCTGTTTCCCACGTACGTTACGTAACTTTTTCAAAAACTACACGATCAATTTTTATAATTCATTGATGGGATAATTTATATTCCAAATAGGAAAGTTCTACGTTATACTAAACAGTTCCTATTCTTAAAGTGTTAAATTCTTAGGCACGTAGTACATGACATAAGATAAGCTGAATCTAATTGAAATGTAATCGCTGCATTACCCAATTAATACAAGCCTATGTTAAAGTGTGATCACTAACTCTTTTAGAACTCATCATTCTCTGAACCTTTTCCCAACTCAGTTGGGGTCGGCTTTCCAGTCTAACTGTGATGCGGCTGAACTTCGATATTTTACGTGGAGCGACTGCCATCTGACCTCCACAACCAATGGCGATATCGAAGTTCCAAGTTAGACTGGTTGGACTTTTGAGGGCTCCAACTACCCGTAACGACTGCCATAGATGTTTGTATGGCAACCGGGACCGACGGCTTAACGTGCTCTCCGAGGCACTAATAAACCTGCGATAAATACACACATAACTTCGAAAAGCATCGAAAAGTCATTGGTGTGTGCCATAGTGAACCTGGGATCGAACCCGAGACCTCGTCTCAACAGTCCATTACCCAAACCACTAGGCTACCGCGGTTCCGACGCGCGTTTACACGATCAATATTCATCTGTTTTTCTTATTTATGTATACGTCATATTGCCAAATAAGAAACACGCACTGCCTTAATAGCTGGCACGAGACCTCGAGTCGTGCGAAATCGAGAGTGCGACCGAATCTGGTCGGCCGTTCACTTTCACTAAACTATAAAGGCCTCTTAGTGTTATCTTTTAACTTGTCCGCACTGTTACCGTTCGTTTTAGACGTCTCGTTTTGTACCCAATTATAGCTATCGGATTACGATTTAGACCGCGTCGTGGAAACTAGAACGTGTAGTTTGGACTACTTTTTCAAAGGTTTTTGGGTAGCTTATTCGCTAAATGCTTAACTTTCCAGTGCATAACAACATAATCCAGAATGAACACGTGTTGTTAGTCTTTTTACTCATTCAATAGTATAAAAGAGCTCTTTGTTACACAGGTTTCTTTACGAATTCTTACAATGTCCTAGCAAGTGATTATAACTTTCTAATATGGACCTGTCTTCAACGAAGAAGGAGCGATCTAAATTCTCTCTTGTCTCTAATATGTAAGCGATTAATATTCTGTGGTAACACTATTTAAAACCAGAACGGTCACACCACCCGCATATTCATGTACCTATACATATTCATCTCATCGTAAACGTTGACTGCAGTCCATGGCCAAATGGCGAGATTGGCAAAACGTGAATATAATCTGCTGTACGTAAGTACAGCAGATTATATTCACGTTTTGCCAATCTCGTAAGATCCTAAAATGGTTTATAAGGTGTTATTGCACAGTTATTATGAAATGGTTAAAATATTTTCCTTAAGCATGTAATTGATCAGGAACACGAAAGTACAATTGTTTCTTACATGCCACAAAGCTCTGAAGATACCTATTAAATAAATCGCAACGCGATAAGCTACTGACATGTACTTTTAGGTTTGTTTCTGTTACAAATTATGTGTTAGTGTTTTATCAAAATGTGTGAAAGTTTGGCGACAATAGTTTCCATTTTAATGAAGCTTAAGGCCACTACTAGGTACTTGATTTTATATTGATTCGTACCGCAAAGTGCATAGTAAATAAAATTCTTACTTTGCCACATATTTAATTTCTGTTTTATCCCGAATACCTATAATATTGTTGATATTTTTTTTTCATTTTATATTTCTGTCTGCCATATAATTTATTTTTGTTTTGTCCCACTCTTTGTTCTTGATTCGTCCCGCGTAGTAGTTCCGTGGTTAAAAAGTTCGTTTGTATGAAAAGAATGCTCGTATTTGTATCTTGTCAGCTTTACAATAATATGAACCAAACAATGCAGATTGTTTTGGTTCGGTGCATTGTAGTTTGGTCTAAAGGTACCGCGAAACAATTTTGTTTATAATTTTCTTGTTACGCGGAGCCGTAGGTTGTAGTAGTGATACGGATGGGATTACATGTAGGTTTAAATGACAAACACATATCCACATCCTTTATTGTTGATTGAAAGAAATTGAATAATAAAAAGTAACATACCGAATTTTCAAAGAATTTATTGCCACTGGAGTCGAAGAATACACATATTTAGTTGGAATCTTGACGTCATAACACTAAATTCTACTGATGTCGTCTTCATCTCAACATATTTTCCTGATTGCATCTGATAGCCCAGATTTCGCTTTACTATTATTTCTTCTTCTTAGCATGGTCTTCAGATAGTGAAAACATTGACACGTGTAGCATTCCTGGAGACGTCAAACCAGCATTTTTTACAGCTTACCAGGATCCGACGGAGGTGCTAAAGGAGGTGGTAAACGTACACTACACTAATGTGTGTTTAAGCTACCAAAAGCTACAATTCGTGTGTATTTTCGTACAGTTGGGCTACTTTATTCAGAAACACTAAAATGGCAAATTCGCGAAATAGTAGGTGAACTGAACACTCCGAGAATGAATCAACGATTTAAATTACCAAATGTAATTTTAAATATGGCAACGAATTTACATTTCCTTATCATGTTATTAAGAGTTATATCATTATGTAGTAATGTACCGAATTCACCATATTTAAATCTAGATAGGTACATGACGAATTAACTTTAAGATTTTCTAGTAATATTTTCTAAGCGATTTATTTAGATCCGCCATTTAAATGCAAATCAGTTATAAATAATGTTTAGTGCTGTGACCTTATTGGTAAGGGATTGTGATTTATAATAGTCGATATTGTGTTTATGTCAGCTTGCTGTTATAGGTAGGAATATGAATAAGTATAGATTAACCATCTTGGCACCTTTCTCCCTTCTATTTGTCAGTCGATTTTCATTTCTTAGATCGATAACAGACTTTTCCCCACACCATTGAAATAAATTTCATAAAATTTATGCTCATGTTCGATGTTCGACTAGCGGGGAATACTAGTAAAATTAAAAAAACTAATTCACTTGAGTACCATCCAATTTTATTATGATTGTTTCTTTAGAAGTTATAGTTGAAGCTGTAAAGTTTAAAGTGGAAAGTGACTGGGATGCTTCGAGTATCACAAATGTCAACATGATAAGACGATGTTAAGTGCTTGGTTTTATTCAGAATCTAGCACTATTTTATACAACTTTTTACTTTGGGTTTATTCAGCGTTACGAAGACAATATTTGCAAATTAATACATACGTAGATAGGTATCCTATCTCTTTAAATATTTGTGCAGTTAATGTCAGAGGTGACATTAACATTAAACTAGCGACTACAATATGGGGTTCTTCAAGAAGGGCATTAGAAGGTTTTTGCGGGGTCGGCAGCGCGAGTGTGATGCCCCTGGTGTTGCACGCGTCCCTAGGCCACGGTGACCGCTTCCCATCAGGTGGGCCGTGTGCTTGTCTGCCACCTAAGTGGCATAAAAAAAAAACAGAATCCGGCAAAAAATAAAAAACCTTTATTACTTTATTAGCATTAGATTACTACTTTGTACTTTACAATCTGTGATCGCCATTCGACACCTTCTTAGCCGAGTGTGAAGTGTGTATGAGTGACGAAAACTAATTATTAGTAAATAGTTACTGTCATCAAATTTAATATTACATAAGCTTCAATGTTTCTACGAAGTGTTAGCAACCTTTTATTGACTGTTGAGTAACTAAATGTCAATAAGTTGAAACGTTGGGGACGTCGTCGTTTGAAACTATAAGCTATCAAATTTATTGTACGCGAGGACTTTGCAATACATTGTTGGCATTTGAGACGGGTCACGATTTAACTTGTGCCTTCACGCAAGTTTAAATACAAATAGTTTGAACATTTAATTTTAATTATACATTCAGAGACGCTCGAGGGCGCAAAGGTTGCCATTTCGTCTATAGAAAGGCTAACTAATGCCTTGCGTGTAATTCTGCTTGCACGGTTTTCATTTGTTCATTTTCATTTCACTCCATAACTTTTAAATAAAATGTACTTACGACTAAATGTTATAATTTTTGTACTGTACACCTATTACAATTGCAATTATTTTTTGGCTTTGAATTTTAATATTGTCAATATTTTGGACTCGACCTGAGAGAATTCTTACTTTTGGGATGCTCTTTTTCCAGGATCCATAGCATATTACCGATTTTTAGTAGGTAATCATTTGTTTTTGCCATTTTGCTAACCCAGTGTGGTTACCATGCGCTTTTAATACCGAAGGTGAGTTCCGCACCATTACCTCTGGTATTAAAAGCGCATGGTAACCACATGCCGTTAGATGGGACCTGTGCTTTGTTTAGGTAGTGTTAGATACTAGAAGCACATGAATAGCTATGGTACTGTCGTACAGAAGGAAATCTCCCTAAGAAAGCTTGAAATTCGAATTCACTTTCATAGGGCTGCCAATATTTTCATTAAATACAAACCATTTTGACAGAAGCGAGTTTTGAAATTTCAGATGGAATAAATAACTAAAAATATCAACAATAATTTTATCATTTAATGAATTATTTATTTTTTTGCGAATATAGGTACAGAGTAATGATGTTAAAACATTATTTTATATGGGGTTACCTTTTCTTTTCGAGCGGCAATCCCCACGGATACCCCTCCGCTGGTTAGCATGGGTGGTTATGTTGCACTTGGACCGACTAATACCGCACGCCGCGCCGTCTTGGGTCTACAGACGCTGGGGATAAGGTAGTCCATAAGGCGTTTCCCTTGCACCCCTGCTGCCCGTGAGCCATCTACAGTTTTTAGATGGCCCCATACTCTATATTATAATGGTGCTAAGAAATCTGTTTATATAACAGTTTACACCCCGGTAATTGAGACCCGAGATGGCATGCGGTTTTAGTCGATTTGATTCCGACATAACCACCCCCGATGGCCAACGAGATTGATATCCGTGGGGATTGCCGCATGATAAAAAAGGTATTATCGGATTTTTAAATAATAAAATAATAAAAATTTGCCTCCATCAAGGGTCTAAGTGAAGAGTGTACTTGCTGTAAGCCAATATTAAATCAGTTTCTAATAAATGGAGTTTATAAGAAGACCTAGACAAATTTGAGAAATAGAAATGAAACAATTCTTGTTAATTCTGTATTGTAAGTAAACATTAAAAAAGAAAAATGTATAGGCGTATAGGTACGAGACACGGGAAATAAAATTATATATGTACAAAAACGGGCATTTCCAAAAAGGAGGTTCTCAATTCGATCGCTATGTTTTTTTAACCCCCGACGGAAACCCGAACGGGGTGTTATAAGTTTGACGTGTGTGTGTGTGTGTGTGTGTGTGTGTTTGTAAGTCTGTCTGTGGCATCATAGCTCCCAAACGGATGAACCGATTTTGATTCTGTTTCTTTTGTTTGAAAGATGGGCTAGGGGAGAGTGTTCTTAGCTATGTTTCATAAAAATCGGTTCAGCCATTTCGAAGATATGAGGGGTGAAAGTGGTGATGAAAAATTGAATATGTTCAAATATACCCGTGTTGGGTATCAAATGAAAGGCCATAACTTATACATCACGACACCGTAAATTTTATGAAAATCGGTTTAGCCATTCGAAAGATATGAGGAGTGGAATATATTTCTAATTCTGTAACCACACTCCGCGCGATTCGCATTAGCTAATAATTTTTGATAGACTATACGTATGTTGATATTAAATCATGAATTAGCTATTATAATTAGGTTACCACTATAAAAAGCATGAAATAAAAAAATTAAATTAAAAATTTAAAAAACCCCCGACTCACAAAAAAAGAACTAAGTATAAGAAACCTTTAAAAAGAATAAAAATAACTACTATAATATATTATGACCTATCTACCCTAAGTATTGAACCTTTATTATTATTATAGGTAGCTATATTATTTACGTATTCATATTTATAACTAACAGTTGTCTCGTCGGGGACCGCTCTATACCTACCTAAACAATTGAGCATAATCAAGGAACTTCAAAAATATTCAACGAGTATATACCAAAACATCTACAGTTAGGATCTTGCGAGACAGACGGACGATTAGGTTATGATTAGGTGAGCGGTCCCCGACGAGACAAACTGTTAGTTATAAATATGAATACGTAAATAATATAGCTACTTACCTATAATAATAATAAAGGTTCAATACTTAGGGTAGATAGGTCATAATATATTATAGTAGCTATTTTTTTTCTTTTTAAAGGTTTCTTATAGTTTTTTTTTTGTGAGTCGGGGGTTTTTTAAATTTTTAATTTAATTTTTTTATTTCATGCTTCTTATAGTGTTTATAGTTTAATTTTTTTTTAGTATAATAATATGTAGGTATCTATAAGAGATCTCTACCAGCAAACCTTTGAGCATAGAGGTAGAAAAGTTAGAGAGTTAAGCAAAGTGGACCTACATACAAAGTTGGTAAGTATAATAAAAGTATAATTGAAACGATGCAATCCACCCTGTTATGTAAAATACTTTTTGAACAATTTTATTTATTTGTTGAATTTTATAATACGAAATGCATGTTTTATTTATTTTACTTTCTTGTGTTCCATTCTTGATGAGACGCTTGTTAAGTTTGCAACGCTTAGGAAAATATTAGAAATTTTTATGATAAAAATTGCACGTTATTCATATCGCATGTCACGACAACCCTTCATTCGCACCCGAGCGTAACCAGTTAAATCTGGTTCGCCCCCGAGCCAAACTGCTTTTACCCCGAAACGTCTTCGGTCCTGCCCCCCGCGCCTTGTCAGTGACACGTCACGCACACATGTCTGTGCGCTAGTAGTACACCCGCGCAATGAGCTAGTTAGAAGATTTCACTCTGTACTTATCTTTACTCATGTGCTAGAAGTAGCGTGTGGTGTTCCTTTGTTAATTTAACGTCAGCGTACCTAACTTGGTATATCTTTAGTTTTGGCATTTCTAGGTCGTAACTAATGAGTTCACTAACTTCTTTCATTCTAATGACAACTATGATGACTGCACGTGTCAAAACTATATTTTACCTAGAAAGTTCTTCAAATAATCAGTTAACAAAGTCTTTTGAGGCTAAAGCCTGAAAAAAAATTTCTCCGAACTTGTTTTGAACACTGACACAATAGGCTATTTGACTCATTTGGAAGTTATTCATGAAAGCTTTACAAATAATACCTATAAATGGACTATAATAATAATTTATGTAATGCTGCGAATAGTCCTATTGTAATATTTGTCAACGTTTTTTATATAAACAGTTAATGGTATCACAATACTGTAGGTACCTAATATATGTAACACATCCACTTACAATCATATATATGACTCAAATACGCCTGATAATAGCGTACAATCTTACAATTCACAATACTACTACTGAATAAATAATAATCCCTTTAGGTTGGGGATCTTTTGAGCAGCTAGCCTTAGATATATGTCTATTACATTCCGTTTATTGGAACGTGAATATTCGTCCTTCAAAGCAGGATATCACACAATAGTGTCAGGTAGCTGACACCTTGTTAGAGAGGTCGCCCCTTTTGAATGTTACCTTCATTGTGTTGAGATGGGTCGTCTGGATTCTGTTTCAAACGTGTCTCATTCCTTGTCTGACAAATGAGACACCTACTTAATTGAAATTACCCGCCAACCGATCTACGAATCGGTCATGTGTTAAGATCAAAAGGTCTATCCATATTTCGAGAACTGACCATATTTTTATTTGATTTCGAATTGTGCCAAGTTGGAAGTTGCTCTCAGTCAAGTTAAGTCGTCGGCTGGAAATATATTCCCCCTATGTCATGTGTAGTCGCTTGTGTGTGGAGGAAGCTGTCTAAAACATGCCAGTCTCCAGTCTATAATTCACGCTCGGACAAGCGCCCGACCGGCGCGGGCGGCTTCAATCGCTCAATGTCAATTGGGCAACCCCCGCCCGCGATCTTGCTCTCTCAATGGCACCTCGACAAAGAAATGTACGCCATTTTTCTTCGAGAAATGCAATTAGAACGGATGCATTTCTCTTTCGCTGCTTGTGTTGTACAACAACGGATAACTCTTGGATTTTTAATTTAAGGTTTTATTTTCTCGGTTTATGTAACTTGACATCACACAATTGTATAGAGAAACAAGGGGCGCGAGCAGCGAGCACCGATAGATTTAGCACCCACGTATTTTATTGCTCAGCTGTTTGTTATTACGAAAGTTATTGGTTTGGTAAACCCTAGTTAGTCAAATTGGTTTTATTTGGCCCCATAAAGTAACGAGTTTGTCTCAATGATGTTGGCGTAGTTCAGAAAAGGCATGCGGAAGGAGATTTACCCCATTAGCACTGTAAACATCAATGTAATTGTGTCTAAACGAGGCGTTCTTGAACACAACAGGCTGTCTTGAAGGCAATAACAGTTGTGAATTAGTTGGGGATGCATGTTGTGTAAGTGAGCGGCTGAGGATCCTACTCGTTAATCAGCCCGGTTTTTAAGAAACATGCAACCGTCCGCGTTACAATTCACAACTTACGCTAATTCTTTTATACGAAAGTTAAATACCTACCTATTATAATACTTGGATCGATTGCCTGGTGGTGCCTGTTCTCTATAAACTCAATCGATACTTGCATGAGTGTGTTTATTGTGTCTACGGCAAATTTTCCCCTGTATTTAACTTTCAGAATAATCGAAGTATTTATGCGCCAGAAAATATTTTATAATTCATCTCTGGATTATCATAACCAATTCATATACGTTTTAAGTTAATATTTATATTATTTTAATGCAAAAAAATGAATTTGTATTCCCAATGGCTGCTATCTCGCGGTGGTCATGGGTGAATTACGAGTGAAATTAAACTCCACCCGTAGCTTGCGAAATTCATCCAGCTTTTGAATAATGCATACGCTTTATTGGGCTGCCGTTGATACCTACCTATGTAGTGGAAGGCTATCTGTATAACTTTTTTAAAGTGATTTAGTATCTTTTGGTATTGTGTTGGAAATCTGCACGAATACCATCCCCGTGGCCAGTGGGGGCGGTTATGTCGGACTCGAACCGAATAAAACCGCACGTCGTCCCGGGTCCTCATGTGCAATTTAGTAGGTACTTAACCTACTGGAGGTTTGTAGGTAGGTACGTAATATTATCGTCCGATTGTTTTGGAACACAATCACTCTTTCCGATCCTCATGAATCACAATTGTATAAAGCCCGCGCCAAAATGGAAACATTTTTCATCTTTTTAGAATATAAACCTATGAATTATAAAAAATAAAATTTATTTTTTACTGTCGAATATGTTCCAGATTACACACCATATATCATGCGTCAGGCCGTTAAACCTAAGCGGCATGAATATTTCAGGCTCGAAAGACCAATGTATGGTGGTGCGTTTTTATTAACACAAGACATTAACGCTAACGGTTGACTGCACTCGGCTACGCTCTACTGGTATAAATTCATCTGAATTAGCGCAACGACAATGCGAGGACATTACGTTGTTCGCAAGTCCTTGTACTAAATCAAGCGCACTCTGTTAGAGGAATAACAGCTGTACCTGACTGCTGCAATAAAGGCAGCCAACACGTTTTGATAAAACCTCTGTGTAACATTGTGGGCTCTGGAAATCGTTTAAATGAACTTATGTGGCATGTTGATAGAACTGCTGCCATGTCAGAAGTCGTGTGTCTGTTTATCACTCAGTGCAAATATTTTTAGATTGTCTAAGTAGAATATGTGTATCCGTTACGTTACTTATGCCACCCGCGTTCAAAGAACCAGCCGGCCCCTTGCCTGCCCTTCACTGTGACCTCTTCTGGTCAGAGTAACACGCTGAGAGCCGTGCAACCCTATACAGGGCTACTTTCGGCTTGGTCATAAATAGCCGCAGGCAGCAGCGTCTCCCCTGCAAGTGGGAAGCGCTGCCGTCTCCCTTTCCTGGGGTGCACCTCGTGAAGGTTCCGGTCCACACATCCCAGTGTACCTGTTACCTATGTATATCTACCATTATTTAGCAAAGTCATCAACATCGGAGCGCCAATCACGGTTGCATCCAAATTTTGCATTTGGGGCACAATAATTTAGTTCATCTTGCCTGGCCCCTAAAGAGTGGGCACTATGCACCTATTAATGAACAAGGCCTATGTCTTAGTTATTAGCACTTGTTAATATTGAAGGAAACATTCACAAGCGTAAACTAGAACAAGGTTTTTCTATGTGATTACACGTGAGTGATATCCTTAATGTTGTAATGCTCATAAACAAGAATAACTGCTGACCAATAGGCGTGCGGTTTGCTGGTCTATCAAGGTCAAACCTTTGATCAAGATCTTTGGAACTCATGCAAACCGAAACACCTGCTGAACGGCGAATGAGGCACCAGCGCAGGCTTTCCTCTCGGAGTTGATGTTCAAACGACAGTTACACCAGAAAAAGCTTGAAAAAAAAAAACTAAATAATTGCTTGGTATGAGGGCAGTTCCACAATTTCTAATGTGCACGTTTGTGTAGTGCAAGCGGGATTGGCGCTTAAAATAATTAAATTAAATTACAGATACAAGTTTGGTTTCATAAATTAGCATTTTAATTAGGTGGCTGATGCTTTGCATTTATTCCGTTTTAGGTTGTACCATACAGATAACAGCTAGTTTGCATCTTAAAAGGTTCTTAGAACTCAACTCTGTCCAACTTGCATAGTATTATTTTTCTTTCTTTCATTCTTTCCGTATTCAATCCCTATTATATTGAACTTGATTAGGACGTGTGGCTAAGTACACGCATGAAGTATGTAAACAATGCTAGTTAGATAAGATTACATACATTTTCACCTCCACTTAATGCCTTTTAAGGCTGTGTTCACATTCAAATATTACTAAATCTCCCCATTTGCGGGTGATGGTTTTTGTTTCTACGAAGTATGCAGTATCGATAACATTTTTAAACCGAGTTTTGTGATTCTGGCGATTGCATAACTGTGCATGACTGCTCAAGCTGATTGTTCATGTTCTGGTTTTTGGAAATGTGTCACCAGTGACAGCAAAACGAGGTTTTCAGTGTTGTCTTCTTATGTGTGTGTATGTGTCACTTTGCAATGTATCTGCAATATGACGTATGGCGGATTGCGAATAAATAATCGACACGTTATGTGTGACAACGCACGCGGTTCGCTTTTTTATTCGCGATTCTGTCTGTTTTTGTTCGACGGATAACGTTACAGTATGTTTGCAGCTGAACGTGCGTCATTTACGTAAACGACTTTTTATTTATGGATTTATAATACCTTTCATATACAATATATTTCGTACTATCGCGAATGTCGGGCAGATTTTTGACGTCCTGAGTTATCTCCCAAAACATTTTCAGAATAAAATCACACTACGTAATCCGAATTGTGTCAGGTTTGATGCATGATTTGATACCGACCTTAATATGGCCGGCATACATTAGAGTTGTTTTAGTCGGCTAATCCATAATTATTGGTATAATGTATTGCGGCCACTGCTTGTTTGTTAGCTCGCGCCTACCGTAATTACAAATTGTGGTCATGTTTGATACTGTTTGTCCTGTCTACATAGACCAAAAATTTAAACCTGACAAGCTATTCCACACAATCTAATTTAGTTAATATAAAGGTAAACTAATTTACGGTACTCATTGGCATTACAATGAGGATTATTTATTATGCAATGTGTATTCGCCTAGACAATACTGGCAGTGTCTTCACGTTCCCAAGAGCTTAAGATCCTCTTCAGGTAGGTAATGCTTGCGACGTATTTATCTTTGTCGTCGTAACAATAAGGGTCGTCTGCCACCCCTGCTCCAATTTTCATTACAACATAACAATTTATTAATCATAGTCGTACGTAACATCATTAATAATATTGTCCATTATATTATACCGTTATGTAGCTATACAAACGCGCATTATTAGTCTTAACGTAAGTTACAATTTCTAAATTGCTCTTCTACAAACTGTGCTCCTGGTACTCAGTTAAAAAGTATACCTCGGGACCGGGTCAACCTAATTCATAATATAGCAGTAAATTATGCAATGAATTCCTGGTTGAAATTTCTCGTTGCTCGTGAACCAATATATATTTGTTAACTTATGTATGTTTGTGTGTGTTTATGCTATCCTTTCTTGTTCTATACACGCGTCTGTACACCTTTTTCTTCTTGCTTAAGATCTCTCGCCGGTCTGCTGAAAGAAATTTCTTTTAGAAATAAGCAGTACCATTGTACTATTCTTTCCACCTTCCATTTTCTGTACTAATTAACATTGTGTGTGCATAAATATTAAATAAATAAACCATTTGCACGTGTGGCCCACGAGAGTTAAAGCTTACCTGGGTGTTAGATTGGGCCACTGGAAGAGCGGTTCGCTCGCACTCAGTTGCGGCTGCGAGGCGCTCTAATCGAATTTGACGCAAATTGTATTACCTATCCTTCAATGCATAGATCAAACTAGAGAGTGAAACAGTGCGTGAGTGGAATGTATCGTCTACATTCGGTAGTTACGTGCCCATTACGGTATGGAATTGTAGTTTGATAGGTTCTGATAAGTGAAGTTGTAAGTCTAAGACAAATCACATTGACCAAAGACGATACGTATAAGCAAAAGTTTTCCAGCGAATAACTAAAAAGTGTTATGTTGGTCTAATGTTGCTTTATTAAATATACTATTTATTTGCTTTGTTTTTTAATTGTTTAATTATTTATGTTACCCGCTGCTCCATCCACATGAAACCTTTTTCAAGGATAAAAAGTAGCTTTTGAGTTAGTACCTATTTCAAACTATGTTCTATCCCAATATCAAATTTTATCCAAATCCGATCTGTTATTTTGTGTGAAAGAGTAACAAACATTCTTAGATCCAAACATACTCACAAACCGCGTTTACAATATTATGTAGTAGGATTAGTAGAATATTAGTAGGATGTCCGTACATTTACGTAAAATAAGTTGTTTACTAAGTCGAAGTAGCAAGCACTATTCAAAATTGTACCTTTGATGAGGTTACTAATTTTAATTTTGAAGTTTGACGTAACCACCTTTAGAACGTGATTGTTGTAACTACGCTTATTACATGGCCTAAGCATCAGCGGAATTCGAATTCCGTAAAGGAATTTTGTGGAATCTTCTTAGTCTGACCTTCCTTGGGATGTGTTCAATGTTCGTACGAAATCACGGGCCATGATTTTCACGCGTCAACTATTTATTGATTTAAAGGGGTTGCTTCGATACGAGAGCTTCTTCGGTACAGTCAGGGACAATAGTAGCCTAGTAAATTCTATTTTTTTTTATGTGCACTGAAATCTTGAATAAAATAATGATGAAATATATTAAGTCTTTAGGTATTCTAAGGGTGTGTGCAAAGGAATTGACCTTACACCCTGGCATTAGATACCCGAGACGGCGTGCGGTTTTAGTTGGTTCGAGTCCGACATAACCACTCCCGACCCCGTTCGCCGGCAGGAGTGGTTATGTCGTACGAAAAATGTGTCTGAGGCGGGGTCTACCCTGAGAGTGCCAATGCAGAAAAGTTTTGAAAATATTTCAGTATTAAGCAACTTTGTAGTTGACTGTTCTTACCTACAAACGACAAATACAGTCCAAATTAATGTCGTGTAAATCTATCATTACAAAGCAAACTATCACGTATTGTTGTGTAAAACCGTTGCTTCCCTGTTTAATTAAAACTCTCCCGAGTCTTAGTGGAGGACTCGAACAACTGTTTGTGAAGCTTACCTTCATTACCCGAGCTTTATTTATCTTAATCTATTTAAACTCAGTAAAGAGTACCTGTTAAATGCTTCAAGGAAATAAATTAACTCGAAACATTTCCAGATAGCACGAAGATTGATAGCCGTGTCGAAATGGTTAGATTTCTAAAAAAATATTACTTGTGGTTTATCCTTCGTAGATTTCCATCAGAGCGGAAACGTCCGTGCTAAAGTATCGTGTACGAAATTGCCTCGAAGGGAGCTCTGAAAAAAAAGGGAAAATAAGGCGACATCCGCCAGGGCCGACGGTCATTACGTTAATGCGAGACTAAACTTGATTGATGATCCTGTGCTCCACGAAATCCGGTGACCTGCTGCTAGAATCTTTGTCGTTGTCTCCGCGAACAGCCTTAAAAACGTGTTACTCCACTCCATTACGAGGACCGTCAATAAGTGTCGCATGTTTTTGTCTACTATTTTCTGTGATAATCTTGTCGTACTAACAATCTGGCCTAGTTGTGTATAGAAGTTTAGTTCAGGAGCATGGAATTAACTAGAATTTTATCAGAATGTTTGTAATAAGCATTCTACAAGATCGCCTGTAACTTGTAACTGCAGATCGACTTAGATTTCAAAATTAACAAAATTTCTGCAAGGTGAATGATGGATAGCGTTTTTTTTCGAATACTTCTAATCTTCACTATTCTTAGTGACCGTCATCCAGAATCTTTGAAAACTGTGAAGTCAAACCGATCAGCTTTACCAATATTGTGGAAATGTAAAAGTGATTTCATTCAATATGATAGATAATGTGCTTGAAAATTTAATTTAGGTAAGTAAACATCATCACTACATAGTATAAAACAAAGTCGCCTTTTCTTTCCCTATATCCCTATGTGCGCTTAAATCTTTAAAACTACGCAACGGAATTTGATGCGGTTTTTTCCAATAGATAGAGTGATTCAAGAGGAAGGTTTATATGTATAATACATGCATCATATACTAAGGCTAATTTAGTATCAGCATTGCACCCGTGCGAAGCCGGGGCGGGTCGCTAGTAAATAATAAAAAATTTATCTATTTGAATACTCCGCCTCTGCACATGGATGACAATTTTTTTGGCTAAGGTACCGCACTATTTGTAGCTTAGTCTTCACAATAACATATTTATTGCAATCGCGTTAAGTCAGCAGAAAATATAAACAAAGAACACGAACGCCTCACGTGCAGTGCGAAACTCAAACTCATCAACTGCCACGTTATTAGGTGAGAATGCCGGATACGGTGCTACATAATAAAATTGTCAATCAGTCTCAGTTAGTCCGGTTGCAGATTAGCGTTTTTCTCTGCGTTTTACGGTCGTTTTGGCACACGTTCTTACACGCGTAATGATTTTCGTGGGTCGATGGAATCAGTGGTCTATTCAGTATAGATTTCAATGGAAAAAATGCATGCGTATAAGTATCTATAGTACGGTCTTATGGCATTGCTAATGCGTAGCACTTGCAATATGTTAGCTGTAGGTTCAACGAGTACCTACTCCTAACATAGACTTTTTAATTTATTTGGAGGGTTGTTGTTTTAATACAAGAAAAAAACATATTTTATTACAAAACACAGTGCACATACACTAACAGTGGTAGGTACTTTTTTACATGGTAGTAGGTAACACAAGTTAAGTAAAATAACACAGATACATAACAAGCAAATAATGCGATGTAAGGCACATTATGGGTAGGTAGGTATTATTGTTTAGGTACATTTACGAACGCGTGTGTAATAGGCATTTCCACACACACGTATAAAACGAGTTAAAACTCGCAAGAAAAACGCTGATCTGTAACTATACTATGGTATAAATACACGCCGGTGCACCGCATACTGTCCCAGCTGGTGTGCTAATTAGTTGATGCACATATAGCAGTAATGGACCAACCGTGTTCTAAGCAATGGACATTGGATACCTGGGCTAAATTTAGGTCCCACCTGCCAGTTACGGTATTATGAGCCTTTGTTGAGCGTCCGGCTCGGTGAATAGTGCTCCTCGAATGGATTATTAGCTGTTGAAGCTCAAGATTAGAATTGATAGAATTGTTCTTATTACTGTTAATTGACCGTTATAGCTTTGATTAAATTGATGGACTAGGTATGACATAGGTATGTTTATGAAATGTTATATTTAAGTAAGCATTGATTTTGAAGTACATTTGTCACAGACCTAAATAGGTACCTACTTAATGAATGTTTATACGCCAATATTTCGAGTAGAACGGGATGAATCGCGGATTCACAAGCATTAAGTATAATAAAAAGTGCCTTTAAAAATTGATTTTATCATAGATCTCATCATTAGATCTTTTCTAAGGGAACATCTTTTATAATCACTAAATTTTTAATCACTGAACAGTATTAAGAGGATCGCTTTAAAAATGACGTATTAATAATGTGGTCCGAAGTATTGAAATCATTAAGTATTAGGTATAATAGGCCCGATTAAGTCTCAAACTTTAGCAAGCGGCAATTAAGAGGCCAATTAAGTATTAATTTTATGTTTGGAATAAGTATGTCTATCTCATTATAATAGAGTAAGTTTCGTTTCAATGATGAAATGAAATTTACAATTTGTTACAAAATATGGGATAACGATTTTAATGCTTTCAGTAACGTAAACGGTAAAGTGATACTAACACCAGCCTATTAAGATAAAGTTCAATGTTCTTTTTAATGAGCTCTTACTGAGTTATTATTGTCGTAATCGTAAATATTATACAAAGCGCTGAATAGGAAAAGCGAAATCTTTCAATATATTTTCTAATTTAGTTTTATTGTAAAATCTGGACGACCTAGCTTCACTCAGAGTTTATTTTTGGTTACTTTTTTAAAATAAAAAGAACGGTAACAAAATTCCACGCAGGTACCGGTGCCGGTAACAGCAAGTTGACACATAAATATGCGTACTTAAAATGCATGTTATTAACTACATTCTAAACAGCCGTAACAAATGACATTAGATTTATTGTGATTGCGGCTGGCACCTCTCAGGAATGTGGTTTGAAAGTGAAAGGACGATGCATAGGTATTAGCCGCATATATACTAATTTAATAAATTTTGAAACCGACTGATTGTCTCAACTGTTATTATCGTGATAAAATATCGCATGCAATATTATAACACAGTGTCAGTTTAGCAATTAAGCAATATAATGTTTAA
Organism: Lithosia quadra; assembly: GCA_963576445.1. Lineage (NCBI taxonomy): Eukaryota > Metazoa > Arthropoda > Insecta > Lepidoptera > Erebidae > Lithosia > Lithosia quadra. Next base: position 10,880,637 of record OY754891.1, read on the forward strand.
ATTTTCATGAACGGAAAATCAAATCGCATCTGCATGAAATCGGGTCGGGTTATATAATTAGAAAATACGATTTAATGTTTTAATAATTTAGGCATTTTCTCGTCCAAACAATTTCTGTTTTCCCATGAAACCTTTTTTATAATTTAAAGATAAAGAGAGGTGAATACAATCTATAAGATAAGTAGACGTGGCCGGGTTAAATTAAATATTTGAAGTGTCACGCGTTACTATCAAATACGTATCGAGAAAAGCACGACGTATGTAGTTAAAAAACGTTTCAATATAAAATATTAAATAAAAAAAAAATTCCACATAGGTATCTCCAATTCGTATTTGACTGCGATATTTTATGTAATTTTGCTTTTGTTATAACAAGTTAATGAGTGTACCCTTAGCCACCCTTAACCAAAATCATCCAGGTCTTGATGAGCATGCCCCTTGAAAGGGACTGCTAAGTGTAGAATAGGTTTGAAATTGAAAGAAAGTACTATGGATAAAGGTTCTGTTAAGTACTTTTTCCAATTTTAATTTACAAAAAATATAGCATTATAAATATTTAAACAATTTATTCTGACTACAGTTTGCGAATTTTAATTGGAAAATTAGATTCAGTATAAATTGTCAATACGTCTATAAACTACCTCTGATTTACAATTTCCATAATGAATGCATCAGTATTGGGTCTCCATTGTATGTCCATGTTATTTATTATTAATCGGTTCATTCTTCTTAACTAATTAACTAATTATGCTACTAAATCTAGTTATCGAACCAACTTAAACAACAAATCTATGAATACAGATTCATCTAGTCCTGGATTCGTTAATTTGAGTAGATACCTAGTCTATAGACGTAAAGTGTGACAATTTATACCGAACCAAAAATAGCAATTTTCTATTTAAAACTCGCAATAGCACTTCCCTGACAATCGTGAATCACCTCATTTTTTTCAATTCTCCCATTCGTTTTACTCGATCTGGCTAAAGCAATTTTATCTGCCGATCGTCGGGCCCTTATTTTTCAAACCACACCAATGATTCACTTACGTTCGTCCCCTTTACTATTTACTGCGTCGAAGAAGTGCCAATAGACTTTATAGGCTTTATTATGCATGGGTAAACTTCAATAAATGTAGGGTCTTCGTTTATCCACTTGTACCCTTTTGCTGTTGCCTTCAAGTGGAGCTTTTTGTAAAGAAATGAATGTTCCATTTATTCCATTTGAATATCTAATGCCTTCAAAATACTTTGCGTGAAAAATATTTAGGTAAAAAACACTCAGCCAAGTAAATTATTTAGTTATCTATATAGTAAAAATATCTCAGGCATTCTCAATTTGACTATATTTTTTTGTTACCTCATATCTTTCGACTGGGTGAACCGATTTTGGTGTTTAATTTTTTAATTTGAAAGTGGTGCTTCCCGTGTAGTCCCATTTTGAATAAAGTCGGTTGTTTTTTAAAAAAATATCACAAGTTTCAAAGGAAATGATTAAATTATTAGTTTTTTTTAATATCAGGTAAGGATGCTAAACGACTTGTAAAAGGTTTCGCTTAATAATTTTATGAAGGAATTTTTATGTTAAGGACGTGTTACGTCGGAACTACGAGTTTAGAAACCCTTATTTTCCATGAGACCGTATTATTTATGATCGCATTATGTCCTTAGGGTGGAACATATTAGAAATATAACTTAGCGGATTACATAGCGGATGTTCTTGGTTAAACGTTTACGAGCAAAACTGACCAACGTTATTTTTCAATGGGAAATTATGAAATTGATTTAAGAATTCTCACGCCACGACACGACACTTAATTTTAACCATGACAATTATTGTTCATACTACATACATTCATTTCTGTTCAAATGCAATAAAGTCTATATGAGGTTGATAAAACCCCATAGGCATCAAGGTCAAGTTGACCTGGTGATGTGCCTCTTTATTGCAAATGAAACATTAAAACACGCCAAGTACAAACAAGATACAAGCATAGTACCTACTTCAACTTACGTAACTCGTATGAATTTTCGTACCATCACCTCACTAGCGTAATAATATTAAGTTACTAATAGATTCTGCTAACAATGTTTTAAGCTTAGATAGAACGTCTAACAATAATAGTGACGTAAAAGAAACTATTTTCTTTGAAAACGTTCCCATCATTGTAAATGGCGTCAGTTCATGAAGACCTATCTTTGTTTGCTCTAAAGCCCGCTAGAAGCGAAATATTTGCGGCAATTATTAATCCTGATCCCGTACGCTGTTAGTTGGATCCACTCTTACGAGCTTTATAAATCGACCGCTGTGGAGTTACTTAGGACATGCAGTTGAAGTCAACTAATCATGTTTTCTCACCGATTTATTTAAAGAGGTGTAGCTTATTACTGCTGTCCTTGTTAAGATTTGCTTGTGTTGTACAGTAAGATTCAGAAGTGGGTTAGCAGTTTGCTTAAACTTTGGCTCGTCAATACTAGTCGTACTTATGACCTTATTCTTTGAAGACAATTCACACACACACACACACATTAACATTGTTCACTCGTTGATTAATATTGTTAATTTCAATATCATACGTAAACCGCTCCGTGGCTTAGTGGCTGGCGAAAGATAATGGTCGGGTGATGGTTCAGAACCTGATATCTGAACTATATAACTTTTTGTGTTTTATATTCAAAAGTTAATGATTTATAAATGTTGATACGAATAGAAAAATGTTTCATAAGTAGAATTTTAAACTTAGCGAAAAAGTAATTATTTGAGGGTGGATTTGAAATAAAATGAATTTATTGGCTAGGAAATAATAAATGAGTGAGGTTGTTGGTTGGTGAAGTCGTTACGACTGTTTGTGTTAATTATATTAGCGCGATTAGAGATAATATTATAATAAATCAATATGTCAAATATAAGTATTAAAGCAAAAGTAATATTTTGGTCCTATATTCGAATGGTCTCAATATAATATCTCAAATTATTAACGAGACGGGCTTATCTGTAAGTTGATTAATTCATTTGAATATTGTTGTAGGTAGTGCAATTTTGTTCTATGGTTGCATTTGTGTAATATAGTGTTGTTGTTTTTTAGACGAATACTGTGAGCCGTTGGGTGAAACGATTTGAGGAACATGGTAACTTGCAGAGTCAGAGGAGAAGTGGAAGACCTAGTGCTATCATTAACAGGACATTGAGTTTCATTATGTCATGTCATTACTCACCGTTCGTAGTGCATTTCATGCTGACATCACCGAACGCCAGTGATAAAACCGTTTTTGACTTAAAGACATAAACAGGAGCGGTTACGTTTTGCACGAGAGTATTTAGACTTTAACTGGGAAGCAACAATATTTTCTGATGAAAAAACGTTTAATTCATCTCAAAAAGGAAGATACGGAAAGGAAGATACGGAAAGGAAGATACGCACGATAATTATTCCATCCATCGAGCCACCATAGTTCGTGAATTGTTTAGTGAACATTTTGGATATTACAGTTATTCCTTGGCCAGCACGATCCCTCTGTTTTCTTAGTTGTATTGAGAATAACGGAGGTCACACAAAATATTAATAATATAAAATTTAGGCTTATATAGTCATATATATAAAAGTTATATATATATATATATTTATATAAAAAATAAAAATGTAAGTATACTTTTTTATATAAAATATAAAAGTTAGGCTCAATTTAAAATGAACACTCCCGTGATATTGTTACCGCCGCGCTAAGCTATACTGTTTAAATAATTGTATTATTTAATTTCAGTTGAGCCTATTGAGCCTATCAAGGGACGTAATAATAAAATAATAAGGAGGGACGTGCTGGCCTGTAATTAGTATAAGACTGTATGGTTGAGGTTAAGTTTCAATCCTCTTTTCCTCGAGAAAATGAATAATTAAGCTATAACCTCAATATGCAATATTAATTAAGTATAAAAGTATGTTTTTTTGGATAAAAATATTATAACCACAAATTAACATTCGATGATTCTTTTAATTTTCAAATTTAAATAAACATTTTTTGAAATCTTTTGTTTTATTTATAAACTTTTGTAAATTAAGAATAACATTTTTTTCTATTTGTAAATAATTATTTCTAATTCCGTTAACTTGTTCCTAAAATTTAATGAAAACAAAACAAAAAGTGGATAAAACTAAGATCCGAACCCACAACATCCCATTTCAACACTAACCGTACTAGCCTCGTTACCGATCCAGCTACGCACCACCTTACACAAAATCACAAATTTTTGCATCACTTACATAGATTCAGCGCATATGCTACGAACATAATAGTATGAAGAGGCGAGCATAGTGTTATCTTTGTTTCGCATCACACACATTTATATATTTTCTCATATTGATATTGTATGACGTATAAATGTGTGCGTTGAAACATGACATACACATAGTTACGCGTTTAACCGGAGAAGCGACTATAAGACTTAAGATGCTAACCCAATTCTGAACTTTGACTGTACTATGGGCCCACCAAGATCTTCGGGGCCCAGGCCAACCTCACCTGCAAACCAGTACACCTACTAATTGATGATGAGGATCTGGTACAGAAAGGAGTAGTAGAAGGGCAGACCCCGGGCTCCAAGGAGCAGGATTTGGTTGAAGAATAGATGCGCTTGGGTGAAGAATAGATTTTATTTTCTTACAACTGTTATAAATACGATTGGTTTGATGGTTAGATACACAATCACATTAGAACGGATGGATCTGGATGAAATTTGGTGACGGATATACTATACACACATTTTATTCCATGAATAGGGAACAGGATCAGTATTATGCGCAGGTGGAGTCTTCACAACAACCATAATAATTGTGCTCGTACTTAATAAAAGAAAAATGAAGAACCTTTCCGTGTATAAGGTATAGATAGATAGCCATCAAAAAGCTTAGTCCCTTCTGCGTATTATATTCGTATACAATTTCTTATTCTGTGGTATTATGTAGATATCAGCTATGCTCACACACTTATGTTACCGTAAAAAGAGCGGCGAGTGTAACTTAGTGTGGGAAACAAAGTTGTTAACGAGCTTCCGAAATTGTTCGATGTTGGTTCCGTAGCCGTCAGAAATGCTTCCTTTATTTGCCCCCTAGGAGCCCTAAAATGTGAATTTGTCCGTATTAATCAAAATTGTACCACATTGCCATAAATTTAATATAAACAAGCGCTATAGTCGGTTAATTTAGATTAGTTGGGTGGGCAGATGATAGATGGCGTAACATGTACTAGAAGCAAAAGTTTATTACTTATTTAACTAGAATAGCTACGAAGGAGGCTCGATGGGTGGGGTAGAATTTCCTCGGCATTGCGTAATTGACGTGATGTTAGGTGAGAAGTCAGTCAAGTGTGAGTCAGCCTCGCACATTAAGGGTTCCATACTATCGTACAAAATATAACGCTATGTACTTTTTAAATAATTTTGTAAAAGACAAGAGTGGTGATATAACAGTATGTGAAAGTCAAACCTAGTTTGACCCAGTATAGTGCAAGTGCAGGGACAATAAAATTATTATTATATGTTCGCCTTTAGACTGTAATTTGTTATTAGATATTTGTCTTTCCATTATGAGAATCATGGTAATAAAATGGAGATCACTTTAGATAGATAGATAATAATTTACTTTTTAAAATCTTGTGTGGTTTGTAGTAATAGCGGTAATGATAAAATACAGTCTGTCAACTACAGATACAGAAAGGTAGTTGACTGATGTACAGACTGAGTATATAGGGTTCTCGGTTACGCCTCGGGTACGAATCCCTAAGAATGAATCATACGTCTTGTGTATCGTGATTGTCAATCTCGTGAAGTCTTGACGTGAGTAGTTTAATATCTTTTCTGAGAAATATATCTAATATCCTTTCTAAGAAAAAATCATGTAGAGTAATCTCATTTCCAGTAAGAATAATTGTAAATATAAATATAGTCTGCTTTGATCTAGATATTGTATCCGTTGTCAGTATTGACAGTCGCGTTGGGCCACAAACACTGAGATATTATTATTGTTAGCAGTTTTTAATTTACTAAAAACATACAAAAACTGAAGGTAGGTAGGTACTTAGACTTCATTAGGTAAAGCAGCAGAGGTTTCATATTCGCATACTATAGTAAAGTTTAAGTACGATTTATTTTAGAAATATTGGTATCGACACAAAATAAAACAGTCTCGCCTATAATCTTTTCTTACCCTTTTTTTAACTTCAATCACAAAGTCCTTCGGCGGACATAATGTTATAGGTCTTTCAGTTAATTAAAAATATCTTAGTTGAACATTAATTACGGTATGAATTGAGCTTTAAGCGAACTAAACTACGTTGCTATGTTTCAAAACGTGAGAGCTCAGTTTAGTTGAATGGTGACACACACGAAGGCTAGATGCCTTCGTGTGTGTGGTCTAATAAATCTCATCCTTAGCATTACGTATAAAATTTTTATTACGAATCGACCACTAAGCCTAATAAACTCATGAGACAATCATTCCTATGCATGAATACAGCTTTACAGGAATAATATCAACGCCTTTTAATAGATGAAGTGACAAATGACTACTAGGTACTCTACTTATGTCAAAATTGTTCACGAATATCGGTGTAAAGTACGAATACACTAATGGTCTGTTATTTGTGTCTGCAGGTTGACGTAATTAACTCGGCGTATTTATGGCCGAGCTACATTAAACTGTTCGAGACTAGTTAGAACTTTTGTTAGGTCTAAATGTCGTTAGCTAACATTGTGGTGGTAATGATCATTTATACGTTTTTAACGTTGCCGCAACGTTAACGACTTTCACAGAATAACTATAAAAACGAACCGCGTTTGTAAATACGAAGCATTGCATGTAGGCATTTAAATGTAAAATACACGAAAAAGCACATAAATTCGTGTAATCATAGAGAGGCGACGAAAACAAAATGAAAACTGTGCAAACTGGGTGTATAATGTCAGGTTATTCGAAAAAACGAACAACTATTTGTTTTGAACGTTTAAATCGTAACATTACCATATCAAAGAGTATTTAGGATTTACATAACGTTAAAATGTAAATTACTACGGGATATATTTTTCCTAAGGTTGCCTGTTCCATTGTAGGAAGTGAAGTCGTTGTCCCGCAGCCATTCCATCCTCTACCCTAAGGAGCTTTACCTAGGTTTGTCGAATGAATGTTGCAATTGCGACTATTGTCTTGGAATCAACTCCTTCGGTTGAACAAATGTTTGGTTTTTAAATTTTTATTTGTTAATTGCCAATATTTCACATAACATATTAACGAAATTAAAAAGAAATCGTATGCAATTATATTCAAACAAATTCAGTCTTAAAATCAGATTACAGTCGAATTTCGATCGTCCATTGCACTACTAGTACTAGATGTGCATCATAAAAAAATCGCCTGGTTTGATATAAGAAACGTGACAATAACAATGTAACAGCAAACAATATCTAGTGCCAAAGCCAAGATCGTAACAAAGGCGGCTGCCCCCGCAGCGCTCGTTACCGTAATGCGAGACTAAACTTGATGGATACAGCCGTACCGTGCCGCTTACAGCGACGCCTGTTACTTTTATCTTAACTAAAAGCTCAAGACGACGGGACGAGGTTGTTCACCCCAAACAGAAATGATTGAGATAAAGGATCTTAGAAGCCGCGAGAAAAAACTATCTGCTCGCAAGTACTTTGATTATAAAGTGTCTGATTCGATCGCAAACTTTTGAAATGGAAATATTTTTTAGGCTATTTTGAATACACTCTAATCTTTTGAATTTGGACATAGATAAAATTAACTATATCTAAATTCAAAAGTGAATCGCTATTTGTATGTACAATTGAATTGACTTAAAATATTTTACATTTGTAAATTTGTTGAGAGCTACATAATCCCAACAAACCCAGAAATAATGCCTATTAGTCCAACAACACTACGTGAAACACACAAATGATCGGAGTCACATAAATTGGTATTATGTAAATGACCTCGTGCAGAATTCAATTTGTGTGAATCAATCCACTTTGTAGACACAAACTCAACTTTAGGGTTATTTGGGTGTGGTGTGGCGTATGCACATACATATTTTAAATGAAGGGACCAACATATAACACGGACGCTTCGTCCGGACTTTCTTTTAGTCAAATGAGGCATAATAAAATAATGGTACGAAAAAAGGTTTCTCAAAAAAGTTATGAAAGGGAGATCCAAAAGTTTTAGTAGCGTCCGCCCTTTTACGTTTTATACATTCTACTCTCTCTGTTGGCCTTGTGTTATTATTTACGTTACATTTTCGTCTGACCGCAGCCCCTCGACTGCGGTGCTGTTTTTAATTAATGCTACCCATTCCACGTACCTTCCTAGTGTTACAGCAATTATTTTACCAACCTCATTAAGAAGTTTAATGTCGAGAAGAAAAATATTCTCCGTGATGTTTCTAACTTCATGTTTTTCTTTCATTCCTAATACCCTTCTTTTCCTTTTTGCTATTGTGATACAGTCACGACAAATTCCGTCGCTTTTTTGTTTATTCGATCTCTTCTATCGGTGTTTCTTTCGATTGGTGCTTTTACGTACCTGTTACAAAGAGATTGATGCGACTGAAATTATTGTCTTTCCTTATGAAGTTGAGTTGAGTTATGATTAAAATTTAATGGCATTGACTATTAGATTTTATTATAAAATAAACGCTTTAGAATTCTGAATATACACTTTTATTCTTTATCGTCGTTCGCAATGGAAGTAATAGAAGCAATGTGAATACCGCCAAGAAACTATCTGAAACACACAGTTAGGGTTGCCATTTTAACAATGCATAGTTTGTAATTGCTAGTTAGTAATACACTATTATCTTTATTATAGAATTCATTTTTGCATATGTGAATTATATAATCAAAAATTGACAACGTCAATATTGAAGAGAACATAATTTTGAACGTTTATCTATTGGGTAAAAATGAACGTATGAAACATGTGATGGCCGGTATCGGGATCGTTAGTGGAACGGTTAGGTCGTTTCGTTATTTACCATCGGTCGTTCATCATATTTAATCGCGTCGTGTCGGTTCGTTTTTGCTTTTCGTGTGTTTGTTTCGTACAGTGCAAACTGCGACACGTGTCAGAGTGATGTTTTGTTTCTGTTGACGTTCGGATGATGGATTACGTACAGAGATTTTTCTAGATTAGTAGGTACAGAATGTCGATATCAAAATACTAATGTAAGAGAAAAGAAAAAATAGATGATTAGTGAGACTGCCAGTATTCTCGATAGTAAAGACATAACACACATTGTTATCACATTATTAGGTTCATAAGATACCTTGTTTTAAGATAAAAAAATATGTTTATCATATTTTTCGTTGTAGGATTTCATTTCTGGGTTTCGAAACCATTTTTAAAGAACATTTTTCTTAATTTTTTTTTGTGAATCATTATAGTTTCTTATTTCACTCGCTTAATTTTTTGAGTACCATCCTTACCACGATTATACAAAAAAATACACAAATAGGTTTAAAGATGATCAGTCTTACATCTCTCTTTCAAAGCTTTTTCAATTGCTGGCTTATTACAAGAATTCTTTGTTGAAAATCCAAATTTTACTATTATGATCTTGATAGAAATTTTTACCCGCGACTATAGGTAAATAACCTACATTATTACATATACTAACGCCTTAGTATTTCCGAAGGTAGACGAGAGGTGTATAAGTAGAGAGCGAATTTTTTTTCATGGGCTCTATTGTTACAACCAGTTGAAAAGCAGTCCTATACATCATTGGCCTTGAACGACACCCACGGGAAGAGATAGTGTGGTTCTTGTACTTCGGTAACCGAGAACTTGAACACAAACGCTGTCAATGTGTTCCTTAATGTCTTAATGCTCTCTGAAATTACTTGGAATCTTCGCATCGTACGGTAGTAAGGAAACGGTCATTGCTTATATTAAATAAGGAAGCCGGATCTTGTCAGTTTGGGCCTAATGTCTGCGGATTTCGTGATCCCGCCTGCTAACAGGGGCCTTTAAAGTAATCACCTCAAACATTTGGAGACACGTTCTACTTAATTCAGACAATCTAATATGTTCCGTCATTACGATCTTTCATACGGCCTTAATGTTAATCCATTTGGACTTGTATGTGGAACGACAATCATTGAGGTTAGATGTTAAATAAGTGGATTTTGAATAATCTCCGCTAATGGTTTCGTGATGGTTTCAGGAGTCTGAACCGTTTCTGCGAATCATTTATATCTTTATCTATGGATTGTTTCAGTAATCGATGTTCGATCAGCTGTAACTCAGTGACGTACATTATCTTTGTAATTAATACTGATGTTATCGGTAATCTGTGGATATAATGCGGTATTCACATAATTGTATTTACCTTTGCATTTTGGAGCCCGGACCCCGTTCTTTTTTTCTAAATTTGACTTTTGGTATGCAAATGGGGGTTTGTGGTGTACAATATAGAATATCCATCTATCTGTCCCGCTTGCTATCAAATTTGTTGCGGTCTTTTCAGAGTATTGCTTAGGTATGAGTTGACGATTTTGCAGTCGGTTTTTCAATTTTTTAAATTCTCTTATTATAATATCGATCACTGATCGAATAAAAGTGATAAAATCAACTGACTTTGTAGGTATAGTGCAATCTGTTTCTTGAACTGTAGAAGATAATTACTCCTGGTCACGAAAAAGGAAAACGTATCATGTACATAATGATCAAGATTATCTATAGATCCTGTGGCAGTGGTATTTCCGTTAGATCAATATTAATGCTAGTTTGATAGGGTTGTTACATGGAGTAAATATACAGTATATTTTAAAAACTACATTTCTGTATAGTCTTAATAACTTCAATTTCTTGCATTTTTAATACCAAAGCAAGAAATAAGTTATCCTTGAAGTTGACATATTTGCCTTCTTATATTTGAAGCTATAGATAGGCTAATGTATTTTGTATTCATTTGACATTGAATGAAGTGGGTATAAAAATTTTAGCAATAATAAATAATAAATAAAAATTTTAAATGATCTTGGGAAGTCTTTGTTAGGAATGATCAAATACTAGAATATATAAGAGCCCTTTGAAGTTTATTAAAGAAATTAAGTCATAGTTATCTTTAAGGTTAACTGTTTCGTTATTTTGGCCATCCCTAGAAATGAATCAATCGCCGTTCTATCTGTCACGTTTTCAATTATTATATTCGAAGTTGCTCGACTTAAGACGGTTGTGTTCACCGGTACTCGAGCAGCTAGCCGTCACTTCATCTTTCAGGTCATTGTTACGTTTTACACTCACAATAAAAGTAAGAAATGTAATATTTTAATTTCACCTTGAGGGGAACTGAAAGCTGAATAGTACTTTTATATTACCAGTCATATCTTTGACTATTGAAAGAATAGTACCTCTATATTACCACTCATAACTTTAATATATTGTGTAATTCATATATATGTAACTTTATACATTTTTGTTTACTTGCGCAAAAGACGGACATTTTGTGATGAAACTCTGTGCCCTGTAGGTGCTTCTGCATCTTAAATTTGCACTTTGGTTTTTACGAGAGTGACTGCCTACTGTCTCCCCAATCTAAAAATGAAAATCTGTTCTAGAGTCTCGTCCGTCATGCAGCGGCTTGCAAGTGAAGTTAGCTTGGTCCCGGTTACTAACAACCATAAACGAATAAATATTTATTTTCTATCTTAGATAATTTCTTTCTACGAGTATAAGAGGGACAAAGCTCTGGAGACATAAGAGAGAGAGAGAGTAAAATCTTAACTATGCAAATACCTACTGTTTAACTGTAGTTTTATTCTTTACTAAATTCAAAAGGACGCGGACGTCCACTTATGCTTAATTTACTATCCTGTGTTTTTGAATATTTTCTTTATCATTTTCTTCATATTTCAGACGCAATTTCTCAGTTAAATAAGATTGGGTAACGTTATTATATTGTTCTGACTTTCAGAATATACCTACTCATTTTACCCTCCAGGGTAGGCAGAGACAACAGTCCGCCATCCGTTTACGTCTTTCACTTTCAGAATGTAACTAATTATAAGTATACCAAACTGATATCAGACATAAAATACTTATTGTAAGGGTAGGTATGATGTAAAGCTTAAAGCTTCATCCGAGTATATTAAAAATCCGGTAGCAATCGGTTCAGTGGATACCGCGTCATAAGCGAAACCAACTGAACGTTGAATTTTATGAAACACTACCAATGCTCGCAACCGTGATTAAATCCCCTCGCATCGAGCTATTTAGGTTGAAGTTGAATGAACTATAATAACCGAGCTCCATATACAAGTATGGAGAAAAATCTCAGCATGCAATTTTGTGTTTTTGCTATCAAATTTTACCATCATTGTGATAAGCTGTGCATGGCCAGACAATAAACTTCTTTGTTGTCCAAGTCAATCTTACCTGTCAATCCGGAACACGTACTCATTAATGAACCAGGGTCTGGTATAAGGTTTTCTTCTTCGAATTGGGGGTCGAACAGTCACTCCCGTAAAAGTCAAGATAAACTAGAAAGGAAAGGAGGGTCGCGGATTCCAGGTTGTGAAGTTAGGTCCGGGTTCCCGAATCCCGGAAATTTGATTGCCTCCTTTTGGAGGTAATGTGGATGGTGGTAAACCTTTCTGATGAATCTCTTTGGTATTCAATAATGTACCTACGTTAGGTTGTATTTTATATCTTCAAGTACCTACTAAAGCCCACTTGTATTATTTTTACAAATAGATGTGCCGTTTAATTTAGGCCTACGCATGGTGTCATCTGTAATAATTGTTCTTCTTCACTTATTTTCTTCCTTCCAAAACCTTCCCTTCCAAAAACCTTCACTTTTTAGACTACCGATACGACTATCAAGAGAAGATTATAGTTAACTTTACGTTGAATTTTGGAAAGCATTGAGAAAAAACTTATGGCATGCTGTTTTAACATTTTACTGCATTTGTTCGGCCCGGTTACACAAAAGCCCAGTGGGCCGCAAGTTGCGAATGGCTTGAATACGATGTCACAGTTCCATTTCACTCACTTACGTTTTAATGTTTTCAGTAAAAGTATTCCACAGGCGTACAGCTTGGCAAACCATGTATCAAGGTATGCGTAGCGTAGCGTTATTTTCAAACAAGTGTTTCAGTGCTTCATAAAGCGTTTTCTGATAGTGTTGAGGTAGCATTATTGAAGAAGATAAAGAATGAATGAGAAGAAAAGAATGATATTATAATTAATGCAATTATGCACCTAACACAGGTTTATGCAAATAAATGAATGTAAATCTGACTGCATAAAATAAAATATTGCTAATATCCCTCACGGCTTGGTAGTCACTAAAGTTTAATACAATCATTAAACATTATATATGTAGTCATTAGTTAGGGATACGGATAAAGAAAAAAGACAATGTATATAAGGGACTCGAATTTCACAACATTCTACTAAATAATGACCCTAAATAAAGATATGTACCTACTTAGTTTTAATATAGAATTATCTTATTACTGACAGTTGAAGAAGCATTGCAATTTAGGTACCTATAATTATGCGTCCTTTCTAATATTGTAGTGCTATGGCTCTCCAGTTATTCATTTGCATACTATCTGTTTGAGGTCACCGTGCCTTCGTGTACAATTAGTGCGCTTGGTTACAATATGTAGGATCAGACGGCCCGAAGGTCCGATCTCCCAATCCGGAACATGAGCGTTTATTAACAGTCTTGTCACTAATTAGGGTCTAGGCTTACTTTGCATCTGTATGCGTGCTGCTTCACACGTACGCTTTGTGTATGTGCTTCTATACCACACACTTTAATGGATTCCACAACAAATGAGTATGTAAGGAAGTAATAGTATGCGTGGGTGACACCCAGTATATGATTAATAGTGTGTTAGACTCGTAATGGCATGAGTATCGCTTTGGCTACCCATTACTGCAAGGTATAATAATAGGTGGTACGCTGACTATCGATCTTACAGCTTTTGTCGATTATCTTTTATCAAAATTAAAGGAAAATGGACTTTCCTATCCAATGAACACATACAATTTTTCACATAACGACGCTTTCATTCAAGTACCTAATGTAAAAAGAGAAGTACTTTGCTTCCTGTCTTTAGTACTTTTAAAGTGCAACATCACTGCTAGATACATCTTTGTGGATCCTTTCTAGGTTTTATGGTGACACTGGAAATTTAGCGTGACTTTGTATGAACTGAGAGTTGTACTTTTTGTTCGACCGTATCGCAACTCGAACTTTAAGAGGAATAAGGAATCTAATATATTTTCTCAGCTTCTCCTTACTTATGCCTTGAGTAGATACTCTGCCGCAAAACTATACTTGGAATGTAAAGTATTAACTGTTCGACAACTCTTTGAGAACATATCTGCGCTGAGAAAACATTCAGAACAGATTTCTCGACCAAGTATTCTCGGGTATTTTGGAATTCTCTAGAAAACTTGTACCTAAGTAATCATAAAATTGTTATTTAAGTGCATACCATATGTTTCTATCTAGAATTAATTGAAAATATTATGTAAGTATTCTTATTATTTAGGTTATTACGTATGACAACATAATTATTGGTTACTGAACCAAAAAATTACGTCCTCTATTCAAATCGGTTACAACATTGACAACATTGCGGCCATCTATAACAAAATATACATTTACATCCGAGCAAAAAACACGCAAAATATTTCATGAATACGAATTCCGAGTACAGATTAGTAATATACATTGAACGGCGGACGGGCAGTATCCGGCTTTCCATACAAATGATGGACATTACAGCATGTATATCAGCAATATATTGAACGAGGGCAACAGTATCGGAAATAGCTGTACAGGGATGATGACCGATGGAGAGTTCAGCTTCAAGTGGCCATCCGGAACGAGATGTTGTTTTAGTATGGAGTATGGCACTTTGCATTATTCGTTATTGAAATGGATAGGTACTTGAGAACGCTTTAATCTATAGGTAATAAATAGAATAGAAGTTACTTTTTGTAATATTAAAATAAATGGTTTTAAATAAATGCATAGGTACCTATACATAAACCTAATTGTTGTACGATCCTTTTTTATATAGTCGAAAGTCTGAATGCAGCTTGAATTGTTTTTAAAATCAAAAAGAAGTTTAGTCTTCTTTCAATAAAATTGTCTCTCTTATTTATTTAAGATACTGCCCGCTCCATGTGGCATCGTCGTGGGACATCCTGTATAATATAACTTTACTTTTTACAAGTTCGATTCCTGCGTCGCGCAAGGTGGTTTCTTCCTTTCCATTTCTCTCTCTTTTTATCTTCTTTTATTTAGTTTCTTTGTTAGAAGTAGCAGGCATCCTAAAAATTAGCACACGACTCACCTCTTGTTTCGTGGGACAATTAACACGGCGATTAAACATATTACTTAAATACAATTAACTATAAATTACAGTCAATTAACATTCATAGTTAAACATTTTGACAGTCGTCTTCATTAATCTAAATTAAACTAAGTAACACAACCTTCATCTTAACATCTAACCGACAGTTATTAACAAACAATATCCCCTATATCGGCTTATGTATCAACGAGATGGACCGGCCGGGCCGGAGTGGATTCTACCCTGAATATTAGGCAGACGAGGGTTGACACGTGTCCGTCCATCCGCGGTTATTGTCACTGCCTGCCGTGATCATACACTGACACTCCCTGGCTAGGTACACTCCTGCATACGTAACGGCTTTTTGGATATTGGTACAGTCTTTTTTTCCCGCTTATATTACACAATAGATTTTTTTTGTTGTTGTTGTGTTGTGTCTAGTCACTTGACTAATGTTTTTTTTATCAATAATAGCATACCATACATGTTTTTATTTTATTTTGTTGTATACCTATCATTGGGTTAAAACAGAGAAAACCTACTTTACTTGCTTTGATACTGGTATACGCTCTTTGCTTCTTATATTTTCATTCAACTTCTAAAAAAGTTCTCAATTGGAATGAATATTTTTTTTAGTTTTGTCGAATAGATAAACAGACGATGAGACAAACAGATATTTAAAAAAAGATATGTTCAGATCAGAATCATTTATCATTTAAGATTTCCCAATTTTATTAGTTTTAAATATCTTGAATATACAAACATACCTAACTAATTTACAATGTTTTATGATAGTATAGAAACACAGCCTCACTTTGTGCGTGTATCTATTTCTAAGCTTATTTCATCTAAATCACATAACGGATCTTGATACGGTTTTCACTGTCATTTAGATATTATTTTCCGCTAGGTTTCATCCTAAATAAGCCGTTGAAACACAGGCAATCAAAGCACCCGTGCGAAGGCGAGGCGAACCAAAATTACTGGTATTTTCATTAATTTTTATTTATTTATTTAACTTCATGCACGAGGTACGTCGGCGTACTTAATGCCGTAGGAATTCTCTACCAGTCAACCATAGGGTGCGGTGCTAGAACGAGGGAAGCATACATACATATATAGACATTCCTAGACCTATATGCAAATAGATATATTCATGCATTCAAATATTTACCCTGAACGGGTATCAAACCCGTAGCCTGCGGCGTAGCAATGGAACGCTCTTCCACAACACCTACATTTTGTATTTTGTTTATGAAAGATTCAACTGTTAAAGTGGATCCGTGAATTAAAATATGTTAAGTTAATTTTTTCGTTGACTGTACTTGTATTCACGCAACATTGTATTTTTCTCCGCTACTTAGTCTTCGCTTTGTATTAATACGTGTATGAAAGTATGATTTATGTTCAGAAAAATATTAGCATATTCTTATTCTAAGATAAATAGCGTACACAACGTAAACATGCGGAATAAAGACAACCTTCCTGTAGCCTCCAGGCAGAAAATAAATGACGTAAGTCGTTTAAAGGTGCGTTTGATGTGTGCGTTTCTTGTTAGTATTAATAAAGAATGAGGAAAAATAGACAAGTTGTCTATTAAATCTAACAAAGTACTTTAAAATGTTTATCACGAAGAACGCATCTAATCTTATAATGTTTGTTAAACAAATAAAAACTATGCCTAAAGTGTCTGTCTATTTTTTATTTAGCTATGACGTTAAGATGGCCTAGACTTGGTAGTTCTAAAACTAAAGTTTCCTTCTCCTACATATAGGTACCTAGTACCGTAACTGCGTTTGGCTAACTTTACATCCTTTTTTGAAGTTAGATTTTTGTTATCACATAGCATCTTGCTATGCACTATTTCTAATTTATTTATTTTCTGTTGCAGGTAAGCGGAGTCGATTCATTAATGCGACACTTATTTTCAAAAACTCATTATACACCGTAAGTTTTATTCTGCTAGCAAATATTGATGTCAAAGCTCTACAAATCCCTCGTTATCTGAACAAAATATCATCTTCAATAGTTATCCGAGAGTAAATCTGTTCCATTACACGTTGAAATAAGGTTTTGCTGTACAATAATATTACGCGTATGTCCCTGTGGGGATCGGTAGAGTTGTGTTATGTTTAGATATTATGTTTTTCTTGATTTACGAGTTGAAACGGTAACAATATCAATATGAATTTATATTTCTAATACAAATGTTAAGTTTACCTAATTGAAAAACTGAACACAGTAGCTCTTGCAACCGAATGAATGATGCAACAATGAACAGAAATATAAGAACCTTTTCTTAAGAGTTCATTATATAGTTTTACGGAACATATTTGATGGTAGCAGTACTTATAATATTCACAACTCCCCAGGCTCTTGTAACAACACTACTTTACTACTGCAGTTTTCTATAAAGTGGAAGTATTTTCCCATTTGGGTGACTCCTAACAGCGGGCCCAATGTTTACAAATACTGGCAGGAACATTTAAAGCGCTTCCTGATAAGATCACATCGCGTGAGAACCCCGTTCTGGTGATCGCTGGAACACGAAAAAGTGCGTCGTAAAATAGCGTTGAATTATCTGATAGCAAAAAGCGCGGACGCCGACATTAGCGGCAGGCAACCAAAAGAGCGATTTTGAAAAGCGGATATTATTGTTGCGTGATAGTGTCATGCAGCAGTAAGTTTGTTTGGCATTAACAAAATGATATTTGTTTTAAATATCCAGAGATGAAATACACAGAAATTAATTTGGAGGAAGTAGGGCCGTTCGACTGGGGAAACAGCTTTCCGTACAGATATTAATTGTAAAATAAAATAATTTGTGTCCATCTTAGTAGATGATAACCTAGTTTAAGAATAAAAGAGAACGAAAGAATAACTCCACGATAAAAATGGATTTAGAAATGCTAAACATTACCTATTTAAGATGGACTGGATGCTGCATACATGGTACAGCTAGACTAGACTAAAGCGCATCTCCCATCAACCCTCATTTATAAGTCAAGTGAAACTAAATTACATTATAGGGCATAGAAGCGATTTCACTCGACATCCTGCATTACTTAAGTTACAAACGCTCACTTCGAGACCGTCTTCCTAAAGCGCTGTGTACGGAGACAAAGCGTCGTTCGCTTTAGGCGTCCCATTACAGTAATACGGAGCTAAAACTTGACTGATTACTGGTCTGCCTGGATGAATTTTTCCACTGTCTCACCATCCGGCGCTGGTTTAGACAGACATTAACAGTATTAGAGGGATTTTCTCGTCTCTGTAATCGAAATTCGTGGTGAAGGGATACCTCGGAATTAATCGTAGTGTTGGGAGTGTGACTTGTGTCCAGTAGAGCGATAGTGTGGTGCAATCTAATGTATAAGAATTAATGTTTGTTTGTAGATTATGCCGTATTGTATCTATCGTATTGCAATCGGATGAAATGCTTGGCTTCAGTATGTTGCATGCATCTTTTGAGTTGAGGGCTTTGAAACCCGTCCATCACACTAATTTTCTCAAAATAACGAATGAATACATATTTATTTTTCGACGTTAGTTAGTTCATAAAGTTATGTAATATCAAAACGAAAGCGAAAATCATAATGTGGGAAAGTAAACGTGAATAATTTGTAGTCTGTCAAAAGTTGAACTGTGATTATTCAGCCTCTCAATTTAAGATAAACAAAACTTTGAACAGTCGAAATTACATTTGAAATATTGTTATAATAAGTTCCTGAAAATAATTTTCTTCATAATGTTCTGTTGAGTGGCGCATCAGCACTATTCCTTCGAATTTCCATATTCAAATGTGAACATCAAGTTAATTTACTGTAGGATCTTAAATTACCTTTGAAATTAGATATATTTCGCTGTCACTGCGGATGTAATTTACATTTATTATTGGCCTTGTTGAATATTCATTAATGCGTAACTACGTATTATTCCTGTTATTTGGGTCGTGCACGCGAAAAATACTTTACGACTGTCGTTAACCAGATACTATCTGCAGTTAATGGTAATGCATTTGTGTTAGTGCTTCTAAACATGTTTCAATGTTAATTATTATTTCTCATTTAGTTCGTTCCTGATTTGTTAAGTAGGTATACACTGACCTAGTTATTATTTTTGACCTTATTGACTTCCTTATCTTCACTGAGATTTTTTTCGTAGGTATTTGACAGTAAGGCTTTCGATTTTTCATTTAAAGTAGTACTAGCCTTCGAAACAGGAACAATAAATGGTACAAACCAGGAATACAATCATTCGAAGGCTTTTCGTCGTAAAATAGGAATTAAAAATTGGAATCATATAAGGATTATTTATACGAAACGATCCTTGCGAATGCGGAAAAACAAAACGGGATTCAGATAAATTCTAGTGTTTTCAAACTAGTTAGGTAAGCTTTTGTAACAATAGTGTCATCAACTTTATCAAATACTCATCAGTCAGTTGTTAAACTGGAATGTAACAACAGTTGTTCAAATGTCATGTGTTGAAATAACACAAAAACAAAAAATCATTTGCGTTAATGCATTATGTATTTAAATGAAATATATACATTAGTATCGTGAACGTGAATATCGACTCCGAAATTGTTTCAACTAATTTACAGTCGGTAAAAGGTTGTTACTATTCATAAACCACGCCATACAAATAACTGGTACTTTCAATACTATCACATATTTACCAATAATTAAAATTCGTGTACGTAGAAACTGATCCTACCACGAGTTTGAGATGTGGTAACTATTATAGTAAGTAATACTTTGCATATTTTTTTCGTTTTGTAGAAATCTGTTTCCTGTTGCTTAGTTTGACGGCCACAGCAGTGATCAGACGAGTTTCTTTTGCTGTGATTAATATCATTCAACTGACAGGTTTCTTATTTCCTATACGCTAGTTACGGATTTCAATTGATACGAGTAAATATTCGATTAAACAGGTCACTCAATCTCAATTTAGAGAACATATATCATTTATATAATTATTTAATATAATCTTTTAACAAAATCTTTTACAATGTTGAATATTAGAATTTTATGCATTCTGTACATTCATAATTGTAAGTTGGTACAATACAACTTTCACACACCATGTCTGCTAGGGTCGTACAAGGTGTGCTATGCGATTGAGTTATTCCTAATCCGACTTCACGAGAGTAAGCTACGTTTAGCTTTAGGCTTAGTTTTGGACAGCAGTCGTGGTAGACCAAACTAGAGATGAATTTGATGTATCTACACTACGCTGCTTTCGCTCGTTCGCCATTTTTGTCATTTTCTGTCAGGATATATACTATCGTTTACTGCAGGACTACCTTTAGTTAACTATAGCTTCTAGGAACTCGTAGTATGTCCTGAATTATTTGTGACTATTGTTTTCGATGCTATTATCGTTCGGTACGTATCCTGGTCGTATCTGGTGCAGTCACGTCAGGGAGCAATTATAATTAAAATGGCTTGTTCAACGACGACGCTGTACCGCTATCGAGGTCGTGTCGCTCATTGTTTATTGTAATGTGCTATGTCATTATTTCCAGCGCCTGTAGTTCTGTGCATGCATTCCTAATAACATTATCATACATTTTGTGGTGGTTTCATGTTTAGATGTGTTTAGACTATGCTATTGTAAGCAACAGCCTTTTGGCTAAGTCTTTCAACTACCGAATACCGACCATGGGATGTTAATTTGCTTAGTCTTTTATAATCTGTGCTTAAAAAGAGTGGCCATCAGAATATAATGAATACAAATGTGATAAATATATTATTCTAACTATTTTCATCACCCATAGAAATGAAAGTTTGAAGCAATAAATATGGTAACTTTCTCAGTAAATATGAATCGAATAAATCTACATCCAGCTGCATTGTTAACTATGATTCTCGTCTAAATTGTCTAAGGGTGACGTTAAACTTAATAAATACAATTAATACTATTTAGAAGTAATGCAAGCAATGTATAAGGGAAACAGAATTTATTTGCCATAAACGTAGTCTTATGGGCAAAACTGGAGCCAATCTGAAACGTCTAGCGAGATCCCCGTTGTGATTGCTTGTCCATACATATTCAAACCCTCATACATCAGAGCATAACCAGTGAGCTCTGAGCCCTGTAATAACATGCAACGCGTGAGACGTTCATGCATCCCTATTTATTCAGATACCCAGGCTTTCTGCGTCGAAGGAGCTGGTATAATGCGGTTGTTTATTTTTATAATTTCAGATTTTTGTCCCATAGTAGTATAGATTACGTATGTGTTCTTTTAGGACGTCAAACTTAAAAAAAGGATCTTAAAATATGTCTTAAGGAGGAAATTGTGCATTTAAAATAACTATGGTAAAGCTGTACTGTACTTATATATGAAATATAATTTTCTAATGTCTTTGCGGACTATTGCATATGCTGATGATCAGACGTTCGCTAAATTTATACTTACTGTATGAAAATCACATAAAAACATTGTATCATTTACGTAGTAGGCGTTTTGAAAGAAAACTTTCTAAGGCTATCTTCTATCTTGGCGTTCAGCAGCATTCGTTACTGACTTTCAAAATAGATCTTAAAAGTCGTAACCTTGTCTGCCCGCACTGGTATCCAATAACAAATCCCTAGACATCATTATTTTGAAATAATCACCTTGTTGTTAAACATGAATCAAAAGAAAAAGTTCTTTATTATCCTTTGAAACCAAAGCCGTTCTTGCAGCCTAGGCAATCCTATTAGATAACGGTCATTTGCCTTCTTATAAGATATGCAGACGTCGTTGGAAGGAGCCGCAGGCAAAGCTGGTATTAGATAAATGAAGTATCTTGTTCACGTTCTAATTGAAGTAGTTTCTCTTTGTTCTAAAAGTGATAGATACCTTGACTCTTTGTTGACTTTGAATTATAATGAAACTTTGAGAGCAGTAATAATTTAATTTTAAAAGTAGGGTATCACCTGGAGCCTGAATTCAAGGAACTTTATTGACTAACTAATCTATTATTTTCTTTACTACATTGTCTTGAAGAGTGATCTTACGTAAAGTCAAAAAGGCGGGTAATAGCGGTGGTTATAGCTACAATGGTTTTCCGCCCTCATTTTTACATTAATTCAATATGTGCGATGATTTTCCTCAAAAAAATACTCTAGGAAATTATAACATAGCGCCATTTAGACCAAAAGTAAGCAGAACTTGCAGCATATAGATTCTAGAATGTGGGTAAATTGATGTTTACGTTTTTTTCTTGCGGAAGTACCACGAATACCACCGTTGTGGGCCGTCTTCCTCCCTCCTACAGTCTTAGGTCTTTTAAAGAGAGTGGTAATCAAATGTCCCCCTCAAGCTGAGAGCTACTATTTTATATATAATAGTGGGTACTCACATACGGTATTACTCGATAGTTTTACTCCAAAACGAGTAATACCGTATGTGAGTACCCACCATAAGATGTACCTAACTGCAGTAAAATACAGTGTGCTATCTTCTCACGAGTTTTGAATAGGTACTGTGTTTATTAATTGATGCTATGTAATTTTAAAGAATTTGAGAGGAAAAACAAAGTACCTTCTTGTTATTAAAATATAACCTTAAGTTAAATGATTATGCCGCGGACCGTGCTATAATCCTTGCTAATAATATTTAGATAAGTACTCAGTACACGTAGTTTTTGCTGTGTTTGCCTTGAGTCTGGTTTTGCAATTTAGTATCTAGTAGATGCAAAAAATATGGAAGTCTTAAAGAATCGGTCAAGTACGAACAGATAATTTATGATGGGTAATCTGTACCTTTACACGGTATTCACTGAAGGCTGATAGAAAGAAAGAAAGATTCATTAATATTATATTATTTTTGTTTGCCACAGGTAATCTCTACTTATATAAGAATTTTGACAGAATTTTATATGAACAATCATAAATTGAAATTTATCACCCAAAAACTTAAACTCCATACAGAACTTAAACGCCATACAATGCCTATTTGAGCGGATACATGCATAGTCATCGCGAATTTCAGAATGTGCGGTTAACGTGGTACGACGGGGGACGGACGTACCTCCGTGGGTACCGACTCTCAACATAGATCCCTTGCCAAGGACATCATGTGGTTCAAGGTGGTTCAACTGCAAAATTACCCCATAGTAAAGTAGGTACGTATCCCTGTTGGGTATCATACGGGCAGAGGGTTCCGCACGAAAGAAGGTACCCTTATACTTAAGAGTCTACTTTAGTAACCTCTGTATTACGTTCTAACTTGAAGGTTATTCATAACACCTGTTATTAAAAGCTATTAATCAGATAAGGCAAACGAAATAATATTATATTATTATATCGTTCAAGAGTGATACAATCGAAGAAAATATATTCAATGAACTTATTAAGGCGGCATGTTATGTGCAACAAAAATTATCACTCCGATACATTTGGTTCTTTTGAAAATTCGCTTTGAAGCGATTTCACTAATAGAATATCATTTTTTCTACCACGGTAGCCTAGTGGTCTGGGTAATGGACTGCTGAGACGAGGTCTCGGGTTCGATCCCAGGTTCACCATGGCACACACCAATGACTTTTCGATGCTTTTCGAAGTTATGTGTGTTTTTATCACAGGTTTATAAGTGCCCGGTTAATGGCAATAGGCTCGCCACCTATTACATTGGGACCTAAACATAAACTGGCGAAATGTGGGTGCTAGCACCTCTGCCTACCCCTTATATAAAGGCGTGAGTTTATGTTATGTTATGTTATGTTATTTTGTCTACATGCCGAGGACGATAAACATATGATAGACTGACTAAAGACGTTTGCTATTAGGAGTCATAAGGTTAGCTCCTTTGATAGAACAAGATTTCCTTATAAAGCTTTGTACTCGGAATTCCTACTATCTAATCCATACTAATATTCTAAATACGAAAGTAACTCTGTCTGTCTGTCTGTTTGTTACGCTTTCACGCCTGAACCACGAAACTGATGATGATGAAATTTGGTCCAGAGAGGGTTAAGAGCTTGAAAAAGGACTACTGTTTGTCGCGAAAAAAAAAAAGCTTGAAGGGGTTTGTATGAAGTTCGTCATTTTCGAAGATATCACCATGAAATGAAATTTTAAGCAATTGCATGCTAACTATTTCCAATGATTTTTTTTGATCGGAAAAGTTCGAACGAATTACGGTAGATGGCTCCACCGGCGCCCTAAGCCGTAGAATATATCGGAAAATTTCGAGCATCTAAGATGGGTCCAGGTAGCTCAGTTGGTCAGAGCATTCCCCCTGTAAGGGACTGGTCACGGGTTCAAGTCCCGTCCTGGATGATCATTTTTTCCGATCAAAAAAAAAAAATCATTGGAAATCACCATGAAAGTTTTTAATATCATAGGCACTTAGTAATTAAAAAATACGCTATAGTGCGTTTTTGAAATTTCGGCTTTTGGGGTGGATAAAATTGGGGATGATAGTGCATATGGACGTCCACGCAGGCGAAGCTACGGACAACAGCTGGTAGGAATATATTTATAATGGATGCCTCTACTACACCCTATTTAGGCATACACGCACGATAGCTTGTTATACTCAGGCACGCAGGCTCAGCGAATCACGTGTAAGATTATTATGCCTGGGTAACACGACATGTTTCCAAGCGAATCATGTGCCATCATGACACATGAATATTGTACAGGAAAACAAATAGGCATGATATAGACGTGCACTATCCGATAGCCAATAACACTACGTAATCTGATGCGACGTGACAGGCGGGCGGGCTCGACAAGGTTCCGAATTAATCCAATACGAACAACTGTCGGCCTGCTTTTGTGGATTTGTTTCAGTACCAATAAACTGGTATGTTTAAAGATCATATTTGTAGTGCCATAAATTGATAGAATTTGAACGTTGATGTTCGGTTTTGTTTTGTTTTATTTGTGTTTTTATGGTATATCCTGCTAATATTATGAGCGTGAAATTTTGTGAGTACGGATGGATGTAGGTATGTATGGATGTTTATATACTCTTTCACGCAAGAACGGCTGAATGGATCTGGATAAAATTTGACACAAAAATGGATAATTCTCTGGAATAACGCTTATGGTAGTCGTAGAATACCGAATAGGTCGCCTAGGTGAAACATCTAATAGATCATCCCTTCCCTTTAAGGTAGGCAGCGCGTGTGACACCCTTAGTGTTGCACACATCCATAGGCCACTGTGACCGCTTCCCATCAGGTGGGCCGTGTGCTTGTGTGCCACCTACGTAGTATAAAAAAAATCATCAAGACTTTAATTTTTTAATGGCTAAGTATGGTATCTGGAACGTACAGTCATTCTTTTTTGCAGATGGTGAAAAGAACACCTCATCTGCCCGACATAGGTATGATAAAAAGCAAAGCTTTTTCAGAGCAGAATGTTAGAGTTATATGAAAGAAAAATAACTTGGCAAAACTATACAACAGACATTACGTTACTTGTATTGTGTGACTTCTCACATAGAGCGCAACATTGGCATACGTTCCGAAACCAATCGGATCTTGGCTTGACTTCGTCTAATCTCGTTGGTTGTATAGAGGGTGTACACATCCATGTGTATATTGAACGGCCGTAGGGTTTCTCGGGATTTATCGTATCCTGTCAGCGTATGTCCACTGCAATGAACAAGCTGCGTGCTACGTCAAACGGCAAGCGTATATTGGAAACGCTTGAAGGTAGGGCTTTAGTTCGAGGTACCTACTGGAAATACCGATATCATGTACTAGTGAATTCGTTGAAGCCTATTATGACATCGTACGATCAAATGCCAGATGAAATCAAATGTTCGAAGATTCTGTTAGATTATATTTACTATACTATTATACCCTAGCATACTTGTACTGCCAATCTAATTTTGAATATATTAGATACCTATTGTTTTTAAACAAAGATCAATAAAATCTTATAATAGTTGCCAAATCGCACTGTCTTTATATCTATACTATGAATAATGCTGAGGTGTTTGCTAATTTGATCGCGCTTATCTTTGAACATTATGTGCAATTTGAAAAATATATTTTGGTAGCATTTGACAAACCAGGTCTTTGGGAAGGTCGTATAACATCAGGGTTACGACTCTAAGGAGCCGAGTAATAAGGATAAAATATGAAAAATTTCATATTATTTGGTGTAATAAAACTGAATACTAATATACTGCTATGCACAACTAGACACCTATGCATTATTGTGAATAAACTAACACTAACAATAAAACGGTAAAATAAAAATAAATATAACTAACAATAATAAAAGACAAAATTAATTATATGTTCGTAAAGTACTAAACAAGATTTACATTTTGATCGTGATAGTTATATTTAGATCACTTACGCCCGAATACTGAACTGCCACTCAAAAATTAAGTTGCACTTAAATTTAACAGACCCTCAAATTTGACGTTTTCTGTATACGAAATTATAATGTAAGAGCTACTCAAACATATAAGTAGCGCTTATATATTTGAGTGGCAGTTCAGTATTCGGGCATTAATATTCCTTATTTGTCACTGACAACTTTAGCAAACAGCAGTTGAATATTCTATTAAGTCATACAAACTACTGGTAGTAACTTATAAGCTATAATGATTGATTGATGATTGTTTGCACTTAAGAATGACTTGATAACGTTATCATTGTTTTGCATCCTTGCTCTGGAAGTGGAAGGAATTCTGTCTTCGAAACTCTGTCATTACATTAACTTTGTAATTAAATGTCGTCCAAGACGTATGTATACCAGTATTTTGAATATCCAGAACCATGTCCACGTAGCTCAGTCAGTTAGAATTTTTCCCCTAGGAAGCGACTGTTCGCGGATTCAAGACCCATTCTGGATGTAATTAAAGTTGAAATGTAAGCATTTCTAAGCTAGAAATTTCTGCAGCACGTAACATGGTAGTTTATTTGAATGCAAACTTGCTGTGCGAGGAGGCTTCGAATTGAGAGCTTCAGCCTCTTTCAAGGAATCCGTTACACTCTACAACGTGATAGCAAAGTTTATGTAGTAGGTACCTAAATGGTTTATTGGAAAAGGAAAACTCAACAGAAGTTACTCTGGAAAGTATAAGAAATACAATCTGCAAAAAATTACAATCATGCTATATTTGTCACAAATCCAGTCAACATTTTAGCATAAATCCTACGTTAGCTTATACAGATGTGCGTAAATTCCAACATTCGCTGTTTTTAATCGTCGCTGTTGGTCGTGCGGAAATGCCTTCATTTGCCAGTTTGTAGCTCGATCGTCATGATTCGTTTACCTGTCACGTCCGTCATTCCGATGCGTGTTTTAATCAAGTCACGATTATATAATGCTTATTCTTTGAAACAGGTTCAAGTCAGAATCACGTACGAGTCAGACATGTGTAGGGCTGTCAATGGAAAATTATTGTTTTTTTTTATGGTAAACCTAACCTAAACCTGTATTGCAACTGTGATTACTGACGCTTTACAAACTCTCTGAAAAGGTGGAAAAATATCTTTTACGGGGCGTAGCGCACCTGGCTTATTTTGTAAACATAGTCACATGGTTGGTGCCGTAGACTTAATTCACTTTGGCTTATTCACCCAGGGTAATTAAGTATACTACTTAGTAGACTTAATTCACCTGTTTCTATTTTTTTTCCATAGGTGATTTATGTATACCTACTGTTAAGTAAACTTAATTCACTTGAGCTAATTCTCCTTTGTGACTTAATTCACCTGCTTGCGTAGGTGATTATGATACCTATCCTCCTTTTAGCCATGAACCCGGCCTAGCCTTTTTTTTAACATACTTTCTAATTTAGTCTTATTTTGCGCGGTGCATCCTTTAAGTTCCCTGTTTCCTTCACTTTGTGTAGCTTTTTGGGTTTTGGTGCGGAATTAGCTTGTTTGGTGCTTTTTGTTTGTTTAGTGGATTTTCAATTTTTTTTTTATTTTTTGTTTTTCAAGCACATAATTACATTAGTTATACGAGAACAGGTTGTATTTTATTATTAAAATGTTAATATTTTAAACATTTTCCTTAATTTACCCGAGTGCATAAACTATACTGTGAAGAAAACACTGCGAATTAAATCTGCTTACTACTAGACTGGATTACCCTAGGTGAATTAGTCCAGGTTAATTAAGTCTACTAAACGGTATACCTGAATCACCTACGCAAGCAGGTGAATTAAGTCTACTAAATAGTATACTTAATTACCCTGGGTGAATTAGCCAAAGTGAATTAAGTCTACGGCGCCACATGGTTTGTGAGACAGGATAACTTATTCTGGGTTTCCATATAACTTGTTGATGTTCAAGAAATATCTACATAAAAGATTTGAAATCGAAGTACCTACTTGAAAAAAATATTATGTTAGGTAGCCCTATTGAAGTGGCAATCTGCTCTAATTTGGTGCGTGACTTTGAACCGCGAGACGGCGACATCCAAACCAATTACTCTCACTTGTTATGTTAATTAGTCGCTGCGTTTGTATACCTACTGCCTACTTCAGCATCTGTATGACACTATTAAATTAATACGTCGTATATCGCGAACGATAGAAATTGACAGGGTTGTCACTCAATATGTATTATGATATTTCACTTGTAACGATCGCAACTCACTTTGTCTCTCTTTCATGAACGGTAAAATGTGTCTCAGTATGGCTAATTCCAGCGTTTGCTAGGCTTATTTTAACAACCAGCTTGTAGTTGTCGGCAGTCCCCATAACAGCTTGGCTTATTTAATTTTTATAATGACTGTAACTATGTTTTTTGGAACAATCATCACAATGTCCAGCAATTATGAATATTTTATGGCTAACTGAGATTTTGCTCAATTTTATGTCAACGTGTTTTTCAGGTGTAGTGTCATTTGACTAAGACTTTTTATTTTGCGATTATAGTTCCTACGTGCTGGTTGTTTATGGATTAATCAGAACGGTTAATTTTGTTATAATTAAATTTAAGCAGTGTTCTAGATATAAAAGTTTTCAGGTAATACTAACTAAAAAAGTCAATACCTAGTTTTGCTCTGAAATGTTCTAATTTCCCCGCGGGATTCTTAACTTTTTACAGTCTTAATTAAATTTATATGTATTTAATTTTTATATTACTTACCGTGTTTGTTTAATTACTTACGTATAATAAGTACTCTTTCACTATATAAAAACTTAAGACCCAGTTTATCTTATCTCCTTTAGATGAAGCGGGAAACCATAGGTCTGATCCCAAATGATGATAGGTAGGTACATATTTGATATGGTATTTGATGATACATGTACAATTCCTTAATCTACTTGGGGAGGCAATTTGGGAGGGCGTTTACCTTCGGAAGGGCAGTAAATAAATTGGATTATTTCAACAAGTAATTATGGTACCTATCCGTTCAAATTGTTTCAAAAATTAATCACTTACTGCCATAATGTGTCATTGACAATGTCATGTAAAGAGGCAACAACTTACCCGTATATTTTTGGACAGCCCTGATCCTTCACGTAGAAGTAATTACATGTTCATTAATGTGTCGGGTATGACACGCCACCTCGCGTGACAACGTATAAGTACGTACATTCAGCGTACTGTACTTGTTACCAAATTATATATATACTTAACACTTGAATTTGATATGACAGATGAGTGCGAATCGTCTTTTCAGCAACATTTGTTAGAGATACATTTGATAATCTGAAAAAGGTTAATTGAGACCGTTATCACATATAATAATATAATAAAAAGCTATATTTTAGAGTGCTGCTGTACAATTTTCAATAGTAGCCCTTACCACTAGCGCCTACCACCACCCACTGCCAGCCAAGGTCTTCAGCGGACCTTGGCTGACAGTTTTCACAATAGTAGACATCTAAGTACCATATCTTGCTAGAAAATCAGACTTACCGGTATTCACGCGAACTAAACTAACCACAAGCACGTGTGGATCGCTACCAATGTTACGTATTAATTCGCGTGCATAACAGCAGCACGTGTAACTCACGATTACGTAATGGTTATTCCTTCGAACTAGTTTATTTACATCTGAAACATATTCGATACGTTTTAGTGTGTCTTGCGATGCCTTGCATTTCCGAGAAAATTCTTATTTGTTCAATACAAACAATTTACGTTGAACTTTGCATTCAACATTGAATAAAAATACCTACATTTTTATGAGAGGTTACACAAATATTTGAACTCAGTACCAACTACTCTACGAATAAAGCAATACTTTTGAGTCTAAAGTGAACAGGTTGCTTCTAGGCAAGCGTGCTCCACCATCGACCACATCATCACAACTTACCAACAGGTGTGTAAGTGGTTAAACGCAGACCTTTTAAAATAATTAAAAAAAAAACACAAAATAGTTAGTACCTACTAGCAGTACTGTTCTGTGATTTACAATCTGATTTAAGAAGGTGCATTTAAGTTCATGTTTTCCAAAGTGAAATTGAATTACTGCTGCTGTTAATAATAATAAGGAAGGTTGTTTTGTCTCCAGCTGAGAATACAAACGAAAATAGTGAAAGTTTTGAGTACTACAGAAATAAAAGTAAATAATATAAGTAAAATTGGTGGCGAATTGTGGTTTTGGCATTACAGTACATTTTGTTTTATTCATTCCAACCAATTTCGATAACTGTAGCTTCTTACATTTTTGGCAAACTGCGAAGGCGGAAAACAATCCTTCTTTTGGGCAGCAAACAAGCCGAGTGGGTAAGCAAAGTCATGATCGAGGAGAACTAACAAGAACAGTCTATAAATATATTAATGTACCCTGCAATCTGGGAGAAGGCCCTGAGCCTCGAGGTGGAAGTTTCAGTTGCAGCTGAGGTGGAACTTTCTCGTATCGTATCTTAAAAAAATTGAAGTGGCATCGCGCAATTATGGAAGGAAACGCAAATGTGGAACATCTGTTATAAATTATGACTTTCGAAATTCAAATAAAATGTTGTTTCCAGGCAGGAGAGTTAATTATTTACTTTTTCTGACCTAAATAGATAGATAAATCTTTATTGTACACAAAAAGTTTACAGGGAAAACAAAAAAAAAACAATATTTATTACATGACTACTCAAGAAACGATTGTAATCACAGAAAAGAGAAGTAAGAAACGATTGTAATCAGGTATTCTTTATTCCGTGATTGTAATCTATACTTCTATACTAATATTATAAAGAGATAAAGTTTGTCTGTTTGTTAAATTGTAAGGGGTAATCTCGAGATCTACTGAACCGATTTTAAAAAATATTTCACCAATAGAAAGCCACATTATCCGTGAATGTCAAAATATCATCATAAATTAGTAACGTATCTTAAATGTTGCCTCAATGCAGAAACTTTAAAACGAACTATTATTTGCACGCATATTCGGTCGTGGCTCAAATGTGAATTGACGGCGCGCTGCGTTTGACGTAACCAAATGACGTTGTATTTCGTTCAGTGTTTGGTTGTGCGAAATTACATACGCTAGTTTTCCGACAACCTGTATTTCATACGTTATAGCCAGTTGCGTCTGTAAGTCACACTCTGTTTCGAAACGGTTTGGGTGTTTATTGGCTTTGTTTGATTAGGTCTTCACTGGTATGTGATTTGGGGCTTAGGACTGTTTTGAAACACAAATATTAAGTTATTTGATAACTGTTAATATCTTGTTTCGATTATTTAGAATAGTAGATATTATACAAAACATGAGGTTCATGCTCAGAAGTCGGATAAGTTAAGGAAAACAGACTATATCGAACTTATTAAATAAGAAAAATAAAATCGTGTACCTTCTTTTTAAGATCCACAATTTCGTCTTGATAGCAAATACTCGGCGTACGTACAATTTCTGACATTGATCGTAGGTAAATATATCTGACTTTTTTTTCTAAAATAAATAGATATTTTATCCAAGCAGTTGTATAAACTGTATAAATCCTAATTGATGTCGATCTCTTATATTCCAGGGGTTTTCGTTCTTGACTTGAATTTTTGACTTTCTAGCCTTGGAATTCCGTAATCAACCTTTGTAATCAACTATCTACTTACATGAAAGTTTGTACAGAAACCTTGCTGTGCGAGTCAGGCTCTCAGTGAATGGGTTTTTCAGTTACTAAATGGTTTTGAATGTGAATTAGAACTTGTTGTACAAAACATAAGATTCTATTTTGCTCAGCATAAAATAAATCACTGTACTTGCAATGCAGAGTATGATTTCGGTTGGCAAAAATATTATGACGGATAGCTATCTATTATAATTTGGCTTCTATTGTATTTGCAGATCTGTTGCGATAACTTTCAACATCTATCCGAACAATGGATGCTTTAATAAATGCGAATCGCATCAATATTGAACGGCGAAATATTTGTCTCGAATATAAACAGCCTCTTTAAACTTTTAAATCAATACTGTTTTGATAAAAGACTTTATTTACTTGCCTAATAGTTGTATTATGTTTATTATTTCTTCTGTTTAGGTAATAATTATAAATTACTTAATTATTTAGACGCTATTGATGCGGTGTCCACTTCTACTTTTCTTTGTGTTTTCTTGTGTTTATTTTTTGTACTTTTTGTAGGTATGTCGTGGTTGTTTGCTTCATTCCGTAACGCAATTGGTAAGATTCTGTATTTATATAAAAAAATAAAATGAGCATCTCAATAATCTTTAAAAACGGTTCTCTTCTAGTATGATCAACTCTATCTGTTCACAACCAACTAGATACAGGTAAAGGTATTTGGGTATGTAAAGTACCTACTTACTATTTAGACCAAGTGCGCTTGTAAATTGTTTTTCATGTTTCGCAGCGCACTGCGCCGTCCGTAACATGTTTATAAAGTACAGTTTCGAAACTAAAACTATACTTTGCTTCAACTGTAATGCTCCATTGTCATTGCATGCGGGGTACAACTAGAAACTTCAAAACTGTTGAGTCGATATTTTGTTGAAATTTAGTTTGTAATCCTGTCACAATCTCTTTTTACTCCACTGCGATACACATTAGGTTTGCATGAACAAGTAAATGTCACAATTATGAAGTTTATAGTCCATAAGTGTGTAGGAATTAATGGATAGTTCTTTGTATAGCTTCCTGGATTTACAATAAATCTCTTGGATGTATAGGGCCCCACAGATCTTCTGGGCCCAAAAAAACCTCACCAGCCAGCTGGTTTATCTAATAAACCACGGATGTGGTTCTGGTACAGGTTTTCCTCTCGGCGTTGTGAGGACAGATGGCTGATTCTCCTATATTGATAGGACCGTTTGAAACCCGCTGTAACTATATCAACGTGACAACTACTACAAGACAACAGCAACACATCTCACACAACAACAATGATTAAGAAGAGGTTTTTGCACTTTTTATCCTGTTAGTGAGAGGGGCTACGGTCTCTGTTGTCTAGGGTGGAGTGTCTCCGCATGGAGTTATCAGCTCACGCGCCCAAGGAATTTATATATCTACTAGTAATTTCTATTTTTTGTAAAACGAGTAGTAAAAAATAAGTTTATTAAAATCATAGGACGTCACATGATTCTTCCGTCAGCTGCTCATGCTCGTTACAGGACCCGCGCATCCACTCATTTTTACTCGTTCCAGTTCCATATTCAAAGAAAAAGAACATCGATTTTTTAATGTTACTAGTGGATATAGTCAAGAGCAAACTTGGTTAGCATTTATAGATACAAAATACACTCATCAGATATTTCTAAGAAGAACAGTATAATGCCATCTGTCACATTCCTAAGACATACTTACTCAAAAATGTGAGTAGAGTAGGTATAGTGAGTATTGCATGAGTTTGCTTCGCAATATTCTTGAGATGATAAGGCGAAAACAAATAGCATTGTTTATTCTCGCGCATGGTATATGTTTGATGTCAATCCTTTATGCTGATTCCAATATTAAAAAGCTCTCTTTTATAGCGAGTTTCCTTTGTTGCTGTATTGAGCAATAGTTCTTTTACACAAAGATTTATACGATTATATTCTTTTTAGGGTTGTCTAGTAAAAACAGAACGCTATAATACGGTCTTGTTCGTCTGTCTTTATGACATTGCCATTTTACTTGGAGACTTATTGGCACTATATAACCCGTATAAAGTGGCAATAATGTCTCCTCACCTACATATATTACATTTGGATGTTTTTTTGCCGAACTGTAGAACGATGCTGATTGTGTAGTGAAATTACGAAAATAGGGTTTGTAATGTTCACAATTTAATTGTGTTCATATACACACATTAAGCGTGCACATAAATCATAAAAAACTTATATCTACCTAGTTTTGTTTATGTAATGTGACCTACTTGCACCAAATAAAACTGTTTCTTTCTTCCCAAAAAAAAAACTAGACATAGAATTAAATAAAAGAATTTCAATTAGCCCAATAATCATAAAAATGCTTTTTACGTACCTACATGCATTAGAATTTTCATTGGAAATTGTTCCTTAGTTAGATTAATTTGTTATTCACTCAAGTCCCCGTGAACAAACTAATACCAATAAACTAATTTCATATTGACGATCATTAATCTTGCCTCGCCTATCCCGGCTTATCGATTCAATTGACTGGTTATATTCATACGTCATGGATAAATTATGAAGTTCGTTTCTTGTATAGACCAGCGATGATAAGGCACGATTGTTGAAAAGCGAAATATGAGCAATAACTTTGACCATGTCCTCTATACAACATCGAATTTTTTGTATCGTCATGAAAGAGCTTTGTGTAACTCGTACCCAACCCAACCCGTAATGTATTGGTTACAAAGTGTATATGTAGCCTTTTTGTGTACAGTTAAATGTTTTGGCCGAGTTTCCATTTCTCGCATATCATCATTATTAAAGTTCAAAAGTTCCTTAACAGTGATGCCCTAGCGGTTAGGAGCCATAATTAAAAGTTGCCGGCTAGTTTCACGTTAAACTTCTCTCATTAAAACTTAGCACCTGAAAGGAACAAACATTCTTCTCATGCACCCGTATACGAAATCCTGAACCACGAGTATAAACCTAAAACTTTTTGCCTTTTCGGTGTTACTGAACTTAACATGTGTCACAAACAACAACATTTTGGGTAACTGCAATACCATATCAATATCATAGATGTTTGTTTCATGTTATATCTACTATTTATTTGTGGTAGGTACTAGCTGCGCCCGAGACAGCCCGCGTGGATTTGGATTTAGATTTCTATAGGGTTTTTTTTGCACGGAACTTTAATCTAGCACCTCTGCCTACCCCTTCGGGGATATAGGCGTGAGTTTATGTTATGTTACTTTAATTTAATATACATTATGCCGTGTAATAGTATTCCTAGCGAAAGTCCCGTCTTAATCGGCCTAACCAGAGATTACCTCTTTCAAACAGAAAAATACATCATACAAACACTCATATACATTGATTTAAAATCTGTTATTTTAATATTACAAACTGATTTTTTTTTCGTGTATACCTATTAAATGAATAAAACAGAAAATGTCTAACATATTTCACACTCTTCACGATTTCATACTTTCTGTAATAATGAAAGCTAATAATGAACATGTACGTCAAAATTTCCTAGTAACACGTTTGCAGGTAAGACACAGCAGCAAAATGATAAAAGCCAACGTAATTTGGATACGAACGGGTAGAGAGGATGGGTTTCAACGTCGGGAGGGAGGAGGTTTCATTCTTCGCATTTTTGCGGCGTCTTTGTTGTCGCGCAAGGAAATACTCTCGAATTTTTAGTCTCAGTCTCGCTAAAAAGGTACGCTTTGTACTTTGGCACGTTTCAAGCCGGCTCTATGCCATTTTCTCTACAGGTGGCCCGTACTTGTTTAACAGAGTGTCACAATATTACACGGTTTATTTAGTTATTTTCATTGGATGCTAAATAAATAGTTGAAAAAAAAAATAGTTGGCAATTAAGCTATTTTAGTAAAAATTGTGTGGTGTGCCGGTAAAGAGTCCGATGGCTCACATCGGAGGTAGCTAGTTTGATACCGCAATAGTGCAAATATTTAAATATACTTGAGAATAATATATGTATGTCTTTTTATCACATTCCCGGAATATATCTCTTTGCATTGGCCTCATCCCTGTATTTATAGTATCTAATGTACCTAACCATTTACAAAAAAAATAGCTATGTTTATCCGCATTTTAGAATCCATAATAAAAGCTATGTCTAGTTTCGTGTAGATAGCACTGTGTCGTAATTTATTTCACAAAAAATATTGAAAAGTAAGTTTAGACCTTCATTTAAATATCAATCGATACAAAAATAATTTCGCATTTGTCCGATTAAATTAATCCTACACAGACAACAAGGAAAGTTGAAGCTAACTTCCCTCAGTTTCACGCTATATTCGGACTAACTCTGAAACTAGCCCCAAACGAGAATTATAGGGGTCACGTTGTTTTTGGCACAATCCGTGAGGATTTATACCACGGGGAGACATCAACTGCACTCATAAACAGTGCATGCGACCGCTCACTGTGGCTTGATTCATGATTCCACTCTTGTTTTGAATACACAGTTTGTTGTGCGTCTCGACGACATTGTACGCTGCTCTGTGTTTGAAATTTAATGGCGTAGTATAATTAAATTTATACATTCGTGTCTGCTTATTTAACTTTCACCCGATTGTTGTGAACTCATAGTAGGGTTATGATTTTAGACTATGTACTATGGACTATGTACCTTAAATATATTTTTATTTTGATATTTGCCGTGATTGCTGTGTGGCGTGAAGTCGTGATGTGAATGTATCTTAAATTGTTGCTCTATGTTCGAGTATTCACCGCCTGAGTTGCTGATGTTGATATGTTGATTTTTTACTTTTTTATGTATAATAACTATATTTTTTCTCTCTCTTATTCTTATTTTTCTTTAGAGTTTTTTATGTAGGTACTGTGTATTTGTAATAAAACTGATTTTTTTCGTTCTTTATTGTTACAAGCGGCGAACCAAGCTATGTTACAATCAGTGTTTCTTATCTTCGATTCCATCTCACTAAATTAATTTAGGAATCTAGTTTAGCTAAATTTGTTTAGCGTGATACCTGCCTAAACTGTACATATAGGCATTAGCTATTCAAACGAAAATCTATATTCTAAGATGACAAATAATAATAGATGTAGTAGATAAATCTTTAGACAGCCAGTACCCTGGAAGGCACACAACCTCAAGTTTGCTAATTACACAATTACGTCAACGGGGGCAAATTTCACAGTAGACGTCTTACAAGGTCTTGCTGTCACCACATTTCATTTTAAGTTATTAGCAGTGATTTGATTTCGTAATTACACTAGCTAAAATTATTATAATGAATATTCTATGATTTTCTACACAGCACTCTAGACACAAAGTAGGCATAATTTAACTGGCTTGTGTACATAATATGGTACATATTGAAACACGATTACTACGACGAAATGAAATAATTAACCTTG
The DNA here is from genome assembly GCA_963576445.1 of Lithosia quadra. Taxonomy (NCBI): domain Eukaryota; kingdom Metazoa; phylum Arthropoda; class Insecta; order Lepidoptera; family Erebidae; genus Lithosia; species Lithosia quadra. The sequence continues at coordinate 10,918,365 of OY754891.1, forward strand.
ATTCGTGTATCAAAGAGCCAGTTCACATCCACAGCGTACTTTATTAGGGGTTGTATTCTGAAGTCCGAAGTCACTAAGTCACGTAATTGGCCGGAAATGGTACAGCGCCGTTCGAGATTACATTCGATCACGTCCTCCCGTAAACAGTTTAGCGTTGATTTTTTTTATTCGATGACCTTTGTGGAGAGGTCAATGGGTCCAGTATCGAATTTATTTTATTGGCAAATGGGCAAAAATCTCAGCAGTTTCATGGGAACGTCTGTCAAGTCTCAGTGTTTATAAGTAGGTACCTATATTTAGTACGATTGGTGGTTTTCTTTGATTTCAGTGTCAGAGTATGGTTTGATGTTTAGATCTTGTTTCTTTGTCGTATTTAATAACTAACTGTTGTTTGCAACTTCACTCGCGTGGACTATGAACCTTTTTCCGCAACCTACAGGACCTTTTTTTGGGATAAAAAGTAGCCTTTGTGCTATTCCAGACGAGTATTTCTGTTTCAAACTTCACCCAGATACGTTCAGCCGTTCGTGATTAAGTAACTTAGATCCAACTCTGATAATATATCTTTGTTTAGAACATAACAATAAATGAATAAAAACAAAATTGGATCGATGACATGCAAAGTTAATACACTGTACAGCATTATCAACGCCACTTTTCTGATGAGAATGTTATCCATACATCCAGCCGTCTATTGAAAAATCTATCCATTCATCTATTCTTTGGCAGTTACCTACAACCGTTACCAGTAACAATAAAATAACATCTTTCCAATTCTTTTAAAGCCGCTAAATAAGCTAAACGCCCGACGAGTGTGATTCCATAATCAAATTTTAAAGGTACAACAATCAAAGTTTATATTAGCTTAACCCAATAAATGTCCCCCGTAGTTATAATAGTAGATAAATCCCCGCCGTATTCTGGACATCTGTCGAGGAAAATATGACATTAATAACTAAGTCAATTTCCACTCGAGCCGGCCATTTGGGCACTGGCTAATAAATTAATCTGGCGTTGGATCAACGTCAATGTTACATTAGGGTCAGTGACGGAGTTCGTAAGGCGCAAGATAAAGCTGTCTAGCAATTAATGAAAAGCTGATTTTGGGGAATGTCGCGCCAGATAACGACTCCTTGGAGGGGTACTGTTATTGGATTAAAAGAGATATTTGGCACTGTCCCTCACATCTCGACGATCCATCGTACTACATTAACTTAATTATAGTGAAGAGATTTTGACTTGCCTTCACCTGTGTAAGTATTTTTGTTAAGTTATTTTGGTTTGTTATCTAGAACAAAAACAAGAGTGACGCCGGTATTCACCGTTGAAAATAATTGCGTCCAATTTAATTAAACTGAGTTAACCACCGTATATTTTTTCTTTTCCTATCTTAACCCGGTACTGTTAGGTATTGGTTTAGGTTATATTATAGCCAACCGCATTATTCATAACCTGATTCTATAGCCGCTGTAGAATCCGGTTAGGAATAAATCAATTAAGTTCGAATTGTTCGTATTTCCTATCACTCCATTAGTGTAATCAGTTCTAGTTATATTTCAATTATAGCTTATTCATATTACGAGTACCTATATTAAGTAACAACATATTCCAGCTAATTAGTTACTCTTGAATGGAGTCTACGGTTTAGCTCACTTGAGACGTATTTAGGTAAGTATACATCAAATTTCAAACACGAATAACGCACAGTTCAAAACATTTGAGAAAACTTATGTATTGAATAATTAACTAAATCTAAATAAATTAACAGCATTCCGTCTGGCAGTCTTCATTTACACTTAATTTGGGATCGTTTACAATCTCAACTTTGGAGAAAACTTTCTCATTGTTCTGAAAGCGGTAGTTCTCAACTATAGCCATCGTTTGAACAAAGACTTGAAAGCGCTATATAAACTGGAGTTTTTGTGCCAGTTGTAAGTGGGATTATGACAGGTATTACTGCTGAGGCCGTGGAAAGCAGGAACAGGAAAAGTGTGGCTCGCTCGATGTTCAAACTTGCTATGTCCAGTACTCGTACAAGTTGTTCTCTGACAAGCCAAGTTCCTTTTGTGGGTGCCACAGTAATTAATGTTGGCCGAACACACTCTGCGAGTTTTTCTTATCGTGCAGTATTTTGCTATTATTCGATAATATGCAGCTTTTTCTTTACTTTTGAAATGCTTCATTAACACAATGACGTATATTGATTTTACTCAAGAAAATATACCTAAGATGTTGAAAATCAAATATCCTGTTACCATGAAAATAGAGTATATTATTGTTTATCATAACGATGTAGCTGGAGGCAATGTGTAGCTTGTTACAATAATGTCAACGTAAGTTTAGAATAAGCCTATTATCGTACTTGTATTACAGGGTTTCGCTCGCAACGTACCGACATGAAACTAGATGAAAATTAGTAAATGAGCTTACCGAGCCCTTGTGCGTTCATTACGTTAATATTAACGTAATGAACGCACCATCCATCCATATCCATATCCAGCAGATCTTACCTTCCTAAATACATAGCAAGAACTACTTCGGGTCCCTATTCTGTCAGTGCTTCTGGATTCCAGATGAACCGAAATGTAATTGGAGCAAAATTATCTGCCTCAATGCTATGGATGCAGTTATTCGTAGTAAAATGCCAGTGGGCCTTTATGGACTCTTGGGATATAATATCGTCATCGACCAGCTTTAGGTGTACGATATTACACCCCCGAATGAACTTTGGGGAATTTTTGTCCCCAGTATTATTACATACGAGAAAGAAATATAATGTCGAATATGAAACCTGTACGCTCGGATGGTTTCAAATAGACGTGATGTGGAAGTTCCCTATTGAGTTGGCAAGACAACAATGCGTAATAATATTCGCTCACACATTTATCTCAAATTTTTGCAACAAACAATGTAATTACAGTTCCCAGAAGAGGTTGCGCGTCGCTTATTGAGACGTTATCGCGGAATTATTTCGACATGGAAACGAAACAACGTCGCGATCACAATCACGTAATGACTTGTCACCATATCTAATTTCAGACCCTAATAAATGTATTACACTTTTAGATACTGATCTCGAAATACAATTTCTCTTTTTGATGGACGGATTGCCTCTAATTGAATTGAAAAGTGTTAAATTTATCTTTTTAAATGTTATTTTAACCGATACTTAATACCGATTTGTTTTTATTATTCTTTTTTAACTAGGGAGGTATTCAGGATTATTTGTTGCTTTTTGCGCTGACACTTATTCTGATATTTCTTATTTTACTGTTACAGGTACGTAAATTCGCAAAGCAGAGCAAAAGGTCGACTCTAGTTGTTTTTCAACTCTCACAAGCAACGGTATGTGAGTGATATCAAATATTCGTAGGACAATTTGACAAAAGTTTTGCTTTTCCATAGTGCTATGATGGGGCACGGACAAAAGGAAATGAACAAATCGTACTAGTTACTCCACAAACAGAGACCAATACGAAACAAAAGCCTAACGTCGAGTCAACATTCATTGACACTTTTTAATTGAACCGAACCTTGGTTCGAACAAAGCGAGCATCGGATGCGCAAATGGTCCGTAAATCATTCCTTCTAGTCGGATATCTCGTTCTGTGCCAACTAACGATTCGCGTTCGGAAATTGCAATACTCATATGTCACTGACTGCACTACTGGAGTGCTTGTATGGACACAGAATGCATTGCAGTCTCTGCGAGTTCACCGGCTTGCTGTGACCCGCGCCGTCTCCAATATTACATGGCCGTGCAAATCAACACGTGATATTTCTTTTTATGCCCATGTGTCAAACGTAATTGGTCGCATTGAATCTCTGGCACATATGGAATATCATTCTGTTGACCGTTTCATATCTGTAATGTAACCAAATATCCAGTTGGGGAAAATTAAATTCTCATTCGATTAGAGGCTGGTTTGATGAGTAAATAGGTGATTTTGGGTGTATGGAGGTTTGAATTCCTTATTTTGTGATGTTAGTGCGTTTCATATCCTTTTCGCGTATTAGACATTATGCGGCTAAAGTTACATTAATGTGACTACAATATAACTAGGTGGAATAGAGCAAAATTCCATACGTAATAAGTAGCCAAAATCGCATATCAATTGAAATAGTTACAGCCTAATTGATTGATGTTTGCCACACACCTACATCTAATTTTCCGTGCCATATCTTTTTTTATACTACGTAGGTGGCAGACAAACACTATTTAGGTATCTATTCTGAAACAAAAGTTATGTTTTTGGAAATTAGTGGGTGAGGAAAAAATAAGTGATGGGAATTCCTGGTTACTAATGATTTTTGATTTTTGCAGTAAAAACTTCTATATAATTTCCCAAACGAACACATAGTTGTTTAAGTTTTCACTTCTATCGGCACTCCAGGAGTGTTTTGTTTTCAAGTAGATAAAATGAAATCAGATCAAATTAATAATAATGTAGAATTTAATAAATATATCTCATAGTTTTATGGTAACAGTGAATTATTGAATCTTCATGAAGACAGTAAACTGACGCAATGGCCATAACCGTCTGGCGGCAGTTGGACACGCTTAAGAGAACACAGACAGCATTTTTCACATAAAACAAAATAGGAAAAAAAATGCTCGTCTCGAAATTCGAGCACAAATCTAATTTTATGGGTAATTATTTCGCTATCGTTAGTTACTAATTGAATTGACTATAATTCTAACAAAAAATAAAATAAAATGACAGTGGTGTTCGAGGTTCGTAACATTTATTATTACAGGGTTCAAGCTAAAAATGGCCTAGCTCATTTTTTTAAATATTACAGTTATGAAAATTCATTGTTATTACCTTCTATAGGAGTCTTTATTTTTATACGAATATCTAATATCCTTGTCCCGTCTAGGTTTCTTAAAGACAATTACAGTAAAATTGTTTTTTTTTACCAGTGAACGTCCCGTGACTAAGGATTATGGTAGATATTAAAAAAGAAAAAGACCTCAGTGAAAAAAGTATAAAAACCGTAAATTAGTGTTGAAAAGCTGGGTACCAGCCAATGTACGTCAAAAATGCTTTGAGTATTCCTAGGTATACCTATTATCCGATTGCGAAGTACCGGCTAAATTGTTGTGCATGTGCCTGTTAAGGTCCTATTTCTAACATAAAATTAGTAAGTAAAGCTCTTTCATTGCAGCGTATGACATTACTTCGTAAGATAATATAATCTTGTAAGTACATCTTGCAAGATGTGCTCTTTATGCGACCCACATATATATATATTCCCAGGTGAAAAATTATTGGCGTGACTGATTTACAAACATCCGAACACCCTCACATTTATAAGAGTAGCTAGATTTAGGATAGAAATAGAATACCTATGCATATAACATGTAATGGGTAAGTCGTCGTTTAATCGAATCTTATTGTTATTATCAGCCACACCAAATCACTTACAGGATAATAGTCTCCACGTGTTTAATCGAACAATTGAACCTCGACAATAACTCGCATCGCCATTATACCAACCGCTACCAATCGTATTAACAATGTATAGGACCTGCCACTGTTATTAACCACTCGCTCGCAGTCAGCTGTGTGCCATCTCCAGACGTTTCATTGTTATCAGCCTGCATGTGTAATGTGACATGTGACATAGTTACAGATTTTACTGGCCATGTATTAAATGTAAATGTCGCATAATTGTGTCGGTATTTGACGTCGATCGATTGTAGTTGATTGTTAGGTATTATGTGTTTTCGGTATTTATAACGTTTTATTACTCTTTGATACTTGATGTAGCAAATAAATCATTCTGAATAGGGGCTGGTGTTGGTTAGGTGGTATTTAATAGATTTTAACGCCTTTTAACTGTCGGAAGAAAAATCTTTGTAGCCGGAAGTGGTTTTTTTTTCGTGCCCTCCATTAAGTAGATAGTCATTACGTAATCTGTGATGGTAGGTGCTCTTGGGTGCTACTGTAGTAGTATGATAGGTTTAGGTTGGAGTCCAACTGTGCTTACTTGTTTTACCACATTAATTGAATTTATATAAACTATATAATTGTATTTCAATTATATAGTTTCCCAAAAAGAAACAGGTAAGGTACATGTTACACATTCAAGTAATACGTTTCTACTTTTATCTCTCTTGTACCACAATACATTACATATATTTATGTGACATATTCGAAGTAGGTGATATTACAGTAAGACTTCCTTGCCAAGTCTTATTCTATCCTCTTGTCTCCAACCAGCCGTTAGCATAGGTTTTATACCCTTTTCACTGAATTGTATTTGCCGTATGCTTGTTATAAATAATCCTTCTCAACTATAACCTTTTTGACACTACCGCTCGAATTTCTCCAACCTAATCTTTAATATTGAAAGTATAATTTTTTTTTATGTATCTAAAGTGTGCTTACTACTTTAATTGAAGTCATATAAACTGTATAATGTATCGAAGAATATCGACTATCTAGGACGAGTCCAGGTAACTCAGTTGGTCAGATTTTTCCCCCTGTAAGGGAATGGTCGCAGGTTCAAGTCCTAGATGTTCACTCTCACTTCAAATTTTTTTTTTGATCAGAGTTAAAAAAATATTTTAAATAGTTTAGTTTTTATTTTAATTAGGATGACTGTCTTAGAATATTATTATGCATATTAATTGCTATACCTACTTGCTTTTCTATTGAATAAAACCCACAAATTGCATTCCTACAATGTATATTAGTTTTACTCAGTGTCGGACACTATTAGACGAATTTTCGCACAGACATGAACAGTTGTATAACTGGGGAGCCGCAATTAAAAGTTTGCCTAGTGAATATACGCCAACATTCTGATTTAAAGTTGGAGGTTTAGATCGACACTCATTCAGTGTCTACTGGCTTCTTTTTACATACCACATTCGTACCTGGTATGTCCATATTGCCTTTTAAGTTAATCTGTTTCATACAGACTGACAAGTTTACCATCTTGGCAAAGTGATCTACTTTACTAAGATGGTTATTTTGTCTTGAATTGTAGAAGAAAAATAAAACAAACTTTTGGTTCAAAATGTTTTTGGAAAGAACTTTTATAAAATAACACTACACTATCACGCGATATGCATATATGCATTGTGTTCCCGCCGGTAAGTAGGGTAGCCAGAGCTCACTGTATCCCTCCTCTCCCCACCTCTTCCTAGCCCTCCCCCTTCCCTTCAGGGTAGGCAGCGCCTGTTTGTCACCCTTAGTGTTGCATACGTCCATAGGCCACGGTGACCGCTTCCCATCAGGTGGGCCGTGTGCTTGTCTGCCACCTACGTAGTATAAAAAAAAATACGCCTGCAAGTTTCAAATGGGAATGATCTGAGCTAGTAACGGAAAACCTGGATTTAAAATTTTAGTTCCATTAAGAGATATCCAAGATATAAATAAGAGATTGTATAAAACTAATTGACCTCAAAAAGAAGTTTGGTAATTCTTCGGTTTTTTGTTCGGGTGGTTCTGACTCAGAATGTTATTATTAAAAAAGAAAATTTTTATTGTTATTATTCGGTAAGTATTTTACTACCTACTAGTGTGCAAAATTTAAATTTATTACGCTCGAAAGTTTTAAATTCTAAAATTGGCATGTTTCGAATAGTGCAATATCCTTTATTTCAGTAGATAACTGATTGTATTGCCGATCACCATAAAATGGTATTTTATTATTATTGGTATTGTTATTATTTTATGCCTGCACTTATCTATCAGTCTAATACGCTGTTCCGTTGTTTTTCTGCAACACTCCTCCACATTAGGACTGTATTGCTTATCTACAAGTACTCGTATATCAAGTAATTCGGGTAGAACATCATGTTATGCGAGTTAGCATAATTATGTTTTACCCTTGTCGCATTAAATCGGTTTATTATGCAACAAAATGCAATAATTTAGAATAATCATAATAATATACTAGGACATTCTACACAGCGCTATCTAAAGCCAAAGTTAGTACAGCTTAACGAGCTGAAAATATGGGTTCTAGAATTCAGATAAACATTTTCTCTATATTCTTTCTTCTAAGACAATATTTTTGGATGTATCTGTGTATATGCGATATATAAATATTTGCACTAAGCGGGAATCGTACCCACGACATCTGACGTAGCACTCTGACTGAAGCTCTGCCTCTCCGCCGCACCATAGAGTAATTACCGTAGATAATTTCCCTATCAATTTTCTACTTAGCATAAACATAGAAATCGCATTCGGAACCTAAAAGTTCACTACATTTCCTTTTGTTTTGTACAATATGAGGTTGTGTTTGTTCAAAAGTTGGCAGTGGACAGCATTCATTCCATTAGTATGGAACGGAAAGTTTGTGGTTATTTTTAATTAATACTGAGGCGGCGCTGTTGCGCCGGCGCGGCGGCGGCACGAGGGAATTCGCTGTGAGTAATATCTGGGGTTTAGCAGAGCAGGCACCTACTAAGTACTGGCAACCTTACAGTTTTGTACTTTATTGTATTGGCTAGAGTGAGCGGTGTTTATGATTTGTGCGCACGAACTATTGTTGTTTCTATGGGTTTTTGAGGTTAATGGGTCATGTCTGTGAGTAGTGGGTTTGATTTTGTCTTGTGAATTTGTTTGATACTCGGTTTAATGTAGTAGAGGTTAATTATTGTCTTTATTGTAAACTGGCGACTCTCCACGGTATAGCTTGCCTGTCCAGAAAGCACGATTAACGCGCGTTTTCACTCGCGCGTAGGCACTCGCGCGTTCTTGGGATACTAGAGCTACATAATACATCGCGTCCACAAGCATCGCGCGAGTTCTAAATACGCGCGTAAATTGTTGCGTCCAGTTAACGCGCGAACTCCAGAGCGATTGCACGTATCTAGGAAAATGAAGCGCCAATATTTTTA